>CANTUZ010000001.1:201466454-202844454 GCA_947846985.1 Fratercula arctica
CCGCTACCAGGTGAAGCAGCATAGCGCCCTCCTCTCGCCCCAAGCCCGCCGGGAGACGGGCAGCGGACGCCGGCACAGCGAAGCCCCGCTCCGCCGCACGGGCTCCTGAGGGCCGCCTCGGCGTCTAATTGGACAAGGCGGGTGTCACTCAGCCGGCGGCGGCACGGAGTGGCTGGGCGCACTCCCGCCTCCCTCCGTCCCCCTCAGCCGCGGCGGGGCGGGGCGGGCTCGCTGCCGGGGGACGGCGGGGCCGGTCGACCGGCGGTCTTCCGCGTCCTACCGGGGGTGGGGAGCCGCGGAGCCGGCGCCTCGGAGCCCCGCCACGGCGGGTAGCCTGCGTGTAGGTGACCGGGGGGCGTTCAGGTGGACTGGAAGGACGTCGTTTGCCCGTTGGAGCTGGTGCCCAGGCTCCTGCCGCGGCATGTGGGGAAAAAGGGCTGATCTTGTTTGATCCTTTCTGAATCTTCACTCGCTGACTGAAACAGTTACATGTGGGTGAGGTCTGGTGTCAAGCTTTGGCTGTCCTGTGTCTGCTGATCAGAAGGCCCCAGTCATCTGTTACATTCCTCGCATCCCCCCAGGAAGCGTTAGGTGTTTTCCACAATTTCAAGCAGCATCCCCATTTTCTGAGATTTTTCTCTTAAATTGTAATTGACTTGATCAAGTCTCTTGGTGCAAGCTGCTTTGGCAGAGCTCAGGATGTCCCCGCAGACAGGTCTCGCCTGATCCTGCTTTTCATCTGTCTGCTAGCAAAGGAGGTAAAGTTTAGTGTAATCTTAGGGAAGTTTGTGGTTTGTTTGCTTGGGGTTTTTTTCGCTGTTGAAAATAATTGTTAGGCTGATAAGATGCTACTCCATGGCTATAGCCTGCCTTTAATTACCATTTCCTTTCTCATGTGCTGGCTGATGTCAGCCCGCTAAAAGTGGCGTAAAAGTGGATAGGCTGTAAGGGCAGTCACCAAGCTAGGCGTAGGCCGCGTACAGAACAGCTCCAGCCTGTTCTAAGAGTTAATCCAGTACCAAGTTTCTTCCTCTCATTGCTAAGCTTTGGAGCTATATGAAGACCAGACGAGAATCAGGTATGTCTGCGAAGTGCAGATGAAAGGCAAGTTGATAATCGAAATGCAAAGCAGACAAACTCTCTCTCGAACTCCGTATTGCCAACTTTTACAATTTTATCACAAGTTTCATAATCAGTATTCTTAAAGGTCCTTGGATCAAGTAGTTGTGCAAGAATTTCAGCTTATATTTTCACTGTTGTGAAATAAAGCTTGAAAACATGACTGGAATATTTATTTCAGAGGCAAAAGTAGAAAACAGACAAAAAGTCCCAAATGGATGCATTTTTTAAGACATGAGGTGGGGCTAATTCATGATTATGAGTATGTGGGAATGACACAACCAGAGAGGCAAGCAAAGGAGGGAAACAAAGCCAATGAAATGACTGATTCTGTAAGTATGTGCAAAAAGGGAAATTTTCACATGGAGAAAACCTCCTTTGCCCAGCACTATAGAGTGCATTTAAGGTCAGGATGAGGCCAACTGTCAGAAGTTTTGCTTCTGCTGTAAAGCCAAACAAAAAGAAATGTGGAGATGGGTAACAAAGAGTCTGCCTGTAACAGCAGGCACTCCAAATGCAAAAGGAAAAGAAAGAAAATTAAATATAGCTGCCTAGTTTGGTCCTGCATTTAAAAAAAACAAAACCAAAACAACTGTCACTGTTCTTTTGTTTCAAAATCAACGATGTCACTTACAGTTCTTGAGAGAGAGCCCACAACTGATGGGTGAATTATTCTCTAATATTTACAGACTGAGGATGCTGTTCCTGTATCTTACCAATACGTGGAAGGCCTTTCTGACAGTAGGAGCTGCAGGGAGTTAACCAGACGACTGCTCACTCTGCCATAGAACTTAAGCTGGTTAACATGATTAAAGAAAATTGGAAATGTTCTTAGATGATGTGAGCTGGTGAGTAGCTATGCAGACAAGTGGGTGTGGAGGAGGTCCATTTACTCGTGGCCTGTGCCACAGTCCTTATTCGGGAAAGGACTGGAAGAGTTTGTACAAGTTGCTGGAAGAGTTTGTAGAAGTGAAGACTTTGTGGTTAGGTGTGCTGTGAGAAAAACCTTTGTTGAGGAAATAGTTTACAACAAAATTTCCCCTCAGACTGTGTTTTCACTGCAAAGGACTCTTCATTATGTTTATATGCCAAATATGTTTGCATTATCTCATTGAAGTTTATAAATACGCTTTCTTGAGACTCCTGGCATGGAGTGGGACCTTGTCTCCAGTGCCCTGTCCCTCTGAATTTAGTCCCTGAAACCAAGGCAAGAGACATTCTGTCAGAAGTTTCCCTGTCTTTTCAGTGAGAAGGTGGAAGTGGTAGCTCGACAGATGAAGAGATTTGAGGAACAGGAAGAGATGAGGCAATTCATGATGACTATCGGGGTTCACAGATACAGAAACATGAGAAGAGCAACCACATAGAGCTGGGGAAGATGGTACCAGCAGGAGATGAAGGAATTAATAGGAACAAGGTGCCAGAACAGAAGGGAATGAGGAAGAGGGAATCTGGAAAGCCAAGACAAAGGTTTATAACCTGTGTAGAACTGCAGTCAGTCTTCCTGGAATTTAGGGAAGTTAGGATTCCTAAGTTTCTCAGTTGTCCAGCAAATTATTTGAAATCCGCTATTTTCCAGTGGTTTATCCATATAAAAAGACAAGATATTACTTCTGACAGTTTCTTTGGTTCATGTGGTAAAGGTTTTCTTGTGACTCTTTAGGGTCCAACATTGCCGATGACCCTAGGGAATGTCATTGTGATTCCATGGTGTAATTATCTGTGCTTTCTCAAAAAATCACACACAATTATATATAAAATGACACTAAAACCACTTCTGGTTTAGATACCAGTCTCATCTGTTGTATCATCTTTTGTTTCTAAAACATAATGCATGCTATGAACAAAATAAAAGGGGAATCGTAAGGAAAACAGTCTGTATACTACAAGATGAATGATATTCTAAAAGCAACTAATTAAACTTGTATAAACAATGCTTTTTTGGCAATTTCTTATTTTTGAGAGCTTAGTTTACAGTCATGATATACGTTAGGTATACATATATCTGCATTCAGTTGCCAAAAATATATTTAAGAGAAAGCAGATGGTTTGCCTGCTTGTTTGTGTGTTTATGTAGGACAGAGGAAATACTTCCACTCAAATAAATGAGGTTCACAGTAAATGGAGAAAGTGATGCCATTTCTGAATTGATTAACTTCAGCAGTCAGGCTTTTTAAATTATCTGAGGAAACATCATAAAATGCTGACAACTGATGTCAGCATTAACTTTAAAATGAAACTCAGAGCGCGTACTTACTAACATGTACGAGTTACCCCATCTTTTAAGAAACACCAGACAATCACAGATTTCAGGCTGTACAGTCCTACATTTAAGGAACAGGCAAACGGTCTCACATAAGAATTTGCAATGCCAGGAAGAAAACTTAATCCACTGCTGCTCCTTCTCCTCAAGGTACCGCTATCTCTTTGCTGCAGCCGCTGTCACCTGAAGAGCACTTAATGCTTTGAAGTGGGATTGGGTTTCTTCTTTCTCTTCCTGTGTTCCCATTGTTATCTGCTGGTTTTATTTTCTCGTTTCTACCTTTAATATCTATTTCCTTCACAACCGTAAAAAATAATTCACAGGTTTAGAGCTTGTAATGTAAAACTCATTATTCCCTGAGCTGTCAGTGTGGCTATGCCCATTAGAGGCCATATCTACGGGCCCAGAGATCCAGGTTGAATTCCTAGAAGCACAACACATTCCTCAGAAACCACAAAGCTGACTCATTCAGAGTACTTCAAGTAATAATTCAGTACAGTGTATCATGCCACCTCAACTCTGGTACATAAAATTAACAGCTTGATGCAAAAGCCATAAGCATCTAAAAAAAACCCCACACTTTCTTCAGCACACTTTGAATTAAGACAGAGGGCCTGATGTACTCTTGATAACATTTGCCAACTCTTCTAGGTGGAGAAAGAAGCTCTTGGTATAAAAAAACCAAAAACAATACCAACAACAATTTCATATCTCTGACAAGTGAAATTAATGTTATAACCCATTTCTGACTTTTGCTTCCTTTTTGCTTGCACCATGAAACCAAATAGTGAATTTCACTTTCTATTTGTACTCAGTTTCCTTTTCTGATTATCATGCTCAGTTAGTTTGGGTTTCTAGAGCCGGGCTGAAGCTGTGAGCAGGCACAGGAGCCGATCCCAATGGAGCAACCTCTGGGCTAGCGATGTGAAACTAAAGCTCTTAGAAAAAAATGTCAGATTCAATTTTTTTTTTTTTTTTTTTTTAAATCAGGAATCTGTTCGTGCCTTAGTAATGGGAGGATCTCCCTCTATTTTTTAGCTGGAGTGGTCTTGACCATAGTTAGGCAAATCATCAGAAAGCAGTAGTGGCCCTACTGATCGCATTGTAACCACCATCAGCATTTTTTAACCCTAACAACAATTTTTGTGCTAATTGCGTATGTGCCTATCATCCCTTTTCAAACAGTTCATGTGGCAGGAATTACAAAATCATACCATGAAACAAGTGTGGGGCTGATGAGGCATTGCCCCCCCATCCTGGCATTGATGGATGTAACATATACCTTTTAGCGCTCTCAACAGAATAAAGCTTCGTTCATGGAAAAAAACCATACGGAGCCATAAATCATCGATGTGTTCCGCATCAGGAAATTATCCTTAAGACTTCTCATGAAGAATGAATATCTGAATATATTTAAACACATGACAGCCTGGCAAACAGCTCATGACTTCTTTGCTTACTGAGGGCAACCTCTTTTCCCACCATTCCAGCAACAGAGGGTTTATTGTCATCATGTCTTGACAGTTGTTTCCTTGAAGAATGTTTTCAGCCAGTCAAACATTAAATATATAAATAAATTGTTTTCCTCAAGTAGGTGATCAATATGTTTAATAAACTGTCTAGGAAACACAAATAAGATGCAATTAGAAATCAGTGTTTTGGTAGTAAAAATAAAGGCTGCGATTCAAGGGTGGTAGAGTAAAATACCTTTATTTCAGTGTGAGAGAATAACATTTTTTTCAGTATCTTTAGTCACAGAATTTCAACAAAAATCAGAGTAGTTTCACCGAAGTCAGTTAGCATCCGTTACAGATGCCAGTGCTTCATGGATGTGTTTTCCTATGCTTTGTTTAATAATTAATCATAGGAAATAGTCTTTTAACTTCTGAGGAAAAAAATTCCATCGTGCTATTCATGTTCATATTGAACAACACCTCCTTCTTTTAAATACTTCACTGAAGCCAATAACATGCTCAAGCCAATAACATATTTCAAGTCAGCGAAGCTTCTGAAACAAGGTATTCCTCAAAGCGAGGGAGGGGAAGAGAATGGGACCTAACGAAGTCCCTGACTGTGGTCCAAGTGGCCTTTCTGTTTCCGCCCGTTCTCTCTCCGTGGCCCAGGCTCTGAGGCTCCTTTGTTCTTCCCACAGACTGACCCCTGCTAGGGCTGATGAAAGCTCCGTGAGTGCACACTGTCTCAACAGCTGTTGAGGGAGCTCTTTGCTCTGTGTTTATTCTTTCAGCTACAGCCTCATTAGGACTCATCAGTAGTGTTTAGAAGCTTGCCTTTTTTTTTTTCCCTTTGTGATCTTTCCGTTTTGACTTCATTTTGCACTGCAAGAGGACAGTGTCAATACTCTGCAAAAGGCTTGCAACTCTTTTGGGAACAGATATAATAATGCATTTATCAGCAGATTAGTTCCAATGTCTTTCACTTTTTAGATGTCTTTTAATTTTCGTTGTGATTTTTATTGTAAAATAGAAAAGAGATATTTAACACAAATGCATTCCTTCAAAATGTAAGGCTACAGCACAGTAGAGTGGAGACTACAGACAGGGAAAGCACAGGATGAGCGCATCAGTTGAATTTCTTCTCACTGAGCTTCAGCCATTTTGAAAACCGCGTTCTAGTATGAGTTCTTTGTCTAGGCTCCTTCTAGTTAATGAAGAAAGATAAGAACTCCAGAGGGCAATTGATACAACCTGGTTTTGGCACACACTTTATCATGCATTTTGCCTGAGTCTGGACACTGGGTCTCCTGTCCCTTCCCATCGGCTGCCATGCCTACTGGGAACGTGCAGCTGGAAGCCTAGAGGAAAGTAGGATTTTCCGTGTCTGCCTCCAATTAGATCACATACTATGTAAAATGGAAGGGGACCCTGAGGGTGTGGTTTGACAAGTAGCTGATGTAACAACTCATGACTGTTGAAGGGATGGTCCCAGACTTCCTTCCCTTCTTGTTTTTTTCTCCCTACCCTCATCCCCAGGTCATCCAGCCTCTTTGTTTGCCCGCTCTGCTGCACATCTGATGCCTCTGTTATCCAACTCTACTTGCTAACCCACTGAAGTTTATTTACTTTTTTTTGATGGTTTAATTTTCTGCCAGGTTAGGAAGGTGTCTCCGATCACAGAAGGCTTTTATAAGTGCCAAAGCCATTGCAAAAGGAAGTAGTAGTAGCCTGCAGCTGCCAGCAGGGAGAGGAACAGAAGATGACCTCCCTGTATTGGCAGCAGCAAAGTGTTAGACCCCCATGGCTCATTCAGAGCCTTTGACAAACACTTTCCTCTGACTCTCAGGTTGAAAGAAACAGGCCCAGCATTCCTTCTGTCCATTGCCCAGCCACTACTGGCATAGTTTCCAGACCAGAGAACTGATTCAACTGAAAAATAACCTTGAGGGGAGACAGGACAAGGTGGGCAGGGCTGGTTTCAGAAGTATCACCTATCAAGTTTACTGAACGCTTATGCCAACAAAAATTAAGATAGAATTTAATGGAACGGAATAGAATAGAATAGAATAGAATAGAATAGAATAGAATAGAATAGAATAGAATAGAATAGAATAGAATAGAAGAATAGTTCGGTTGGAAGGGACCTGCAATGATCACCTAGGTATTCTACAGAACTGGGAGCAAACCACTCACACTAGGCAAGAGGCCTTGGGGAAACTGCTTTTCCTGGTGTTGGTGCTCAGTTAGGCCAGTTTAAGTTTGTGCCAAACCACAGTCTTAGGATGGGGTTAATTGTCCATGGAGGTACCTGCTTCTCTCAACTTACAGTAAAAGGAGTCTAGGTATCAGCTGATGTAAGTCAGATGAGAAAATCCTATTCTTAGTATCCTCAGCCTGGTTTCCTGATTCCATCAGAACCAATAGAACCCACTAGTTTTTAATACCTTATTTGTATACTGTAACAACCATTCCTTTGGTACAGTGCAACACTTTAAATACATTCAAATTATTCTCTCAAAATCTGAATACATTTCCCTGGGACATCCTAAAAATATCTTTTATTTATTATATGTGTTGGTTCCAAACAAATGTCACATTAATAAGCAGAGAGGGTTGGGTAGGTGTACGTCATTAGTCACGCAGTGGTTTCTTTTTCCAAAATACTTCCAGAATTCAATCTGACCTCTTTTAACAATGAACTATTTATAGGATTCATAAGGGCCTTATCCTCCAACCCTGACTCAGCCAAAACTCACCACTGACCCTGACCTCCTGTAGTCTATTCTTACAGCCTTACTCATGTGAGGAGCTTTTATTCACTGACCTGACTTGGGGAGTGTATTCTCATGAGTATGATTTTGCAGGCTTGGTTCCCAGCTCAGTGGGACTTGGTAAATGTCACAGAATCAAGTCCTAAGGATGCATATGTTATTTTTACAATGTTATAAATACAAAAACCAGGGCAAAATATGCAGCTAAGTTCTGCTTCCAGTACCAGAACAATAAATTGAGTGTAATTAATTACACTAGAGTTTTAGAGCTACAAAACGAAAGCATTCAATTTTCCTTATTTTGTAAGAGAGTGCATATATTTTTAGAATAAAGCAGTCACTAAGTTTCTGAATCATAACAATTATTACTAAACAAAGTAGTTGTTCTTCCTCAACAAGATATAGTTGTTTTTAAGTAGAATGTTGTTGCAGTATTAGGTAATTACACTAGCACAGTATGACAATGGCAATTTTTTTCTGTATTTTTTGCATCTTCTTCTGTAACATCTGAAATACTCTTGATCTATAATTAGTGTCAATGTCCCTAATAATTTTCTATTTTTCATTCTGATACAGAATGACATGGTTTTAGAAGCTAATATATTGTCATTAGTGGAGATGGGTAACAAGATGTGTCGTCTGTATCAAAAAAATACTCTAAACAAGTCTACTACCTTTCAGTTTGTTTGAATGACTTGTCCAATCATAAAGATTATAAATAGGCATACTTGATGTGTCTTCTTTCTAACATATGTTGTGTTACATATCTTTCATTTCCTTTCTTGTTTTCACACTTTAAAGAGAAAGAGTCCAACTTTTTAGGTGCTTTTGTAAGTCCCCAGTGCTTTTTTCGTTCACATCTGAAACACTTATTTTTATTTCCCTATATTTTATTGTATGTGGTGAAAGCGTATTTATTATATACTTGGATCATCAGTACATTATATGGTGGTCTTTTGTAGCTCCTGTATTTTATTTGTTCTTTTGAATATAAGCGTGCAATGAACAGATGTTTTCAGTTAGCTGTCTACTACAATGCCTAGGCCTTTTTTTTGAGTAGTTACAGTAGAGGTGGAATCCATTATGTTTATTGGCAATTGAAGGAATTCCTTCCAATCAGCACTGTCATGCATTTATCAGCATTCGACTTTGTGTGTCTGTGTTGCCAGTTAGCCTCATTTCACCAGTCCTTGGAGCTGGTTGTATTCTTTTATAGTTCTAAGTGAACTTTGTAAAAAAATTTGGTAATCTGCAAATATTGCCAATTATTTTTCTAGATATTCTAAAGTATAGATAGATACCTCCCTAAAGCTAAGTGGTAACATTTCATTCTACAGTAGTTGCCTTCCTCTACATACTTAGTGAGATGTACTTAATCATCATGATAGTAACGCAACTTCTTCAAGGGTTGCTTAGAACTCATGTAGAAGCTGCTTACAGGACATATAGAGTTTTGCATCCTTCTCCTCTTGTTTCTTTTTCTAGCTTCTTCACACTATAAGTGTAATTGCCACAACTCACTGTCAAAAATAAAAAGTCTTGGAGGCATATACATCTTTCCTTGCTTCTGAAGACCCACAAACAGCAGGGGCACAGGCAGAAAGGAGTTGCCCTTTATCAACCATGTTGGAAGCTGAGGCTCAGCTTTTCTTCTCTCCCAAGATCAGGTCAAGGCCATGGTGGAAAGAAGACCATGTCTGACCTAAGTATTCTCTTACTGGCATCAGAGGAGACAGTTCTGCTACTGCACCCCAGGACAATTCATGTCAGCTAGGTCAATACTTACAACCAGTGTCTGCAAGGGGACTTGCTTGCTGTTGTATGTATTAGTTGTATGAAGGCTCCCTATGGATTAACACTACTCTTAGACCTGGGTTCAGGTCTTCCATCTGTTCCAGATCCTTCATGTAGTCCTCGTGTTACATCCTACAAGGAGCAGTCTTCATGCCTTGTCATTTCTTTTTTTCTAAGGGCTCCAGCTTCCCTCCGTTTCCTCCAAAACACAGTTGACATAGATATCTGGGATAAGTTCCCTATAAGTACATACTGGCCAATGTCCTTTTCCATCTTCCTCTGCGCACTTTTCTCCTTTAACCCCAATCAGCAAATACAAGCATTGAAATCATTGTATCTGGCATGCTTACAGCTGTCCATCTACCTGATGTTTAACAAAAAGCCTTCTTTTTTTCTTTCCTCTTCCTCTTTCTCTCATTCTGAGCTACTGGTTCCTCATTCCATTACAAATGCCACCAGTCCCAAACAGAGGAATGTTGTAACTGGGCTTGATTCTACCTCTTCACACAGCGGTACTTAATTGTTCTTGTCATGGCAGGAGTACAGAAATAGAAATTTTATTTAAAATTGCATATGGATTGCATTATTATACCTTCAGAAGTGATCAGTTCCAAATGCTTCTGAGAAAGGTGCAAGAAGCCCTGCGGTTGTCAACTAAAGATATTCTGTGCCTGTCTTGGATGTTAGGTTTCACTCCGGTCTCTAATAGTCAGAGACTGATTTATGGCTCAAAGTTTAACATTTAATATTCCAGGGTATTCAGATTAAGTAGAACTCTGCATACTCTTGAAATCCATAGAAATGTTTAATTCCTTTTTAACTTTTGGGCTCAATGACCTTTTTTATCCACAGTCTAATTACAGGGTACATGAGAAGTAAGAAAGAGAATTATTTAAGAAACTGCCATCATTTAATTGCTTTGAATTAAATTCAAACTCCGGCTCTTCCCTATAGCACTTCTTAGTCTTCTGTGCTCTTTCCTAAGTTAATCACAATTAATCTTTTAAATTTATCTTCAAAGAAGATGCATTCCATGCTCTGGATCATTCTTATGTCCTTTCCTGAACGTCTTCTGAAGAGGGACTTTGAAAAACTTTCTTTAAAAAACAGAAATAACGTATATGTACTTGTTTTTCCATTTTGTCATCACACTTACATGATAAGGAGCATGGTTTTCCTTTACATGGGCTCATGGTTAGGCCTTTTATAAGTCTGTCATTAGAGACTGTTATCAACCACTTGACTTTGTGATAAAGACTCTCCTCTTATAGTTCTTAGAAATCTTTTTTTTGTCTTTTTTGTCTCTTTGTCACATGCTACAGAGTTATAATACTGTTAGATAATTAAATGATTTTAATAAGGACACTTATATGTTAGCTCATGAACTTTCTTATTCTTTAAGTGCAGTTGGATGTATCCTGCCTGGTTTTTATTTTAATTTTATCAGTCTGTATTAACATCTATGTCATTTACTCTGTAATCCTTCTGCTGCTGTTGTATTTTTATTAAGAGAAAAATATGATTCTAACAGGTGTTCTCTCCTGGAATAAAATCTAAACAGGGGTGATTATTTGTTTTGCATAAAACTTCAGACTAACTGTGCCAGTTAGATCAAAGGTTCATCTAACTAGCATCTTACCTCTGCCACTGGCCAGTAATAGATGCTAAGAGAAAACATATTTTAAAACGTAAAGATTATATTTTCTTCTGTTGTAACTCTTCCAGATTATAAAAAACAGGGATCAAGACAGTCTGGAACCTATTAATTATTTTGGCATACAAAAAAATCCTGTGACCATTACTGCAATGGACTAATAAATGTGAAAAAATACATCTGTGTATTTAATTCTCCTGCCTGATAATTCTATGTGATATACTCTAGTTTTTATATTAAGAAAATAGTGCGTAATCATTCTCTAATCAGGATTTTGTATAAATTTATCATGTTTTCCTTCCCTGTCACCTTTATTCCAAGGTGAGGAGTCTATTTAATGTTTCTTCATGTAAAATCTATCCCCTACCTCTTATCATGGTTATTACACTTCTTCGTGTTTTTCTATGACTGTATGTTATATTTGAAATGGGATACAGAGGTTTTATTTTTTGTAATTGTTATTTTTATTTTCTTGGGACTCTCATGGATCCATAATTTGTATCTTTAATATTGTAATAAAGTTCCCTGTAATTTGTCTTACGTCAATGCCTATTTGCTTGTCAAATTCTCACCTAGGTCTTCTAATTTCCATTTTACACTTTACTTTCCATGAGTATCTTTTATGAAGGCATGTAAATGAGTGGTTTGCTTTTCACAGGCACAAAAGCCATCTAATGGTAATTATCAATTGTAGTTCACACATTGCTTTTTTGTTGCAGTTCCTGTGTACCTGTCAGGGCTGGCTTTAGCCCTAGGGAAGGTAGCAGCTGTCTAGGATGGCAGACTGGTGGGGACAGCAAAATCACTGTAGAAACAATCTGTACTTGGCACCATCCACACTGAAGGCTTCAGAATATCAAGATGAACTGAATTCGTCAGCCCCAATAGTAAGACACCATAGCATCATGTGAATGCCATGAGGTTCAACAAGGCCGAGTCCCCCCTCTGGGTTGGGGCAATCCCCCGGTATCAATACAGACTGGGGGATGGAGGGATTGAGAGCAGCCCTGCTGAGAAGGACTTGGGGGTACTGGTGGATGAATAGCTGGACATGAGCTGGCAATGTGCACTCACAGACCAGAAAGCCAACCACATCCTGGGCTGCATCAAAAGAGCGTGGCCAACAGGGCGAGGGAGGTGATTCTGTCCCTCTACTCCGCTCTGGTGACACCCGACCTGGAGTACAGCATGCAGCTCTGGAGTCGTCAGCACAAGAAGCACATGGACTTGTTGGAACGGGTCCAGAGGAGGGCCACGAAGATGATCAGAGCACTGGAGCACCTCTCCTGTGAGGACAGGCTGAGGGAGTTGGGGTTTTTCAGCCTGGAGAAGAGAAGGCTCCAGGGAGACCTTATAGCGGCCTTTCATTACTTAAAGCAGGCTTGTATCAAAGATGGAGAAAGATTTTTTACTGAGGCCTGTGATGACAGGTAAGGGCCAATGGTTTTAAATGGAAAGAGGTTAGATTTAGATCGGACATATGGAAGAAAGGTTTTACAATGAGAGTGGTGAGACACTGGAATAAGTTGCCCAGAGAAGCTGTGGATGCCCCATCACTGGAAGTGTTCAGGGCTGGATGGGGCGTTGAACAACCTGATCTAGTGAAAGATGTGCCTGCCTATGGCAGGGGGGTTAGACTAGATGATCTTTAAAGGTCCCTTCCAACCCAGACCATGCTATGATTCTATGATCACTACTTGCCAAACCCATTTTCTTACCTGCTTCTTGTCCTGCAGGAAGAGAGCGGCCACAAAAAACCAGCAGTGCCACGGAGTTGCATATTCATACATTCCTGGTGGGGTCTGTGGGTAGAAAAACGTGCAGGGTGCTGCTGGGCGCACAAACAGTGGGACTGTGGTTCCTGGTTATGGGAACGAGAAGCTTGCTTAGTTTTCATGCTCTGAACTGTTTAAGAAGCTCAGATTGGACGCTCTGAACTGCTTTCTGGACTGAGAGCCTAAGGAGGTTAGCTAATGAGTTGTATGTCCCATGTTGTGCAGAATGAATGTTTCTACACAATTTTATTTGAAGAACTCCATGAATAATAGCCTTGAGCGGTATTCTCAGGCTGGAAAACATCATTTACATCAAAAACGTAAATATGGCTTTAAAAACCAGTTTTAATTATTTAGGAGCTAAATGCACCAAAGAATGCCTTAATTCAAGTCGTTGTGTGACTTCCCTCTGAAGTGAGGTTACAGTTGTTTAGGTACCTTAAGGACACATTACTATTTTAACTTATTTTATTTCTCCTATATCTAACCTGAACTCTGAATATTCTGGGCTTCAAAAAACATTTCTTTTTGTTAATTACCACAATCTTATTCTTTATTCTATGCTTTAATTACTGGTGCATACTCTATATCAATATTACTCCCCTTTTTCTCAAAATCCTGTGATAATATTTTTGGCTCTCAATGTAAAGGTCAGCTTTGTAGGTCATTTTAAAGACCAGTACATCTCAGATTGCCTGAACTAAAGCCAGTGAAGTCAGTGGAGAGTAATGCAGCCTACTGCTGATCTGCTTTTTGTCATTTCTGGAAAGGTTTGAAGTTGTTTAATGTATGGAAAGTTTGCAAAAGAGTAACCTTTCTTAAAATCTAGGTGGACTTAACAACATTTGCTATTGTCTCCACCAAACAACCTGATCATCAGGGTCACCGAGGAGGGGAGGCAGCATCCTGCAGAGCCACAGTTCCAGCTCGCTGGCTGGGCTCTGTTCATGCAACTACGAAATGCATGGAGGAGCAGTGTACATATGTACAACGCGCAAATCTAACCAGCTGTTTGTACTTTTTGTAGTTCTCACATGACTAAAAAGCAGTATTCAATCATGAGTGACGTTTTTCAGCCTTTTATCCTGTGTCTTTTAAACTAAAGATGGGATCCCCAAGACATCATCTTCCCCAAACTGTGGAGAGCACAGATCACTCATTTATAGAGATCCTCTTGGTGCTTCATTTTCAGATGCGTCAGTCTGTGGAACCACCTCTCCTCCAGCAGACCTAACGGGCTTTCCGGCCATGCACGCTTTACTTCTCACTTTCAAACAATTGGTGTCAGTGGGTGCAAACTCTGTAAGAGTAGCTCTGTGTCCGCTAGCCTTCCTTTTGTTCAGGGCTGCAGCCCGGCTGTAGTGACTGCCTTCTGATCATTCTTTCCTTAAGGGCTGTGATGAGCTGGGGAAGCCGAGTGTTTTGAAACATGCTGTTGTTCCTGGAAGAGCAGTTTAATCAGAGCAGACTGGTCCTTTCAGGTTAAATGCCATTAATTCACTTATAAGTCCTGGATGCACAAAATGTGGAGTAACTACATGACTACTTCAGAGAGTGAAGTAAGAGTCCTCCCCGTGATTGATGAGCATGAGTGTGAGGTGGAAGGCTTAGT
Source organism: Fratercula arctica (assembly GCA_947846985.1). Taxonomy (NCBI): domain Eukaryota; kingdom Metazoa; phylum Chordata; class Aves; order Charadriiformes; family Alcidae; genus Fratercula; species Fratercula arctica. The sequence continues at coordinate 201,480,897 of CANTUZ010000001.1, forward strand.
CTTCTCCAGTGGGGGCTACAAAGTTTCAACACTTAGCCAGAGGCTAATCAAAACATCCAAGTCCTTGAGAATTACCTAACAAACTAAACTTGTGAAACTATTTAGCCAGAGGAGGAGGAAGGGGAAAAGTTATTCCTCCCCAGGTGCGTTGTAGCTATCAATCCTGTGATACAAAGCCACGCAAGCAAAATGTAAGAATAATGAACTCAACTAGCAAAACGATTGCAACCGCGAGCTGGACTTGCTGCTGAACTAAATGGGGCTTAGTAGCCTGCGAGGGTGAATTGTGTTCATAAAGGTGGAGGGAATGTGTGCTTTTTTCTTACAGGCTTGTTGGGATTGGAGTAGACCAGGGTGTAAATGTTGCAGAAAGAGAAAAGCACAGGAATTACTGCTGGGCCTGAAGGATAAAGCTCCAAACTTTAGCACAACTCTGCATCTATCATTTTTGCTTAAAATGGGGTATCTCTGAACAGTAAACAGTAGACACGTTAGGGTCTCTAAGTACCACAGTAAGTATCTTCTATTTTTATTTGCCCAACAGAGAAGAGAATGTCATTGTAAATTAGCTGCTTATTGGTCTCAAACTGTCCCAGGTGCTGGATTCGTATTTCAGCTGCTGATACCGCATGAGTATATAGCTGAAGCTATCAGGAGTTACATATTACAGCATACTTTTTAAACACTGTGATCCAATCTTCAGTTAGGTTTCCACCTCTCCCAGCCCATCTAGAATACAGAATAAATGCAAAGAGAATTAGAGAAAGATATTAAAGTCTTGGAAATATAACTAATAAATATAAAAGCTGGGAAAAAATTCTGTGCAGCAAAAATAAATTAACATTATTAGTGTAGCATCTTTAAACTTTCTTTTTTTAATTGAAACAATTGCAGAATTAAAGTCACTTAAGGCTTGTCTTCAGGCCAGACTGACTGGAAAATGTTTCAATTTCAATAAACCACTGTTTGGTTTAGTCTGAAACTGGTAGGACGTGAAAAACTTCAACAAAACCTCATTTAAATATAGTAATGCCCAATTTCGGTAATGTAACATGTACAAACAAGATGTCCATCAGTTTAGTTGGCAAATTTGAAAGATTTCCACTAAATACTCTGCAATCCTCTGAAGCATTTGAGAACCACAAATACTATGCACTTATTTTGTCTGCTATTTAGAGAATAAATGTAGCTTGCTTTCTACTGTTATTTTATGCTGGTATTTTTTTTATTCCTGTTTCAGTGCGGTTAGCGCAGTTAAGCTTTTGCTCAGAGTCTTTTATTCTGTTGACTACTGGTTGTGCCTTTGACCTGAGCTGGGGATTTACTGGTGGAAAATGGGAACATAATTTGGTTTTGGTTTGGAGCAGAATTTGATGTAATGTTTGTAACGTTTGCATGCCATTTGCATCTTTACAGATTACACTTAGGGGCAAAGTATGGGTGTACATTTGAAAATCAGCTGTTAGCTTTCTAGACACTAGCTAGACAAGTAGTTTTTCTGGTGGGAATAAAAATCAGGATTTAAGGGAACATTAGTGAAATTTATCTGCTGCTTTATTTTTTTTTAGTTTTGTTTCCTCTAATACAAATTTGAATGACTGTATATTTTCAAATGTGTCATTTCAGCTTTCAGTTTCTAATTTTGCAGTATTAGATGGCCAAGACTCAGGTCAGAGTTTGGTTTTTTTACAGACAAATGTCATTTGTGCTATAAAAAATACATGCGAAAACTCAACTCACAAATTTGCAAAAACTGAAGAAAGTGAAAGTCAGGTTTATACACATTAAAGGAGTTAAACCAGTAAAGAATCTGGTTCAGAGGCCGAGCTCTGGCTACTCAGAAGGATTTGCCCTCTCTAAAGGGGTGATTCAGACAACATGACTGCAATAAGGCATCAGTTTTCAGTTTGGTTCATTTGAACTATTTCTTTACCAGAAGTGCAGGCAGTTAGCCATAAAAGCGGCCAAACCAGGAATGTATTGTTCTAATGTTTATGCAGTCAAAAAAAACCCCAAGCAGAAACCTTTCAGCCATTCTATCTCACTTTGTCAACTCTTCGAAAGTCTTGCAAAGACAGGGTGATATGAAATATGTTTCATTTACAATAAAACATTCCCAGAGAAAATTCTGAGGACATAAGCCACATTTCTGAAAATTGCAATGACTCAAGTGACCTCTTGTTCTGACAACTGCAATTTTAAGCCTCTACTACTCTGATCTGTAATCAAGATAGGGAAAAAGAAACAGAGATGTGGGCAACACAGACAGGACTGGATTGCGTCAGAATACGGTATTTGTTTTCTTGGCTGACCCAATATAAAACATAACTTTGAGATAAAGAGTAGTAAAAAAACTGTAAGGACATTTCCTTTCTCTTAATTCTATTCAGTTGTACAATTGTTTCAAGTTGGTCATTTACTTCGAGGATTGTTTGCACTGCACCAGTCTACGGGCAGTCCTGCCCCTCTGGAATCGTAGTATGAAAAGCTGGATGGGATTTCAAGGGATCAGTGGTCCATTCCCCTCAGCTGAGCTGGTCGGCTGTATCCTAGACCATCCTCAATGAAAGTATGCTTAACTGTTCTTAAAACTTCCAGTTTCCTAAAGCCTTCCTAGTCTTCCAAGTGGCCTTCCGAGAGAACTTATTTTGGTGTTTAACCGTCCTTTAGATCGGAAAGCATTTTCCTAATGTCTGTGCTAAATCTCCCATGCTATAAATTAAGCCAGTTATTTCTTGGTTTTCCTCTTGTGGCCACGAACAAGAATTAACCATCTGCTCTTCATTTAAGGAGAGATTGTTTCATTTTTAAAAATCTACAATTATTTAAATATATTTTAATATGATAAAATGAAATAATACTGGCAGGATGAGGATTTGCTGTATCGCACGTAGTTAGCGGTCTGTAGGCTCACTCTCCTTTCTCTGTGCCAGCCTGCAAGGGTTCCTTTGCAATAAGAGAAACCCTCCCTTCTGCTGGATAAATATCTGCCTGTCTCTGCACGCGCTGCTGTGGCCATGAGTAAATTCAGCAACATCTTGCTCTGCTCTGAATTTTTACACTTTTAGGGCAGATGCAGCAAGGACCTAGGGCGTTGGCAAATACCTGTGTTCAGTGAATTTGTCTCAGCCATAAATTTTATCCCACAAACATAGTAGCTCCTTAGACAAGCTTAACCTCAAAATGAGTAGATCCTGCCGTTGCTTAAAACTATGGAATCCTGTAAGACCACAGCAATGGCTTTGCAGATCAGGACACAATTTGATTCAATGTTTTAACCTTTTAAAATATTTGTAGACACTAAAAGCCAAATTATATTATCTTGTAAAGCTGGAGAAACTGAGTTACACTGAGTTAATCCGGAGTAACACTGCTGCCCATAAAACCAAATTTGACCTCAATGTGTATGACGGACAGGATTAATCCGTTTAAAATGTTTTCAGTATTTCAGAAACATTAAATGTTTCTGTGTAAATGGTAAATATTAATTTCTCTACATAATGTGGAATTTATTTGACAATGGAAAACAGTATTTACTGCCAGTTACCAACATTTGGTCTCCGTGTAAGTTACAAACTGTAGCTCTGCAGAGTGGCTGTGGTCATCCTGCTCTTACTCCGGGCTGTGTAGAGGGAACTTAGTACAAGCATAGTAAATGGGGGCAATAAAAACCTTGGAATAGTGAAAACTCAAGAGCAACTCAGCAGAACAAAACTAACTCCAAGAAATAAGAAGTACGTTTCAGCAGGTCCCTTTACTTCTGTCCCCTGCTTGTTTGAAACAGGATTATCATATACACAGACTGCACAGTGAATCTATGTAATTTAAAGGGCCATTTATGGGGCCTACCAACAAATTCAGACTGTCCAGAATTTCAGGAATCATTAATAAAAATGGATTTTTTTTACCTCATTTTATGAAAAAATCTCCAACGTGTGCCATTTTTGTCCAGGCTGCAGAACGGATGCTGCATTATCTTATTCAATATGCAGAGATACCAGAGATCTCCAAAGTGTGAATATTTCCGCCTTGCTGTAGATCTTGTGACAGTAACACCTTTATAATACTGCTGTACCAGTACCATCTAACCGGTTAAATGCTGGCCAGATTCTACCCTTGATCATGGTACAAATCATCCTCTGGAATTAACTGAGAAGTGACTTAAGGCAGGTGTAAAGTGCAGACTTGGAAATTCTTCATTCCCATAGCCTTTCTGCAGCTCCCAACATCCCTGCTGAGATCCATCCAACATCATCTTCCTCACTGTGAACTCCAGATGATAGCTTCCCTAAACGCATCCAGGCAACATCGTCTTATTCATTGGTTTCATACAGGTTTCTACAAACCTAAGTATTGTGTTTAAAATTCAGTGGGATTTTTCCAGAAAATTCAAAGTTGATATTTCCGTGTGGGTTAGAAGAACAGAAGCGACACAAAACCAGAAATAGCTCCACATCTTGCACTCAGCACTCTAATGGAAAACCCAAGCACTCAGTTTCCCAGTAAAACTTCTCAGTGCTAATTTTCATGTAAACAAACTACTGCTTAGAGTGCTAATGTGTCTTTTGCTATGGCTTGTGAGACATGTTTCACTGTTTTATGATATTCTTTTGTAGGTGCAATAGCAATCTATTGCCTAAGTAAGATTACATTTTCAAAATGCAATCTTTCTTAATGTATGCGCAATTGTTCTGGCAATTTGAATTGCATATAAAAATTAGTATAAAATTTTGCATTGTAAATTGGCTTTTAATGTGCAAATTATAGTGCGTGCATGAAAGTTTTGAGCTAAAACATTGGGAAAATAGATATAAAATGCATTTTTTTTAAATGAATTGATAAGGAGTTATGTCGAATATGCAAAAATAAGTAAGAAGGGGAGAAAGGGTAGATAAAAAGTCAACCTTGACATTTCTGTCACTGCTCATTTACATTTTTCACAAATGAAATAAAGTTCAATAAAATGCCAGATCAGCTTTTATTTTCCTTACTTAGAAGGAGCGTTTGTAATAGTTAAGGTTAGACATTTACTATATCTGGGGCAGAATTGGTCTTCTGTAGGCCTAGCTTTAAGCTGTAACTTTCAATTAAAGTTTTCCAGAGTAAAGACTTTGAGATTTGCTTCTCCCAAAACATGGCACAGAGTTCATGGAAGAATTCCTTCTTCTTGAAATGGGCTTTGCTTCTCAAAACAAAGAAGGAATGGGATTGGAGAGCTTGGTTCTGTGCTCACTGCAGTCAGCAGGAAGTCTTCTACAGAACAGCATCAACCTCAGAGGGAACATTATAACCAGTAACAAGCATGTTCTGGAGCAGAGCCTTGATCACAAATTTTAATTTGCATCAAACATGCAGTCACCAAGCCACCTAAATGCATCTTTGGAATTGCAAAAAGACTCAAGTGGGCTTTGAATTCATTCCAAAGGCGTTCAAGCCTATCTCTACAGTAGTTAAACTTGTCTTTGGAGCTCTGCAAATGCATTGTATTAATTTTTTATTAAAGTTCTCTTGACTTGTTGTGCACACAGTACAAAAAATGAAAAGATGTTTTCATAATATAACTATACAGACATCTGAATGATAATAAAATATTAATGATCTCCTTGTTTAGTTTTGCAATTGATAGAGGCTAGGGAAATGAAGACTTCCAGGTGCTGTTCTGAAACAGAAAGGCCATATGAGGAGAAAGGCCATATGAAGAGAAAGTCCATATGAGTATATTGGTAGCAACTATACAAAATAATACAAAAAAGGAAACACCTTGTTCAGATTGATATGATGGAGAAAAATCAACAAAACCTCTGTACATGATGTGGTATTTCACAAAGTATTAGAGATATTAGAGGTCAACGGCAAGGGTCACCCAGTGTTTATAATATACTGATGTTTTCAAGTTTTTTAAAAGCTTAGGTTCCTCGCCAAAGTCTTTGAAAGAAATGGAGGTATCATATAATAAGAGAAAGTTCTCTTCAGGGTTCTTGGCTTCACAGTGAAGGATGTTATGAGCAGATGAAAGTATCTGTACTGAGGTAGATAATAAACTAGCCATAAACAACCTTGGGTAGACAGACGGCACAGTGTTATGTTTGACAATGGTGAAGAATTGTTCAAGATAGTCAGGTCAAACATGACAGCTAAAAATTGCAAACATTGAGCAGCTAGAATAGATTCTGTATGAAGAAAGTCAAAATAGATTTGGACTGACCAGTTTACAAAAGAAAATTTAAGGAAAGATAGGAAAGAGAACTCTAAACTTGTGAATGCAATGGAGGCTCGTATCCTGCGATACGAGGAATTAGGAGGAATCAAATGAAATCCTATCAGGCAATAGATTTAAACCGAACAAAAGGATGTACTTTTTCACATAACTTATAATTACATTGTGGAACTCAATACCACAGAATGTTTTGGACGTGAAATACATAGTGTCAAGAAGAGGAGCCGATACATTTGCAGACACTGTTTGGTAACTATAGCACAGGATAGTCAATATATAAACTCTAGTTAAGGATCTCCTTCACCTGGTCAGTGCCAGTGCCTCCAGAGGACCACGCTATGGATGTGCCATCTCTTGCATTCATTCCCTTAGCATCCACTGTTCGCCACTTTAGAGACAGGTTACAGGGGGATATGGACTGAGATGGACTGTGATCTGACCTACCATGACAAAAAAATGTTGTAATACTTTCTTTGTTGACACTTTGGAAAGAAATACAATTAAATAAATTTGCTGAAGTTCACTCTTTGGCCTCTGTGTACACCAAATACCAGTACAAAAGAATGAGAGGCATAAAAATAGAAAAATTGTTAATGTTAGGGCTTTCAGTGAATATCACTGAGTGACCATTAAGTGACCATTACGGCGAGAAACTATTACCTATAGACTGCCCACCTGTTGAATTTGAGGGGAGAGGGAAATGGGAAGGATTTTAATGTGTGTTGCTGGTAGTTACATGCACATTAGTATGGTACATTCAGCAGTCCTATACTTTTTACACTCAATTCCTAATCCTTAGAATTTTATCCCATTTCAACTGACATTGTTGGAAAAACTTTTCTGTTGAACTATTTCTCTTGATGGCAAAATTGACCTGAAAATATTCTCTCCACCTGTCTTACAAATGTTTTTTTTAAAAAATTTAGAAAGTAAGATGTGCTGGCTTTTTAAAGCTTGGGTCCTGAATCTTTCTTATTCAACTTTAGTAGAAATTAAAGCCTCAGTGAATAGAAATCTACATTTAGTAGCCACCTACCATAATCCACTGTGAATTATAAAATCAAAAGGTGACAAGAAAATAATAACTGAAAATGCATTGTCATAAACATTTCTGAAAGGTAGGTTCTTCTGTGAAAAACAACTGAGATCACCGGGAGGTCAAAATGAAGAAGTTTGCATTAGAGAAGCATGTGATGAGCAACCAGCACAAAGATGGCAACAAAAGGAGTGAGAGGATTAAGTATTTGACAGTCATAGTCCATAGTCTACAGCCAACTAAATTATGAAGTAATAATATTAAAAAATAATTACCTGACCTTCAGAAAGCTATTTTTAAAACCCAGATTTTTGAGACAGATGCTTCACAGTTTTCCATGCAGAAGCTGAAAGTACTTTAAAATGTTAAAGCTTCTATGTGCGGTTTCTGCCAAGATGGAATATGATATTTATGAGATTGATTTTGTTTCTGCCTTTGCAAATTATTGCTAATGACAGAATAAAAGTGCACATCAGAATCCCCTAATATTAATGTGCTTAAGCTTATTCGGTCTTCATTTTCTTGTGGCCACACCAGAAAGAAGAGGTTGAGAATTCAGCAGCTACCGATATACTCTCAATAAACAACGGCCAAAGCCGGTGCCGGCTTGACTCCAGCAGCGCTATCAGTAATTCCCCGTACCCTTTTTCCTGTGGTTGACCCGAATGGGTGTTCATGCTGGCTACCTCCATTCCTCCTCACAGAGCGTGTGGAACAAGAAGTCTAAGCAGGGCTTATCTCCTCCAGCAGAAATACTGTATAGGAGAAAAGGCCACAAACATCTGCTCCGGCATTGTCCCCTGTCCCTTGGTAGGCTGGTGGCTGCAAGAACCTCCCACAGAAATTGCATTGTAGTTGCTGCTGGGGGTGTCTGCAATCAACATGTACTGTCATTTGTGATACTTTTCAGCTTGGCTTTTTGATAAATAAAAGCCAGGCTGATCATTATTGATGAATTACATTTGCTTAAGCCTTTAGGAGATGAAGTGAGAAGGGTCTGTAATAAATTTCCCTACCCTTGTAGAATGCTTCCTTTTAGAAAAGCCAAACAGTTGAATGAATGGAGACTCCAGCTTTTTGGTGATTGGCTGCTGCTGCTGAGCTGACTGCTGAAAGCAGAGTGTGAGCTGGAAAGCCTGATAATTCCTGAACATGTGGAAAACAAGGCAAAATGCTACAGGTTTATGAGCTGCTTCATAAACAGACCTTGGAGCAGCCTTGTGGCAGGAATGGAGCAGATGGAGAGCACTGGTGCTGAGGTAGCAGAATTATGCTCAAGTGGAAAAAAAATTATTTCACATTGTCACTAGATGTCAGAAAGCTTATCTGTGGTCACTCAGCAACAGCCAAAAGCACCAAGCTCCCCCCAGTAGAAAGTCACATTAGTAATAGTAAGAAAACTTTCCATATTTTGTTGTGAGACACGTGAAAATCATAATCTGTCTACAAGAACTGTAAAGTGAGACATAATGATAGGGACAGCACAGATAACAGTCTGGACAAGCTCTGGATAGGTGAATTGTATGAACAATTCCTAGAAAATATTCTTGAGCAAGGTTTGGTGTCTCCGCTGCCAACTTTTCAGTGAGAAATCTTAAAAGATGGAAAAACATAGTTTGTAATTTAATGCAAGCCTGGGTCTCGCTTACTCTGTTTCAGGGTATGAGAAGATGTAAAAGATGTAAAACCGAGGAGAAAGCAGAGCACAAGACACTTACCATAAGCTACAAATGATCTGTCAGACATAGGCAGAACCAATGATTTTAAAGAAACAAAAAAACTTTGGGATGGCTGGTAGAAAATTTCATCAATTCTCACAGACATCTAAAACAAAAAAAGAGAACTGACTGTAGGAATTGGACTAGTCCTACTAGAAAAGGAAATAGTTCTTCTGAGGAAAATGCATAGATTTGGGGAAAACCCCACAGAACTCATGCTAGTATTGTGTTGATTAAAAAAGTGCAAAAAAAAAAAAAATCCAATGCAAGGCAGAAACAGAAGACATTATTTTTTCATTACATAGAGAATACTAAGAATAAACTCACAATAAGCCTGTGATAATTTGTGAGGCAGCTAGCAGAGCGTGGAAGCATTTGGTAACGGAATTATTTGAAAAAAGAGGTGACCAGGACCTTCTGAGAGCTGACTATTGCATTAGTTTTATTAAAGAAATTCAGCTAAGTAATTCGTTAGTCAGCAAGGAAATGAATCACAACAGGACAGCATTAGCCAGTATCATCTATGATAAAGTTGTTTCAGATAACAGAACACATTAAATATCTCAGGAATTTAAAATATTTGAGAGGTATGGAGGTTTCATAGACACACTTGCAGCCTGTGTTATTCAGAGGTCAATGGACTTTGAAAACTATGTTGAAACAGCACAGCAAACACTAAGGCAAATGAAGACAATTAAGACCCTATCTTGGTTTACTTCACCACAAAGCCACACCTCTGCGTTTGAGAGCCTCAGTCATGTGTGTAATATGGACCAGGAAGATCAGGTTGGCAAAAATGCAGACATTTGAGGGTGTTCTCATGAACTCAACCACCTCCCATTATGAGAGTGCAACTTGTGACGACAAAAATGACGAGGGTAAAGAAAAGTAACTGTCTAACAAACCTTTAGATCCTACCACCAAGCAGAGACAAAGAGGCAGCTCATTTGCAGACAATGAAAACAAGAACCACCAAATGATATAAAACCTGTCTTTCGAGTCAGAGAAGCCACATTCACTCCAGATAAAAGAGGATATTCCAAGTAGGACTACTATCCTTCTGTTTTCTCATGAATACACCTTCTTTCTCACTTAGAAATCTTGTCTGGCATGATATAGAGGAATTCTGTATTTATCTAAGACTTTGAGGTATGCAGCAACTCTTTTCCTGGTAAATCTGGCTGTTTAGCAATGACAATGAGCATGCACAGTTGTGAGTGGAGGCTTGGCATAGTTTTGGAAACCCTGGTCATTTACAACACATTGGAGATTGTGGCTCCATGTGTACAGTAGGTTTGATGTTTCCCCCAATAGTGCGGCTGTGTGTGCATAGTGCCGTGGCGTTGCCCAGAAATTCCAGGCTCATTCTGCAGGTCCAACACAGAAGACTTTCATTGTGCACACTGACTCTACACTGACAGTGCATAACCCCAGTTTAAACCTGAATAATAGCAATAGAGGTAAGATCAGAGTTTCATCTAGCTCTGCAACTTGTCTCCAATAGCGTCTACCAAGCGAGTGTCCCAGGAAGATTACAAGGACCCCCTAGAGACACTTCCCAAAATAATTTTTGAGTATCTAGTGATCAGTTATTCTAGGGCTTCCTAAACTAGATGCAGTGGGTTTGTATTGAACAACCCTTGGTGTCCTTTTCTGCTATGAATTTATGAAAGTCTTTTTTGAATTCAGGTATATTTTTAGCATCCACAATGTCCTGTCACAAGTTCTACTGGTTAAAGATGTGATGGGTGAAGACATAGGTCCTTTTGTTTGCCTGGAGGCTGGCATCTTCTTGTTTCATTTGATGTTTTCCAGATTTTGTGTTGAAAGAAGTGGTTATTTCCTATTCACCTTGTCCAGGCCACTCTTGATTTTATTGATCTCTAGGATCTGTCTTCTTAGTGCTTTTCACAACAAAAACCTTAATCTGTTTTATTGTTCTTCATCCTGTAGCTGCTCCGTATCTTTCACCATACTTGCTGCACTTATCTGTATCTTTTACAGTACTTCTGTATCTGTCTTCAGATGGATACTAACTATAAACACTACTGAAGATGTGGACGTATCATGTATTTATACAACAACAAAAGGGTATTTTATATTCTTGATTCTTTTTGTAGTGATTTCTAGCATTGTTTGCCTTCATTTTACACTTCTCTACAGTGAATTTTTGTTGCCCAATCATTACGCGGCAGGAGGCTCTTCTGTGAGTCTGCAGTCAGCTGCAGTCTAGATCACTCTGCCTAATTCGGTATCATTGGCAAACATATTCATCCCTTTTCAACACTGTTTTCTGATCACTTTTGATCTGCATTGAGCAATGCCGACTTCAGTACAGAGCCATGTGGGACTCCACGTGTGATCTCTTTCTACTGTGAAAGGCAACCATTAGTTCCTCTCCCTTCTTCCTATCTTCTGAACATTTCTTCGTGTCTGATTAGCTTCCTGAAGTGCCTCGAGGGAGGCAACTCTTTGAGTGCCTTCTGGAAATCCAGGCAGATGGTATCAAACAGATCTGTGTTGCCAACAGGTTTTATTGACTCTGTCAGAGGACTTTGGTAGATTAGTGAAGCACAACTTCCCTTTACAAAAGCCATGTTGACTCTTCTTCACTGTACCATATTTATCCTGATGTCTACTAATTCTACTGTTTATTATCACTTTTTTCTGGTTTAACCAGTACAGGTTGTTAGTTCACAGTATTGAAGATTTGCCCTGGAGTCCTGCTTAAAAACTGGTATCAGGATAATAAGCGCGAAGTTTAGTGATGGCTCCTACGAGTTGTATTTTATGGGAGGCATATTAAATGAATGCAGTTAAGCAGCTGGACCTCTGCCCCTTTAAAGTGCATGCAGGAGACAGCCCCAAGACACTGTGTCCATGCCACGGCGTGGTTTTGGGCAGTGCTGCTGTGATCACCATGTTTGAGAAGCCTCTTAATAAAAATCCTGCTGAGTGTTTGCTCTCCTGTGTGGATCTCCAATTCTGCGAGCAATGTACAAGGTAACCCCTCAGGTTTCATTTAGAATGAAGCATAACTAAAGAAAAAAAAGCTCAGGCAGCATCTAGATTTGAGCTTAACCACGGATCAGGCTTTTCAGGATTGGCGAATTTTGCTGAGCATATTAAAAGACTGTTTATTTGGTTCTACTAGTTTCCCAATACTGTGACTGTTGACTTCACTGAATTTGTATAATGGAAGGAAAGGCTAAAATGCAAAGCAGATTTAAACCATGAGTACAGCTAACTTCATGAGCGTTCTGCCTTAGGAGTTGTGTGTGGACCTGGGAGTGGTTTGGTTTTCTCTATTTTTTTATTTAGTATTCAAAGCATTCAGCCATGATATTACCTACTCATTGACTCTGCCAGATAGATTATGGAAAAAAGTAAGTGGTTTATTATGTTACAGGCTCTTGGGTTCTTGCCTGTTTGGGAGAAAAATAATGTAATCCAAAGAGTTTGTACTGGATTCTGCAGGTATTTCCATTAAGACAGCCTGTATGTATATGTAGCAGATGTAGTCTGTTAAATGTTTGTCAATTATGTATCTTATTCTGAAGACTTCCTGGCCATTTCTTCAGCAGCTATATCCCTCCAGCACACTGACACCATAGTCATTTGTAAAAAAAATCAACAGTCCAGACAGTGTGCCTATCAGGGCACATGCTTTAACTTCAAAAAAACCCCGTTAATAGAACATATTTGTCTCTTATTTTTTTGTACATTGCTTGTGACTATTGCTATTATAAATTAGAAGTTCTCAAGTGTGTCCTCCATCATGCACACTTTCAATTTGGCTTGATGCTGTCTGTAATTAAAGACACAACTTTAGCTTTGCTGCTCTGCCCACATGCTTACGCCGTCTTTCTCTTTCTTGACATTAATAATTTCCATCCAGTTACATTCTTTGCTACATAGTGCTTTTAAAATGCTTAGAATATGCTATAATACCTAATGATGATTTATATATTGCTTATTTAGTGTGTGAAATTACGTCTATACAGCACGGAAAGCCATTCTCAATTTGTAAACACAAAGTCCACGGACATTATAACCATCCAGATGGCAGTGAGTGTGAATTTTGCATTTTGATTGAGATGATGGTTAATATTGATGTGAAAACAGCAACAAAAAAAAACATGCTGGCAGAAAATTGCCTCCTGAGTGTGCATCTGGCAATGTAGCAGGTACATCATTTATTCCAAGTACAGAGAACACGTTGCACTTAGAAAACATAACTAAGTATAATGGCTTCTGACTCTAATCAAGTGGAGTTTCTTTGGTGATGAACGGAAATCGAGGCGTTCCCTACTGCGGAAGGTATAAATTGGTACAACAACCAGCAAGGAAAAAGCAGTGAGTTGTTTTAAAGTTAATAATAAACCAGAAAACATATATACAATCAATACTGCAACCAAGTTATGTTAATGATGAAGTCTTAGTACTTTCAGGAGTGCATGCTCAAAAATGATAGCCAAATGCATGTGCAAAATAGTTTTATGACTGATTTATTTGAGCAATAGCTACATTTTATAAGTAGGAGCTAAATAAAAGGAGGAAAAGGATTGATTTCAAAAGAGCCTCATGTTATTTTTCTTCAATGAGTGATGCTGAAATGTAACAGCTGCGTTGTATTCTACCCTCATTCTTTGTGCAAATTTCCTTTTATCACAACTGAATCATTTTTTTCTTCCTCTTTCTATTTTAGTTCATAAATTTACAGATTTTACCATCCACTTTAGTTCGCTATGAAACTAAGAAGCCCAAAGTCTGTACTGTGAAAATGGAACAGTTTTAACTACTGAACATTGCATGCAAATATTTTTGATCTTCTGGATCCTTTTGTTCCATCAAATTTAATTCAACAAGTGTCAATATAGGTGCCAGCAGACAGAAACCAGCTTTTTAAAAAGAATATTCCATCATAATAGTCTGGCTAGAGAAGCCAAAACTGTATGCCAACATTTTTTTAAATGATCACATATGTTAGTATCTAGCTTCAATGCTGATATTTCTTTACAAAACAAAAAAGAAAAAAAAAGGAAGTAAATCTAAACTTAATAAATGGTCAGGCAATACTTATCAATGACCAGTTACGGTAAGGAGATGGGGATTAGTTCAGGAATTGTGAGGTAAGTATGAAACTATCTAAAGCAAAGAGTGGGCTGTCCTTGCAAGATCATCTTCCGGGTCCCTACTTGCAAGTGGAATTTCCTAGAATTCAGTCTTGGGCACAGTATCATTCAATGGTTCTATTCATCACCTTCATTAATGATCAAAAATATGAATATACTAATGGAATTTTTCATGGCAGAGAGCTAAAGTACGTCAAGAAGGAAGAAAGGCAGTCCTTGAAGACATGAGGACTAGGAACACGGTAGAAGTTAGAGTGAACTGCATTGCACAGGGGGGCAGTTCCTCTACAGGCTTTTGTCACAGAGTCTGCATTTACATCTTGTAATCATCTTGTCATCTTCTAGATGGTGTAAAAGTCCTTCCCCTTCAGAGCTTGCACGTGAATGAGAGCATGCACCACTTCTACTGTATCGTGATTCCTCTTTCGCATGGCAGCCACCTAAATTCTGTCTCTGCCATCTAGGATGTCCTTCATGAGTCTCTAGGTCAGAACTGTGGCTCCTCGACTGAGAGTTTTGGCTCATGGCCAAGTCTGTCTGCACATTTCTTCTTCCACAGCTTCCAGGTTTCTAAGGAAGTTCTATACTCAGGGGGAGAAAATACCGGGCACCTTATTTATTTACTTATCCGGCATTTCCAGTGGGCCTGAAGTGCCAAGACTGAATCATATGGACTATTTTCTGAAGAAAGAGCCATCCTTGAATGCTGGACCAGCTGACTTACTTGGTTGCTAGGTCCTATGTCAATGTCACAAAGCCCATGGCAATGCTACTGCCTTCATTAGCCATTAACAGAGTGTGTCATGAATGTCTATGGTTTATTGATATCTCCATTGCATTTCTAGTGCAATATATGGTTTATGGTGGGAATGATGATGGCTACCCAGTAGGGTACCTTTGGCCACTTCTTGCTGCTGACATGCTGTTCTGCTCTTGCTTACCACTAGGTAGTGAGACTCTTAACCAAAAGCTTCCTCCTGTGTTTACTTCTTTTCCATCAGAATTGCATCTACTCATTGTGTCTTTTACCCTTCATCCCTCGCAAGCAGACCCAGATGTTAGGAAAGTTTTTCAATAATTTGGAACTTGGCACATATCTAATCTTCCTTATCTAAGAAAGATTGATTCAGCTTAAAGAATTACTTCAATTCTCCAGCTATGGAGAAGGCCTGTTAGAAATTATTAGAGGTTTATGGCATAAGAGGACAACAAAAGTGTAGCTTCTCTAATATAGTAAGACAAAGATGATTGCAATGAAAAGATATTTTGCACAGGAAAAAATATCCTTGAAAAATTTAGATCGGAAATAAGAAAATGCTCCTGACATTACAGCAGCGAGGTTCTGGAACAGTCTTCTCATGTGGCCAGCAGAGGCAAACAATGTGATTTATTTTGAGGTGAAGCTTGACAGTGTTATTAAATCGCATTATATCCAGGTTTATATGTGACGGCAGGAGCTTGGACTTTGTGATTTTTGCTGCTCCTTTCTACACAGAGTTCTTACTCTTGTGTTCATCTGTTCCTAAGGTTGTGCCCACAGATTTCAGCAATTTCAGCTACACATGAGGCTATTATGCCTTTTTTGCTCTGTCACTAATTGTTCATCGTGCTCCAAGCCCATAGTATGGCATCTGGTGTATCTGGTGTATCTGGTGTATCTGGTGAAGTAACAAAGACTAAATGACTTGACACATTTTTTTCTATGTTTTCATTAAGAACATGATATGCATCAAATCGCAATACTTAGAACAGTACTGCAAATAGATTTCTGCAAAAGGGAAACTTCGTAAAATGTGTATTTCTCATGTCACCTAAATAACTCTGAAGAATTCCTCCTTTTATGAAAGACTTTCCTTCTGAGATAGGCATGGTCAGCAGTCAGAGAATTCTTAAGGAACTGAGGACTGCAGGGGATCTCCCAGGTGAACTCCACACGATGGTCTTGAAGGCAATAGCATTAGATAATTATTTTACAGAAAAAACCAGCTTCTCCTCACTCTGCAAAGGCTGCTTGAGAACTCCTTATTCCTCTCAGAATAAGATGCCTAATAATTTCTAGATTTCACAAGCTGTAGTTATTTACTTTTATGACAATGTTGTCTTTTAGCTTGAGTAGCACTTCTTTCTCCTGGATTTTTTTAATCACTTGGTATATTTATAAAGCACTCACGACCCTTTTCAGCCTTCATCTCCAAGTCCTTATTATTGTCCAGAAAGAAAGACTTCCCATTCTCCTCTTCATATTAGTAGCCTCTCTGGATGTGACTGCAATCTCATTACAGGCATATTGATAAAGTAACAATAAACCTCATTTTATTTGAGTTTTTCTATCAGGTCTTGAAAAATTCAAGTTGAAAAATGAGTTTACAGAGAGAATTGGCTTTCCTACCTCTATTCAACCTGTTTATTTTTAGCTGAGTATTGCTGAATGTGGAAGCAGTCCAGTTTACATCCTGGTTTGATTTCCTGTTTACATGAGCCAGTCTGGTGTCACCATCGTATTTCTGGACCCCTCTGGAAGCCTGTGTGCAGCCTTCCTTCCACCTCTGAGGAGAGCTGCCCTGCACAATAGAACTATTGTTGTGCTCTCCGATAAAGAAATATGAATATTATTGAACACAGTATATGTTGGGCTTATGTCACTCGTTAAATGTGCACAGACAGAACAGCAAACCTCTCACTGAAATGTGGGAGAAAACTCACATTAGAGAGTAAAGTCAAACCTTTGTTTGAAGTTAATATAACTTGGTGGTTCCCTATAGTACAGTTTTCATGGGCTTGAGGGGGAGGGGTGTCTTTAGTTTTCTTTTTTTTTTTTTTTCCCCCATCTGGTTTTGGTTCCCAAACTGTAAAATGCACTATTTCCCTTAAGAGACTATTAAAAATATTATTTTTTAATCCACAAAATAGTCGAGAATCTGAACTGGCCATTATGACTAGTAATGGTCATAACAGCAGGCATTTCGCAGGAGGAACTCTTTGAGAGCTGTTTCACCAGCATATCTAATGCATTAGTAGCATTAGCATTAGCATTAGCAGCAGTCTCAGTCCTTGTTATTATTATTTTAATAGGATTTTCAGAATAAAATGGAATAGTATGTGCATCCAGAGAATGCTAATGCCAGGTAAAGGAGGAGTGGTTAATCATTTTGGCTTAGATTTTTTCTAATAATTTTTAGTTTTATTTTCAGTAAAGACAGATTTTAGAGAAGTTGAAATATTTTAATTTGTAACAATTAATTTAAACTAGACACAAACATTAGCCTGAGGTTTGTTTAAGGATAATACAAATATTGCCACACTAATGGATAAGAACCTTGAAACAGAGCAGATAACAAACAGATTAATTCTTTTGTTCTCGAGGCTGATATACAAAACCTAAACACGATAAATGATGCAAAGCTCATTCAGTTTTTACACATCTTTCGGATTCATTGATGCAAGATTTTAGTACTAGGATTTCTGGATATTTTCAAAGGGGCATCACATATATAATTTGTGTTCCACCAGCTGTTTTCACAATCAAACTCTGAATGGCACCTAGCACGCCCTGCGCACAGGCTTACCTTCTGCTGCTGGTATTTCCATTTCAGATGTGCTGTGGCGGCCGTGCCTGGGGAATACCCTCGGTGAAAGCTTTGTCACACGGAGGCAAATGAGGTTCCCCCAGCGCAGCCCAGCGTAGTGCTGCAGCTGGCTGCTGGCCGGCAGCAAGCCAGACCCGTGTCACCTTGTGCCACACGTACAGCCCAGTCACGAGGTAGAAAAAATTCCCACTTTAGAAATGCTATGTCCAATTTTAACACGGTCAAAAGATACAGATGGAAAACGGCTCCTAATTTTCCTGATCTTATGTCCAACGGTGCAAAGCAGGTATCCTACTGAAATCAGCGTTCCTGCGTTAAAAGCGACGTGTACAAAGAACAGTCATCAGGCCTCTCAGCGATTGACAGTGAAACTATTGAAAAGTAGCTATGGAAAGGACACATTTGGGGCCCATATGCTATTTATTTTAATAATTGCAGAAAATATTCATTGTATTCTGAAACCCCCTTTTTTTTACATTCACAAAAATCAAACAAAATACCTCAACCAACAGAGTACATCTTTAATTACATGAAAATTTTAAAAAGTCAAACAGAAAAATTTGAAGTCTGGACAGTGTTTCATGCACACACTTATTTTCGTTTCAGCTGCACGTCAGCAATACCCAAAAACCACTTTAAGCCTGAATGCTGCTACAGTAAGTACAGCAGCAAGAACAAAGTTTCTTCTATGTATGGAAACTGTGTGCGCACGGTGTGCGTGTGTGTGTGTGTGTGCATGTTACAGTTAGAAAGGAATACAAATTATGCACTGATTATGAAACTCAGTAATTATGATCCAAAATATTTATTAGCTGTGTAAGAAATGCCACATTTAGAGCGTTTTAGCAATATTGTGCAATGAATCCTAGAAGATAGCAAGTAAATAAATAAAAACTAAGCAAGCCAGGTAAAATTAAATTGTAGTAGTAGTAATTTCAGTGGTAATTATAGAAGAGAAGTCTGTCATTGCCTAACTGAGAGTAATAGAAGGAAATGTCAAGAAATCCAGCAGTCACATGCCACTTAATTAGTATGAATGGAACATATTATACAGACACTGATCAGGTCTTTATGACTCATTTAAAATGACATGATTTTTCAGGTTTAAATCAGAAATTCGATTTATTTGTTGTATACAAAGGATACAATGCATCTTCCTCAGATTACTGTCCACAATGTCCTTTATGTTCAAATGGAGTATTTTGAGAATCCATGAGGATTGCTGTTTGTTAGTTTGTTACTTATGATCGAAGTGGTCAAATTGTAACTGGGGATCTACCAGAAAACTTAATATGATTATTTTTATCCCCTTTGGAAACAAAAGTGACTAAATACCAAAATGTTTTGAGGGTCAGAGTATACAAAAAGTACCTGATGCTGATATTCTGGTATTTAACTACTTTCAACCAGCATGGAAGATTTTGACATTTGTGGAAAGGCGCATTGCATGTCAGTTTGTCAGATTAAAGACAAATGTTTCATTTGGATTTAGTTTTTATGTGTACCCTTGAGCTGTTCAATAGCTTCCTGGCATTTATACTCCATGCTCCAGTTCTTTCATGGGCTCGGTCCCTACCCCAAGTTGTATTGTCTTCAATGGTAAAGACATTTCTGCATTTCTGTAAGTTTAACAGTGCATTGGTTTTGTCAGAAAGCAGAAAAACTTTGGCAAAATCGTTTCCTGCGGAAAATTTAACTTTTACAGAAACAGCTTTTTCCACTGAAACACCACATTTTTAGAAAAATTCCAACTAACTGCACTTAAAATATATTTCAGGAGTCTTATTTTAAAATCTATGAATGGTCACATCTATTTTTCATCCTAAATGACCATGATTACAAAAACTTTCCAGGCTCTCAGTACAGATAAAATTCATTGAGGCTTCACATACAAGATATATTGATCATAATTTAATTATAATTACAGTAATACATTAGTAATTACACACCACCATAATGAATATGTTACTCCAAACAGGTAGTTAAAATCTAAGAGTTTGTAAATTATTGAAAAAGGGAGGAGAAATTGGTGCCAAAGTGAGCTATCATTGTAACACAGTCACGCCAAGCTACAAGGAATGCACAAAGTCTTATTTTGCTGGACAAAGGAGGAATCAAACCATAGGAGACAATGCCCTTAGTCGGAGCTCTAGCATTCTTTCAGCCTTCACTCCCACCCCAGTTCTTTGATTTCTTTCTGGAACACAGTTTTGGGTAGATACACACTGGGTGTTGAACATAGCTACAAGCCATGCAGACATTGCAGCCAAACAGCTTTGGGGTGAGCCTGTGCTCCATCCCAGTCTTCAGGGAAACCTCCAAAGCCTGGTAAACTAGGATATTTGGTACTCCTGCCCATTGACTGGGCATAACCATGGTATGCATGCTGGGAAACACATTTACCAGTTAACACATGCTTACCTTGTGGGAACATGAGAAGACACCTTTGAACAGCAAAAAACGGCTGTCTTCCTTCCCCGCAGCAGCTGGAGTAGTGCACAGCAAGGCAAAATGAGATTATTAGCAGAGAAGCTGCATGTAACCTACTTACTTTTATCCAAGGATGGATAAAATCCACTTGTATGGATTGTTAAAATACAACCACAATTTTCTTCTGCGGATTTTGGTTGCAACTTCCTGTTCTATCTATAGGGTGAGTAATTCGCCCTGCGTCTCTCTCTCTTTTTCCGCCTCTCCTACAGCTACACAAATACACACTCATGCACACACGCTAGATTGGTCAGATGTCTGCATTTAACCCAAACAGCTTGAGTTTCAGATCAAAAGTCTTGGTTAAAGCACTGTTTTCACTGCTGAAAGTTTAGGTTTCTGGGTTCATAGCACAAAAATGAGACATTTGCTGGGCGGAGGGAGATAACGCCGGTGCTATTGGGTTTGTGCTCAGGACTGTCTGGCAGCTCTCACAGCTACATATGCATATGCTAATGATGCTAGGCAATGTTCTCCACTCAGTTATTTCTAATTTCTTCGTTTCATATATACCTTTTTTTTGGCTAGAGACACATGCCTGGTTTGGGGGGCTTTTTTTTCCTTCTGTGGTTGTATATCCTTCTTATTAGTTAACCCAAATGAAAGGTCACCATTACACTTGCTAGTCTACAACAGTTTACGACAGTGCAGTGATAGACTATGGACCAGGCCAGGCTGATAACAGGGTCCTTTCAATGTGAGGCAATAATGCATGAGATTCAAATGCAATAAATCATCATCTTGCCTTCTCTCCTAATCAAGTCCTCTGTAACTGTTTTGTGAATAAACAAGCAGAGTGAAGATGACCATTCCACATTCAAGACATCATCCATTGGTTGCTTAGTTGCAGGTTATCACTTTTCTAAAGTTACATACCACCTGGCATTGGCAGCGGGTTTGCTGGGGCAACTGCTGAGCAAACTAAGCAACCTTCCTGAAGCAGACGGAAATCAAACAAGGTGGCATGAAAAGACTGCATGATGATCCAAGTCACAATTATCCTTGGTGATGTCTGTGCCCCATCTATGTATGTATGTATGTATCTATCTATCTATCTTGTTTCTGTATTTCCCTTTTACGCTGCTTTTTGGTAGGGGAGAAAGGGTAGGCTTGGAGAAGGAAAAGGAGGAGAGGATTAATGCAAGAAAAGCAGGCGTCTGTGGTTCTTCAGGGCTGATTGATTAGCTTGCTTACGGAAGCTGGTGCATAGACATGGAGAGGAGACTGAGCTCTGACAGCTGATGCGCTTGTGTGGGGTGCTCAGGCTTCGATATTCATATGCATTGGGAGGTTTTCAAGCCTCACTACCTCAGCACAGAATTGATGCCCTTTCCCAGTTCCTTGATGCGTCCTTACGTCAGCTCCATGTTAGGCTCCATGAACATCAACTGATAAAAAAATAACCCTTTTATAAGAGGTTGAAGGCTGCAGCAAATCATGCGAGAATGGT
The DNA here is from genome assembly GCA_947846985.1 of Fratercula arctica. Taxonomy (NCBI): domain Eukaryota; kingdom Metazoa; phylum Chordata; class Aves; order Charadriiformes; family Alcidae; genus Fratercula; species Fratercula arctica. Next base: position 201,502,530 of record CANTUZ010000001.1, read on the forward strand.
ACCTCAATTTCCCAACCTGCTCCTCTGCCAGAGGCGACTGCTTCTGTAGCAGAGGCAGGAGAAGGAAACGCGTCCATTCACCCGCAGCTACAGTTCAGGGTCCTACGTCGTAGCTCAAAACTTGCTTTCATTAAGAAGATGATGAGTTGATGGGCTGAGGGTGGTAACACGCCATTTTGCTAATCCCGGTACAGAGGTGGTAACCTTTGGCCATCAGATACCTAAAACAGGAATATCTTACACCACCACAGGAAGACCAAGCTGTTATGTAGGTTTCGGTCACAAAGCCAGCTTAATTGAATCAACTGAGAGGAAAAAACACAGTTTTTCTAAGGGCTGAATCAGTTCCCTGAGCTGGTCCGATGCGTTGTCCAGCAAGCGGTTTGCTTGTGCGACTGCATGCACAATGTGCGACAGTGGGGGGGAATGAGGAGTAGAAAACGGGCAATTCAGTAGTAGCGCTGGGTTATGCTTCTCAGCATGGACCTTTATCATTCGTCTGTGTGACAAAGTTTTATTGGATCAACTCCATCAGTAAAGGCTGTGTAGTTCTGCACCAGTAAAATTATACTTTAAAAGACCTTACTTTGTATATTTATTTGCTATAAGACTATACATACACACACCTCAAATTATTCTACTTTGCTGAAGGAAAAGTTATAAATGTAATCTGGAGACCAAACACAGAATCATAGAATGGTTCGGGTTGGAAGGGAACTTTAAGATCATCTAGTTCCAAGCCCCCCGCCATGGGCAGGGGACATAAAAATGTTCCAACTTTTCCACGTAAAAGAAAGGCAGAAATAGAACTCTCTTTATCTTGCTGGCTCGTTGCGTTTTGACACTGTCAAAACATCAGGTAAGAAGGGAATTTTAAAATATTTCCTGTCAGGAAGGCCCGAGGTGCCTGCGGGCCGGGGGGGACCCCGCACCCCTCAGGACCGGCCCTGCGCCGGACTCCCCGCGGCCACCCAGAACCAGCCCACAGAGCCTCACCAACACGCACTGGCAGACTTCCGCGTGCAGACATTTTTATTAAGTATATATATATATATATATATATATAGACGCGGTGAGCAGTCCGCGGTCAGCAGCCGGCGCCCGGCCTGTCACCTGCCCCAGCCCGCCCGCCGGCCCGGCCCGCCATCTTCCCGCCGCCCGGTGTTTACCACAGCGGCGCCGCCTGCGGGGAGCCCTTCGCCCCGCCTCGGTCACCCCCTTCCCCCGGGCACTTTCCACGACTTCGAGCCTCCCACCCCAAGAGGCAACCCTTTTCCTCCGGGCGTTTCAGTCGGGCGTTTCGTGAGGAGGCGACAATCCCCAACCCCGCGGCCGCCGAGCGCGGGGGACGCAGCGCTGTCGCCACTACAGATCCCGACATGCCGCAGCGCCAACCACCGCCCCCCGGCCCCGCCACCGCCCCATTGTACTCCGGACACAGGAAACCGCACTCTGCTCCGCTCCCCGCCCCCCCCTTCCTTCCGAGTGGTCCCGTCCAGAGCTCCATTCGGCGCTCTGCGGAAGGTCCCATCCGTGGGAAACGGGAGGGGCCGGCAGAGCGGGGCGAGGCGACCAGCACACCGAAGCGCTCCCTCGAGGCTGGGCTAGCCGGTGATTAGCGTGCGCAGCCACCAATAGGACGAGGCGGCCGTCAGAGGGGGCCAATGGGCACGAGGCGGAGGCGGGCCGATTGCCGGGGAGGGGCGGGCGTAGGAAAGGCCGGCGGAGCCGGAGTCGCGCCTGCGCGGGGGGAGGAGGTGGGGACTTCGTCGTGTCCCTGTGTCGGCGGCGGCGTCCAGGGAGGGTCGGGCGGAGGGAGGGAGGATGGAGCGGGCGGCCGAGCGGCCGTGAGCGGGGTGGGGAACCGAGGCGAGCCGCGGCAGCAGGCCGCGGGGCAGGCCCGGGGGGCGGGAGAGGCGAGGCAGGGAAGGTAGCCGGGTGACGGGCTGGTGCGGCGGAGGGGGCTCCAGGCGGAGAGCGGGCGGGCGGCCGGGGCTGGGGCTCCCGCTCCGCAAGGCGGCCGGCGGGGCAGGATGAGCCAGGAGGAGATCCTGAGGAAATTCATTAAGCGAGTCCAGGCCATGAAGGACACGGACCACAATGGGGAGGACAACTTCGCCAGCGACTTCATGGTGAGGGGCGACGGCGCGGTGGGGTGGGGGGGCGGGCAGGGCTCAGGGCACCCCTCAGGGCCGGGGCCGGGGGGGTGGCCTGAGGTGCCGGGCTCCCCCCGCAGCCCCTTCCCCATCCCCCTGCCAGCGAGGGGGCGGCGGGGGGAAGCATCGCTTCCCTGGGAGTGACCTGCCATTGTGTAGCCCCGGAGCCCGGCCGGCTCCCCCGTGCCCCCCACCACTTTTTGGGCTCGACGGGGTGGGGAGATGGCTGTGAAGGGTGGACACCTGAATTTACCCTTCTTCCTGCCCCCACCCCCCGGGAAGGTTTGTCACCGCAGACCCCTGCCCCGGCCCTGCTGTCCGCCCGAGGAGATGGTAGGTGATCGGCTGTTGCAAAATTAAACGGGAGTCTTCTCTCCCCCCGCCTTCCCCGAGCAGATAAAGGGGACAGAGGCGGCTCGGGGTGCGTGTGTATGTGTGTTCAGCGCTTCCTCTGCCTTACAGCCCCTTTTCTCGCGGGGCTGCCATGTATAATGTCATCTGGGGATAATAGGGCACTCCTTCCCTTCTTCCCCCCTTTATCTGCCCCTGTACCCGCCTGCCTGAGACTTCTCTTCTTTCCGAGGCGATGTGTTAAATGCATTGAACAGTCCTTGGAGGAATATTCATCTTCCCTTCCCTAACATCTCCCTGCGCTCCCCATCCCCCATCGCAGCCCTGCCTGTATCCCTCGTCCTTTCTTCCTTCCAGATCGGTTCACCCTCAGCCTTTGGTTAACGTGTGTGCTTGGGGGAAGAATTTATTGGAGAATTAGCTCTTTTCCTGGTTTATTTTAACTGTTTAATCGGGCTGTTAAAATGTTTGAGGAGATCTATCTTTTGAATAGACGGTCTGAGCTGTGAATAATAATTTCGATTGGGCGGATGTCACTGGCGCTTTTCAATATTGTTTAAATACTTCATATCAAAATACAGTTTGACCCACAGAAGAGCTGAAGATGAGTGGGTTAGTGACCTCCATATACAGGTATCTTTGTAGCTTGTTTTATTATCCAGTACTGTTTGTGTTTAAAACCGCATTGTTAGCCCTTTAAGCTGTCAGTCTTTGATAGTGGTCTGGGAACAACAACAAAAAATAATAATCTCAATGTAAATGTCGCATCGGGGATTGTCTGAAATGTGGGGAGGAGGCCGCGGATGTTGCGCAAGGCAGAGGGGCGTTGGGAGCGCTGGCAGGTCCAGGGGTGGAAGAGGAAGTGGAGTGGACTTTGGGAAGTAAGGAGTTCATCCAGGGTGGGGTGGGAGCCCGTGGGAAATCGGCCACGCTCTTTGGGCAGGATTTTGCAAATACTGAAAGTATGCTGCTGAAACATCTGAGCGTGTGGGAAAGGAAGAGAGAAAAATGTAAAATGAAGAATGGCATTGGAGCAATGACACTTCTAAATCTGTTTTGCTGAATAGAGCATCTGTGCGTGAGAATTTAAAGGTTAAATACTTTGACAGAACCGTTTCATGAGGTGGTAGTTTTTGTAATACAGGTGCTATTAAACACAAATTGACATCTTGTCTTGTACTGATGAGTCTGTCTTGTTCACATAAACTACATGTACTTTACAGAAAGGGTGGCATAGACTGGTGGAAAATGCAGGCCTTTTTTAATACCCTTTATGTTAAATACTTTGTACTAGATCTCCTAATCTAACTTCTACCATTTCATATCTGATAAATAGCCTAATGTTTTAGCTTTGTTATAGTTGAATGGTATATGATAGTTTTGTTATCCTTTCTTCTAAGTAGTAGCACCTTTGTACGGAAAAATAGCTTTTGTTTCAATTTCTCTCTTTGACAGCATGTTGTTTCTGTAGCTTTCAACTGTATAGTGAGTAAGCTTTCCCATCGCTTTCATACAGCAGCAAGGAAAATGTGAAAATAGCGTTGTAGGAACTAATTGTCAAGGCATTTTAGGAGAAAGATGTATTACCTAACAATTGCATTCAAATTTCTTTTGTCCTCTGAACACTTTCTGTTTCAAACTTTCATATTTGATGTTTGCATAATAAATTATAGGAAAACCAGGAAACTAGGATGCTGATCTTTGGCCTTAATATTCACCTTAGTCTCACCTCCATGTACTAAAGCAGATACAGATTAGTATGGTGTCAAGAATCATAATTACTGCTTTATTTATTTTCTCACTGTGAGCATGTTGGGGTACTTTGTTGGGTTGTTGTGTGTGTGTTTTGATGTGGTTTTTCTTTTTTGAACAGAGCCATGCTTAGATGCTCTTTAAAATGGTTGAAAAGGGAGGTGGAAAGAGAGGTGAAGGGGGTAAAAAACGTCAGTATTCTGTATTCTTTAATATGTAGTAGAGATTTTGCAGGGGGTGGGGGGAGGAGGAAGTTGTATTTTCTCATTTGAGTGCAGGATGTACTGTTGCTACTAAGCAGTACAAATTTGTGGAATAGGAATTGCTGTTACTCATCGCTTCATTTCCAAGTCAAAATGGCATCTAAAAATAGGAATGGAATAGTGAGTGAATGCAACTGAAAACAATTCTTTATTTTCATATCTTTATTGCCTTTGAATGCATTGAGTAATAGGCTTACAGAATTATATTTAGGCCCGAGTGAATGAACTAAACGTACTTGATAGCAGGTGCCAGGGAGTGCTAGAAGAGAAGGCAGAGAAGATAGTTATGCGCAGGTAGACTGATTAGTCTGGCTGAATGTTATTGGAAGTCCATAGCGTAGATGACTAAGACTGCTCTTTAGTAATGCTATTGACATGTCTGAAAACATGTTCCACTTGGAAGGTGGAAAGTTGATTCCCCACTCCTGGTTTACAAGATAAATTGTATAATCTGGACACCAGTAGCAAGTTTGTTACTGGAAAGCAAATGTATTTAATTTTAATTAGTTTGCACTAGAAAGTAAGTAGGACTTATTAGTAGATCACTTCAGTACCGTGGGTGTGCACAATTAGATTTAAATGAAGCAGATCGTTTGAAAACAGTGAAGGCTTGTCTCTATGTTTTGCCAGTAAGCGTGTATCTGTGCATGTAGGGGCAAGTGGTCTTTTTCTTAAAATAATGTAGGTTAGGATTTTACTAGTATGCTTACAATACTTCCAAAGGTATACTTTTTCCTTGACTTCTGGTGATATTGCTATTTGGGCAAAAGGAAGTAAGTATAGATTGCTTCCTCTTGGTATTTCATGTTGTATGAATACAACCAGCATGATCTAGATTCTGATTTTCTATAACGAGCATGTGTCTTGCATCAAACAAGGCTTGGAAGTCAAAGCTCCATATGGAGGCAAAGAAAACAGTTTTTCTAGATTTTAGAAAGACCTCAATAAATAGTTCTTACAGATTTTTCATTTAATTTATCCACAAGTAACATTTTTGTTTTCTTACGCAATAATTTCCACAAAAGCATCCTGACATTCTCATTTCTGTTGTCTGATGTAGATTGCCATTGTTATAGGAGAACTGAAATATGAATGGTGTAAATTTATATTTATGTAAATTCATATTTAAAAGAATCAGAATTATTATGTTTGAATTATTATGTGGTATATGGCAGTCTTGCTTAATGTTTTGGGTTATGTCTCTGGCTAATCTGTTGTCATGGAACAGAGAGAATGACTGAAAGTCATTTTTGCAATGGATACTGTGCAGGTGACCCTCAGCTGTTGTCTGGAGGTACTGGTATCAAAATGATCCTGTCTTAGATAATCAGTCTAAATAATACTGATTTTTAACAACTTTGAAAGGAGTTGCTAGGTACCCATGTGTGGTCTCTGATCTTTTTGTACCTTTCATTCAAGAGGACACTGGTAAATAACTCAACTGAACGTTGTGTATCTGTGTTGTGCTTAATCCATCTAAGCTGAAACTCTTAGGTTTGGAGATAGTAAAGAACTCGATGTGCTGTTTTCTAAAGTATGAAAGGGGGGTTGAATGGGTCATTGATTTGAAACAGGTAAAAAGGTACTTTCTGTGCTTTCAACCTCTCAGTGGTTTTATTTTCAAAAAATTTTTATTTTTAAGTACTTCTACCTCATTGTTTTGTGAAAATCCTGTTTAAAAAAGGGGAGATGGAATGTGCTTGACTTGTAAGGATAAAAGCTAAGCTGATCATAAGCAGTGCTACACCAGATGTTATAAAACTTGCCTTCCCTCCTGTATTTTTTTTCAGGAAAGTACATCTTTTCTACAGTGCCTAAGACTACTGAAAATAAATTAGGAATCTAGACTATTGTAAATCACTGAACAAGACTACTGAGCTACGTAGTGAAGGTCCATGTACTAATGGCAATCATGACGTTGATTTTGTTCTAATTCCTGTACATTCTGAGATAGCATTAAAAAATCACAAATACTATATTCAACCATAGTCACAGCACTTGGGAAATACCCTTCTTGTCTGTGTATTAATGTGCATTTGTGTAAACCTTTCTGATTCAAATACCATTAATGCACCCCTTGAGTATCTCTGAAGATATTTTTTTGATTTGTAAGGCAAGCATATAATCTGCAAACTTAGTGAAGAAAGATAAGAGTATTATATCTCTCTGTTATTTTTTTAAGTTTTAAAAACCCACCTGTATAGATGTTTTTGGAAATCGTATTTTCTAATATTTACTTAATGAATTTAATGTTTGTAGCACATAGTTTGAAGCATGAATTTTCAACTTATGCTTCATCATATACATTATAAAAGACATGCTGTCTTTTCAAGAGAAATAATTTTTATCTATTAAGGTTAAACTAGGAAAAATGCTTTGGCAAGATCAACTAGATGGTAAACTTTCTTGAAACTTCAAAAAAAGATTTAATTGTTGTAAATATATGTTCGCATTAAATTCTTGTAAACTGGGGGGCTTTTGAATGAACATCAACAGTTGTGAGCACTTCTCATCCCTTAAGTGTGATAGAAAGACTAATTGCCTTGGAGAAAATGACCCATAAGTGTGTTCTACAGCTGATCTGTTGTAAGAAGCTCTGCTCTTAGAGATGTGTTAATAGGTCATAGACAACTGTCACTTTAAATGTGCTTTGAGCCTTTTTATAATTTCAGTGTAAAAATGTGTCTGTTACTACTCATCTTTCATATTATGCTTTAATTTGAGTGTTAATGTATTTTTGAAGTTTTGTATCCATTATCTGTATTTCTGTTCATTTGGTTGGGGGGGGGGACACACACCAGCAGATCACTTTATTGTGAGCAGCGATCGTCATCCAGGCCATTCATAAAGCTTCATTTACATAGACTACATCTGGTTGGAGCAGCATGACTGAATAGTAATTTCAGTAACCCTTAACTTCAGAGGCTTCTGAAATTTGGTGAAATAGTGTTCTTTAAATGTTATAAAAAAATAAATAATACAACTTTCTGTGAACAACCATGCCGTTTAAATATTCAGCTTTTTTGTCCACTTCTGAGGAAATGAGTGCTATTCCTGTTGTGCCATTCTGAATTTTTATAGAGGCAGTTGAATACAACCACAAAGGTGCAATAGTGGGGTATAAGAGCTTGCAAACTCTGCCTGAAATTGCAGTAGTTCTTTTGGGCAAATGAAACTAAAACAAGTCAGTTAGGGAATGCTCTGGGTTGTGTCAAATGGCTTGCGTGGTAGTAAGTTCTGTTTGCTCAGTCTCTACAGACAGCAGTGTCTACGTCTACTGTTCTGATGGAGTAAAGGGTTTTGTACTGATTTTGCTGAATATTATGGAATTGTTCAGGAGGAGCAAATGGTAATCTTGACGTTGTACCTCATGGCATAACACGTACACTCCAAATAATTTAAATAGCGTGTCAAATACATACTTTGCTTTTATTCTGATCGCAATCCTACAGTGCCTTTTGCTGTATATAGTTATACAGATAGATACCATATATATAGATAGATAGATATCTAAATACCTATATATATACATATGTATGTCTCATGTGACTGTAATTCATTAACCCTAGACCCTCATCTATGGTTCTGCAGATCTATGTATGCGCAGAGATACGTGCATATACATATGTATATATATCTCTGGATGTAAGTCTATATACTACCCTGGATATATGTGTGACTGATTGCTGTAGTACAGATTTCTTGTTTCGGAGTATGCATAATTTACCTTAAAACTGCAATAAGTTCAGGGTATTTTTCCTTGATGGTATTACAGCTAAACAGAAGTTACTAGCTCTACAAGCAGGGAAAGGTTAATCTGAATATCTGCTTATCTAATGTGTATACATTTGTTAATAGTAAATGCAACAAAAGTCTGAGGCTTTTAAATTAATCTTAAACCCACTGATTTATAATAAATGGAAATTCTGTTTGTTTTTGTTCACTGTTACTAGTCAAGATGTGTGGGTTTCATGTTGTGTACTGCTATAGTTGTACTGTGATATGCTTAGTACATAGGACCTTTTGGCACAGAGAAAATAGTAATAAAGGTAAAACTATAGTAGTACCTTGAGTATACATATATAGAACTGATATCAGAAGCTAGATGACATTTTATTTTTCTCGGTTTTGTAATAGGGACTTAATTTAGGGAGAAACATCAGTGTTAAAGGTCAGATACGGAACTGAGTAAAGCATAAGTTAAGTGGGTAGAGCAGAAGCTCTTTGTGCCGTTAGGAAGTGCGGTGTTTGCATCCTGGTATTTGCATCCTGGTGTTTTCCTCAGGCTGCTGTACTCCACAAGTGCTACGGTTATGCCAGTGCAGGCTCAGATAACTCAACTGTGTGTGTTTGCCCTAAATGAAGCATGGTTATGCATTTCTATTTCTGCTAACTAGCATGTGAATGTTGCAAAGAGATTAAGCTCTTTGTTTTCCTGCTTCATCTGGCAAAAAGAAAACCCAAACCAACTTGCCAATATAACCTTAAATCATGAATTATTTGAACAGTCAGCATGTATTCATGGAAGGAGAGCACCCTGGTATGGCTGTGGAGTTTTTGATCCAGAACCAGGAGCCCCACGGAGTGGCTGGATTATTAGAGTGCTGTCTCGAGTCCCTCTGCATCTTTGAGAAACAAAACTATGTTCAGAGTCGATACCGCTGAGACAGTACAAGCAAAAAGGTAGTAGTTTTACTAGGGAAGCTGAGTGTGCAACAGCAAGGTAAGGAAACAGTTGCAAGAGGAGAAGAGTACGGTGAAGTCTGACAGACTTTAGGACAATCGTTCTGGGTTGGGAACCGTTGTTTTAAAGTATCTTTGAATACTGATGTCAGGATGTTTCAGTCCCTGCCAGGTTTGTGTAGGAAAGTTACAACTTGTATCTCTGAGGGCCTTGTTTCTAGCTACCCTTTTGCCGTTAGCTTTGGAATGAAAAAAAATCTTGCACAGCTAAAAAGATGAAGTAGAGAAATAAGTTTCCCAAAAGGTACCAGATAAATAGAGGTATAAATGTATGACCTAGTTTGGTTGACCTAATTTTTCCTCCTATCTATCCTCCTACAAATTGATACTTTTAATTTCTTTAAAAGGTAATTTTATTGGTGGTAATCAATTTGTGAGAAGACTTAAAGGGAATATTGCTCTAATGGAAGTGTCTTTTGAAAGAAAAGCCTAGAAGAATTGAATTATCAGCTGTAAAAAGTAGCAAGCTGATGTAGCCAGTTGCTTCAATGGGGGAAAATAGCTATTATAAGAGGACTGAAGCTATGAATGATGTTGCCTTGTGGGCTAGATGTGTCATTAGGAACAAAAGCAAAAAAAGATACGTGTTTTGTTCATTCAGACTTCTAGAAGGAAGCATCAGTAATTTTGAGGAAATCCTACCATGATGCTTCTGACAGTTAATTCTTTAAATTTATTTTAGTTCTGAACTCCCTTAGTGCAGTAAAAAGAATTCAGTTGCCTAGTGTTATGAATATGCGAAGGGCAACTACATTAGCAGACTGAAGGTTGTAAGTGTGTATGGATTGGTTAGCTTGTTCAATTTTTTTTATTTGCTATAATTTGTGGAAATCCTAACACAGTTGTTAAGTGTATCCATGTAATTTAGGTTTCCTTCTCTTTGCAGGAAGGGCTGTGCTCTTTTTTTTTTTTTTTTTTTTTTTTTTAATGTTGGAGAGCAGACCTTGATTCTTAAACATTATTGAAATATATTCGTGTTAAGTGTATGGTCTTAGTCATGAGTTTTGGTGTCTAAAGTCATGGGTTGGAAAGCATCACTCTCTAAAGGGAAGTTAACTTAGTTAAAACCATATTGCTTTAATGAACATGTGCACTACTTCAATCTCTTTTATTTAGTTATAATACTGAACTTGACATTTTTAAACAAACTTTTTTACATTTACTTTCTTCTTATGTAGTCTTGTAAATTGTAGCTGCTTTAGTTTGTTTTTCTAAGGTCAGAGTACAGTGGTGTCCTCTTGAACAGTTTTGCATCTCGCTGCGTTGTCTGTCTTACGGTCTTGTCATTCTTGCTGCCTCATGTGGATGACATCTGCGTTTTGTTTTTCATCTGAAAACACACAGATGTTTTTTGTACTCTTTGTGGTCACAGGAAGAACAGCTTCTATGTGGATCAATGAGATTGAGAGCAATGCTTTAGTTCTGGAGGGGTAGATGACCATCTTTCAGCTGTGCAGCTGGACTACAGTGGGAACAAGGGGCCGAGACTTTTTCTTCTGGACAGCTAATAAAGGACAGTCAATAGGATGCTGAAAGGATGCTGTACATGAGTGGCATTGTCTCATCTTCCTGCTTTTATTGAGGTCGGGCAGTTAGTACCTCTGCTATCATTGCTATCTTTCATATCTGCTATAGGGCCAGTATCATGGATGAGAAGTCCATTTCTTGTGTCGAGCTGGATGTCTGTAGCTTTTTAGACAAGGTTCTAGTTTATGCATGTGTTGACTGGACTTCAGGGGCCAGTAGACATGATTCCCAGCTACTCGCCTCATTTGAGAGTTTCAGGGGGCTGTTGGTCCAGAACTTTCATATTGTTTTCCACAGTTTGGTTATTTCTTTTTTAATAGATGTTGTCTTTCATTTATGTTAGTACAGCATTATTCTTCTGATAGTCCTTGGAGGACAGCTATCTTTGAACAACTGGGTTCCTAATTTAAAGGAATGCTATATGGGTTTCCTGTTCAAGGGACTTGCCAGTGTAGGTTATGCATCATGTTGAAATGACTGACTGCTATGGGAACTGCACAGCTCTTAAGAAGCCTGAGTGGTGTTCCACTCTGTCCTAAATGTTTCACTTCTTATCTGACTATATTTGACTCTCTAGAGCGTAACCCTGTGGTGGAACAGTGTCTTTTTTTCCTCAAGGCACTCAGTGTTCTGGTAGCATATATGGTGATTGAGTATAGCTTCCTACTTAGACAGATTTTCTTACTGGATTAGTTGTCCAGTACTTGCATTGTCTTACTGCACAAAGCTCAGAAATTAATTAACATAAAAAGCAGAACAAAGGAAAACAAGTGATAGGAATAGTGCACTGCACTTAGACTGTGGGTAGGTCGGGTTTGTAAGTTGATGACTGGCTGCTCTGTAAGTGAGTAAAATTGATCATGGGGATGCGTCAGTGGTAAATGTATTATGTCCTGCATTTTTTCAGTGCATAGCTTTTTTATTTTTACTGCTTTTCCACGTGTAGAAAATAAGTCTTAATTCTTCCTTTATTTTCTTCTTGAATCTTTGCCTTCCTGCCTAGGAAGCAGGATTACAGCTGGAAGCTATGCTTTCATTATTAGTTACTCCCTCATGTATATTCTGATAATTTTAGCAAATAGATAATTGTTAATTGAAATGAATACAGTTGTCCAGTAGGAGAATTCAAGGGAATCATTTAGCTTGAAATAAAGCTGGAAAATGAAACACTATTCTGGAGGGAAGGGCATATGTAGGTTAGTTTAACTGCTTCAAAAACCTGATAATTCCCGCAGAAATGAATTAATTATAAATTGCCTATAGGGCAGCACCCCTGTTGCACAAACTGTTAAAGGAAGGAAATAATCTCTTAGATATTTTGAGTCTCCCCAGATAGCTCTAAGTATTTGACAGTTTCTTCTGAGATTTCCATTTTTAGTAGTATAGGTGGTTAAACAAAGCTGTGTTGATTTTTATTATGACCAAACTAAAATGTGTAACTAATTTTAACTCATTTCCTGTGAGATTGCATAAACATAACTGTGTAAGTGTTAATGGACATATAGGGAACTATATGTAAATGTTAATGGAGAAAGATGAATCTGATTTTAGGCAGGTAGAAGGATCTTGGAAAGTACTTCAGGCACTCACTGGAATTTATTTTAGTAAAGAAATGTGTTCTTTTATAGGTAGGTTATTCTTCTGTTATTTCTACTTCATGAAGAGTAGGCTCAGAAGGAAGAAATGTATCTTACATTGTTTCCTTTAACAGCTTTTTGCTATAAAACTGGAACACAGGAGCTTTGCACTTAAAGCTTTGGACACGAGTCTGTTTTTCAAACAATATTCTGAACTAAGTTGTCATTAAGTTGGATATTTAGCCATATAGTCACTCACAAATCAATCACAACCTTTTATATCTTCTTTATAAACAGAAGAACTTTTTCTGAAGGCTATTCTGTAGACCTGCTGTGGAAATTGCCCTCTGTAGTAACATTGCTCCAGTTGCTTCTTCAACTGGTGCCAGATATTTGCTTGATATCTTGATGAAGATGATGAAATTTGAGCTTTCATTGCTTTTCTTTGTTTTTTTTTTTATTACAGTGAAAATGCAGCCTGCAAGTTGTTTAGGATGTCAACTTCCTATTTTTCTTGTTCTGAAAAAAACAGGTAGATACTTGAATATATGAAACTGTGGCAGAGAGATGCCTAGTTGTATTTCTTACAAATTACAGAAATCCATAGCCTGTTAATATAAATGATTTAAATTGAGGGACCAATAACACTGGAAAAAATGCATGTATCCTAAAGTCAGCAAGCTGTTGCCATAAATCCATGTATAAACTGTGATTTCCTAAATGGAAATAATATTTACTGCTAAAATGGTAGCTAATCCCATAACTAATTCTAATATGGAATTGCCAGAATGAGAGCTTACATTTGGTGATTTTTATGTTATTAAACACTAGCATTTTTGGTGCAAAGCTATAGCAATGTATCTTTCTGATAATGCATTTTACAAAGCATTAGCACTGTTTAAATTGGTGATTGTGTGAAAATGAACCCAGCATCCTGTTTGTACAGTCTTATAGCATACATAATAGGCTTCCCTTCCTGTATTCATAGAAAAAATATTCTGTGTCTGGTAAAGTAAGGCAATATGATCATCCAGTGAAGAAAGTATGTGCATATAAAAACCTCAGTGATGATATTTTTAGCTCTTACGGATGAAGATATCTTCCAGACATAATAAGTGTACATGAGGCCAGGATGTGTTTAGAGGTGAGAAAAGTAGCAATGGATTGAAAAGGGAACTTGGTGCAGGGATATAATTAAGTAGTGAACTGATTTATTTCTAGAGGGACAGTACCTTTGAACTAAACATGACCATGACTTTAGTTTAGTTAGTTTTTAATGATTTTTTTTTTTTTGTATAGCATATCAGGGAGTCACTGTAATGGGCTTTAGTAAATAAATGCAGAAGTGAGTTCCTTCTATTCTTGCATTTAAGTGGCATGTTCTTTAGATTTTATGGGGTCATTGTATTAATTACCACTTTAAAACCTCCAGAACTTGATCCTGAAGTCTGGAGTTTCCTGAATCATGTACTGATGGTGTAGATTTTCATGTTGTTCCTTGCAAACTATTCCAAGACAAGTGATAATAACAGAGCAGACAATATTTACTTATACGATTTGTATGATTTTTTTTTTTTCCCCTTTCCCTGTTAAGAGATTCTTGCTAGTGTGGTATTGGAATTTAGCATTGACTGGCAACCGCTAAGAATGTCAAATGTTCTGTTCATAGGACTGTAGCTTACCAATTTTATATGCTTGAGCTGAAGATTTGTTTGGATAGAGATCATAGGTTTTTCTCCTTCCTGTGGTAGGTCAGCTTAACGAGTATGTGATTGTAATATTGTGTGGAAAGTTAAGTATATAAATAAAACCTTTTAACTTATAAACTGGGCTTGAGAAAACCTCCAGAAGAAAGTTGGGGAACTTTGCTTATGCAAGGTGTATTATGAATTTTAAGAGTATCTCAAATGCCATGGAGGAAAGATTTTTGCAGAAGAAAAGGTAAAAGAAATGCTTGCTTTGGATGGCTTCCTTTAGCATTCATACTGCTGCTGTCTTTTGATTTGTCTTTAGCTTGTTGGATTTAGCTTCTGGTCATTGTATAAACAAGATACCCTTTAGGAATTCTGCATTTATGTCAGCTAGTAGCTGAATCATCCCTGCAAAGTGTGTAGTTTTCCACTGGGCGTAGTACTTCTGTCAGATCCTGTGCAAATTGCGACATGTCTGAAAGTTGGACTTTTTTGATTCTCTTTGGAAACGGTCTCTGTAAGATTGTCATGCAGACTGTTCCTTATGTATTTTCATGTTATGATTTGTTCATTTCACCAGGATTAATATTCCAGGATTTGTACTGGACCAGGTAATACTGTTTATGGATCCCTCTCCTCAAAAGAGGAACTGTAGTATTCAACTATTGTCTCAGCGTGGTTATTACAGAGAGTCCTGGAGACCAAAGCCTAGTCTGAGTATCTTGAAATAAAGGTCCTGATGGCTACAATGGATGCAGTCAATATTCAGAGAGAATGGCAGTGCAGCTTGCATTGGGGTTGTGATGCAATCTTCTGGTAAATAGCGTGTACTTGAGCATTCTCACATAATGTACTATTCACCATAGTGCATCCATAAGAAGCACTTGCATCCTGATAAGACATTGTGATACTTCACTGCTCCTGTGAATTAATTCACATTGGCTGTAGAGTATGTATTTCTGTGTTTTGCATTTTAAAGCCAGGATTTAGCAAACCTGTATTTCTCATCCTATTACTTGTCATGCAGTTACTGTCTCTTCAGAGCAAATGTGTATTCCTGTCTGGGCTTATTAGCATTAATAGCTGTTCTGGTTACCCAGTGGAATACTGATGCACAATGCTAGCAACTGGGAATGAGAAGAAGGTAGCCTTTAAGGGAAAGCACAATGCAAGGATTAAAGAGGGCATCGCTTTAGAAAAATCCTACTGTTCCTTAAAGTCAAACTGCAGCAGACATTGGGGTTGAGGTTAAATTTAACTGACGAGTTGAAAATAAATGAGATCTTTTAAAGCTATTGATCTTGTTTGGAATGCTGCCACTTCCATCAAGGGAAAATAAGATTGAGACGTTTGGTTTGTGTCTTAGTGTGCTTAAAGAGTTCTCCTTTTAGTAAGTGTGGGGAGTTCTGATATGTAGAAAGGGTCATTGTTTTCCTCTGATCTAAGCTGCACGCACTATCTAGCCTGTTTCCTAGCTAGAAATCCTACAATAGGCAGTCTTCCCCATCTGTAGGAATTTAGAAGTTTTGTTTTTTTCTGACTAAAGACATATCTGCTTCCACACTGAAAAGCAAGTCATGTAGTTTTCATGGCTGTAAGCAGTAGCAGAACCTTTTCCTTTTAAGTTGTTCAGTGCTATGTAGCCTCACTTTCCCAGTTGTTCTTTTTTTTTTTCTTGTATAAAAAAGAAACTCACATTTTGCTTGCTTTTAGTATTTCTTGTCTTACTTTTAGATTTTAGATTACCTTCTTTTTTCTCTAGCTTTTCCCAAGAGTGACTTTGATAGATCTGAGGAAGTAACTTTAGTAATGCAACTTTGCTCAGTTGTTATATTTCATCTACTTATTTTGTCATTCTGAAGAGCACTGACTAGCGATTTCACAAACTTACATTGCCGTTATCTAAAAGTGTATTTAAGTGTCAACTCCACAATTTTAGGTCTGGAAGGTCAATACTCAGTAAAACGCTATAAAGTGTAATTTTTCTTGGCGGAGGTAAAAAGCATCTTGATGGAGAAGGAAGCAGTGAAGAGTAAAAGTTAGGAAGAAACTATTCAGGAGTTTTTGTGGAGATTACATTGAGTTTTAGTGAACTAAAACAGGAAGGTATTTGTAGCTTATTTGTGTGCAGGTTAGCAGCCTGCAGCTCTTCTGTGAGTAGTGTAGGTTGAGCAATACAGTGAGTTAAAAGAGACAGTAAAAATGTGGAAGAAGTTCTGCTTGTGCCAGGAACTGTCACCAGTATTTTTACAGTCAAGCAGGGCCTGATGGGGGTCTCTACAGGCGGTGGGCTTTGTGATGCTAATCCACCCTCTGCCTCTCTTCTGTCGTCTCCACAGCCCCAGTGTCTCACCGAGTCACCTTGTTCATTCTGTGGCTTTGCTGAAATGGTTTCCGGTTTTCCAGAATTAGAATGTGAATTTGACCACAACTGTAGCATTTTCTCAGATTTTTTTTTTTTAAAGTATCTGTAGAAAAGAGGAATACTTCATTTAGTGTTGAGCAACTTTCCTGTTCCTAGATGGGCAAATGTGGTCGGCAGCCAGTGTCAGTAGCAAGTTGCTATAAAGACAGCATTTGCTCTGATATGGGGAAGGAATGGCAATAAAGGAGATTAGTGGTTTACAGAATAAGATTAAAGAAACAGAATTGGAATAAAAGGAATAAGAGGTGGAAAACTGTTAAACTCAGTGCAACTGTTAAGTGATTAATATGTAAAATCCCAATATATAAATAGTTGTCATTTATGTTAACTGTTGCCTCCAGTACAGTAAAAACAGCTAACCTTTGTCTGCAGGGGTGGGTATGAAGGTGTTCTGGTGATAGTTCATTGGACCAGAAGTTGAACAGCCTTGCATTGATGAAGAAACATGGCTCATACAAACTTTAAAAAAATCCTGAAGCTAAAAAAGTAGGAAATACATCTATCTGTATCTTACAATCATGTACATTGTTAAAACCTGTCCTTTCCTGTATTCTATTTGTTAGCTTCTGTAACATATGGTGGAAAGAAGCAGGTGAATAGCAGTTTATGCAGTTATGGTTATAGTTAGAAGGAACTTTTAAAATCTGAAGTACACTGTAGAGTGGTTACTTGCCTTTCCCTAAAAGATGGAAATGCCTAGAACCTACTTTTGCTGTTTTATCATATTCTTTGCTGATTTCTTAACATAAGAAATTTGTGATTTCCCACTTGTGATCAATCCCACTAATCCATTAGTGTTTATAAGTTACAGTGTTTTGATGGTATCTAAATATTTAAGTACATAATTTAATCATTAAATCAGAATTAATAAACCACTAAGGAAGTACTGCTTTGTAAATGCTACTTGTATGCTAAAGTGATGGGCTTGTTAGTTGAACACAGTAAATTAGTTGAATATTAGTAATTTTAATTGTGGTGTTTGGGATAAAGGAATACTATGAATGAGATTTCCAGGCAGTGTAAGACAAGGATCTCAAAATGTTCTAAACATTTTTAGTTCTTTTTTTTTTTAGTGGTGTTAAAATTAGAATCTGATACACATGGAACAATAGGTATATTCATAACTGGGGAGGAAGATGAGTCGATGAATCTACAGACCAGTTATGTCGGTGCTGAGTACACCTGTATTTCACCAATCAATAATGTCAGTGTGGTGGATGAAGATACGGTGTAAATAAGATTTATAGGAAATGTTGTCAGAGTTAGAATTTGGCCAGGATGCTCCCATTATTGCCTTTGTTGATGTTAAAGGACCACTTTTTCACTAAAATTATCAGAACAATTACCTTGTAAAGAGATGGACTAGCAAGCACAGTATTCTGGCAGTGCACCTACGCACATGCGAAGAAAAAGCTGGAGTTATTTCCATGTTGAGGGCAGTCTCCTTGAGATTTCTTTGGGTTCACAGCATAAGAGCAAAAGGGCAAAACTGTCTGAGACTTGCTCAGGCAAATAGGAGGTGGTAGAAGACAGTCAGTCCCTTAAAAATAACTTGGATATAAAACAATGAACAGCTAATGTGACCATCACTACAATTGTGGCATTTGGGACAAAGCAATAATGTGAATGAGAATATATATGTATTTTTTTTATGCTGCCAGTAAAGGATGAAAAATGGTGCAATAGGTATATTCTTAACTGGGAAGGAAGATGAGTAGATAAATTTTATAGGATCATATGATATTATATGGCTTCTTCAGAATATAAAAAATGAATGTGTCAGATCAAATGCACGCGTAGTCTAATACTTTATTCTGACTGGTGGATACTGGGAGAAAGAATGTAAGGAAAGAAACAGAGCCATCCTCCCAGTTTCTTTCAATGGCAGATTCTGAGTAGAAGCTCCTAGAGTGTGGTATGCGGTAGCAGCAGGTTGAGGATCACAGGACACCAGGACCCATCACTGCTCTTGAGAGCCAGGACAGCAACAGGTACTGCTACCTGCCATGTTTGAACAGGCCCGGTGCTGCTTGCAAATGTTTTACTTTTTTAGCTCTGTATAATTTCCTTTCATTCAACTTCCTCATTTTCTTTTTTTTTTTTAAGTTCCTATTTCTAAAGGAAAAAGTTGTGGTGAATTTTTTTTTTAAGCCTTTTCCTGTCTGGCAAGGCTACCAGATGCAAGTATATAGTAACTATATGTGGTTCTTCTGGGACTGTGTCCTGTGCTTGCTCAAATCGACTTCAAGGTGGTTTTTCTTGCTGGGGGTTGAGTGAGAGAGTTGTCTGGCAAATTGATCTGCTGTCTTTAAAAGAAAGAAATCTATTCTTTATACCCCATCCGAAATTTTTAATTTTGTATTTTTCAGCTTCATAACCTTCCCAGTCTCCTCCACAAGAACCAACAGGTTTCTTGTGTGTGCTACCACTACTGTGATTGCTACTGTGTAGATCTTATGCAATCCTGGGTGAATTAATATAGATTATAGAAATTTAGCTTGATTTTTCTCACCTTCTTGTTTGTCTATCCGCTTTTGGAGTGCATGATGCTGCTTCCCCTCTGGCATGTTCTTGCCCATCAGTCCTCCGTAATTTGTAGGGTGGCATTAGTTTCCCATTACGTGATCCTGCTATCAAGATTCCTTTTATATCAGTATTCTCTTTTTATACTCAAATTTAGACACCCCCGAAGTGGTCTGGCAGTTGGACTAGATGATCATTGTAGGTCCCTTCCAACTGAAATATTCTATTCTATTCTAAATTTGTAGTTTATCTTAATATCTAGATTTTGTGCAGGTGAATAGAAACACCTACCCATTTCTTCCTGCCACAAGCACTTAATGTGCCTGAACTTTGACTTGTGCTCTGTCCTTTATTTAGGGTGTGGTGTTTTCCTGCCTATCACAGAGGGTTCCACACTGTGCTATAATAATTTATTCTATTGCTTCTGAGTCTAAGCCTCTTCAGAGCTGATTGAATTTTGGTAGAAGTAGAGGCTATTCTTGTGTCTTTTTTTTTTTTTTGTCGGAAAGTGTTGTTTTGTGTGTTGGTGTATTTTAGGAAATAAGAAACAGAAATACCTTTATCTTGCAGCCTTTTTATCACTCATTTTTAGTGTGCCTTAGTACCTGTTGACCAATGTGCTGTACATTTAATCAGTGATGTTGCATGAAACAGCTCTTGGCCTTTAGCCTGTTACCTTACTGGCTAAACTTTGTGTTGAGGAGTATGTTTATGTTCTGTGCCTGGTATCCACAACTGTTGCTGTTGCTGGCTGCTTCTCTTGTGGCGCCACTGATGCCCAGGGATGCTTTATAAGAATTTCCCTCCTGACCAGATAACCAAGGACTACCAGCTGCCTTCTTTTTGTTGAGATCCCAGAAGGTTTTGCTCTGCCCAAGAGGACACTGACATCTAGTGGATGGGTTCCACAGACACAGGGCAAGCAAACTGCTGCTTTAAAGCCATATTTCTGCCGGACTCTTACCTAATTTTGCTTTTGTTTAGATCCTCGGGGTTGTTTGGAAGAAGAAGGGGGGGGGGGGGGAGCCTAGCCAGTTTTGTGTAACTTCTGAGGTTTAAGAATTAAGGGTTCTGCAGTCAAACTGGTTGGGTTTTGTGGGTGGTGTTTTGTTGACTTTTTTTTCCTCAGTCAAGTTGCCTACATGTGAGCCTCAGATGTTTGTAATAAAAAGACTGAAAATACTGCATTCCCCAGTTGTCCCCGCAGCCTGTGAAGAAGGTAAGTTACCAGCGTAGCACAGCAAGAAGAGGCAGATGTTCCAGCTTCTCACCTCTGAGACAGATAGTACCTTTGAGTTGCGTTCAGTTCTGTGCTTATCCTTAAAAAGAAACTGGGAGCCTAATAACATGTGACAGTGTTGCTTTGCAGCTTGCCTCAGCTGTCTGTGTTAGTTTAACTGGGAACTGAGTAGCAAGAAATTTTAACAAAAACAATTTTTCCAGGAATCTTCCTAAGCAGAGAACAGTGCTTACAAATCAAACTTTCTGAAAATGTTTACCAAAACGTTAGTATTGCTTTAAAGACAAAATTAGCCATTTCAGATGAATTAATAAAATTCATAGTTCTTTATCACAGAAAATAAACACTACATAAAGCTTGATCATTTGATAGTTAAGCATGGCATCTTTTACTGTCAGTGACAGTTGATATGGACTGAGTAAATCGTTGTGCTTGTGAGAAATTAACACCATCGCTGTGGATTATTGTTTGATCTCTGAGGGTTTAAGTCATTCTGGACTAGTGTTTGTTTAATAATAATGTACTGGGTTTGGATTTGTTGACCATTTAATAACTTTCTAAATGAGGTTAAAATAAAGAGACAGTTTCAAGGCACTTAAATTATGGCTTAAAATCAAAAGAAGCCTTTCAGGCCCCATTAGATCACAGTAAGAGAAAGTGTAGACTGACAGTGTTTAGAATGACGGTGCTAGACTTAAATGTTTGGTGGCGGCCTTTAAAAAGGAAAATATTCTTTCTCTGTCCAGAGAAGACATCGAATTTTTAGCTGAAAGATGCTAAGATTATTTTACTGTTTGCTAGCATTCTTTGGTTGCAGCGAAAGCTTCCTCCAGTAGAAACAGACTATCACAACCAAAAACATGAACATAAAAATGAATTCATGTTTTATATGAAATACCAGAAAATAAAATGTAAAGACTACTAACACTTTTTCTGTGCTAAAGGGCACTTACGCAATGCAAGCCATCGATAAAGTAGAATATGAATCTTTCTGTCCTAAGAGGAAAATTTCAGTAATTTCAAGTTGAATCAGTTTTTTTAATACCAGACCATGAAGAAAAGTAAGAACGCACAATCCATGAAAAAAGAAAAATCACAACCTCGGCTGACCTGTTATCTTAATTGAGAAGAGAGAAGAAAAACAGCTTTTTATCTCTTATTGGCTGTGGAGAATTTATATGGTCTCATCTCTAGAAATATCCCAGCATGCTGGACTTAGTACTGAATGCAGCCTGTTTATCAGTAAATATCCTGGGTCTTTATTTCCTTGATGACTTCTGTAAACACTTATGAGCTGTCACTTAGTTATTTTGTGATAATTGGCGTGTGTGTGTCCTTCATTGTCTGCTTCTTGTATATGTTATTTTGCATTTTTTAAGTGTAGTCTTACATCTTTTGCTCTGAAAGTCTGTCTGCTAGCTTTATGTAATATTCTCATCTTCCCCTCTTATTGTTTTCTAGCGTTGTCATCAAACATCTGGTGGTGTGCTCTGCTTTTCCTGAGAAGTCATGAAGGAAAATGCCTGGCTGGCCTGGGAAATTTTTTGAGAATCTCTGCTTGTGAAATTCCTCCAGTCAGATGATTTTTTTTCGAATCTTTTTCCTTTTAAAAACAGTCTAGAGTGACTCTTGTCTTGCCTGAATTCTTGTAAAAATCCACATACTCTTCTTTTGAATTGGCACCATATCAAATACTTATTTGAAGCTCAGATTAGAACAGCTTCCTTTCCCAAGAAAGGAAGTAGGGTTTTACTACTCTGTCACTTATTCCACATAGATGAGAATTATAGATAAGAATCTTGAGGCTGGATCTGAAGGTATTCCTGTGCGTTTCAGAAATACTTGGAAGTAAATCCATCATCCAGAATCTGTGGGTGTTGAATAAAGTTGTTTGTATTTCAGGTAGAAAAAAACTTAATGAGGATTCTCTATTGTTTACCAAACAAACTTATCAACTTCTACATTCTGGATTGTAAATATTCAGCTTTTTAAAGTGATGACAGTTGAGGGTTATTTTAAATTTATCAGCAGCTTGATTGACAAGGCACTTGCCTGAACCAGATTCATTTTACTGGTTGACTTTAGTACCTTTTTGTTTGTTGAAATGTAGGAGGACTGCATTTCGCACATTAGCTGTGTAACAAACATAGCCTGCAGGGTACAAACATCAATGAGAGGCTACTTTAGAAACCTTTGTGTGATTGAGTGTATATTTCATATGAGGTAAACATTTCTCTGCTCTTCAAAATAGAAGAATTTCAGAAGTAATTACATTTTATAAATGTAATAAAGGCATCCCACAAACTGTTTGGAAATTAATTTAAAGTTCAACCTCCAACTTTGGCGTTAAGGCAATAATATATATACACACATATAAAAAATATAATAGGTATTATAATAATTATATAAATAATATTATATGTATAATATATACTATTATATATAAATATATATAATATATATTATATATATAGACTTTATTTTAGAAGTGTCAGGGATTTACGTTGTCAGTGCTGGTTTTAAAAGGGGGCATAGACAATACATTTGTTACTTGACCCTTTAGTTTGATGCAAGGTTTTACAAGTCTTCAGAATTAAAAATTTCCTCTAAAACGTTCATGATTTAAAAAGGCTAAACTTCAAACCGTTTGATTAAAACGGTATTTTAATTTACTTAATAGTAACTTCACTGTAGTATTCTTGTCTCTGGGTGTTCTAATGAAAACAGGATACAGGGCTGCAGAAGTGGCAGCTGTTTCTTTTGCTAGTCACTTTTGGATTTGCATGTCCTGAGAATATCTGTTATTAAAGTTACTATGGAACTTTAAGTGCTAGTGGTATGTCAAACAATATATTTGAAATGGTTATATTCAAGAAAAATCACAGCCTTTTCCTTTTTTTGAAGCAGCTCGTTGAACAAAATATGAGGAAAGTAAGAAACGTTTTCTGTGTGAGGGGTAGTACTATAAGGTCATAGAAGGTGCTGTGTTTATGCCTATGTTACTTTTGTAGAAGAGAATTGTAGATGATACAGTGTGTGTGTAGAAGGGTTAAGGACTTCGCTTTAAATTTAGCTGAAACAAACTAAATGGTAGAGTTTATTTGTTCAGGCATTTAGTAGCGTTACTTCCAACTCTTGAGTGTTCAACTATTAAAAGAAAAACTTTTTAATGGAGAGAAATAATCTCAAATCATGCTTTTGAATCACTTACTGTCTAGATTTGTTGTTTCTGTACTGGTCATTGCTTTGGTTTTGTTTGAGTAGTTGTTTTATAGCTCTTTCTGCTGTAATGAGAATTTTTTGTTGGCCACTGCCTTCCCTGTTCTCTCTCTTTTTTGAAACCAGAATTAGCATAATTTGGTTGAAAGGTGTGTGCTTTTGAACTGATGGGGACACATTTGTTAGGCAAAGATTGACAGATACTACAAACAAACAATTACGACACAAAATTTCTTTGCCTATCCATAAATATTGTGCTGGTTATTAGCTAGATTTATTACAGTTGAAATCTTAGTACAAGTTGTATCTTTAATGAGGCTGCTTCTTTCTGGCTTTTAAAGTGCTATTGAACTCCATCATAAATGGCCTCTTTATAACTAGCACATTCCTTCGCTTCCAGACACAGCCTCAAAGGAGTGAAAATAGTTGTAAGCATGTTTTCTCCAGTTAGTAGAAATATATTTTCTATTTGATACCTTCTCTTTCCCTTTACATTCCCTTTATATTCCCTGTGTATATGTTACTGCATGGAAGTACTGATTCAGTGCTTGTCAGAAGCCTTCTTTTTTGTAGTTATGTCTGGAAAGGTTTTAGATGGTGTTTTTTTTGGAGGGGGGATAGTCATTAAAACTCTGTGGGTGTTCTACTTGCCCATTATGAACTAACATAACTATATTAGCAATATCCTAATCTCATCTGCTGAATACTGGGGGTTCTAAACTACTGAAAGTCTCTATAGATACTGTATTTCTATACAAGGTTCAAGCCTGCTTCTAGGGGGAAAAAAAAAAAGACTTCTGGTGAAAGATAAACTGTCATATTTTTATTGGAATTGCTTGCATGTCCAACATCGGCATATTTAATACTGAACTCATGTTAAACCCATAGTGGCTTAACTGTGCTAAAGGATGTCATGTACCTGAAAGGAACAGCGCCTTTGAGTTATAGAGATGTTTTGGTAAGGTAATTTGGACACAAAACCAGATCTCAGTTGCAGTATTTCTTGATGGTACAAACAGCTATGCTTTTTATCCAGAGCATTTGTTAGACTCCATCTTTTCAGCTTAAAGTCATTCTCAGTGAAAGTCTTACAGGACGGGATCTCTGTTTCAGATAAATTGGCAAGACATAGCTCTTAAAAAACCTTGATGCCTTTTTGGAAGGCAGGACAATAACAGCTATAGCACGCCTTTTTTGGGGGGGTGCAGAGTTATTGAAAGACTTTAAGACTGTTCTTGTGTGCTTTCATTTATGGCAGCTTTGGTATTGGGCACCAGCAAGTAGGAAATTCTAGTTCACTTCTGTTGGAGTGAAAGCTCAGTGTTTCCTGTCTCAGTTGTGGTGGCTTTTTTTCCACCTAGTATGAATTGGGCTGAAAACAAACACTGACCTCAAGGAAATGTGTTCCAAGGCGTGGGAAAAGAGGAAGAGTTTTGCGTCTTTTGAAGGAAGAGGGAGAAGAACTTGGTTTGGGTTATTTATTTTTTTTTTTAGTGCTGAGCGGAAACAAAAGTAAAATATATTCTCCATGGAACTTAACGCCTCATTCCATGTACTATGAAGTCACGAGCAAGGAATAGTAAAGACTGTGGGGAGAAGAAGGTTTTGATGGTAATAGATTACAAAATTTCACAGGGAGAATTGATGTGGTTAAACAAACTAAATATTTTTCTAAGACAGAGGTTTAGCTGATACCTATTTAGACCCTTATGCTGCCTATTTGTTTGAATTGTACCTGATCTGTATTGGCTATGCAGCTCTTCCTTTGAATGCTTGTCACAGGATGCTTTTGACTGTTTAAGGATGTTGTGTATGTTAAGGCATGGGCACTGAAACCAAAGAGCTGTAGAGTTATAACCAACGGTGACTGGCCCAGGCTCTCTCATCTGACCCTGAAGAAAGCATTGCTTACGTTCTTTTTATCTGCCTGATTGAGCTGAAAAAAAATCGCTTGTCTTTGGGGTGCTTTTTGGAAAAGATCTCAACTTGCCTTTAGATGATTTCTTCTAGGCTTCCAGGGGCTGGTCCTGGGGATGCTATTTGTTGTCCATTCTTATTAGGTCATTGCTGTTGGGTTTTGACTTCTCTGAGAAAGCTTAAATCTGGTGTAAGGGAGGTAGGACAAGTATGTACTTTTGTCTCTATTTCAGGTGAGGTACACACTCTGTAAAAAGTGTTCACTCAATTCATATGTTGTACTGACAGTGTCAGTGTCACATCCACAATGTCAACATTTAGGTTTGACTTCAGAGCTAGTCTGTCTAGATAGAGTGGACTGTAGTGTGGTTACCACTCCTGGATGAGTCAAAGGATGGCTCTTAAGAGGAAGCTTACCTGGACCTATAAGTGGTTTTTTATTTTAAAACAAACAAAGCCTACCTCCAGCATCAGAGTGGAAAGTTCATCCCACCTGTCTCATACTTGCTCTGAGACTTGCTCCTGGCCAGGCTTTTCAGCAGAGCTCTGCTATGGCAGCGTTGGTGTTGCAGGTTTACTTCTGCTGACCAAGATAAGAGATGAGGTGGCCATTTAAACTGTTCTCTACAGCTTTTCACTTAAGACTAAATCTCTGCTTAGTATCAGTGATTCCATTTCTGGTTACTGTCTTACTAAGCAGCTCAAATTACTGAGATCGTAACAAGACTGAGCAATCTTCCTCTTGGTTTTGGATGGCTTATAGAAAGACACTGGATTCAAGGTGTTTGTGCACGCTCCCAACTGACCTGTTATTGTGGTGTTGCTGAATTTCCTCAAAGATTCTGAAGGCTGTCATGACCTATGGTGAGATATGCATTTTTTTTTTTTTTTGCTTACACTGTAAATGCCTGCATTGATTACATGTATAGCTGACATCTTGGAGAACAGCTACAACACATAACGTTTCCTGTTGTCCCCCTAGTGTGCCTAAACTATTCTGTAGGAAGCCGCTGAAGGTGGAAAGGTTATGCATCTTTATACCCTTGTTATGTGATAATATGGTAGTTTCCTGCTACAAAGGAAATATACATGTAATGAAAACTGGACTGAGTTTGACAATTCTTTTTGCAAGTTATTTATAGCCATCATATGATAAAATCTTAAATTTCTGAGTCTTACCTGGATGTAGATTCAACCTAAATGAGGCATAAATATGCATGCATCAATTTCTTGAACAAATCGGCAAAACTGGTGAAATGCTGGCAGTAAAACTGTACAAGATCTAATACAATTGATATCCACAGTGTTGTGACAAAAAGGTCTGGAGGTGGGGAAAACTGTCTTTTCCTTCCTTATTTCAAGATGTTTTGTATTCAGTAGATTGGCATGCATAGTTATTCTGCGAGTTTAAAAAATTTTAGATACTAGTAATTCTTTTTCATGTAAGATACAATCATCATTCATTTGCCCTAAAACGAATGGTGTTAGTTGTCTTAAAAAATTGCAGAAAACTGTATGAAGGACAACTCAAGCTTTTAATTACCATCTTGACTTGAAAGTTCAACTGCTTGTGAAAAATTTGGTATAGAAGGTTTAAATATGAAGACAACATATTTTATATGCTGCAGTTAACCGAGGTTTTTTTTAGTGTATTTAGTAGCCATTTTCTTTAGTAACAAGCTGTTGGATTTTTTCGCAGGCAGGTAATTGATTCCATTGAAACAATCAACTAGAGTATTGTAAAAGCATTCTCTTAA
Organism: Fratercula arctica; assembly: GCA_947846985.1. NCBI lineage: Eukaryota > Metazoa > Chordata > Aves > Charadriiformes > Alcidae > Fratercula > Fratercula arctica. The sequence goes on from CANTUZ010000001.1 coordinate 201,529,671, forward strand.
AAATTATTCTCCTTAGCTTTCTTTGGGAGCATCTTCTCTTTTAATCACATAGCAAGGTATGATGAGTAAGTGCTGTATGTGTTTAAAGAAAGACTTAAAGGGAAAATCAAGATTAAATGCGATGTTTTTAATATACTTGTGCTGTCTGAGTGCACAAAACCACCAAAACCTAGGACTGAAGGAATAAGAGGAAAATAGTAAATCCAGTAACTTGGAAATTATGCTCTTAAGCAGTGGGGGTTCCCTGGTTATGAGTTTTGTTTCCTTGTTTGTTTCTTTAAGTGCTTTGCTTCCTGATACTGTTTGTTTTTACATTGTTGGGTCTGACAGTCCTCTTGTGGTCTGTTGCAAAAAAATCTGAGGCTTTTTTTCTGTTTTGAATTATCAAGAATTGTTCCTGTATTGCTTTAACACTGTGAAGAAGCGTGTTATTTGTAGTGTGTTTTAAACGGATTTTCTGTTTTTGCAGCAAGACGCACTTCCCAGCCTTCAATCCAAAGCAGTCAATTTTCTAATCATGTGGTTTCAGACTAATAGAAATTTTCACATTCTTCACTCATAGCCTATAACTGTCACTGCTGTGTTGTCCTGCGTGTTTTCACTTGATGTAAAAGTTTGTTCATAGTAGCCTCTGCAATAAATTGAGTGTGCTATGGAAATAGCATGGTTCAGAGATAGAAAGTTATAATCCCAGTTCTTGTATGTATAATAAGTATGCTGCAGAATTTTCTAAAGTATCTTAGAACATACATTAGTAACTTACTAACTAAAACTTGATTATGCTTTAGTAATTTAATATTTTGCTTTGTCTGCTTGTTTACTTGCTCATCAACAGACCACAGAAATCTTTGGTTTTCTCCACCCTTGTAAAACAAGCTCATTACTGGCAGTAGATGTATGGCTTAACTGTTACGCTGAACATAAATTAACTGCAACTGTAATTGATAGTACTGTTAATTTAGGTTAGAATTAATATGCAGGTAGTATAAAAATAGCTTCAGAAATGAGGGAGAGGAGACATCTGAAATGATCAGCCCACATTTTGATAATGTGTCTATGTAAAGCTATCTTTAGTTAGCAGTGTGGGAGACATGCCTGGTTCTAACATTTTTGTTAGGGAAAATATAGGTTTGGAAAGATGGAAAATGCTGGTCTTACTCTCACAGTACCTAGTTCTTGAGAGCATGCTGTTATTTTTTTACCTGTTCCCAGTTTTAATATGATACTGAAGAAAGTAGGATATATTCCTTGACTGGCTCCTTTCAGTACTGTCGTTTGGCCTTCTCTGCATGAGGACCTACCAGCATTGTCTTCATTGACTGATGCTTCTTTATTGGACATAAATCTCCAGTCAATGAATTCCCTTCTTCCCCGAGAAAATACCAGAAGGAGTTAAGATGTTATCAGATACACTGTACCATCTAATACTGAAATGATGTTGTTCTCAGTTCCCTGGGTGATTTTGGAGGGATTTTTCTTTTACATGGTTCACGCAAGCTTCCTCAAATGCAGTGGGTTTTTTATACCCAATATTGTCCTGTTGTGAAATATGGAAGAGCTCCCAATGGACTGTAGTTACCAGGCTTGTCTAGTAATCACTTCAGCAGAGATTCCCTTGGAGCACCTAGAGCTCAAGAGTTGGTAGGTGTTGCTAGTGCCAAGGCAGTGAAAAGTCCTCCTTCTTGTATCGTGTTCTTTCTATCAGTTCAACTTGCAATCTCCTTTCAGGGCTTTATTTCAGAGAAACAGGTTAAATCCAGCCTGTTAGCCTGTTCCTTGCAGCCAAAACCATCTGCAAATGTTGAGATATCGTGAAGCTTTTCTTTACAAAACCAGATTATTCTCCTTTCGTTGCTTGTGCTTGGCTAGCGTTTGGGAAGGCTTTTTCCTTCCATCATGAGGGCTAGGAATTCATAAAAATAATTGTTTGAAAGCTGACAGGAATAACTGGGAAAGATTGACATGCCACAAGTGTATGCTGTTTTTCAAACAGTACTAAGGCAAAGTGTAAAAGGGATCTCTCAAAAATTAGTTTTGTCTGTGATCGTGTATGTATGTACTAAGTATTAGTATGATAAATAATTTTAATTGTCAGCTTAGACTCTTTGGACACTATCTTGCATGTAGGTTTTTTCATGTTTTCATGCTGTGTTTATTTGCAACAACAGATGCAAAGCGTTAAACATACGAGTGTAAACTGCAGAGATAGTTGGGAGACTTAGATGCAAATATGATACCTGAAACTATATTAAACTCTGCATTATTTGTGCTACTTAACAGCAGAATGCAGTAACCAGTGATATCCCATGTGGGAAAGTTCAGTGTTTATTCAGCCCAATGGATCTGACTTTTCCAGAAACTCTGGGCTAAGCTGCACTGTGCCCCACTCGCCCCACACAGCTCTTGTTCTGGCAGCGTGACTAACGGAAACCCTGCTCACTGTTTTATTCCTTGCTATTGCAACCCAGAGCTGCAGAGGCACTCCTGACTTGGAGTAGTCCATCCTCCAGCTGAGTTTATTAGCATCAGCTTGTCTTGGTGTTTCCTAGAGCCCTCAGTGGTAAGAAAGCAGTATAGGGAAACTCCAGTTAGATTTGCAGGAACTTTAAGCTAAAATACTTCTGGAAATAAAACAGTTCTAGAAAGTCAGACCCCCATTTGAGCAGTGATAGATCTGAGTCTGCGCTTGAATCGTCTTTTTGACGGAGGTATCTCTGTACTCATAGAGAATTTGAAACTCATGTGCTGTGACCATAGATAACCAGAAGATAGTTGTTTTGACATTTTTGTGGTAGTTTGGTTCACATTGCTCCTTACAGGTACGTATTTCTCGCTGTATAAATGTACTATGAGCTTTATCTGCCCTAGTAATGTTTATCTAAATTATTAGGATGAGAGCAGAGTTGAACATAATTTATGTGTTTTTCTTCCCCTGCTGCTAGTAAGAACAATGCAATGTCAAGCTTATGATAGAAATAACTGTCTTATGAAATGAATGCATTAATACAACATTCTTAAAGTGTTTCCTTTTATGCTTTGATTGTTAAGGTAACTTTATGGGAGCTTTTCTTTAGTTTTCAGTTCTTTGAGTATTTCTTAATACACTTAAGCAAATTTTGCAAAGAATATTCTTGTGTGTTTGGTGTTATCTCATGACTCTGCTGCCATAGCTGTCCATGTAGAGCTTCCTAAGCCTGTTGCTGTTGCCTGTTGTCACGTAGCAAATGAACCATGGGTGCCATGGAGTATTCTAGCAGTTTGACACTATGGTATGTACTGCTCCTCAGGTATAGTTAAAAAGGAGATGGAAGCAAATATCACTGTTTTACTAACTGATGTTTTGACCATTGGAAATATCAGATAAGGCTTAGGAGACAATTTGAGGACTTTAAATAAGTGAAGGACTGGTGAAATGCTTGTCACGCTTTTCATAGGATCATAGAATCGTCTAGGTTGGAAGGGACCTTTAAGATTGAGCCCAGCCATTAACTTAACACTGCCAAACCACCACTGAACCATGTCCCTCAGCACTACCTCTACCCATCTTTTAAGTACCTCCAGGGATGGTGACTCAACCACTTCCCTGGGCAGCCTGTTCCAATGCTTGACAACCCTTTCAGTGAAGAAATTTTTCCTAGTATCCATCCTAAACCTCCCCTGGTGCAACTTGAGGCCATTTCCTCTTGTCCTGTTGCCTGTTGTGAGAAGAGACCGACCCCCCCCTCCCCTCACTACAACCTCCTTTCAGGTAGTTGTAGAGAGCGATAACGTCTCCCCTCAGCCTCCAGCTGGGGTTAAACAACCCCAGTTCCCTCAGCTGCTCCTCGTAAGCCTTGTTCTCCAGACCCCTCACCAGCTTCGTTGCCCTTCTCTGGACACGCTCCAGAATCTCAATGTCTGACTTGTAATGGTAGGGCCCAAAACTGAACACTTTTCCTTGAAGAGAAGCCCAGAAGGGAGTCACAAGAACTTTTGTATTTTAAATAAGGTTGAGGCTTTTAAAGTGAGTTCTTCAAACCTCAATAGGCAGTATAAATATTTTCTTTAATCCGCAAGGAACATTTCTATGGTGTTAAGCAATGAGTCTTTACAAGCTTTCTAAAGTGTTAAATAGATGAAATAGAGTGACTGTGAACATCAGAGATCTGTTTTTCTTGAACCGATTGGACTAAGTTCTTCTTAATATGGTAGGATTGCACAAGTTGCATTTGAAAAGCTGTTTTGTTGTTTTGTGAAAACACTGAAGTAGAGTTGTAGTACAGACTGTAAAACCACTGTGGAAGCTGGAAGTATGTTTCTGAAACTCAAATTGTTTCAAAGGCTCATCCCCCCACTGTCACATGTGGTAAGTGTTGTCACCATCCCACAAACCACTTCTGTCACGCAGTGAATAAGCAGAATTAAATTTGAGCTGTTCTAATGAGAATGGAACTTAAGACCTTGTGAATGTAGTTCTTTAAGTGTGATGAATCATGAATATATACTTACTTTTGACCATTTTGTTCTTAAAAGAATACATAAATGAAGATTTTTGTGGTACTAGAATAGCAGTTCCAGTGAATATGCAAGTGTCACGGAAGTGTCTACTGTTATCTGCAAAGGCACCAGGCTGGATCGCTGATGTCCCTGCTGTTGGCATCCGAGTATTTTCTGGGAAGCAATTTGGCTTTTTACTGACTTAACCCAAATGAGTGCTGCTTTGTACTGCAGACAGTTGTTTATTATGAATTAGCGTGAAACTGGACTGTGACGGATCTTACTGGCTATCTTGTCATCGACTTACCAGTCTGAACAAAATTCTTTCTTCTTCTGCCCTGTCATTACCCCCGTTCTGCCATTGAGTACATTCTCCTCCTCCTGGTCACTCTAGGCTGTAACCTAGGAAGCACTGAGTCTCTTGTATCCTACAGCAGGCTGGATGTGCATGTTACGATAGCTTTCTGCAGGAATCTTCTGTTGTGTGTAGGACAAAATCTTCCGTTCAGTCTGGCACTTTTCCATTCCTGTGGTAGTTTGTTCAAAGCTCAGTTTTTAGAAGTTTGAAAGTAGTCAGAATCAAATTACTTCTAAATTGACTTTTTAGTCTATTCTTTCTCTTCCAAAGCATGAAGTAGATACTATTCTATGTAGCAGATACTACTACAAATCATAAGGAGTACTACTTACTCTTTTTGATTGCTCTCAGGACTGCACTTACTTATCTTCTATTACCCATGTGACAGAACAGCTGACCAACAAGCATTAAAAGCATGGGTCCTAAAGTATTTTAGGAGCAGATGTGTGTTGAAATCAACCTATATTTCATTTCCAGTCTTTGCCTCAGAGCTGGGCTATGCTAATCCTACTTTCCAGTTCTTTAGCAGATTGTGCAGCTGTTGAATCATGCAGGGGAGAAGGAGATGCTGAATTCTCGTAGCATCACTTTATAGAAAATGAAAGTTGGTACTAGTCACTCCAGCCTTTTTGGCTTGTGATAGGTCCAAGTTGTACCTGTGACAGTCTGTTGTGGGGGGTTTTTTTGGTTGGTTTTTTTTTTGTTTGTTTGTTTGTTTTTTTTCTTGCATGCCTTTATAATGGGCTAAAGCAAAAAGGATCATCTTCCTAGGGTGCTTTTTGATACCTACCTTTTTTCTTGTATCACTTCCTCAAGGGTATCTTTTCTCATGCAAAATAACTTCTGCTTCTACTCATGGTTTTTAGAGGTTGTTTTTTCTCTAAACTTCTTTCTCTTACTTTTCTAAGTAGAGTCATGGCATTTGTCCCATAAAAATCAGTAAGATGGGGAAAAAAAGCTCCAGAAACTCACAAACAGGTTGAGATGTGGAACAATACACAAAATCATATTAGTGACTGTGCTTGGAAGGTATCATTGTTTGTCTCTTGCTTTTTTTGGCCCCTCCCAATTGGAGGCTTATAGCCTATTTCAAAGTATTTCTCAGTCTTGCAATTGTTAGCTGATATAGCAAGTTATGTGTATTTATTTTGCTATTTCTGGACTCCTGGTTTTGTCCAGTCTTAGCACAGGCAGTATTTTTTATTTTGACCCAGGTAAGCACAGTGTTACATAGGCCAATAGGTCTTCCTTGTGCAATGATATTCTTTATGTCAGTACCATGTTACAAACCAGGTTTCTCTGCCTGCTATCTATACAGATTATGTTGAGAATTTGTTCTTAGTGTTGGAAAGATGAGTGTAGTCTCTGTGGAAGCTTCTGTAGCTGTTTACGTCTTTTCAAGAGTTGAATCTTCCTATTGTTCATTGTAGCAATGTTTTCAGATAATATTTTTAGCACTTCAATCACTTATGGTCCCACCTCCAAATATTTACTGTTTTTTGTCCTTGACTAACATTGCAAGATTTTCAAGGGCATTGCACTTTGAGAAAAAAACCCTTCATGCTACTTCTGTCATGCTTTTTAGTGTTCAGTGATCTAATCTGTGATAAAGTCCTCGGAGAAGAGAAAAAAAAAAAAATGTTTGAGAACTGGTACTTCTTGATTTGTCGTTTTTTAATTTTACTTTGCCATTGGCTTTGCTCTGTAAATGACACATGGATTATTAGATGCATATTATTCAACTGAATTAATGCAAAGTTTTAACCACATAGCATATAAAATTTGCTGGTTTTTCACTACATTCAGACAAATTTTATAAAAGTGTTTTTCTGTATGTTTTTTCTTTTCCTTTTTTTTTACTAGGAAAATTACAGGAGGACTTGAGTTGCCAATTAATTTTTCCTTCTTTTTTTTTAAAAATTGAAGTGTGCAATGAGTCTCCCACGTGTTTTAGTAGTTTTAGAAGAATTCAAGAAGAAAACTGGCTTGCCAAGCAAATTCCCATCTTTGTGATGTCCGTCTGCCTGGATGTTGTTGCACAGTCAGTGATGAATAAGATTTATATTTTTAAGTAGTAACCAACCTCCCCTGTTCTCTGCCTTCCCCAAAAGACAGCAAGCCATGAACTTTCTGGGTCTTCAAGGATGATAATCGAGTAGCAAAGGTGGAGGGAGGGGAACGTGAACAACCTCTGTCCCTCTACCTGCGCAGAACACACTCCATATTGTGTTATATACCACCACCATGTCAGTGTCAATAGAATGGCTGGTTTTGCAACCACCTGGCTTTAGCTGGAAGCCAGAGTTAACTATCTGAGTTCTTCAGGTTCCTTTTTCAATCTGGAGATGTACACAATCTAAAATAACAAACACTGCTGGCTCCTCTTGGTGTGTTTTTTTTTTTTTTTTTTACGAAGAGAATTTACACTCTCTTCTTCCTCCTCAGTTTTAAGGTTGCAAAGGCCTAATTTTAGTGGGATGATGAAAGCTGTATTGCCCTTGTTATTTCCTAGGTTGTTGGAAGGTGTGGGCTGGATTTTGTTATTAAGAGGTTTTGACTGTTTCAAATTTCTAATACTTGAAATAGATGGAGGGGGGGAAAAAATGACATATTGTTGTGAATACAGCAGACCGCCTGTCACTCATCTTAATTGCGAATACCTTGTACCTGAGATGCAGGGACCTTCTTTCTCTGGGTGTGCTTGAACAGAGAGTTGGGCATTAGGAGCTGATGCCTGTTAAAAGTGAGATTTTGCTTTCTACTGAGTTGGCAGCGTGTTGGAAGCTGCGTCCTTCAGATCAAAGTTGCTGCTAGCAGCTATTCCTGAGCCAGCCTGTCTGCACTCTTCTTCCAGGTATTCTGAGCAATAACAGATTTTTCTGTTTCTCACGGATGTTGTTACTGTAGTTATTAGTCCCTAACAGGGCAGTGTATTTCATAAATAAAATATAGCCATATTCCATACTCCTGCTGTAGTGGCTTTTCCAAAGTTCCATGTCTCATGATGTCTAGAGCTGGGTTCAACTTGGTTGTAAACTACTGATGAGCTAAAAGTACTGGATAATTACATTTTTGAACTTCATCGTAGTGAATATTGTAAAAGGAGAGAAGAGGTATTTTTCAGTCATCTTCTTATACTTCGTTGATGAAGCTAATACCTTGTGATGCCTCTGTTACCTTGAGATTTTAAAATATAACATAAATGTTTTATTTCAGAGGTTAAGAAGATTATCAACAAAATACAGAACAGAGAAGATCTACCCAACAGCCACTGGAGAAAAAGAAGAAAATGTTAAAAAGAATAGATACAAGGATATATTACCATGTAAGTCTGATTTCTGTGTTGATAGAAGACAAAGGCAAGTGCTTGTTATTCTTAATATATTTTGAATTTCACTTTTTAGCTATTACAGAGGGGCAAAATTGGAGATTATTGGCTGAAATGTAACTTTGATTAAATTTTTATTTTTAACTTGGAAGGCAAAGTGAGTGAACGTTTGTATATTTTATTGAGAGCTATCATATAGCGAAAAAATGTGTGCTAAGTCCCAAGCCCTATCAAGCTAATGTTTTCATTTTAGCTTGGAATACTGTAGAACTTCACTAGCTGCTTAACTGTATTTTTTTTCCTTAGGAGCATAGTATTCATGGTAGAAAACAAAAAATGTTAGCATAAACTCTAGATGAGATTTTAAGGAGTCTTAAGGAACCTGGCTTTATGGTTTTGAAGTAAAATGCTTTTTCGCTTGTTTGTATCCTGCAAATGGTGTCAGAGAACTTTGTGTGCTAGATTATCTTTGGTTTGTATTTTGCTAGAGCCCAAATGAAATTCTGTTTAATGTATGAATGCAGAAAACAAAAGCCAGAGCAGAATTTAAATTTTAAAACCACCAACGTGTGGATATAACAGATCAGTGATCTGTAATGACAAGATTGCCTGTTACAAGCTCACTTTGTGTAGTTCATGAGGCTGTGTATTTCAGCAGCTCTTACCGTGCTTCTTGGTATGAGTAGCTGTCAGATTAAAGGATAGTCTTCTGACAAATGCCACTTTTCATATCCCAGATGATATGATATCCCACAGATAGATTTTACTCTGCTTAGCTTTCTCAGAAGTGTTAGGAGATTTAAAACCAATTTGAAGTTGAAAATGGTCTTAAGCATCATTAGCTTTCATTTCCAAAATGTGTTCTAGTAATAAGCTCCAGTGAATTACTGTGTGTTTCAGATTGTTGCATACCTGTGTGCTCTGTTTTTTTAGTGCTGGAATTTTTACTGTTTATCAGCGCTTGGAGCAACACTTCCAGCAGTAAACTTTGCCCTAAAGCCACAGACCCTAGATTCTTTAGCAAGGTGGGCATAGTGCTTGCTGCTGCAAGGAAGGAAGGGCACATGTATTCAAATTTTGCTGGAGGACTGGAGGATATATGTATAACATACATGACATGTTGAAGAGTAGTGTGGTACTAAGCTCAACTGCACCAAAATAATTAAATATAAATTTTTTTGTGTGGGTTTTTTTGGGGGTTTTTTTTGGTTTGTTTTTTTTTTTTTTTTCACTTGGAAGGAAACATGTTTAATGGATGTAGTGAAAAAGAGAGGGGAAGTTGTTATGGTCATCTTATTAAAAGTTGTTAAAATCTTTCTTCCATGCTGGCATTTTGGTAGATCACGAACAATATACCAAAATCATGGTAGCACTTAGGCTGAATCGAAGACACACTTAATGGCTAGTCTAGTAGTGAATGGCTGCGACTAGAGTAGTAGATGTGCTTTTCCTTCATCTACATAAAAAAAAAAAAACCACCCACAAAAAAACCCAAACAAAACAAACAAAAAAAAAACAACCAACCCCACCCCAAAAATCTGAGTCATTGGGATCTGAAAGGGTAGACAGGTCACAGTGGGGAAAATGAGCAAACCTCAAAGCTGATGTTAACTGAAAATACATCTTCAATTTTCCTCAAAGGAAGAATATCTTCAAACATCCAAAGATTCCAAAGTGATGGGAGACCAGCTTGGCAGAAATGAAAGACAGGAGATGTTTTGGGGGAGGAAGGAGGATGATACTTTGCCTATCTCTTATAAATCCAGAAAAGAACTTAACATTTGTAACTTAATTGGAGATCAGTGCTATATTTATCAGAAATTGTTACTGCTACCAGAGATCAGTACCTCAATACTGGCTCCAGAGTACAAGATGTGTGCAAGTTCACATTGCAGTTCACTAAGCCATCCTAGCTGATAGTTAAATGAAACATGCTGGTCACTGGTTACCTGAAAACACCAATTAGTAATTGTGAACTGAGCCTTTAAGCTACATAAAAATCTCCAAGCACTTCATCTTCTGAACCTGGAACCTGCATTGGAATTTTTTGTAGAGAATTCTATTCCAGACCTAAAACTCTGAAGGAGCTGAGCTGTGGCAGATAGAGGCAGGAAAGTGCTCTAGAATTTTGGATCTGCTGGGAAGATAGGAGCCCTCATTAGCCGACCACTTTAATTAGCCTGGTCTGCCATTTAAAAGTAGTTTTTAGTATTAAGTCTGTGACACCACTGCATGCTTATAAACTGTCCTTGCTTTTCTGTTAGATGTATGAGAGTGTACTACAGTGTGATACAAGGGTTTCTCTAAGCCTTTGTGTGAGAGTACGTTGTCTTTAGATCTGTGATCTAAATGTTTTGTAATCTACACTGATGCTTTTTTAGGAAGCATTACATGGTAACACAAACATTGTTTGCATGTTATCAGGACTCTGGCTGAAAATGTCACCATCTTAGAAGCTTTTTGGAAGAGCTTTCTGTATAGAATAACTCTTAGCATGTACTTCTTGTGGGCATGGTTCCCTGTTTTATTACCAGTGATGTTTTCACAAAAAAAAAACCCCAACCAACCACCTCTGTTTAAATAGACTTGTTCTTTATGTTTTTCCTTGAATTTAGCTCTAATAAAAGTTTTAGCAGCTGTTCTGTGGTTGAGGGATTGACCCTGGGAGCAGAAAGTAACAGAAATTGCTCGAGCAGGTGCTGTTTCTGCAGATACTTTTGTTCCCCAGTTCAAAGAGATTTTTTTTTTTTTTTTGATCTGGATTTCCAACTAAAACAGCTTCTATTATAGAGATAGGTTGAATGATTTTTATGTGATAGCTATGAAGTGTTTGTGTCAACAGGAGCTGGAAAGACTGGCAAACCTGCTAACCACCTACCTTCCTTCTTAGTAAGAATCATCAAGTTGTTTCTGTATTAAAGATGCACTTACTGATTTTTTTTTTTTCAATGCCAAAAAGAATTCCAAGATGTTTAGCTTATTCTGTCAACAAGTAATAAAGGCTATTTTTAAGACTACCAAAGATTTTGGCCTCTAAAGATCTGCTGTTTTTATAAGAAGCTTTCTCTGAGACAGTCAGTAATGCTGGAGGCAGAAACCTGAAATGTCAGAACCCCCTAAATGAAGGAATCTGCTTCAAATAGTTGAGAAGTGCCCCTGCAAAGTGCATAGACCAGTGTTTGGGGGATAGAAGTCAGGCTGTGCCTGAGCAATAAACCCCAGTGCATGGTGACTTATCTTAGGGAAACATTCTGTAATGCTTAATTTCTTCTATACATATAATATGCACTATATGTATTACATTTACTGTTACATATTGATTTACATGTGTTGTAATTCTCTAAAAAAAAAAAAAAATTCTTCTTTTAGTTGATCATAGCCGGGTTAAACTGACCTTAAAAACTCCCCCACAAGATTCAGACTACATCAATGCAAACTTTATTAAGGTATGTATTACTATCTTACCAGTTTTTAAATTCTTTTTAAGCTTTTATTTCATATCAGTGCAGTTTTAATATTATAGTCTGAGATAAGAATTTAAAGCTGAGAGGGAAGATTTTCTTTTATTATGACTTGAATAAATTTGCAAGCATAATACCATTTATAAAGCGATTTTAAAGTTTTAATATTACTCTGTGTAAGTATAATAGAAAATATTTCAAAGTGACAGGCAACCCAACTGGAACTTTATACCACAGGAAAATTCAGATGCGATTGTTTTAACAGCTGATAGTGCTACAAATACCAGATTTCGAGAGTCTGTTTTCAGGGATCATAAATGAGGTGTTTGACAAATTGAGTATGTTAATGTGCACTTCTTCCTGTTCATGGCAAAAGTGTGGCAATGGAATTTTATCTAATGTTCTTAAAGAGAAGACAGTTTGGCTAAAAGCCTGTAACACTTGTTTCAAAGTATGAATATCTTGGACTTGAAAAGCTGAATGTGAATATCTTCAAGCTTTATATAAAACAAATTTTTAAAATTTTGGAGGTTTGAAATGTGGTATTTCTGGGAGAGAGGAACTGAAATTTGTTCAAGGGGATGCCTTTTAGCAGCAAGATTTTCAAATTTTCATCACTAAATGTTTGAGTAACACAGAAAAAACGGACTTCAAGGGAATCTTCAGGATCTGAACATAAAGCAACATATTTTTTTGTAATAGTCTCTGGCAGCACAGTGGCTGTTATAATCTTGGGCTCCCTTGAAATCACCAGCAAAATTCCCACTAACGTAAATGGGAATCATATTTCATGTTTATCCATCCAGTTGTATAAAAGAAAGAGATACTCTAATTTTACATGATTATAACCTAAAGCTTTTTTTATTCAGTGCAGATAAATTTTCTTTGTAAACATTAATGGCTTCTTTGTGCAATCCTAGGGAGTACATGGGCCAAAAGCATATGTTGCTACCCAGGGACCATTAGCAAATACAGTAATAGACTTCTGGAGGATGATATGGGAATACAATGTTGCTGTAAGTACCTACTTAAAAACCAAAATTGGATATTACCTTATTTCATGGCACAGTGATTATGTATCTTTTGCCTGAGCTGGCTATTATTATCAAAAATGTTGACAGTGATATAGTTCATTTACTTCTCGAATCTTGTTTTTGTACTTTAAATAGCATTCTACATATCATTAATACTATTTATTCAATTTAATAATGTAAATTCAAAGTAATTATTTTATTGAACGAATATGAAACCATAACTATTTATGAACAGGTTGATGCTTGATTACATCTGTCTTGTAGGACAGATTACAACTCTGATTTAATGTGGGCTGACAAAATTGGATACAAAAGCAGCATGTGAAACAAACAAAAAAAAGCCTACCTTTCTATTTATGCTAATCTTGATTTACTTATTGGATTATATATTCTATGTCTTTTTAAACAGCTATTGTCAGGAGTTAAATTTTTAGTACTGTTAAAACTTGATATGTTCAACAAATTATTTCTGAAAGTATTTTTGGTTTATCAGACACTTAAATCAGGGTTACTTCTTGTAACAAATAGCTTACCTGTTGGTGCTGGTTTTTTGTGCTGTTTACATTAATGTATCTGAAGTAGTTTCATCTAAGAAATCTGATTCGTGTTTTTTAAATAGTTTTTTTGCACCTACTTTAAACAGTCTATGTCATTTTAAGCAAATATAGCTGTATGTTTCTTCCAACTGGCAAATGGTTCTACATTTTTATAAGCTTAGACTTTACAGTCAGACTGAATACATAAGGTATTTGTACAGGATTACAGTGAATTCAAATTAAATAGCCTTAAAATGCTGTATTAGCGTTGTAGATTATTTTGTGTGGGATAAAACTTAGGTACTATTTTAGAATTAAAAGAGGATGCATCTGCAGATAGAAAAATTAATTAGTCTCTTCGGTAGTAACCAATTAAGGAGTGTCAGTATCTGTCCAGATATAAGCAAGCAGTGAAGTGTTGGTGAATTTACTTGATCTAAAACCAGCTAACTTTTAGCATTTTTTTGTCTTTTCAGATAATTGTAATGGCCTGTCGGGAATTTGAAATGGGAAGGGTACGTATACTAAATACAAAACTAAATGAGCGTTGCCCATGCAGGGCAATATGCCAATACCTGTGAAGCTTCGTATGCCAAATCCATAACTGTAAAACTAATCTGCCAGATTGAATGAGAACGCATACCTTTATATTTGTATGCATAGAAAACAATGAATGTGATGGCTTTTCTTAGCCCCATTTCTATTGACACCTATTTAGGTGTCATCTCACTGGAATATATATGTTTGTATACAGAACTGTACCAGTGGTCTCTTTCTGGTCATGTCACTATGGAAAAAATCTTGCTCTTTATGGGATGTAGGCCAACTGTCAAGATGCGGAGTCCTTCATAATTTCCTGTCAATTGATACAGCTGCAAAAACTATCTTTTAAATCTCTGTGATATATTCTTACAGTCTTTCCTGAGAAGTAAAAAAAAAAATGTGGTCCATTATTGTGAACTCCAAACTTCCACAAAAACTAAATTATCTCTCATTGCTTCCCTTTGTATGATGTGTGTTTGTGCATATGTGGGCAGTCATGAATTTCACGTCCTAATTTTCAAGGTGTCTTTTGGCTGTATTTATTGGTCATCTGGATTTTTTGTTTCACTTTTCTTTTGGTATCCAAAAGAAAAGACATTTTACTATCTTAAAAGAAGTCCAGCAAGGCACCAGTAGGCAGGTGTTAAGGAAAAGCACCTAGTAAGAGAGAGTATAAGGCATTCAAGATTATAATTTTTTCTGCTCTGCTTCTGTTAATCATCATGTTTCAGTACCACACATGAATTAAATTAGGATTCTTTGCTTTAACAGAAAAAATGTGAACGTTACTGGCCTCTGTATGGAGAAGCAGCTGTAACTTTTGGACCATTTCGTGTTTCTTGTGTAAGTATAAAGCTTTATAATTAATTTTGAGGGATTTAATGCTTTCGTAACTTAAAATAACTGTTCAACAAACAGTTTGTATTACAAAACAAATGCTTTTTTAATTGTTTGGTACCAAATTTTATACAAAGACTCTCAAAGGAATGCGGTGGAAAACAATGTGTGTATCTAAGCTGTGTGGTTTTTTGAATCCTCCATGATTTATTTTTTTTTTTAAAGTAGGGAGCCTGTGTGCCTTGGTCTTGTATCTTTTTATGTATCATTTCTTTAGCTTTACATTGTGTAGTTTTGAATATCTGTACCATACTCAAGACATCAAATACCATTCATGCAGTTGTTTCTCAGTTACGGCTTGTGCATTCTGGATGTGCATGAGAAACGAAAGTAACACTTGAAAAGGTTATTTTCCTTAAGTTACATAAAGTTAATTAGCATAAATAGAGAAAATGGAAACTAAAGTATTTTTTTACCTTGTTTCATTGGTAACAGATACAGGTTTATTTGACAATACTTCCTTTGCTTCTATTGTTGCTTTTAAAATCAAAACACAAATGCATAGCAGATCACCACGAGGTCTGAATCTTTTCCTGGAGAATTCCCAGGGGGTAATGTCAAGTAAGCTCTGATTCCAGAAAGATGGAGGAAATCTCAACATTTCCATTGCATGTTTTGTCAGCGTTATCAGGAGTTCTGATCTCTGAGCATAACTACTAAAGCCTCTTCCAGTTTTGGTACTTGCTCATAAATGATAACGTAAGGATTTCTGGCAGATTAATAGGCAGGAAGAGGGACTGTGAATACCTCCTATGCCAAGCACAGCAGGGATTTGAAAGTAATCATTCTTTTGGCAGCTGCCATCTCAGCATCACACGAGAGTATACCCCGGTGGGTTTTTGCAATCATCTTTCCTTGGTAGAGAAAACTGGATAGTAAAAAAAAGTCATGGCGCAATGACCATTTCACAAAAGGGGGCCGCTTACGTAGCAGAAATTCACTTCATGAATTGTGAGGTTTTCAGGGTATGGGTGAGGATACAGTGTGTGGGAGCGTAGCCACCAAAACCAATATGCTCAGCATTCCTTAGGTGTGGGATGGTGTCTGGTGGCCTTTGTACACACCTGTTTATGCATCTTTATTGCTTCCTGCTTTAAACACATTTGTGGCCCGTTTGTCCAACTTCTAGCTCTTAGAGTTGTGGTCACATCATCAAGCCTTTGCTTCTAGGTGATGCCAAGGGCCATCCAGCCTATTGCATTGTGTTCAATGATAGCCTAATTATTTAAGGGAAGAGAATAGAAAATAGACCATGTGTAGAAAGATCCTTCTTCTTGTACTTGTTGTCAGCTTCTAGGCATGGGTTAGCAGGACTTCCTAAATTGGTGCTGCCCCTGCATTATCAATATTTTATAATACAGTGGATGATGAATTTGACAAACTTTTTTGGTTTGGGTTTTGGTTTTTGTCACTTATTCTTTCTGACATTCACATTGTATTGTTGGAAGAAAACACTTCCTTGTGTCTTTATTTTTAATCTTGCCACCTGGTAGTTGAATCAGGTTCTATTATGTTCTATTAGTCACTATTAGGATATGAATGAAACCTGGCATGAAAGTATTGAGTATAACTGTCATCAGTATAAATGCTCTTACTGTGAACTTTTTACATGGAAGTTCATGATTGGCACTAACCGTTCACTTATTCTAAAACGGTGAAATTGATCCACTCCAAGTTGATCTCAAAACTGGTTTTTTGTCTTTTCCTTAACTCAAAATTACGTGTATTTCAATGGGAATTGCTGCTATTTTCTCGCTGAAGTTCTTTAAGGTATTCAGAAAGAGCTAGTATGCCAGTTTAGGAAGCTATTCTTAATCCTACTTTGAAACACCTGAGTTTAAAGTTTGGGTTTTTAGTTACATCCTGTATCCTGCATATTGATTTTTTTTTTTAATTTTTTTTCCAATTCATTACTGTTTTCTCATGTTTAGGAAGCTGAGCAAGCAAGAACAGATTACTTCATTAGAACATTATTACTTGAATTTCAAAATGTAAGTATATGATCACTTCCGGTCTCAACTTTAATGGTGGCTCAAAGGTCTCTAAAATGATACAATGGAGGAAACTCATGAAAATATCTTCACTTTTTTAGGTGCAGACTGTGTATGTATGTAAATCATCAAGTTTAGAAGTGATGTTAAAAGCTTAGTATATAAGAAAAGAGTAGTGGAACTTTATACTTGTCTTTTATTTATGTTCTTGGTTAGACAAAGTTGTATGATGGTCTTCAATAGCATGCGTTAATGACTAGAAAGCTTCTGTCACCCTAGGAGAATTTCACTGTTTACCCCAACTTGAAATATGATGACAAACTGAATCAAACTTGTCAAAATAAACTGTTTCCTCTAGTTAGCTTCTTTTTGGGTAAAGTATGTGTACTTGTTAGAATTCACCCTATACTTTCATTCATTCTCAAGAGGGTTTTACAATGTTAAAAGATATTTCTGATGCTCGTTCATATGCTTGTATTGCCAAATAAAAGTAAAGCAAGAATGATGATAACAATGTACTGATTTATTTTTTTCCCCCAAAGTTTCTCACTCTAGCTTGTAAAAAGTTACCCTCTTTGGAATTGGAATAGATACAAAAAATATGGCACGTTCTTGATTAAATTGAGTTGCATTGTCTTTTTGCTTGGATAACTTCTGCATGGGGGAATTGTATGTAATATATTCAAGGGTCAAGATAGAAATGTACTTTTTAAAAAGTGAGCTTAAGGCTTTGGAATTCTTGAAGGTTTGATATCCTAGTGCTTGAAGATATAGAATTGCCTTACCAGACAAGTATTCTGGTAAACCAATTTGTTTACGCTATTTAAGTTGGCAACTATAAATGATTACAATTAGTCCCTTTATATAAGAAACTGAGTTTGTTCATCTTAGTGAAAACCTATGACACAAACTACTGTAAAACATGAGACCTACTTAATAAGTGAGTGTGTTACATTAATTGTGAAAATTGTGATCTATTAAGTGAAATAAAACCACTTGCATTCTCATATAGGTGTTAAGAATGAGTGATTTAAGCCTTTCTTGCAAACTTAAATGTCAGATTTGAGGTGATTATTTTTCTGAAAAGCAACTGTCAGTAAATAAAAGTAAGTGTAGAGCTGTCCTGCAAAAACATGGATGACAGTCTTTTTTACAGAATACCTGTCATTTTAATTGGCATCCTGTAGTAAAAAATTATTCATTACAGGTTAGTCTCACTTATGGTTATTTCTTCTTTAGTGTGTTTTGTTCCCTTTCAACAACTGGTATCACAACAGTTATGAAAACTGTTTAATCATGAGGGGGGTAATTTTGGGGGATGATTTGTGTCTGCAGTAGCTTGCTAGGTGCTTCTAGTAGAATGCATGAACTTAGTCAGTTTGTTTCTGTTAGTGTGTCCTGAATACTCGTAACTGACTGCTGTGAAACATTTTAGGTAACAGAAATTAATTGCATAATAACTGTGGGTTTCGCAGCATTTATTGAAATGGTAGACTTAACAGAAAAGATATCAAAACCCCCAAAGTAGAACCTACATTGCTTTTAATACTTGAAATTCATGAGAACCGGTTACTTCAGAAACTGTAGCTAATTTATATTTTGCTTGCATATACTATACATGCAAATCATGTTCAGCTACTTGACTTCCATGAGTTCTGTAACAGTCAATTTGTATGGGATGCCTGGGTACTACGTAAAAACTAAGGAGTAACAAAAAGCTACAGTTTATGCTATGGTTTTGATCTTAGCAAAGAGCCTTTAAGGAGTAATCTAATTAAAAGTATTAAGAAGATATGTTGATATTCAACCTACGCAGCTGATAAAATGAAATTTCTTCAGCCTTACCTAGCAAATTTGCTTCAGGATTTCTGTAAGCACACATTTTGCTAATGAATTACAGACTTTTTATGTTTGAAGAATTCTAAGTGTAGCTTTGGACTGGGGAGGAAAATATGTATAGGAAAATACCCTTTTAAGTTCACTTCTGTGGCTTTCCAGAATAATGAAAAGTTTTGTCATTTGTGTAAAATTTTCAATGGAGTATCATAATAAATACCATGCAAAAGAATCTAAAATTCGTATAAATATACAGAGTTATTGTAGTTTCTTGGAGGAAAACCACTTTGACTGAAACTTTAAGATTATTTTAAGCTAAAACACCAGGTTCTTTCTTTAAAAAGTGACAGTAAAAAAAGGTCTATGAAGGTTCCTTTTAATTTCCATATAAAAGGCATAAATTCAGAAAAAAAATTTCTGACAGTTGTGCAATGTGAAAAATCACTGGTTTTGTCTCTTTAAATGTAATTAAGTAGAAGTTCTTTGTGGTCCTTAATAGGCAGCAATACCTTTTTTCCTCCCTACTGATGACATTGGTTTTATGTAGTCATTTGGGGTTTTAAAACTTATTGGGCTAAATTTTCTCTTGTTTTTACTAGGTACAGCACTTCCAAGGGTCTGACAAAAGTAAAGCATCAAAAGTAGTTGGCTCAGTTGAAAGAGGATATAAATTTCCATGCTCAAAAGACCCACTGTGTTGCTTCTCAGTTAACTAAACAGAGGTAGTATAGGTCTTGAAACTTGTAACCTGTTAACATTGATCAAAAAATCCATACACCTCTCTAGTGCATTACTTTGAGGGTGTAGTAGAATCCAGAGCAGCATGGAAGGGTGCAATAGAACTAGCTTTACTGTGGATGGTTTGGCTAATGAGGAGAAAGAGGATTTGGTCTTTGAAGAATTCAGGTACCTGAGTAACTAGGCTGTTCTAAAGCCTGCTTCTTACCTTGTCTTTAGCATTATTGTAACATGAGCTAAGTAGAATAAAAGTGTACCTACTGTTGTTGCAAGTGTGAGCCATATTTAGATATGGCCTAAATTATTTCTCTTGTTTTCTTGTGTGAGTGCGTACATACACACACACACACACACTTTATTTTGTAATGTGACAAAACAAAACACCACCACCACCAAAACCCCTCCGGTTTTTTCGAGTGTAAGTTACTGGAGTACAATTGGAAAAAGAACCTTTCATGATGGTCTTTCCATTTCTCTCTCCCTTTCAAAGTCTAAGACTGTAAGGACAGAGAATCTTTTAACACAGTGCGATGTTGTGGGTCCTTTAACTGATAGAGAGGGGCTTCTGTGAACTGTCCCATAGTTCGTTCTTCTGTGTGTTAGCAGCACTCAAAATACTACCTTAGAATTTCCCTGTTGTTTTTTAAGTGGTATAAGCTGTAGAGGTTTTTTTACTGCAGAAAATGGCTTTGCTTGTCCACCCTTAATCATGCAAAAAGTGTATTATTTATTTTATACAAACTCCTAAAATATGTATTATCATTAACACCGTTCTCTCTCCCTTAGGAGACTCGTAGTGTCTATCAATTTCATTATGTTAACTGGCCTGACCATGATGTCCCTTCGTCTTTTGATTCTATTCTGGACATGATCAGCTTGATGAGAGAATACCAGGAACATGAAGATGTGCCGATTTGTATACACTGCAGGTATCAAATATATTTATTTTTTAAGTTTACTCTTTTTTGAAGTCTAGACTTTTGGTAAGAGATGCACTAGATTGATTCTAAATCACAGGTTTATTATTTTAGTTTTCTAAAAAGGAGTATTTCCTCATGTCAGAACTCTGCTCAAAATCATACAGTCTTCATTGTCTTAAAACTCATGCCACAGTGAAATTTTGCTTCTATTTCTGATGAATAAAGAACATCAATCAGAAAAGAGTTAGTCTTTGGAAGAGAAACTGTTCTGTGGTTCTTAAGACATTTAAATCCTCATTAGGACAAAACAGACTTTGAGGATCATTGCAAATCAGATACAGGAGTGAAGGCTCCATTCTTAATAGGAGAGACTACAGGTCAAATGGAGAGATAGCAGGTGCCATCACTACCTAACAACTTTTCTGTCTGTCTTCTAATATGAGAAAAAAGATCTCTAATGAGCTTGCTGTAGTTTCCAGTTGGTAAGTCTTCATTTCTGAGCAGCAGTTTCATCTCTTATTTGAAATTTTGCTAACAGAAGGACTGTTGAAACTAAACTGCCATAAAAATGTTTTGGTGAATTGACAGTTTCTGATAATTTCTCTGGGAAGTTCTTGACCATGATACTTGATACTTTTTAAAGCAACAGAAGTTGATGTATTACATGTCAGAAAACACAAATTCAGATTCATAAGCCAGGAAATGTTAAATCGTTGGGGGCTTATTAACTTTCTAGAGCTTGGTTATTCTCTGGAAGTGTCTATATAGAAATCTCCTGTCTTCAGCTGCATCCTTTTTTTAACTTGTCACTCTAAGTGATTGAGATCTAAAACTAAGAAACTTAGCACTGAAATCCATTTCCTTTGTTCTGTTTCTCTGGCATGTCAATACGGTTGTGAAGGTTGGTTCTTTTACAACAGTATAATTGTAATGTAATAAATATGCATACGTTGTAACTCTTTATCTGTAAAATAGAGAAATTCATACTATTAGGAAGAACAAACATGATAGTTCGCTGTCATTTTTTATAACTTTCAGTTTTAAGTTTTTTTTTAAATAAAAAGCAGAAAATAGATATGATACTAAATCAGAAAAATGTAGGAAGTTTTTAAACATGTTCTGTTCTGCCATTTAATGTATCTATCATTAAACTTGGACAAAATCCCTACTGTTGAAGCAGTGGTAACTAGGAATAGCATGACAAAAGAGGCAATAGAAGTGTCAACGTTAAAGCATCTTCCATGATTACAGTTCCAATGGGCTGTGAAACACTTGCATTAAAAACTTCAATACTCCATTTTGCACTGCTATTTGTTTATTTTTTAAGACACTATAGCGTCAGTTTAAGTGAGCTTAAAATGTTAGTTAAGGGATTTTAATACATTTTTTTCATGTTGACTCTGGAAATACAATGCTTCTAGTGTCTTTTTAACAAACTAAAATAATTTCTAACATACCTAACTGTTTATGTTCGTAGTGCAGGGTGTGGAAGAACAGGAGCCATCTGTGCCATAGATTACACATGGAATTTGCTTAAAGCTGGGGTAAGGAATCTTACAGGAAGAAATTTTGTGGCATTCCATCATTTCATAACAGTGATTGATTGAGCTCCCAAACGTTCTAAAATATTGAAATGTATAAGATGTTCCATAACTCTTGACAAGTTGGATGTTTAGTTTTACTGCATTCATGCTTTAGTATGAACTTACTTTCCTTTCACAGCAAGTTTTTTTTCAATATAAACTGATTTTAAATTCAACATTTTTCAGTGTCTCTGCTTTGTCTTGCAGCTCCTAAAGCCTGATATTTCAAATATACAGGGATAACTTAATTCTGGGGTTTTTAGGTTGTGAAGCACCATTAATGTTGCAGTGTCATATTAATGCTTTCATTGGATGTCTCATTTTCAAAATACTTGAAATGCTTTCATCTGGTCTAAATCAAATGTTTAAAACCAGTTCTGGAGAGGAATTGCTTTGTAAAAGAAAAGTTAAATAGCTGTAATGTGGAGAGAACAGTTTGGCTTTACCTACAAAATTTAAATGTACTTTTGGATGTCTAACAACTTTTGTATTGCTGTTCTGACAAACAATTATGTCAATGTAATTGACTTCTTTCTATATTTCAGAAAATACCTGAAGAATTCAATGTATTTAATTTAATACAGGAAATGAGAACACAAAGGCATTCTGCAGTGCAGACAAAGGTATAGTTTGTTTTAAAATGTATCTTTATCATATGGTAATATACCATCATTCTTTGTAAAGATCTCATGCACTAATTTTTATCTGGTAACCTACTATAGGAGCAGTATGAACTTGTCCATCGAGCCATAGCACAACTGTTTGAAAAGCAGCTGCAAAAATACGAAAGTTGTGCAGACTGGAAGATTGCAGATGGAGTGGTATGTGTCTTTCCCGTATGAGTTTCAATCAGTTGTAGCTGTTAGCTTCTGATCAAGATTTTCCAGTAAAGTCTAGTTTTTTAAAGTTCAGTGTTCAACAGTGTTAAGGCACAGACAGAACTTGTTTGGACTATAAGTGGTTTTTGCTGAGTAGGGGTCGTTAGGCTGTACTCAACTTACACTGAGGACTTGGTTGTAGAAGTTGAGTCAGATAATGAAAGCAATATTTACCATGTGTACCAAATGCAATTGCAATGGGGGAAGCAGTAGAAAGAATTCTAGTTTGGATGAAATGCAGGACTCTAACTCAATATTTAAGCTGCAAAATATGCCCTTACCGTGGTGAGGTGGCAGTAGTTAAGAGCTGATCTCTTGCTTTGATTGGCAGTACCAATTCCGATATATTGGCAGCAAATGAAATTTTGTCTGAGCCTGACCTTCTGCAAATTACCTGTTACACGGTATGATAAAGAGCATGTTAAAAATAAAACTCTAGCCTACATATACATATATTTATATATAAATAATTACATATGTGTATATAGATGAATTCAGTCTGATCTGTGTTTAGTTTAAACTCTTGAAAGGGAAGAACTTCACTGAAGTTTTCTTTTCTTCCTTCCCCAACAATGTGGCATTGGGCCCAGGTTTAAACCAGTAGATCAGCATTGATCTGACTCTTCAACTGAGACTTGGATATTACGTGCTGGTTTGTACTGCCTTGGTTTTGGCCCAGCACAGCCTTCATGTAGTTAAGCAGGACTGGCAATGAATGATCTTAAGTTCTCATATTGTGTTGGACGTACTGTTTGCACTGGAACAGATTGGGGGAAAGAAAAATAAGTGAAAAATGCCTTTGTCAGGAAGCTTCATAGTCTACCCGTTTAACAAAGGAATAAAAAAAAACCTTGGACAAATAATACTTTTCATTGGTAATCATGATATTTGAGGATTTTTCTGTCTTTCTGTCTTTCCACTTTGAATTTCACATTCCCTAGGTTTTTTCCTTTTTTTTTTAATGTTCAGATAAGTTTTCTTGGCTACTACTGGGCACTATGTGACAAATGGCTTTTTGGACCAATATTATTCCTTCTCTGTCCCACAGTCCAGAGCTGTGTACCACCATTTATCCTTGGACTGTGTTTTATTTACTTGGAAACTTTATCGGTCCGTTCAGTACCTAATTGGTGTAGGCTCTATAGCTCTCTAGAGGCAGTATGAATAATATCTTCAGGACCCTTTGAAATATCTGGAAGAAATCTTACATTTGCCTTTATTAATAGGCAACCCTTTAATTTTAGGGGTTTAGGTTTTCTATATCGTGCTTTCTCGGAAGTCTAAAGCATTTTTCATTCTTGGAAAAAAGGCATATACCCTTCTCTTAACTCCTAAGAATGTATGTCCATTCGTGCCGTAGTTCTGATGTCTTTAGTCATTACGAGAAGTCTGGTGGGCTAAACGCAATACGGATAGGGCAGGTTTTTATAACCTTTCATAGGTGTGATATTTAGCCTAGCTGCTCTGTGAATTTTCATTTTATTTCTGAGGAATGAGCATGATAGTTTGGAATGTGCAGGTTTATTAGATTTGTACAGAAGTGGTTCCTAATTACTTGAGTTTTGGTCACAAAATAATAGGCAGATCAGTCTACTGTATCTTCTAGTTATTTCGCTCTGATCTGACCTGTGTCTGCACTCTTACATAGAATCAAAAATGTCTCTTATTTACATGTATTCCAAAACATTTGAATAAGGAGGTGACACAGTATGCTGATACTATGTCTGTACAAAGGCAAGTGCTGTCTGTAAAGAGTGGCACATCTTACAAGTAATAAGCAACTGGATTATGGGTAGGTAACATGCATAGGAGAGAGACAGGGAGAAATACCAACTCTGAATATGCAGTGACGGAGTGTGAATTTTCAGTTTTGCTTGGAAATGACCTTGGTTATAATCAGTCAGTTGTAAAGGAAAATGAATTTTAGCAATTATTTGGAAACTCATAAGAGCAGAGAACGTAATGTCACTGTGTGGATACCTTGCAACCTGAATACTGTCTGCAGGTCTAGTCTCTATCGCAAAAGCATATTGCAGAACTACAGTGACAAGTGGTGTTCCTCAGGGATTGGGACTGGTGCTGATTAACATTTTTGTTGGCGACATGGACAGTGGGATTGAGTACACGCTCAGCAAGTTTGCCAACGACACCAAGCTGTGTGGTGTGGTTGACATGCTGGAGGGAAGGGATGCCATCCAGCCTGGTCAGGCTTGAGAGGTGGGCCTGTGACAACCTCCTTAAGTTCAACAAGGTCAAGTGCAAGGTCCTGCACATGGGTCGGGGCAATCCTGGGGGTACTGGTGTACAAAAAACTGGACATGAGTCATCAATGTGCACTTGCAGTCCAGAAAGCCAACAGCATCCTGGGCCGCAACAAAAGAAGTGTGGCCAACAGGGCGAGGGAGGTGATTCTGCACCTCTGTTTCCCTCTTGTGAGACGCAACCTGGAGTGCTGTGTCCAGCTCTGGAGCCCCCAACATAAGAAGGACATGGACCTGTTGGAGCAGGTCCAGAGGAGGGCCATGAAGATGATCAGAGGTCTGGAGCACCTCTGCTATGAGGACAGGCTGAGAGAGTTGGCGTTGTTCAGCCTGGAGAAGAGAAGGCTCCAGGGAGACCTTATAGCAACCTTTCAATATCTAAAGGGGCCTACAGGAAACATGGGGAGGGACTTCTTGTCAAGGAATGTAGTGATAGGACGAGGGGTAATGGTTTTAAACTGAAAGAGGGGAGATTGAGATTGGATATTAGGAAGAAATTCTTCACTGTGAGGGTGGTGAGGCACTGGAAGAGATTGCCCAGAGAAGTTGTGGATTCCCCATCCCTGGAGGTGTTCAAGATCAGGCTGGATGGGGCTTTGAGCAACCTGGTCTAGTTGGTGTCCCTGCCCACGGCAGAGGGGTTGGAACTAGATGATCTTCAAGGTCTCTTCCAACTCTCACCATTCTATGAATTCAAGCATTAAAAATTTGGACAAGGATCAAAGTTGTCAGAAGGCTTCATCTAAACAATAACCAGATTGAGCTGGAAAAGAAATGGCTGAAGCTAGAAATGACATAAGCTAAGTAACAGTGAAAAGCTGATTTCTGTTAACCTTTTCTAAAGGGTATCAGTAAGACCTGGCAAACAATATAAAAGGAGATAGTTCTTCATGCAACATGGAGCTGCAGAGATCCTTGCAGCTGTAACTTTGAGGGGAATATCTCATCATCTTCAAATCTTCTGTGAATTCACCCAAACTCTGACCTATGAAATTCCAGAGTTGCAAACTGTTGGAGAGCATCCTAGGGAAGGATCCCTGCATACCTGCTCTGTCCTTATTCTTCCCTGTAAGTTTCCTTTTGGTCACTGCTGGAAATAGGGCAAAATGAATCTTTTAGTCTGACCAGGTGCAGCCTTTCTTTCATTAGGAAATGCTGCTGCTTCATATTTCTGCAGGAGGGTTGTGGAAAAAAGTCGCATAGGTAAAGAATCCTGTATCTACAAATTTGGTACTTATAAATAAATTTGCTACTATTCATTTGTTACTTAAGAAATTTGCCTTCAGGGGATTAACTGGTGTAGGCTTGGCTTCTGTTGTGGTTATGTGAGGTAGAAGACTACTTTATTAATCCAGTTAAGTATCTACTTGTAGCTTTAACCTAATTCTCAAAACTTCAAGCTTCACTTGAGACAGTGTTTTTGCTGTTCTGAAAAAGCTCCCTTTTTTCCTCCGAGGGTGTTATGTAGCATCTGTTGTATATAACATCTGGTTTTCCCCAGAAATTTAGGTTTTTTTAACTAAAATACATCCCAGAATGTTTGGTTTGCTTTTTTTTTTTTAAAGAAACAAACTCTGATGCAGAAAGTTATTTAAAAACTTTAATAAATACAATGTAACATCCTGAGGTTCCTTCCCAGATCTTAACTCTGCCTGCAGATGCTACGGCAACTGTGGAATCATGTACACGTGAAGGGTTTTAGTTATGTTCAGTGGAAACAATTCCAAATAAAAGAATGTGCCTACTTTGGATATATTACTGTTAGTTATATAGGAGATACTGCTGAACTGAAGAGGAAATTTTCTTTCGTCTTTCATTTATTATATTTTGGTAGTACTCTGAAGCATTGGAATGCTCTTTAGGGTTGGTTTCATTGTTTTGTTGTCCAGTTGCCTTTCCCGTTTCAAGCAGTGTTTGAGATGAATTGAGTTAACCTAAGCTTTGTAAGCAGCGTTTGCCAGTAACATCACAGTAAAAGGTTAATCTGATTGGCAACGAGTAGCAGTATTCATAGGGAAGTAGCTTAGACGCAATCCTGAACGTGTGTTCCTGTGAACTTGCCAGCTTTGCCCTGCTGGAAACAATACTGTAAAAAAGTCGACAAAAAAACCACATACAGTGTTTGAAAACAGACTTACAATAGGATTAGAATTTCTGTTAGAATTTCACAGAAGGATTCAAGATCATGTAGAAAATGCACATATGATATAGTATAATGTAGTAATTGTAAACTTTTACCATAGTTATACATACTGTGAATGTATGGAACTATAAATGTGCTTAAAATAATACTAAGTACGTAAATGAAATTATATGAAGGAAAGCTTTCTTCTGATACCAGGTGGAGGGCTTTCAACAGTCCAGATTTCAGGGCAAAGATGAAATTGCTGCTCAAAAGCATTTTTTTTCTAATAAGGAAAGACTCGGGTGCTAAACTTGATAATCAGATGTTCTGCATGTAGACAAAGGAAAACTGATTAAAAGTCAAACAAGTTTACTATCTTTTTAAAAATATTTCTTGTTGAATTTTGTCTCTTGACAGTAACAAGCATGTTACAGTACTGCAAGTCCTTGTTTTACCCTTATGCACTAATAGAAGCCTGTATTAATAAACACTTTCTCCAAAATATGCCATTGCTTAATACTCTCAAGTATCTCTTGCATTTCTTCCTGTAAAAGTGAAAGAATTCTGTTACTGTGGTTGATTGCACTTTTAGAAGCTGTGGAGGAATCAGCTGCCATAAGAAGAATGTTGATATTCGAAACGTTAGTGGTTTGGAAACTCTAAGTGAAAAGACTTTGCTGTTCAAATTCTCTTCACTGTTTTGCAGCTTGGAAAGAGATTTTTGGCCATTGTAGCATTCTAAAAAAATCATATATGTCTTCAGAAACGTTTATCTTGTTTCCTATGCTTGGAAACTTTCATTTAATCTGAATCACTTGAGTGTATCATTTTAGTCTGAAGTATTTCGCTTTTTATCTACTGATGCTCTGTGGTTCCCATGCTGCTTTATGATAAGGGCAAAAGGAATGCCTCAATTCCTTTTAAGGAAAACCATGAGATTACTTCTGGAAGAGTCTTTGCAGTAAATTTGCTAGTACTTTACCAGTACAGAAAGCTTCTGAATGACATTAAATGTTTCCACTATGAGTTCCAAAAGAAAATTATGCATTGCAGTTCCTGGGCAAAAGGTTTTGAATTGTAGGCAATGCCTGTGAAATACCAGTCTAAACTAAAACTGTGATCCTCTATTTACTCAAAGTTAGTGACAGCTCTGTGTGGTGATTCAGGCACTGGAGGAAGTAGGTGGGGAAAAGATCCACCCTTGGGAGATGACGGCACAATGTAGGTCACCTTAGCAAGTTGAATTCAGACACTGCATCTGCCATGAGAATTCCTTGTTCTTCTGCATTACCACAGGAACATGAGCTACTCCCTATTGTTGTAGACAGATGTAATCTACACTCCTAAGTATTTGACTTTATGGTCTTTTCATTTGTTAATGTAGTCTTTCATAGATAGATATACTCAAGTTTCATATAGATATGTAATTTAACAGAATACCTAGGAATTCCTAAAAATGAGCACTTTCACTTGATCTGAGTAGCTGCTCCCTCAAATCAATGAGGACATCGGAACTCTTGAACTCTTCATCCATTGATGCATATAGAGGCAAAGGTTGGGGAATTTCTTTCTTTTCTCCTATTCTTTTGTTTACTCACATGTTGTTAATGCTTCTGTTTTTTCATAGTGAGAAGCCTGCCACAATAGGATAGGTATCTTCTGTAAGAAAGCAAGGCACTACACTGAACACTTACTTGACTGAATTGCACATTTGTTAATTCATTTTTTTTAACAAAATAATTCTGTATGATGGCCCTTATGGACTATGTATGTTGTCCTGTTTTTTTTAAGCTGATACTTTTAAAAATTGTATTGTGCCCAAGAGTACAACGTCTGTCTAGAGAAGCAAGAAAGTGTTGACTGATGCCAACAAGCTGTGATTAGGAGGGCTGGAAGGCTTTTTCTTAATACTGCCATCTGCTCTTCTCAACAGCTGAGGTCATCCCTGTGAGATACCCTACATTGACTTTCACAGTTGAGCTTCCTCTTTTCTGCTCCATGCCAGTGTTTATACATGTTTGCCCATTCACTTACTTTGATATATGATAGAAGGGGAGTCTGTGAGTTGGTATCACTCAAAGGTGCTCAAAATACTGGTTGTTCACTACTTCTTGTGACACAGAACTGAGAACAAGTAACAGTCTTGCTCTGAGAGTTCAGCAAGTATTATTTCTTCAATTAAAAACAAGAAGAGATCCAGTAATAACTGAACACCATTATTTAAAAATGTTACAGCAGCATAAAGTTTATATGAGCACTGTTTTCTTTCCTGTGTGGGTTAGTGCATTTGGTTACTGCCTTAAACTTTTATCATTTTCAACCTTTGAAGTCAAAATCCTTCACTTACTGGGGAATGAGTTCTCTAAAAGTAAATGAAGCCTTCAAAGAAACATTAGTCTGAGCTAATTAAGCGAAGTACTGAAGTACCTCTTTTTTGGTGACAATAATTCCTGTAACATTTTTGCTCCTGATTTAATGTACTAGAAGAGGATGAACTGATCCTGATTTTAACCTAATGCCGAAGTGAAAGCTTTTGAACACACACCTGCCTGAAGCCTTTCCTGTGTATGAAGCTGGGGTAACCGCTGACTTCTGGGGTTGAATTTAAAAGTACCATTTTGTGTGTGTGATTTATGTTTGGTTTTGTGCGTTTTTTTAAATTTTTTAAGGAATTATTTTTGTAAACTCTCTGTGGTTGTGTATGTGCCTCAAACATTTGAGTTTATGGACATTTTTTGCAAGGTATATCCATACATCTTATTACTAGTAGCAAAAATGGCAGTGCCTCTTCAGCTACTTCTGCCTGTCTTACACTAAGAAGCTGTTTCTAGTTATTCAAAGAGTTTTAAAAAACTTTGACATATGTTAGCTTCTTTAATGGGCTTTTTCTTCTGCCTGGGAGAAAAGCATATCTTAGTAAACATTCTGTTCACAAACACTTCACTTTACAAACATAGAAGACAGGGATGCAGCTGCTGGTTTGTTTTCTGGACAAGTTAGTCTACGCCACAGCCAACAGGCACACCCTTTCCCTTGCCAGTACCTTTTAGAAAACTGAGCACATAAATAAGAATCTGTTTCTCAAAACAACTGTCCTGGCAGAACTGAACCGGAATACTTTTCTGATCTGTTGTAGGATGGAGGAGTCAGTGGTAAGAGGGAGGAACTCCTCTCGTGGAGTCTCACTCTTTCTAAAACTCTCTGCCTTATGACACTGGGATGTGCTATGGCGCTGAAACAAGGCAAACAGCCCACTGTTCTGAGGATGCAGTTGCATTAGTTTCTAACTCTAGTTGAGAGTGTTTAAGGTGAAGGGGGGCATTTTTAGTACAATATCAATGCATTTAGTGCTATCCGTAGTAATGACTACGTATAGGAGAGACTCAGAGTTTACTTTGCACAACTCAGGGAAGCAGGGGGGAACATGACACAACCATCGAGCAGAAAACTGAATTGCTGCTCTTGGATCTTGTGAACCTCAGCAGCTTTGGCACCAACTTTCAGAATAGTACTCTACCTGATGGAGGGCAATAAAATTCATTTTCATGTATGTTAAGGGAAAAATGGTTTTTATGGTCAACCATTACCTGATGTCAAAAAGCTGGAAATTGTTTTTCTGCATATTTGAGAGGAGGCTGGTAGAGGGGTTGGATGTCCATGTCCCATGGTAATCTTTCATTCCATCAGTGACTAGAAAAAAAACCAAAAATCTAGTTGTTTTCTGGTTTTAAATTAGTACGCATGCAGTAGTTCACAGCTAGATTTTAAAAGTTCTTTCTGCCCTTAATGTTTTTCAGTAAGTCGTGGAAAACCGACAAAGGACTTAAAAGGGTACCTTTGTTCCTAGATAAAATACTGAGGTCCTGCGTTCAGTTTATGGATCAAGCATAGTATTCATAATACTTTCTTTTATATATATATATATATATATATATATATATCATTAGCCATTTTTGTCATTCTACATTTTTGGACAGTGACTTATTGGACACTATGTTTTGACGACAGCACTTTTTGCTGAGAAGGATTGTTGAGGTAGTGCTGATTCAGTAAATCTCTGAAGGTGTTTGACTGGCAACCAGTGTTGTTTATTAAGAAGCTAGAATGATACAAAACACAGTACATTAATTGTATTAAAACCTATTTCATGGTACACTTCACTTCAAGAGCCAACGGATAACAATCCCAGTTCAGTAAGGTTACAGCATCATCAGTTGAATTCATATGGCCATTAGGATTTTGTGCATTACCCCAGGAAAACGAAAAATCATTAATAGAAGTAATAGAGACTTAAAGAAAGAACGTATTGTGACATAAATACAAAAAAAAATCTGGGCTATTTGGCAAGTTGAGCAAGAGTGTGCTTTAATGTTGCAAAATGTAAAGGCTCAGATCCGGAAACAAAAAGGGGCAGAATTTGGTTTGGAGTGGAAGCTTTGTATGTGGTCTACATCTCTAAGGTCCAAATATAGTCAGTGAGGCCAACTGATCTGTTACCTTCATCCCCAGCTTACTGGCTGGGAGATGAAAAGCTGGACATGAGCTAGGAATGTGTGCTTGCAGCCCAGAAAGCCAACCCTATCTCAGGCTGCATCAAAAGAAACGTGGCCAGCAGGTCGAGGGAGGTGATTCTGCCCCTCTACTCTGCTCCGGTGAGACCCCACCTGGAGTACTGCATCCAGCTCTGGAGCCCACAGCACAGGAAAGACATGGAGCTGTTGGAGTGGGTCCAGAAGAGGGCCACAAAGATGATCAGGGGGCTGAAGCACCTCTCCTATGAAGACAGGCTGAGAGAGTTGGGGTTGAGAGAGAAGGCTTTAGGGAGACCTTATTGTGGCCTTTCAGTACTTAAAGGGGGCTTATAAGAAGTATGGGGACAAACTTTTTAGCAGGACCTTTTGTGATAGGACAAGTGGTAATGGTTTTAAACTAAAAGAGGGAAGATTTAGGCTAGATATAAGGAAGAAATTTTTTACAATGAGGGTGGTGAAACACTGGCACAGGTTGCCCACAGAAGTTATAGATGCCCCATCCCTGGAAACATTCAAGATCAGGTTGGATGGGGCTCTGAGCAACCTGATCTAGTTGAAGATGTCCCTGCTCGTTGCAGAGGGGTTGGACTACATGACCTTTAAAGGTCCCTTCCAACCCAAACTATTCTATGAAAACCAGCCAGCCTTGGTTGACCGCAATGGGAGCTTCAGTTGTGGTCATCTAAATGGAAGTGGCTTTTATCTGCTAATTGAACCTCACTCCAAAAAAAACTTAATAGTTGCAGTCAGTGTCAGCAGAACAACGAACTCACTGTGCAGTTTGTCTGAAAGGGCTAACACAAGCCATTGATAGAGGAACAATAGAGTATTTCTGCTGGAGTGCTTCTGGGATATTGTATTGGACAGCTAGTTAATGGAGGAGGTTAGTGAAGAACAATAAGAAAGATTAAAAGATTTAATTTTTTTCTTCACAAGAAAAGCTTCACTTAGTATACTGAGGAACAGAAGTGAATAATAGACTCTTCACCAGCAGACAGTGGTATCATAACTGTTTTAAGACTATTAATGGAAATTAAAAACACATAACTAATGAATCTAAATTAAAGTGAGGGTAGTTAGCTGTTGAGATAACTTAGTTATAGTTGATCTTCCAAAGCTGAAAATGCTTAACAAATTCAAATACAACTATCACATTTGAAGCAGAAACTAACAGGGAATTTGCTTTTGTTTTGTAAGACCAGAGGTCAGTCTCTGTCACCCAATCTGAACAGGTAGGCTGGCAGATAGGGCCTGGTGCCTGAACCTGGTGTTGTGCTTTGAAATATATTACACAGATTTTAGATGTTTGTGGTTCTTTTTTAAAATTTCTTTTCAAAAGAAAACTCCTGTAAGAAAAGGTTTTCGGTAAAATACATATTAAACTCAAGATAACACTGAGGTCCTCCTTGGTTCTGTCGGATCTTTGGTTGTGGCATGTGTATGGAAATGGTGCATCAGCTTTAGACTCTTGCATGCTGTGGGTTTTTTTACACATTTGTATGTATTTGTACTGTGTCTGGCTGGGTTGTGTAGTTAACATTCTTCATAGCTGCTCTTGGGGTGCTGTGCTTTAGATTTGTCACCAAAACAATGCTGATGACACACTAATGTTCCAGCTATTGCTGAACAGTGTTTGCATGGTGTCAGCTCTGGCTCTTGTTTCTTACTTTGCCCTCCCAGAGTAAGAAATAGGCTGTGTGTGTGTCTGTGTGTGTCTCTGTGCGCACGCAAGAGCTTGGGATTGCACGTAACCAGGCAGATGGCCCAAACTAACCAGAGATTCTGCAACACCATATAACATCGTGCTCAGTAATAAAGAGGGAAAAGAGGGGAGTTTAGTGACACTAGCCATCTTTTACATCACTTGTTTTATTTGTTTTATTTCTGTCTTATTCCACTTCTCCTTTGCTTACTAAACAATTTTACCTTGACCCACAAGTTTTCTTGCCGTTCCTTTTCTGCCTGCGGGGGGAAGAAGTGAGTGAGTGGCTTTGTGGTGTCTAGTTGCCTTACCAGGGTTAACTCACAACAATATTTTGTGTGTATACGCATATAAATGTGTATGGCTACATATATGTATAAATATATAAAATATATCTCTCATATTGATAGACTTCCTAAAATGAAATTAAAATCTTCATGCATTGCTGAGTAAGTTAAACTTCATTGTACGCATATGGGAGATGATCTGAAAGTGTTTTGGAACAATGTGTTACATCTTATCCACTTGTCAATTTACCGTGTCTGAAATTCTCATTTACTTACTGCACTGTAGTTAGTCTTATCTTCAGTGGACTGATTGTACAAGTGAAAACAATTAGACTGATTGGAAAATAAATGCTTTCAATGCTAACCTGAAAGATTAGTTTTTGAGACTTTTCTCTAGTGGATTACACAATTACATGCAAAACAAAATACTTAGAAATATTTGAAGTTTCATACACAAAATATAATATTGTGAATTTAGAGTAGAATTTAATCTATATGTAATGTTGAAAGTGATCTCTATATGATAGCCAAAAATATGTAATATTGTCATACATTATTTTCAAGTGCCATTACGGATATTTGGACCTTACAGTTTAAGTATTGTGTGTATCAGCTTTACAGCCATGAGTGAAAACTTTTTCTTTTAATCAGGATGAAAATAGTACAGAGAATGCTGTCAGTTCTTCAGATGCTGAGAAACAGGATTCTCCTCCACCAAAGCCTCCACGGACCCGCAGGTATTTAATTATATTAATATACTATTTTAAGCTGACAGATTGACATGCTTCATAAATAAAAAGTAGACTAAAACTACTGATACTATGAAGACTTTTAAGATGCAAATTTTTTCTATTTAAAAATAGAATTATACATAATACAAATAGAAGTCTTGTAACTGACTCTGACAATATAAACTTTAATATCTTTGTGAAATCTGTGTTTGAATATACAAGTCTTACCATGACTAGACTACATGTGAGTAGACAAGCATACCCCCTTTAGTAGTCAGACATGTTAGATCCATTTGTGCTTCGTTCTGCTAGGACATAGTAGTAAAACATACTTCAAAATAGGCTTAAATAATGACTGAACTCTCATTTTTGGATGCAAAACCATAATATCCATTTATTTAAGAAAATGTTACCTTACAGACAAGTACTGCTATTGACTAGAGTACGCTGACAAAATGCTGTTCTCATTGAGAAGAAAAATTGGTCTTGCCAATCCTTTCATTCAACAGAAGGAAAAGAAAATCCTCTCTAGCTCTTAAAATACATAGACTTGACTTTAAGGAAGCTAAAAATAAATCTGAACTAACAGATTCATTTGCCTAAAATGGGTATCCAACCTGAGCGTTTGACAGCTGAAGAAGCAACTCTCCTGAAGTAAGTGACGAGTTTCTGGAAGGCTTATAGGGACCTTTGGCAGGTGATCTTGCCTGTGCTATATTGCCTGTAGTTAAATATACATTTAAGGTAAGCACTTGGGTTTCCTAAAGTTGTAGAATGACATAAGGAACCACCAGCCAGTTAATATTCTTGAATAATATTTAGTCATATGAGGAAAGGAGTTTTACACTTTAAAAGATAATCAAACTGGAGTAGTGCAAGGTCAGGTCAGTAGTGGGAATTCCTATTCATTTGATACTTTAATGGTTAAAGGTAGAAGATGAGAATTAACCACTTCTTTGCAGTACTGCATTTGGTGGGGTGATGTGGTACTAGGTGCTAGCAAGATGACTGTGGTGATTACACAGTAAAATGAATTTTAACTTCCACATTTTCTAGGTTTGGTAATGGAGGAGATTTAAATATGTGTGTATGTATATTGAAAATATAATTGGATGTAGCCATTTGAAAATTGGTGACTCGGAATGGGTAGCAGTGTGTGTGTATATTTGATATTGCAACATTGTCATCTTGTGACAGGAATAAACATAGTTTAAAACTGGGCATGGCAGTGTTACACTTGGCTATTAACTAGTAATTTGGACCAGATCTGGAATATTGCATGTGATTCTAACACCCGTTCTAATGAGGGTATCAGAGAACCACCATAAATGGACCTATTGCTCTACTTCTTAGTCACCCCGGGGATGGTATTTGCCATAAGATAAGTTTGGAAATAATGTATGATAACAACCATTAATGACACAGTAGAATAAGAATATGAGTAGCTGCTATAGTTAACTTAGCATTAGTTACATCAAGCCAGATGTTAGAGGAGAATATGACATTGAAAGAGAGAGATGGAAACGCATTGGGGCTTTTCACGAATGGCACAGTTTGTGCTATGTAGGTAATATCATTTTTACCTTATTTAGATTGATGGCAATATGATTGTATTCAATTATGTAGATTCAGATGATGACAGAGGAGTCTGTTAACCTGTCTTCATGATGAGTTACGAGCTTTTCTTGAAACTTAGTCACTGAACTTAGATATGACTTCTGTCCAATAGGTAATTTCCTTAGTAGTGTTCCTTGAAATAATCTTAGATGTATTTAGGTTTTTATCATTTTTACATATTCATGTAATAATCATATATGCATAATTCGTGTTTTAGCACACATCTGTCCTATCTGCATTGTGTTGTTCTTTACTTGTTGCATTAAGTTAAAATTTTTTAAGCTCTCTTATAAAACCTGGTCTTTTTTGGGCCTGCTTTCATAAACCCGTACTTTCCCATCTGCCAGCGCTGGCAGGAAGATTGGTTCCTTAGAGGTGAACAAATGGAAGCTTTTAGCAAAGCTGTTGTCTTTTTCAAATGAAGATTATTTTTGAACAACAATTACTTCCACCTTTCATGGAAGATGCTTCTGAGGAAAGACTTTATTTGCTATTAGTCACATCTGCTCAGAATAACCACTAACGAGCATGTTTTTTCTTGATGTGGGAGGTGATTTTACAAATCCGTGGCCTGATTCAGTCAGGACTTAGAGCCAGGTTTTGCGTGTTGTGGATGTTCTGGCAGAGGTTCACATCCTTTTCCTGGGGAGGAGGGGAGAGCAGAATCCTTGAAAGATTCTAATTTAATCCCCGTATGGAGAAGGAAACTGTTAAGTATGATGTATCTCCTTATTGCATCTGTAGCTCTTTTCCCCAAACCATTCTCTTACCACTTTTCTTCATGTCCCTTCTATTATTTTTCTCTACATTGCTGCAACTAAAAATACCTTGGTACAACTATTTTAAGTACTTGTCTACATCTTTGCTGTAGTGAATGTTTTCAAGGGGAGTCTGAGTCATTGCCTTTACAGATACATTCCTGTGCAATAGGTACTCTGAGATAATCTAGTTTAACCCACATTTTCAGTTTGATTTAGAATTTTCATTGAGAACTTGCTTAAAATATTTTGTTCAGTAACATTTTTAGGTTGCCAGTCAAATGTGTGCTTGAGTTGTACATGCACTGTCTCTGAAGAAGTTAGAAGCAAGTTGCTAAAGTTAATATTTTTTAGAAGGAATAAGGCTTTTAAATTCTTTATATGCTGTGTTGTAGTTGGCTTTAGAATGTGTAATTACTAAAGCAATTTACGTTTTGGGGTTTTTTTGTCTTAAGAGAAGGTTTAACAGTTGCTTTTTTGTCCAAGGAAAAAGGATTATGGTGGCTTATACTGAACAGTACAGTGTCCCAGCTTGGTTTCAGGTGAACTTGCCTGAGATGATCCTGACTGAGCAGGAGGAAAATTGGTTTACATCTCTTGACCTCAGGATGTTTATCTTCCACGTTGCTATCAGACCAAGCTCTGTTTGCTTAGGTGGTAATGATTCTGACTCCTGTCAGTTTTTTTCTGATGGCCCTGAGGCTGTTTGCTGGATGAGATGGTGACATCTTCTCTACAGCACTTCTCAGTAGCTAACCACGCGATATCACTCAGTACATAGTAGAGTTTTTCTATAAAGGTGGCTTTTTCGCCTGTCTCTTCTCTAGTTTGTCACAGGATCGTAGGACAGGTCATCTCTACATTATCTTTAAATTTGTAGATCTCTTCCTCTTAAAGTCAACTCTCATGTTTGTACTAAGTAAGGACGAGATGACACTGAATACTTTTGCCATATAAGATAGAAAGCTTACTCAGAGAGGAATAGTGGGGTAATTAATCCTTTCAGCATTTGCATTGGCTTGAGGATGTCTTGTGGAAGGAGTGCTACAAAGTATAACTTCTAAGTTTTCTTTTCTAGGCTTCTTTTATGTCTGTCTCTTGGAAGTTACAAGTATCTTTAGGCTATTGATAGTAAATCAATATTAAATTGGTATTTTGTTTACTTCTATTAACTCACCGTGAAGCATCTGACTGTACTTGTTTTGCAGAGGTTCTGGAATTGTACTGCCTTCCAACCTTTTGTCATCCTGTAATGCTTTCATATAACTCGTATTTGCTGTACAATATGTTAACATAGTCATTTAGGTTGACATCTATCTGCATTTGATGTCAACGTTAAAAAAACTCAAATAATATTACTCCTTGATTATTATGAAGGTAAACAAGAACAACTCATGAGTGCATACGTCAGCACCTTATTCTAGAAATTGCTGGGCTTTGCACTTTCTGATCGCTTCTTGTGAAAGTCGCCTTGAACTTACATCTCTGTTTCATTTCTTTCGAGGACTTTGTGGGGTAGATGGCATTGATTTAGACGTGGTTAACTGTTTTCAGGTTAAGGCAGGAAGAGGGCATGAGTAAGTTTTTACTTTTTTTAGATGTAAGGCACTAAAGAACCAAAGTTTTAAATTTGCAATTTAGGACTGTACATGATGTTACATGACTGTACAATTCGAGCTTTTACTTCAAATTTAGAAGCAATGATGGTACTTCAGAATTCAGAGAGAACATTTTAATACCTTTAAGGAATATTCCTTGAAATATTTCTGTGTTCAGTAGTGCATTCTAAAGTATTTGGAGAAAGAGGTTGCTTATTTTAGTCAGGCTTGGTTACAGAAAATTCTTTGGTTTTGAGTTCAAATGCAATTTGAAAGAAATGGAGAAACTGAGACACAAACTCACAAAAAGAAAAGATGAGGTAACAACTTGTTTGTATGCCCTGTAATAAAGAGCTATGTATTGTCTGAAGGAGAAAAGGTAAAATACTCTGGCTGTGTAACTTTTCTTCACGTTATGCTTGGACT
Organism: Fratercula arctica; assembly: GCA_947846985.1. Classification (NCBI taxonomy): domain Eukaryota; kingdom Metazoa; phylum Chordata; class Aves; order Charadriiformes; family Alcidae; genus Fratercula; species Fratercula arctica. Next base: position 201,568,287 of record CANTUZ010000001.1, read on the forward strand.
TCAATCTAACGAGGTTAAAATGCATTTCAAGGGTCACGTGTAATTCTGTTTCCTTTCAGGCCCTGCAGAACCCCTCTTTTCCGCAAAGCTGAGATAAAAAACATTGGTTGGTGTTCCTTGTTAGTTACTGCACTCTGATTCTTATGTCACAATTGAAAAAGCAAAAAGTCTCATGTAACTAAATTTTACAAGAAAAATTCACCAGTTGGTTATTTTTATTCAGTTATTATACTTTTATATAAATTATCTGTAGTATAGTTTGTGACAGCTTCACTGAACTGCAGCTTTTTTCCCATGTGGGTGGCAGTGATTTAATGCTTCAGCCTGCTTACATCAACTTTAATTTTCCTATTTTAATTGTGAGGGAGGATGTAGAGCTTGATATCTATTTTTGGTTGATCATAGCAGCTGCATTCCATGACCTTGGCATCACTCTCTTTTTTTATTTGAAAATAAAACCCTACACTATGCTGTGTAGAATAACCACGGATTACTTAAGGGTTGGGTTTTTTTTTTCTTTTGAAGACTGGCCAAGTTTCATTTAAATCTGAGCCTATGGTGCCCTGTTTTAATAATATAGCTCTTTTCCATTGAGACTAGAATGGCTTACATTTGAAAACATTCTAAAAATTTAGGATATATTGCATAAAAAGCAAAAATAGTGTTTTCATTGCTTCATTTGGGTTTTGTTTTTTTTTTCCCATGTGTACATTTTTGGTGGAAAGTTGTAGGAGGTCTTTTTTTTTGACAAATTACTGTACTTTTGACAAATTATAATTAATTTTTATTATGACAGATGATCAAAAAACCCCGATTATCTAATGCATGGTTTACCTTACAGCTGAGAAGCTGTTAACATTGAGGCCTTTGGCACTAAGGGACTGCATTGGCTGCTCAGGTTGTGTGGCAATGAAAGCGTACGAAAAGCTGTCTTGATCACGTAGGGAAATTCTATATACAGTTATGCATGAGGAAGTGCCGAGGTAGTGGAATTACAAGATAACCAGTAGCAGCTGTATATGAAGAGACACTGTCAAGGCTGAGTTATGACAAGGCTTTCTAATTCTTATTGCACAGTGTGATTTTAGAAATGTACTTGAGAAATGCTTGCTTTTGCAATATATAAAAGCAATGCAGGGTTAATTTTAAGGTCTAATACAGGAAAGCTTACTTTTCTTTCTCAAATGGTTCGGCATTTTTTGGTTCACTGACTCTTTTGTGTCTCGATATCCTCTTTCATGAGCTTTTTATTAGTTTCCTAGTAATTTAAGTCAAGCTGTTTTTACTACACCATCTCCTGTTGTTTGGAATAATATTAGTAGTTCATCTTCAGATAATTTTCTGCCTCTGGGGGGAGAAGTGTCTATAGAGCACAGCTGTTGGAGGAAGTGCCTGAAGAAAGCATTATGCAGCAGCTCAAAATGCCCAAGATTTTCTGGCAAGAGTTTTCGAAAAAGCTACTGCCAAACAAAGACCTCCTAAAGGTATACATACCCTAATAGTTCTGCTTTGTAAAAAGAAACAAAAACATTATTTGCAATGCAGAACATGCGAAATAATAATACTGTGATGTCAGTAAAATGGAAAAATTGTTACGTATTCAGAGAAAACCAGGAAATCCTTGGTGGCATCTATTTCCTTAAAAAAAAAAAAAAATCAAAAAAAAAAATCAGAATGCTATTTGGGCATCTGATTTTCTGAGGATGGATATTCTTCAATATTAATACAGCAAGGAATGATTTTGATAGAGAATTTCTCATTTGATTACTGCAAGTTCTCATTTAATAGTGAAGGAATGAAATTTAACTTCAAATATAATGGGGAATATTTTAATAGCTCTGTCTAGCTGTGTACGAGGAAGATGATTACTCAGCTTCTGGGTTGATGACTTGTACAGTATTTCCTGTGGCATCTGTTCTATGCATACCTCTAAGGGGGCTGTTCGTGTACGTGTGGGGTGATTTTATTAAACAGTAATCAGTGAAGAACTTCATTAATTTTGACTGGTATTATGGGCCTATAATCTTGTCATATCTAGTTTAATGTTAACTTGTTTCTTTAGCTAATTGTAACGCTTAATGGTATGTCTGTACCAGATAAGAAATTAGTTTTGCTGATTGCACGTATGACTCTGGGTCAGGAAAATGAGGTCAATAAGGGAAAAAACTCATTTTCAGTAGGAGGATTTAGTGGAGATTACTGATGAGCATCACTGCTGGTAAAGGGGGCATGTAATCATGCAAGTGAACTCCCTCCATCCCTCTCTGTCCCGTTGTTTCCCCCTGGAATAGAGAATAGAAATCCAAGGTAAATTCTTGTAAATTCCTCTTCTCCTTAGTGTGTATTAAGTTGGAGCAAGACTGACTTTTTTTTTTTTTGCTCAGCTGATCTTTACTGATTCAAGCAAACAACTTTTTCTCGAGCTTTTTCACTTTTCAAGAACGTGTAAAGGCAAAACAGTTCCCAAATTACTTTTAAGTTGTTTGGCTGTGCTCTGTAGTCCTCCTATCTCAGTGTAAAGCAAAATAGCAATATCCGAGCACAGGCTGGGGAGAAAGAGAAGGAATTTGAGGCCCAACCCTTTTTGACAGAGTCAGACAGGCAGAGAATGGAAGAAAGCTCCTGGGAGAATTGCAAGGGGATCTGGGGTTTTCCAGGTACAAAGATAACTTGTAGAAGATCATTTGGAAGCTGGGGGTCTTGCAGTACTTCAGTGGGTGGGGATGTTCTTAAACTGAAAATCCAAACAGTCCTCTTCAGTTTGGAATCCCTTGTTTAAGGACTTTGGTTATCCAGCCCATGCTGCTAGAGTTTGGTGTGCTAATAAAATCATAAGGATGAAACTCATGCTGTAGCCTGTCCCAAGATGGGTATGCTTTCAATATTGTAGAAGATGCAAGTGTGAGGCTTTTTTTACATAGGTTACGATAGTCTCAAGAATTTGCACTGTTGAAGTCCTTTTCAGGCCTTGCTTGCAAATGGGAGCTAATAGTATTGCTTTGATTTTTTTGTGACATGGTGTGCAGACAAGTAACGGAGAGCCTGTCTGATGCCTTTCACTCATGAATAGGCGGTCAGGAATTCTTGTGCAATTGTGTGGTCTTTAGCCCTGTTCCCTGTAACTCTTAAAAGCCAGCCCAGTGTTGGCTTTGTTCCAGTGTAACGCAAACCGCATGTTTGATGCTTAACGTTTTTTGTTTGACTTAAGTAATGCCCGTAGGGAAGAGATAGCAGTTCAATTTTGTAACTGTTGGGGTTTTTTTTATTTGTCTTCTATGCTCTCCAGTAAGCTTTTTGAAAATATGCTCAAGATTTGAATCATTCTTGCTTCCTCTCACTGTCTGACAAAGCTAGGTTGGCATGTGTGAGCAGTATGAGAAGAAACCTCACCATGGATTGCTGGATAATGCAATACTGAAGGGATGCGGAGTGTAACTTGGTACTCTGTGTTATTCCTCTAAGCCTTTCTACTTGTTTTTCTTCGTTCATACTTTCTGATTAATGTTGTCTGAGAAGGTGGAAAATTCTTTGGCCTACAGAGCTATGTTACTAGCCAGTGTTCTCTCAAGTAAGAAGGCTTTTTCAGACTTAATAGGAGCAATAAGAGGAAGATGGAGACTTGTCTTGGAAAGCCAAATGCCTTAATTAACAAGTGCAGGAGACTGATGCTAGCCTCTGTCAGTCTTCAGAGTGAAGTGATTAATTTATCAAATTTCAGAATGTCTGTTATAAAGCATTTATGGTTTACAGTCATGTGATATTAATAGCAAGCCTTTTCTTTGGTCTTGTCTGTCCATCGCTCTAAACAGTCTTGTTAACGTTTTGGCAGTAGTGATAGCCTTTCTCTGTCTAGGTAGTTGTCTGATTAAAAAGGGTTTGAAAGACATGCCTCTTATTTCTGGTCGTCTTACATGCGTTGACTGACTGTGATAATCCAGCTGAGATTTCTTGGAGCTCCCCTGTGGTTGATGAAATTTTAGGCCTATGTTAGACTTCTTAATTCAGACTGGGCTTCCCCTGTGAAAGATTTGTAGGAGCAAGACAGGTAGTAGTAGAATTGGATGCTTTCTGACTGTTCCATGTTGAATGGCAACCTGTATTTGGATGCCAGACTTCACCTACAATCTCAGAAGGTGTGGTTTTATTATGTAGCTGATAGCTCGTTGTGAGATTTCTTTTTTCCTATGCAGAATCTGTCAAGTCTGTAAAATACAAATACTTTTTCATTCTTATTCTTCATCCGAGTTAGTAATGTGTGATTAACTACTACCGCTATCATGGAAGTTACATTTAAATGGTCTGAAAGCACAGGGCCTGGGGAATATAGTCTACATATCATCCTGCTAGTCCTTACAACATGAGAGTTGTTACTGGCACACCTTCTTCCAGACCTGCCAGGTGTGCTATGTTCTCCCAGGTTTTACACAAATGCAGCAGGAGAATACTGTCACAGTGATCTGTCATCTAGCAGATAGTAAGAGGTTTTGCCTTTTTGGAAGCCTCTGCTTTTCTGGCTTTTGGTGTGTAGCCTTGGATTTGTTTTCAGATAAAAGTCTATTTCATGAGAGTACAGTAAACGCTTTTCTGAATAGTTTCAGTTCTTCAGGATGTTGGATCATGAAAGGAAGGTATGGTCCAAGGTCTACCAGTGACTTCATTATCAAGGGAAGAGAATGTCTTGCTATAACCTTATCTCCAAGGGAAGGTTCCAAGTCTCCTGCTGCAGAGCTGGATTTGGATGATTTATGGTGTCTGACACAGATTATCCCAAAAAACTAAAGGTGTGTGAGGATTTGTCCAATTCCTGCTGGTTCAAGGTTGCTTGGGTGCTGGGACCACCTGAACTTATCAGTAAAGACTCTTGTGACCCTGGGAACTGTCTGTTCCCCTAACATGGAGAGATTGAAGTATCTGTCTTCTGGATATTACTGTCTTGGACATTATGTGCTGGTCTGTATAGATGGTTTATTACTTCCCATGAAAGACGTCTCTGCCAACATCAGGAAGTGATCTGAGCTTTGTACATAAAATAGGTTGGTTTCGCCACTCAAGCATGGGGCCAAATCACACTCCTTTGCAAACCGTAGTCCATTGTGCTTTGACTTGCCTGCCTGGATTGAAAGTATAATTTCTTTAAATGCTTTCATCGTGTTTCTGTTCCTGTCACACACTTGTTTTGCACCTCAGTTATCACTCTGTTACTAGTCTTACATAATGAAAAGAAATATTTTTAAAGGCTCTGAAGGAAAATGACTAATTCCTGTTTGTAGACAAGATCTTAGTCAGTTGTACAAAATGTTTATGGTCAAATATTCTATGTATAATCTGAAAGGAAACTGACTGTATGCGTGAAGAACTTCTCCTTTTCAGTAGGTTAAGATGAGCTGTAATAAGAAATGCCATGGTCTCACTAATATGCGCTGTAATTTGGATCATATATTCTACTGTGAGTGGATTTTATACAGTGTACACCTCGTGGCAGCTAAATTTGGTCTGCATCATTAGCCTTACAACTATGGAGAAACTATTGAATACACAAATATAAAAATAATATGTCCTGCTGGACATGTGCAGAAAAATAAAAATAAAGGAAGTTATTTGGTATTAAGCAGGCTGTAAGGTTGTTTTTTAAAATAAATTTTTCTTGGCTTTGTTGAAAATTGAATTCCATATGTCTAGTTCCTCTGAGCCCTTCTTAAGAAAGAAGAAAGCAAAAAAGCACTGAAATCCTGCCACAAGAGGGCCTTTCTTACAGTCTTTGAAGAAATGCATCTGGGAAAGGATGTGAGCAATCTTTGAGCTATCAATGAGGATTAGCTGTGGGCTGAATGCCTGTCTTTGTGATAGTCTGGAAGACGCTTTGAGTGTGTTGACTTAGTTCTTGCCTACCCCATTAGTCATATTTTATAACTGTTGTCTGTATGCAGTGAAAGCACTGCTTGCAGTTCAGTATTGGTATGAGAGCATTACTACTGCCAAGATAGATGGAGAGATACCTAAAATATTGTCGAACTACAGAAAACTTATACAATTGTGTGTTTGGCTTTTTTACAGTTGCCTTGTAGAAGGAGATGCTAAAGAAGAAATCTTGCAGCCTCCGGAGCCTCAGCCAGTACCACCAATCTTAACACCATCTCCCCCATCAGCTTATCCAACAGTCACTACTGTGTGGCAGGACAATGACAGATACCATCCAAAGCCAGTTTTGCACATGGTTTCGTCAGAGCATTCAGCAGACCTCAACGAGAATTACAATAAGTCAACAGAACATTCAGGGAAGAATGAACCCAGTGAACGGGCAGAGAAAAGGCTGGAGCGCAACTTAAGTTTTGAAATCAAGAAGGTACCTCTTCAGGAGGGACCACGAAGCTTTGATGGGAACTCCCTCTTGAACAGGGGACATGCAATTAAAATAAAGCCTGTGTCATCCTGTGTAGTTGATAAGAGCTTTAAGCCACAGGAACAGATTTCAGGGGATTCATTTGTAGATGCTTCTCAAAACTCACGTATGGAATGCAGCGTGCCACAGTCTAGTACAGCCTTAATACCTTCACCAGAAAGTCTGCAGAGTCAGCAGGCTTCTGATACTCCGCCAAGACCAGATCGTCTGCCTCTGACAGAAAAGGGACATGCCACGTGGTCACTGCACAGGCCTGAAAATGCACTGCGTACATCAGTGTCTGAAGACACATCTTCAGACCTCTTATGTCATGGTGTTAAAACTCTCTCTCTGGTATCAAACACCACGGTTGAACATCCTTCCAGTGATAATATTGATCATGCTACTATTTCTGTTCGAGCACCCCTCTGTTTTACTAATCCTCTTCATTCAGATGATTCTGACACAGATGAAATGAACTTTGATGGAGCCATGAGCAGAAGCGCATCTAATGTTTCAACCGCAAGTGCCACAGTTTCTGCCGCCACTAATGCTGAAAACTTTTCTGCCAGAAAAGTATTGCCAATGTCTATTGCTAGGCAAGACTTAACAGCTGTAACATGTTCTGAAGATGGCAAAGGTAGGTTTCATTATGGTTCAGAAGTGCTACTCTTTAAGCTGGTTGCATCTGTAGAGTTGGACAACATAAATTTCTTTAAAATGCAATTTTCTAACTGTAAATTGAAACAGTGCAGTGTGACAGCTTCAGAAAGGGCACAACTCTTTTTCCCCCAGTTCCGGTTTGCATGTGAGCAGTATCTGCTACAAGGTACTACAGACCTTGATAAGCTGCTTCAAAAGCCTTATTGTGAGGTATGAATGCGTTCTTAATTGCAGGTTTCTGTGTTACTGGTTGACACATTTTTTTTCTCCATGTATGATTTCATGGAAGTGTCTATAATAATGGCAGTTTGAGGTAGCTGACATATTTTAACAGTGTTGTCCAAACACACATCAAATCCATGCTTCTGGTTTATGTGCTAGTACTAAAAATGTAGATGTAACCTCTTCCACTGTATGAGTCTTTGAAGTTGCTCATGATTTGGCTCCTGCATTTTAATAGTATTGTAAATATTTAGCTTTGCTTTGTCCATTTTATATTCATGTTGTGGGTCTTGTAATCCATCTCAGACTTGAGAATATAGGGTTATATCGCTTTGCACCAGTGATCCTCAACTATGTTTTATAGTAGCTTTTTCATTTTCATACTGGAGGACTCTTCTGTCTGAAGCTGGGGATGTGGGTACAATCATCAATAAAGCTTGCCCATGAACTTACCAGCACCCTACTTGCTTAACCATTGACTGTTGGTGTGCATCATCTTATTGCATAATTAAATCCTCTTTTTGATTCAAATGAAGTGAAAAGTAGTTGTACCCTGAGGTTAAGAAAAACTCAAACAAGAACCACCCCACAACAGGAAAAAACCCCAAACTTAAAACAACTGCATACTCCGTAGTGATCTTATTTGCTGATTTTACAGAGACTATTTCAATAAATGAAGGTTTTCTTATGCTGTATAGTAAACTTGAGATGGAGCAGGTCTCAGAGTCACTTTGAACACAGTGGCTTGAAAAATGTGATGGAGATCCTGTCCCTGCTGCTGGCACGTTGGCAAGGCAAGCTTCATGGTTTCATTAGTTAAACATCTTCATCTTTTCATGAATCCTGTGTAGAATACAGTTGTCAGATGAGACTTCTTATGGCAGCAGCTATTTTGAATTGTTTTAAACCTTTAATTTCTACTCCAAATTCCTGAGCAGGCGGGAGTGGGGCTTTTGCTGCCAGAACAGCTTGCGTAGTACACTCCTGAGAGGCGAGACTGGGGATGGAATGTGTTACTGGCAACAACATTAGCCATCTCCTCTGGCTCCTATTTACCCTTCTGGCTAGTAAATCTTGCATTAGGCTGTTTAACTAGTTTATATTGGTGGTGTAGGAGCCAGCCTGAGTGGGCCCCGAGGTGGATTTGGGAAGTGAAATGGAGACTTGGGGCTTTAGAGAAATGGCTAATGTGGGGCTTTCCTAGAACTGACTGTCATATGGTGCAGGCCTGAAGAGCATCATTGCTTAAAGTCCTTGCACCATGTAGTCTAGCTGTGCTGTATTGACTTTGGAAGTAAGCATGGCTAGAGCTGCTTAAGAAAAAATAAAAATCGCTGCTCATCAGTAGTAAGTTACTGTCTTCAGCACAGCTGAAGAGCTCATACGTATTTTCAGCATGCTTCTTGCCATGGTTTGGGAGCTTCATCAGCGGTTCAGTTGGTAGGCACCAACTGTATCTACCTACCAGTATCTGCAGAAGAGTTCAAGAAGCCGGTGTGTTGTAACGAGCTGAACTCTTAGTTACAGTGGCTGCAAATAGACATGTAATGAACTGCAATTAAATTACAGTAACTACTGTGGCTACAGTTACTGGCAAGTTACTTGTTCAAGATGCAAATGATACCGCTCCAGTGCAGACTTAATTCTGCTTATATTGTGTTGCTGAAAGAATGAAGAAAAAGTATTCATTGGAGTTGCCGAGGTTTTTTTTTTCTCCAAATGATTTAGACTATTCTGCTTTTCTTTCTTCCATCATCTACAAACTGGTTCTTAACCCCTTAATGTGACAATAGCGTTGTCACATAGAGTTGCTCCCAAGGCGTTAGTATCATAAACCAAAATGGTTTATAACAGTTAGAGCAAGTTTTCCTTTTGCTTTAAATTTTATGCCAAGTTTAGGATGATCTCATGTATCAAAAGATCAACTTCTAAAAATCTAGGAGGAAAACTTAAGTGTGTCTTTTAACTTATTTAAATGTTGTATTTGATTTAGATGCTGATACTAGTGAAGATTCCTCTCCCCCGCTCCCAGAAAGAACACCAGAATCATTTGTATTAGCAAGTGAACAGAGTGAGTTGTTAATGTTTTGTGATAATTGGGGATAAAATGTGAAATGCATTTCAGTATTGTATTTGTATGTCCCTGCTTTTTTGGTTAACCTTAAAGTGTTGGAGCAAATTGTAAAATGGAATGACATCTAGCATGTGTAATGGCTTATTTTGAGGTTTAACTTTCACAAGCCCTTGAACACAGTCAAATTATTTCTCACTTCTGACTAAGCACGCTGTTACATGATATCTAAGTGTATTGGAGGCTTCAATACCGATTTTAGCGGAGCTGGTTTTCAATCTGAAGGGTATGGAAATGAGATGCAGTGGGGAAATGCAATACAGTTGGGGGATTCCCCAGCTATTTTAGGAAGTTTCCTGCTGCTCCCAGGTAGGGAATGGGAAAACACGTGAACAGTGCTTATCTGATTCTCCTTTCCTGGGCAAAGGAAAGATGATGACGTTTCATACTGCACTGCGTCTAGCGAACAAGACCAGTTTATTGAAGTTTAGCAGTTTGCTCCTTGCCTGTATCAACAGAGTAATTGAAAAAGAAAACTGACACTTACAAATGATGTGCTTATATCTTCATATTTCATTCATCAAGCCAGTAATGGCAGAATAAAAAGAAAAGATTAATTGAAATGAAATTTGGTATCTTTGAAAAACTTTACTGTTGTGTGGTTATTTACTGAGGCTTTTTTTTAGTGTCACTTTGTGAAACTTTTAAAAATTTTTGGCCAAAATAGTTAATATTTTCAGCATGAAAACATTGAGGTTTTGTAAATATGTCCCTTGAGCATCATAACATAGGTAGTTCAGAGTCAAAGTGACCCTTTCTTTGGATATTATGGACTTGTTTCTTTTCTGTGAGAACAAAAGAAACAAAGCTTTTTTTTCTTTCAAAAAAAGAAATATCTTTTTCAGACTGGAATCACTAAACCCACTTCAATTTTGATTGTGTTTTTGCATGATGTCAGTAAAGGACAGGTATGACTGTCCTGACTTGTGTGTTTTCTTTACTTAGTATGATTTTTTCAGACCTACTGTTATTGAATAGCTTGTATAACAAATTTTTTAAAATATTACTGAAAAAGAAGCTAATTATTCTTAGGAACCCCTAAATGAGGGAAATGAATATCCACAATGCAAATACTGCAGCCTTGTGTTTTGAGTTCTGTTGTGGAGTCTTTCCGTATCTTGAAAGCTCTTTGTGAAAAGAGAGATTCATGTTTTTACAAGCATTTAATTTAAAAAAGTTGCTTTATAGCACATTTCTAATGCTATGTTCTAAATGCCGCATCATGGAGAGAACTCAAGTATGTTGAGTTTGATTTAATTTTTCCTAGGCACACCCTTGCCGAAGCCGGTTATGATTGCACAGTCGGAATGGAGCATATTACGTGATCAGCATCTCCCTGAACAGTCAGTCTCTACAGTAAGTACAGGAGACACGTCTGTACTAATCAGTCATTTCTAATTTGGTTGGGAGCTACAAAAAGCAAAATACATACTTCTGAAAAGTTACAGCTGCTGATCAGCTGCAATTACCCAGCTTTTCCTCTGCCTGAGCTGCTGAACTGATGCATTAAGAGCATGTTTTCTTTCCAGGAAAACAACCTGGTTTTCTAAGTTCAGCAATACTTTTAAAAGTCATCCTCAATATACCTTGAATTACGGCTTTAAGAGTGTAAATATGCTGCTTTTATGGAGCTTGCCGTCTGCCTTTAATGGATCATAGGCTAATTCCAGCTGGAGGAGAACTGCAGTCTCTCGTCTAACCTGCTGCATGAGGCAGGGACTCAGACCAGGCTGCTCAGGGCTTTATCCAGTTGGGTCCTGAAAACCTCCAGAGATGGAGACTCCATATCCTCTGTGGGCAACCTGTTTCACTGCCCGATAAAGTTTTTCCTTATATCCATGTTTCTTTTAAACCAACCCTTTTCTGCCCATCACATTTCACTTCTCACATCAGGCTACGAGTTGCTCAAAGCCATCCATTATAAACAGCTGGCAAAACTTCAAAAGCATATAAATCCTCTATACATTCGTGCCCAATACACTTCACAGCCACCTTTACACACCACTTAAAAATTTGGCAAAAAAAATAAATGACTTTTCAGGGACTGTAAATTTAGTATGGGAACTAAACTACCTAATTTTGCAAATAATTTGTAATATGAAAATTTTAACTTTTTATTAAATATTAAGTAAGGTTCTGATAGTAAATTCTTTATTAACTACTGTAGCATTTGGGGTTTTTTTCAGTGTTATAGCAAGTCAGAAATGTAGGAGCAAGTAGATATTTCCACAGATGATGGATATTTTTTGAAGATGTTTTCATCATCTTAAATTTCTGGTGTTCTTTTTAGTATTTTGGAAGCGTTTTACAGAATTATTTAAAATATTTCTTGTTAACAGGGTTTGAAAACAACTTCACCTGTACTACCCGGTAAGTGATGGAAAAGATTTTTATTTATTTATTCTATATTAAAATGAATGTTATTTCCACTTGTTAATCTGTTCAGTAATCCCATAAGAGTGGAAAGCTTAAGTAACCTAACCATTTGAACTGATAAAGTGTTTTGGGAATATTTTTATTAGAAGATGAGAAACTACCAGGGAGAAATTTTTCTCCTGGAAATTCACAAATATGTCATGATCTAGCCTTGAAATGCACGTATACATACAATTGCTTCAAAAGCTACTTTCTATCCACGACGCTTTTTAATTTCATTGGCAAATCCCTAAAAAATTACAGTAGTCTTGCAACAAGCTCATCTCTTCATAAACAATTTAGAAGCATGTTTTTTAAGAAATGAGAAATTGGCTGTTAAATCTTTATTTTTGTAACGAATATTTTATGCAAGTTACGTTTTGGACTGAGCTGTGCTTGAAAATAGCATTCACGCAGTGCTGAGTAAATGAGTGTTAGACTAAGGGACGTGTTTGTCTTTTCCAGATCATCCTGAAAGGAGCAACAAGACACCAACTGACGTTTTACCTCAGATTTCCTTTTCTGGTTCCACCGATACAAGAGGTCAAATTTCAGAATATCCTGCAGAAGTAACAGATCTTGGTAACTGCAGTTCTTCCAAAACATAATCACTAGATAATTTAAACACAAGATTCCTTAACATTACTAGCTTGGATGACTTCTACTGCAATCTCCCTGCCTTGTCTCTTCAGCATTGCTGAAAGCTCTTCCCAGAGTGAGCGATTCAGTCATTCCTCACTTTGTTTTTCAGAGTGTATGAAATACAGAATTAGTCAAATGGAATATAATTTCAGTAGAACACTGAAAACTTTCAGAAATAATACCTGAGAGAACTGCTTTGGTACACAGAGAAGGGGGGGGGAGGGGGGAATCAATAAATGATAACAAAGGCTGTAATACTGTATTTACTGAGAAGTACTTTCCAAGTGTGGTTTAAATAGTGAACTATAATTATACACAAATTCTTCATGAGTGTATTTCCTATGGCCATGGTACCTTTAGAACTCCTAATACTACAAAGTCATTTTCTAGCCCTGAGAATAAATCTTTTCCGTAAGAGCTGGAGCATTTCTTACAGTGATCCTTCTGACCGCTGCCAACATTTGTGAGACTGCATTGTCTGAGGAGACAGAAGTAATAAATACATTTATTTCCTTAGGTTTTGGTAACCGCTGTGGAAAGCCCAGAGGACCAAGAGAGCCACCTTCAGAATGGACATGATCCAAGAACCAATGGACCATACTATCAATAAATTATACTGGAAGACTCAAGTGCCACTGAGAACTAGAAAAATAGTATTCCACTTTTCTGGGGGGCGACTAACACAGAGCAGTGTAGATTTAACTACCAAATGGTACATCTTGCAGTACATCCCACGCAAAACCTTAAACATTGTTCACAACAGTGGATTCCAGTATTACAACTTAACTTTTTGCTGGGGCCATCTACCTGCCTTATTACACTTAGGAGAAAGTATTACATATGATTTATTTTGTAACTTCAAGTATTATTGCCTTAATGTCTTTTAACCCTGTTACACGCTGCTTGTAGACATATGTTAATATAGTAATACTTTCGACAGATTGTGTCTATGGACTACTTTTTGCTAACGTTTGATTACCATGTATGCATTATTTTGTATATGTACAGGGCAAGTAAGTATATAATTTGATAAAGTTGCAATCATAAAATATTAACAGAAGATGTAAGAAATCTCTGCATGATCTAAATTTTTGTGTACCTTATTTGTAAATTATTTGCCCTGAAGTTTTAGAAAATAGTTTCTGGGGTTTTTTACAAAAATTGCTGGACACACACAGCCAGAATTACAGGTTAGCAGAGATAAAGATTGTAATACATTTTGTAAATTGTAAGCAAAAGGTTATTTTTATATTATATACTGTTTAATTGTCAGACCTAATTTGTTCTGGTTTTCATCTAGTCATGGAGATTCAGTAAGTGCCTTGGAACAGTATTGAATTCTCTTAGCCTGTGTATGTTACTTCAGTGTTTTGAGTTCATCCGGAATTAGATTATCAAAAATATTTGTACGTTTCTAGTATATTTGACCTGCCAGTAAAAGAGAAACCATTCTACATAATCAACACTCCTTAGTTTTCATTTTAATGTTTCATCAGTTGCAGTCTTTAGAAAATGCATCTCTATCAACTTTCGGTATAATTAGGATTTTACAGTTTTAGTATGGCGTGTTTCTAATTCGGGGAAACCAGAACACACTGGTGAAAGGACTGTTTAAATACCACTGTCTTCTCTTACAAATGGTAAATGCCATTTTTGTTGTTCAGCGACTGTGTATGTAAGACAGCAACTTATATGAAGGTTCACATAGAGCCCTTGCAGCTACACTGTATCTTGGCAATATATTGTGTCAAGAGTTAATCCTTATAAGGATTCCTTACTTAAACTTTTCTGTAATACAATCTTTAAATTAAAGAAAGTCAAAATCTCACTATGGCTCTTTTTACTCTTAGGAAAAAAACTGTTTTCAGAAGCATCCTTCCCTAAAGTAGCGTGAGGGATGGCAGTCTGGCTTAGCTTATAGATCTCATACTTGAACAAAATAGCAACCCTCAGGACCTTCTTTTTAGCAACAACTTTTAAAGTTCTGGCTAGCAATAATGCCAGGGGAGTGAAGAAGAATGCTTAGAGTAAAAACGTTTATTTTAAGTAGTGGAACTATCTGTTAATCTGAACTTCAGCCATGGAAACATTATGTTTAATTTACTACTTGTACCTTTAGGACCTCTCCGCTACAAGAGCGCTAATGCCCAGATAGCAGCCCTATTATAACTTCCAAAAGGTACATTATTTGCAATTACTGTCTTTGACTGTGGATTAATCACCGTGCATTTGGTACACACGACAGACTGCCTAGCTGGGGAGCTCTTTCAAAGAACTGTATGCACTATAAATACTTATCTTAACTTCCCACGGATATAGTTTTGCAATTGCTCCTTTAGAAGTAAATAATTCAATGATGTATGCCATGTGGGATAACCTGTATCAGCTGGATTCCTGCTTTGTAAATGGTTCAGACAGCTGGAATGTCTTGCAGTTGGCTGAATAAAGTTGTCCTGAACTTTGTTCCCCTTCCCCTGCATTGAAGACGATCAGCTCAGACTTTAGCAGACCTCCCGCGGTGCTGTACTGCGCGCGGGCTGTCACTGCCACCGGGCAGTCCACATCGGTGTTACTTTTTGAAGCAACTGTTAAATAAGAAAATTGCCAAATGTGTTTTGGAGGTACTTTCTTAAGGATCATTTCCATATTTCTCTACCAAGAAAACAGAGAACTGTGCAGATTGTAGATTCTCCACTTACCTAGAGCAAAGGCTGATAAAAATCTGTGTACTATATACAGGCCATCTGGCAATGTTTAATTAAAGTACATCCAGGTTCATATTTTTTTCCCTTAGATTTGCACGGATTTGGATAGTACTCCAGACTGAGTTTGTCACAGAAAGTTCTCAGCCTTTCTGTGCTTTAGCGATATGAAACTGAGTTGTCCTGTATGGATTTCTCTATCCTTTCACAGACCTGTTTTACAACTCGCTGTTGCCTGCTTACCTTCATCTGAGCTGTATATTTTCACCTATTTTATTTCAGGTAAAGTGACAGTTTTAAGTGCAAGGCAAAACCTGCCCAGTGTCATTACTTTCTGTATCGATGCTGGTGGGTGGTACAGAGATAAGCGCAGGGTTGGGTGCTATGTGCTGGGTAGTTTCACATCATAACTTCCAAATGTTATCCAGTCCAACAGCTTCTTCCAAAAAACAAGACCTTTCTTTGTGGTTTATTTGAAAATGAATGTAAAGGGGTTTAGAATATTACATTAGTTTACAAATTATCACTGAATAAAGGTGTAGACCAAGTTGTTTTATATATATTTTGAAATCAATCATGGAATAGGTTTTTCCCTTTTGTTTAGGTCCAGTCTTTCCATGTTCCTTCAGTAGTTTTCAAAAATGCCATTTATTAAATTGTCTAAATGTATTAATATTGAACAAATCATGCAGTAAATTATCACATCAAGAATGAGTTCTCCATGTTTTAGAAATGTAAATACTCGAGTCTCAGAAGAAAGCTGACCTCTGCTCATCTCTATTATGCAGCATAATTTAGGTTTTGTATTGATTTGGCAGGTAGCTTTCTACTTCTTAGTGATCAGAGCATTACTTGAGCATTTTTATTTCTTATTTATCTGTTAGGAAAGCCTGCTGCGTGTACATAAAACTCTTCTTAAAGAAGTTTCTATCTAGGGAACTGTGCAGAACAATGAAAAATCCCAAAGAATTACCTCTGGGGTTTTGTATATTGAAATCTTGGATTGTGTTTCTTTGGAGACAACTTTCTAAAAGAATGAGCACGGATCAAGTGCGACACAGTGAGTGGGCAGCGTGGTAACCCCACGCTGCTGGTAGTCGTTGCTTTTAGCTGTAGATCATCTTAGATGTGGGGGTCGGTCTCTTCTCCCAAGTGACAGGCGATAGGACAAGAGGGAATGGCCTCAAGTTGCACCAGGGGAGGTTTAGACTGGGTATTAGGGAAAATGTTTACACTGAAAGGGTTATTAAGCATTGGAAGAGGCTGCCCAGGGAAGTGGTTGAGGCACCATCCCTGGAGGTATTTAAAAGACGTGTAGACATAGTGCTTAGAGATGTGGTTTAGTGATGGTTTTTGTCAGAGTTAGGCTGATGGTTGGACTCGATCTGAAAGGTCCCTTCCAACCTGGGCACTTCTATGATTCTGTCATACTGTCTTAAAACAGAGTCTTCTGAAAAGTGAACAATTTAATATTTGCATTTGAGGATTAAACCGTGTGTTTCAGGTTGTAATTCCCCCCATGCCACACATAGCACTTGGTATGAAGTGGAGACTTATGCTTTAATAAATAGTAAGTACAAATTCCATGTTTCTGATGGAGTAATGTTACTGCTGCTGGTTTATTCCAAGGTCACTAACACAATAATGTATCTCATCTACTTCATTGTGCTTTTCACACGCTTGATAATACTGTACTGTGGGTGACAAGTGACTCCTCCTGTGTTACCTGGTGGATGTGGAAGAAGAGTTGTACAGCAATTAAAGCCACTTCCATCAAAGTCAAGCAGAGGCTTTGGGTTGCGAAGGAAGAGCTGGGCAATGACTGTCTCTTGGAGCATCTGCTCTTCAGTGTACCTGAGGACTGAGAAGCTGGTTGTAAGGGGGGAGTGGGTAAAGGAGGGTGGTTGTGAGGCTGGTTGTAAGGCAGAGTGGAGATCAGGGAAGCTCCGTGTAGCCTGGACACCGCTGGAGCTCCTTGGCCTGGTGCGAGGCAGACCACCCACAATCCAGCTGTAGCCATTCATAATTAAATCAGCTGATTAATGTATCTGCTTAATGTAAGACAGTTAAGATGTTCCGATGACAGTGGGTCAGAACAATTGTGATTGTTGAAGCAAGGGTAAAAAGTGAAGATCATGAGTGGCTTCCAGGGAAAAAAATAATATGACAGTTGCTTTTTCATTATTAGTATTATTATTAGTATTTGCCGTCTGAAAAATATTCTTTTCATTGCTCAATCATGGAAGAAATGAGAGCAAAGCCTCAGCCTTCCTGGCTGGAAAGAGGGAATGGATTGTCAGCGTTAAGCAGGTGATAAGCCTTGGACCGCACCGAGCGCGCCGCAAACAAGAGCGTGTTTCTCCTAGTCTGATTTGGCAGCTCAGCTGGGCTAAGAAAAGCTTGCAAACACTGGCAAGAATATCCGAAGGTATAATGACCCAGGCATAAAGGCTTTTTTGTTATTTTTGTCTGTGCTGATTTGTACTTACAGCGAGGGAATAAAAGAATAAAGAACTTTGAAAAGGTAATTTGAGTTTAGTAACTGACTTGCTGGCTTTCAGAGCACTGGAGTGAGAGGGCTTCCGTGTCGCAAAGGCAGCGGCAGCAGTAGTTGGGGTGGAAAAGGAAGACGAGTATCTCTGAGATCTGGTCCAAGTAGCTGGATGACGTTTCTGAGTGGGAAGGACAGAAAGCCAGGACTGCTGCCCAGGAGCTGTGCTCAGGAGGGAACACAAGGGGTGCTAAAGATCAGTTTTAACCTTAAAAAACATTTAAAAAAAAAAAAAAAAAAAGTCTGAATAAGTCACAGTAAGTAGTTATAAATACAAATTGGCTTTATAATACAGGAAATGACTTGATGAAGTCAAGTTTTAACACAGAATATTTCCATGGTGAATATTAACCAGAGGCAAACCAGTGTCTTTTATGCAATAATAACTGCACAGCCAGAACTGGATTTTGTTGCAGTCAGACTGAATTTGTCTGACTGGTTGAGTAACTATATATTTAGCTTGATATACTTAACAGAAGGTATTTTCTTCCTCCTCTCCCATAATAGGAATATTTGCAGGTCAACAGACGGAATTGGTAACAATCGCAAGTTTTAAGTACGCAGTGCCTGACTGAATACTGACCTGATTTACCCCGTTACGAGGAGCTTGTGAAGCAAAGTAGCCCTGTCACCTTGTCCCAGAGGCTGGTAACGCGGACAGAGATTCAGTTTGTGCTGCTGCTGGCTGTGGATGCCATTCTGCCAGCAGCTGCCCCTGCCTCGGTGCTGCCGCTGCTTCCATGGGTGCTCCCAGCTCTGTTCCTCCCTCCTCCTGTCTTGACTCGGCATTTTCTTCCGATTCACTTGTTTTCTGCAACTACCATGAGAATGGTACCTCTGTTCCAATAGTTGCATTGATGTTAGTTGTTTGGTGTTTTGCTGTCCCAAGTTTTATTTTGACTAAATCTTGCATCTCCATTTGCATGTTCTCTTCCTTTTAGCCACCTGGTTGCTTATGACTAAACGTTCTTGGTACCGCGTCCTGGTGGCCAGGTTAGTAACTCTTGTTTAGGCAGATGCAATACCTGATACGATGTGTACGAATAGAGCAAATTCAAAAGTGCAAGTGCTTTCTTCTGCTCAAATCTTACTTTGCAAACTTTTCCCAAAGCAAACAGCCCCCCATGGGATCCTTCCATTGCCCTCATAGGCTGGTCACCAGGTTATAATTGGTATGGGAGCACGACTTGGACTCTTGGAGGTTTGATGTTCAGTTGTGGTGAGAATATAGCGTATTTTGTGCATAATATAATATCAAGTCAGTGGAGAAATACTATGAAACAAGGTAACTAGAAGATTGAATCTTTGTATCCTAACAGTGTTTAATTTAATAATTCCCCCCCCCCCGCCATTATTTCTCACCTACGCAGCTCTAAACTGGAGAGAGCAGAGAGCGCCTACTTCTAAGCAAAGTTTAAGTACAAAGTGTAAATACCTAAAATGATTGTGCAGTGACTTTTTTTTTTCTTCATGTTTTTCCAGGGCATCAGGTTACCTAAAAATTAATTTCTTTGTAGGGCAAGAAGCTGCCTATGAATCCTAGACAGGAAGGCAGCCGATCAATGTGTGGTTTCATAAAGCAACTGCTTTTGTTTTGTACACGCTTCTCTCTTGGCTGGCATCAAATGTGGCTGATTTAACTTAACTTAGGTGATGGCCTGCTGTTCCTCATCTCTCATATGACAGCAAGTATGTCTGGAAAAACAGTTTTTCTTATTTAGCTGCACTAAAGAGCCGTTTCTCTGCCCTTACTAGTAAATCAGTAATGCAGCGCTGGGCAGGAAGGTCAAGTGCGAGCAGGGCAGTACGCTGGAGGAGCGCTGGGTGTTCAGAAACCAGCAGTCTTGCAGTAGGGGACAGAACTGTATTTAAATTTACTTTAGCAATGTCAAGATAATTGTTTGGCATATGGGTGAGGAGTACGCCTTCAGTCCAAACTTGGCACTTCTGAACTGAGAGCGTGACTCTTCCTCCTGGGTAAGGCACCTTGCCTTGGCCAGCAAAGGGCTTCTGGGCCCATTGCTTCAAGGAAAACAGCTTTCTGACCTCTGTGTTGGTGTCCAGGCTTGCTTCAAATGTCCCGAATCCCTGCATAAGTCAGTTATTAATTTCCTCAGGCTGAGGTTGCTTTTGTGCTAATCACTCCTTGGCAAATCTTCTCTCTAAAAATATTTGTCCCTCAGTTGCGTTCCTGTTCTTTACGCTTGGCCTTTCCACATAGGACCTAGGAAGTGTGTGAGGTGCTTGCAGGTGGTGGTTACACCGTGGGTTATGGGACTGCACTGAAGCCTCTGTCGGGCTTCTGAGCAGGAGCCCGTGTGGCAGAGGCTGTACACAGCAAAAAGGGGGTGGGTTCTCCCCCACCCCGAGTCACGGACAGTGCAAGGAACCTGTAATAGCACTCTGTCATAGGAAACAAAAATGACACATGCAATCTAAACAAGATTTGTGTTGTTATCTCAGTCAAGGATAATTCTTAAGAGTGAAGCGGCTTTGGAAGGATTGAAGGAAACTTGCAGACTTGAGGGACAACATGGAAGAAATAATAAAGTTGGCCTTAAAACTCAGAGAGGACCGTGAAGGCTGGTGTGATGGGTCAGTCATGCAAAAGCTGATCTCTTAGGACTGCACAAAGGGCAAAAGTAAGGGTGTGGAGGACACCGAAGCTGAAAACACGTAGTTGTGTTAAGTGTGGTAGAAAACAGCAGAGCGAGAGGTAAGACAAGTATAAACGATGCACTTAGCAAAAGTCTGGAGGGCAGCTGTTCTCTCACAGGTATAAGCAAGACATTTTATTTGTGAAGGTGAAAGGAGATGTGAGATGGACAAGAACTCAGGGAAGATAAGTTCTTACGTGTTCGGACCAGCCTAAATGAGAGCACCTGGAGAGAAGTCCAGGTGGAAGGGAACAGGCATCAGTGAGGGTTGGGATGGTGGCAGCAGGCACAATGATGAGAAACGTGGGTAGAAGAAGGAAAACAGAGGAGCAAAGGTCTGGTTAAGCCAAAAGGAGTTTCAGCTGATGGCTAGGTGTCTATAAAAAGAGAATAGAAATTGTGTAACAGCTTTTTTTTGTGCAGGAAGTGGCAAATCTGGGTTATAAAAGCACACCTATGTGATAATTAGGGTTTGTTGGGGGTTACTCAGAGTGCCCATGCTGCTAAAAGACTTGGGAGAGGAGCCTCCTGGAGGACACTGAAAGGGTTAAAAAGATGGGAAAGAAGTCAGGGAAAGCATGAGCCACAGGAGGAAGAGTTTTCAGGACAGTATGAGGAGGAAAAGGATCCTGCATTTGATGTGTCTGAAATCAAAAAGCCTTTGAAAAATGGTTTGAGAGAGAAGCCAGATTGGACATAGTCCAAAAAGAAATTTCAGGAGATGAACACAAGAAGTGAGCGTGGAGGTGAAAATGCAAACAAATGCTAAATGTTTTGGGAGGCAAAAAGCTCAAGCATTACATTCACCCACACGCACGCTTCCACACAGACACCAGAGTGCCCTGGGAGGGAAAAGAAGAGCTTTAAGGGGAAGAGCAAAAGACAACAGCAAGATGGAGATTAAGGTTAGGATGGAATTGAGGGCAAGCAGAACAACCTGAGGAGGAAAGACCAAAAGATGCGTGGATTTGATGGTAGAAAGGTGAGATGTGAAAGAGGTAAATCAGTGGGAGAAAACAGTGCACTTAGAGGTTCCCTGCACTTGCAGGAGGGCAGTAGAGGAGAATCTGAGGAGCTGAATCGGAGGCATTTCAACTTCTACAGGAGGACCCCTCGCCTGTTGTTTCTGTGTAAAGCTCATTTCTGCGTTATCCCTTCAAGCGGTGTGTGTGAAGGGTTAAGACGCTAACTGAAACAGTTTACTACCCTTTCTTTAAGGATGAACTGTGTGGCATGCGTACAGTCCTGCAGTGAAAGTCTCTCAAACCTCGATAAAGAAAAATCCTCTCGCTCAAAGTCGCTGCACCCCCACTCCCAGCTGAACTACAAAACACCTCTGAGCCTTGTCTGGGATGTTACCGTTAAGATACGTCTATGGAAGCTCCAGCTCACTCTTTCTCAAAGGTTTATCATAATCTTTGCTGTCAACAACGTGCAAACAATGTGCAATTTTGTACACATCTTCATTGCAGCTGTTATCTTGACGGGTATACAGCTGGGGAGCAGCATTAGCCGAGTTGGCTTGGGCTGAAATGAAGGGTAATGTGAATCGGAGTGGATAAACATGACGTGACGTTGATTGTATACGGGCTTAAAGACAAGATTTACTATCTGAGGGCTGATGGCATAAGCTGAAATCTTCTAATAAGCTGTACAGAAGTGAATTCCCTGCATTGTAGTGTTCTCTGTAGGTACAGGCTGGAAACAAGAGCATGGCTGGTCTCAAAGTCAGGTGGTGAGCATCTTCAGCGTTCCAGAGTTGTAATTCAGTCTGAAAGTCTTAAAAGCTGCGCTTGAGATTGAATGTGAGATCAGTACATGTCTTTACGTACTGTGAAAACACTAGTGCTCCTGATGCAACTACAGCTGCATTTTAATAGACTGCTCCGCTGTGTCCCTTGTGCCAAACTGCAGAAGTCGCCTCGCCCAGCTGCAGGTTCCAAGGAATGCTGTTTCTTTTGATTCTGGGCCTTTTCTTGCTTTCTGAGCATCTTTTACCTCCGAGCATGAAAAGTGGCGCCAAAGAGGCCACGCTTAAACGCTATTACTTGGGGGTTTATTGTTGCTGCTGCTGCCGTAGGTGTGACTTGGTAGTGAACGCTCCAATACAGCTGGGTGACATGAACGTCCGTGAGTGTGCGCGGGGCGCAGGCAGAGCCCTGGTCGCCAGCCAGGTCAGCACAGCTCTGGGCACCGGCCAGTCCCAGCTGCTGCCTTACGACTCAACTGGGGTTTGCCTGCAGCACTGGCAGCTCCTCACTGTAAAGTTCTTGCCTGCGGCATAACCCTGGCATGCCACAGCCGGAGAGAAAACCAAGCAAGAGATGGTTGGACTAGAGAAAAAAAATAGAAATGAAAATCACCTCGAAAAGGGGTGTTTGAGGAGGAACAAGGAATTATGGACTCTGGACAACGCAGGCTTCATGTAACTGAGCAAATATGGAAGCATATACAATTGCATGCTGCAATATATATACTGCATATACATATATATATATACACACATATACTGCTGCATTTTGTCAGTGCTTGAGGGAGTAGTAACACCTCAGCAGTATAAACAAGTTGCATTGACCGCAGACCTTCACCAAAGAAGGGCCTTTCATGCAATCTCAAAATGCTCTTCAAATGTTACCTGAGGAGTTGAAACAGCTTCCACGGGAGGTTCTGCTGTGTGGGCTAAAAAGCAGGGCTAAATGCAAAGAACAGGTTAAATTCGGACACAGTGTGGCTGGGGCAAGCCAGGGCAATGCGCCGACTGGCTTCCTGGAACCCTCAGCGTATTTTAAGCCTGTTAAGATAGCTAGAAAGTCTGCAAAGTGGTTAGTGACAGTCTTGGTAACACCCAGTAATAGCCAGGCTCTCTCTGACATGACTTTTCCCGACCATTTCAGTGCACATACTTAATCAAAACACGGGTTTGTTGAGCGTTGGGCCACCAACTAGAGCTAGAAAATACCATTTTCTCTGCTGCCATACCGTGGTATCCCCCATCACCTTCAAGATCTGTACCAAATGCTGAACTTCATCACCTCTAAGGCTGTACGTGGCAAAAGCTTAGTATTCGCAGTTTTAAAACACTGAGTAAATAAAATCTTGTTTGTGCTGAAATCTCAGACTGAACTTCTGAGGTAAATGGTCTTTCCTTGAAGAGACTTACCTGAAAACAGCTTCTGTTTTGATCTATTAAGTTGTTGTTGCTGTAACAGTTGATTTCTTTAACCACTTGACTCCGGCCTCTGAAAATACCCCGTGTCCGTATGAAGAGCTTACTGTGGTGAAGCCAAGGCAAGAAATTAAGTTTTGAGTTTTGGCTTAAATCCTGCAAGCAGTTACGTGAGTAACTTCTGCGTGTAAACAGCCATAGCGAGCTCAATGAGGCCATTCATCCGCCGGGTTGAGCATGCGGGTAAATGTTTGCAGTTCTGGGGCGCTCGTAAGGAGGGTGGTTAGCTCTGTCTTCAGCAGCGCGGCTGAGCTCCACCGATCTCAGCTAGTGAAGTGGAAGTTGTCTCCCACATCTACAGTTCCCATGCTGATCCACAGAGTTGCAGTCCTTAGTGGAAAAGATCACAGGCACGTAAGAAAATTGATCTTTTGGGCAGACAGGGCCAAAATCCCATGGAGAGTTTGGCTGTCAAGTCAAATGGAGAGCTGGACTTGGTTCAAAGAGGATCCCGTTGTTAAAACGTGGAATATCAAAGAACATGCTGAGCTTTTCTGCTTACCAACTCTGCTCACCCTTCACCAGAAGATGTCTGGTGTGTGGTTCCATCCCAGTATAAACTCCACCTGCCGCATTCTGGCCTAATGTCAAAAGGACGAAAATAAATCAGGTTTATGCATCTGAGTATTTTAAAATCTTTTGCTACATTTGTTTAAATTTTTATTAGCTCTCTTGCTGTTTTCACTTTTTCTGAAGTGGTGTATTCGTTGCTCAGGTAAGCCTGGCGAAGTTGTCAGGAAGCAGACACAAATCTTACCTTGAAACATGCAAGCTCTCTGTCGTCCATTGGCTGTAGCCGCTCTCCTTTTACTTGTGGCATCTCCAAAATAGTTTCATCATTCACTGCATAAGCTTTATGGTGAATATTTAACTTTGTAATATCACTTAGACATTTTATCAGTGCTGCCCAGCACACGTGTCTCTTTAGGATTTCACTCTGGCATGCGCTGAACACATTTGTCTTGCTGTGAGTGCAGGAAGGTTGGGCCTGGTACAGTCTAATCCCACACGCTACTCTCGTATCTCAA
The DNA here is from genome assembly GCA_947846985.1 of Fratercula arctica. Taxonomy (NCBI): domain Eukaryota; kingdom Metazoa; phylum Chordata; class Aves; order Charadriiformes; family Alcidae; genus Fratercula; species Fratercula arctica. The sequence goes on from CANTUZ010000001.1 coordinate 201,592,903, forward strand.
CACAGCTGAACCCAGCAGCGAAAGGCTGGCAATTTTGTTAAAAAGTTGTAATGTAGCTCCTGATCTGTATTTCATTAGACACAATTGAAAACTAAAATAGCTATCACCGTGAACTCCAGTAAGGAATCTAGGGTTACATTTCCCATTGATGGGAACGGTCCGTACCATCAGGCTTTTTTGAAAAAGCACTTGTACGTTGGTTTTTATAAAAGTCAATTAAAAAAATGACTCATAACTCAGGTCACGAGATCTGTGGGGAGTAATTTGTGAGCACTTCAAAGGTGAAGCAAGTTGCTGGATAGAGAACCTGATCCAAAATATGTTCATAAAATACCATGGTCTCCGCTTGGTGTGTGGTAAGAAGCGAGCGTGGCGGAGTTGGGAGGAACGAGGACCTAGCTCAGGAGGAGAGAGGTGGGAAGAGCTGAACTGCAGCGAGTACAAGGAGGAAACTGTCTTTGCCTGTGGGTAATAAGAAGTGAACTTGTTAAGCAGGTTTCCAGCTTTGTAAGATCCTCAGAAGGGCAGAAGAGGTGTGGCTGGGTAACAGGAATGCAGCACAAGGAAGACATTTCTATTAAACAAATTGGTGGGGATGGAGTTTCTACAAAACGTGCAATTGTGTACCAGCCTGGTCAGGCCCTGGGAAAGACTACTCCCCAGGGTGAAAGAAAAATTGGTGGTGGGACCTAATAAGGATAAACTGATCCCTGAAATGTCCTGGGAAAGGTGGAGAAATTAAAAATGACAAATTTATAAAGCAATCTGTTGTCACATGTAGATTTTGAGACCTCAAAGCGACACCTGAACAGTGGCACTTTATGATACCGTTGCCACGTAGTGAATACATATTTATCTAAACGTCTGCTGATATGTAATCCACTGATAAGGAGGAAGCAATACAAGTAATTATTTTGTTAATGTCAATCAACCTTTATTATACTTTAGGACTAGTGGGACAACTAACAGTGCCGAAAAGTGTTGCTGAGCAGCTCCTTCCCCTTCTGTATCCTCACACAGCAAATCGACACAAGTTTAGTGATGCTGGAGAGAACACCATGGCATGGGACTTCTCGCAACCTCACTGCACACTTCAGTGACACGACTCAGAAGGCTGACTGGAATCAATCTTTATCTCAGTGGTATTGATGTAGATGTATCAAGCCAGCACTTTTCAATGTCTCTTCTTTCAGTGATTAAGATCTAGTTTGTGTGAAGGATTTTTCCATCTGTTTCTCCTCCGAGCATCGGAAGTGACCAGCACGAGGGAACTCACTCAGAGCAGCCTCTGGGCCAGAGTCTGTGGTGGTGCGATGACAAATCCTTTCTACACATTTACTGCAATTTGGGGCTACCCATCACGTACGCGCAGCATTCCTGCCTCTAAGCCAGGGCAAGACTGTGCAAGTAACAACATACGGTACAACTGCGATTTTACGTAAACGGGCTGGTAGGAGACAGGTTATCTCCCACGTTCAAGACAGTGATCCAAGGCTGATAGTGATGTGTTAGATTTGCATTAACGTTATTCATTCCATCATGATGGATCCCAAAGCCCTAAACTGCCATCCAGTACATGTATTTAAACAATTTTGGGTGACCTTATTTAACGTAAATATGTTCTAATGAGAAGTATGTACAGCGTCTTCTGCTTAAACACAGCCTGCAGTCTCTGTGAGATGCTTTCCTAATGCCATGGTCTAGAAATTTCAGGTACAATTATCTTCTAGTTCTGTTGATACATCTGATAAAATCCAAGCACATTATGGCAAATGTGTTTTTACATGCAGTAGTTTGCCTTGAATTAATTGTTTCCCAGGATCATCAATGACACTGCTCTGTAGAGCTGCTGCTTCTAATGTAGAATAAAATCTGTGAATAGACATAAAGGTCTTTATTGTGGATTTTTCCATGTAGATGTTTTTTGTTTATATGAGTGAGAAGCTGAGGGGAGCAGTGACAGATTATCTGCGACTTATAAGTAGCCATTTATTTATACACACACACACACATATATATATAATCTGCTATTCTACAAATAAGTGCCAGTCTTTAAGACACAAGATCTAAGTTTCCTAGAAGTAAATGTGCTCCTAAGAACTGTCTCTGAAACGGCATAGGTTTTAATTTTCTAGGGACAGGGGGACAAAAACCATCAGGAAATCCATCTGATTTGTTTTTGAAAGAAACTAATGAGAAATACCTCACTGCTTCCATTGTAAAAAGGGCTAGAAATAGAGGGAAGAAAGCAGGTTGCCTTTATTCCCTTCTTGATGCATGTGAATTTGTCTGAATTTGTCTTCTTGTTCCTTATCTGCAGCCCCTCGTAGAGACAGAACGACTCCCAGTGACCACGTGTGGGTCCTCTGCATCTCTGCCGTTGAGACAGAGCTCCATGGTCTGTGATTCCGTCCTTCTTTTTGGCCACTGATGTGAACTCTGGCAACAAAAGGGGTATTGTTTGTTAAGGAATAAGTATTCTTTTAAAGTTTAGCTTGGGAAAATCTATAGTTTTTCTTTCCATAATAGGTTTTTCCTTTGTATTGCCATTAAGAGTTGACTAATTTGAAACATTACTTTTAAGTTTTTCCTTTTGCAAAGCAGCATTCCCTGGTGTCAGTTGTTGCTTTGGAAGTATAGGTTGTTTTAAAACTTTATTAATAGCAGCAAATCTGCAACTAAAATGCTACCTTTTTTTTTTTCTTTCTTTCTTTTTTCTTCCTGAAAGCATGTTAAAAAGCAGAGATTTGGTTGTGGTGCCCGTTTAGGCAAAATTCTTGTGTGAGTAGTTACTGTCTTTTCTCTAGGGGAAAATACCCTCACACACTCCAGCCCTGGAGAAATCTTCCGAGCTGGAGAACATCTAGCTCCAAATCAACATCTTCCCTGGGTCCAGCTCGGGCTGCTACTGCATTTGTGATCATGCCGGCGATGGGGGAAGAAGGTTAGAAGCTCTCTGAAACTGAGAAGTGAGGGAAATGCTGGGCTCATAGGAGTTGCATACCTACCTGAGCACGGATACCACATCCCAGCTGCAGGAGACAGGACAGTGGGTTTGCCGCTAGTTTCTTTGTCGTTGCTGTTAACATCAATGGGTTTTATTCCTTCTGATCCAACAGATTCGAAACTCTCTTAATTGGTCTTCCAACAAACGTTATGCGCAGCTCAAAATGTTCCCTCAACAGTGTCAATAGCTGCCAATTTTCTTCTCAACCTGTATTTAGAGGGCACTTTGCCAGTACTTCCACTAGACTCTTAGATTTTCTTGTTCCCATCACGGACTAGGGATTACTGATACTCACCAAGGGATTCTTCCCCTGGATTGCGTGGGTGAAAAAAATTTGGGATTTAGCTTGGACAAAGATAGATCTCTCAGGATATTTGTATTGCAGTTGCTCACTCTGTGGCCTTCAGATTACAATTGTGAAACTTGCCACATTGCCACCGTGTCCCTCAGTGCTACCTGTCCTCGACGGCAGCTGTCCTCTCCTGTCTGTTCAGCTGGTTCACTCTGAGTTGTCCACATTAACCTGAAAATTAATCACCTGTTGTCATCCCCTGAAACAGTACTTTGTTCAAGTGACTTTAACTTTTCTAAATCTGCAGTGGAGAGCAATGGATTTTCTCGAATACAGCTCAGGGATGTCCAGAAATCACTGTGAAGATTTGACATTGCAAGTGGATTTTTATGATTTTAGACTACATAACGCCCTATTTTTGTCACTTTCAAAGATATACATGAGCAAGTGTGTGCTACAGTCTCAATTAGACAAAATATTCAGGATGTCTATTAGCATATTTTAGCACACATCTGGTGCTGGACCTACTGGGTAGTGCTGCTTCTACATATGGGAAAAAATGATCACAACAGTTGGAATGAAAAAAAAAAAAGAGAAAGTGCCTTGATTTATTTAGATAAAACTGCCTGTAGCTCTTTTCTCAAGAAGAGCTACAGCAGCAATAGCCCCAGATAAAGCATTAACATTCCGAACTGGGAAAGCCTGATAGGTTCAATTCAGCCCTAGAAAAGAGTTCAAAGGTTTTAGGAGAGAGCGGAAGCCAAGAGCAAGACCTTCTCCCCAGAAAGTTCTGGATGTGGGTGATAAAGATGGCATCTTGATGCCAGAATTCTGGGTTTCTCTGTAAAATCTTTGTAACTCAACAAGATAAAGTTTCTTATGGTCTAAACATCTTTACTATGAAACTTCAGTCTCCTTTCACTTGCTGACAGCTGCTGGATTGTGCTTTGTTCTCCTTGGGGTATACTGACCATGTGAAAAGAAAAGATCTTCCCAAGCTTCATGATAAAGCCTTTCAGATGTCACTTGCTTTTACTTGACACCATCAGAGGCCAAATAAGATGAAGGTGCAGTTTGCCTTGATCACGCTGTCATTTAAATGGATTTGTTGGGAATTGTTTATAACCTGACAGCAGTTGGATCCACTTTTAGCTCTCTGTTCACGACCCCATGCATGAAAATGCTTGAGGTTGTGTGTAACCCTGTGACCTCAGCTGCTGCAAAGGTTCTCATTTTGAATTTGATGTGAATTATTATCCAAATACTTCCTCAGAATGGACAATGCATTTTGGAAAAATTCAAATTGCTGTACCTCTCATCTTTCAGAGAGATAATTATCCTTTTGCCCAACAAGCTCTACCTATGTATGTGTCACAGAGTCACAGAATAGCTGAGGTTGGAAGGGACCTCTGGAGGTTGCCCGGTTCAACCCCTCCACTCAGGCAGGGCCACCTAGACTGAGTTGCCCAGGCCCATGTCCAGATGGCTTTTTAGTATCTCCAAGTGTGGGAACTCCACAACCTCCCTGGGCAACCTGTGCCAGTGCTCAGTCACCCTCACAATAAGAAAGTGTATGATTGTATGATTCTGTGATGTTCAGAGGGCACATCCTGTGCTTCAGTTTGTGCCCATTGCCTCTGGTCCTGTCACTGGGCACCACTGGGAAGAGTCTGGCTCTGTCCTCTTTGCACATTCCCTGCAGGTATTTACACACATTGATAAAATCCCTCTGAGCCTTCTCTTCTCCAGGCTGAACAACCCCAGCTCTCTCAGCCTGTCCTCACAGAAGAGGTGCTCCAGCCCTCTGATTACTTTTGCGTCCCTCCTCTGGATCTGCTCCAACAGGTCCATATCTTTCCTGTGCTGTGTTCCTTTTTGTATTGAAAAATCCTAAGGACCTTTCAAATAGTCTATTTTTCTGGATGCTATGAAGACAACAGCAAAGCAAATTATCTTTTCAACTGCAAGAAGATATAATTTGAAATTGTGTATATTGATACTTTCCAAGTTTGCTCCATTGCTGTGATCGTTATTACACTTAAAAAAAGAAATATAGGAGCTAAGGCATTTCACATGTTAAACACAACCAAGAGAACAAAGACTGAAGAGCTGTGAAAACAGTAAGATGTAGCTATTTGAAAAAAAGACATTAAAGAAGAAACAATTATTGTAGGTCCTCTCTGAAGCCTAAGCTCACTTTCGTGGTTTTTATGGATTCTACAGAGTGTTGGCAGATGAACAGTGTAATAAAAAACATTACTGTCGCTCATTGTCTGCTCTGCGCCTCTTCCAAATGGTCTAATCCACTGACCCCAGAGCAATCAGAAAAGAGACATCAGCTGCTTTGGGGGTGGGGGAGGGAGGGGGAGGAAAGGCTTTTTAGCATAAACCCTGCTTTGTCACCTGTTTAATTGAAGATGCTGGGCTGCACATTCACGTTGCTTAGGTGTGGGGACACTGTCCCTTGCAAAGGACAAGGCGGGGTGGAAATTCTTCCCCCCCTGCAGCAAGGCTTGTTACGCTGTCAGCAGCTCCCGGTTACGAACCAAGTTAGTCCCAACTGTCTCATTTAGTTCAATTGTTTGCGTGGTAATTACAGAAGAATTTCGAATGCCACTGGTTGTTCTGAAAATGCCGACTATGGAAAATGAGGCTTTTCTAAAATAAATCACACATTTACATGATGAATCTACCTTTGTAAGCGCATTCTGTGCACATAAGGCTAGTTTTCACCTCCATTTCCAAAAGTGAATAAATTTACTTTTAATGAATAGTAAGACAAAAATGAATAGCAGCAAAAATTACATTTAGCTAATTTGCAGACAAAAACCAGTGTAAAGATGTCTAAGTGTTATCAAATGTTTTCAATTTACTCTTGGCACATTTATTTCCATGCTTGAATTAGGAACTGAACAGATGCCAAACCAAGGAAGTAAGCGCATGGAAAGCAAACTGTTGAAACTATAAAGAGATTAAATAACAGTTCTGAAAATTGTATTTCCATTTTGAGACCTGAGTAAGGTTCCGGAGCATCACTTTGGTAGGCAGCTAAGAGTAAAAAGCCAAAACAATGTAACTAAATCTGTGTACAGCACTTTTACACAGAGCTTTTGATTTTATAGGGGATGTCTGAAATTTGACAAAGTTTAGGTGAGCATATACATCAACTTGTTTAGCTCCTTTAGTTACTGAAACAAGATAGGTATTTAAACAAATTTTTTGATCAATAACCAATTATATCAGCATTTCATAATTATTCTAATCAAAATGACAACACGTTTGTAATAAGCAGTTTTGGTAAGATTACCCTTAATGCATGTTGGATACTGGACTACTGTGTGCCCAGCATTTTTCCTGGTTTTGCCTCTTTTGGATTCTCATGGTCTTGAAAATCTTCACAGATTTCCCTAAGCGCTTATAAAATTATAGAGAAAAGTACATTGATATAATTTCCATAATCAGTTTAAAGTCTTGTACTAAAACAGGTAAGTCTTTCTCATCTCTGTGTTTACGGATTCCGTACCGTGCTGCTGTCACTCCACCAAGGACCCATCTCCACAAAGTTTTTTTTTTTCAAAAAGGGGTAAATAGTTTCTTCAAAATTTTTTTTCAAAAAGTTTTTATTCTGAAGCATTTTTGGTGTTTCTCATTTTGTCTCTGTCTTATTCACAAGCCTCTGCCTGTGGTATATGTGCTGGCATCCCGGGGTTTAATTAAAGTAAAAAGAAGTAGAAAGGAAGACGAACTGAAATCTAAGTAATTTGGAATGCCTGTAACACTTTAATGCACCCATGTCATCGTTGACAAAACAAGTGACAGGGATAACACCTCTTCCTCCAGTGTGCCCGCCAGGCTGGCCGCCACATGGCAGTAGGATTGTGGGATCTGAAACACAGAGCTGGCTTCTGAATTTCAAGCGCCCTGTAATTTTCCTTGCTGACAAATGAGTGGGAGATAGCAGTAAAAAACCTGCAAACATTAGTCATGCTGCTTTCCAGCAAGCAACAATTACACCTAATAGGTGCTCTGTCATCTTGCTCTGGTTGAATTTTCTAAAGAATTCACTAATAAAAACTTGGGTTGTGCTTACAAGCACCATATACTACTTCAAAATGCAAAGCAAACAATAGCTTCACTGAAGTTTAGTAGCATATTGTCAACTGTCTGTTGAAGTTTGCTGCACATTTGTTAGTTTAGATGTCAGTTTTTACATGTAGTTTTGGGCTATGAGTCCCTCTGCCACCAGTTTTATCTTCTTATCTATGTTCACATTAATATGTTGCATTATGATTCAATGCATTTTTTTAAACATCCAGCATGTCCAATAAGAAGTTCAGAAATTAAGATTTGTCTTAATTACTAACTACATTAATGTAAGTGCACATTTGAAGATACTTAGCTATTTAAATAGCTAGCTAGCCTAATTAGCCTAATAAATCCTGCTGCATGGAGAAAAGTGATGTACTCTGGCATTTCACAGAGCTTGTGGTCAAGTTTCTTGGACCAAAAGCACAACCGAGCATTTACTTTAGTTAAAGATCAAAACCCTTACGAAATGCTGTTCTTCTGTTTTTCAAAGCCCCCAAAAGCGAGAGTGTCATCTATCCAGTTGGGGCTTATCTGAAGTTTAAGTTTATTGAATTAACTTAATATACTGTTGATTGGGTATCACTACCAGCATAGAAGTAAGATGAACTGGGCTGTAAAGCCTGCAAGGTTGAGATGGTGCCATGAGGTGCATAAAATTTCTCATTCTAGAGGTATTAAAATGCATAGCTTTTTCTCACCTACTGATACATGTAATAAATTTCTGAGGTAGCTGAAGATGACTTTCATACTCATAGGCCTAGTCTAGTTATACCAGCCTGCATACATACAGGTAGATTTGTACCTGGATTTAAGTCTGGGGTTGGATGTCAGTTGACTACTGCTTGAATATGTGCTGTGAAACGTTCTTCTTGTGCTTTGACGCAGATACCATTTTCCCTCTCATGAAATACAATTTGAGGATACACTTTCACAGCAGTGAAATTTGAATCATCCGAAGAAAAATCCTTTAAGCAGAGTTGGATGGATGTAGAAAAATTTATTCTTCACTGCTATTGAGATGAACACTGAACTGAATTCAGCCTGGTTTTACCATTTTTGAAAAATGAAACAAAGGAGGAGACAGACAGAATGCTAGGAGCAAGCTGATTGTGAGGATGATTGGTTGCAGCCCAAATGAAAATAGTCTGTGAAGTGAAAAAATCTAATCTCAAAACCTTGTTTGTGTACCAATGCATCATACACAAAACTTCACAGAGCAATCTGATTTGGCAGCAGTCTGCCAGGTAAAGTTTAATGTGGTAGCTACCTTGTTCTTTCCACTGCCCCAAGAAGACCTGCAGGTATGACTGACCAGAGCAGGAGGCCGGCAATGCAAACACTCCAGTAAACAAGGGTTCATCTTCTGTTTATTTCCGTGACCACTTCCTGCTTACTTTAGGTCTTGGGAGAATTTCAGTCTGCACCTGAACAGTGGCTATGGCAACTGTAGATGCCAAAGGCATGTCTGGGGAGGGCTTCTATTTGTGACAACCAACCCCACCTTACAGGCCATGCTGCCTTTTGCTTTGGAGGAAGCAGCAGTGCAATGTCATTACTGAAGCACTGGGTGTCAATGATCTTGCTGACAAGAACGACATCCAACTATTCCAGTGGGACAGCATCTCCCACAGCAGCAAACCTTTGCAGCACTTGCCTTCCTCCCATCAGGCCCACGGGAGCTTCCAGGCCTTAACCTGACTTCTGATGATTTGGGAGAGTGTGAAAAGCTCGGGTTCATCCAGAAACACCACTGGGACTTCAGCCTGGTGCACAGACGCCCATCAGAGCAAAGCCCCCAGCCCCAGGCCAGATGTCTTACCCCGAGTCCGGCGGCAGCCTCTGCTCGGGAGAGTAGCTGCATCCCCTCACGCCAGCATGACCTCCTGGGAAAGGCGCTTATTCCAAACCTTCCTTATTTTTAAACAAAAGCCTTTCTCAGTGAACTGGCTGCAGGGCTCCCCTCAGCCGTCCCTGCAGTGAGCAGCGCCAGGCGGCAGAGGCGAAGGCCAAAACCTGCAGAATCAAAGAAAACCAGCTACCGGCTCGCTAGCGCCTCCAGGACCCGCCACAGCCGGACCACTCGCATCAAGACGAAGCGGCTCCCCGGGACGCGGCCCCTCAGACCTGGGCCTCCCCCTCCGTCTGCCGCCGCCCGACCCCGCCCGCCATCGCTCGGGGCGGCTGCCCGCCCTGACCCCACCCGGCGGAGCGTGAGGGGCGCTGCCCGCCACACCCGCCGGGGCTGGGAACCGTCCCCGTCCCCGTCCCCGTCCCCGTCCCCGTCCCCGTCCCCGTCCCCGTCCCCGTCCCCGTCCCTTCACAGCTGCGCCCGCCCCTGCAGCAGCACCCCCTCCCCTCGCCCCCGCTCTCCGACTGCGCACTCAGCCGAGCCCACCGCCCCAATCCCCTCAGAACCCGCCCCCTCTTCGCCCTGTGATTGGCCGATCCCGCTGTCTCTCCGGCCCCTCCCCTGCCCATTGGGCGAGGCGGGGGCACCCCCCTCGCCCCGCCCCTCCCGGTTCTGTCGGTTGAGGCGAGCCGAGAGTAAATAGAAGCAGGAGCGCAAAATGGCGGAGCCGTCGAGCCCTCTTCGTGGCGCGGCGTCGCCCGAGCCGGAGCCGTTCGGCGCCAGGCCGGCCCCGGACGCGAAGGTTTCCCGTGGGTCCCAGCCAGCCGCCAAGAAGATGAAGGCAGCCGATGAGAGGAGCCTGAAGGGCACTAAGCGCGTCAACGGTGAAGGGGGCGGTGGTGGCGGCAACGGCAAGCAGGCGCTGCCGCTGCCTGCGGTCGTGCCGAGCTTCGGCAGTCCTGCGGCCTGGGGCTTCCCCATGCTGCCTTCTGGCCCCTCTGGGGGCGCGGGGGGCTTCGCTTTCCCTTCTCAACTGCCCCGGAAGCTGCTGTCGCCCGCCGTTTTGCTGCCGTCGTCCGCCTCCCCCTCCTCTTCCTCCTACCAGCAGCACCAGCACCGCCACCACCGGCACCGCCTGGCTCTGGCCGCCGAGGCAGGAGGCTGCGGGAGCGGCGGCGCGGCCGGCGGGAGCGCCAAGCCGAAGAAGCCGAAGGAGAAGCGGGACAAGGAGAGGAGGAAGCACGGGGCCCTTCCCGTGGTCGCGGCGGTGGGAGATGGCGGCGGGGGCCTGAGCGCGTCGGGCCGGGAGGAGAACGGGGAGGTGAAGCTGCTGTTGCCGAAAGGTGAGGGACGGGCGCGGTGGCTGTGCGCGGCCCGCGGGGGATGGCGCGCCGAGGGGCCGGGAGGAGGGGTGGTGAAGGCCGGGGGAGGGCTCTGGAAGGGGTAGCAGGCTGGGGCTGGGCAGGGTGGGCATGGTGCTGTAGGTGGAGGTGCCAGGAGCTGCCGTGAGGGAGCAGGAAATGGTCGTGATGCTGGGGTCGAGCCGTTAGAATGGCCGCCCGCCCCTGGGCAGTGCCCCTTCACGGGGGCCCGACCGGGCTGTCCCCACCGCCCTGCTGGCGGCCGAGCCGGGGGTGGCCAGGCCTGGGGGCCGCCCGCCGGACCCTGCCCGGCCACCCCTGGCCTTGCCTGAGTTTGTGGAGAAGGCAGCGGCGGCTCAGCCTGCCGTCAATCCTGTCAAAAAAAGGGGGTGTGGAATGAGCGGTGGCGTCAGCCAGAAGCTGCCAGAGGCCTTAGGTTTTCTTACCTATTAGGGAAATAAGGGTGCCTAGTAATTTACTAAAGATCTGTGAACAAAACTGAATGTCTGTCATTGCTGTCGGTGCAAAAACGGAGAAGACCACATGTTACAAAAAAAACCCGTGCAATTTTAAAATTAAATCCCGAATGATCTCGTTTGTTAGGCTATTATTTTTTACAGGGTTAATCATCGAGTACTAGAGAGCATGCGGTTGAAAACTGAGATACTTAGACTTCTGAAATCTCATTTAGTTGCTGCTTCAGGTTTGCTTTATTTCCTGAAGATCACTGGGCTAAAATCTTCCAAGAAATGCTCGAGGCCTTCGGGGAAAAAGGGAGGAGTGCTGCATTAGTTTATTAGTGGGGCTGGATAAAAACGGCCATACCAGGTAAGACAAGGTATTAGGCTAGATTCTTGATTAGATTCTTGCTGACTGTGATGAACAGCAGGTGCTTGGGAAATAAAAGACAATACGTGACTATATGAAAACAATACAAGGATACATGCTTTTATTTCCAGTGTATGCTTTCCCAGTCTTCAGTGACCTGAAACCCGATGTTGATGCATTTGCATTGAAATATGAAGAACTTGAAACATTCACTGTATTACCTAGTTTGAGCAAGTTTCCTTTAATTCAAAGGAAAGAGAAATTTTAGCTGTTATGTAGGCTTAGGTTACCTTGATGGTGGCCTATACCTGTACTTACAGGATGAGCCAAGCTTGTAGAGAACAATTATTAATATCAGTATGCCTTTTTCCCTATTGACTACGTCGTCTGTCTGCCTTAATGCATTTTCCACTAATTTCTACTAGTATCTTAGTCTCTGATTCACTTACCATGAAGATTTTTTTTTTTTTAATTCCTTGTACTTTTTGGTCAGCATGTTGCACATATCATTTTGTTCTTGGGATCTTGATTGCTGGTGTACGAATGGAAATAATGACCATACTCACTCAGATTATCATAGTGTCTTACCACTGTTACACAATCATGTTACTAAATCTCTGAGAACAATATTTCAATAATAGGATGAAATGTTTTTTTTTCACATGGGTAGAAGAAATGATGACACTGATGGTGTCAACTGAATAACTGTTAATTGACCCTCATGGAAGCAATGATACATCTTTAAAGAGGAGGTTCTGCATCTTATATTTGGGAAGGATATTTTCTCAGAACTAATATACTGACAGGCACAAGTACTTGACTCTTTAGTTGCTGTTTGCTCAGAACAGGTCTTCTTACCTTTCATTTATTTCTTGAAAGCCTAAGTACAGGCAAGAAATAACATTTTCCAAGGCAAATGGTGCCTGTATGGTATCTGGGTCTCCAGAATTCTGTTTAGAGGAAGTGGTTTGTATAGCTAAAATCTTGTGTTGTATTTTCTTATATAAATGAAAAACTTTATATTCATTAGACTGTATATTTTTGCATAGAAGGCTGTAAGAAAGCGAGGGATGCACTAAGTCTTCTAATGAGAGAAGCCAGCCTTTTAAAATGGCTCTGTATTTGACTGTAGATTAAAGAACAGGTTTGTGCTGTTAATCCTGTGAATAATTTACTTTTTGGAGAGGAAGGAGAAATGCAGGTATGATGCAGGGAGAAAAGAATGATGGGAGGGGGCATGCAGAATCCTAGTACAGAGGAAAACTAAGAATGATGTATTAGGGTGGGAGGGTGGAATAGGTGCAATTTCTGCATTGGGATTGCTGGGACTATGGCATAGACTAGAAGAAGGTAGCATAGGGACTCTGGTTGCAGCAGTGAATGACGGAATTTGAGGTATTGACATGAAAGAGGGAGGAAATGGCATGCAAAAACTCTGTAAGCGGGGGGTGATTCTGATCTTGTTTTAGGGAAAAAGACATATGTGTGTGCTGTAGGAAAGGCAAGGAAGGTTAGAGGGTGAGTGGGATAGAAGGAGAGTGAAAAATATAGGCAGTCTACAGATATGAAATCAGGGGAAGTTTAGAGGATTTTGTATAATAAAAACCAAGAGGCTTGCACACACAGAATAAATGGGGGGAAAAGCAGGAATAAAATCGGCCGCTTTAGGTGTAATGAGGTGACTTCATAGAAGCTGTCACACGTGCAGCTGGTAATACTTTCTAAAAATCAAGCTAATGCAGGCAAGTGCAGTCTCCTTTTCCTGAAGTCTGCAGTTGGGCAACCTTTTTGCTTTTGGGGCTATGAAAAATGAGCAGTAATGTGGAATTGACAGTATTGATTGTTTCTCTCTCATAGCATTCAGAACTGATACACATACCAGTGTTGCATCTTCCAGAAAGCAGATTGTGCAGATAAGGGGACTAGAGGTGTATGTCTCTAAAAGAGGCAAAATTATCAAAAGATAAGCAGATGGAATGGGTGAGACTTTCTTGATCGTTTTGAGGCTATGAAAGATGGAAAAACTCCATCCTCCTCTTTGCAGCCTAAGTAGAGATGCGTTGCATGTGGGTGCATGGGATGGAGCGGAATTCCCAATTGAACTCTATACTGATAAGTGTGCCAGTGTCTGTGGATTGGGAGGAGTCATGTTTCTAATTGGGGAGCTGTGTGCATACTCTGCTACGTATAACAGTTATGGCGCTCGGAGAAAAAGCTTTAGCCTGATGAGGGAGAAGGAGGGCAGACCTGCACAGACCTTAGTACTGGAGAAAATGAGCAATAAAGCTAGGGGGATCAGGGGAAGAATGGCAAGACTTGTCTCATGGGATTGCTGGGATTGTGGTGTAGACAAGATAATACAGGGAATCAGGGCACACAGTGATGCAGAGTGAATGAATGTGAAGACTTGGAAAACTGTCATCATAGGACTTTGAGTAGTACCAGTAGCATTTTCGTGATTCTAGTTTAATTACTGTGATGATAATAAGGGATACTGACTCTGAGGAGGAAACTGAGAGAAGTTTTTTCACCTACCATTCAAAAAAGGTGACTTTAGGAGCTGATGTTTGTCCTTTGCTTGCAGTGGTGTTTTTACTAGGTAAGAGAGCCTAGTTTTGAGCCACCTTTCTTTCCTAAGTGATAGGAAGATGTTAAGGTTATAGCCAAGATGGATGATGTGTTTAAAGCTCTCTAAAATTTTTGTGTTTTCTTCCTTGAACAAGTCTTCATTTACCTATTTCTCTGGTCTTTTAATTCACTGGAAAGACCTTTAACTTGCAGAGTCATAACTAGGCCTTACAGCTTGTATATCCATTAAATGAATGGATCTGAGTGAACCCTTTTGAGATGATGATCTAGCATGCAGAGAACCTGGAAGACCATTTTGCGATATGCATGATTCATCCTGCAGATATGAGTTTTAGGCTGTTTAAATAAGCTTAAATTTCACTTGTCAAGTACATTCTGATAGTGGAATTAAAAGTTGTGTAACTATTTTTGTTATAAAACATGGTGTGAATCTGACGGAAGTGATTGCTGTTCCAGTTTATGACTATACTGATTTAGTTAGTCATTTAACGGATACTCTGCTCTAGCAGTTCATAGTTGAAATTGTTTTCTTAACAGTGCAAAGCTCAGCTCAGCCACTCCCCACTTCCTCAGATGAGACCTGCCCAGAGTTTTTTGTTTTGGTCCATAGATGGACCTTACCTGCTGTAAGGTGTGATCCAGATGTATGAACCACCTTTTCTGTTTTTCTTGACATTTCTGTGTACAATTTCCCTTTCCCTGCATTTTTTTTTCTTCAATGATCCACTTGCTGATAAGATTACTTTAGCCTGCAAGCAGTTACAAAATGACACAGGTATTTTAACTTGGAGATGGGGGTTCCCCACATGAGCAAGAAAGCTGAACATGGTATTGTAGCTCTTGTTTTTTACTTCTAGTCTCTGTGTGTGTATGTGCGTGTTTGGTTTTTCCCCCCTCTTACTTAGATTTGGTTTCAGGTGGGCATTTACCAGTGCTTCTTCTGATAACTCTGTTGCTTTGGGTTGCAAGACACGGGTTTTAAGCTTTCAATAAATTGCACCTTTCAGGCATGTTAAGTTTGGTTTGCCTCTGGTGGGATGGTGATTTCATAGTCTGACTTACCGAAGTAGATTGGAGAAAGTTTTGGATCTTGTTTTCCTCTTCTATAGAGCTGGGACCATGCATCTTGCTAGTTAGTTTGTCTTTTTTCTTCTGCTAAACATTTCCTCCTTCTGTTTCCTTTGCCTTTTTTTTTTGTGTGTGTGTGGCTTGACTTGCTTCCCCCTCACCCCTTCCAAACTCATAAGTTCAGCAGTCATTTTCATGTTTGTGGGGCCTCTTGATCACTCTCTTCTGAATTCTTTAATATATTTCTATTTAGATACCCCCCTGTAATCATCAATGTCTAGAAAGTGTTCAGGGGTTTAATTGGGGTATACAGGAGAAGAGAGACTTCTCAAATTTCTTTGGATGTTGGAGATTTATATGCAGTTTAGTTTTGAGAGCTGATAGTGACATTAATGTAAGCATCCAATGTTGAGAGAAATTTGAAGAGTTTATCTTGCTCCTGAGGGACCCTGTTCCCTTTTCGTTTCTATGAAATAACCATGAAGCTTTGCTAAACAGAACAAAATCTTTCGTTTTCTAAGCTGGAGAACAAACGGCCCCGCCTGTACCCCAGAGTCTAGCTCTGAGTGTAGTTTACACAGCAGAAGCTTATTCTGGTTGTAGAATAATAAATCATTTTTCTTAGTTGAAACAAGATCAGTAGGCTGAAACATCAGATCTGAAACCTCTTGTAGAGGCCTTGTTTGCAGCTGTCACGTTCTCCACCACTGATTTCTGATGCAACTCCCCAGTGCTGCAGTTTAAACTTGGCTCATTCAGTTCTGCATGTAGAAGGTCTCCTTTAGAAGTGTAAAGATTAGAGGAGTTGCAAGGATTAGATTTAAATTTCTTCGAAGTGTTTTGATTCTGAAAGGGATCTGTCTTCCTTCCTGTTCACTGGAGGGCTTGGGGAAATGTTCTCTAGGGGAATTCTCTAGTTATATCTGAGATCTTAAACTTTAATTACTGAAAGGGATGTCAGCCAAATATTCCTGGTCATTGGAATGAGAAAGCTGTCATGACTTTTTTGTTTTGGGGTGTCAGAAATAGTGTATGGGTTTTTTCATGTTCATTAGGTCAGGAAGCCTGCTCTCCAGTGTACCTTGTATGACTTAATAAAGTGCAGGTGTCAAAACCGTTAACATAGTGGTGTTAAACATACTTCATGTATCTGCATAACAAGATAAGCATGGCTTCTTGAGGTTTTATTTTTATGGGTATTTGTTTAAAAGGAGGAGAGTGCTGATGGAAGAAACGGTGACTGATGTTCTTGTGCTCCCCTCCTCCCCCTTCCCTTCAGTTACAATACTGTTGGTGTTAACCATATTGATGGTGTCCGTTAGTGGTAGTTTGTAAATATTTTGCCTGATGTGCAGTGACAGCCCTTAAATCAAAGGGAGGAGAGAGAGGCAAGAATACTTTGGACATAATCTATGACTGCCTACTAATGTGGCTTACCATCTGGAAACTTGATGCAAAGCAGCTGCAGCTTTTGGCATCTGGCAAGGTTTTAAAGATCTTTCAGTGCTGAAATGCTCATGCTCGCGCATCAGCTTCAAGGTGCGAATTTCACAGTGTGACAGCAACCACGTTGCACATAATCCACTACGGCGCACTTCCCACTTGGCTCGTTCTCTGTGCACTTGACCTACCTTTTTGTCTCTAGAAAGCTTGCAATAGAGGCCAAGATCTGGTTAAATTTCTGAAATCTGAATGGTGTGGTCTATGAATTTGTGTTCTTTTGTTTACTATTTATGAAATCACTTCAATCATTGTGAGAAGGTATCTACCTAATTGGGAAACAGAAACCTTTTTATGTAGCCTTTAGTTGTAAATGGATGTTTACCATATAAATACTTCTTACCTTACAAATACTCCATTGCTTTTATTTATGTATTTAACCCGACATCCAGAAAAAGTAGAAGCTTTTGAGTTTGAGGAGGAAGTATGCATATCAGTCTGAATTAATTCAGTTAATCACATGGATTCACTGTAAAGTGAAAACATTCTTCAAATGCCGTTTAGAAAGGTGAGGTGGAACACTTCTTCATAATGGAATTCTTCCTGTCTGGGTATAGCACTACTTTTTTAATACACTGCTGTTGCTGCATTTCATTCACAAGCATCCTGTTTCTATGACATTAAAACCAAAGAATATGGATTTTTGTGGTGATGCTCACATTGTGAACTTGAGACATGTAGAAATCTCTTAATTCCTTGAGTATTGTATTTCCCCCAAACAGGGATACTTACTCCTATAGAACTCTGTATTTTAAAAAGTTTACATGTGGCATTGCCTTTTTTAGTAGGGTAAAAAATAACTCTATAATAGTAGAGACTTTTTTTCTTCAGGCAGTAGAGCTTGAAAGCTACGGAGCGAGCCTAACTTACTGGAACCTTCCACAGCCGATTCCTGCTGTGCTTGGAGTTATGTTTCTCTCTCTCTTTTTTTTTTTTTTTTTTTTTTTTAACCGTAGTGCATTGCTTAGGGTTTTGGATGGCTTTAAGATAAAGGATTTTGGTGTGAGTGATGTGCTGATACAACACAAAAAGTGTTAATTTCAATCTGTAGTAGAGGAACTGGTATTTTCCCGGAGAGTCTTGTTTCACTGCATTTTTTTGTTGGTGTCTTATATGGCTATTAAGCATCTTTTCTATCACTTCAGATGTGATTCATGGCATCATGATTGACTTTTTCTCCCCCTGGAAGAACTGGGATACCAACTTTTAAAATTTGGTGTTTTCTCCCTTTTCAAAGTGGAGCAGACATAACAGGAATTTTTTGTGTCTGTTTTGATCCAATAATTTAAAAAAAAAAATCACCCACAAAAAAACCCCCAATAGATGAAATGTTAGACAAATCCCAATATTTAGTATCTGACTGTCTTTTGATTATCACTTACCAGAACACCTTTGTTAAAAGGGAGAGAGCAAATAACTAGGCTTAAATAAATCTGAAGTTTATACTGCTGGAATGGTATTTTTTAATATCTGCTAAAATGGAAAAATATTTTTGTTATTGAAGTGTTATTGAATTGTATATTCAAGTTATTGAAATGTAAATATGCTTGGGTAGCTTCACTTAAAAATATCATATGATGATGATGAATTTTGAAAGGGTTATTATAAATGTTTTTGTGATTTCCTGCAGAACTTATGCTGTGCCTATTCCTTTTTTTTTGTTTTTAATTAACCTTTTGTTTAGACTAGGACTTTTTTTTTTTTTAACCACCCCTCCCTGCAACTCCCCCCCCCCCCCCCCCCCCCGCCACACACACACGAAAACAGAATACCCACATCCTTGTGGAAAAAGTTCCAACAATGGACCACCACAACTATTTGGTAAGTCGTTCCTGTGACTAACTTGTGTCTTTGTTTACAAAAAAATAAAGGAACCATAATATGATCAGTTGTGGACTAGGGATGTCAGGCTTTAGCTTCTAGTCACTGCTATGTCTATTTATGTTGGGTTTTTTTAGAGTGAAGACCTTTTTATTAAAACTGCTCTTCCTTATTTCAGTCAAACTACCCCTTCACCTTACTTTAAACTCGAATTGTCTTCTCGTTAGCACAGGAAACTTAAATTTGTTCATTGCTTTTCTGAATCTTCAGTTTTTCGTCATTGTGAAAACTGAAACTATTCCAGTGGCAGTTGCAGTGCTGCGACATACAGAGGTAGTAGCTGTTGGTACTTGATGTTCTTTTGTCCTGACCATTTGGGTGACATTATTTCCCTGGGGACTTACTTCATTTTGTTCCCTATTGCAGCTCAAGCTTTTTTAATTTTTTTTTTTTATTTGTTACTAGTATTGGTGAAAGCTAATTGCAGAATATTCTGTGTACATGGAAAGATTAGTATAGACATCTCTCTGCTTTTTACTATTTTTCTTGGTTACTTTGAGATGCTGCTGCCCTACAAAT
The DNA here is from genome assembly GCA_947846985.1 of Fratercula arctica. NCBI lineage: Eukaryota > Metazoa > Chordata > Aves > Charadriiformes > Alcidae > Fratercula > Fratercula arctica. Next base: position 201,611,886 of record CANTUZ010000001.1, read on the forward strand.
GAAGTGGAGCCCTAATGTTTTGGATCAGTAGTAGCTGCCACTGGTAAACTTTCAAAAAAGCTATACAAGAGTGTTCCAAGTTTTCTTAACTTGTTCAGCAGAACAAGTTTTGTCTTGTTTTCTCTTGCCAACCTGTTACTGGTTGTTTATTCTGTGATGTGCAGATTGTAAATTGCTTAATGTTGGAGGCATTCATCTTAAAGCAGGATTTTTGTGAAGAATTTTCATGTTTCTTCTTTGAGAAAGTGAGATTTGGACTGAAATTTTGTATGATACCTTACATTAGAGAAGGCACTCAGAGAGATACTGGTATGTGGCATTTTGGAAAGTCCCAAAGAACTCTAGCCTGTATTGAACTGTATCAACTTTGTGGGACAGCAGCTAAGATGGAGACTACCTGGAGAACTGCACTTGTCCTTCCTTGTTAGATAAGTGCCGTAGGCATATTTTGATCACGTTTATTGATTATAATGACTGTTGGATGCTTCTAAACTTACTGAGTTTGCAGAGCTAGCATAGCTAAATTGCAATAGATTTTGTGGTAAATTCAATCTTAAAACAATTTAGTTGATTTTTATCTCTGCATCACATTGAAAGCTGTGAAATGGAGTATCTGTCACTGAGGGGAATAATCTGCAGAATTTTGAGTTCTGCCAGCCAGACTAGAAAATACTTATTTTTACTCATAAACTGAAGACATTTGAACTGAGAGTTAAGACCAAGGGTTAATCCATGGAATGAGCTTCATTTTGACATAGTGGTTTTTATTAATTTATATTTTGTCTTTATTTCAATATTAATTCATGCTTTTTTAAAGAGAACTCTACCATCTATTTTTTATCTATGTGGGCCTTGAGGGAGGAAACTTGAGAATTTGTACATTTAAATTGGGATTCTCAACTGTTCTTTACTTGCCTCAGGCTGTACACTGGTTTCCTTATAGTACTGTGATTTCTAAAAGTTAAGAAATAGTAACCTTCCTTAGCTGCATTTACATTGTATTTGCAGTGTCTTCAGGTATGATTTGCTTGTGGCTGTTGCTGGAGGAGGTCACAGGACACTTCCATTGTTTCTTTTGTCTGGAAGGTCTCACCATTGACTCTGCTAATTGCTTTCTAGATGTGAAGATAAACTAGAGGCTCTTTAAAAGGTTTCAGCTTGTTCTCCGTCCTTACTTACGTGTTGCTTCTGACAAAACTGGAAGACTCATTGGCCTGTGATGCTATTCATGAGCCTGCAATAAAGGATTCTTTCAGTCTTTCTCTAGTTCCCTTTCAGCAAGGCTCAGCATTTGTATACACTCTTCAATCTTTCTTTGATTTGTAAGTGATAGCAGAAGTCGTGTGCCTCTTAACAGTATGCAAATGTTGAGATAAAATCTAGGTTTTCCCATGATAATTATAATCCTGGCTAAATTGAACATTCAGTGCAGGCTACAAATCAAGCCTGGTGTTACTCCCTCCTTGCTGAGTGTCTGTCTCCTTGCAGTGTTACTTAAACTTCTGTTGTATAATTTATTTCCTACTTCATGCTTTTAAGTTGCAGGGGATTAACGATTTGGGGGTTTCTTTTGGGGGAGAAGCAGGCTGGAGTGGAAGATTCATATCTGTTTAACCTGTTCCTAGAAAGTACGGGTTTATGTTGCTTAGGAAACTTGCTTGGATTCCATAGTCTGCTATACAGATGAATCTGCTTTGTCTTTCCTTATCATTGCACCGTTAGAAGGCTTTTCTTGGACATGATTGTTTCAGTCGCTTGGAACTAAGACTTTCAGACAGTTTTAAGCACAGCTACTTTACTCCTTATTATTTTTGTGCCAGCATAGTTTCTGTTCTCTTCCCACTGTTTATCTTGATCTGTGGACAGACAACAGACATATCAATTGCCACCTCTTTTGGTTTTAGATTTTTCTTTCTTAGGCTCTTCCCTAAATACATTCTTCATCCTAACTACGGTTCAAGTTCTGTAGCCTTAGTAGAAGACTTCTAAAAGGAAAGACACGAATGCTGTGGAGGTCATGGTTACAGCATTTGTGTGGATTGTCAACCCTTTGCACCTTGGGTTTAACTATTAACATGCTTCATAAATGCTCTGGTTAAGGGATGCTCTATATTGCCTTCTAGAATTAAAGACTTTCTTTGGTTTGGTTCTGAGGAATATTTCTGGTTCGTTAATAGTGAAGATACCGGCTTCTTCTATTGTATGTGAATGCTTGAGGAAAAGTAATTGGATTTCTCTTTGCTTCCACTATGGGTTTGTAATGCAAGTAGCATAAATAAAACATCAGGATTGTCTCTCAGCTGTATTATGGAGAATGCATTCTGAAGCATAACGTTATGTAGAAACTTGAAATCAGATTTCTTCTTTCCCTGTGGAGCTTAAAAAGCCCAGTAAAATCTTGGAGCAGGTACTTGGCTTCAGGCCAAGAAACCAGGCATGAAGTGCTGGCTGCTGTGCATCTAGGCCTGGTAAAATCTGACTTCCCTAAATGCCTGGCCTCAAAAGTAAATTTAAACTTGGCTTGAAAAGATTACTCCTTGAAATTATGAATTCCTCTGGGTCTAGTATTTTTCCACGTAGAAAGCATGTCTAAAGGCTCTGTTTTTGTATGACAACTATTTAAAAACTTGGAGTGACTTGACAAGAAAGTAAAGGAATAATGAGACTGCTGAGGTAAGCCGTTGCTGATTGTAGGTAAGCGAGGGAAGCACCAGTGTGTTATATCTGCTGTGCAAATACAGCACACTTCATGTGTTTCTATTAACTACATCTTACTGCTATTAATGCATTAGTGTAGCCTGTGAACTTAATGTAGAAGATTTTGCAGCTGACAAATAAGGTCTTCATTCCAAGCTACTTGCAAAAGCCTTTAAGTTAAGACTATGTGAAGATAGTTATGTGAGGTTTCTAGTGTATATGTGCACCCAGGAGTATACGAACCATACTGTTTTTCCCTATTTCTTACCTAATGCATGTAATTTGAACTTCAAGAAGTGAGAGCCCATGGCAGATGGAAAATAAGAGCAGAAGGTAGTAGGAGTAAGCAAAAATTGTTAACTGTATACGGTTAACATGCTGAGTTGTTGCATACAATTCCAACATAATAGAAACAAAACTTGTCTGAGTTAAATAAGCTTATGTTGGATTATGCAACAGATAAATATTAGCTTTTCTTATTATAAGTACTGGGATTTCCTTGTAACTCCTCCTTTTATCCTCTTAATGGAGCTTACATAAGAGTAATATGAAACGTGCATGCGACAATTAGTTTTCTGTTCCTACTTAATTTTAAAATATTTGCATTTCAGCTCAAATCAAAGACAAAATTAAAGAAAGGGAAAAGAAGCAAAAAGAGAAGAAGAAGCACAAAATAATGAATGAAATAAAGAAAGAAAATGGAGAAGTCAAAGTATTGCAAAAAGGTAGGTTCAAACTATGTAGTGGTATTTCATTCTGGTGTTTTAAAATCTCTGTAATTGAATTGGAAACTTGAATTTTAATACTATGTTTTTCACTTAACTAAAATGTCATTTTCCCTGATTATTTGGTATGAGGGTTGCAAATCAAAACTTAACTATAAATGTTTTGGGGTTTTTATAACTGTTATAAAGAGAGAGATTATAACTATCACCACAATATTGCTTATACAGTAGTAGTAAAGACTAGTACTTCAAGGAATAATATTGGTGATACCTATATCTTCTCTGCAGTTACTGAAGAAGGTTATCCTTTTATATAGTGTGGAGAAGAAAAATGAATCCATGTCCCATTTTATACCTAACATTAAATGTACAAAACTGTGTAACTAAGGAGTTATAATTCAGGAGCTTTGCCAAATATTAAAAAATTATGTGTAACAGGCAGTCTTAATCTTGGCTAACTTCTTCAACGTCACTTACTGTAATGGAATGTAATGAAGATCATGTTTTCACAGTTGCTTGTACATTGACTGAATCTTAGAATTGTGTGGTGGTTGAGGTTGGAAGGGACCTAGTCCAATGCCGCTCCTCAAAGTAGGGTCAACTAGAGCAGGTTGCCCAGGACGATCAGACTCTGTGTATCTCCACAATTTCTGTGGACAACCAGTATCAGTATTTGACCACTCTTGCAGTAAAAAAAGTGTTGTCTTATGTTTAAAAGGAATTTCTTTAATTTCAATTTGTACCGTTTAACTCTTGTGCTGTCACTGGATGCCTCTGAGAATAGTGCTGCATCTGGGGAAGAATAACACCAAGCACTGGTGCATACTGGGGGCTGACCAGCTGGAAAGCAACTTTGATGAGAAGGACCTTGGAGCCCTGGCAGACAGCAAGCTGACTGTGAGCCAGCAGAGCATCTTCATGGCAAAAAAAGGCCAACAGTGTCCTGGCTTGCACTAGGAAGAGCGTTGCCAGTGGGTTAAGGAAGGTCATCCTTCTCCTCTACTCAGCACTGCTGAGGCTGCATCTGGGGTACTGTGTCCAGTTCTGGGCTTCCCAGTACAGGAAAGATACGGACTTACTGGAGTGAGTCCATCACATGGCCAACGATAGTGAAAGGACTAGAGCATCTAGTAGGGCCTGTTGCAATAGGACAAGTGGTAATGGTTTTAAAGTAAAAGAGGGTAGATTCAGACTAGATAGAAGGAAGAAATTTATTACGATGAGGGTGGTGAAACACTGGCACACGTTGCCCACAGAGGTGGTAGATGCCCCATCCCTGGAAACATTCAAGGTCAGGTTGGCCAGGGCTCTGAGCAACCTGATGTAGTTGAAGATGTCCCCGCTCATTGCAGGGGAGGTTGGACTACATGACCTTTAAAGGTCCCTTTCAACCCAAACTATTCTATGATTCTGTTCTGTGAGGCTGAGAGAGCTGGGACTGATCAGCCTGGAGAAGAAGAGGCTCAAGGGGATCTCATCAATATGTATGAATACCTGATGGAAGGGAATGAAGAAGATGTAACCAAACTGTTCATGGCAGTGATCATTGACAAGACAGGAGGCAGTGGACACAAATTAAAACACATGAAATTCTGTTTGAATGTAAGAAAAAAAACTTTCTTACTGTGAGGGTGGTTGGGTACTGGCACGGGTTGCCTACAGAGGTTGTAAAACCTGACTGGACATGGTCCTGGGCAACCTGCTCTAGGTGAATATCCTTTGCCGGGCTGCTGTCTGGCCAGTTGGTCCTCAGCCTGTGCTGGTGCACAGGGTTAATCTTCCCAGGTGCAGGGCTTTGCACATGCCAGTATTAACTTTGTGAGACTTCTGCTGGCCCATTTCTACAGCCTCTCAAGGCCTCTCTCACTTGGCAGTGCAATCCTGTGGTGTGTCAACCACTCCTTCCAGTTTTGCAAACTTGCTGAGGGTGTGCTCTGCCCCATGATGCCGGCCATTAATGAAGATGTTGAACAGTAGTGGCACAAGGTATCAATGTCTGAGTTACTCTAGTAGGGACTGTTTTCCAGACTTTGGGCCGCAGATCACAGCCCTTTGAGCACAGCAGTTAAGCCAGTTCTTGCTCCACCTCACTCTTCACTTATCTAGGTCGTGCTGCATCAGTTTTTCTGTGAGGGTGTTGCTTATTTAAGTAGAGCAAATATCTTTTTTTAATCTGTTATTTTCAGTCTCTGCTTTTGAAGTTGGGAACAAATTCCTGATGTATTTTTCTGTTCTTTTGTCTGCTGTAGGATTTCATTTACAAAGAACAAATCGAACCCCCAAAACAAAACATTATCTTCAACACATTCATATGAGGTCAGAGGCTTGTAACCCTGTAATTACAACATCACATATTATATGTTAAGCACAGCTCCAAGTAACTGTATTAGCAACTATGAAAGCTTAAACGCTGTGTTGATCAGATCTCAAGGTATCAGCTTAGACCATGAGGAATGTGTAAGCTGGTGACTGGCTTCCTGTGAAAAGAACAGCTGTGGCTTGTCTTTGCCGAGCATGAAAGGAAGTTGGTGGTTGAGATACCAGGTGACACTTAACTGCCTAAACAGTGAGGTTCTTCAGGTTTTGTTTGTTTACCAGCCTTTTTTTTTTTTTTACCCTCTCTCCTATTTCTGTTGCCATTCAGCAGATGAGGTGGAAGCTCCAAAGACAGCAAGTCTTGTTATGCAGATCTAATAAATGATACCTAATGAGGGTATTGGGCCTCTAATGGTGCTTTATTTTAAAGTTAATATAAAAAAGCATATGCACTGTGGCTGTGTTAGAACACCTCTGCTGTTCTGAGCTGGTTTAGTAGCAGGATAGGGTGTTCTCACAGAGAACAGTGCCACAAGTGCATTAGGTGTCTTATCCTGTTTCATAGGTCTGATGTGTTAGCAGTCAAGTATCATGTTTAGGTTTTCTTTAAGGTGTTGGTGGGAAGTGTTTTGTAGAGGCCATGTTTGGTTTGCCAGTATCCTGCAAGATGGACTCCTATTTCAGGTAAAGAAGCAAGTGTATCAAGAGAGCAGTCTGTGAACAGACGGGTCCTCTCCACTGCGTTTGTATCGTGTTCAGAACAGCAGCTCTGGATGTCTTCTGTGGGCTTCCAGAGTCTGACTGGATGTGCTTGTATGTGCTGTGAAGTTTGTAAAACATCTCCTGATTCCTTCTGCTGATCTGCCTTTACATTCTGGGAACTAAGGGCAAGACAGCAAAGACAAAAGTGCTTTAAGATGCAACTTCTTGTATGTGTCAGTCAGTGGTCAGTGCCTCTGTGACCTCAGAGATTATTAACTCTTCCTCTAAAGGTATCTTCTTGTGGAACAAAAGTTAAGGTCCAAGCCCTTTTATTATGATCTCAGAATTCACTTTGTGGGCTTAGGAACTAAGATTTGGAATTAGTCTACTTTCCTTTTCTTTGGCGTTTTGGTTTTGTGGTTGGTTTGTGTGTGTCTGTTAAGAAGCTACAGTGTTGGTCTCTAAAGACAGCTAATTTCCTGCTTCTAGGCATTAGATCTGTATCTTGTTTGACCATCTGCTGAATGCCTTCCTTTCATCTTAGATTGAGAATATCGTTAATGATTTGGGTTTTGTCTTTTTTGAGTTTTCTTCTGTTTGTGACTTCCAGTGAGGGGGTAGAGGTAATAGCCTACCTGATAGTTAAACTAGCTGTCCAAGATAAAAGGTGGCTGGTTATAGAAGAAGAGGTCAGTACTGAGGGAATGTTGGCTTTTAGAATCATAGAATCATTTTTGGTTGGAAGGGACCTTTAAGAGCATCAAGTCCAACTGTTAACCTAGCACTGCCAAGTTACCACTAAACCATGTCCCTCAGCACTACATCTACCTGTCTTTTAAATACCTCCATGGATGGTGACTCAACCACTTCTTTGGGCAGCCTGTTCCAATGCTTAACAACCCTTATGATGAAGACATTTTTCTTAATATCCATCCTAAACCTCCCCTGGTGCAACCTGAGGCCATTTGCTCTCATCATGTTGGGAGGAGACCAACCCCCACCTCGCTACAGCCTCCTTCCGGGTAGTTGTAGGGCAAGATAAGGTCTCCCCACAGCCTTCTTTTCTCCAGACTAAACAAACCCAGTTCCCTCAGCCGCTCCTCATAAGACTTATGCTCGAGACCCCTCACCAGATTTGTTGCCCTCTTTGGGCATGCTCCAGCACCTTGATGTCCTTCTTGTAGCGAGGGGCCCAAAACTGAACACAGTATTTGAGGTGTGGCCTCACCAGTGCTGAGTATGGGGGGGGCAATCACTTTTCTAGTCCTGCTGGCCGCACTTTTGAGGGAGAGTTGGTGCCTAAGCCTGATTTTTGTGTTTTGAGCTGAATGTGGAAGAGTTTACTTGTATTAGAAGCTTAGGGGTGTAAGCTGTTCATATGCCTAAATTTAGGTTGCCATTCTATTGAAAGCAATGATAAAACTTGCCTGTGCTGGAGAAGGGCAACTCCTTTTTAAAGGATATTTTTACAGTTTCTGAGGCTGCTAAAGGAAATGTGTTTCGCTCTTTCAGAAAGCCTGATGGCTTTTCTTATGCATCTAGAATGAAAAGCTTTTTTGTCATCATTTTGCACTTGCAGATGTATTCTCTGTAGAATAAAGCTACTTAATTGCCCCTTTTTCTCTCAATCTGTTACGTGGAAAGAAGAGCTCAGTTCTTGGAAAAAAGGTTCTTGGCACATGCATGTTGTTAAAAACTCAGGAAATATAAGTGATTTAAACTTACTTTTCAAAAAATCTGCATAATGAAAAAAAAATGCCTTTTAGAAATTGAAAGTTTCGTACCAAAAAGTTTCACACCAGTGTAACATGGCTGAGGGTTACTGGAGATTCTGCAAAAATAAAAAGGTTCAATAGGCTTATTTGTAAACAGTCTTATTTTTGTTTTCCCTTTAAAGAAAGAAAAGTCAGTCCTGTTTTTCTCATTATTTATATCAGAGCACAGCAATTTCTAAAAATGCAGTAGGAGAAATTATTAGTGTGTTTCTGCAAGATTAAATGCCTTGATTTATAGAATGTCAAAATGCAGGGAAGAAGGGAGAATGAACATTTGTATGTACAAATCATTTTCTAAAGCTTTTTGTTAATTCTTCTGGGAGAAATGACACTTATGTCAATTGTATGTTCTTATGAACATTTTAAATTTTTTTTATAGATGGGTTTTGCACAGGTGTAATTATAAAACTGGTATATTTAAGATGAGACCTACCTCTGAGTCATACTGCATACTTTTACCCATCCACTATATTTTGCCTCTGTATGGCTTTGGGAAAAATGTTGAAGGATTTGTATGCAATGCGCCTTAGTTGATGGGACATTGAGGGGATGGGAAAGACTGAGGTAGAGTGCAGGGCACACAACCCACCACACCAATTTGCCTGTAATACTGATTTTGCTTCACAGTCCTTATGCACCAAGTTATTAACTTTTATATAAGAGTATAGGGTGAAACACAGATGTAAAATAGAGGTAGGGTATGTGCGATGAGATCACTGAGAGGAGAGCTCTTCTAAGTTCCAGTGGGCCTCAAATCTTTTTCAGAAAGAATGCGTTAAATCATTTGCTTACGTTTTGTGTAGCTGGTGGATTCCTTTCCCAAGTTTTCTGGAGATGTCTTTGCTGCTGCTTGCTCTTGGTTCCCTCACATCCCTTTACGTGAGTGATTCATTTCTACCCCTGAAGTTACTTCCATTCAGCTAGTGCATTCAGTTGGCTACACAAATCCTTGAGAACCTAAAAGGAACCAAGAGTGCTGGACTCAAGCAGTCTCCCTTGTTGTCCAGGCAGGGTGAGACAGTGTCAGCACATGCTGCTTTGGGATGGAGCAGGTGGCAGCTGGAGGGAGAGCTGTGCTCTAGTAGCTTTGAAGTGTGTCTTGCTGGAGGTGCGGGTCTGGAGCTTGAAGTAAAGACTTGTGGAACATCAATGAAGAGTGAAAATCGAATCTTTTTCTACCACTGTTTGCAAAATCTATGCAGGTTAAAAGATGACTGTATGGAAGATGTCTGAAGGCTACGCGTACAAATTAAGATAGACTGTGTGTAGCACATGCACATGTATTATTTGGCACTTCTACTTTTATGGTGAAGACTGTGGAAATAATTGTTTTTTACTTTATTTCAAAGACAAGGAATTCAAAGATAAGACTTCAGAGAGAATTGCAATGCTGTCACATTTATAGGAGCTCTTCCTTTGAGAACAGTGTTTCTACCTTCAGCTTATTGCTTGTAAAGGTTATTGGGTAAGTTGCTAGGCTGGGTGCACACAAAATATTTTTCATTCACCCTGTAATTGTATTGTATATGTGAAGTGGGTTTCAGTTCTAATTTCCATGGCATAGATTAATTAAAATATTGTGATAATCGGTTCAGAAAAGAGGTCTGGTTCTATGTGGGTTACTCTGCTGTCTTTCAAGTTCTTCCATAGGAGTGTGAAAAATGCTGGTAGAGGAGTGTTTTTGCTGCTTGAAGTGGATAGCGTCATTGAAATAAGATGACTAAATCGACACTTTTTCACCCCATCATATATCTTAAGATCCAGATATGTGGAACTGCACAAAAATTTTTGTTCTGCATGCTTCCTTTTATAGATTCTTGTTCTCATGTGCAGACTTGTAACAGAAGATTTCTGTTCAGAATCATACCACCCCTGCCAAGTTTCTATCCTTGCTCTCAGTCTAGGTGGGATTTCTGTTGCATTTTTTTATTTTGGATATTGATTTATTCGCAGAGTAATGATTTAGAAGTAGGTAAGGAAGAATAGGTTGCTGCTTTAAAAAATACTTTTATGAAATACATAAAATAGCTAATCTATAATTTTATGTATATATAAGGTGGTAACTTGGGTGACCAGACTCCAGAGACTGCAGACTTTGTGTTTTCTGACTGCTGTAGAAGAATTAACTGAAAATATTTCAGAGCTTTGTATTTTTTGTTCATCGCTTTATAAATCTTTGCTTATCTTACAACATCCCATTGCAGCTTTTATAAGCGCAATTTTTGGAGAGGAAGCGTATTAGGATCTTCCTGTGTGGCTCTGGTGGGTAAGAGACAGTTACCTTAATGAGCTAAACATAGTAGAAGTCAATGTATGTCCTTGTAGCAACTTTTATCACATCTTGTGTTTGTATGCCTGTAAGGGTCACTTTCTAAAAATCTTGAATAGCTTTTCTCAGGGTGGTTGTGACTATTCAACTTCCAGGAGGGTTGAGACAACATAAAATAGGATTATTTGACGTAGGCAGGCTTAACTCTTCTGATGTTTGATATTCAAGCTTTCAAGCCTATAAATAGAACAAGAGAGCTGTCAGTTCTCAGTTGTATGCCTGCTGTTTGGTTTGTTTCCTGGGCTGCGTACTGAGGCACCTTGAAGTTATGTTTGTTTTCAGCACATGGTCTATTAGCTTTTCAACCTGTTGGCAGTTGATCTTGCTCGTTCTTCTTAATTGCGGAGTGACTGCATTTTGTGTCTGATCAGAATTCCATGTGCATGTTTGAACTCTATTAGGAAGTCAGTTTTTCTAATCCTTTTGAACTATTTTATTATGTTTTTCATTAACTCATCAAGTTATTATATAAAATTATATTTATTCAAAAATATATTAAAATAAAATTAGAATACATGATATGTTAAAATCAAAATATAAAATTCTGTCAGTTAAATATCTGGCTGGTACAAACTTGAGGATTTTTTGGGATCTGAAAGGCTTCTCATGGTTTTTCTTATGCTGGGTGTCCTTTTTTTGTTGTTTGTTTGAGTTTTTTATTTGGTGTTTTTTTTTTTTTTTGCTATTGTAAGTGGTGGTGCCTCCAAGATCACACGTCCTCTCTACAACTGCATATTTTATTTATTTATTGGCTGGTATGTGGTGTCTTGGCTGTTCCTGTTCTAAGCTATTTTTTAGTTGTTTGTGGTTATGAACTTTAAACTCACTGGAAGATCCAGGACAACATTTCTGTGGTTTGAACTGGTATTTCTGTGTAGACTATTTAAAGATTTAGCCTGAAGAGCTGTAGCAGAGCTGAGTTGTCACAAATATAAGTAAGAATGCTAGAAAATGCTTGAGTCGTGTCTGTCCATGTCGGACTGTGGGAAGAAAGTGAAGATCATTAATTGGAGGTTATTTCTTACCTATCCCCTTACTGGAGAGGACTAGGCAGGACTTGTTGCAGTACTGCAGTAGGAGATGGCTGGTACAGGACCAAGCCAAAGACTTAAATAATGTTTTGGAGCTGATGACAGGAATAGCCAGGCTGATCTCTCACTGCAGAACAAGTAATATACCTGCAGCTGGTTGATGTTACTGTGATTTTTTTTGTGTGTGCTATAGAATGAGGAGTAAGATTCTGTGTTCCAGTACTACTGTTCAGTTGAAAAATCTAAGAAATGTGGTCCCTGTTTGGGCTTCTCTGTTTTGATGTTCTTTCCTCTGTGCTCCTGCCCCCTACCAAGTGCTCCTCAGCTCTGTTAAATTTCGGTAACTGAGTTCTCCTGAAGTGAGGAAGTGAAAACTGACTTTAATTACTGGCTGCAGTTAAAAATCCTTGTCCCTTCCTGCTACTAGTTGTCAGCTAGAAAACTGTAGGAAAAGAACAGTTTAGTGTTGTTGTTAATGTTGGTTTGTTTTGTTTTGTTTTTGAGAAGTTTTAAACTTCTAAAGCTTCCTCCCTAGTAGTTATGGCTGTGACCTCAAAGTTGAGAAACACTGCTCTAGTTGAAACAACTGAATGAAGTGAAAACTTTGTGGCCTCTGCTTATGTGAAACTTCAGGTCAAATGATCTCATGGACAAAACACGACATAAAATAAACTTCAGGTAACTTCTGAGATTTCTTACAAAACCTCACACTTGGAAGGAATCTGTAGTTACCAGAGTTCAGGCTGTCTAGCATCAGCTTAAATTACAAGTACGTATCATCTAGTGATAACAGAGCATTGGCTTATTTGCATAAAATTTGAACAGTTTCAAATCTCAGTCCTGAGTAGTAGGCCCTGTACTGTGACAGGGATATTGTGGCACCAGAAGAAATACGTTTACTGAGTTACCTTGAGAGATCTACCTATCATGTAGATGTATGCAGTGGCAGAAGTATTAGTGGTACATAAGGCCTGACTTGCCTAGAGGATGGTTAAAAGTTGTTTAGAGGTAATTCTGTTATTGCTGAGTACGTGCAGGCATGAACAGAATTAACGCAGATTTCCATTCTTCTAATTTCTTTAAAAATACAATGCAAGTTTTATAACTCCATCCTCATGCATATATTGCTATCCAAATAAGACCAGAAGCAAAATTAAAATTTTGCTGTTCTTTTGTCTTTTATGCTCCAGTAAAGCGTGAGCCCAGTCTGCTTTTTAACATCAGATCGGGGGAAAGGTCCTGTAAATGACTGTGGGCGCTGAGGGTTTTTCTCCCTGACCCTGATATTCCTCATTCTTGGAGTCCCAAAGTGGTTCTCTGACTCACCTTAACTAAAAGACTTGTTCTAATACAGGTGAAAATTATTACTTCTGTCTCGTGTTTCTGAATCATGCAGTGGAAGAAGTTTTTTGTTTATAGGTATGTCAGTAGCTGTGCTTGTCTAAATGCATCTCAGAGCCCTTCAAAATGGCTACTGTCTTGGCTGAAATTAGATTCCAGCAGTTGCATGTGTATGTATGTACACACCTTTATTGTGACCTGCTGGTGAAGACTCTCCAAAACACTTGTGTTGAAGGCTTTGGGTGGTGCATATGTGCCTCAATAGTGACTACTTGAGAGGTGCAAGAGAGTTAGCTTTGCATCAAGCACTGCGCTGCTGCTGCTGCCAAATCTTGCTTAAAACAAAACTAGTTTGGATCTCTCAGTCTTACGGTGTTTGTATCTTTATTTAGCCTTCTGGATTGCTTGCTTATGTTTTCACCAAATTCTGTATGTCTGTTGTGAGGCAATGTGATTACTGCCCTAGGGAGACACTGAAGGCAGTGGTTCTGGTGTCTGTTAGACAAGTGTCAAAGCAGCACTATTGGGTTTGGAGGAAGCAACACATTTTGCTTTAAAGTATTTTGATACATGCAGCAGCAGAGTTACTGAATGAGTGTGTTTCTGCTCCTCTCTACAGCTAACACAAAAGAAGAATAAGATGAAAGTACTTTATTGGGCATTGCTCATAGCAATTCCAGTATTTCAGCAAACTAATTCCTATTGCTATTGAAGTTTTGGCAACTTCTGGGCAGCTTTCAACACCTGCTTCAGAGTGGATCTTTGAAATTCAGCAGAGCAGAAGCCTTAGGCTAGAAATGTGCCCTCTCCTTGTTCTGTGAAATTCTATTCAAGTTTTGCTGAGAAATACTACTTCTAGAAATCAGTTTTCCATTTTGTGTCTGTATTCCTCAGGAAAACTTTGGCTATACGCTAAAATAATTGAACACAAATATTCTAAAGTTGAGCATGTGTTATGTCCAAGCAGGATTGGGAACAGGGACTGTACAGTGAGTGTGTGGGTGGTGAAGATGAAAGAAATTGTAGTCTGATCCATATTACAGTTAAATTATTAGAATGTTATCTTTAAAAAAGTAAGCTGAGAAATTGTATAACTTTAATATTAAAATTTAAAAATTCAGGCTTTTTGGTTAGGAAACTTCCTATTTAGGTTTGCTAGGAACAGGGTCCTATTTCATATATGTGGTAAGGTAGTGTGTGTGGGTTTTGTGTTGTGGTTCCCCCCCCCCCCCAAAAAAAATTCAGCCTTGTGCTCGCTGTTCAGTGTGAACAGATGAAGATATGGTGGGCAGCATAGCTAAGCAGATCAAGTGGTTTGCTGCCACTGAGGAGGGGTGGGTTCTGCTGCTCCTCTTTGCCTGCTATTGATGGTCTCCATACTCTAGTTCTTGTTTGACAGTGCTGTGAACCAATTCTGTTCATTGATCTAGCAGAAAGTGAGTAGTTTCTGCTGAGACATTAAGTCAATTTACTGTGCAGTCAGATGAACATCAGGCAGTACCAGGAATGGTGTAGGGCCGCGTGCCAGGAGCAGTGGAAGAGGAGAGTGGGGAGTTGGACTCTATGCATCTGTGGCAATGAGATCTTAGATTGCTTAGCTGTGTCACGTATCCAGCATTTGAAGGCCAAACAAATAATTATGAATTTGACGTTTCTCCTGTCTTTCCGTATTCAATTTAACGTTATAATATAAATATAATTTGCTCTATGAAATACAGTGTCTGAAGTATCCAAACATAATTTTTCCTAACTGTCATTTGCTGCCAGTCTGAAAATGAAGTAGAATTCTTGACAGAATTTGTCTTGTGTATGCAGTAGCATAAATTTGTATGATTTTGAAAAAGGCTCAAACCAACTAATCGGTGTTTGAAGTTATGTTGTCTTTCATTATCTGCTTAAAGTGCTTTTAGAGAATTAAGTTTTACTCTTGTTGGCATGTAACTTTTTTAAAAGTCTTTAATTCTAGTAATGTTTTGTAGAAATCCTCTTTGGAATACCATTTCTCTTCTGAATTCCATGTTTTAAGGCTTTTTTCCTCTCCAGTGGCATCAGTAGCTCACACCCTTGAAGGGATTCATATTTTGTCACCCAAGGACAGACAGCTCCCCGTTTTGATTTTTCTTTCTCTCTTCCCACTTGCAAGTAGATCTTCTGCTGTTTTGCTGTTATATAGCCTTTTGTTCCTTCAGTGATCGTTGCTTTCTTGGTTTCCAGGTGTTTCAGAATTAAAAATGGCCTCAGTTCTGTCCTTTTGGGTATATAGAAATCCAAGAAGTTCTGTGAAAGAGAAGACAGTTGCATTCAGAGATGAGAGGCTGCTAGCAAATATTTATTTGGTTCCAAATAGCGCGTGACATTTTTGCACTTCTCATGATTTGGGAAAGCATGTACTGATGAACTTAAATAATTGATATATGTGTAAACCCATAACCCTTGTGGTCTGTGATCAAAAGTAAAAACAGCCTATATTATTAAAGTATATGTATTAAAAGCTGAACAGAAAATTTCTTTTCAAGCTGGAAGGAGGACTGTGTTGGATACCAGAAAAATAATTATTTTTATCCTGTCGTTAAGAGCTTTTTTTCCCCTTCTGAAGGTTTCATGGAGATGGTGTGAAAACAAACACAGAGAATGATAAATGTTCTTCACTTTAAAAATGTCTTAGTGTAATCCCTCTTAATAAGGTTTTGACTGCTTATGTAGGTGCATACCAAGTTAACTCAAACATGTTCTTACAACTGTTTTTGCGTGCAAACCTTTTTGGATATGTTTATGTGAACTTCACATGATTTTACACTGATTTATATTCCCTCTATCTGATTTTAATTGCGTGTTATGATGTGATTTTTTTGTTGTTGTTTCTGTCTTAAAAGTATCACTGCTTTTGAGACCGTGGCTTTGTTCTTTTAGCTGCTGTTTACTGATGATTAGAACAGAATGGACTATTTCATGCAAGGGAGCTACAACGATCATCTAGTCCAAGTGTCTGACCAATTCAGGGCTGACCAAAAGTTAAAACATGTTAAGGGCATTGTCCAGATGCCTCTTAAAAGCTGGCAGACTTGGGGCATCGACTGCCTTTCTAGGGAAGCCTGTTTTGTAGTTCAGTAGTTTTGTAGTGTTAAGTGTTGGGTTCTGGTTATGGGGTTTTTTTGTTGGTTTTTTTTTTTGTTTGTTTGTTTGTTTTTTTTTTTTTTTGCATAGGTGCATCTGTGAAATACATTGTGACGGATTAAAAAAACCAGCCACCACGTATTATAGGAGGAGTCAAATTAAATTGATTATTAGTCAAACTTCTCAGAAGATATAATCAAAGGCAGGGAATAGAACAGATTGAAAGGGGAAATCAGATGATCTTCCTTTCTCATACTGTAGCAATGGAAGTCAACAAATTTTGAGGTAGTTTTGCACAGATACAGGTTGATACCCATCTTTTATGTAAGTACATTTCAATTAGTAATAATGGAATGTAATAGCTGTATGTCCAGCAGGGGTGCACAGATGCTGATCTTCAGTTGTCTTACAGTTTTCTTTGGTGATAACAGACATGTTAAAGTATGAAGAAGCAGTTTGGGTCTTGCCATAGCCAATAGCTTCTTGCTTTAAACTTAGAAGATGTTCTATTTGTTGCCTGTTACGTTACTGCTGATTGAACCCCAATGAAGATAAATTTCCATCCTTTCCCTGCTGTGCCTGAAGTTCCAGATCTGAGTGACTAGTGCCTACAAAAATCTGAGCTCCATTTGAGAACAAGTGAAGGGGATTTGGTAGGTAACCCCTGCTTCTCCCTGCCTCACCTTGATGCAGCATTTGGTGCTATAATTCCATATTTTCTTATTCAAACTAATGTAACATCTGTAAGTGACTTCTTTATGATATCTGTCAGTATAGCAATGAATTTTCATGTTTAGAGTGAAACAGTTATAAAATGGTAAGGTAAAGCATTTTTAAGGGTTTGAAACACCTGTAGACTGTTGGATGCTTTCTAGTTGTGTATTCCTGCAGTTGGGAGGAGAGGAAAAATTGTCTGTTTTGTAGTCCTTATTTTGAGGTTTGGATTGAGATTTCTAAGCCTATAATATGGAACTTCCCACTGTCATAAACCATTTCTTTGGTTTTATTTCCCCCCTGAATGGAACTGGTGCCAGAATGACACCCGAGATTTTTGTCAGGTGATGACATTTCACTGAAGTTCCCTGGCACCCCCAATGAACTATTTCCAAGACTCCTCTAAGGTTCAGGTAGTTGGTTGCACATGTGTTGCTGTTCTTTCTGGTCTTTCTATGCCCACTAGATTTAAAGACTCTTTTGGCAGAAGGAAGATGTTAACAAAGAAGTGGTGAATATTGCATCTACCAGATAAGCAGTCCTGTTGCAGAGGCTCATGCTGGTTTTACATTAAACTTAGCCTAATGAAAGGACAGATTTTCATGAGGATACTGTGCCTTTGGGCAATTGAACTTGGTTAGCTAAAAGTGAAATTGTGCTCATAGAGCGTGCTCTGTTAAATCTGATTTAGAGTGAAGCGAGTCTTTGTAGCTCTTAACTGCAGATGACACCAAGCTGAGTGGTGCAGTTGACACTCCTGTGGGACAGGGTGCTGTCCAGAGGGACCTGGAGAAGCTTGAGAAGTGAGCCCATGTGAACCTTATGAGGTTCAACGAGGCTAAGTGCAGGGTCCTGCATCTGAATTGGGGCAACCCCTGGTACCAATACAGGCTGGGAGATGAAGGGATTGAGAGCAGCCGTGATGAGAAGGACTTAGGGGTACTGATGGATGAAAAGCTGGACATGAGGCAGCAATGTGTGCTTGCAGCCCAGAAGGCCAGCTGCATCCTGGGCTATATCAAAAGAAGTGTGGCCAGCAGGTCGAGGGAAGTGATTCTGCCCCTCTACTTGGCTCTGGTGAGATCCCACCTGGAGTATTGTGTCCACCTGTCACCAGAGGAAAGACATGGACCTGTTGGAGCGGGTCCAAAAGAGGCCCACGAAGATGATCAGAGGGTTGGAGCACCTCTCCTGTGAGGACAGACTGAGAGAGTTGGGGTTGTTCAGCCTGAAGAAGGCTCCAGGGAGACTTTCTTGCAGCCTTTCAGTAATTAAAGGGGGGCTACAGGAAAGATGGGGACAAACATTTTAGCAGGCCCTGTTGCAATAAGATGAGTGGTAATGTTTTTAAATTAAAAGAGGGTAGATTCAGACTAGATAGAAGGAAGAAATTTTTTATAATGAGGGTGGTGAAATGCTGGAACAGGTTGCTGAGAGAGGTGGTAGATGCCCCATCCCTGGAAACATTCAAGGTCAGGTTGGTCAGGGCTCTGAGCAACCTGATGTAGTTCAAGATGACCCTGCTCATTGCAGGGGAGGTTGGACTTAAAGGTCCCTTTCAACCCAGACTGCTCTATGATTCTATGAACTGTGTGGATTAGGTTAAGAAATCCTAGAGCCCACTTCCTTGTTTGGGCTAAATAAAAAATGAGTGACCCTCAGGACACTTTTGTGCCCCTACAAGATGAGAAAATAGAAGCTAGAGAGATAACTAGCTCGCCTGCCTCCACTTCAGAAATCCCAAAGGTATGTAGCTGTTGTCACAAACCTCAAGAGGCTCAGAGAGAGGCAAGTGTCTTAATTACTCATTCTCCTTTCCAGTATCTGCACCTTCCATATCCAAACCTCTTATCACCAAGAATGTGTGATTCCACGCACCAGCAGCTGTGATCTAGTTGTGATTTTTTTTTTAAGGACTCCTATGAGTTACTTGGACTGAGGATTGTAATCTGAAAATAGTCAACTACAGCATAGTAGCGTAGAGACTGCCTAACTTAACTCTTGCAAATTTGAGATTAGTTAGAAATTGTTTATTTCATTGCAAGACTTCTATATCTGAACCTGCTGATCTTGAATCGCTTGTTGTGAATATAATTTTGTGCTGTAACGTGCCCAGTAATTTGATTTATAAAATCGTGAAATGATTTCAACTGCTAGGCTTTAGGGCAGTGTAGTGACAGAAGCTTTTTTGGGTACCATGTTTATTACTTGCAAAAAAACCCTTAAAGCGTTTGAAGAAAAACGGTTTAAAATGAGAGAGAATGTTTACCTTGGGAATCACTTGAATGCTTTATCCCCAAGTGAGTACTTTTGGCTTTAGGCAGTAGCAGTTTGTTTTCAGTTCAGCTTGCATATTATATAAACTTGAAAATAATTTCTGTTTTGTGAGGGTTTGGTCTTTGGTTGTTTGGGTTTTTTGTTGTTTTTGTTTGTTTTTGTTTGGGGTTTTTGTTTGTTTGGTATAAATTATTTATTTTTGTTTCTAAGAAGTATGGGGTCAGTTTTTAGATGTTTCCACATGTATTTCTACAAAGTTTTTTTAGTTCTGGAAGAATGACCATGTAAAGCCATCTGGCAAGGTAGGTTCTGGCAGTGGCATCTTGGGAACAGCTTGCTGATGGTGGTTGATATTCATTGACCATTTATAAACCTTTTGTTTTGGCACAGTCTGTTGACAGCTGTCATATGATGTCTCTGAACTGTCTGGTATAGTAATTGCTGATGACCAGTTAAAGGGTATGATTAAGGATTGTGACTCATCATGAAAGCAGCCTTGGGAAATTTGTTTTTTTGTGATTTCCTACTCCACCCCCTTGCCCCCCCAGCTTATTTGTCAGTCATAACATGAACATGGCAGATGTCTCTTACTACTTGTTTTCAGCAAGATACACATTGTGACCCTTGATACGGGTCTCTGGTCTGTGTGCCACGGTGACGGTTTTGTTAACTTTGAATCCTGATCTTTAAATATGTATTTTGTATATGAAGATACTTAACAGATCTTTTTTTCCTCTCAACAGGTGGGAAGGAGAAACCAAAAACCAATGCAGAAGAGCTACAGATTAAAAAAGTTAAGAAGAAAAAGAAAAAGAAACATAAAGAGAATGAGAAGAAGAAGCGTCCAAAAATGTACAGCAAATCCATTCAGACCATCTGCTCAGGATTGGTTTCTGATATTGAGGATCAGGAAGCCAAAGGCATCATAGATGATCATCTTAAGGATTTCAATGGGAAAAATATGGATCCCAAGAAGGACTGTGAGTCCAAGATACCAGAGAACAGTGAGTTTCCATTTGTCTCGTTAAAGGAGCCACGGGTTCAAAATAAACTCAAAAGGTTGGACACATTGGAGTTCAAACAGCTGATTCATATTGAGCACCAGCCTAACGGAGGTGCATCAGTTATCCATGCCTACAGTAATGAACTCTCCCACTTATCTCCTGTGGAGATGGAGAGATTTGCAGAAGAGTTTGTGGGTCTGGTTTTTAGTGAAAATGAAAACTGTGCAGCTTACTATGTAATGGGTATTGTTCATGGGGCAGCTACTTATTTACCTGACTTTTTAGACTACTTTTCGTTTAATTTTCCCAATTCACCAGTGAAAATGGAGATTTTGGGAAAGAAAGATATAGAGACAACGACTATGTCAAATTTTCATGCTCAGGTAAGAGGTTATACATTTTACTTTCTAAAGTCATATAATGGTTTCAAACAAATGTGAATGGGTTTTTACAGAATACGGTTACTATTAGCTGTGCTGTGTGAATGACGCAGAAGACTAGAAAAAAGGGAATTCTTTAAGTAATAAGTTAGTTCTGCAATATTAAAGATAAGGAGCCGGTTAACTGAGACAAAGTTGGATTTCATGTGGGAGAGGAAGTGTTTGTATGCATGTGTCTCTGTAGGTTTCTTTGGATTTGTTTCTGTAGCTGAAGCTTAACTGTGAATTTTGGAGGGTTAAAATGGTTTAGCTGCGGCTATCTGGGTGTCTGAATTCTAGTTTGTCTGTATGAACTTCTTCATAAAAACCTGAAATGGTTTAATATGTTAGAACAATGTTATTCATAAAACCTGTGCAGGGCACAGTTAATTAGTTGCATTTGTAGTTCGAGGCTTCTAAATTCGTCCCTAAAGAGAACTTAATGATGGTTAATGTAGATGCTAATTTGATCCTTACCCCTTCGCATTTCCTCACAGTTAATTGTATTCTCTTGAAAGCTGTTAAGTTGCATGGCAGAATGGCAGGCAGTTTTTGAATCTCTCTCTTTTTTTTAATTTTTATTTTCCAGAAAGAAATGTCTGTATACTGTCTTAACAACAGCTATTGATTAAACATGACCTTTGCTATTTATTAACTTGCTGTAGAAGATACAGTACTGTTGCATATAAATTACTTATATTTCCGGTCTTTTAAGTCTAGGAAAAAACATTTTTAACTTTCTTAGATTGCCACCTTGGTGATGCATGTAAAGCCCATACAGATACTCTGAAACAATTTATGAAGAAGCTCAATTCTGTTTTTTGTTACATCAGCTTTAGCTCACAATTTCCTGTTTAATTACCTCTTTGGATGTTTTATGGAACACCTTTAAACTATTTAGTCATCACTTCTTAGACAATTATGAAGAGTTCAATTGTAAGTTACACTGTCATCTTTTTGATGAAAAACATGCTTTTGTCTTCTTGGTTATATAAGCATTTGGATGGAACACTATTGCATTATTGACAAATTTCAGGTGTTTGTTATCCTCAAGGATACACAGAACTGAAGTGTTGCTGCAAGAGAATATTTGCAGTGCTGGTTAAGAAAACTTCCACTGCCATGGAATATGAATATCCTATGAAATATATTAATTTTTTTCAGTATGTAAGCTGAATCATAACTTAACAGTAAAAATCACAGAATATATTATGGGCAGCTACCCAGAACTGCCCTGTTTTAGGTCATTTCATATAAAAAAGCTGTATCTGTCCTTGTAAGCATGTTCTTTAAGTCCAACCTATTGTCTTGAGCAGCATTAATGTAAGCATAGCTGTGTACTAGTATATGCCCTAAAGAAATAATTAAGAAAAGACAAAATTTTATTTCTGTCAACTATTATGGAGTTATTTTACTGGAAGGATGGATTAATTTGGTATTATGATGGTAATATCAATATCTGTACTTAAATTAGTCCTGTGGTCATTGGTTTTAAGATTATAATTTCCCATTTTTCTGTAAGTGAAGGAGGAACAGAGAGAGAATGTAGTTGTTGAAAGAAGCCAAACTGTATTATTATAGCATTCAAATGGTCAACTTTATAGGCTGTTTTCTAATCCATATTTTACTTGGCTGGAGGTTTAGTTCTGGTATCTTCATTTATTTTCTCTGTTTTTCAGTTGGTGTTCATAGCATTTAATCACTTGTAAGAGTTTGGTTGACAGAAAATGCTTGGCTCGTTGTATTTTTGCTAATATGAAGAACTTAGTGTGTATAAATGATGTATACAGGCGTACACCAGACTTACCCATATCATCTTCTGTGCAGCATCGCTATTTCCTGGAGTATTTCAGTCAGTGTCTTGGTTTCCTAGCTATTGATTGTATTTTCCCTTATTTCATTCTTTTTTGTCTTATTCTGGCTGCTTATTTTGTCTTACTCAGGTGATCTGCTAGATTTGAAAGGTTGTTAGCTTGGTGTTCTCCTTTCTGACTGGGGCCAGTATCAAAGATGTCTAGGAAGGAATATGAGAGTCTAGTAGCCATAGTGATCCTATGTCAGAGTGCTCATCCCCCAGGGATATGGCAGGACATTTTTGAATCTGAGAGTTGTAAATTTTGTGGTTTTAGCCTTCAGCTGTGGGGGTTTTTTGTGCGTAAATTTCTGATTTGTTAGTATCAGTTACCTGTCTTTTTCCATTTTCTACCTTTATAAAAGGTACTAAATGATTGCATAACTTGTTATGTTTTGTGCAGATTGATTATATTCTCCTGTCTCGCAGAGTTCTAAAGGGATTCTAATGTGCTGTTGCAGTATATTTCAATGACACTTTAAATGTAGCTTTCAGTTCCTATGTTGGGAAAGCTCTGTGATGCTGTGTTCCCTGTTCTGAGCTGCCTGAGCGATGTCCAGCAGATGTTGCCTAGTCTCAGTTGAGAGGCGATTGTTTGCCGATGTTTAAGTAGGAGCTTAGTTTTATCAAGTCTGCTTTGAGTATCTATCTCAACCTTTTTAGTCTTAAGACACTTCGGTATTGCTCTGCTAATTTTATCTAAAACACTGAAATGAGGCTCACTTCAGTACATAAGGTTTTTTGCTTGATTTTGAGAACTCATTGTAGCACATGTAATCAGTCTGACAAATGTAAATGTTTAAAAAGATCTAAAAAAGTATTAAAAAAAATAATAAAAATGACAGATGAGCTAAGCCTGAAATGGAAAGCATTATAGAGTGTTTCATCAGAGTTTTTATTTCTCAAGTTGATTCTTTCAGTGCTACTCAATAATTTTCCACCTCCTGTTTTGTGGCAGATGAGTTTTCTTGGTTTTAAGTAATGCATATTTTAAAGTCACTGAGTTCTATGGAAAGAGGCAGATTCCACAGTAAATTCTGTTGGTTAGATCAAAACTGTTGGAGTCTTCCTAAGTCTACTGGAAAGTCTGTATCTCTTGAGTAATTTACTTAATTTTCACAATTGTAGAGTTGAAAATGAACTCCTCTCCACTTCCCATTATACCTGTGTCAGACAGAAGTAATATAGTTTTCACTTGTAAGTGAAGTGGGCAGAAGCTTGTGAGAGTAGTTAGAGCAGGAGAGTTTGTGTTGGAACTGGTTCTGTCTCATCAGAATTAGCTTTTAAATGTTGGGGGGAGAGGAATTGGGGAGTTTGTCATCACCTGCCTTGGGCCTGTGTTTAAGTACTCCTTAATTCTTGATTTTTTTAGGTTAGTGGAACAGCTGTTTCTTTGAACTGTCTGTAAGGCTCGTTCATACTGTTTCTATAATTGGGCAAAATGGAATTAGTCTCGGTGTCCTTGTAGCCAGTAAGTCCCTCTTTCGGGTGGTGGAAAACTGTCTGCTGTATGTCTATCCCTGGGCTCCATCCTTTGTGTAGGTAGCAACAGCTGCATCAGTTACCTGATAGCTGTGAATCTCACTTGTCAGGCTTTTGTGAAGATTTCAAAGAACACAAATAATCGACTTTTGCCACCTACTTGCAGCTTACATCAGTTAAACTATTTAGTGCTGGTGAGCCAAATGCCTCTAATATTTTGAACCCGTTACTGTGTCCTCATGCTGGCCAAGCCTAAATTTTTATTGCCTTTCTGAAACCCCGAAGTGCATGCTTTGTGTTTAACTATAACAGTGTGTAGTGGATTGACTTTACTGTACTTCAGTCTTACCCCAGAGGCACCTTCTTAGCACAGGTGAAGTTAAATGCTGAGCAATACCAAACAATTCCTGTGCTTTAAGACAGGAGTGACTAATTTTTAAGCTCTATCTGACAAAGGGTTGTCTGATGTGTTTGCTGGAGATCTCTAAGTGATTCCACACTTCCCAAAGAAATCTGTTGAACAATCTTTTTTTCTTGTTTGTTTTATCTTAATCCTCCTGCCAGTCCTTTTATTCTGGTCTTTAGTGGACAAGGCAAACAGTTTATGCTTTTCTTTCAGTGTTCTCTGTACTTGAACGTTGCTCAAGGGCTCTTTTTTCTTTCCCCTTCCCTACATGAAGTAATTTGAGTTATTTCAGTCTACCATTACATGTTATACCCTTATTGGTCTTACTGCTGCCCCCTCATGCTCTCTTCAGTCATCCTTATTTTTATTAAAATACAGTACTGAAAATGGATAGCATGTCTGGTGTATTGTCAAGTAGTATGAGAAGATTCCTTCAAGCGTCTTGCACATTATTGCTCTTTCTATCTATTCCTGCCTTTTTCAGAGCAGTTTGTAATCTGCTGTAGCAGCCGCTCCTGTTAAATGAGTTACTTCCCTTTTCATGTTTATGCAGTTAAATTATATATATATATATCTGAGTGTATTTCTTCGCTTTTATTCAAATTGAACTATACCCTGTGTATTCAGATCCCTTTTCCGGTTTTATCAAAGACCTTGTTAGTTTTTCTGTAGTAGGCTTGCAGCTTTGTTACCTGCAGGTTTAATAATCACATCTTGCGTTCAAAGGAAAGATCCTTGCTGCATGGCACAAAATTGGTCCTTTCATATTGATAGTTGTGGGAACACAGACAAATTAAAACTGCCCACCGTTTGCCGTTACTAGACCACGTTTCCATAGTAGTTTTGGGAACATAATGCAAATGTCAAATGTCAAGGTGTGTACTGGTCCTCTGAAAAAAGCCTATCCTGTCAAAGAAAGAAAGGTTAGTTTGGCTTGATTGTTTTTTGTTTGTGGGTTTTTTTTGTTTGGTTTTTTTTTGTTTTGTTTTTTTTCTTTTTTGACATGCCCATATCTATTAGCTTTTACCATCTTATTTTCTGGGTGGTTCAGACAGGTGTATCCAGCTAACTGCTTTTTCTGGAAATTGAAATTAAACTAAATTGTCTCTAACTTCTATGTCTCGCTTCTCTTGACACCTGTTTCTTTAAGATGGTATCTTTATCTTCTTCCAGCTTTGAAGAATCTGTTTTGTGCTTTGAGTTCTTGTTGATTTATTAAAGCTTTGTTTCTTTTTAGCTTACTGCCTTCCTACTGCAGAGTATGTGAGGATACTCATCATTAGGTCTACTCAGTTTAGGAAAAGTCGCTTGTATTTTACGTTGCTCAGTGTGCAATGAGACAAATTGTCAGAGCCAACTAGCACATGTTGCTACTAAAAGACAATGTCCTCCTTGCTGCTTTCCTCCCAGGTGCCTGTTCTTGTGCCAAGCTGTGATGCTTCTTGAACTGGTGAGCCAGTTTTATTGATCCAGCAGAAAACTTAACCTATTCCCGAGTGATTGGTTTTATTTCTGAGTTAGCAAATTATATTAGTTTGCTATCAGAGCAATAGCTCAAGGATGGGTGCGGGACTACACAATCAGCCCCATGCCATAGCAGCAGGCAGTTTGCTTCTTCAGAGAAATATTTTTTGTTGGTTTTTTTACCAGTCTGTAGAAACTTATTCCATGTTGTGTGTGTTAACTGTGAGGGACACTGGATATTCAGATAGTATAGAGAATAATGTAAGTATTTTAGAGGAAGAAAGGCAATGGTAATGATAGTTCATGTTTGTGTTGTGACTTTTCAAATGAGTGATTGTCCTGACTTGTCGAAGTTCTGTGCACAGAGCTTTTCATTCCAGTTCTCCCCTTTTTAATCTTATCTTCTCTTTGCTGTCCTCCTCGTTTAGCTCTTAAAAGTTTATCTTTTGCAGAGAGGTTTTTTCTGTTTACTTCTTTTCTAATTTGTGAAATCCTGCTTGAAAATACTCATTCTTCTAGTATTTGAGGGGAATTGCTGAAATATTTTTCTTTAAAGAAAATCTGAAATAATTGGTTAGTGTTTCATTTTCTTATCATTAAAGATTTGTACAGTGTCTCTTTCCATATGTTGTGGTGTTTTCTTGTATTCTGGAGAGAATTCTTTATATTGGAACTGTGCGTCTCTTCAGTCATGTTTCAGTAGCTTTCAGTACAATTTTGCTTTCAATAGAATTCTCTCCTTGCTTTTAAGCTCTTTGAATGTTTGGTTAGTTATTAAAAAGTAGTAATGGGTTTTAGCAGCTGCTTGCTGGTCTCTTTTTTTTTTTTTCTTTTTTCCTCGCTCCTTCTGGATGATGAAAAATTGAATTTTAGCTCTGTTAAACTGTATATGTTACCCTGTTCTTCTATCAAATAATCTGTAAGACTGCGTAAGAGACTTTTTTGATAGATGATGGCAGCCTATTGTCTTCTAAGCAAAAATTTTTTTCACTTATTGAAGAACATTGAACAAAGAATCAGTTCACATGGAATGACATTAGAAATCTACAACACATACTTATTTGTTTTCCACTTAGGAAATAGTTACCTTTGCAGATTGCTTCTTGACAGTTTCAGCCAATAAGTGTGAAATGACAGTTGTATGTTGCTCTTCTGGGTCACATATTCTGTATTAAGAAAAAACAAACCTAGAGGAAAGGCTAGAGGTTTGTACTGGCAGCTTGGATGAGATCTGAGACTGAACCTTGTCCTAGATCTTCCTGAGCTACAGGAGTATAATAGCTACTTTGCTTTCACAAGATCATTTTCCATGAAGGTATCTAATCGATGCTAGCCTTAAAATATTATTTTTTTTATTCTTAATTAACTGCTTCGCTGTTGTTGTGGCACCACAATTAAGAATCATATGTCATCTTGCTTTTTAAAATGTCTGTCCATCCGTCGCATTATTTGAAGATTTCAGCTGCAGGGTGGACTATGTGAAGTGATACACCAAAACACCCACCGCACCAAAAAAAACCCCAAAACCAGAAAAACACAAAAACTCCAACAAACCAAAAATAAAGTAGTATGAAGTACATACGGTTTAACAGTAAAAAAAAAGTAACCAAGTAGATTTGCAAGTATTTTTAAACTCAGCAATTCTGCCGAATATTTGTTGAGTGAAATTTTGATGATTCAGTATCAGTTCCTATTTGGAACTGAAAATATACATAAGCTTTTAAGGATTTGAAAAGAGTTGGCAAGGAACAGAAAGCCTTTTGGGCACTTTTTCAAAATGTACCAAATAAAAAAGAGTGCTACATTGCCTCTTGATGACTATAATGTTTGAGATAACAGATTTAGAGGAATAACAGTGAATGTGAAGCTGGATGCTTTCAGTTCTAAGATACAAATGTGTAAGTCCATTGCTTGTGCACTTGGGTAGTGAAATGGAAACCCACTATTCCCTCTGATCTCCCAGCATATTTTTATGGTGATTTAATGTTTTGGGGTTTTTTTGTTGGTCTTTGGTGGAGCTTTCTTTGTGGGTTACTGGGAATTATTTTGGGTTCAGTGGGTTTGGATTTTTTTGGTTTTGTTCCATGAGGACGGCTTTTCCAGACTTCCTGGCTTTAAAGCTGAACAACTGAAACAACTTTAAACCTTAAATTCTCACAGGAGAATGTTAGAACTTCAACTGAAAAAAGAAACAACAACAAACCGTGCTATATTAAAAATAGGAATTCAGTTGTGACTTGCCCCAGTTTACATTTTTTTTTAAATTAGTCTTTTTAAATGCTTGGTTTCTCTGGACTGTTCCTTCCAGTTTGTGTCTTTTTCAGGCAGAAAATGGAAACTTCTTTAACATACAATATCTAAAGTGTTTCCTATTTGTAGGATGAAAATGCTCAAATATATTGTTGTTGGTATTGTGTGTGTGTGTGTATATATATGTTCAGACTTAGTCTTCAGTTTCTTTTAGACACCAAGACACGCCAAAACATTCGCTTTTTAGAACTTCTTACTTAAAACTGAGCAAGTTATACTAAAAAAATCAGTTGACTCCATACAAGTCACATAAGCAGATAATTCTCAAGTTTTACTAATTCTGAATGCAGTGGTGTTTTTACTGTCATAATTTTCCATTACCTTGATTCAAGAGAATGACACTGTCTCCTTTTGTGTGTTTTTAGGGGACATACTTCAGATTTAAGCTACGAGAGAAGAAAGAAGTTAGGCTGTCACACTTTTTCAGTTACATATTTCTATCTATTTTACCAGTCCATTGTATTAAACTGCATTTAGTTGGTATTTTTTTTTCTGTGTGTGTATTGATTCTAATCATGTTGGCCACATGCTAGAAGAAGTGCCTCTCACTGATTCCTTCTTTTACTCTGGATTTAGATTGTTCCAGCTATTTATTTGAGCAAATTTGTAACATTCTAAAAACACAGTCACGCTGTAGCCTGTAAAACTGCATTCAGGAAGATTACCTTATAAAAGGTTAATAATATTTGATTTGTGGTCAGTGCATGATTTGATGTATAGAATTCAGTGAAGAAGTACTGGTTTTATTACATCAGCATTGTTTTTGTGAGTTTAGACATACATGGAGGAATCTTTTTCTCTTCCTATGAACAAACCACCAAAAGGATACTGACAGTAAAAGGAAAGGAAAATGTTGCTGTTATCTAATATACCTTAGATACTAATGATTTTATTGTTGTCTTTAAGGGGATTAATTTTACTTTTGCCATTGGTCAAACATCAATGGAAGGTTTTTGGTGTTTTCACACTATTAGTAGCAATCTGATTTTGGAGTGAGTGAAAATTAATTTTGTTTGTGAGTTAGTTCTTCCCTCTAAGAGTGATCTTATCTTTTTATATATGTTTTTCTGTTTCTTTAGCCTAATCTAAGGTAGTGTCATTTAAATAGCAGCCCCTGACCTGTGTCTAGAGTTTAGGATGCTGTAACCCAGTCCAGGGAAGAGATGAGATAGGAGTCACTCTTCACTGCCAACAGCTGCCGCCTCTTCCAGATTGTTCTTTGTGGGTAGGCGTTAGTCTTTAAATGCCTATGTCTTTATTTAATTCTTAATTATATAATTTTATTAAAAAAAAAAAAGAAATCCTTCAAGTAATTTGTGGGTTAAAATCAGATCAGTTCCCTAAGCTAGCTCCCTGTCCACCTTCAGAAGAGCAAAGACGGGAAAAAGATCGGATCTTCCCCTTTCATCACCAGCATGGATTTATTTTCTGTTTATACTTGGTCTGGATAGGTTAGAATTAATTTTCTTCATAGCAGGCAATTATGGGGCTGTGTTTTGAATTTGTGACTAAAACTGTTGATAACACACTGTTGTTTTGGCTATTGCTGAGCAGCACTTGCACAGCATCAAGGCTTTCTCTTTTTATACCCATTCTGGACCCCCTGGTGAGTAGGCTGGGATGGGCAAGAAGTTGAGAGGGGGCATGGCTGGGGCAGCTGAACCAAGATGACTGCAGAGATGTTCCACACCATGTAACATCATGCTCAGCAACAAAAAACTGAGGGGGCTGTGGCAGGTGTTGGTCTGGAAAGTAGCTATTGCTCCACCAGTGGCTGGGCACCGATCTGCTTGTGGGGAGGTAGTGAGTGGTGAAAAACACCACTTGGTGGTTTTTCCTCTCTTCTTGACTTTCCTCTTTTCCTCACTTATTAAACTGTCATTCTCTGGACCCATGTGTTTCCTTGCATTTCCTGTTCTCTCCCATGTCTCTCACCATTGCAGGGGAGTGAGTGAGCAAGGGGCTGTAAGGTACCTAACTGCTGCCTGGGCTTAGCACACCGCAGAGTTCTTACACGGAATGAAATGTTTGAGTGTTTATTTGCAATGATATGATTCTGAATATAGTCCCAGAAGAAACTGCTCATCATTTGCAACTTTGACATTATCTTAGCACTATTTTTGGTATTTTCACCTCTCCCAAGCTGGATCTTGAAAAGGAGTCTGTTGTACCTGGTGAATGAGGGGAACATAATGGATCAGGAGAGCTAGGAGTGAATTGGGATGGACAAATAATGCTTAAAGTTGAGTTGATCTTTCAGTTCTAATTTTCAGTGACATTGTCTTTTGGGGAATATATAAGAATTTTCTCAATTGATCCACCTTAAGCAAGGATTATGTTGTACTTGAACACTTTGACTTTGTGCTTCACTGCCAACACCCAATGGGTATATAAGCCAGACAGGTGAGTTGATTGACTGAAAGCTTCACAGCCTCTCCTAACTTCACTTCAGTTAGTATTTTTTGAGAAAATTGTAGAGTTTTCAGTTGGAGTAGTTCCACTAGTTTATCATATGCTATGTGAATCATAGAATCACTTAGGTTGGAAAGATGTTTCAGATCACTGAGCCCAGGCATTAACCTAGGACTGCCAAGTTACCACTAAACCATTTCCTTAAGTGCCGCATCTACACATCTTTTAAATACCTCCAGGGATGGTGACTCAGACAGTTCCCCCAGCAGCCTGTTCCAATGCTTATGAACCCTTTCGGTGAAGAAGTATTTCCTAATATCCAATCTAAACCTCCTGTGCCACAACTTGAGGCGATTTCCTCTTGTCCTATTACGTGTTACATGGGAGAATGGTAGTGGTAGCAAACGGAAGCAAGGAAAAAGGAAAACAAAAACAGAAAAAAAAAAAAAGGTTCCCATTAGTCAGGGGTGTGGATGAAAACAGCAGCTTAATTATCCTGGCCTGGAATAGTGGAATACTAAGCTACTTATGCCAGTGGAAGAAACATCCTTTTGTGCATTAGGTTTACCAGTAAACTGTGAGTAACAGATTTATGACTATCTGTAGCTTTAGAAAGTGGTTTTAGGGTACTTTGGAATTGGTCTATCTAGTAAGACAATAATGACAAGTTAAGTGTCCCTTCCTTGTCCCAGTGCTTTAGTTGTGTGAGCTCCTGATGCTTTGTGCCAGTGCAGATACAGATGTGGACTGAACTGATGCAGACTCAGCAGAAATTAATGTTTTCTGATGTTTTATCACAAAATCACCAATTATCAATGCAAAAAAAGTTACAGGAATGTGTGACTAAGGATTTGGGGAATATGGGAATACTGTTCCCTAGCAATACTGCTCTTTTCAGTATGGCTGTGTTATCTGAGCTAATGTAATGGCAAGCCATTTTGTAAACCACTACTTTTAGTCAGTCCCCCCATTTCCTCTCTGTGTGTGATGACTGAGATGATCTGAAGAAGAGTATTGGGTTCTGCATTTCTGGAATGCATCTAGTTACATCAGTCTAGTTACTCAGAAGCACATAGTATTGTTCCATGTTGTATGGTTTAGTCCTGTTTTCAGGAACTGCTGCTAATTTTCCTCTGCAATGCCACAATTACTAAGAATTTTAATTGTCTGTTTGGGTGAGTCCCATAGCTAAGCAGTACTTGATTAGCTGTTTTTCTTGCACCTTTTTTTCTTTTCTTGCTTTGTATGCAGAAGGTCTAGAGATGCAGTGCAAGAGTATGGTTTGTGCAGTAATCCATCTGCTCTTCCCTCTGTTCTGATCTGGTCATATTTCATCTAATAATACTACTGTGTCTTTCAGCCTGTTAAATAGGAGATCGGAAACTTAAGGGGAAATGATCCTCATCAATCTCATGCCTAAGTATTTTGTTGATGTAACATGACAGATCAGATTATTTAAAAAAAAAAACAAACTTGTAACAATATGTATTTCTGTTCAAGATAAAAATAAAAGATTTTTCATGAGAGGAGAATGTTATAGCCCTTTAAGTTTTAGGGGAGCACAAGATGTGTCAGCACAGCAAAAATGAAGGAATAACTGTCATTCTCTCTTCCTGTACTCACTCTTTACAAGCCTTGCCTTCACTGTGATAATTAGCTCCAGTTAACGTGGCCACACAGACAGAGGCCATACTGGAGAGGATGGTTGTCAGAGGAAATGCTTAGAGTTTAATTAGTTGTAACTCGGGATTCTGCCTGACTGTTACAGGAAAAAGGTAAAAATTCAGTTAGATATGAGTAATACAGGTAAGAATCCTTATTTACTAGTTATTGAGCAGAATATATGTTAATAGCTTCCCACGGTTACTACTTTGGAATGTTATTTTGTTGAAAGGCAATCGGTAGTTACTCAGTCTTACCTTCAGACTTTAAATAAAATACAAGTTGTCATATATCTTTAATAAGAGCTTTTGTCTTTGGTGATGAGTTCATAGTAATTGATTTCATAATAATCTTTAATCCTACAGTCTTCAGTATACTTATATCAATCAGAAAACATAAGCATAGAGATTAAAGTTGTTTATTGAATGTAGACTTTGAGCGGTAGCGGACTCGGTATAACTTTTGCTGTCATATTCTACTTGTAGGTAAAAAGAACATACTCTCATGGTACGTATAGAGCTGGCCCAATGAGACAGATCAGCCTGGTTGGAGCAGTTGATGAGGAAGTGGGGGATTACTTCCCTGAATTCCTTGATATGTTGGAAGAATCACCCTTCTTAAAAGTAAGGACAGAAGGGAATGGGCTGGGAGAAGGGGGACGATATACTGTCTAGTACTGTTACATTATAAAGTGAGAGTATGTGATATTTGCTTAGGTAATTCAGTGGTCTAATAAATGTTTTCATCGTGACAGATTAAGGCTGCTTTTAAAAAGCTTTTAAAGTAACTCAATTCAAAATTGTGGCTTGTATTTCCCATTAGTGTACACTGCCATGGGGAACACTTTCTAGTTTAAAATTAGAGAGTCGTAAAGACAGTGATGATGGTCCCATTATGTGGGTACGTCCGGGAGAACAGATGATCCCTGTGGCTGACATGCCAAAGTCACCTTTCAAAAGGAAGAGGTATGTTGAATTATTGTGCTTTATAAATCTTTAATTAGTATTCCTTCTCTACAAATTCATTTTATCCCAAACCTTTTACTGGTTGATACTGTACCTTAGTATAAATTTCTGTAAGTCTTCATCTCGAAATATACTTTTAGGTTGCTTTGTTTTGTAAGGATGTGGATTTTTTAAAAAAATTGTTTGTTATCTGGCCAAGTAAGGTGCTGGTCCTTTTTGGAGCTTTAGTAGGAATTTAAGGTGGAAAGTGGAAGGTAATGTGAATAGGCATAAAACTACTGAAGTATGCAATGAGACTGGAATTAATACCCCTGTTCTTAGATGTGAGTGGGTGTTTAAAGAGCTCAAGGGACAAAGGCTTCTCTCATCTGAAAGGTAACACTCCAACATTGAATGACATCTTTAAGCTTTGCTGTGGTACTGGGTATAAGTACCAGCTTAAGAGTAGAGGTGTCCTCTGCAGAACTTGAATATTATGCGTTACGAGAAATTATGTCTTTGGAGTTCTCTTGTTCAAAATTCAAACACAAAAAGGGAGCACACAAGAAGCAGAAGCAGGGTCAGATGCCTCAGAAGGAGTATAGAGACACTGTCCAACCGTGAAGGGGATTCAGTTAAAGCTAAAGACCCTCTGGAGTTGGATTTGACAAGGAATGTGAAGGGCAACAAGGACTTCTACAGGCATATGAACAGCAAAAGAAAGACTAGGGAAAATGTAAGGTGTCTACTGAATCGGGCAAGGGGCCTGGAGACAAAAGATGCAGAAAAGGCCAAGATACTCAATGCTTTCTTTGTCCTTGTTTTTACTGGTGAGATTTACCTTCAGGAATTCCAGGTCCCAGAGACAGTAGGAGTGTCTGGAGCAAGGCCTACTTGCCTTCAGTGGAGGAGAATGGGGTTAAGGAACATATCAGATGTTCAGATTAGACAGGCAGAAGCCCATGGGACCTGATGGGATGTACACACAAGTGCTGTGGGAGCTGGCCAGTATCATTGCCATGCCATTCTTGATGGTCTTTGAAAGGTCATGGCAGTTAGCAAAGGCTCCTGAGGACTGGAGGAAATAAAATGTCAATCCAATCATTTAGAAGGGGTAAGAAGCAGGCCCTGGGGAACTGCAGGCCAGTCAGCATCACCTTCATCCTGCGAAGGATGCCATTTCAAACACGAGGGACAAAATGACCATTGGGAGTGGCTAATATTGATTTACAAAGGGGAAATCATGCCTTATTCACCTGATAACATTCTGCAAAAAAATGACTGGCTCACAGCATGAGAGGAGTGTCAGGGGTTTAAATTTATCTTAAATTTAGCAAGGCTTTCCATGCTGGACACCTGTCTCCCATAACATCCTAATAGACAAATTAATGAAGGACAAACTAGACTGATGGTCAGTGAAGTGGTTCAGGAAGTGGCTTAACTGCTGTGCTCAAAGGGTTGTGATCAGGGCAAAGTCCAGCTGGAGGACAGTTGCTACTGGAGTAACCCTGACATTCACACCTTGTTCCAATACTGTTCAACATCTTCATTAATGGCTGGCATCATGGGACAGAACATACCCTCAGCAAGTTTGCAAGTGATACAAAACTGGAAGGAGTGGTTGACACACCACAGAGTTGCACTGCCAGTGAGAGGGACCTTGAGAGGCTGTAGAAATGAGCCAGCTCTCAGTGGCCTCATGAAGTTAGCACAGGGATGTGCAAAGCCCTGTACCTGGGAGGGATAAGCCCATGCGGCAGCACAGGCTTGAGGCCCAAGTGGCCAGACAGCAGCCCGGCAAAGAAGGACTTGGGGGTCCTGGTGGATGACAGGTTGGCCACAAGCCATCAGCGTGCCTTTGTGGCAAAGCAGGCCAGCAGCCTCCTGGACAGGATTAGGAGGAGCACTGCCAGCAGGTTGACAGATGCGACTCTTCCCTTCTGGTCATCACTAGTAAGACATATCTGCAGTATCATGTCCAGTTCTGAGTTTGCCAGTCCAAGACAGACGTGGTCATACTGGAGCAGGTCTGGTGACATGAAATGCAGGCATGGGAGAACTGGTATTTACCCTTGAGAAAAGAAGGCTCAGTGGGATCATATCAATGCATATAAGCATCTGACAGGAGGTTGTAAGAAGGGCTCTTCTTAGCACTGCCAGGTGATGCAACCAGAGGTAATAACTGAATTACAAGAAATTCCATATAAAATAAGGAGGAATAAAAAAAAGTTTACTGTATGGATGATTGAACACTAGGACAGGTTGCACAGAGAGCTTGTGGAATCTCAGTCTTCGGAGTTGCTCAGAACTTCACTGGATACAGTCTTGAGCGACCTGCTCTAGTTGAGTGGGGGAAGTTGGACTACACAGTCTCCAGATGTCCCTTCCAATCTTGGCTATCCTATGACTATAAACAGCTCTTGGAAAAATGTGGCATACAGTGTCAGTTGCAGGTGGCCACAAGAATGGTCCTGTGGCTCTGTTCCTGCTCTGCAGTGTTTCCTTCACTTTCATTAAACCTCAAAAAATCATTTTTTGCTGCTTCTCATTCCCAGTTCTACAACATGGAACTAAATATACATACACGTTTCCCAGCAGTTTGGTAGAAACATGAATGATGAAGAATGACTTCAGGGACAATTGAAACATGTCTCTTAACAGTCAGAAAGCAGCAAAGGCCAGCAGTTCCCTGCCAGGGGCCGATCAGGGCCCAGTCTTCACAGTGCCTGAGGGAGGCAGGAAGGGCAGACCTGGGGTTTGAGGACCACATTCAGCCCAGACTCCAGTCCATCAGGCAAGCGTGTGGTGATGGGACAGGTCTGAGGTCAAGCCAGGAAGTCAGGTCTACCAGTGAGGAGCAGGTCTAGTGATTGCCAGGCAGGTCCATCATGACAAAGCTGTCCCGAGGTCAAGCTGGGAAGCAAGTCTGTGGCCCAGCACACCTCTGGCTTGAGGAGAAGACTGGTGCTCCTGCAGCATGGCTCAGTCCAGGACTGAAGGCTCAGGCCTGAGCTTAAAGAGAGCTCCTGGGCTCTTTGCCAGGGTTTGTGGGTGGAGATTGTAGGTGGGGCTGCTCAATCATTAGGACCTTTTAGAGCACTCAGGGCTCTGACACTGTGGTGTTGTTTTTGGAGTTGTTTGGGTTTTTTTAATTGCATAGGTGTTCTGATTTTTTGCATAGCCTGTTCATTTTTAATTTATCCTAAGTGTTACTGTTTTTCTCATTTGACTGTGTGTTCTCACTGCAGGCAGAAAAACAATGCTATTTGCTGTGGTGGAAATAAGTAATTCAGAGCAATTTCTATATCACTAATACTGTTTTTCTTATACAGAACTACCAATGAAATAAAAAACTTGCAGTACCTACCTCGAACCAGTGAACCCCGTGAAATGCTATTTGAAGACCGGACACGAGCCCATGCAGATCACATAGGACAAGGTTTTGAACGCCAGACTACAGCTGCTGTGGGAGTGTTGAAGGCTGTGCACTGTGGAGAGTGGTATGTGCTGATTGACTTATTTACCTATGTGTTTGAAAAATATTTGCCTGAATTTCCATTTATAATTGGTAGAAGGAGCACAGAATAGGTTAATTAGTATTAGAGATTTAATGAAGACTTAGTAGATACTGGACTTTTTTTTTCCTTCTATCTCTAGGCACTAGATGAGTTTGCCGTCTGCTAGATTCGGTACAGTTTTGCTGTGTGGTTGGAACTAGAAAGGTGCCTTGCAATGACAATTTAATAGCTATAATTAAGTTGGTGTAACTGAGTTAATGTTAGATGTAAAAACCCCTTACACTTTGTTTTGCTTTAAATAGTGCATACAGACTGACCTGTGTTTCTGTCTGAGGTGCATATGAAGATGTTCTGGCAATTCTTCGCGTTGTCTGGAGATGAGCAGAATTTTTATGCTTCTGCTTCAAAATCACGGTTGTTACAACCCTGATTTATTTATGGTAGATCACCTTGGAAGAATCCTGTAGAGGGCTGTGTGATTTTTATTTTTATTTTTGGTGCCTGTCTTTGGAATTCCCATAAGAGATTCAGGAAATAAATGTATCTCATTTGAAGCTGTTTAAGTTTTAGCCAAATATTAGCTGTTTAAATTTTAGCGTAACATTGGGCTTAACATGGGCTTCCTGGCCAAGATGTAAGAAGCATTTTTCAGGATCTTCTGACCTTGGTTGGGGAGAATGACCTTAGTTTTGCAGGTTACCCTGGCACACGTAAACACTAAAAACACCTTTTGCTTTTTGTATCTGTCTAGAATTCAGAAGAGTGAATTCCCTTTGGATGAAATGATGCAAATTTGTGTTATGGTGCATGAATTCATTAAGATAGAGAATTGAAAAATTGCCGTCGGGGAAGAACTGGATTGTTCAGATGTTAATGTGTTTTTATTTTGGGCTCTGAGGTTTTGCAGTTTACTTCCCCTACAGGTTGATGATAGCTGGAGCCTTAAACTTCCTGCTTGCTCTCTGAGAAGCTGGAGTGAATTAAGCCTGAGCAGTGGCAGCAGGGCAAGAGCTGACATACTCTGTAGATTTGATTATTTTAAATTACACTTTGTGTGTGTGAGAGAGACTCAAACCTTTATCAAACAAAGTAAAAAAACAAAAACAAAAACACCACCCCCAAAAAAAACCAAAACCAAAAAAACACCCACACAAAAAATAAAATGCTAAACAAAACCAAAACTCCACCCCCTAAACTTGCATGCCTCTTGAAATTAATAAGAATTTAAATTGATAATAATTTTAAATGTCTGTGGGAACTTCCCATTCTCACCTTATACCTTCATAACAAGATGCTCCTCCTGTGGAAATGATTACTTGTTCGTTTACATTCTAAAAATAAGTTTTCTTGCTATTCATGCTTTTCAGATCTAAACCATCATCTCTCATACATTGGAACTTGTGGAAAAGGGTGTCTGTTCAACCTCCATTAAAACTCCTTTTTGAACTTGGAAAAATGAATGGAATTAGTCAAAATAAAAAGTGTGTAAACGAAGAAGTGATCTGAAAATAGGCAAAACTGCTCAACAAACTTGAAAGTACTTCAGTTTGGGGGGAACAAAAAGTATCATCATTTCACTTCAGTGTAAGGACCCAAAATGTATCTTTTAATGCAGAATTAAAAATTCGGGATTGACATATTTAGAGAAGAAAAATACATAACACAACATAATAAAAATGATGTATTTCAGTCTTGATTTGACCTCAATGATAATTTCTCCTTTCCCTTTCCACTTTTTCTTTCATAATTTTGAAAAGCCACTTCACCGTACTTACATGAAGAGAAGTAATCAGGGTTTATGATAATGAAGTATCGTTAGTTAATGTTACACATTAAAATAATTTTGGATATTAGCTTTACCATAGTTTGTAAGATGTGGGTAGATTTATTTTAAAGGAAACAACATCCATGGAAATTCTGAAAAATCTGGGTGTGGTTTTTTAAAAAAAAATCTCTTTGAATAGTTGAACAAAACTGAAAGTTGGAGATATTCCAGGGTTGATAAGGGCACTATGGCAATAAAAATGCATGTTTTAATGAGGAGATACCATATATAAAATTCATGTTTTCTTTGAGGAGAAAATCAAGCAATTCCTAGACTTGCTGAACTGAGTTGTTAGTTTATGTTCGGTTAGTGTAAAAATGAATTGGGTGTGCAAAAAAAGCTTTTTTGTAATCAAGAAGTTGCTGCAGATTTAAAGAAAGTGGCATGAATGTTAATGTTAGGTAGGATAACTGGTGCCTTTCAGAACAGACAGGAACAGAACTGCTGAAAGGCAAAAAGCAGCTTTTGGGGATAGAGGACAGAACTGGAAACAACGCGTAGTATTTGGAAGACTAAAAAAGTAATTTTTGCTTTCCCAAATATGAGAGGCTCTTGATTTGAGATGTTTTGTAAAAATTAGTGAATAATTATGTCTTTTTTTTTTTAATTTCTGTGAATATTTACAAATTGTGGAAGAGCTCTGGTTATTGCTTGTAAACAGTTTAAAGACTGCACTGCATTGAAGTCTGAGAAGCGCTGGTGGTGTGATCGTGCTGGTTACTTAATGCCATTTTTGTAGGTGATGCCAAACGTGCTTTAGAACTTAAGAAATGCCAGTGAAATTTTAAATTATGGAAACTTTGAAGATTTTTATGTGAGAAGTTTGGGTGGGTTTTTACAGGGACAGCAGAAGACACTTCATGGCGTTGTTATTGGCAAAATCAAACCCCTCTGTTGCATGCTGCAGCAAGCAGCTTTAAAGTTTGTGTTCCTCCAGAGCAAAAAGTTGTTGGTGCTTTTCTATATGATCATAGGAATTTGTTACATATTGCCAGACTTCATGCATTAGGTCAGAAATAGTCATGGTAAAACCTGTAATCTTGAATCTGTTTTGAAAACTTACACCAAAAAAAACGCCACCCCTTTTGAAGAATGAGGTTAAGGGGGAAAAAAAGTGCCAAAAATAGTCCTAGCAGTGCTCTAATAGGGACTTAAATGGACTTTTCTGAAGTCATCCTATAGTTCTGTTTGGATTTAATGTTGGGTTGTGGTGTGTTTTTTTTTTTTTTTTTTAAATCTAACTCAAATCTCCTGCTACTGTGTTGCTTGAAAGGGTGGACCTCGCCTAAACTTTAGGTTTTGCAAAATATAACCTCAAAATTGTGCTAAGTCTGCAAATGCTGAATTAAAAATAATCTGGCAATAATTTTTCTCTGTTGTGTTTGCAAAAGGAATGTCATGTTTTGTCATAGAATAGCAGCACAGATTTGGTAATGCATGCGGTTGCACACATAGATACAGGGAGTGAGAAAAGGAATGATTTTAAATCATTAATTATACTTTGTCCTGTATAATGTGTAAAACAGAGTAGACACTGCTGTGAAAACATTGCTTTGGATTAAAGTTATTTTAGTATGGAATTATTATTTGTAATTATTTTAATTCTTAACTTCATTTACAAATATTGTTAACTCCAGATGCAGATACCTATTATTAAAAAAAAATAAACATAATTGAGTTATAAAAAGCAGATTAATTTAACTAATATTTTTATGCCACTGAGTAGTGGTGTTTCTGCAAGCTTTTTGCTTTCATTGCTTAAATCCTCTTCAGGGGTATGTAGAGCAAAATACAGAGAGACATTTTAATCTTTGTAAAACTGAAAGTAAAATACGTGGTCTGAAAATTTTCCCTGGCGTACTTCCAGTAGTAGATCTGGGATATTTCCCCCCCCCCCCCCCCCCCCCCCCGAAAATAACCTCAGACTGGTTATTTTTTGCTTTATTGAGGTCATGACCTAAATAAAATAAACATGTCCTGTTGGTTTTAAAAGCCCGATAAACTGTATGTCATTGCCTGCTTTTTACAACGTTAATAACACTATATATATATATCTCTGAAAAATTGATTACCATCTTGCTTTTAAACAGGAGTGCTTGAACATCTATTAAACAAATTCTGAAATGCTGTCAAATGCTTTTGCTGCATCAGGTCCTGCCCTGGGCCCCCCTGAATCTGGATATGTCCCCCCTGCAAGAGCGGGACGCAGGGCATGGGGCGGGGGGAGGCAGGGGGACACGGGGCTCAGTGCGGTGACAGCACAGCAGCCAG
This sequence comes from Fratercula arctica, assembly GCA_947846985.1. NCBI lineage: Eukaryota > Metazoa > Chordata > Aves > Charadriiformes > Alcidae > Fratercula > Fratercula arctica. The sequence goes on from CANTUZ010000001.1 coordinate 201,652,476, forward strand.
CTGCGTTGGAAGGTGGTGTTGCGCTCCTGTCAGGCCTGGGAGGGCAAAGGAAGAAAGTCATCAACTAGGCTTTTTGTGTCTGATAAATTTTCTTTGCAAAACCACTCCAGTGTGAGCTTTATCCTATATAAATAAAATCTTTGTATTGCCGTATTTCTAACAAACCTTTTAAAAACCAAACATCCCTCAAAACAAACACATGGAGCTTAGTTTTATATGTTTCTGTTGAAGAACTGAGTTTGGCTTTTTGTCTTTTGTTAGTTAATTCTAGATAATATCTTACAAGGAGCTCTATAAATAGTGTGCATTCCTTTGGGGAACACACAGTGGGACAAGAGGTGAATTCTAACAGTCTGAGTACAGAGACAAACCCTAATTCAGATTTTGCTCTTCTGTAGCTCTCTAGTGAGCACAAATAGGAATGTATTTTTAAGGGATGTTTTGCGGAGGATGCCAGTACTTGCTGCTTACTAGCATTGTGGCAGCTCAGCGTAGGTTCAGCTTTAATACTAACTCTGAACAAGGTTTTTGAGGCTCAGATACTAATGTTTGCCATAGTACTACTCACATCGCTGCATACTTTGAGGTACCTGATGGGCATATCATGTTAGAGTGTTGACAGAGTAAGCCCAGTGTATCTGGGGCATCTGTCTTTCAGTGTCAAGGCAGACAGAGGTCAATTAAAAATAAACATGAAAAATAGTTAGCTTTGACCTTTTGTTGCTGCTTTTACTGCCACTTGTAAAGAAATTGTGGTTTATTCGATTAACCAGCTTAATGAGGTTGTGTAGTAGTCAATTGTTTTTCTTCAAAATGTAGGCTACATTAGAATTGTTTGGTGTTTTTTTATCATTTGCTTTATCCTTCCCTGCAGATTTTCTTTATTATTCTCTGCAGCGTGTTAGTTGCAGCCTCTGACTGTGCAATTTTTACTCTTCTGTAGGTCTGAGCAGCCTCGTATAACCAAAGACGTAATTTGTTTTCATGCTGAAGACTTCTTAGAGGTAGTTCAGCGAATGCAATTAGATTTGCATGAGCCTCCGCTCTCGCAGGTGAGCATGCTGTGAACTGTTGATGAGGTGTCCTCTGAGTCATAAATCAGAGTTTTCACCTTTCCCCCCCCCCCCCCCTCCTTTTTTCCTCCAGTGTGTCCAGTGGGTCGATGATGCAAAACTTAACCAACTGCGAAGGGAAGGCATTCGATATGCCAGAATTCAGTTATTCGATAATGACATTTATTTTATCCCAAGGAATGTTGTGCACCAGTTCAAAACAGTTTCAGCTGTGTGCAGTTTGGCTTGGCACATCCGGCTCAAGCTGTATCATTCAGAGGAAGAACCTTCCCAAAATACAAGTACTGCTGAAGCAGGGACCTCTGCAGACTCCAAGTCTTCGGTTATTGGACTTCAGACTGACAGCAGAATTTGTACGATAAGCAAAAATACCTCCGAAGACAGCAAATTTTCAGATGCTCTGCAGACAAAGTATCTGCAGCAGGAATTTATGCCGATTAAACAGGAACCTGTTGCATCTCACCGAATAAAAGAAGAACCCATGAATGTTGATCTTGCTGAAAAGACAGTGGCACCTAATGACGTCGGGGGCCAGAATGTTCAGACTAGATTGGATCACGTTGAATTGGCGGCATTTAAGTTGGAAATGGATTCTAAATTTGAACCTGGCAACAAGGACTTACAAGGCAAGTTGTGCCCCGGAGGTCACATACATCCAGATGATACAAGACAACATAGTTCATCATATCCAAAACTGCATGGACAAAGAGAGGATGATTTTTTGTGCTAAATTTGTATATATGGTTTTAAATTCCTTTTTAAACTTAATGATGTAATAATGTAAAGATTCATAAATTCTGTGAGGCAAGTTTGTGACTTGCCTTCGCATCTGTTACAGAAAATAGTTATGTAGCTTTGTAACATTCCTCAGTGCCTGTCCATAACTGTGAAGTATCAAAGCACTTAGGGCCAGATGCACTGTAAACACTGCAGGTTTAACATAAAGAAGTCTTTAAATAATTTTGAGTTGTAGGTTTAGAGTAGAGCTGACATTTAACATATATATTTTTTGTAAGATGAGCCAGAATTCTTTTTGACAATTCCAGGCTTTTCCATAGAGCTTATTTATACCAATTTTTTCATTTTAAATGTGTCAGCACTGTAGTGTAAATATCTTTTTTAAAAATCTTTTTAGTGTGATTTATACTGAAATGTGAGCCGCTTAATAAAGGTTCATAATAACAGATTGGTTTTATTTTTGGGTCTGCAAAAAATAATTCAGTTAAACTGCCTCTCTAAATGGTTACGTTTCTACCTGCACTAAAGCATAGGGTGCCCTTACGCCATTGTGGGGTGAGGAGCTGTAGCAAACTGAGGTAGAGCTGAGGCGTTCCTTGTAAATCGAGGTTAGTCAGAATGCAAAATCAGTCCTCCCTTCCCAGGATTCCTTGCAATTGCTCATTAAAGGCACTCCCCAGACTCTGCTCTCAGATGTTAACGTGGAACAGAGAGGCAAAGCGTCCCCTGTTGTGGAGGGCAGCTGGACACCCACTGGGCTCCAGGAGGCTACCAGTAACTGTGAGCATCTCTAGGAGCAAGCTCCCTTCTGTGGTGGCCTCTTCCCCCTACTCACGCCACAGTTAAGACAGTTCCATTTCACATTTCAAAAAACCCACAAAACAACCAACCATCACCCCTCTCAAGTTCTCTGACTAAAATTAAATAAAAACATATTGAAATAGTTACTTACGAAGTTATAAAGTCCTCATCTTTAGCAGTGACCTGTAATTCATAGAGACTCATTTGGATTTGAATTGCTCCCTATGCTGACAGTGCCAGGCAATAAAGATACTTGTCAGTGTGTCCTCAGGAGTCCCAGTTTGGAAGCAAGAATTGTTTCATTAAGAGAATACAGTGGCGTCCAAGCTTAACTGTTCTCCCCTCTCCCTGCCTCTGGAACGCTTGAATTCTCTTAAGCTGCGTTCTAAGGGAGGAGGATTTCAAGGCTAGCTAGCATCTGATGTGGCAATGGCAAAAACTGTCATTTAACTTATTTAATTCTTTGTGTAACATTACTGTATAGTTCAAACACATCTGAATGATGTTTCTTTTTCAGGTAGCTACAAATAGCAGTAAACTGCCCTACAGCCTGTCCTTCAACTAAGTATTTAAAACTTGAGATCTTAGGCCTGTTATTTCTGAAGCCCTCTCTGTCTCTGATGTTTTTTTTTTTTTTTTTTGGTGTCTATTTTTCCCTATAACTTTCTGAAAGTTGTACCTCCTCACGTACCCAGTTTATAAGCTTTGATGCACTTAGTGATTGCTTTGGCTTCATTTGTAGCAACAGAACAATGTGATTTTATACGTGATGTCTGATTCAACTACCTGAGGCCCTTTTGTTGCAAACAATTTTTGCTTATAGGTTGCTAAAATTCAAAACATTACTGTGTATTTATGCCTGGCACTAAAATCAGCCATTTAACGGATGCGTGCCATGATTTGTTGAAATCTAAAATAGGTCTGTCAAGGCATTATTAATTAAATCGATATTTGAATCGCTAAACATTACTCCTATATAGCCATAATTACGTATTAGAGAAGCAATAGAAACATGAATCTCTTGTATGTGGCTAATGTGTCCTTAAGTCTTACTGCTATTTTCTTTAATGCTGGCTAAGAGATTACTACCGGTTTTGCACCCTCAGGGATCTTGCTTTCCCCTCATGCCATGAGCAAGTGATTCATGTGTGACATGGTAAGTTACTACCCTAGCAGATTCTGATTTGAAAAATTAATTGGTTTATGTAAGAATTTGAGCCTTCCTGATAGTAGAAATGTGGTTTCAGCTCCCTTTGTGTTTTCTGGATTATCTGGAAACTTCCACCCTGTAATCTCTTTGGCTTTATGAACATCCACACACAATTATGTAGCCTTCCATTCCCGTTCTCTGCGCCAGCCGGTGGAGAACAGTAAAAGAGAAGAGCTGCAGGTTGTAGTTTGTACCAAATGTGCACCTTTCCCAAATGGGTTAGCAGCAGGCTCCAGCTTTATCAAAACCAGCCTTCCCAGATATTTTTCTTTCTTTAAAAAAAAGCACACCACAACTATCTAGTTTACTTTTAAAAAAAAAAAAAAAAAATCTTATTTGTATGCTGGTGATCCATATGCTGATCATTCATTTTTTAAAGATCTGACAGACTTCAGTAAAGTGTGTACATCCCCCTTGACGGCAAACAGCTTTCTGCATCATAGGCCTTGTCCTGACTGAAAAAATAAATCCTTAAAAAATGGTTTAGCAAACATGACTTTACACTTAAGAGTAGAACTTTGATTCTTTTTGAAGACCTGCTCAGTGTCTTGGCTGATAATGGCCTCACACTTCTGCTCAGGTATGTCCTGGTTCTGAAATTTTGCTTCTAAACTGCCTGTATCTTCAACCTGTTTTTTTTTTTAATCATTTTCAGAATTTTAAGAGATTAACAAAAATTGGCAGTTTTTGCAAATTTTATGCACCCTTTTAATTTTGATTTTTTGAGACAGACTCATTTTTAGACAGAATTCCTTGCAGACAGAGCAGGAACAATACTGGGGTTACCAATGGCTATCAGAACGCCCTTTGTATTCAAAGGTGTAGCAGTCTGGGTTGACTGACTGTATTAGTGTATACTTCTTACTTTGCTTTTTTTTTTAAAAAAACAACAACAACAAACAAACAAACAAAAAACAAAAACAAAACCAGCTTTTGTCCTCTGCCTGTGGTGTACTCCTTTTGATGCGGTTGCTCTTTAAGAGGGGAGCACCTTTTCTGAGGGTTTCAGCTCCCAAATTGTTCATTAGTCTGACAAAGCTCTTGCTTTGGTTTCCAGTGGTCCTGTGCGATAACCTTTATTCCTGCCGAGTACAACTTCATATTCAGACTTTTGCTTCAGCAATAAATCTCTCATGCCTTCCGATGTACTGAAACTAGTCTTTGCTTATTGCTTCCCCCCCTCCCTGGACTTCAGTTATGTATAAATCTTTCCGTTCTTCCGGCTGAAATCTCCAGTGTTTCAGTTGTCTCTCTTGGCCCTTGTTCTTCTGCAGATTGGAAGAATCTGCTCAAGGCCTGTACTGCAGTGGTGTTGCCATCTGTGCGTTTGCAGTGGTGTTCCAGTTAATGACATGATGTGCAGAAATTTAGACATGTTTTCCTAGGTATTGGTACCATATTTGTGGGTAGCAAAGAATTGCATTGTTACTGTTGCTACCAATAGCTTTCAAGATGGTAGCTACTTTTTTTTTTTTTTAAATTACTGGATCTTTTGTGTTTCACTGGCAACTGACTTCGTGTGTTACATACAAGTGTTACTCAGTGTTGTGTCATCCCCCAGCCCTCCAAATGCCTGCAAATTGACTCTCAAACGGCATTTTCACTACAGGTACTGTTGGCATGCAGATTTTCCCTTCCTTGTTACTAGAGTGAATATTTCAATACTTCTTTAACTGAAATATTAATTCTATCTAGTATTAGAAATAAAGTATTATTTCAGAGGGTGATCATGTAAGTATTCATCTGTGAAAGAATTCCTTGGTGATAAATAAAATTGATTTTGAAGCAGATATACATGTGCACAGTAAATAAGTTGGTATTGCAAATGATGTAGGGAATGAAAACAGAAAATAGTAGAATGCTGTGAAACAGATCCGAACATTACGGATTTGGAAAATTGAGTAAGTCTTCCAAGAAACACAGGACTGGTCTTCATTGATCAAAATGACTATTTTCTAGTACTGGCATGTGAATAAGGATGCTGAATTGATTGAAATAAATCCATGTTTTTTCCATGCTCATAAATAAACTGTTGTGAGAGAGCGGACTGCTACCTGGCCCTACTAGGATGAAGGCTGTACTAATTCTGGTCAAGAACTTTGCAGGCTTCTCAAGGGTGATTTTTATTCATTTTTCTAGTGGTCAGATGCGTAGAGAACCTTGTCTTCAGGCAGGGCAGCGCCGGTTACCTTACTGGGAACGTGTACAACTTGGAAACGGGAAGGACAGATTTTTGCTGTGAATGACACTGTCAAGAATGTTCGTTTTCTTTGATTGTGAGTCCCTCTGTTCCACTGATACTTTATTACTTTCTCAAATGGATGAAATGCACTTTAAAAACTGTACAATAGGCGATACTGATGTTTTGTGCAGATCCCACTGAATTTGCAGCTTACATAGGAAAACTTGGGAACTGATTCCCATCAATCACTCATTTCATTTTTCTTAGAAATGCAAATTATTTTGTGTTCTGTTTGGAAGCAGTGATTAACTTCACAGTATCTAGGTTGCTATTTTTATTAGAATCATCAGGGATGATACTGACTCTGCAAATTTAGTGTATTATATTCTAACCACTGTTTTTCTCTGTGCTATGATGCTAATATTTCCTCTGCTTTGGAGCGTGCTGTACTCGAGTGCCAGCTAAACATTGATCTTCTCGTGTTCTGGTCATGCTGATAGATGAGCCTACTGATAAGGGCATTAGTCCAAAATAATCCTTTACTATTTGGTGTACAGTTAATGGTAATCTGATACAAACATTAATTAAAACAGCAGTTTAAACTTCTATTTTTATCAAGCTTGATTTTTCAATAACTGTTTTGATATAATGTTTTGTTCTACGAATTAATTTCCAGCCCACATTAATGAAAGTGCAATGTTTGGTAGAATTTAGGCCTGTGTTTTAAGGATGATGCTTTTTATGGCAGTTTTTTTTTTTTTTTTTTTACCTGGTTGCATTAAGACAAAATAGGGCAGTTGGCTCAGAAAACTATTCCCTAAGTGTCTCAAGAAGAAAACCTTGAGAATGAGACCTGTGTGTGGAAGACAAATATGACATAAGTCAAGACTGCTAAAGCTCTATCCTACGCGTGCAGTAACACTTGGGTACCTGTCTGTCTAATTGATGCAGCTGAGAGCTTTTGTTAATCTCAGAAATGAAATTTCTACACCTAAAAACATCTTTTAGCATTGATTTCTTTATAAATCTCAAAAGGAACACTGAGATAAAAACTAACGCATATAAACTAGGTGTGGGTTCTCATTTCTTCCCTATTTCTTGCTCTTAGGCTGCCATTCCGTGCCGTGTGAAGACTTTCCTTACCTTTGCCTGCTTATGTTGGTTTTGCTAGAAAAGGTAGATCAAAGGAAATAGCATTACTTACTGAGTTGCAGATTTTTCTACCCATTATGCAACTTGCAAGTACAAGGAGAAAATGCTGAATTAATATTGAATAGTATTCTAGTGGTCCAGCTGCAGCGGTTCGTCAATTGCTTTAGTCCCCAAAGCCTGATGCTTTCCAGGGGCCAGACGAGACACAGACCCAGCGCTGTTGCAGTGCGAAAGGCTCATGTGGGAGACTAATCCCATCCCAACCTTAAAACAACAAAGGTACAGTGAAAAGGTACAAACACTCTCTTTCCAACTCAGTGTTAGTTAATTTTACCTCAGTCTTAATTAAAAAAGTGTGATGTGTTACATGATAGTGCTGTCTGAGGATGCGATTATTCAGGAGCTTTACTACTGAAAAGCAATGTTATTTGTTCCCAAAATATTGTGGTGTTAAAATAGGTAACACCTGATGTTAGAATTCTGAGTTTCTGGCAGACTCATAAATTACACACGTTCAGATTAAAGTTTGCTGAAAGTGGGCATGTAGATGTCAAGTTAATTGTATTTTTCAAGTTTAAAAAGAACAGAAAACTGGATACTAGTGTCAAATGGTGACAAACCAAGAAAAGCAGCATGAATAGGTAACTGAAAATTTTAGTTTCGTGACCTTTCACACTTGTGTATTGAGTATTTTCCTTAATCAGAGAAAAGCAGATACTCACCTACAATGAGCTGGAGATAGATAAATGATGTAGAATATATATCACCAATATATTATGTATATAGGAAAACACTTCCAGTTTCATTTCAGAACAGCAAGCTTTTGAATGGCATTTTAAAACAAAGCCGCTGAAGGCAAATTTCTCCCCTCTGTGCCGCACATCAGCTGCCGCAGGTACCGGGGCTGAGACACCCCCGAGATGTCGGGTACGTGGGTCGTCACTGCATCCTGCCCCTTCCTGACAGAGCAGCATCAGCTTCCCCTCTGCCCTCCCAACTCATTCTGTTCTATTTAATGAAGATCAGGCTGTAAATTTAAGAACAGGTGTGAGGAGGACTCATTCCCTTTCCAGGCTGTGAACAGGATAATTACAAATAGTGGTAATTCCTGCAGCAGCTTCTGGAAAGGTCACAGCGGGCTCTGCTGTACTCTGTATCATAAACCGTTCTGAATGAAGTTCTGATGTCACAAAAAAGCGAGATGGCGTGCACAAAGGCATCAGCACAGTTTAGGTCAGTTAAATCTGATACAAAATGCTGAGTCAAAAGGGATATTCCTCTTAGCAGAGTATCTCTGTAAGGACTAGAACTTGCAAATGAAGTTAGGCCTTCCAAGGGGCTGCATCCTAAAAACATCTGCTAAAGGAAGGAAATGAAATCAATTTGTGTGTGACTTCTGTAGGACACCAGAAAGAAACGTCTGCTTCAGCTTTCCAAATCACCACTGCTTATTTCAAGATTTGTAAACCCTTAAAAAAAAAAAAAAAAAAAAAAAAAAAAAAAAAAAAAAGCCAAACCCACAACCAAAACACTGAAATGTTGATCTTTTTCTATTGAATTAGAGGCAGCAATTAAAAGGAGATTTGGAACAACTGTGTTCAATTCTAGTTAATTAGAGATGCCAAACTTCCAGATAATTGTTACATCTGTGGAATAGAAGGGCTTATTAAGGGGGCAGTCACCATTTGTGGCCCATCTTGCTAATAATATACCAAGTCCTAATGAGGCTAGTTCTTATTCTCCCATCATTTGTTAAGTTATAATGAGCTGTTGACATCATCAGCTTGACTGAAGGGAGCTGCTCTGCTCTTCTGAGCACGATGGCGTTTTTTGGCACAGTGTGAACAAGCATTTTTTGCTTTTTATTCTGTGATAACCATCAGATGGGGAACAACTATAGGTGTGTGGTTGTATGCTTGGTGCCATAGAGAGTCTGTGTGTGTATATATAAAAGTCTTGTCTAAAGTGCTTAAATGCTTGTTATGTATTTGCATCAATATTTGTTAAATGATTCATAAAAGTTTACTTTAATTGGAGGTAGGTGTTTAGACAGTCTTTCTTCTCCGTAAATTTTTAAAGCATCCAGTAGAGATTGGACATGAGGTCTGCTGTACCTGGAATATTGCATCCCAGAAAGCTCAGTGACCCTAGTTTCCCTGAAAAACTGCTTAAGAGACCTAAATTGGATGTACAAATGAAGCATATTCCCCATACTGTATGTACGCACACATGTATACCTACATGTAGCCTGTTTATATGCTCACTCTTGCATCTCCTGTGTTCAGCAGGCCCAAGAGCATGTACTGAGGCAGACACTCTTCCTCCCTCCCCACAGCCCATCCTAATCACAACCACTGTTTTAATGTGAAAAATCACAAATACAGTCAAGGAAGCCAGTTCTTCTCGGGGACCTTGTATGAGTGGACAAAAAGTCTCTCCAACGCAGAGCAGAGCAAGGTGCCATGAAGTATTTTGCACAATGAAGTAGGGCACAGACACATCTCCCAAAAAGAACTGTTCCTGATAGGCACTGAGGGAGAAGATTTCTAAATGGTAGTTTCGGCTCCCTGTAAATTATGCGATGCTTAGAAAATGGGGCTGAGTACATGAATTTTCTGATAAAAGTTGATGTGTTATTATAATAAAAATAAAGGGGTTATGAATATTTTGCATCTTTTTAACAAGTTAATTATTAGAAAAAATTTTTTTGGTCTCCTTTTTTGTGTCATTCCTTGGTTTCTCTTTTAGCAAGGTAGGACATTCAACCACTCTGAAGCAAACGTGACTTAAATTCTTTCCAAAGATCACTTGTTACCTGATGTTCTGAATGGAGAGCCATTGCCTTAGACTGGAACAGGTTCTTTGCTTAGACGAAGCCCTCTCACGTATTTATGCCCATGTCTGTGTGACTGAACAGCACAAGTAAATCCAAACACTTCAGCAAGACTTTCTTCTTAGGGACAAGTACAGTTGAATGTACTTAATTAAAATTTCATTCGTGAGACACTTCAATCTAGTCACCTCCTGTTACCTTAGACTGTTTTTCCTGGGCTCTTTTCATTCATGAGACATTCTTTTGTACTTAGGAACTGTAAATGGATTTGTATCTTCAGCATGCACATTAATAATGTGCTAGACAACTTCCGCATTCAAATTTGGTGGTGGTGTAGCTGCTGGAAGAGCACTTTCAGTCCACAAAATACGCTCATGGTTCCAGCTCTTCCCAGAAGTTCCCTTCATTGCATTTGTTACTTGAAAAAGTTCATTTACTCACACCTGAGTTTGCCAGTACTCCATGAAGCCAAGGCTTCACCCCCAGAGATTTAATATACTAGGGAATTAAAAAACATCTTCCTCCTTAACGTACCACTTCCTGCAGGTACAAATGCATTATGGAACTCACCCTGTAGCTTCAGTCTTTTACTGCGCTGGGGCTTTCTCACTTGGAAAGTGAGAAATCTCACCGTTGTCTCCCTTTTCTCTGGATCTTGGACTGCTGGCACAGTTCAGCTACTAACTTTTTTTTCCTCCTAGGTAAATATACTGGTTATTGTCTGTTTCAGCAGCTTAAAGTACTTATTTTTAGTCTTTCAGACTGGAGATAGATTCTCCCTCTCAAAATGCTGAGTCACTTTATTCCTTTTTTGCTCTTATTTGGCAGCTATAAATTGTTACAGATTCTTAAAGCAAATTTATCGCATTATAGAAGTTACTAGTAACTGGTTATTTTCTAAGTGAAAACATAAGTAGTAGAAAGCTTTTAAGTCCTCTTGCCAAGGATCACCCCATGTGCTGAGCACTCTGGGGTTTGTGGTTCCTTTGAGAAGATCTTCTACCTGCACGTGAAGAGCCTCTATCTTACTCCATGTAACAAAGAACAATAATAATCATATTAGAACACCTTATGTTGAACAAATACTTTTATTTACAAGAGCGTATGTGACAATTTTAAAATAAAAAAAATGGAACAAGTCTACTTTCAGTCTTCAGCCAGGTTTAGATAAAGTCTGCAGCTCAACTGGTTTCTTACTTGGCGTTCTAATTTGGAGAGCAAGTTTGTGGCAAAGCGATAATAATCCAGTAATTTGGTACCAATCCCCGTGTTGAAGACTACATAGTAGAGCTTAGTCTCTTCGTACATAGAAGATGTTGTATCCGAGTTCAACCATACCCCCAATAAGCAAGGCCCACAAAGGGATAAATACGTAGGCGAGTTTCATCGTAGTAAATCGCTGCAGTTTAGCACAGAGGGCAAGGCAGAAGGCTAATTTAAGTAGCATTGCAATGAGATACCATGCTTTTTTCTTGATGTTTTGGGAGCCATTGCGAGGGTCAAAGCCGGACTTGCAACGTCCAGCCATTTTTACAATTAACATAACTAGAAGAATAGTATCAAATATCCAGACTGGAATAAAAATGAGGAACCAGTTCCATGGTGCTTTCTCATCCAACTTCAGCACCAGCATGATCAGGAAGAGCAACGTAAAGAGCCATGTCAGTAGTACTCTTTGTGCCAGGGACATTCTCATTTAAACAGCTTTGAGAGGAAGTCTTTCACTGCCAGCAACAACCTAGCAAAACAAAAGAGGGGGGAAAGCATCAAGAGATGTCACTGCACAACCGTTAGGCATATTCTTTAAAGGCGACTTAATTTCTTGTTCTTGCTTTCCCACCTACATGCTGCTTCCTAGCATTTCTTTTATAACTACCATTCTCAGCAAAGCACTCCCTTTTGCTCCTGTCCACCATTCCACTTAAGTGCCTTAAGTCAGCTGTGGCAAGTGCCTTCATCGAAATTTGTTTGGTGAAACAAATTATGCTTTAATCCTAAACTAGCTGTCAAACTCATTTAGGGATTTTTGTACACTAAGAACACATTTAGATACATTTTCCTCCAGTACTAAGGCACTCATAGTTAACACTTGAAAATAAACCTAACAATTCTCTCTCTATAACAAAGTAATCATAATAAAATGTAAACCAACTAACAAGCATGAATAACAAACCATCTGAAAGATCCTGTAGTCTGCAGAGCTGCAGACAAAATAAGCCAGGCTGAAACTGAGCCAGTAAGCACTAATACCACTTCCAGCAGCAATCTTAACACTACTAAAAGCTAGGGATAATGTTTGCTTTCTGGCAGGTATCTAAAGTATGCAAACACTGGCTGACAGAAGCACTATTTAGGTTTATTGGCTTGGTAGTATATTTAAATGTCTATGTAGTCATGACAAAAGAAAAACAAGGACAACTGCATCTGCTACTACAGTCATAAAAGTTAGTTTTTATATTCCTAACTGAAAGGCTTTTACCACTGCATCTGCCAGAAGCTATTCACTGCAAGTATAAAAAGCGGGGGTGAGAAGAACTATGATCTTCCTGAAGATTTCATGATACAAATTAATATATACCAGTGAAATGGTGCTGAAGTAAGTTTCTTAATTATTTTAAAAATTTGAGATTTTTTTGAAATTTGGTATTTCTACTTAGAACACTGACGTTTTTTCACTTGAAATAAGAAGCTGAGCTTTGATTTGTTCCAGATCACAAAAACATTTCGTTTACTGAAAGTGAGATGATGTGTTCTGAAGCACCTAATCCTCACCAGCAGAGGCTGTGAGGGAAGGACAAGACCTGCTTCCCCTGCCTCCTTAGTGACCCTGGCCACGAGCTGCTGCTGCTTCCTCCATGTTATTACTGATGCTCACAAGACCACCCCATTAAGCCCATTAAAGTCACTGAACAAGCAGAGATCGATCAGCACCTTTTTCTTTTTAACTGGGCTAGGGTTTTTTGACAGATTAGCAAGTTGAACCGTTCAACTTTGTGCTCAGATAAGCACTGAAGCCAGGAGGAGGGAAATAAAAGCCACTGGCTTAACTGGTTAGGAGAGGACCTGCTACATTATCCTACAATTTAAATCTGTATCTTCTGATACAGAGTTCAACAGACCTACTTTTTTGTTCAGGCTGGGTTTGAAGTTTCAGTGGATTTGGTTTAGTGGATAGTAGTGGGTTTTCTCTTAAGGAAAAGAGACAGTTTAGCCTAAAATAATCTAAACTGGAGTCAGTGCATCCCTTCCCCTTGTGTTAGGGCTGACACTTGTGTGATTCACAGCAGGCCAGCTCCTTGAGCTGATCTAGCAAAAAAAAAAAAAAGTTTTAAATAGGATTTTTATACTTTGCGTTTTGCTGTCTCAGTTCTGCTCAGATCACCAAAGGTTCTGGTGAAAGCCATTTGCTGGTAGGGTGGACCTGAGGCCCTCTCCTTAGGGAAGGGGTGAAGCTTAGCAGTGACACTCAACCTAAGAGTTAATTGCTAAGTAGACAGAAAAAAATGCAGCAGGTTTTGATAGCATTGCATTTTCCTTGTTATAGAAACATACCTAAACCAGCTGGCAGGTGCTGAGGAGTACAGAACAATTACTATGACCTGCCTGAAGTATTTCCAGTATTTTGAAAACATTCCCGATATTCTCAAGTGCAAGTCTGCGGCTAACAGGAAAAGAGTAGTGATCTGAAATGAAGTTTCAACATTCCTTTCATGAGAACGTTTTTGAAAACTAGTTCTAGAAATCAATGCTACACATGCTACAAGAAGGAGAATCTCTTATAGCAAACTGGAGAAAGCGGAAACCAAAGAAACAGACTGGAAACTTGGGCCTGAAAGGGAAACAGGGAATTTAACACTTTTAGAAGTATCGGGTTATCAGACACTCAGAGAAGGTGCTATCAACTGTCTCTGGAAGAAATAGAAAGCTACTGAAGATGTTTTAGATGGGGCCACTCAATTTAAAGGTTGCTCAATTGATGAGAAGATTTTCAGTTTTCCTAAGTGCTCAGAACCACTTTATAACAATTTAAAAAAGCACAGGCAGAAAACTCATCATGGGATGTTATACTGCCTTTCTTTGACCTAATTAAAGCATGTAACTGCAAGATTGGGCAGGACTGCAAGGCTCCATTCAATTTCAGAGGCTTTTTTTGATGAAAACTCAAGAAAATCCAAGCGTACTTTTGAGATCTTATAGTCCTATAATCCAAGTAAAGGAAGCTACCAAATTTTAAAGACTGACAGTTGGGTATAGAACTGACACAATAATGAAGGGTTTGATTACATGGAGCACTCAACCATCTCTCACTAGGAAAGAAAGGAGATTATCAGCAGATTTTCAGCTAGAGGACAGCTATCACAACAAGAAGGTTAGCACTGGAAAAAGGATGCAGATCTGGTACAAGTCTGAGCTAGCTCTTCTGTGAAAACAGTGAAAGAACATTAAAGGCAGAGTGTAAAAATAAAAAAGCTCCCAACACCTTATAGGGCTTAGTAATTAGTAGGAAGTGAAAATTTTCAGTAATGACAAAGACAATCTAAGTAGCATTACTGACCTTGGTGGGATGATCTACATAATTAGAATATTATGATAGCTAATTATATCCTGTTTAGAAGGAAAAACATAACGAGGAGAGAAACTTACACATGACATCCAGCCCAATATTAATGATAACATAGATCTACAGATTTAAATTTAAGCCTTGAACATTGCCTAAACAAAGTTGAAAAAATGATATTATACTGAAACCAAATTAAATAGAACTCTAGCTTGGTTAAATGCCATTTTAAAGCCGACTGAGCAGATATGAATAATCTGATGCCTAGAAACAAATATTCCAGTAGCCTCGTTCCAAAGCCACACTTAAACTAGTCTGATATGAATATACAGGTTAGGTATCCACAAACTGTCCTTGCAATTGGTGCACTCTTAGTTCATGTAGTTTATGTAGATTTATAAGTGAGAAAGTCAAACTATAACATCCCCTCAACTGGAGTGCTTGTTTTACTGTTTTTCAACGAAACGGTAGTTTAAGAGTATTTGAGACTCCCGATTGCTGAATTTGGCTGGAAAAAAAGTAATAAATACATTCAGAAACCATTCAGGGGGACCGCAGGAGGACACCGACAAGCCAATGGAGGGTGCGGGGCCAAGCAAAGCCCGCGGCGGCGATTTCGCTGCCTCTCGCTGTCCTCTGAGGCAGAGCAGCCGTTTCCAGCGCAGGCCCGACCCGGCCTCGGCGGGGGCACGGTCGGCGGCGGCTGGGGCAGCCGGGCCCGCAGAGCTGCGGCCGGAGGAGACGGGCCGGACCGAGCCTGCAGCCCCACAAGGCCGCCAGTCGCCCCCACCCCCTTCCTCCGCCCCCGCGGCTGACCACGGCCCGCCCGGCCCCCTCCGCACCCCCGCGCCGGCCCTCCTGGCTGTCCCGCCGCCTCCCTCAGCCGAGACCCCCCCCGGGAGGCCCCGCTCTCCCCGCCGTAGCGGAGGCCCCGTCCACCTGAGGTGAAACCTCCTCCCCCGTCCCCCGCCACCTACCGCAGGGGCCTGCGCT
Organism: Fratercula arctica; assembly: GCA_947846985.1. Taxonomy (NCBI): domain Eukaryota; kingdom Metazoa; phylum Chordata; class Aves; order Charadriiformes; family Alcidae; genus Fratercula; species Fratercula arctica. The sequence goes on from CANTUZ010000001.1 coordinate 201,668,016, forward strand.
GCCCTGCGCCGCTGCCACCTCCCCGCGCCGGGTCTGGGCGCATCCCCCTCGCTCTCGCCCGGCTACGCGAAGCCGGACGCGCAGCTGAAGAGGCGGCCGGACCCTCCCCGCCCACTCCGCCACAGGAAACCCACCGCCCGCCTCACCCCCCGCCCCGCGCCTGCCCATTGGGCAGCGGGGACGCACGTCCCACCGTGCCCCGCTGTCATTGGGTATCGACGACGTCGTTCAACTTAATCCCCGCCTCCCCGTCGTGGCGACGCCCATCGAGGTCAGCCCGCCCCCTCACGGCCTGCAGCGGGTCAGCCTTGAGCCCGCCCCCCCTGCATTCTCTTCGCCGCCAATTCATGTAGGGAGCTGTCTGTCACACCGCCCCCGCCTCTCCCCGGGAGCTGTCCGTCAAAACGGCAGCCCCGCCTCCCTCCCGCTCTCATTGGGCAGTGTCGCCGCCAGTCACGCCTCGCAGGCGGGAGGGGGGCGCTATTGGTTACCGCCCCGCGCCGAGCCCCGCCCCCCGCCTCGGCGGTGGCGCGCGCGCCCTGTCGGGTGGCGCGCTGTTGCTGCCGCCGCCGCTCGGGCGCGCGCTGCTCCCCCCCGTTCCCGCCCCCCCGCCCCTTACTTCCCCCCCCCTTCCCTCCCCTCAGCTGTTGCCTCGCGCGCGCCCGCCTCCTCGCCGTCTCGCGCTCCCCTCACCGCTTCGTTGTCTGCACTGGCCCCGCCGCGGCACCGGGCGACCGGTAAGGTCGGGACTCGCCTCGGTCAACGGGGGAGAAGGAGGATGAGGAGGAGAAGGGAAGGGGGAGGGGGCGGCAAGTTCAAGGCGCGGCTCGGGGTAAGGGGCCGACCGGCTCCATGAGGGGCGACCGGCTCCATGAGGGGTGACAGGGCTGGGGGTTGCCCGGCGATAGGCGCATCCCCGGCGGGGCGCGGCGGCGGGCTGGCGGCGGACCCGCTCTCGCTGCTGGCCCGCCGCCGCGCCCCCCCGGTGTGAAGCCTGGGCGGGGGAGGCCCACAGGCCCGCGGCCTCCGAGGTCCCCCTCAGGCGGGAGCTACCGCGGGTGCCCCCCCCCGCGTTGAGGGGGGCCCTTCCCGCCAGGTCGTGTTACGGCTCCGACCGTCCCTGATGAGCCTCCGGCGACCGGGCTTGTTGGCCTCCCATCGCTGAGTTTACGGTCCGAGGCTCGAGCTGTTGCCGTACGCGTTATTCCGACTGGCTAAATCTGACTTCTGTAATGCATCTTTTCCTTGGTAAGTTGCCTTAATGCGTCTCGAGCTGCTTTAACGCCTCTGTCAGGTGATAGGACTTTTTTTTTTTTTCCCTCCTTTTCCTTTCAAGGTCCTGCATTTCAGCATCTTCACCTTCATCTCTGACCTCGTCTCCTCCTTGTGTTTTACACACCTTCCTCTTCTTTTGGTGCTTATTCCTTATCCCATTTTTTTCTTATTTCCGCCCTAACCCAATGACAACCTGTCTACACCTCACATATTGTCCTTACTTTTCAATTTGGGAATCTAAGTGTTAGGCTACTTCCTCTGTGTTAAAATTTCTTCTGTTGTGTTCATTTCCCTGCTAAGTGTTTTATTTGCTGTCTTTTCTACGAGAAACAAAGGAGAGAGCAGCGGAGGAAGATGATCCCTCCGTAGTAGAACTATCCAGGTGTTTGTGTCTTTTGTTTTTCATACACACTCCCTGAGTGCATGTGGCTCAGGTATATCAGATTCAGCGACAAAAAGTCCATATTCTCAAGCTCTACACTTCGTATTTTGTCTTTTACTGCTTTTACATGTTATTGGTCACTTGAAAAGTAATGCTGCTGAGTCTTGCGTTTTGTTCTGAATTTGCCAGTGCCTTATCCATCTGTCATATAATTACCTGGAAAAAGTAATTAATTGGAAAACCTGACTTGTTGAAACAACTTTAATTAATGCTCTGAAATTCTTTGTGATGAAACATTTCTACAGAAAATACAGCTGGTTTTACGATTTTGACACACAAGTTCTCTAATAGGAATGAGACTAAATACAGTGTGTCATCAGTAATTTTCCCGCTTCTATCTTCCTGTTGATGCTGTTAAACACATGGTGGTATCTGTTTTATCAGGGAGAAGTCCATCACTTGAAATAACCTGTTAATCCTAGTAAGTGAATCCTAGTATCTTTAGCTGCCTTAAAATGGTCACTAAGTGGCAGAAGGCTATATTTCTGCTATATACCTTAGCAGTTGGCATGAGATGTTTTTGCTTTCCTGGATTTAGAGGCTAAAAGTGTTCTGTGAATAAATCTCTGGGTTATAAATAGCTGTATGTATTTGGCTATTTCTGTAGCTCTGAAGGTTTTGCTGATCTTCTTTGATTTGCCTCTTTATTTGTAACTCCCTGGAAAGGATAATCCTTTTCTCAGAAGTCTTATTTTTGTTACAGTAGGTATTTATGAACGAATGTATGCACACATATTGTACTTCTGTCACTTTTGACTTTTGTTATTTCCTCAGAGCTCTACAAAATTTTGCAAACAATTTTCACCTCTGAAGGCAAAGGTTGAGAGTGGTACTTGGAACCGGTGTGTTTAAGATCCTGATCCTCTTTTGAAGTGGAATGTTTGTGCAGTTGAATTTTCTGTTGCTATGTTTTGCTGCCAATGTATGTTTTTATTCTGGATATAAATATTATAAAGGATAAAACAGGAGCCTGAGTCATCTGAAAAAGAATTTGGAAACCTAGTTAGTTTGATTCAATGCTTGTAGTAGAATTTTTTCCTCTTGTGTTGTGTGGAATGTGACATACAAATAAATTGTCAGTAATTGTTGGGAACTCCAAGGAGCATTTCAAGTGTTCCGGTAGTATTGGATTTCTCCCAAAGCAGAGTTAGCTCAGCTTGTCTCAAAAAGTTGGTCCTGGCTGTATCCATAGTTGCCTGATATTGGTGAGAATTCTGGGAGAACTCAAAATTCTGTAGGCTTTGAAATAGGAAACAGAGTATTGATGCAGTATGAGAAGGGAGGCATAGGTGCACAAAAAGTCTTCCAGTCAGCGTTGTTTGAGGCGGTTAACCAGGCAGCCAAGGGGGGAGCGGCTCTTGGAGTTGAACAATGCTGTTCCCGTCACATCTGGCAGGGGTCACTGGAAAGCAGTGGACATTATTTCTTTACCAGTTCTCCAAAGTTACATATACTGTCTTCCCAGGCTTTTCTAAATATTGTAATTTCTACTTGTTTATAGTAGAAGGTTTGTTAACAAAATCAAAACATGATTTTTTTTTCCTTTTCTCAGGACCCCTGTGAGTGAGAGTGATGACAGTCAGAGAGTTGGGGGTTTTTTTGTCTGTGAGGAAGTTCTTTTCCTAATAAACAGCGTGCTCTACAGATTCATCACCCAACAGTTTATGTGAATTTTTAGCTAGGCTTACTAAGGACACAGAGCTTGTACAGTTACTTTCTTTCTTTGTCTTCTGCCATTTGAGTAACTTCTTCAGTCAGTCAGATGACGAAACCAAATTCAATGGCAACTGAAAGACATTGAGTACCCACACAGTGACGAATTTATAAAAATTTGTCAAAAAGTACCTGCTGAAAGTTTTATAATTTTTATAACTTTATATTTATTTTGGACCCAAATTAATATTCACACCCAAAGAAAGGCAGTTATAATTGAGTCCCTTCTTTCCTCAGAAAGAGAGCAACTAACTGCTGGCCAGTGTGTGTGCTAAGCTCTGAGCCATCGTGGTGCATACTGCTACCGGCCCAGCCAAATAGCTGGGGCAGTTGGTAATATGGGTGGAGGGCAGGAAATAAAAGTGTTGGGTGAGGTGGAGAAGGACAACAGGGAGACACGGTACACTGGTAAAAACAGACTTAATTGTTTCTGCCCACAGAACAAGGTAGGCCTTCTTTTTTTCTGTAATGTTTTTCTGTTTAATACAGGAAACAAAACTCTTGTGGGATACCTCTGTCGGAGGTACGGCTCCTTCTGACTGTTCAAGGACAGTTGACCACTACTTACTCTAAGATATGTAGTGGTGTGAAAAATAAAAGACTTTGAAAGCTTTAAATATCATGTATTCTCTCTTGAGTTTACTGTGGTGTTATTCATAAAGGTCCTTCTTGCTGGGGAGAGAGGAAACGGTTAACTGCTTGAAGAAATTACATTCAAATTTGTAAGGACAATAAAAGAGCTTAATAAATTGCCTATAGGGGAGAAAAGAGTTACTAGTAATTAGGGCTATAATGTATTGCTGTGTAGTGTTTGGGTATGCTCTACATGTAATCATAGAATAATTTAGGTTGAAAGGGGCCACTGGAAGTCATTTATCCAGTCCAACCCCATCTCAAAGCAGGGCCAGCTTCAAAGTTAGAGCAAACATGTATACGTATATAGCAATACCCATTACGTTGTCAAGAAGTCTAGAAATATAGCTTATGTTTGTGGTTTGGGGGTTTTTTTTTTTCAGTTGAGGGGAGGATATTGAAGAGTTCATAGAGCTGTTTTCTTGTTTCTTAATTTAAATGTGCAAAAGGGATTTTTTCCAAATTCACTTCTGCTGGGAATACTCTTTAAGTGAGACATATAGTGTTCAGTATTTAATTCTTTGTTCATTTGAGGTGGTCTTGGTAGATGTACTCCAGAGAGACTAGATGGTTTCCTGGAATGAATCCAAGCATTGGATTGCAAATTGCAAATACATTTGTCGTTCTTGTTCTTAAAAAATAAAATACAATTGCGAAGAGGGAGAAGAAATTAAAGCAATATAGCATCAAATATGAAGCCATGCAAGCCTTGCATTTTGGAAGTTGGCCAGCGCCAGATGCTTTTGGGGGTTAGGTGGTTGGCAGATACCAGCCTGGCAGCTAAACACTCTTCGTGTTCAGCTGTCTTAAGGGACAGTTTGTTTATACTTGCCATGTTGCTCATACACTTTCCTTGGTATTTGCTACTGGCCGTTGTGGGGCTGGGTTAGGTGGAGAGTTTGTGTGGCCAAATACAGCCCAGTGATCTCATGTTTTCTTGCATCCCGGGTCATGGATTCCCTCAGCTGTGTGTTTATTTTTTTTCTTATTATTGTGTGTTTAAATAGCTGCTTTCTTTTTGAATCTGAGTACAATCTTGGCTTCAGTGACTTCCTGTGGTACTGAGTTTAACAGTCTAGTTATGTGTTGTAATATAATATTTCTCTGTTAAAAGTTTGGCTGTGCTATCCTCTAAGCTCAGTTAGTGAATGAAGTTCCCAGTACTATTGGAAGCTGTTGTTTTCTTGACCATATTTTCTGTATATTTTTTAAAGTCTCAATTAATTTATAATTCCTTATTTTTCTGTTCATATTTGCCTATCTCAACAGGACAGTCTTTCAAGTTATTAACAACTTACAGCGTTTCTCAGAACACCTCCCCCCTTCCCCAGTATTTTAATGTTCTTCTTCAAATAAAATACATGCATTTCGGGTAGGATTGCACAACTGATCAACAGAGCCGTACTGCAGTGTTTTCCTTCTCATTCCTCTTTTATTCAGGTGTCTGGGTACTCTCATGACTATAGGATATCGAATGGAAGAGCTCACTGAGCTGCCAAATTTCCTTTCTGAATTTGAGATACCTGATTTTAAAGCTTTCTGTGGTGTACATAGTTCACTCCTCCCCCTCCCCCCCTTCTAGATATCATTTGCATTATTGATAATAAATTCTGTTTATGTTAATTATTCACTGTTAAAGTTGATCTATCTTTTTATGCTTTGCTAATGTGAGATTAATTGTAATCTGGAATTGTTACTACTTCAGGTTTTCTTCTCTGATACAGAAAAAAAATATAGTGAGCACTGCTGGACCTATTTGCAGAAGCCTGAGGTTTGGAATCATAGGGCAGGGCTCAGTTCACACCAGTTAAGGACTTAACTTAGGCAGTACTTCATAAAAACTCTAGTCTAAATAGGGGAGGAGGAGAGGGAAACAGTGTTAATTAGTCCAGATTAACTCTGTTAATGGTACTTCTGGAGGCTTGTGGGTGGAGGCTTGCAGAGTGTTCAGGTTGGTTTTGGTCAGAGCTGCCTCACTACCGGCAATGGCATTAGTGCTCATCTTACTTACTCTGTGGTCCATAGATCTGTGGAGCTAATTCAGGCAAAAACTGCTCATTTACTTGTTAATGGTAGTCGGGTCTGTGAAGCTGTCTCCTGAGTGATGCGCTCCAATGCTAGTAAAAAGGGTGATGGAAGCTGGTGACTGAGGAAGAGTGTAGACTGTGGTGATTCTGGTTTAGAGTGGTTAAAACAGTTGTGAAGCTTGCTAGGCCACCCTGACCTTCTCCATTGGCTCTGTGTGGACCTCATGTGTCTTTAGTGAGTGATTTCTTCTGCTGGAAGTTCCCTCTTAAGAGCTCTGGGAACGAGCAGGAATGTAGGGCATCTCTATTTATTTGTAAGCTAACATTTGCTGTCAGCGCCTGATGAAGCAGTGGCGTGATGAGTGTTGGTCTTTCTCATAAAAGTCTAATGGTTAGAGTACTTAGACAGTTGGAAGTCATGATTTCTGGTCCATTCATCCTGAGTGGTTTGAATGTCAAACCTCTGAAAAGAGCTAGCCACCAAAGGCATGTGTGTACTGACTGAGATCCTGAATGTCTGCCTGTATCACTACAGGGTGTTCGAGTGTGTGAAATCAAGAGTAACATAAAGAAAGCAGACTAGGAAGATTTAGTCTGATTTTAGTTTTGGGATTAGGACACTTCTATGTGGAGGAGAACAGGGGGTCCCAGATGAGCCTCCCTAGGATTTGTGTGCTCTTTGCCTTGGACTGACACTGAATGGGAGAGCTGGCAACCCAGCTGTGTGCGATCCAAGGAGCTGCTAGGCACCTGAGCAGGCAATAAATAGGCCGTTTTATTTACACTGGATGCTGCTATTAATCTTTATTATCCAGTTAGCCTATTGCAATGGAGAATGTTGGCCTCAAAATTTAGTTCAATTTTCTGCCTGGTGTTTGATCTGTGTCAATGTTTGCTTTTCACAAACAGCAGTCTATTTAGAAGTCTTTGACATCCTTCCAAAGGCTCTTGGAAAGTCCACATATGTTTTATCACTTGCTCTTGTTTATCGGTTAGTTTGACATGTTCAGAAATGCTGATAGACTAAGACATGATCTTCCTTTGCAGAAACTGCTGATTAGACGCTATCAGATAGTCTTTCAGGTATAATGGTGTTCTATTTTTAATGATTGTTTTGAGGAGCTTGCCAGATACACATGTAAGGCTTGTTAACCCTGCAATTCCTTGTTTGGATTACTCCAGAGACTTTTTAAAAAATATAGGCTCAGCATTTGCTATCATGTTCCTACAGCAGTGGCTGTTATAAGAGACTGCAGCTTTTTCTGACAGCTCAGCCACTTCTCATGCCTCAGCTGCTTCAAAAACTTGCTGGATAACTATTTGTAGAACATGATGCAAACTTGGTCATTTAGGAGTGGTTTTCAACTTCCTGATTGTACTCATCAAGCAGCCGCAACTCTGCTGTGCATTGCCTGGTGACAGATAAACACGTCTTCCTAAACACCAAGTCAGTATTTTCAGTGAGCAAGATATATTATTGCAGGGAATTACCGTTGTGTTTAGAATCACAAGGGGGAGAAAAGGAGCATTGACCACTGTCTTTGGGTTTGGGGCTTTTTTTTTTGAGTGTTTGTTAAGAAGAATGTATATATAAATGAAAAACATAGTATTTATAGAAATTCTGTTCCTTAATAAAGTTGTTACAGTTCTAAGAGCAGATGTATACAAACAACATTTCAGGGATTTCTCATTATAAAACTGTAAATATGTTTAATGGGATATGTATGTATGTGTGTAGTATTCAGTACAAAACCCGGGAATTAAAAAGAGCAGAACTTGAGTTTGACCAGGTTTTATTTAATTTTTTTAAAGATGCAGCATTTTCAGAAATGTCTTGGCTAGGTCTAGCATGCTAGCAGCAATTCTGCATTTGGATTGACAGGAATTTTGTAACTAACATCTCTTATAGAAGATAAGAAGGGCTTGAATTTTTTCCACTTCATTAAACAGTAGAATATGTTTAAATATTAGGAGCTTTTGGCTAATTAATAAACACTGCAGCAGAGTCAGGAGTAAATTATGAAAGGTGTAGAATCCTGGACTTCTCAATACAGACTCCTTCCCCTCTATTTTTACAAGTAACATAACTATCAAATTTTTCACGGCTGCATTCAAATGGAGTAGTGAACAGAAACCAATTATGTTACAAAATTAGGAAATTTGCACAGACCTTAAGGCTGAGGGCATAGATTCCAGAAATGGCTGCAGAAGTTGCAACAACTGCACACAATGTTCTTTTCCCAGAACCTGAAATAAATCTCAGAAATCCTGATACTCAACATTTTGCTACAATTTCAGACAGTTGTGTAATTCACTGGCAAAACAAGTATTCCTTGGGAGACAATTATTTTTTGTGGTACTTCCTTGCTGGTTCGTCCTTCAGATATTGGCATTTTTACTGTGGAAGTCAAGGTGGTTAAGTTGAGCCTAATTCACATCAGACTTTGAAAACTGATTCTCGCTGCACGCTCTGTGCTGCAGCTGCAGCTGTGAGAGCTTCCTGCTTGGGATGGTAAGTGATAAAGGGCATGAGCTTATAAGGAAGAATAAATATGCAGTGGCAGAAATGGGATCAGATATCGTGGTTTGTGGGCAAAATACAGAGGCCTGAGATAGAATTTGTTTTTCACTAACTGACATCTTACTGGGGGCACAGACAGGTGTGGACAATGCCGCCAAATGCCTGTACGTGTCATGATACATCACGTTTGGTACATCTGTGTTCATAATGAACAGGGCTTGATACACAGCAGCCAGCACAGGGTCTGATTCATATTTTATTGTTGCTGTTGTTGGCCTCATAAACTCCTCAAACAAACAGCAAAACTCCCCAAACGAGTATCTAGGGATAGTCAATGTTTTTTTCACTAGTTTTTTTGGGTTGATTGTTTTTTTGGGTACTTCGGGGTTGGTTTTTTTTGAGATAGAGTGAAGAACAAAGTTTGAAAATTCATTCTCTTTCATGAGCAGTCTTAGGAATGCTGGTATCCAAATTTAGCAGAGTTGTTGGTGTTCTTTGCGGAAAGCAAGTATGTTAATTCCATTTTATTTACAAACTATCGTGCTGTTCCTTTGGGAAAGCAAGTATGTTAATTCCTTTGTATTTACAAACTATCATGATTTTGGATTGCAAGGCAACAACTTGGGGACCCTTGGCTGGCATGGCAGCAGGAGTACTTTTCAAGCTGGCTGCTGGATAGAGTCCTTAAGTTAGCAGTGTCTAAGTTTTAATTTTTTTTTTTTTTTTTTTCTTCCTTCCCTTTAGCTGCTTCAGATTTTCTTAAGGCTAGCTGAAAGGAACGTGATAAAACTTCCACTGAAAGGCGTGAGCCTGGGAGTGACAAGTTTCTTGTTTGCTTGTGTACAATTTGCAATTCTGAAATGCTGTTTTGAGAACAGCGATGCATAGATAAAGGACTTAAACAGAACACTGAGTGCATTATATAGTATTTGGTGTTCCTTTTAAAAGAGGAAATGTAGGCTTAATGGTTTATTTGTAATGTGCATCAAGGGAATGTGTCTTTTGAAGCACTGCTTCAAGGATTTAATCCTATTCTTGGTGTCAGTGGCAGAAATCCCATGGATTTGAGTGTAGGAAGGATGACTCCTGTTAAGTTTCTGCATTACACTGATACCTGTGTGGGGTGGTTTCATCATGGCAGAAGCAGCTTCTCAGTCAACAGCGGATGCCTAATATGACTAAGCTGTTTATTGGGCTCATTTAAAATTAACTTAAAATATTAAATAATGACAACAATTTGATGATAATGTTAACTTCTATTTTGATGTTGAACCTGGAAGGTGAGGGGTTTTTTCCTCATTAAAGTTATTTCCTAGCTGTGCATCACATCACCAGGTATAATGTTTACTTATAAGTGAGTTTGTGTGATACAAATGTTGCTACAAAATGAGTAGTTTAGGCCATAGGCTTTACTGTTCTGATTCATTTTCTCTTCTTACTCTTCATACCACGAAATCTTAGTGAAATCATGCCTGTGATTGTGAAAATGTAATATGGAGGATCTAACATAATGGTAAAATAGTTGTATTGTGGAAAGCAGTTGAAACCAAGTTCTAGTATTCTCATGGCTTTATGCAGTAACTTTTTTAAAACTGCCTTTAATTTGCTGCTAAGAGAAGTTCTTCTGAAGGTAATACAAATCAATGACATTTAAAAAAAAAAGAGACAAATGCCACAGCTCTGCAATTTTACTCTTAATGATGTCTAGTGAACATGCCAACTTCATCATTCCATGATCATAATGAGTTGAGAAGGATATTCAAGGCTTGACTCAACAGCTGGATGGTATCCTGACCATTCAGGCTAGGATTGTTACAAAGGAAACAGGTTCCTTGAAATACTTAGTGATTCACAGGGTTTACAGGCAAGGAAAGCAACTATTTGCCTAGACTTCCTTGCTTGTGTTATATTTTTAATTATGTCCTTTTGCTAGTTGACACTGCTTAGACTTGTATATTCTTCCAAAAATTGTAGTTTTTCGCCTTTTTTAGATTATATTTTCTATAGATTGTAATTTAGAAATATATGTATTTGTGTCTGGCTTGGGTTGCCAAAACCCTGTGGATATGAGTAAAATTTTTAAATATATGTACTTTGAATTTATTTAAATCTCTGTAGTGTAGTAGCTAATCCTGTTTTACACAATAAGTACTGCAATGCTTGAATGAGCATTTAATTACCTGAAGACATCTAAATATAGATTTCTGTGGCTTTTGAAAAACTGCTCATTTAATTGCAAGGTATAGTGTGTACTTACTTAAAATGGAATATGATTACGCTCTGAAATGGAAAAGAAATAACTAAGAAACCTCGCTGATGAATGAGGATCACCGAAACCAGGTAGTCATCTATTTTTAGTTTTAAGGAAGTAATGAAGTTTTGATCAAAAAATGTGGCATGTTATTCATAGTATTAACTGAGTTTGAATGTTGAATGTCCCAGAGGTGTTATGGTCAAGCTTTTATGTTTGGGGTGTTCTGTCTAATCTCTGAAGCTGGGACTATTTTTTGTGTTGCTCTTAAGTCTCCAACTAGTTAATCTTAAATTAATCTTGCTGTAGTTGCTCTGCACAGGACATTATACCACTGAGTGCAAAAGCTGGTCCCTGTCCCAGATGCAGGAATTCGACACAGAACATGAAACAAATGTCTAGATCCAGAGAGGACGGGAGAAGAGGAAGGCAGAAGCGTAGGCAGTGAGTGCTTTGTTGTGCTTCTGGATGTGTATCAGCTGGTTTGATTTGTTCACTTTACCCATTTGATGTGCCTCAGAGCCCTGCTTGTACAGTCAGACTTCAGGACCAATACCAATACAAATTGTCAGCTGAATAACATATTAACTTGTAGCGAATATGCAGAGTTCTGAAATTGTACGTAGTCTCCCTTGTAGGTGTTTAGTGAGCTGGGGGCAGATGCAGTGCCAGGGCTGCATCTTAAATGCCTTGAGTTGTTACCATCCATTTCTCATCCAGATAAGTTAGCTTCAGGCCAAGTGTATCAAACTCATTATACTGTCTCAACCGCCCCCGCCGCCCCCCCCCCCCCCCCCCCCCAAAACTAAACCACAGATGAATCCCAGGCCCTGCAGGCAGAAACACTATCCAGAAATAATTATATGCACCTTTTCACCTTTCATTTCAGTGCTGTCTCAGAAATTGTGTATGTCTTAAAGAAAGAAGCACATGATATTTTCTCATAGAGGTATTTTTACTTAGCACGCCAAACTCTGTTAAAGTCTTTTGAGACATCCATCCCATGACTTCGTCATACTTACTTTTGTAAGCATCATCTTTGCATTTGTGTATGGAAATGTGTATGCAAATATGCTTTAAACACCACCAAAATAGACTCTATAGAGTATTTAATGTAGAGAGTTTCTTAAAAATACAAAAACCATGGGTAATTTAAATGACAGGTTTGTTGATAGAAATCAAATAAATTAATAATAAAACTACTTCATTATACTTGATTTATAGCTTTGTGATGTAATTGTTTCTCCAGGTGAAGGATTTTTCAGTGAATTGGAGAACTACTGCAAAAAAAAAAGGTTGCTGCCTTTAAAATGGCTTGTCCAATTTTAACTGTATTTGACACAGTTGGAAGTCTTAGATTCAAAAATTAGTGTTGATTTCCTGAAGAATAGTTGACCTCAGAAGAGAGAGAGATGAATTTAATGTAGCTGTTGAGAGAAAGGTTTCTGTGCAGGTTCAACAGTTAGTTCTTTACTACCAGAAATGGGTTTCTCCAACCTTTTTCTTATCCTGTAGTTATGGTGGTAGGAAGGAGGGTGTATTTTATGTGAGAGAGGATATTGGTTTAAGAGAAATGAGAAGGAGTTAAAGATCCTTCAGGATGAGTTCACAGAGGAGGGGAAGGCGAGGGGTGCAAGTGTGATCAAAATCTGTATGGCATCCTTCCTACATTGGTACCTCCTGAGCAGTGGAACTACTTTCACTGTGACTGTGTGATGTAGGTCACAATATGCGTGGAGGTTATGTATGGCTAAGGATTTTATGTTGCTTTGAGTCTATAGTCCAGTGTAGCAAATTATTTTAAATTTAAGTTTACTTAAACAGGTTTTCAAACGAACCAGCAAATCCTATTTTAAGCTTTGTATGGGTGAGAAAGGAGGGTAATCAATCTGTGTAATATGCCAGGTTATATCAAAGTCTCTGTTGGGCTCCATGCTTTATGTGACAGAAATATTTTTATATTTATTGTGCCAATGAATTCTTAATAACTGATAATTGCTCTTAGAAAAACTGCTACTATTATCAGAAACAACTAGGCCAGAAACAATTACAGATGTTGACACAGCCATGGCTGCCAGCTTTAACTGACTTGATGTGACTTACATGATGGTATTATCAACAGTGGAAAAATTGCAGTGTTTGTTTGCTCAGTTGTACCAAAAGTCAGTGTCCTGATATTTCTGAAATTTGATAACAACTGTTGAAACTTTCTTAGAGACATTTCTCTCTATTGTGTTGCAATTTTATCTGAAGTTGTATAAAGTGTATTGGAGTTACACTGTTAGAAATCTTAAATATAGTTCCTTTTGGGTATTTGATTTCTCTTTTTTGAAACAGCTTTGTGAAACATGAAAATGTATGGCATTAGTTTCTTAGAAATCCTCAGGACCTGGTATAAAATCAATCTATTTGTTGAAGGTTTATACTATACTGTATATGATACATATCCAAACTTTTACAAATACAGTGTCTTTAAAGTAATGCACCATGTACATCCATACACAAGTCAGAGATGACTGAATAAAGAGGTGTCAGTGCAGAACTGAGTCTTTTAGAGGGTAATCTTTTCTTTCCAAGCAATGCCTTGGAAGATGGGAGTGTCGATAGGGCCTTTGTAGAGGGACTATTTGTGATTTTCATACAAACAGCTGTTACTATCAGATAATCTAATCTCTGCTTTTATTTTTTTAAAACTGAAAATTTTTGGTGATGAACAATGCATAATAAAGCATCATGAGTTATTCTAATGCTTAGACATTTCATGAAGATACTTTTATTTTAATCTATTGCACAGTTTCGGTTTCCATACTGTCTGTTGAACGTTGTATTTTTCTTTGCCTTTCATATCTGTGCAAATGCTGTGAACAAATGTCTTATCTTTCTCTTTGTTTTAAAAATGAAGATCACCTTTAATCTTTAACTACAAAAACCACCTACAGATTAATAATCCTTGCTTTCTTTTAATGAAGAGCCATAAGGTGCAATATTGTTGTTGATGTTGACAATGCTGTGATAAGTGTGATATTTTTATCAGAATATACCCCTTAATCACATTGGTTTTTTCCTGAGAGATCAATCTTTGTGGGATGCTTGAAGCATAGTTTGGTGTTTGGGGGCTAAACTACCACTCCTCCTCCTCACCACTGGTGAGGCCACACCTGAAGTGCTGGGTCCTGTTCTGGGCTCCCCAGAGACATGGACATACTGGAGAGAGAGTCCAATGAAGGGCCACACAGATGGTGAAGGGGCTGGAGCATCTCTCCTCTGAGGGAAGGCTGAGAGAACTGGGACTCTTCAGCCCAGAGAAGAGAAGGCTCGGGGGAATCTCCTCAATATATGTAAATACCTGAAGGGAGGGTGCAAAGTGGACTGAGCCAGGCTCTTTCCAGTGGTGCCCAGTGACAGGACCAGAGGCAATGGGCATGAACTGAAGCATAGGAAGTTCCCTCTGCAGGAACTTCCCTCTTACTCTGAGGGTGACTGAGCACTGGCACAGTTTGCCCAGGGAGGTTGTGGAGTTTCTATCCTTGGACATGTTCAAAAGCCATCTGGACATGGGCCTGGGCAGCTCAGTCTAAGAGGCCCTGCTTGAGCAGACGAGTTGGACTGGGCAACCTCCAGAGGTCTCTTCCAGCCTCAGCCACGTGTGATTCTGTGAAACTGTGTTTGCGAAGTTTTTTTTAAAAGGTCATCTTGTGTTGATTTTTAACAGTTATGGTTTATCCTGGAATAATTCAGATACTACATTTGGAAAACTTGTTTAGTATTTTGAAGTTACTTATACTAACTTTTTCAAAGCCTGTCGCATAATTTGTTAGGGATTTATAGCTTTACAGAATAAAATAGGAATTTCCTTGCATGTTAAATACTTGATGCAATTATTTGAACATAACATTCTTAAACTTTTTGTAAACATATAAAGGATGCTGAATATTAGGTGAAGCTGAAAACTTAAGCTTTTACCAACTAGTGTTAAAAGGTCACTTGTAGTGTGCCCCATTTACTTTTTTTTTTTTTAACTGGGCTTGAGTATGGCATATTTGTTTACATACATATATTTTTAAAGGGAATCAGTGAGATGGAAGATTATTAAACACAAAAGTATTCAGATTTTTTGACAAATATTTTAACAGGGTTTTTTTTAATTCCTTCTTCCTTCTCTTCTTCCACTGGCTGCTTCCTGCCTTAATTAACAGTTTGAAATATAGGTACTAAAATAATTTAGCTGTTATTAATCTGTTAATATCTGAAGTAATCTATTTGTGAAATACTTGAGTTTGGTTTTAATGATAATACGTTCATATCTGGAAGAACTTGCATATTATAATAAAATATCTGGAAAGGATTCTGTAATTCTTACCTAAACTTTCCTTTGAGTTTACAGAATGTCCAATATGAGGGAATGTTTGCAATTTTGTAGAAAGACAATAATTCTAAATCTGAAGGCTTTTTATGTTTATTTTCTTTATTCTTACTTTTTTTCTGAACTAACTCTGTCTGATTACATGAAAAAACTTTTAAAATTCATTTTCAAGGTAGGAATGTTTTATGTAGGCTGAAAGGTTGCTTTTTTTCACATTGAAACTAATGACAAGTGACATCAAAGATCAACTAATACTACTGCTATTTGCTGCCGTTAAAACAAACATACCACTCTTCCTTGTTTTTCTCCTTTTGACTTAATTTTAGTCTACTGTTTTCACCAGTGTATTAATTTTATCACTAGTAGAATTCTAGCACTGATTTTCTTTCCCCCCTTCAAAAATATCTAATAGCCTGTATGAAATTTTCTTACATTTTATAAGACAGTTATTCCTGAACTTCAGAATACTGTGCTGTAGTAATAACTATAGGTTGCTTAATTTAACAGAAAAAAAAAAGCTGTGTGTAATATAATTCTTGTGAGGCTCTCATGAGACAATAACAGGTTGTCTCTGTGCCACCTGTGTTTTACTGGGAAGGATGGAGAAGACTGAGACTTCTGATGTCCTGTAGCAGCAGATTTCTATTTTTTTGTTTACTGAGAGGAGAAAAACCAAACTCTTACTAAAATAGTAACGAGGCAAGGTATAAAGTATATATAGCTGTTCAGTGCTTTGCAGGTAATGGGAATGTTTCTACGTTTCCGATGTTGGCCTTCATAGGGAAGGTGGAAGTAAAGTTCTGTCTTTTTCTGTTAACAGCCTAAAATGACTGTGTGAATTCAGTGGAATAAATGGCGTCCAAAGTAACTGATGCTATAGTTTGGTACCAGAAGAAGGTAAGCTTTCTATTTGTTTTTATGGTGGCTTTAAAAAAAAAAAAAGTTGGCTTATTGTATTTTATGTGTAAAGTATAATAAATACAGTTAGCATTGTATGAGAGTGAGTAGCTTGAAACTTTTCTTCCAAAATAAATATTTAGTGACTGTATCTAATGAAATGGAATAGCTTTTGGTCTATGCTGAAAAGTCCTCATTCCCTTGGCTACTTGTGCTATGGAAAAAAAGGAAAGAAAATTTTCGTTTTCAGTAGAATGTTAATTAATAAACAGGAGAATGTTATTTCTATAGCACATAAATGAATCCTTGTATTTGAAGAAAAAATAAGAATTGAAACTTATTTTCTGTCAGCAACAAGGAACTGTGTAATCCATACCCAAAAGAGGTAGGCTAGGGCTTTTTAGAAGTTAGATAGAAAAAAAAAAAAAATGGGGGGATGGGAGAACAAAAAGATTTCTTTTGGAGATACATAGTTACAGTATCACCTGATACTGTATCTTTTGATTCATGTTTACACCTAGAAATGTTGATGTCTCTAATTTATTATTTTGACCATTTCACATCATCATATCCCCTTGACATTAGTATGCCAGTTGGCTTATTCAGTTACATTGCTTTTAAATAGCTGAAAAATTTGCTAAATTTTGAGATAGGCTTCTTTACTAGGATATTAATCGGGTGTGATGATTAATTTTTATTTCTTCGCTCTTGATGATTTAGTAAATTTCTATGAATTATTGTTTTCCTTGGGCCTGTGGCTGTCTTTTTGAGAGGATGCATCTTGTCCTTAGGAGAGTGATGGCAACAGTCTTCAAAACAGAAATTCTGGTTAAGTTCTAGCTAAGCAACAGTTAATTCCTAGAAATAAGACAATACTGGTATGCTTTGCTGAGATCTTTACAACTATGAATTAAAGGTACAGTTGGAAAAGCAGAAAATCGAATTTTGCTGATTTCATTTATTCTGAACATTCGATTATGTATTAAAAAATTGAAAATAATTCAGAATTTAATGAGGATTTTTTGTTTGGTTTTGTACTGTGTACTCTCTCCCTTCTTTTATTCAAGCTTTACAAAAAGTATTTTTGTAAAAGTATCGGTGGAATTACACAGTGGTTTTGAACTGTTTCTTGATTGCAGGTCCAATCCCATTTTTTAAAGATTTGGAGGATGACTTGTAGAAGATTTAGTGTAACAAAATTCAGTGCAGGATCTTATGGAAGGGGAAAGCGATGCTGATTTTACCCACTTCCACTCATTCTGTCATTAATTTAATTCAGTCACACTGCCACACTGGTAATACTTACAAGTACCAAGTTGTGTGTGTATTTGGCCTGGCCAGGACCTCTTTTGTGCAATGCGAGAGATGCTGGCTATCAGATCCTCATCATGTCTCTGAGGTTTTTTTCATTGGTGATGATGATCTAGTCTTTGGACAGATATTTTACGGTATTCAGCTTTAAATATAAATGGTCCTTTGATGCAAGAAAGAGTCTGAAGTGTCCATAAATCTTAAGTGAAGTTCATGCTTGTTATCTGTTTTTTTTTTTTTAAATACATGTCTCTCTTCCTGTCGGTCATAGAGAAAAAGGAATGCCATATGTGATATGCTCCAACTTTCCATCCTCCTGATGTTAGGAAGGCAGGATCTTCTGCTGATGAGTCACTGTGCTCTTACAGAGGACAGGCCTTCTGGTGTTCATATAAACAACCCATTCCTCAGTTTTACTTTCCCAGGACAGGATTGCTCATTATCAGTACAGGTCATTCTTTTAACCCTTGTTCTGTCATTTTTTTCCAGCGATTTCACACACGTTTCCATTTATTTCATTCATAGCAAAAACAATATTTCTGCTACAAGTCTCTGTAGGCTTTTACAGAGGTCTGCTCAGCCAGAAATGGCATGCTGCCTTTGTGGCAAGGAGTTGTGATGAGGTGACTCCTGTTACTTCATGAAAGACTGGGCTGTCTTCAGGAGGGATAAGATCTTGCATAAACCAGATGTCAATGTTTTCCATGGTGTGAACAAAATTTAATTGCAATCCACATGGGGTCCGACAAATGAGCAGGCTCTGCTTCTTTTGGTATGAGGAAGTGGAGTCTTATTTTGGGACAAATGGCTGCACTGCAGAAATGTTGCAGCTCATGCAAATATTCATGCTAATTAGATTGTTATTTCTTAGGTCCTATTTATGGAAGGTTCTCCTGGATCAGGCTGATAACCCCAAGGGCTTTTTTAGCTTTGCAGTGTGGTGTGTGATCCTTTCCTGGGAACATCTAGTCTCTTTCACCCATGTCCTTGATTTTATTTATTTATTTATTTATATCCTTACAGTATTTTTTTTCCCCATGGATTTGTTGTTTGCACCAAACATATCAAATTGGGGAACAGGAAGAGCTATGCTAGCTCTTAGTGGGTACCAGACATTTTTTTGTCCTGATGTATTTCTACTATGTGATTGCTTGTGATGGCAAAATACTGAACTCTCTGAACTGGTGTTTTCTTTCAGTTTTAAATTTTTATTTCAGTGTGGTCAAAGTTGTCCCACTTACCTTGTTTTTTGGATCTGCTGATTCCTCACAACAGTAATTGAAATTGAAAGGGGGGAGGGATCAAAACTTAGCACATTCTGTCAGTAAAACATTGTTTATGAGGCAACAGAGAACCAGGGTTGCAGTCAGTATTGATCAAATTAATATGACTTGCCTATATGATAAAATGAGGAAAATAGTGTTATCTTGGTGAGGTATTTTCAGATTAGTGAATTGGTGTATGAATGCCCTAAAAAGAACATGAAGAACTTCTGATATTTATAGTCATACATAAAGAAGAAAAATATGTTTGAGTAGGTGGAGGCTGCATAAGAAATATTGAACGGGTAACTTCTTCCTTGCGTTTCTTTTGTTTTAAATTTTAATGTATTTTTTGGATGTACTTATTTTGTCTCTCTCTACTGAGTTTCAAATGTCTGTTGGTTTCTCAAAAGTAAGGCATTTTTATATTTCTGTAATGGAAAGAGTTAAGAAATTGACCTCTTCCAACCTTACTTTAGGCAAGTTTTCCAAACATCAAGTTTACTCATATGACTCACTATTGTCTGAAATTGAGCTCCTCACACGAGGTTGATTTGGTAGTGCACTTAATTGTTTAAAAGGTCAGCCCTTTAATTATGTAAACTTGTTTTTTGTTGTTGCAATAGATTTACTCTGCTTTTAGCGCATCGGAGCTCTTGATTTACTGTTTTGTAAAAATACAACAATCAATTCTTAGTAATTTTAAGTTGCAATGTAAGATTTCGGATAGTGTATTATACCAGCTTGTTATTTGAGATACAAGATCGCATGGACACAGCTTTACTGCTTCCAGTGATAGCTTGCGTTTCTCAGCTGGTATGAAAACTTGTGCAAGGCAAAACCTCTGCTATGTTCCTGGGTGCACTGGGGAGTGCAATGCTGAGATATTTGTGTGTCAGACAGGCTTTGTCTCGCTTGTTTTCGACACTTTCTGCTGTCCTGGTTCTTGCAATAAAGGGTGTGTCCAGGGTGTCTGCATTGCTTTCGGGATGGTTCATTGCTTTGGTCCCAGACAGCTACCCAGCTAATATTCACGTATATGCACTTTGTTAGTTAATATCTTTAGGATTATGTGTGTTTACCATAATACGGACCTTGCTTCATATTTATAACTGATTATTTTTATGGAGAAAACCATCATAATGTTTCCTCTGAAAAAATCTGACACCCCCACAATTATTTTAAACAATTTCGGTATCTGATGGCATACCTTTCTGATACTGATACTTTATGCATATTTGAAGTATTGCTTCAGTAACAGTAATTGATGTTAAAAATAATAAAATTGCTAATAATCTAAAATATTGCTTGTACTGCTCGTAACTTAAGCTTTTCGCATTAATTTCTTATAATGTTTTCAAGTTTTACATATAATAGTAGATGTGCTACTTTTGATTTTGTTTCCAGTTTGGAGACTATATATAACTTTACCTTAACAACTTTCTGATTTTCAATCCTCACAGAAGCCTTGCTGCTAATATGGGGAACTTTATACAAATTTGTTGATAATATCGCAGGAGAGAATTATGTTGTTCCTTCTCTTGGGGCTGGTTGTAGAGAAAGGCAGAATGGAACTTAATGAATTGAACCCAAATCCTGCACCTGATTGCATATCAGTTAACTTTGCCAATGCAGCTTTCCGCTGTTTTGAGTGTCCCTTGGGTACAGCTGTTAAAGGGTACAATAAAACAAATTACATGTTTTCTCTTTCTTGGCTTTAAAGGGCAAAATCAGACTTCTATTTGCATTGCTTTAAGATCTGTAATATTCAGTGTTTTACAGCTCATTAGTCCAAGATTATACCTGCCAAGTTAATAAAGGAGGAAAAAACCCACGAAAATTATGTCAGTTCCTGAAAGCACACGATTCCCTTCTTGGCACTGAATCCACATGATGCATTGGTGACCCTGGCACCAAAGCCAGTTTTTGCCAAATGATTGGACTGTATGGCTGTATTACCTGAAACTTTGGATGCTGAAACTGCATCAGTTCAAAAAGGTCCACCTTCAAGTGCCAAAACTTGACAAGTGTTGGAGCTGTCTATTTGTGAAAGCACTGAGGGGAAAAAAAAGTATATTTAGAAGAATTGCCTTCCATGTAGCGCTGGGATTCAGTACTCAAGTTGTCATCTGACCAAATAGTGGGAATTGGCTTCAGCACCTTGTTTTGGTGACACAAAAAGATGACTCAAAAATTGGTGCTGTGGCAGAATGAAGCAGGCTTGCATTTGGCCTGGCTGTCGCCTCTTATGGCCTGCTTTGCCTTCCCACAGACTTTCATGGATTTATTTGGTGAATTTGGTCAGGGGACTTAAGACTGCAAAGCTATAAGGAGATGAATCTATCTAAAGGGGGGTGTGGGAGCAGCAAAGAGATGAAATTGCTCTCTCTGTAATACTCATTCTTGAAGTGTTTCTTTATGTCTTGTGAGACTGTAACCTACTATTTTCTTTTTTCTTCCTGAGTGATCTGATTGATCTTTCAGGCACCCAGCTGAATGCGCTGGCACAAGGAAAGTGTGCTGTGGGAAGTGGAAATGGTCAGGGGTGTAAGGGCAGTGCTGTTTTAAAATCCTAGTTGCAATGCTGGTAAAATTACTGTATTTTCAGTGGTCTTCAGGGAATTATACTGAATACTGAGGCTGTCAGAGTGGTTTTCTTTTCCCAGTCACGTCTTGAGGCTGCTTTGTTTTGTGCAAGTACATAATCGTAAAAAACAACAACAAAAAAGAAGCATTGGAGAGGTCTTAAATCCTTAACACTTGGAGAGTAACTGAGCAATAGTGTAGACAGTGGGTCAAGGGAAGGGATTATTCCCCTCTGTTCAGCTCATGTCAGACAGCATAGAGGGTGCTGTGTCCAACTTTGGGCTGACCGGTACAAGAATGGCATTGGCATTCCTTGGCAAGCCCAATGGAAGGCCACCAAGATTGTTATGGGGGTGAAGCATGTGATGTACAAAGAGTCTGAGAAATCTTGGCTTGCTCATTCTTAAGAAGAGAGGGCAAAAGGGAGGCCGTGGAGAGGATGGAGCCAGGCTCTTCTCAGAGGTGCATGAGAGGAAATAAATACAAGTTGAAATGTGGAAAATTTGGATTAGATGTAAGGATAAAAATGTTTAACGTGAGGTTTGCCAAGCATTGAGACAGGACCCCAGAGAGGCTGTGAAATGCCTGATTTTTGGAGGTGTTTGGATCTCCACTGGGTAAACCCTTGAGCAACCTGCTGTAACTGGACCTCCTTTGCACAGGAGGTTGGGTTAGATGACCCCCAGATGTTCCAAGTTGTGCGATTCTGTGATGACTTCAGTTTGAAATTTGAAGATGAGTAAATGTTATCATAAGGGATTGTGCTCAATTGCGATTAATGACAGAGGTGGAATGTCGTTCAGTTTGTGCTTCTTTTCAGGTTTTGTTCTATAGTCCGCTTAAGCCAAAGAAATGGTAACAAAGTTTACCTTTAGCATCCAGTTCATGTCACTAGGAAATGGCTTAGAGTAGGTATTGGTTATTCCTGTGCTTTCATTTAATTTAACCTGCAAACTGTTTCTAACTATTCTTATGTATATAATTTTCCTTTGTGTTTAATTATATAATGAAAAAAGATGTTTTGTGTTTTTAATAGATATTCTAAAATCTATAAACCATTACTCAGGGTAGTAAGTAGGGCTGAGTGCTGTTCCCAAGAATTAATCTCTAATGAATGATACAGAAAAACTATTAATACATAGTTGATAAATGTTTAATTATGTATTATTGTAGTCTGAAAGGAACAGTATCTTTGAAGTCAGCTTTGTTAAAATTATAGATCAGTGAAATGGCTGTAAGTTCAGTGCTGTTGCAGTTTATTGCCAGAATTTAAGCAGGTCACTAGTTGGCAATTCAAACAGTTAAGAATAAATAACTCCTAAACTTTCGAATTGCTTCATTTTACTCTCATAAGCTGGTATCAGCTTTTCCTCTGGGGACGAACAGGGTGAAGGGAGGGGAATCCCAGAATCTTCTAGTAATCAGAGGTAACAATTCACCAGTCATAAATCCAAAGCTCTGCACCTTAGGATGTACAGCTTTCATCCCTTTATTGTTTTTTCATCTCCATTTGACGAGAAGTTACTAAACTCTTCACTATTAGCAGACAGCATACAACCATTGATTTCTAGCTATACAACCAGTGATTTCTATCTGTGGTTTATTAGCTAAGTTTGTCTTAGCTTAGCTTGTCTGGTCCACATATCCACTGTAAACAAAATTGAAAAAAACCTACCACCCTTGAAAATGAAAAACATCCTGAAAAAAAAAAAAATCATGCTAACAGTAGAAATGTACTCCAACAGAGGTAATTATACTGCTGAGCTACTACATTATTGCCTTTACTGCAATGGGGATCAGTTCATGTAAGAAATAAAATGGGGTCTAAAATAACTTTTAGTAATCCTGTTGTGAATTTGGAGAAAATGAGAAATGATTTGTCTAATATCTGAAACTGTATATTTAAGCATAAACTAAATATGAAGCATTTTTGAAGGTATTTTAAAATGAATAATATTACATGTATGGAAATTATTTATGTATTGATACATAAAATCATACTTTTTTTTGAATAATGTTGAACTGTAAAAGTTAATAAAGCATATTAGCTAATATTTTAACACTAAATATTTTAATAAGGTGTTAAACTCTTAATTTCCTTGGTAGACAGTCCAAGGAAGCAACTTTGTTGTTTACGTACCAAGCTCTGTATCTTGTATCTTTTGGATTTGTAATACTATTGTGATGTTACTTGTAAAAGTGTTTAGAGGTTTTAAAGAGCAAAGCTTAGCATGCAGGTTTCATCATTGATAAACATTAAAGTTTTAAGATCCAGCAGGAAATACTATGTATTCTTAGGATTATAATCTTTGCTAGTCTGCTTGGTCATAAATTATAAATGTCTCCTGAAATATTGATCGATTCCATTAGAATCAGAAGGCCTTGTGAGTATTGGGCTACAGGTTGATACCATCACTACATTAGCTTAAAGTGAATATCAGTGTCATTCACAAAGCTCAAATTCAATCTTGATGCACATATGGCTTGTTACGAGAAAGACGTTGGGAAGAAATATTATGCAGTGCAGAAACCCTTCGCACTGGGCTTTATTTGAAGTAAAAATTAGCTGTGTTTTCAATAGAATAAAATTTTACTTAGGCTTATTGCTTTAATGTTATAAAACCAAACTGTACAGGTGCCAAACAAATTTTAGATATATAAGAAAGTGTGATCGAATGCTCTCTGAGGTATTTGACTGGGAAGGAATAAGTGCAATTATTTTAGGTAATTTCAAGACGTGCACATATTTCTTAAAAACAGAAAACATTATGAGGAGTCTGCACTTAAAAGGGGTCTCAAATTTATTTAATCTTTCAGTAAACAGCTAGTGTTATCAGGTGACTTTAGTTTTGTTTTGTCAACTGGGTATAGCTTATTGTATAGCTTAATTGTATAGCTTAATATCCCATGCCAAGTCAAGTACAAGGTAATAACTTTTTTTACAATTAATTACTTGTGAGGAAACTTCCTTTTTCTGGAAAACCTATTTGAAAGTTTATTATGCTTAGTGAATTTAGGATGCTAAACCCCCACTGTAATCCCTTATACGCTGAAAATTTTAATAGCTGCTTGAAGAATAGTTGTTAATTCTGGGAATACATAAAGGAACATAATTCCTTTCATCTTCTTTACTCGGTGTTTTTTGAGGCACGCTATTTTGAGAACTGAACATTTTAGAGGTTACTGGTTTTGGCAGACTGCATAGAATCTTGGCATTGAGGAAGACTGGGATGCATGATTTAAACTAAATGTGTATAAAATGACATCTGCCACTTTATCTAGTTCTGCTGCAGGTAGGTTATACAACAGTTTTTTATATCTGTAACATATTACAAGTTTCCTACAACAGGGTTGTGTCGATGTTGATGCTTGGTGATGGAAGTTACATTTAAAAATGATAAGATATCTAACTTGAATTAACAAATAATTTTAAAATTATCATGGGAGATTTTTTGTTAATTTTTTTTCTGCCAAATCTTAATAAATAAATGCTATGAATACAAATTTCAGATCCTCTTGGATTAAATATTTTATACACTAAATTAGAATAAATTTCTGTGGTAAATTCAGATTAAAATTGGGATATTGTGTAGTTTGCTAAAAAAAAAGAGTCTATTGTGAGTTGTAGACTGGACTGATGGATTGAAAATATCAGTGACAAGCTATTATACAGAGAGTCTTGCACTAATTCTTGGACAGTTTTTAAAAGCATTACTTATTGTTGTATACTGAAAAATTGGACAATTTTTGGACCCTGTATTTTGTACTTTAAATTTTCTTTGAAGGGTACCACAGAATTTGCAGCTATCATGGATGAGACTCCAGGTGGAGTTGGTGGGTACTTGAGTTGATGTGAGCCTTCACCTTGGCCCAACAGTTCCAGTCAGAGGAAGCTTGAACACCTGGAGAGGCCCTGGGGACTGTTGCATATTGAGGGAAAGCTTGCTTTGATCAAGTTTTGTGTATATTTAAATTCTTCAGGTTGGAAGCATGAATGATCTTATCTCTAGAAGGTTATTCCTTCATTTTATTTGCCTGTAGAGCTTAATTTCTTTGGCAATGCTAAATGCTAGACTTCTTTTCAGTGTCCTGCAGATATGTACAATTTTAAAGAATTGCGTGAATAACCAAGAGCCTACATGCAAATCTTTAACAACTTAATATTTAGACTTAACATGAAACATGATTTAGATGCAAATACTTGTAAATCCAAACTCTTTGAAGATGGAATTGACTGGTGCTGTCAATAATTTAAAACTGGGAAGGTTTGCTAGTATTAACTTACATTCTTGAATTAATTCAGGAATTACATTCTTGAATTTAGTTCATACAGGTGTCTAGCATCTCTGGTAATCATTATATGTTGTAATTTAGCTTGTTGTAAATGGAAAACACCTTTCAATGAATTCTGCAAGATATGTTTCACAAACTGTAAATGTGCCTTCCTGACATAAGGTAGAGAAGAAAAAAAAAAAGCTGCCTATGTTTTTTACTTGCTTTATTTCAGTAACACTATTTCTATCTATTTTTGTTTAATGTGGGAAGTGAAGTGGGCCAGTATGCTACTTTATAACGATGCCTTTGTTTTTGTGTGTTTCCTTCTGATACACTTGCAAGAGAAGCATGGAGGGATGCTTACGCAGATGGAGAGACGGGAAATTGAGTATCAGGTCTAAATTTCATGTGCTGAACATGTATGCCTGCTTCCTAAAGTGCTTCTAAAACTTTCTTAAAGCACAAAGAGGTGAAATTAGGTAGATTAAAAAACTAAAAAAAAAAAAGTGAGAGATTGTAATGATACTTGCTGTCTGTAATTATCCCTTTAACTCTTTTCACTTTGCAACAGCATGCCTTTACTGAATAGCCCTGTGTTCAGATTTTAATAATTGAAGTTATCAAAGGTGGTTCGCCAGATCCACTAGTCTAATAAAACAGTTGTAAAAGAGTACCTCCCTTAAAGTTGTTCTAGCTCTCTCATTTTACCTCCTGCTGGAAGAATTGCTTTATGGGTCAATGTTAAAAGAAAAACGTGAATGGCAAAATCCCTACTTCTTCTTGCCTTTTTGTGGAGAAAGAAGCTGCTACCTCGCCTTGAGGGAGAAGAAAAGTTTGTAGGAAAATATATCTGTTAAATTTTAAATCAGTCAACTTCTTTGCCTGAGGTGTCTTCTGGGATCTGTGTTTCCCCAGAATTCCTTTAATAAATGGTCTGGTTTTTGTTTAAAAGAAGAATGCTCTTTTAAAGACTCTTTCAACTCTACAGCGGTTTCATTTGTGAATGGTATTTGGAATTCAGAGTTTGCTTGACAGCTTTATTGGCACAAAGGCTTCCTTCCGCATTTGTTTCTTGCGTAATCGAGAGGGGGACAGACTTGCATCCCTTTTTCTGTCTTTGTTGAAAGAAATCTTTTTTGGAAGCGAGGAGGGGAGGACACAATATTATGCAGCACAAAAAACCTCACTTGGGGCTCTTCTCAGTAAATTTCAAGAAAAACAGGAAGGCCTGAGATTTCATTTTAAAAGTATTTAGAGAAAAAGTCAGAACAATTAGATATAAATGTCTGGGTGGAGTGGTTATTCAAGATCATAGAATCATAGAATCATAGAATCATAGAACCATAGGGTTGGAAGGGACCTCTGGAGATCATCTAGTCCAACCCCCCTGCCAGAGCAGGGTCACCTAGAGCAGGTTACACAGGAACACGTCCAGGCGGGTTTTGAATGTCTCCAGAGATGGAGACTCCACCACCTCTCTGGGCAGCCTGTTCCAGTGCTCTGCCACCCTCAGGGTAAAGAAGTTCCTCCTCATGTTTAGGTGGAACTTCTTGTGCTCAAGTTTGTGCCCATTGCCTCTTGTCCTGTCCCCAGGCACTACTGAAAAGAGCCTGGTCCCATCCTCCTGACACCCACCCTTTAAGTATTTATAAGTGTTGATAAGATCCCCCCTCAGCCGTCTTTTTTCCAGACTGAAGAGACCCAAATCCCTCAGCCTTTCCTCATAAGAGAGGTGTTCCAGTCCCCTAATCATCTTGGTAGCCCTCTGCTGCACCCTTTCCAGCAGTTCCCTGTCCTTCTGGAACCGGGGAGCCCAGAACTGGACACAGTACTCCAGGTGTGGCCTCACCAATGCAGAGTAGAGGGGGAGGATGACCTCCCTTGACCTGCTGGCCACACTCTTCTTGATGCACCCCAGGATGCCATTGGCCTTCTTGGCCACAAGGGCACATTGCTGGCTCATGGTCATCCTGTTGTCCACCAGGACTCCCAGATCTCTTTCCACAGAGCTGCTCTCCAGCAGGTCAGCCCCCAACCTGTACTGGTGCATGGGGTTGTTCCTCCCCAGGTGCAGCACCCTACACTTGCCCTTGTTGAATTTCATAAGGTTCCTCTCTGCCCAGATCTCCAACCTGTTCAGGTCTCTCTGTATGGCAGCACAGCCCTCCGGTGTGTCAGCCGCCCCCCCCAGCTTTGTGTCATCAGCAAACTTGCTGAGGGTGCACTCTATCCCCTCATCCAGGTCATTGATGAATATATTGAAGAGGACTGGACCCAGTACTGACCCCTGGGGAACACCACTCGTCACTGGTCTCCAACTAGATTCTGTGCCCCTAATCACAACCCTCTGAGCTCTATCTTTCAGCCAGTTTTCTATCCACCTTACTGTCCATTCATCTAACCCACACTTCCTAAGCTTCCCTATGAGGATGCTGTGGGAGACCGTGTCAAACGCTTTGCTTAAGTCAAGATAGACCACATCTACCGCCCTCCCCTCATCTATCCATCCAGTCATGCCATCGTAGAAGGCTATCAGATTAGTCAGACATGATTTCCCCTTGGTGAATCCATGCTGAGTACTTCTGATAGCTTTCTTTTCCTCCACGTGCCTTGAGATGACGCCCAGAACAAGCTGTTCCATCATCTTTCCAGGGATGGAGGTGAGGCTGACCGGCCTGTAGTTCCCTGGCTCCTCCTTCTTGCCTTTTTTGAAGACTGGAGTGACATTAGCTTTCCTCCAGTCCTCAGGCACCTCGCCTGTTCTCCAGGACCTTACAAAGATGATGGAGAGCGGCTCAGCAATGACTTCTGCCAGCTCCCTCAGCACTCTCGGGTGCATCCCATCGGGGCCCATGGACTTGTGAATATCTAAATGATCTAATTGATCCCTCACTCGCTCCTCCTCAACCCAAGGGAAGTCTTCTTCTTTCCCTGTTACTTTATTCAATGCCTGGGACTTCTGAGGGCTGGGCCGAGCAGAAAAGACCGAAGCAAAGAAGGCATTCAGTAACTCTGCCTTCTCCGCATCCTCCGTCACCATGACTCCTGTCTCATTCAACAGTGGGCCCACAACTTCTTTGGTCTTCCTTTTGCTTCCAATATACTTGTAGAAGCTCTTTTTGTTGTGCTTAACATCCCTAGCCAGGTCTAAGATACTGACTTTTTAATTGCTGGCTGTTACCCATGTGGAGTTAGCTCTTTAACTTCCTTTGGTTTAATTACTTTAATTGTAGCAGGTGCTTAGTTCTGTCCAGTACAGTGCCTGACTCCCTAATTATTTTCCACAGTCTACTTTTTTTTTTTTTGCAAATGAGAGGTGTGAAGTATTTTATTATTATTATTACGAAAAAGCCAGGGTTGTTTTTTTTTGGTTGGTTGGTTTTTATTGTTTTGTTTTTGTGGGTGTTTGGGTTTTTTTGGGGGGGGAGAGGTGTGGTGTGTGTGTTCCTTCCCCCCCCCCCCCCCCCCCCCCCAAGTTTTAAGGTAACAAACTATTGTTTGGGTGCTTAGCTCTTGTGAATGGGAATTATTATTTAAATTTGAGACTGGGTAATTCAGTAATTCAGTTAACTGTTCTCACTTTCAATTTTAGATATGCTTTGGACTTCACTGCTAGAAATTAGATTTTTTTTTTTTTTCTTTTTTTTTCCCTGATGGGTCAGGTTTAGAGGCACAGAAGATGCCTCTAGATTTTTTTTGTTATGGGTGTGTTTGGCTGTTGGCTTCCCTGTATATCTTTTTGTATTTATGTTGGTTCCTTAGTTAAAAGATCATTTTTAACCAAGAATGACTTTTTTTTAAATTTTATTTTTTTTTGTAATAACATCTTCTAATTTAACACTGAAGACTGAAATAGCAAAAGACAAATCAGAAGGATGTTTTCTGGGTTAAAGTGTATGTACTTGTGCTCAGGCCTTTTATGTCTGTTGCAGTTTGTGTAGTGGAATGAGAAGTCACACTCTCGCAATAAGGTTGAATTTAAGCGGGGTTGCTCAGATGACGGGGATTCCTCTCTGCCAGGTGTCTGGACTAAGCTGCTTGTATCAGCTCTCTGCACAGCCGCTAAAGGGACTTCGAGTCTGGGGAAGTGCATCTGTCTGTCCCTCGTGACCTAACAGTGATCTTGCACTTAACTGCTCAGAGTTTGTGATATGACTCAAACTCCAGATATCTATCAGTGTGTGCGCACATGCGTGTGTATGTCTAGGCAGAACTGCTGCAATGGAAAGGCTTTAAAATTGACATAGTAAAAGACGTCACCACTGAATATTATCTAGAAATACTATTTGTGCAGAGCTCAAAGCAATCTGATGATCTGTGATAACTTATTACAAAACTTGGAGATATTGTCTCATATATTGATCGACTTGTTCTTGTCACTGTCTTACATGTGAATTTCCAGAATATAAGCTTGCCCTTCTTCAAAATATCTGACAGTCATAGAACGGCTTTCTTGTATAAACAAGTGCACAGTAATTTCTGAAATGAACTAGAGTCACGTGTATTGATGGTTATTTAAAATGACATAACTAATCAAAACTGGTCTTAGCGCTACGATTTTAGTAAGTGCTTGCAGGATCAACCTTTAGTCTTTCTGTGGTTCAGCTCTTACAAATGCACAAAGTTTTTTACAATGCCGTGGTGAGGTTAGAGCCCGTGAGAAAATAATTCCTTTTTATTCCAATTTTTTTAACTAAAAACTTGTTCACATTTAGGCAAAACAAAGATCTTTAGAAGAGTTTCATGAATAAATAAACTAGCAGCTTAATGACAGTGAACAAATCTGGGAGTAGGTCTACTAGGAACTTTATTTCATCAGTGCTTCAGTGGGAGAAGTGCCTTTTCCTGATATTCTTTGAGTTTTCCCTGGCCTGTAATCTAGTTGGTTATCATCCTGGCCATATATTTTGTTGCTGTGCAATCTAAAGAGATAAAGTTAAAGGCAATGTAGCTGTAAAAATGGGTTGAATGGAACAGGAACTATAGAGGGAGATGATTTAAAAATAATAAGTAAATTAATTGAGGGTATGGGTTCAAGTAGATGTACGTGGTATTTTCTCTAAAGTTGACTGAAGGACTGTAGCTGCTGTAGGTCTGTTCTCTGTCAGTGCGGAGCCGGGAATCCCAACCAGGGGTGGAAGGCAGCCTGGTGTTCCTGGTCTTCTGGCTTGCACAAGCCTCGCAATGGGCTGCAGCCGTCTGCTTGCCTCGCCCTTCCATCACAACTCACTCACAGGTTAGCTAGAGCCAATCCAGCCAAGATGGGATGGAGAAGATAAAGATTTCTTTGTAAATAAGTCTCCCCAAGGAAATAACCTGCTGTCTTCATGCATGTCTAGTTGAAGATTGATTGATTTTTGTTTGATTAATGTCTTTTAAAACCTAATCAGATTTTTTTGTGTGTGTTCTTTTTAGATTGGAGCATATGATCAACAAATATGGGAAAAATCAGTAGAGCAAAGAGAAATAAAGGTAATATAACATTTCAATGTGTTGTTGTTTTTTTGGTTTGGTGGTTTGTTTTTTTTTTTTTTTTTTGCCAGTTATCAGCAGTGCTGTCTGTGGTTGTGTGTGCTGATGTAATTTACAATGTATGTGGTGGTATTTAATATTGGTAAAGTAAAACTAGGCTTCTGGAATGTAACCAAATGTAACCGGCATATTGTGCTCTATTTATTTTACATAATAACTCTGCAGCATTTAAAGTGCTGCATGTTTCTGTATCTCAGTACATTTTTTTTTCTTTCAGTTATCTTAAGCCAGGGCTTAGTTGTTTTAGTGCCTCTGTCTTTCAGTTTTCTTTGTGATGAATTCTAATGTCAGTTATCTGAGCTCTCTTTACTTGCAGTTAGTTACCTTATACCTGCAGTTTACTTTTCCTCCTTTATGATGCTGTCATTGTTTTGTACAGTTTATTAGACTGGTAAGTACTTCAGGTTTTGTTTCCCTGAACAAGCAGTTTAACAGTGTTCTTTGCATTTTGGTTTAACTAACAGTGCCATCAGTGTCTGCCACATTGCTAAATTGTTTTGGAGAAAAAGAAATCAATCCTATATGTAAGAGTTTTCTGGATTGTATATTATATCATACTCCATGATGTTAAAGTTAATTAACATTTTCTTGCCATTAACATTTTTTTTCTTCAAATACTGCACACAAGAAGTATGCTATTGCTGCATGAGTTTTAAGGCATTGCTAATTCTTAACATTAGCAAAATGTACATTGCTTCAGCTGCTCGGCGGAGAGCCGAGTGGCTGGGGATGTGCCAGGCACCTCGGGTTAGTGGGAGGTGCCCGGTGGATGATAAAGGGGGCAGGATTCTGTCAGCAGCACCAGCTACAGCCAGGATAAGCGTTGTTAATCCAAGCAGGAGTTTATTGCAGGAAAATTGTCTTGTGGTGCCATGTGTTTGAAGTGTCAGAAATGTTCTTGACAATCACTACAACTGATTTCAAACTGAGACCTGAGTGTGTTACTTGTTTTCAGGGTCCTTTCCAGGACCATGAAAACCAATCGCCATTATGGCAGAAGATCTTGTAATTACTATATAATAGGATGTTATTCAAATTGCAAATAATGCCTTATGCTTATTGGAAATGCATCTCGTTTGGCTCAGGAGTCCAATAACTAAGATTATGGTGGGGTCTAGATGAGTTTGTGTTTGGTGGAGTTCAGTATAATAATGGTAACACTGAAACAGACTGCTAAATTCAAGTATTGCATGTTAGTGCTTTCATCTCAAAGCTACTACAGTACTGTTTATAAATGAACTTTACTAAAAATCTAAAAAATTATTAATTTTTTAGTAGAAAATCTGTTTCTGATACTATAAATTTATACTTTAGTTATAACTACAATAGAATCCATTCAGATTAATTTTAAAATTTGTGCAAAAGAATTTTTACAATAACAACAACTACTTTTAAGCATTTTTATTTAAACTTTCTTTTTGCTGTTAGTTAGCTGAAATGTGTTTGGTGCTGAATAGAAATTATATGAACTAAATGGATGGGCCTGAACAGTGTAAATATTTTTTTTTTTTTAAATTAACTTTAGTTTGAAACACTGCTGATTTCCACATATGTTACAGATATTTGTGATGCATTAAGAGTGGACAGATTACATCTTAATAAATGGAATTTTTCACTGCATGTGGCAAAAAGTAGAAGAACCAATTCGGGGTAGTCCATGGACACTAAAAGCATTTGAGATTTGACCGACAGAATTTTTAAAGCATGCGTCACCACTTCTTTTCCGATAAAGATACATCAAGTAATACTGTTGACTTATTTTTTGCAGAATTCTTTCTTTAAAATGCAAACAAAATTTTAGCCACAGTGGTAAATTTTTTGCTAGGACTTTGCATGTCTTTCCAGGGGGTTATTTCTTCTAAGAGGCACATACATCTTTATTTACACTTTCAAGAAAAATCTTGGGGCCCATAAGCAGTGATTTATTTGAAAATTATTATATCATTCAGCATTTTATTTTTAAGCTTTAGATCTTTTCATGAAACAGAGTGGCTCACTCATGCAAGTTTTCACAAGAGTCTGTAGCTGGTCCTAGAATTACCTAATTATGGGCTTTTCTCATTCCAAATAAAATTACTGCAGTTTCAAGACTGCTGTTCTGTAAAAATCTTGCAGATTAAGCTCTTTGCAGAGCTTTAGTCTACAATACAACTGGTTTTCTTTATTTGTCACCCTAAGAGCACATTTTGTCCTGTCAGTTCAATTCTTGCATTAATTTTGCTTTGTTTAAATCAAACTCTCATTTTGCCAATAAACACATCTGGTGATGACTCCATATCTAATTCATCCTGAAGAGTTTAATTTTTTTTTTTTATTTCAGCATGAGAAATAAATCCAGTTGAGTTTAGATGTGAAAAATGTTTTTAGCTGCACTCTACCTATTTCAGCAATTTGCTTGATATTATTCTTATGAAGATTAACATTACCAGTTTTCACTGATCTTTCATTGATAGCAATTTCATTTTCACCTGAATTTAATGTTTATATTTAAGTAATAAATGTTTTTACATGTGGGTGAAATATGACAATGGAGGAGAACTACAGTTCACCAGTGAATTTAACTGCTTTTTGAATGAAAACAGTTAAACCACTTCCATCATAATTCCATTTGTACCCAAAATATTTTTGAAATATTGTATTTTACTCTGTATGAATTGTACTCTGTGGACTCACTATTGCCTAATGTGTACAAGAGCCTAATCTAAAGGGATCAGAATAAACTCACAGATGTCTCTGAGGCTTGAGAGTACAGCATCACATTTTAGCATTAAAAGCAAACTTCAAAGTTTTGCAAGATAGTTTGGTCCTTCAGTGAAGGAAGATGCTGTTTCTAAAACACAAAATAAACTTCTTTTTTTCCTGGTGCTTTCCTGTTGTGTGGGGTTATTCTTCCTCTTTTTAATAGTCCAATCTATATTCCCTATTAAGAAAAAGTCAATACTTTTGTAAATTTGGATTTCTGACAGTGGAACTTGCTGATTAGCATTATTTGCTAATCTAGGTTTGGAATTAAGGAGTTGCAATGTAAGCATTTTGTGAAGTTTAATTAGACATCTAAGGACAAAAGAGTTTCAGAAAAGTAATTTGTTGCGAAAGTTCTGAAAACCTAATATAAATGTACTACTAATACTTGCAAGTGTGTGCATATATTTTCTGTGTAACCCCAAGCCATGGGACATGAGTGCTCAGTGCTTAACTATGTTTGAAAAATTACCTAATGGGTCAGTAATTGGTTGGATTTTGTTTAGATTGTAAAGTGTGTAAAAGGCATTTATTGTACCTTGATCTGTGGAATGTTTACTTTATAGTGCTTTAAATCTATGAAGTTGACATTTGTCTGAATTTTCAATAGCGGTATAGGTTAAATACAATTACTGACCACATCGATATTTTTTTCTTTCACAATGTCTGTCATCTGCATGAATGTATTTTGATTGTATTTGCATATTGCAGGGTTTGAGAAACAAACCAAAGAAAACAGGACACGTGAAACCAGACCTCATAGATGTTGATCTTGTGAGAGGTAGGTCCTGAACTAGGAAAAGCTGAATTTCTCGGTATAAAAATAACTGACATCCTGTGTCTTGTAACAAGAGTGTATTAGTAAGTATTAAAAAAAACCAAAACAACCAACCAACCCTACATAACTATTCTCTGAAGAAGATGGATAGGAAATATTGTTAATGGATGACCTCGAGGTTAAACTGAAGCTTGATTTAAGAGCTTGATTTAAATTTTATTGTATAGATTTAGATTTTGAAAAAAAGAAACACGTGGATTGTCATGGATCAAAGTTTTGTAGTTAATGGTTCGGAAATCTCCTATTGCCATGCATTCAGACTTCTTCCAAATCTTCTGATATCTAGAGGAAAGGTTATGTTGAAATTTCTGGAGAGCAAAAATTGTATAGTCCTTGAATATTTCTTGCCTGTTTTAAATAACAAAACAGCTACAGAAGGTCAGATGATATGAAACTTTTCAAAAAGTATTTAGTCTTAATTTATTTTTATCTTTATTTAATTTCTCTCATGCAGACTAGGGAAAATACTATTTAGCGTTTTTTTTTTCCATGAGCCCAGCAGCCAGCACAGTCCCCTGAATCCATTCCAGGTGGTGCTCTCTGCATTTAGTCTGGAATTAACCAAAGCAGCTCACTGTGCTCTCGCCCATAGAAACGCACAGGCACCCTCATGTCCAGAGCTGGCCTTTGGAGACCCTCTCACCCCCTTGCTCCCAGGACACTTCACCCTTTCACCAGCTCATCTGGCTTGATATTCCCTAGCACTGACTTGCACACCTGCACTCCCTCGGGCTGCTGGCATCATGGACACACGGCCCTCTGGCTCATGCTCTGACTCCCAGTGCTGGCACTCAGTACCCCGTACTCATAAATAGACGGCCCCTCGCTCGGGAGAGAGTTAAAGGAATTTAGTAGGAAGATAGTACGGACCGCGCTGATCAGGCGCGCGGCACAGCCAGACAGTCTAG
Source organism: Fratercula arctica (assembly GCA_947846985.1). NCBI lineage: Eukaryota > Metazoa > Chordata > Aves > Charadriiformes > Alcidae > Fratercula > Fratercula arctica. The sequence continues at coordinate 201,703,592 of CANTUZ010000001.1, forward strand.
AGCACAAGTCTTATGAGGAGCGGCTGAGGGAGCTGGGGTTGTTTAGCCTGGAGAAAAGGAGGCTGAGGGGAGACCTTATGCTCTCTACAACTACTTGAAAGGAGGTTGTAGAGAGGTGGGGGTTGGTCTCTTCTCCCAAGTAATAGGCGATAGGACAAGAGGAAATGGCCTCAAGTTGCGACAGGGGAGGTTTAGGATGGATATTAGGAAAAGTTTCTTCACAGAAGGGGCTATCAAGCATTGGAACAGGCTGCTCAGGGAAGTGGTGGAATCACCATCCCTGGGGGTATTTAAAAGGCGGGTAGACGTGGTGCTTAGTGACATGGTTTACTGGTGGTTTTGTCATTGTTAGACTGATGGTTGGACTCTGATCTGAAAGGTCCCTTCCAACCTAGACAATTCTATGATTCTGTGACAAGCAACTTACTGAGCCGCAGCTATTTACGCATGACCAGTCCTTTTTTTCCCCTTCAATTTCCCCACACTTGGTTCCTCCCCAAATCACCTAAACACCTCCTTTTCCCCACCCTTTGTTTCTTCCCTAAACATCCCATAGTAAGTCCTGTGCAATCTGAGCTCCTTTTCCCCTGCATCCCATCAGGAGTCCCACACCCTAGGCAGCAATCCCCTTTTGTTTGAAAGGTGATCAGGAGAGCTGCCCCCAGTGGCTCATGGTGAGGGTTTCGCACCTGGACAAGGGGGCTGATGGCTCTGCTGGGACAGCCCTGGGAGGGGCTGGTCAAGGTATTCCTTCCGTGATTTGGATTCTTGCCTGCCCTTGTGCCTCTGACCTGCTCTGGGCTTGTGGAGATGGGCCTTCCATGGGCTGATGGCTCCAGGGATGGGTCTAGAAGAACGCTATTGGAATATTATTTGAGCTCCTGCCGTTGTCTCTTTGAGCTCCCCTGGGTGTGCAGATGAGCTTTTGTCATGTCACCTAGCAATATAAGTCTTTAAAAACGGGAATGTGGGAGAAAGAAACAAAATCAAATAATGTTTGAACTTTAAAGAAACAGAACTGAAAATTAAATGTTTATAGAAATTAAGGAACAGCAGTAGACCACTTCAAGATAGTGATATACATGAATAACATTTAAATGACTCCTCTGCATGTATGTCTAAGCTGGCATTAAATTGATTCCAGTACTGGCAGTGTTTTACCTGTGCCAGCACAGAGCTCACTAATGCCAGTTCTGCTCGTAAACAAGGTGGAGACGGCATAGCAGCACACAGTACTTGCCCTCTCCAAGCAGTAATATTGTCATAATTGAAGTCACACCTCCATTAAGTAAATGTTACACAGTTTTCTATTCAAATTCCCAGAGAAGTGGAAATTTTAAGGAAGAAAAAGAAATATGAGAGAGAAAGGAGGTTTGAATGAGTGAGATGGAAAATGGTGTAGAAGGAGAGACAAAGATAAGTTATTCTTTGAGTGGCTTCCCTGCTCCTGAGGCCAGTCCTGAGTTGGACAGATACTCCTCTATACTTCTCAACCTTATTCCATTTTCCTGAATGACGTGGCTGGAGCAATTTACAGATGTTGATGTTTTAGATCCCTTTGCTCTGTTGGGAAAAGGCTCTGCTCTGCCTGCACAGACATGTAGAATTTTTATGACTTCCTATTGCTTCATATCAAGTTTCTCATACCTCAGTGAAACAGAATAAATTTTAATAATTTATTTTAAAATAATTTTGACATAGTAAGAAATGGCAATGTTGTAGAAGTTCCTGATAATGGCAGTCAAGAAGGCACCAACAAATTACTCAAACTTTGGATTGAGTAGATAGTGAAATGACATTTATTAAAATAATTATGTTTAGTAATTGCTCCTTTAAATAACTATCTTAACTACTGTGCTATTGAACAACTAAAGTTATTATTAGCCATAACAATGAAATATATCAAAATTTCTTTTCTTTTTTCAAGGATCTGCTTTTGCTAAAGCAAAACCTGAAAGTCCTTGGACATCTCTGACCCGCAAAGGAATCGTGAGAGTTGTTTTCTTTCCATTCTTCTACAGTTGGTGGCTACAAGTGACATCGAGGGTCATCTTTTTCTGGCTGCTTGTTCTTTACCTTCTTCAAGGTAGAGTTGGATTGCAAGATCAGCTTTGACTAAATGCCTTATTTTAACCATATAGAAGCTGCTGTATGTTACTTGGTTCACTGTATGCTGTTAAAGTTCATTCCAATATTTTCTGAAGTGTTGGAATGACACAGTCGCTAGCATGGGTCTTTTCATTACCATTTCTTTTACATATATGAAGGTGGCATACTGAAAATTTAAGGATTTCCTCACAGGCTTGCTTTAGCATTTAACACACATGTTAGTTTGTCATCTCTGTATATAATTTAGGTTTCCAGGACTATCTAATTTAGTTCACGACTGAGCAACATCAAAGAAACCTTTGGCTTAGGCAGTGTATTTTGTCTTGGGCTTTTGGTCTTTCTGATACTTGTGTACATCAAGAGCTGTGCTCATGAAGCAAGAAAGGCCAAACCTGCCAAGGTGCGAGCAGCTTGTGCAGACTGGTAGGATGTCTGTTTCACCAGTTTCCAGTTGTCCTTACATGCATTATTTTGTCACATCAGAGGCAATGAACTTCTAGCTTATACTTTAGTCAGACCTCAGCTGTGCTTCTGAATGACTGGCAAATGGGGGGCTTATTGTCCTGTGTGCTTCTGCTATTTTTTCTATGGCAATGGTGAGACTGTGCATCTTAATTTTATATTTCCTAGATTATAGGAGGACTTAACAAAGAGAAGACAATTCACAGCTTTCGGGATGCTCGATCTCGAGTTCTAGTAATCTGGCATTGTGCTTCTGTTAATTACATGTAATATATAAGAGGAAAATTAGAAAGGGAAGAATGTAATGTAGTGAGTCAGTATCTAACAGTGTGAAAGTCACCAAAAGAATAAGCATATCAGAAGAGTGCGTAACAGAACTGGAACAGAAGGTTAATGAAAGTTGGGAGAAACTTAAGTATCCTGAGAAGCTAAATGACTGATAAGTTTTCCTCTGAAATCCAATTAAAATACAATATTACTTTTTCAATTTTGCCATCTGTCCTAGAAGTTGTGAATCATTGTATCATTTGGAAATTGTATTTAAAACAAGAAATGGAGTTTAAAAAAAAAAGACAACAGCGCTTCTTGTGTGAAGATGTTAGCAGGTATAAAATGAATTTCACAGTGCCAGTGCCCCAAAACTTGAAATGTTCATGTGGTCTCCTATCAAAACTTCTCCTTATCTCCATTTCCAAGATAGGTGCTTAAAAAGTATTGTTGCATATGTTAGCATTTGTGTATATATGGTAAGAGATCCCATAGCGTTAATAATTTTAATCTCATTTATAGTAATATAGGCAGTAAAATATGTAAGTTATAGTTCGTTTGTTACTGTGTTCATAGGTAGTTTATTCTGAGAAACACTGTTATAGTAAATTTTTACGTTTACTTTCTTAAATTTATTTTAAAAATATACCCACACTTATTTTGTGGAGCCTTCATAAGACTCTAAAAGCAGCAAAATAGTAAGACAATGCAGATTCTGAGTGCAAGCACAAGCAAGTTTTTTAGGACATTGTTTACAGAGCTATCTTGTAATTAACTCTTTTTCCCCCCTCAGATTTCTTGGCATCTATGACTTACTAAAGTTATGATTGGAATGCATCATTTCCCTAATCCATATATTCTGTAATGTGACAAAATATTTCTGATGTTTCTGAGGTTGTGAATTAACAAATGCTGGAAAAGAATCAATAGTATTCCATATTACACTATAATCCAACTGTTTGAAACACTTGACATTTAAATTATGCTGAATTAACTGCAGAGTTTTTGATAGTTTTTGAAAGAAATTGAAAGATCTACAATGTACACGCAAATGAAATTAAAGTGACAAAATTTTTATTGGAAGCTATTTAAAACAACCCCCTCAAGCCTAGCCTTCTAGCATTTCTATATAAGATTTGCTTGTATTTTACTCAGAAAGTGTGCTCAGTTATTCTTTTCGTATAAATTTGTAAAGGCAGCACCCAAACACCAAGAATCTATTATGGAAACTTAAAAACAAAACACTTCAAACTCCAGTGGCTGTATTTCTGCCCTGAATCTGAATTTTGTATTGTAGCCTGGGCTTTCTGTCATCATAACAGGTTCTCACTGACACTGTTGTAAAATGATCTGGCTTTGTTTTGTTTGTATATGTTTAGTTGAATAATTCTCTTTAAGTAGAAAGTATTTTCTGTAGATCAATGAACTGCAGTACTTGGAATTATTGCTTTGAAATGGATTAGCTTTAGCAGGGTACTTGCTAGCATTTATATGAGTCTTTCCTTGGCTGTGGATTTAAACTCCAGATTTTATTTGCATTGGTTTCCTTTAGTATAAAGTATGATTAGCAAAATGTGTGATAAGAGAACTACAGAGAAATGTTTTTTTGTCCAAGATTGTGGAACAGGCAGATGAATTAAGGTAGAAGTAAAACCTTTTTCTTCTGACTCACCCATTTAGTTTATAGCATTACCTCATTGTTACTTTAAAAATGTTTCTGTATTTTAATAGGAAAAGGAAGTGTGAAATTATAGTGTCTATCTCTATTGTGTATTTCTTAAGTATTAAACAAGAAACTTCAATAGTGGTATGATGATTGTTTACTGTGGAGAGATACATATATATGAATGTATGCATTTTTAAACCTGGTAATACAAATATTTCAAAGGTTTAAATGCTATAAAAATAAATGCTTGTTGGTCTTTGAGATGTACAGTTGCTTTCATTGATACAGCTTTTTGCTCTCTGTGATATAATTTCATTTGTGTCTGTTTTGCAAAATCAACCATTGTAATTTAGAAAAGTACAAGTCCAAATACTATAAATAAGTAAAGAAATAATTAAAAGTGGTGTGAGAAATTCTGTTCAGAGACCTAGCTGTTGGTAGGAGCAATTCCAGGATAATCTGAACTACAGCATATTGACACACTATGCAGAAAGAAGTTCTTGGATTTTCCTCCCATGCTACTGAAAAGATCAGGAAATGGGTAACATATTCTTAAATCTGTGTGAAACTTCATGGTGGGAATCTGCAATCTTGCAGACTTGTATCTTCTGCAAGAAGATTTCTTCTAGGTCACTCTGTTTTGATAAATGTTTTTTAAGTAGCAGAAGAAATCTTGTAGTGAAGTTTGAAATTATTTGGTGGAGACATAATGCTGCAAATCATTTCGCATGGATCTGTGACACTCTGTGTTCTCAGAAGTGTATGCTTATCCAAATTGTATGGTAGGAGTCAAAATTGGCTACTTATTTACACTTTATAAAGCTAATTGTACATGTGAGAAGCTCAGATAAGCTCATTCAGGAAGAGGTAAGATTATTTGTACCTTTTACTGTCTGTACCTTTTTTTGTCTATTTTTTAATAAGTTGGATTTCTGATCAATGCATGCTGTCTTTCTGGGAAACTTCATAAGGCAAGAACTTAGACCACATATAGTAATAAAAGATACCCTATGTGTTGTACGTAAGACTTCTGTGCTTTAATTTAGGAAAAAGACTGATGGGAAATTAGAATTAGATTACCACAATCAAAAATAATTCCATTGTTTTGTACATTCATCGCCTTTCTAATACTGGTAACCTTGTTAAAGATTGTTTCATGAAAAACGTATCTAATCTCTCCAGGTCTCTGCTGTGTGAGGCATGGATTCATGTGATATATCTTAGGTGTTTGAATGGGGCACATAAATTTGCATGTCGCTGTATTTTTTTCAATTGGTTTTAGGAGAGAACTGGTGAAAGCTGTTGAACTTGTACCATGTATTTCTTGTGCTAGGAGTAGGTCTAAGTTGCAGGACTTTCACTTCTTACTGGTACAAGAACAAAACCAAGTTTTCATGGGATGAGCGGATGTTAGGTACAGAGAATTATTCCCGTTCTTTCCTGAATTGTTTCTTGGAGTTTCTGGTTTTTTTTTGGTTTGGGGTTTTTTTTTTTTTTCTTGGTAGCTTCTCTCAGCTGAGTTACAGAACATAGTTACAGAACACAACAGTTCAAGCCATAGAAGCAGAGCAATAAGAATGTACAATAAGCAGAGAAAAGAGAGGGATTGCCTCTTCTGTTTCCCCCATGCCTGTTGAATGTCTTTAGATTGACCTGAAGCCTGTAAAAACATTTCTGAGTTACAGCAGTGGTTGGGCTCTGGGTACAGGAGCAAGAAGAGCTGTGTGGGTGTTGGCTATATATGGAAAGCTGGTTATAGGGTTACAAAATTAACAGTTAACTACAGAATTGGAAGCTGCCCCTTTTCCAACCGCAAGTGCTAGTTGGAATCATGGTCACTTCAGCTGGACTCCCTCATGGTTTACATGGTTTGTCTTTGATCTTTCCTCATTACTAGAAAATATACATACAAGTGTATATGAAATGTATACAGGGTTGCACTTATGCCTGTCTGTCTATCCGTATGGTCAGTTTTGTCCTTTGACTGGAATATGGAGTTTATATTTCCTAGTAGAAAGCATTTTAAAGAGTTTATAGTCTCAAGTCTATTTGGATCCTTAAAGCGTTGAAATAGGCATGTGGTTCCACAGAGTCACAGGCTAGTTGAGGTTGGCAGGGATCTCTGGAGATCATCTGGTCCGAACCACTGCTCAAAGCAGGGTCAGCTGGAACAGGTTGCTCAAGGCCGTATGTTCAGTCAGGGTTTGAATATCTCCAATGATGTAGAGACTCCAACCTCTCTGGACAACCTGCTCCAGGTTTGATGACTCCTATGCTCACCTAATTTGTTGAATTGTGCTGCAGCTTTATAGTTGATACAGAATTAAATTGATTTGGGCTGCTCTAAGGATGGCGTTTGCTTTTTGTTTTTATCTCCTACTGAAGTTTCGCTGTAATTTAATGTTGTTTCATGACAGATCTAACTTTACAAATGCTTCCCCCCGCCCACCCTTACTTCATTCTGCTGCCTTTTTTTGAGCAATAGCTATAATATCACAGGTGTAAAAGAAGAGATGGATATTAAGACAGTAGGTAACTTTAAATCTTTATTACTGCCTATTTCATTGCAATTATAATTCCTCCTCAGAATTACATGGGTTGGTTTAAAGTTTGACTGTTTCTCGTTTTAACAGAAGCCATTTAGTCAGCTGGCCATTTCAGACATTTCAAATATTGAACTCAACTTAATTTCCCTTCTTTTCCAGTTGCTGCTGTAGTGTTATTCTATACAGCCCAAAGCCCACATAATATACCTCTGACTGAAGTAATTGGGCCAATATGGCTAATGTTGCTACTTGGAACTGTGCATTGTCAGATTGTTTCTACCCGAACTCCTAAGCCGCCTCCCAGCACAGGGGGTAAAAGAAGAAGGTATAGTCTGTGTTAAAGTATTTATCATTTAGGATTGTTAAACTATTCTAAAGAATGTGCATGAAAAAAATGTGGGGGTTTACAGTCTCTGCTTTGCAAGCAATGAGAAACTGGTGCTCTGTTTTTATCTGAATCTTTAAAATGGGTGCTTAATTTGTGCTCTTTAAACTTTATGCATTGAGTAATTTATGCATTGTTTAAATTGAATCTGACATTTTACCTCAAAACAGTTTGTATCTGAATAGTGGTGGAGTGACAGTATTTATATTAGTATTTATGAAAACTTAGTTTTAGAACTCTGTGCAGTACTGACTAATGATCTCTGTGGGAAACATACATTAAAGAAGGTGCTATTGGAAGTGTAGAACTTAAGTCTTCCAGCACTTCACTGAATATGGTTTGTTACAGTGAATTGTCCCATTAAAATGGGAAAACCTGCAGTAGTGAATTTTGCAGGTCTGTGCCTCTGATGATGAAATTAAATGTATTTTGGGTTTAAGTATTATGATAATGAGTAAATGTTATGCTTTGTTTTATTAAATGGAGTTTATTAAATTGACATGATAAAACTTTAGCAAAATATTTTGAAATCTTGCTTGGTTTTGCATGCTTAAACTGCTGAACACATTAATCGAACTAGTAGATTGCACTTATAAAGCTACCTTCCAATTTTAATCTCTTCTGATGAAGGAAATTAAGGAAAGCAGCACATTTGGAAGTACATAGGGAAGGAGATGGCTCTAGTACCACAGATAACACACAGGAGGGAACAGTGCAGAGCTACGGTACAAGCACCTCTTGCAGTATTGGCGCTGTCTTCAGAGATATCTGGCATGCTGCTTTCTTTTTATCAGGGTTTGTATTTATTCAAGGCTACATATGTGTTAGAGATGCACTATCCCTTTTCTAAAGTAAACATTGACCTAATGATTAAGCTTTTGTTGATCCAGGTTTTGTTCTTAATGGTAAACTCATCTCAGTATTTGAACATGTACTCATGTGTTGTTCCTTGACTTTTGCAAATGCTGATGCAATAATTTTGAAAAGATATGGAATTAACATTTAATTAAATTATATTTTGATGTAGGAGCACTCTGTGTGGGCTATCAGGAATGAACTCAGTTTCTCAATTTTAATACAATGAGAAAATTTGATTCTTTAATTTTACTTTATTACATTAGCTGCTTATTACTCTGAGAGAATGCTTATTGAACTTCACCACCGTCATCAAATCACACACTTTTCCAAAGGAAAAGCCTTCAGGATGCAAATAGGCACAGCTTTTAGCTTATAAATGAACATCGAAGATACATGTTTGAAGGACTGGAAGAAACATCTAACCCTGTTACATTCAAGAGCTGTTTTGCAAATGATCGATCTGCTAATGCAGTGCTCTGAGCAATTAAAAAGTTTTTTAAAAAAACATTCTGTAGCAGTCTGCATTCAAGATATGCTATACACGCAGCATTGGGAGTGCTATGTATCAGCATTTATTAACAAGATAAAATATGCTCATAAAAGAGTATGAAAGTGAGAAAAGGGATACTGCAAATTATTACATTGATGTTTTGTTGTGCATGCTGCATCTTAAATATGGCAACGCTAACATGTCTGTCATACTTGTGATATGTGCCCTTAACCACTGGCAAAGCTTATGTTATGGTCTGGGAATATCTGGTTGAAACTCTGGAGAAGTTTTAAAAACTTTTAAAAATATTGCAAGAGGAGAATTCATGTGACTTTTTCCTTTGTATATTAAGCTAGCTTTGACAAACTGAGTCATATTAATAGACACGACTGCTGTTCTTTGCATCTGTATGCATTGCTTTCTGATATGTTTGGAGTGTAATCTTGTAAACCTTTGAATATTTTCCATTTGTTGAAGATACTGATCTGCAATAAGAGGAGGGGCGTTGGAAGATTCTTTTCTTTTTTTTTTTTTTTTTTTTCCCCCTTACCTTCCCTCGTATTGGGCTCAGAGTGTTTTCAGTCAAGGAGGGCTGTGTGGGACTTGCTCTAAGGACTTGTTTAAACCATTTAATGAGAGTTAGTGTGTGTATATATATACATATATATGGATGTTAAGCCTCAATGATGACTACTTAGTATATATACTATAAAAGGATAAAGAGCACAGAGTGACTGAGCATGCTGTAAGTAGCCCTTAGTCATTTGTTACCTCTTCAATTGCAGAGGCACAGTTGTTTGTATGTCTGGAGCCATACAAACGATATCAGGAACTTGTCCAGGTGAAAAATGACCTTTTTTCCCAGGAGATCATGCAGATCAGTTTTTTTTTTCATGGTAGTACAAACAGTTTTGTCATCACAGTGGGATGGCAGAGTGGGGCTGGAAATGAGCACAGCATGGAATTCATTGACTACGTTATTTGGTGATGTTGCTGAAGAAAATCTTATGAAACCTCAGTGCAAGGAAGCTGTACAGTGACATCTGTCCTGTTTCTTAGGACATGTTTTGAAGCTCTCTAGAAAAGCACATTAGAATGTCTCATTACTGTTTACGTACAACAGTTTTTCTTATATATTAAGCTTTGAGATTTCTGAGATTTCTGCATTTTTAAGTATAGGTCTTAAACGCATGGTTTCAAAATTAACCTCTGAAATTATGTTTTTTGCTTTAGGGCAGGACCCTGAGTAGCTAGACCATTTGCCTACACTCAGGTCATCAGTAATCAGGGACTGTATTCAATAAATATCCTTTGGAATGGCAGAACTCAGTCTGACTAATAAAACATAATTCTGAACTTTAATCCAGCACAGGGGCAATTTAAAAAATACTAATTACTAATTTCATTGGAAAGGAGGGCAATATCCAAATAGGCAATTTATTCAGAATGTAGTACTGATTTGGGACTTTGCACTGTGTGTGTGTCCTTACTCCAATTATGGAAATCTTACAGTTGTAGCTTCTTCAAAAGTTTTGCAGCATGGACAGGGAGGAGAGGTTTTTTTTTTTAACAACCCCAGTGAAATCGCATGGGAATAGAATACTTGACAGTGAAAACCTACAATCTTCTAGAAACTTGATTTAAATCTTCCTGAATATTTTCTCTAGCTAATGCATGAATAAGACTGAAAGTCATTCTTGACTTAGCTTTTGCATATATTCAAGCTTTTTAAGACCTTGGGTTTATTAATGGTGTTGTCCTGTCTTGCTCCTAAATACTTTTAAATCTAGCATAAAATTTTAGAAGTTGATTAATGACATGTATGTACAGTAATTCTAGGAAATTATACATTTATATCAGCTAAGGAAGTATTGTTCATGTTTGTTGTTTTTTCTTTTAACACAGTATAGTGCATGAAAGTCTAACTTTAAGCCCAAATTTATGCTTTTCTGGCTTGAGGCTTACACTTAAATTTAGGGATTCTTACAAAAAATAACTTTTATTTCTACATTAGAAACAAATGAAGGACTTCAGTCAAGTTACCTGTTTCGCAAAATGAGCGTTAGTTTATATCAGACTAGTGTTTGTCTTTCAGTTTTAGCACTTAAACATTGCTTGAGTATTGAAGTCCTATCTGAACAAATTATACATACATACATTCTTTCTCTTATCTATTCCTACTCAACTGTCTGAGGCTACTTCTTCCTAGTAGCTTTCAAGTTTCATGTGAAATGTATAAAAACTTCTCAAATCCAGCTTGGAAGAGTTGTCCTGTTACTCCACTCATACAGCTTAGTAACTTCTGGAGTAAGTCTCTCTGACTCGATGGATGTGATGAGAACTGCATTCCCTTTTGCACTGTTAAAAAGAAATTTTTATGAAGTGGCAAAAGTATATTTAATGCATTAAAAATTGGCCTCAATAACGATCTTCTTAATGGACGTAGAAAATGAAAACTCTGACTCTGTATGTGAACTAGCACATTGGTGATCTGCAAACAGGAGGCTTACTAACTGCTTCTCCACCACAAAACACATGCTAAAGCATCTTGTTTTCTCTTTGCCTTTGTACACTTATAATAAAAATTAATCCATGAAAGTATACAATAACTATGGAAAATATTTCTGCTGGTTTTGTACTTATTTAGAAATAAAGTTGACCAAGAATTTTGGGAATAGGTCAGGGAATAGTAGGTGAGTTCTAGAGCTTCCTATGAGAGAAGTGCAGCAGCAGTTACTTTGGTTTAAAAAAAAAAAAATAATGCTATTAGCTTTTTTCCCAGAAAGGGGTGAGAGAAAGTAGAATGAGAATAAATATGGGAAAGGAGGATGAAATACCTTTGTAACCTTGTCTCTTCAATATTTTGTCTGCATTCCAACAGATGAATTGTTCCTTTATGGATTTTTCCATTTTATCCAGCTCTCCCTAGCCATTTTTTTTGTGTTCAGGTCTCCCCTCTATAGGTGGAATACCTTATCTTGGGAGGAATGTGAGGTGACTATCCCAATTCTCCCAATTCATTCAATGTACATGGTGAAGAGGAATTTAATCTTCTATGTAATCCAAGCTCTCGCAGAGTGCCTCAGTCCTTAAAGAAAAAGGCAATGCATGTTGCCTCATAGGAGCACAAGATCAACTGAACAGATTCTTGATAGTTATATGACCTATGTTCAGCTTTTAATAAAAATTTTAAAAATTGGGAAACTTGATTTCTAACACTTTTTTTTTTTCCTCACAAGTGTTCTGGGAATCTAACAAACAAAATCTAATAAATGCAAGATATTCCTTGCTTTTCTGATTTTTTTCTGTGTCATTTACTTTGAGAATACAGAAGCTTAAGTGAAGACTTACAAGTAGTCTCTATCAATAAGATAGCAAGCTGCTATTCCTTTTCATTCCTTCATCGACTGCACTTTCTAATTTGGAAGCGTAATCATCCAAATGTCTGCTTGAGAAAGCCTTTCTCTGTCGTTAGATATTCTTGCTGCTACATCTATTGACTAGACGAGGGCCTGGACCTCTAGAGAATGTTATGGAAGACTATTCATCAATATTAGTAGTCTTAAGAATAATACTGAAGCATAATTCATAAACTTATTTTTTAATTTGAAAACAGGCTTAATTAGTGTGTTTGTAAGATATATCAAAATATGTTGTCAGGGGTGTTACTGGATAATACGGAAAAGGGTAAATCACCTTCTGTTTAGTAGAGTTGACAATTAGCAGAGTGTATTTAAAACAACAACAAAAAAATCTGTACAGAGTACTAAACAGCGTGTGTGTTTGCAGCTTCAGGAAATGGCATACTTGCTTTGAATTATAATACTTAAAGAAACTTGTAGCATACCTCTTTTTTTTGCTAAGATAGACTAGAGAAGTTTCTCATTTACATTTGAGGCTTGTGATTCTTCTATTGCCAAAGTTGCTGTGAAGTTTTGGTTTTAAAACAGGTTTCCTTTTCTTCCTTTTCTCTTCTTTCGGTAGCTAATGATATAATTTACTTTCAGACACTGACAGTTTCTTTTGTAACAATTTTGGGGAAGGATAATGGGTAATATTTAGAAGATGAAATAGTTAAAAATACTGCATCAAATGTTAATATTATTAGTGTGGGGTCATCTTAGTAAAACTAACATGGGTTGAGAGGGATAAGCAGGATTTAGACTGGGAAAAAAATTGAGAAAATCATTAATTTAGTACTTATATTTGTTTCAAATATAGATCTAAGAAAGCAAAAAACTCAATAGATAAATCCACTGAGACTGATAATGGCTACGTGTCCCTTGATGGAAAAAAGACAGGTAAAAGCAGTGAAGAATCTATGCAGGCCCATGAACGTAGCTGTGAAGTGATTAAGCCAGAAGAGTCAGGGTGGAGCACTGCAACAGTGAGAGATGCCTTCAGCAATCACAGTCATCACAAAGTAAGTGTGCTTTGCTGCTTTCCAAGCAGGATTGTCAAATGACATGTGAGGTGTATTTTTATGATGCTTTTGATACATTCTTATCTACTTTGTCCTTAAAAGTGTTTTTAAAATTAAATTAGGCTTAAGGTCCTGGGTCCAAAAATTACATTAATTCTTCTTATTTCATCCTTATATTCCTAGCCTTTCTTTTTTCTTGTAGGGGGATCCTTACTGACATCTAAACATTCTTTGCCATTATGTATCTCAGTGCACAAATTTGTGTGCTGTCTTTTATCTGTGTTTTTCCACACCAGCTAAACACACAGTACCTTTTCGTGCCTCTTTGATACTCTGTGTACAGCTCTGTCTCTGTGCTAAAATGGAATAAATTTTTGATTACTGACGATTCGTGACTTTGAGGTCATTCTGAGCATTTCCTGTGAATTATCTTCCTTTTCCTTTATTTTTTTAAATTTATTTTATTTTATTGATCTCTGTAGGAGATGAGGAAAGCATGATTTCCCTCTCAGTGAAGTAGGCAGGACTCTGGAAGCATAGGAAGTGGTCATGAAAGAAAGCAGAACTTCTAATTTGGCTGGATCTGATTATCTCCTGGATATCCTAATTTTGTCTTGCCGTTCTATGGAATAGCTTTTCCAGAACGTTTTTCCTGACTCTCTTATCATTGGCATTTGAACATATATTGACTGCCATATCAGAACTGTTCTTTAGTATATGAACTGGCCCTTCCTCATCTGAGAAGTGTTTATTTTGATATTACAGTTTCTGTTTTATAATTCCTGCTGTACCACTTAATTTTGACAATTGGAAATGCGTTAATATCTGATTTAACTGAGCATAGATAATAATGTTGCATAAAGAAATTTGATTTCAGTAGTTTATAACAAGACCTAGTAAGTATGAGTGTATGTCTTGAGTGTATGTCTTACTAATACTATATTTCTTGCACTAGGATACTCACAGAACTGTGACAAATCTGTCAGATGAAGTTTCTAGTGAGGAAGGGCCTGAAACTGGATATTCTTTACGTCGCAATGTAGAACGCACTTCTAGTGATTGTACACTTCGAAACAGGAAATCTCACCATTATAAGAAACACTATCCTCTGGAGGTATGTTCTTTTCCATTGCTTCTTTTCTGTAAACTATTAAAACATCTTGATTTCTTATTGAATAGATAAATTTTTCTCAAACGTTTTTTCTCCTATATTGGATTTTAGGAGTCTGTTAATTGGAAGGCATGCTAGTGGGGGACAGGGATTTTAATTTTTTTTTTTTTTTAATTTTAATTACAGTATTTTGAATTAAGATGTTTTTATTTAATTTGAGTTTCGTCCTATTTTTCAGTTTGTTGTAAGGAGCCTAAAATATATTCTATAGATCTTGCATTAGGTTATGGGCAACTCTGTTGCTGTCTTTTGACACCAGTTATCTCCTCTGGAAACTTGATTTGTTACAAAACCAGTAGTAATTGGCAATATGCAAATTTTCATCATTCTAGTGCTGCTGTTTCTCTCTGATAAGTTAGTATTTTGGATTCATTAGCCTTCTTGTGGAGAAGTCTGACTCTACCTCTGAGTTTTTATTCCCTCATATTGGTTGAAACAATAACTTAAAATATTGTCATGAAATCTAAACAAAATTCTTAAAATATAAAAGTACTGAAATTTTAAGAGACCTGATGACATCATAGCTTAGAAGAGGTGACTTCATAGATTCCATGTTAGCAGTCTGTAATTGTAAGGACTCAGACATTGAAAGAAAAAGGAATATGTTACTGTGATTTTATTTATTTATAATTTTAAAGAAATTATGTGGTGGTTTTTTTTTTTTTTTTGGTGATGGTATGCACCTTAACAGATACACGGAACATTGTTTTTTAAAGGCTGTATTGCCGTTTTTTCTCAAGGACTATGAGAAAATAGTTTAAAGAGTTGTTTCAGCTCTGACAAAAGTCCACTTACAGATGGGTTTAGTAGGCAGAGCCTCCTGAGTAAGCTTTCTACTTGATATATAAGAAATGTCTCCTTGGAAGGGTTCAGAAATTGCATTCTCTGATAACGGTTGCAAAGCCTTGAACTGAATACTTTGCATAAAAACATTATTAGATAATCTTCTATTCTTTTATTTATTTCTCACATACTTTGGTTAAAAAGATCCAGAAGGCTAATTGATTTGAGTGTTTAATGCCTTATGTATGTTTGGTTTAGGATAACTGAACAGGTCGATACATGGAACTGTTTATTTCATAAGACAGAAGATGTTTCTTGACTGTATACTTGTGCAGCTGGTAGTGCTTGACAAGAGGAAGCAAAAAGAAATTATTACAGTCAGGTTTTTTTTCAGCTTAAATATATTTTCTCTTGCATAGAGTGCTGCAGAGCAGGGGAAGACTGTGTAGATATATTCAGAAACTGAAGAGACTAAAAAATTTGCTCTGTGCGTAGCTTTGGCAGTAATATTTTCATTTGTTCCCCGTTTACTTATCTGACTGATGCCATGAAAGAGGAAGCCTTTCTTTGTTGCTACCAACTCGCCTCCCCCACATGATTACAAAGGAAAGGAAACAATAGTTTTCAAATCTGTGAAAGCTTTCTTTGTATTTTAAAAAAAAATAAATTAGTGAAGTCAGTGGATATACTCTCAACTTCTGTCCTACGTTTTCTTTTATCTTCATGTTTACTTGTCAACTTAATTGTTGTTTGAGCAAGCTTTTTTAATATTCTTACTTTATTAACTTCAGGACTCAACGATACCCAGTACTGACTGCCTTCTGTAAATATTTTTTTTTTATTTATTTTAAGGAAAACATAGTTCAGACTCTTTCTGTGTTGATGTTATCCTTCACTTTGTAAAAGAATGGGAAAGAGTTCAGACCAAATTTATCTAAATATTTCTTTACAAAGTTGCTTACATAAAATACATTAGATTTTCAGGAAGAACAAAGAACATTTCTTCAGATAGTAATGCATTACAAATCATATTAAATTAGTAGGCCTGCTGAAATATTGCATGATTATTTTTTTTCAGTGTAAAAAATTGTGTATATTCTTGACAGAAACTAGTAGAAATAAATAAATGTTGTGTTAAGAGTGAACGGAAATTGCAGAAGATGGCAATGAGTAGGATGGTACTGCTTTTAAGACTACCTATCTGTCTTGCAGGAAATGGATTCTGCTTACTGTAGAAAGTAATTTTGTTCTGAGGACAACGTTAGATTGTTTCATGTGTATGCATGGGAAGATTTGAATGTCCCACCTTAATACTTTTCTTTCTTTATCTAAGAGATATAGGTAAAATTTGAACATAATAAGGCATGCTTGTTTCTCAAATATGGTTTGTATAAAATACTAAAAATTTTGTGTATGACTGTAGATTCCACATACGCCTAGCAGTAGCTATGTATACTCTTGCTTGTTTTTCCTTTCTACACCTGTTCAGCCATCTTCAAACAAGCTTACTCTCTCTTTTGTCTTTGAGAAGGTATGTTGGTAGTAACAATGGGACAGTGTGATTTGTAGGGGACTTTGAGTGTCAATTCCTCCTTTATCACAGACTTTGACATTTAGAAATGTGCTTCTGGAACATACCAAGCTTTCTTTTAAAACTGGTTAAATTGTGTCCACACTACTTGCTTGAAAGGCTATTTGAGTGCCTCAGGTCTTGGATGACTGGAAATATCTGTCCCTTCTTTCTCCAGGGCCCTGCCCTTTCTAGGGAAGTAGCTAAAGTACTTCAACTCAAACAACTAGAGGCAGAAAATCGAAGTGCCAAATTAAATTAAAATACTTTATTAATGATGCTTTTCTCACTCTGTCACATTTCTGTATTACAATTACAGTCTGGTGTATATGGCTTTAAGCCTCACACACTCGTGTCTTTCACATTTTCACTAAAATAATGAAACCATAAAGTGTTTTAGAAGAGGCTTAATTTATAGCTTATAAAATCAGAAGTTTGAGACATAATTGCTGTTAAAGTCTAAATTAATGAATTCTAAAAATCTGTAAAATAGTTATTTCCGTTTAATAGTCAATATGGTTAGATTCTTCACTATGTGACCCCATCTCCACAAAGCAGGGACCATGGACTGTTACTTGTTTGTACAGTGTCTAAAAATGTGCAACCTCTTAGACATTCCTTCAATAAACATGTAATTCTTTCTGGTGAAACAGATAATGGATTGGAACATAAAACCCAGATAAACGTGGATTCACTAATTTGAACTTCAGAACTGTTCTGTGAGGGAACAATGTAGAACGAAAAAGCTGCATTAACTCCAATGCATATTTTAATTTCAGGATACACCTAAATCAGGTACTAGCTGCAGTTCTCGGTGTTCAAGCTCCAGACAAGATTCTGAGAGTGCGAGGCCGGAATCGGAAACCGAAGATGTGCTGTGGGAGGACCTCTTGCACTGTGCAGAGTGCCACTCTTCCTGTACCAGTGAGTCAGATGTAGAGAGCCCTCAAGTGAATCCATGTGTGAAGAAGGAATACAGAGATGACCCATTTCATCAGGTTGGTATCCACCAATTTTGATTTTTTTTTTTTTTTTTTTTTTTTTTTTTTTTACACTACACACAAATTCAGTTTTATTAGCTTTATCATATGTCAGGAGGCCTGGAAGAAAGAACTCTATATTACATGAAAGTAACAAAGCCAAAGTGAATTGATAGCATTAAAACAAGGAAAATTTGATTTCTGCAACTTAGTTATTAATTTTGACAAATGAAGAGGATATGACAATATACTGAAATAGCCTACAGAATATTTGAGTGTTTGAATCTTAGTTCTAGTTTAGGGCAAGTACTGATTGATTTAAGTTTCCTCTGTGATAGATGGTTCTCTGTGTGGTGGTTTTTTTTTTCTCTAGTGGAATTACTTTTTTGTGAGCACATATCAGACACCTTTCTGTTTGCTTATACATAAATGTATACACAAAAAAGCAAACAGAAAGGTCACATACATAGTATCTAATGTTATATATGTATATATAATGTGTATATATGATGTTACATGTGTATTATGTCTAAATTCTATTTAGTTATAATATTTTTATTTTTACCTTAAAGCAAATAATTTTATTTTGCTTCTTTAATGCTAATCTGTAGCAACGTATTCAGTCATTTCAGTCAGTTCTGAAAATTTTAGTGTTTGTTGGGCAAAACTTTAGTTGAGCCTGCCTTGGCTTAATGTTGGACAGAATCCATTGTTAATACTTGATCATTAACAATCCAAGTATTAATCTTCATTTGATAAAATTCATACAGATGTCACAGTGCCAGTTATATTTGTGGTACAAGTTGTATCTTTAAATTGCATGCTAATTGCATTGCTAGTTTGAACTACTTAAGTAAAGAGATGGAGAGAATGTGAAACATTCTTCTGGGTAAACATGTCATACATGTTGGCAGTGCATCATCACTACTACAGAATGCCATGCAAGAGATGATGTGAATGTTATCTAAGTGAAAGAATTTCAAAAGACAGGCATTTCACTCATAACTAGAGTGTTTGTTGATTTTAAAAAACTCCCCTGCCTCACCAGTCCCACCCCCTCCACCCCCCCCCAAAAAAAAGCCCAAGAGAGCAATTTGGATTTCATGCAGTCTTCGCTTTTTAATTTATTTTTAGTTCTTCTTGCATGCATTCCATACAAACACTAAAACTGAAGCCTCACAACAGGGAGTTGAATTGTGGTATATGCATTGGCTTTGTTTTCCTGCAGTTGAGTGTTTTTCTGTTTGATTGTAGATTGTGAATTTTTGAGATTCAGCTCCTGGTGTTGATACTCCCTCTAGAGGGAGACCTTGGAAATCTGTGGTTAAGAAAGTCCTGCAACTAATATTTGCATTGTTTTAATAATATAAGTAATTTTTTTCATCCAATGGGAAAAAGAAAAAGGAGATAATCGAGTACTTTGCAGAATACAAAGGTTTCAGATAAATACTGATAAAGCAAGTAAAAACATAAAAAGCTTTACTTTTAATCAATGATAAATTAAATCTTAAAAATGACATCATGCCCTTCCCCCTGCCCCCACCACTTCCAGTAGTTTGATGCACATAGTGCTGGGTGATGAGGCAGAGTTGAGAGCAATTTTAATCACCTGAATGGGAGAGAGACGGGTCTGAGGGAAGTCAGGAAATGGCTGCAGCAGAACTTGTTGCCTCAGCGTTTTTCCAGATCCTTCAGTTCTCACTTTGCTGGCTGTTTAGGGTAAAGGTGCCTCAGCTATAAGTGCATTCAGTAAATTAGTCTGGGATTGCTTGGCTCTTGGAGGAGCATGTATTAATTAGACTCCTACCACTTTCTCTGAGTCTTGCCAGATACAGTTAGCATGGGGAGGGCTTTATCCGTTACAAGGATTGTGAAGTACACATGTATCATTAAAAGCAAATTAAAAAAATTGTTTGCCTTAGGCTTAACCTGTGAAGAGTACTTTTTCAGAATGCTAGGGGAAAAAAATAATAATCAGAAAAATAAAATATACCATTAAACATGTGGCAAAATTAAATATGGTTTGTAAGTAGACCAATGTTTTCATACCTCTCTCTTCTTTGGTATGTTTGAGACAAAAAGAAGCCAATTAATCCTCAACCATAATAACTCAACACTATTAGAAAATTAAGTATGTGGAGGGAGAGATCTCTGTACTCACAGCTATTTCTTAGAAAAGTGGATCATTTTGAGGAATATGGTTAACATATAGTAACATATGATAGAGGTAAATGCTATATAACCATATTTATGTCAGTCTAAAGCATTCTTTGTCAGCATATTTCTGACAAAGGCATATTGACAGGACAATAGATTTTTTTTTTTTCTCTGATGGAATATATCCCTTGTCTTCCCCAGAGTCATTTGCCTTGGATCCACAGTTTGAACCCAGGACTAGAAAAAATAAGTGCAATTGTATGGGAGGGTAATGACTGCAAGAAGGCAGATATGTCTGTGCTTGAAATCAGTGGTATGATAATGAACAGAGTGAGTACTCTTTTTACTTTATGTAAATATTTTATTTAGGAGTCTAAGCACTACCAAATATAAGCTTGTTCTATTTTGGTGGGGTTTTGTTTGTTTAAAGTATCTGTTATTGACGTTATTGTTCCATGTCTTACATCACTCTGATCTACTTGTTACTATCAGATAAAAGAGCTACCAGATCTTAAGGGTTGGGGCAATAAAATGTGTTTGCATTGTTAGGTGCTTACTAACATAGCCAACCTCTGTTTTATTGTTCCAAAGGGATATGTGCTGTGAATATTCTTATGAAACTCCTTGATTGCAATGAACAACTAATATGTTGGGTTAGGAATACACAGAGCTGAGTATTTGGATGGTAAAGTTCAGATTGGAAAAGAAAGCTTTCCTCTTCGGTAAACAAACATCTAAGAGGATGTGTGGGATGTCTCACTAGTCCTCCCTTCTTTTTCCTAGTACTCCCCTTGAGGAAACAGTTGTAAAAGCATTTAATTGATGTTACACTCTCTTTCAATATAGACAACGTAGGCATTTTTTGGAGTTGAACATAAAATCCTAGCTCAATAAAACTATCACTAATTCTGACAAGTTGATACTTACCATCTACAACTTGTTAAAAAGCAATGTATTCACACACTTAGTTCGTATTTCTGTACCTGACTCAGTGACAATACAGTTTTGGGTGCAATCCGCAGTAGAAGGAAACTTAATAAAGCCATAGCCAGCACAACAGAACTCCAGTCCTATGTGCACTGTGAATGCTTTGATTCCTATAAAAAACATACAACCTAAAAGCAAAACACAAATAGGAGCTACATACAGGATGTAAGCAACACGGTCTGATTGGTGCATTTTGCTAATTCAGCGTTGAATTAATTTTTAATACACGAATATGCACTGGAGTCTTTTAACTGCAATTTTACATTGTTGGGTTTTTAAATGATTTGTCCTATTTGGTTCCTGTGCATTAAGTGCTCTTTGAGGACTTCCTTTTTCTTAATAGTAAATTGTGAAGATGCTCGATTGAGGGTTTCATATAGCTTATCAGGTTATAAAGTGTTCTTTGTGATAGTAAGACAGTAACACTAATAATTTATTTATTGACTTAATTCCAAATTAATTCCAAAATTAAAAATACACCTTGTTTTCTTTTGTTTTTAGGTGAACAGCTATATACCAGGAATTGGTTATCAGATTTTTGGAAACGTCATATCTTTGATCTTGGGTTTAATGCCATTTGTCTTTCGACTTTCCCAAGCTAAAGATTTGGAACAACTAGCTACACATTCTGCCACTGAACTTTGTATGACGGCATTTGGGTCAAATGGAGACATTCTGGTTCTCTCAATGGTTATTATAAGTTTTGTGGTCCGTGTGTCTCTAGTGTGGATTTTCTTTTTTCTGCTGTGTGTAGCAGAGAGGACATATAAACAGGTATGAACAGCAAACCAAGAGGCTTCACCCAAAGCAAAACAAGGTTTAATGTTTGCATTTTTTTGACTTCGTGGATATTTTAAACTTGTTTTCTTCAGTGATTCATAGATCAACGATGACAAATACTTCAGTGGGCTTACAGTTTAGGAGATGACTCAGTTGCAATGGACTGAGGTTTCTGTACAGTCTCTGTAACTAAACCTTTTCTCCCGGAGAACATTTGTGAGGGAAAACTTCTTAATCTTATATTTCAGATTTCTGGCTCAATGTATTAACCCAGCTCTTAGTCATGTCCCAGTTTGTCTTAGTTTTCCCCAAGGAGAAGGAGTTTCAATAAAAGAAGTCTATAAATTTCCAGTTTGTTCTACCAGTGTGTTTCATTCAAAACCTTCAGTTTAATTCAAAACAGTTCAGTGCAGACCCTAGCCAAGAGCCCTGCCGGCTTTACTGGTAGATCAGTCCCACAGCTAGAGACCGTGAGAGCTGCTATCTGAAGTAATACACCTGTTAATTTATTGCGTGTTAACACGCAATAAATTAAACTTTTAAGAGAGTATCAATATCCCTCGCTAGCTGCAGAGTGTATATTCTTACTGGTCTGCAAAAGAAAAATTTTTATACTTCCTTTTATGAAATTATAGCCAAAATGTGTGATTTAATGCAGTAGAACAGAATTAACCTGCTCCTAATAATCATTCCTGTTGCAAGGAACTTCTGGGATACAGGCACTCTCTAACTGAAATGATTGGCAGGTTTGATTTTCTCCCAAATTTTAGCAGTTGTGTTGTCTGAATTTTAAAGAAAGAAACTCAAAGTGTAGCTAAACTTTGTTTATCGTTAGAATATGAAGACTTTTAAAACTTTTTAGTGTATCTCCTCTTTTAAGTAACATACTACTCTTATTTCTGCACTATATTAATGTATTTTAATTTATGGTGATACCTTGTACATTAACATATTAAGTGAAGCCTTTTCACCATTTTCTTTTTAATGCCCTTGAAAATCAATTCACAGTTAAAATAATTTTTTTTTCTCCTCTGCAGAGGCTACTTTTTGCCAAACTTTTTGGTCATCTAACATCTGCCAGAAGGGCAAGAAAATCGGAGGTTCCTCACTTCCGCTTGAAAAAAGTACAGAATATAAAAATGTGGCTTTCTCTCAGGTCCTATCTAAAGGTAAAATAATGTATGTTTTTGCTACCACTTTAATATAAAATATCTCATATGCTGTCAGTGAAAGGCTGGTATTCTAGGCTGAATTTTTCCTCCTGTGCACTTACCCAGTTCGGTGCACGTGCCCTGTACATTTCATTTTAGTGACTCTGGGCCAGCAGTGTCTGCAGGCAGCCAGATTGTGAGAAAGTAAATGTCTAGTTTTTACCTTGGAGTAAAGTGTGAACGTGTTCAGAGTTGGAGTCTTGTCTTACTAATGCTAGCAGAAAAGTCTCTCAGGTGAATATGTTGGGTAAAAAAGACCATTTGTAGTATAACACAGACAGTACCTTATTGGAAGAGCCCCACCAGTTATTGTCATTAACACAGAAGGAATTTATGTGCATATTTGTTCTGTGAGCATATATGTGCCAGGTGAAACTAGAAGTTATGCCCAAGTATTATCTGTAAGAAATTCTGATCCCTGTATTGTATGTTCAGCTCATATTTAACTAATCTCCTTAATGATCTTTTCAAGCCAGAGCATTTTGATTCCTTCATAGAATCATAGAATCTTCATGGTTGGAAGGGACCTTCGAGATCGTTGAGTCCAACCATACACACACACAAAAAAACCCCTACAATCTCTGCCACTAGAGCATGCCCTGAAGTGCCAAATCTACGCGTTTCTTAAATACCTCTAGGGATGGTGACTCAACCACCTCCCTGGGCAGGCTGTTGCAGTGCCTGACCACTCTTTCAGTAAAGTAATTCTTCCTAATAGCTAATCCAAACCTCCCCTGCTGCAGCTTCAGACCATTTCCTCTGGTCCTGTCATTATTCACCTGGGAGAAGAGGCCAACACCCACCTCTCTACACCCTCCTTTCAGGTAGTTGTAGAGGGCAATGAGGTCTCCCCTCAACCTCCTCTTCTCCAGACTAAACATGCCCAGTTCCCTCAACCTCTCCTCATATGACTTGGTCTCCAGACCCCTCACCAGCTTGGTAGCTCTCCTCTGGACCCGCTCCAGCCCTTCAATGTCCCTCTTGTACAGAGAGGCCCAGGACTGAACACAGCACTCGAGGTGAGGCCTCACCAGTGCCGAGTACAGAGGCACGATCACTTCCCTACTCCTGCTGGCCACGCTATTCCTGATACAAGCCAGAATGCTGTTGGCCTTCTTGGCCACCTGGGCACACTGCTGTCTCATGTTAAGCTGGTTGTGCACCAGCACCCCCAGGTCCTTTTCTGCTGGGCAGCTTTCTAGCCACCCTTCCCCAAACCTGTAGCGTTGCTTGGGGTTGTTGTGACTGAAATGCAGGACCCGGCACTTGGCCTTATTAAACTTCATACCATTGGCCTTGGCCCATCGATCCAGCCTGTCCAGGTGCCTCTGTAGAGCCTTCCTACCCTCAAGCAGATCAACCCTCCCACCTAGTTTGGTGTCGTCTGCGAACTTACTGAGCGTGCACTCAATCCCCTCATCCAGATCATTGATAAAGATGAAAACATATGAAAACATATTTATGAAAACATAAAGAAATTACCATGTGGAGACTGGGGAGTGTGGAAAGCAGGAACTATAAGCAGGCAAAATTTTTATGTAAAGCACAATCTTAAATATGAAAGATGCATCATTTTAAGAGGAATTGAGGTGATTCATTTACAACATGCGTTGTGTTATGGAAGTATCTGCTGGGGAGGGTGTGAAAAATTTATGTGAAAAATTTGAGAGGCTTGTATCTTTCTCCTTGTAGTCTGTAATGTGTTGCTGGGTAGGAGGAAAGGAGGGATAACATCATTTGGACAACAAAATGTAGTGTTGACGCTTTAAAGACTGTATATGGTAGTATTGTGGAGAGAGTGTCTTGCCTTCTTTCCTCACAACCACACCTATATATTCCACCATTTCTTGTGTCACCAGAAACGTTTTTATAATTATGTGGCTAAGAAAAAAGCAGTCGGTGGTCAGAGGCAGGTCATAGGGAACTGACCCAATTGAAAAATAACCGGTTAAGAACAGTAATTTTCACCTCCATCTGTTGCTTTGCTTGGTTCAGTGGGCAGCTCTGTAGTGCCTGTGCCAGCACAGGGAAAGGAATGGAGACAAGCAGCTAAGGAGCAGGGCTACCTTCTTGCACTGGTGCTGCTGGCATATACTGGCATAGTGTTTGTCCAAAATACACTTGCATGTTACCCGTCTATATGTGTCCCCCTGGGAAGATGTGAGCTGGGGTATATGCACATCTCTAGTCTCACACACGCAAGCGCTCTGGCTTCAGTATAGAAGTAGTGTATGCATACCTGCAGTCGTAATTTACACTTTTTTTCAGTAGTTAAGCTTCCTACCTCTCAGAGTTCAAGGTTACATCTTGAAGGCTTTATATATATGTGTGTGTGCGTGTGTATATATATATGCATACATATATACATATATATCTTATTTATATATGTACACCTCCCATTCTCCTCATTTTTATACAATTAGTAGCATATCTGGAGGACAAAGTAGAGAAATAAATGTTATAACTTGTACATGTTTCAGTGTAGCCAGGATGTTTAATTCTTTAATTAAAAAAATAAGGAAAAAGCTCAGTAGGTAGAAACACTTCATTGTACCAGTAAGCAAGAAAAAAGTGGTTGAAAACAGTGAGGTTGCGCCTTTCAAGACAACTGTGTTTGTTCCCTGCTTTTCCTTCTTGTTCTGGAGGAGAGAATTATACTATTGAACCTACCATAATGGGACAGTGATTTACAGCTAAAATGTTCGTGTGTCAAAAAGAAGCAAATATTGGAAAATACCAGCCATGTGAAATCATATCTTGATATCCTGTTGTGATGTGGTGTTCAAAAATCTTTCGTTAGTGCTGGTTTGATACTTGAGGTTAAAGCCTAGGCCATATCGAATTTTTTATGTCAGGGAATGCTGCCTAAATTAAAGTTACTTCACATCATAAAGGAGCTGACTGAACAAGTGGTGAATATTTTCTTTTCTCACAGTTACCTTTAAGTGTTTGCATCTGAATTAATCTCACATGCCTTTAGGGGTATTCAAATGTAGTGATATTATTAGGGTCTAATATGGTGTTTGGAACTCAGATTGACAAATTGTGAGCCACAATGAAATGTAGGTTCAAGGTGTGAATCTAACTGGATATGCTAAATATCAGCGCTGACTGGATAGGGTTTCACTCACATCTGTGCATATCCTTTATTTTCAGCGTCGAGGTCCTCAACGCTCAGTTGATGTGATAGTTTCATCTGCCTTCCTACTGACTATCTCAGTTGTGTTTATCTGTTGTGCACAGGTGAGGAAATCTTACGTGTATAGAAACAACCACGACTTAAATTTTATTTTTTAAAATAATTTTGAGTGCCTTTTGCATGGTGATACCTATTAAGTTAAAAGACCACAGTGAAAAATCAGTAACAGCTGTTACAGCTTTTCAGAAGATTAAGCTCCATTTTGTATTGTTTGTTTTATCTACTTTAGAATAGTATTCTAGAAGAAATAAACTTATTGATAGCATAATTCCTAACATGATACTATTGTTGTTTTTTAAATCTGTGTCCTCTTCCATTTGCCATCCTAGATTTTGGAACACAGGGGTTTTTTTCCAACATTTTGCATCAAAACACTTTTTGCAAAAACAGTTGAGATTGACCTGGGTAGATGATTTTTGTGAGAAACAAGATTGTTGGCTATATTAGCCTGCCCTCTAGTGGAATATCTTTTAGTAAGCAAATCTATGTTTAAAGACGATTTTTACTGCTTAAGATTTTTCCTTGAGCTTCTGTTTCAGAATACAGGGAAGCTTCTGAATGGCTTCTGGTTGTATTTTTTTCCCTGCTTTCTTCCCTAGTTAATGCTAATGTGTTTTCCTGGTAGCTAATTGTAAATATTTTAATAAGAATGTATTTTAGCAGTAACTGTGCTTGGATTCAATTTTCTGTATAATTCAGTACATTTTGAGGGTATATTTTGGTTTTTATCTCGTATAGTGTCTTTGCAAGTTTGAACATGAGTTTAAAATTGTCTTAGAGTATATTTTTTTTCTATTGCTTTAGGGATAATGAAAAAAAGATGTATCTAAATTCTGATTGAGCCTTTCAGATCATATCTTTTCTCAAACCTCATATGTTTGACACAGTGTTGATTTTAAATTATGATTCATAAATCTTTTGTGCCTAAAACCAACCCATATATTTATTACTGGGAATTTTTTCTTGGAATTGAGGACATATGTAATTATTTTCTTACGTTGTAACTATTAGTTTGAATTAAATTTTGATTTAGCTTTGTTCTCTTTTGTTTTCAGCTGCTTCACATGCATGAGATCTTCCTTGATTGTCACTACAATTGGGAACTTGTAATTTGGTGCATTTCACTAACTCTTTTTCTCTTAAGATTTGTTACTCTTGGATCTGAAACCAGTAAAAAGTACAGCAATACCTCAATATTACTTACTGAGCAGGTGAGAATTTGTATAGACCTATATTTCTATATCTAAACAAGTAATTCATCTGGTAGGTCTCAGGCATGCATTTTAGATGTGTTAAAATAGTCTGGATTAGAGAGTTAATTATGGTGTAGTGAGACAACACAGTCCTCTGTTTCTGGATTGAAAATTGAGGGAAATGTTTGGGATAAGGATTGGAAGAAAATGCAGAGAGCAAGGTGAGAGAGGCAGAGAGTGTCAAGCCTTTGTTTTGCTTTCATAGGTTTCTAAATTATGCTTTTCATGACAGTCAGTGTTTGAACATTTTAAGCCAGTATACACATTGAAAGAAGCGTTCTATGTCCCCAGGACTTAAAAAAAAAAAAAAAAAAAAAAATTCAGAAAGTACTATGTCATCAGATGCTTAGCTTTGTATTGAATCCAGCTTATCCTGTTAGAAGCCATTTCCCTCAAAAATGCCTGAGAGCTTTATGAAATGAAAACCAAAATAGAATTCACAATTGTTTCTCAGAAAATAAAAAGGAGACACGTCACCCTGCTTAGAACTCATTTTGGACTGGTTTCACATTCATATGCCAAAGCATATTTACAGTGTTCTTGAGACAAACTCATGAAAGTCTGACATTTTGGCCTTTCATGAGAGGCCAAGTCCAAATAATTGACTGCCACTCACTTGATCTAAAAAAGCACATCTGAACTGGCGTCCTTGAAAATCACGCACCAGTGTTATTAGTTTACTGAGAACAGAATGAAGGCTTAAAACCAAACCCCAAAAAACTACAACAAAAAACCCACAAAAGGCCAAACAAGCCTCAACCCCCAGATTCAATTTAAATGCTTCACTGATAAAATGAAAGTGCAAATTCTACTTTCTGTCAGCAAAGTTCCAGCCACTTCTGTGTGCTTTATATTCAACCTATGAATTTCATGATTGGGAATCATGATGGGAAACTAAAAGAATAATCATTTTACATCCAGGGATTTTTTGACTGTATGCTATTTGCCTGTAATTTTTCAAGTCCTTCTGAAAGTGTTTTTAATTGGTCTTGTAAATTAAGTGCCTCAGTGGTTCCTTTGTGAGTAAAATACAATGTGTGGTCTGATCAAACTTGTTGTCTTGCCAATTTCAAGTCTCAGAATAGATATGGTAGATGGCTGTGCATATACACATTCAGATTCCCCTCCTGATTCAAAGTTTGTTGTCAAATATTGATTTTTTTTCATAAATTAATGAAATCAAAGTAACTGTTAAAAGAGATTTGAACCTTCCTAGGGTTTATTACCTACCATTTTTTCAGAGTTGCTAAATAGAGCCTTTATTCTTAGTTTATTAGACTAAACACTTGAATTGTTGAAAACAGTAATTTTATATTTAAAGACTGGAATCTCTGCCTCTAAAAGCATAATTTATTTAAAAATTAAATGGATAGTTCAGGAGCTTAATATGTCTTGGAATATATTTGGTATAGCTTTTGATTTTTCAGTTTGTATAGGAAACTTACAGTGACCTTTTTAGGGAGATCTGGTATTATTCAGTTACTTTGTTTAGATGTCTGTGGCCCTTATTTCAATAACCAGCTTACAACAAGGTAGTGAAATATCTCATAGCATCATATATCATCGCTTCCTTTCTGCAACTTTGCTTCTGTACCTTGGTAAGAATCTCTGTCCTGTGAAGGACTTCTTCGGCTTATTGCTAAATTCTTCATTTTTTTTATTTTGTTGAAGGTCATCATTCTAAAATAAAAGGTTCATGGCTTTTCAAGAGATTTTTTTCTTTGATTTGCTTTTGTTATGCAATAAAAAAGAAAAATTAACATTTGCCTGGTCTAGGATATCAAATATAGGTCATTTGAGAATGAAAGCTGATGTTTCAAAATTGCTAGAAGGCTAAAAGAGACCTAATTTGTACTCTTAACTAAACTTTGTCAGAAACAATGACCTAAAAAAGTCTGAATCACAGAAGTGTTGAAATGATCAATATACTGTTCTACAGCAAGGAAGAGTTTAATAGTTTTTCAAATATTTCAAGGCACTGGAAAGATTGATTTTCTGCAGTCAAGGTGCTCATGAAGTACTCAATTATACTAAAATCTTTTAAAAGAAATTACACATTAGCAGAATTACGTTTTAGCATTTCAGTCTATTCAATAATTTTTGGGGATGTTAAGCCTTGCAAGGTCTGCATACTAGTATAAAAAGCTACTGGAAGTGACTTGACAAACCTCAGGCAATTATTGAAGAAGGAAAAAGAAATTATGCAGCCTTACATATGTGGTGTTTTTTTCTTGCCTAGTTTGTAGATTACACTAAACTTTAAAGTTGTTGCTCATATAGTGTCAAATATATTTTCCTATGGTACTGAACCAGTATTTGTTCTTAAAATTTAAAAAGGAAGCTACAAATTTGCTTTCGTGCAGAAATGTCATTGCTGTTCTATCATATGGCTGCTGAGGCATCACTTCATTTTATTATTAAATATTTCCAAATTAATTCCTTTAAATTCTGAATAAGTGGTGATACTCGTATTTTATTTTGATCAGATAAACTTGTACTTGAAAATGGAGAAAAAGCCTAATAAGAAGGAGGAGCTGACACTAGTGAACAATGTTTTAAAACTTGCTACGAAGTTATTGAAGGTAAGAGTTAAAATAGTATTACCGTATTGTATATAACTAAGAAACAGAATAGATTGCTTACTGAGTCACTTGCGTTACTTCTGCAGGCAGTACAGTATGCTTTGGTTTAAATCTGCTCTGTAACTTTCACAGCAGTGCTACTTGTTCATACACTACAGTCTGTTTTGTTGCTGTCATTGTGGATTACGATTTAGAATTATATACAATAAGTTTTATTCTTTAATAGTCTATGAGCAGCGTGAGAGATGGTATTTTGGGATGGACAGGCTGATGAATTCTTGGGAAATAAATGATGCAATTTTGTTTTCTATTTTGAATGTCGATATCTGTTTCTAGTGATAACCTGCTTGAGGATTTGTATTCTTCCACAGAAATAATTCCTCTTAAAAACAGTCAGTGGTTAGCATTTCAAATTATAACTAGATTATGATTACTGTCATAGAAGAAACCTTTTGAAAGACAGAGAGAAATTGTTACATAGGTCCATTTATAAGTGAATTAAAGAGATGGATTTCATTTAATGTAATTCAGATATTTGTCAGCTGTGCCCTTGAACTATTTGGCAAATTTTTTTCGCATGGAATTTTGCTGATTAATAGAAAAGTTTTTTGCATATGCAATATTACCCTGTTTGCCAGCTAACTATATTTGGTGGGTAAAAGATATTTCTTCACAGTGAGACAACATGAATTTTTTATTACTTCTCATTTCTAGAGTTCTACAGAAGAAAAATCACTTTACTTTCACTCATCTGGGGCTAGAGCATGGATACACTTAGGGCTTTTAAACTTGTTGATATTGTTGTTGTTATTATTAACAAAGCAGTGGTTGAGGTTCTTGGGAAGACACATTTGATCCTAAATTGCCTCTGCTGGGTTCTTCTGTTCCTTCAAACTCACAGATGTGTCAAAATTTGGGAAGCAAGCTGTTTTGTTCTTTCAGTTGTCTGGGAGGAATGTCTCATTCTCCTTCAGACTAAACATTGCCCTAATCCAAAACTTAATTAAGGGTTACCTGAATGCCAAATAAGAGTGATAAATTTAACACTTGAAAAAAATTTTTTTTTTTATTCTAGGTTTGGCTTTTATGAACAAATAAAATCAGTTCAATCTAGTATTCCTTATGTGTTTTTACACTAAAATTAACAGTATATAACTTATAATTGACTGACGTGGGCTTTCAAAGAGGAAGCCGGTCCTGACACTACAAAAAAGAAATTAATGACTTGCCTCACCACCTCTCTTGGCATGGTGTTACAGTGCTTAATCACTTCTGCTGTTGTGTAAGCTATTTTTAAATTAAATTTGTCTAGCTTCAGCTCTTAATATTCAGTTTTTGTTATACATTCTGCTGTTGTGGTAAAGTTCTTAAAAAGATGCTGCCAAGTTGTTATTCTTGGATTCAGAAGTAAGGTAACAACAGTATTTTGATTTCTCCTTCAGGGACTCAACTTCTTCATTTAGTCCAAGATAGAGTGGTGATGTAGGACAGTTCCCCTGTTCTGGCAGGGGAATGACTGGCAAATGTAAAAGTATTTTCCTCTTCCTCAGATAAATTTCCTCCAGTCCACACACCCCTCCCACCAGTTCAAGTATAGCACAACTGACACTGATTCCATGTGCGGAGATCCCCATCAGTAGAGGGAATGGCTGGGTTATCATATAGTAAACCCCTATACCTTTCCTCTGCAGTCAGGAAAATTCAAGTCTATTAAGAGAAACAGTTGTGGGTTTTTGCATATAATAGTGCTTTAAGACCTTGCTGCCTCATTCTAACACACATTGAATTCTGGTCACTTACCCATTGATTCCTGTGCGCCAAGGAGCCATTCTTAAAATGTAGCTTAAACTCTGTTTAATCTAGCCAGCAAGTAGCTGAGATGATGGAGTGTTTCTTCTAGTCAGCTGAGTAATTCTTCCCATCTCAAAAAAAGTACACAGCACTTTCCATGAGAGGACTGATGGAGTCAGCAAGCACTCAAAGCTGACAAAGCAACAACTTGAGAGTTATGGTACAGCGATACAGAGAGCCTGGTTAAGTCAGTTACTGAGTGTATCTCTTGGTATAACAACAAGGGACTGCAGGGTTTTAGGACTTGACTTTGGAACAAATGAAGGGAAATATCCTCTGTGCTTTGGGTAGCAAACTTGTGCAACTGTTGGTCAAGGGACAATGGATGTATCTCATGAGTTGAAATGTTTCTGTGCTGTGAGAATGTAGGTAGGGTGAGAAATAGCTGCTGTTGGTGGCAGGATGCTGATCGACCCTTGATCTGATTCACTTCAGTCTTTTTCACACTTTTCTCAGGGCTTTAAAAAAAAATGTTCGTGTTTTACTCTTCCCAGAAATGTAGTAACTGACGTGGCCTTTCCAACAGGGGACTTGGCTTTTGTGGCACAAATCCCAGACACGGGCCATCACTTAGTTACTGTGAGAACGTGCCCTAAAGTGAGATGGGATTTTTAAGACACCTAGTATGAGCTTTAAATGAATTCTTGTAGTTAGTAATCAACCCAATTATTTATTTCATGCCCAGTAGCTAAATGGAATTCTGTTGTTTTGTTTTGGTTTTAATTTAGTTTTGGATGTATTTGATTCTTAAGCTTTTACTGAAGACTATATTGTGTTGAATATTCTTACTATTTTCTTACTCCCCAAATTGGTAAGGTGAATCCAAAATCTAAAAACTTTTTCCTTAAAGAATTTCTCTGCTATTCTTCTTAGAATCATGTCTTTTATATCTTTGGTATTTGTAGCAGAGTTTTATACCACATTACATCTAATTGAAAAGGTCGTTCATCTTATTTCACCTCTTTTGAAAGAAGAGGCAGAACTCTGAAATTCTTCTTTATTAAAAATGGGGTATATAAGGCCTTTGCAATGCCCAGGATGCAATGCAGGACAGGGATGAAGATGAATTTGAAGCTAGAAAGTATAAATGACCAAAGCAGTGATAGTTGTTATACTTCATATAATCCACTCTTACAGTGTAAAACTCTTTTTTTTTTTTTCTTCCTTTATTTGACATATTTCTAGACCAGAAAACTTTGGGTACCTTTATTCACAACACCGATAATTGAAAATTGGTGAAATAGCCTCTTTGTTCAAGTTTTGTTGCAGATTAATATTGGCTAATTTTTTGATCCTTCCAATAAAAAAAAGTAAAATATTGGCAGTTAAAGGTTATTAGTATTTATTCCCTTATCTTCTTTTTATGGCTATGTTAATCAGTAATTATTCTCAAAATTAATGGAAAAGTAGGGGAATTGCATTAGGAAAAACATTTTTGTTAATTTTTCATAGTAGTGAGGTACCCTTCTGTCACTGTGGAAAATCTTTTCTTGTTTTTTTTTGTGGTTCTGTTGTCTGTCAGCTCTTTTAACACTGAAGGTGATTTCTGGAAAATTATAAGGAATTCTAAAATAATGGCACCTTGGTGCCAGGAAAACTAAATCTCTGTTTTCATGGCTCCATGAGCAAACTGGTAGATGCTCTAGATGGGTAGCCTCCAATTTTTTGAAGCATTAGTCAACAGTCAGTTAATGTGATGGGTATTTTCTTGCACATTGTTTTATATATGTAGAAGAATAGGGGAACGTTTTACCCTACTGTGACTTTAAGACTTCCTAAACGGTCTAATATTGCTCAACACATATGTGAAAAAAACCCCTTTGTGTAATTTTTGCTTTTTAATGATGATGATGATTTGCATTACTAGGAACTGGACAGTCCCTTTAGGTTGTATGGGCTTACAATGAATCCACTGCTCTATAATATCACCCAAGTTGTGATCCTGTCAGCTGTTTCTGGTGTCATCAGTGACTTGCTTGGATTTAATCTAAAGGTAACTAGTTAATAAGGATCCTTATTTTTCACCATGGTGTTCAGAATGTTAGGATAGATAGGTCACGCACTGTAGCCTAATGAATTCTTAACTGTATTAATTGGAAGATTTATTGTTTGAAAATGGTTATGAAATTTAAGCTATATCAGAAGAATAGTATTTGTCAAAGCAGCCCTTTTAACTTTTTTTTTTTTTTTCATTTGTGGCTCTCTAACTTCATTTAGGACACACAATTACCAAGAATTTTTAGACATAAATGTAGAGACATTCATACACATAAGTACAAGACCTTATTTAACTTTTCTTTGTATCCCAGATCTGATTTCTCTCTTGAATTCCTTATTTTTGACTTTGTAGTTCTTTGAGGGACGCAGAAAGATGCCACCTATCCTTGTCTTGCACTGCAGTAAAGTATTACAGTAGATACAGTATTACCATGACCAACCTTACACCGTGCCATTTTGTCATGGCTGAAGGACTGTCTTGTTAGGTCCTACTCCGTGGTTCCCTCTGAACTACAAACTCTGGAAACTATTTCAAGATTCAGGTTATAAGGCATGTTAGTCTCCCCAAGCTTGTAGAACAAAGCCCTTAATTGGCCATTGAGTTTGCCTACGTCTACCCATTTTTTTCCTATAAGAAGTAAAAGAATGTAAAATTTATATTGTGTATCATAGAATATGCAGCAAATGCAAAAAGAAAAAAATGTGGTGGTATTGCAGTTTTGGTAAACAGAAAGCTGAGATGGGAAATAACATTGATTTACTGCTCTAACTTTTCCAGCTCTGGAAGATCAAATCTTGACAATATGTAAAGAAGATGAGATAACACAGTGTTACAGAAAAGCTCATTGATTGACAAAACTGCCTCAAAGCAGCCACTGAATCTGTATTTCAGATGCTACAACCTCTTCAAGGATGTTGTTTGGAAAATTGAAGTGTTTACATCTGACTGTTGTGTGCAATCTTTGTATTTATTTCATCTTCTCACTGTTTTATGTTCATTTTAGTTGACATTTATATTTTATTTTCAAACTTATTTGTTTAGTTTTGAAAAGGATCAGATTTGCAAAAGGTCAAAAACTGTGTGTCTGAGAACTTGAAATTTATTACACTAAATTACTGTATCTGTTGTTAAAGCTGAAGCCAATGCTGAACACTTTTAGTTACAGTAACGCTAGATGGAAGTCATTTGATTTTTGATAGTGTGGTAAAATTGATTAGAATATTTAATTTGCACCAATCATTTATGAGGACAACATAACATCAATAGATGTTTGGTTGCAATAGAAAAGTGAGACCTACAAAAAATAAAGTACTGACAATACAGTATGACAGGTAGCAGAAGTATTTTATATTACTATTAGAAGCAAGTGTGAATTTTTAATATTTTGAGTAATTCCAGGGTCTAAACTCATGTCAGCTGCAGTTTACATATCCTGGGATATTAAGAAGGTATTATATAACAAGTCAACAAGTGCTCTTTGATAACACTTTTATTAGAGCAATAATTGTAAATGATTACCATGCTGTATGATATTTTGATAAAATTAAATATTGTATTTATTTGAAATACTGAGCTGTTCTGCGCAGCTCTGACTGTGCATGCTCAATATGTGCACTTTTTATTGTTACTTTTAATGAGAAACTTTATATATATACATATAAATGTATATTAATTGGAATATATTATGGTGAACTATGGAGCAGTATATATTATATGTTGAAGTTGAATATTTAAACAAGGGAAAGATTTACTGATGAACGGAATGCTATGAATGACTGAGCATAAGATAGATAGATGCTCTCCTCTTGTACACTATAGTATATGCCATTCATACCACATTGAAGTTTAAGAACAGTTAAACACAGAAAACAAGTTCCTCTGGTGAGCCCATGAAGCCTGGTATTCTGCAGATTTGTGTGTTCAAATAACCTCGGTCCTCCCCAGCAGGGCTCATTCCCTGGCGCTTTCCAGGCTGGGATTTCCCAGCCTTGGGTTTCCCATCTCTCCCTGCCTCCTGCAGGGACCAGTCCTACTGACTCGTGGTCATTCAGTGTGACTTAAGCTAGTTGGAACAACATTGGAACACCTGGAGACTTAAGTTAATGGGAACAACATTTCCACCTACAAATTATATCAGGAGGATTAATATCACCAGGCTCAAGTAGTCTTAGATTTTATGTTTCTAAAATAGTGGGCTCATACTGAGAAATGACAAGTAATTAGGTGACAAGTCTGGACATTGCACTATGTTTGCTAATCTTCAGAATCTTGAAAGATTTGAAGTAATGGATCTTAAACTTATGTGGTATAAAAATATTTTTATATAAAAAGCAACACAAACAAGCATTTTGTATTTTATTTGCCTCTGTACTAATGTTTAATAATGACCAAAGTGCATTCTGGTTTTTGAAAGAATGTATTACTGGAGCTTTAAGAACATACTATATTTAGTTTCTCATGTGAAAACTTCAGCGGCATCTGATCTGTTTCTTCTTTCTCTGTTGTTTGATGTTGGGATTGTTTTTAAAAATTAAGTACGTTTTATACACAGTTTTTTCCAGATTATGGTACAGACCTACACAGAACTTAATTTTGCACAAAATATATTTTAAGAAAAAAAAGTACAGCAGGAGTTCTATGGGTGATAAAAGATGAGGCCATTGCTTTTTGCAGCCTGTCACTATTACAAAACCACTCTTTACTCTAGAATGGAATTATTTTTAAAAATCTAAAATGGTGAATACATGGCCTTCAGTATCTTGGAAAAAAAAAAGGGAGGGAGGGAAAACAGGAAAACATTGCGGTTTTGGTTGAAAGCTAAATTAGTTTAACCGTGTATATACCTCAGCAACTAGCACTGTGCTGGATTGTTGCACTAACAAATGGCGGCTTGGGGAGAGCAAAAGATTTGTGAAATGAAATTAAAAATAATAAAAACCTTTATTTGCTACCATTAGGTATATTCATTATGTTGAAAATGGGAGAGGTTTATTCTCCATCCCTCAATATGGAAAATCAAGTATGAGAATAGAGGCAAGTAGAAATATGGCAGATCTTGCGTGTTAACTGTTATTTTTTTGCCACATGTTTTGTAACTGAACGTGTGATCAGGCTTGGAATAAAGCTTTCTATGGTTGATGGTAAAAAAGAAAAAAACCAGCGGTGGTGAGCTCTATCTTTTAGTAATATCCAGCATATTTCTGAATCTCCCTGTTTTGGTTTAAATCCATATATTCTATTTAAATGAAAGCACATTTGGGAATGAAATCCTGCACATGGAACGCAAATGATGGCTGTTAAAAGTGCACTTTATTGCAAGAACAGAAACTTTCAGACACTTTTAGTTACTCAAAGTAGTTTCATTTTATTAAGACTACTGGACATGCAGCTTCCAAATAACTGTTTCTTTTTGAAAAGTGTAGAAACAGAATTCAGTCCTATTTCACCAGGATTTAAGGAACTAATTTCAATCACCGTTTTGACACCGTTTCATTATGTCACAAGATACACTTCCATGTAAAAATAAAAATACAAGCAAAATCAAAGTGAGGTGTTTCAATAACATGTTATGGAATATTTGGACAGAATTAATGTGTGATAACTTCTGTATTTTATCTATTTGTTTACTGATCAGTGAAATATTTTCTAACAGAAAACTGTTCTGTTGACAGCTCTCAAACACCCACTTTTATTAGT
Organism: Fratercula arctica; assembly: GCA_947846985.1. Taxonomy (NCBI): domain Eukaryota; kingdom Metazoa; phylum Chordata; class Aves; order Charadriiformes; family Alcidae; genus Fratercula; species Fratercula arctica. Next base: position 201,741,017 of record CANTUZ010000001.1, read on the forward strand.
TTAATTTTGGCTTTTCCAAAGCTTAGTCTTTGACCTTTAAATGCGTTCTGCTAGTGCTATCCCTGTGACCGCTGGGTACTGGGCAGTAGGTTACACTCCACACTTGTGTCCATTCGCTCACTTTCTAAACTTGCTCCAAATGTAGGCTATTTACAATTTAAAATTTCTTTTGATGGTCATGAAAGACACTACATACATTGAGAAGTTAATATTTTCTGAGCGCCATTCTTTTTAACATCCATCTCTAGGTGGCACCTTAGTGTGACAGAATTCTCACCCAGGGGTGAAGATACTGCCAGAAAACGTTATGCATAGTCCAAGTTTCCTTTGTAGGGACCCTATCTATGTCTGAGTACCTTCCAAAATAGTTACGGGGATGAAGATGATAGGATCAGACTGATGCATTGTTGCTTACTTGCTTGCTTCAAATAGTGTCCCATTTTTATCAGTCTTGACCTTCTTAAAACTGCCTGATCCAACAGAAAATCCTACAAGGAATCTAAGCAGCTGTCAGTGCTCAGGCACAAATTCAGCATATGCTGAATATGTCCTCTGTCATGCACTGGTTGTTATGATTGGGAAATCATAGAACATAGAATGGTTTAGGTTGGAAGGGACCTTAAAGATCATCTAGTTCCAACCCCCTGCCATGGGCCGGGACACCTCCCACTAGACCAGGCTGCTCAAAGCCCCATCCAGCCTGGCCTTGAACACCTCCAGGGATGGGGCATCCACAACTTCTCTGGGCAACCTGTGCCAGTGCCTCACCACCCTCATCCTGGTACCTCCTAAAGACAGAGTTGTATTTCCAGAGTCCCTCCACTGGGGACTCAAAGATCTTCCTCAGAGAGTGCTTCTAGCACCCTTGATTAGGATTGAGACAGAACTTGCAGTGGATGGTGATGGAAAGTTCAGTGGTAGTAACAGAAAACTATAGAAGTTACTGAGGAGGCTATGGCTGTGAGTCTGATCCCTTGTCACTTGGTTTTGCTGTGGATGCAAGATGGTCATCTTGCAGGCTCAAGACTGTTGTTGACCCAGTTGTAGGTACCGTGTCATCAGACTAAATCATGTGCAGAAATTGGTTCTAAATGTAGAAGACTGTCTGCAGCCAGTCCCAAAGCTAGTCAGCTATTGCCACCAGATGTTTTTCCTCTTTGGCCATTTTAATCCTCATGAATACTGTGGAATCCTCATGGACTTTATAGGTACGGGCAACTGCAGTCATCTCGAGGATGCTGCAGACTACTGCGTAATATTGGATGTTTTGTATAGGGGATGTTCTATGTGAAGGAAAATGTGTCAACCTTCTTGTGACTGTATCCCTAGTTTACTACTTGGATCTCCTCCTCCAGCCCCAGGCCAGCCCCTTGCAGAGATGTCTTCTTGGAGCCAGGGGTGGAGCACACCACTGTCACCACACCAGCCTGGACACCACCGGCTGTTCTGCACTTCAGCTGGTATTATACCAGGTTTAAGGCAGATCGAGTTTTCTGGCAACAAGATGTCAGAAGGTCTTGCTTTAGTGCTGTCATGCCAAAGACTCAATGGAATATTTTCTAAGCAGGTATGTAAGACCATGGATTTAAATTGTCATATATTAATGTAAAAGCTCAGGCCAGAATCTAAGTCCTGTTTTGGTTTCACCAGGGAAAGTTTGTGGTGTGACGGTAGCAAAAAAAATAGGGAAGAGCAAAGAAAACCACTTGGATGATGCCAGCTGTATTAAGTGTCAGGTTACCAGTATGAGCTCGTCATTTGAGAACTTCCCGCTGTTACCTTCAGTACACCTCCTTATGGAATGTCTTAATTACGCAAGTGTGAAATATCCCTATAGAGTTAGTTTAGATTAAATGTTGGAGAGTCAATATCTAACCTCAACACGTTAAAAATCACCTCCAAAGTGTTATTATGAAATAACGTAAAATTAATTTTAAAAATTTATATTTTTACCTTTTCTTTCCCACTGTTTAATAATTTTACACTTGAGTGACACTTGCCATCTTGAAATGAAATTTCAGAAATCTGAAATTGCTGCAAATTGGGTTTCCTGATAAAAAGTCAATTCTCTGGGCTGTAAGCAATGCCATGTCTTCTGCTGTCAGTAACAGGATTCTCTGGAGAGAGAAATCAAGAGAGATTTTCTCTTCCTTTCTAGCCCTTGAGAGATGAAGCTGCAACCTTCAGTATGGACATGAGCACCTGTGATAAAGTAAACAGCACTGACTGCTGGCCAGATTCAATTTTTCCAGTCTAAGTTTGTCTAAGTTTTTATTATCTGGAGTAAGAAATAAGGTCATGCTGCAGAAAGATTTGTCCTTTTTGTTTTCTTCTTTTTTTCTAGGTTTGATTAATAAATTCAAGCGAAAGAAAGCACGTGCAGTTTAGGGACAAACTTCCAAAATGATTTCTGGTTGTTACTCATGTCATTAATTAATTTAGTCTTCATGTTTAACAATGACAGTACTTTGTGTTTAGGCGACTTCAATCCTTGAACACCCACCCAACCCTCTTTTCAATTTTAGCCCTTACCTACGAACGGCTCCGGCCCCTTGAGCACAATCTTAGTGGTAGTGGAATTTGTCAGGGATTAGGTGGCCGCCTCCTGATGATATCATGGACCCAAGCCCGAGTGTCTAGACAGGTGGTTGTAAATTAAATGAAACCACCTGCTTTTGCTCTGTCTCACATGTGTGAACGGGTGGGCGGTGAATTACTTGGCTAATTGAAAAACGCAGTTAAACAAATGGAACCTGAGTGGTAGATGGCCACTAAAACAGTGAGTTTAGGTGAAATAATTGTTTTATATTGGCGTATCAAGAAGCGCTCTAATATTTCATTAGACCATCTCTACAGTAGTGCTGATTGGGGTCAAACTCAACTAAACCAGTCTAGAAATAAGGGTCTGACCCTGATGAAAGGTCACTCTGCAGCAGCTCTGGCTGCCCCGCTGCCATACCGACGGCCGTGGTCGTACACTTGGCAGAGGGTTCATTGGCCTGAGCTTCACGTGTCTCAGAGTCACCTGAGGAACTGACCCAAGGCTGCCTTTGCAGTCGCTGGGAACACGCGTTGACCTTCACAGAGGGGGGTTCATTCAGTTGATCTTTGACACTAATTTTAGTGATCCTCTGGGGTATTTCTCTCTTGAGTATAAAAGGAAAATAGCGTGGATAATTTAGAATCAGATGTGAAACTTTTAGCCTCCTAAATTAGGGCAGATTAATCCTACTTTGCTGTTTTGTTCTGCAGTGAAGCCTTCAGTAGTGTTCACAGCTGTGTAATTAGTTCAGCTGCCATTGGAAAAGAAGACTTTTTTTTTATTTTTTTTAATGGGTTTGCTCTTAGAAAAAAGGATTTCCACGTGCAAATTTCCATAATCCTGCACCAGTGCTCAGAAAGCCTCCCCCCACCTCCTGAGCTGGGGCACTCCAGCTGTTGAACTGCTCACCTCTGCAGCCTGCAGACAGCATGGGGCAGGCGGAACCACGGCACTGGAGCAGTCACAGCCAGCACTGGAATAACACCCACCAGGTACCTGAAGAGATCTGCTTCTTTATTATGAAAATGAGTAACTTGAAGGCTGGATAAGATCAGCTCTAAACTTGACCTGCTCATGGGGAAATGCCACTCCTGTTATTTACAGGGAGTCATAGGGGTAACGCCGCTTTCGTTCTTATAGAATCACAGAATGGTTTGGGTTAGAAGAGACCTTAAAGATCATCTTGTTCCAACCCCTCTCCCATGGGCAGGGACACCTCCCGCTACACCAGGCTGCTCAAAGCCCCATCCAGCCTGGCCTGGAACACTTGAGGGAAGGGGCAGCCACAACTTCTCTGAGCAACCTCTTCCAGTGTCTCACCACCCTCAGAGTGAAAAATTTCTTCCTGATATTTAATCTAAATCTACCCTTTTCTGGTTTGAAGCCATTACCCCTCATCCTGTCACCTGCCTTATAAAAAGTCCCTCCCCATCCTTCCTGTAGGCCCCCTCTAGGTACGGGAAGACTGCCATAAGGTCTCCCCAGAGCCTTCTCTTCTCCAGGCTGAAGATCCCCAACTCTCTCAGCCTGACTTCATAGGAGAGGTGCTCCATTCCTCTGATCATCTTCGTGGCCCTCCTCTGGACCCACTCCGACAGCTCCATGTCCTTCTTGTGCTGAGGACTCCAGAGCTGGACGCAGTACTCCAGGTGGGGTCTCACCAGAGTGGAGCAGAGGGGCAGAATCACCTCCCTCGCCCCGCTGGCCACGTTTCTTTTGATACAGCCCAGGACACGGATGGGTTTCTGGGCTGTAAGCTCACATTGCTGGCTCATGTCGAGCTTCTCATCAACCAACACCCCCAAATCCTTCTCCTCAGGGATGTTCTCAATCCATTCTCTGCCCAGAAGAGAAATCTTTTGACTTCTGTGCTGACGAGGGGTCTGCCTGTTCGCAGCTCTTGCTAGTTTGTGCTACAACTTGTTTTCACTGCTCGTGAAGCTGGCTGAAGCAATTCCTTCCTCTCCTGAGAGCAGCTGCACATTTTTGCTGCCATGCTGTTTGCTACTCCAACCCAGATGGGGTTTTCTTTTACAACGATTTATTTCAGTGATGTTTACACCACGAGCGTTGGTACTGATACAGCCGCCCAAGAATTCACTGGGGTGAGGGGGTAGAAACTTGAAGCTGGCTTGTTGGCTGCAGGAAGCGTACTGTGTAGCGACACACAACAGTGATCACTGGCATCAACCTTGGAATAAATAGGAGCCATTGAAGCTCTTGAAATGGGATTAATTCCCGTTGTGTTTAGAGTGGAATTAATACAGTGAATGCAAATAACGTAGACGGCCAACAATTTTGGCCTTGAGGTGACATAACGCTGCAGTCACGGACCGCCGTTATTTCCTATTCTGCCTTCCTGCACACATGGGCACATTGTGCATTTGAACTGCACCACAAATCCTGGCTTTCTAGATAAAAATTAAAAAATTAGAAATTCAAAGTACACAAAAGAATAATTGTGAAATAATTGTTACAACTTGGAGGAAGCAACAGATGTTTCACTTGTTGCTGGAACTCTCTGAAGGAGAACTAATTCTCCAAGCATATCAAGTACATGCTAATCAGAAACATTTTTCTCTATGCAGCAGCATAATGGTATTCCTCAAAATGTTCTTTGTGTTAGATTAATAATCCACAGCCAAAGGAAGCACTGCTGGGACTAGCGTAGCAGGCCTTGCCACTTTTTTTATATTTTGTTTCTTTTGAATTCTCTTAACTGGGCCAGTAACTATTCTTGAAATAAAAGGCAAAATAGAATATTCGTGCTTGAAAATAACATTAAAAAAACCACAAGATCTGGTTGTAAAAAAAAAAAAAATTTTAAAAATCTAGTTTCACTGAAGATAAGGTTGATGCCTTGTTGAAGTTACTACTGATAGTGCAGATTTAACACCTGGAGCTCACAGGTGGGGGATGTACTGAGAACCACAATGCTCTTTTTTCCAGATCTGACCTTTTGAACCAGCTCCTTCTAACAACAACTGTGACTTCTACTCATCAAGATAGCAGCCCGGCTCTACAAAACTAACAGCTCTCATTGCAGTGCAAGCAAATGATGTAGATGATTGATTAGATAGCTTGGGTAGCGGTTGTGGTATTGAACATTAAAAAATTTCTACTGAGCTTAGATGCGGACAGACTGGAGAGGATCCAAAGGAGGGCCACGAAGATGACCAAACTACTATCTGAACCTGCGCTATGAGGAAAGACTGAAGGACTTAGGTTTCTTCTCCCTGGAGAAGTGAAGGCTTAGGAGGACCTCATCACGCTATTCCAGTACTTAAAGGGCAGCTACAAAAAGGATGGAGGCTCTCTCTTCACAAGGAGACACACGGAGAAGACAAGGGGCAATGGGCACAAATTGCCTATTTCAGCCATGGAAGATTGATTTCCTTTCATACACAGACCTATGTTCTGAAAGCGCAAAGACTTTCATTGTATCAGAATACAAAATAAACCAAGAGATAAAAACCAACAAAGATCAATAAGCAAGACTGCAGGACTGTTAATTCCCTGCAATGCTCCTTATCAAATGCAATTATTATTTGAGAAGACATTTCCAGAGCCTTTGGGATACAGTTGTTCCAGTGACCGACCACCCTCTCAGTGAAGAACATTTTCCTAATGTCCAATCTGAACTTCCCCTGCTGGAGCTTCATTCCACTTCCTGGTGTCCTATCACGGGTCACCAGAGAGAGGAGATCAGCACCTTCCCCTCCACTGCCCCTCGTGAGGAAGTTGTAGACTGCCATGAGGGCACCCCTCAGCCTTCTCTTCTCCAAGCTGAACACACCAAGTGACCTCAGCCGCTCCTCGTAAGTCTTGCCCTCAAGGCCTTTCACCACGTTGGTCACCCTCCTCTGGACACACGCTAATAGTTTGACGTCCTTCTTCTATTCAGGCGTCCAAACCTGCACACAGAACTCGAGATGGGGCCACTCCAGTGCAGTGTAGAGTGGGATAATCCCCTCCCTTGACCAGCTAGAGACGCTGTGCTGGATGCGCCCCAGGACACGGTTGGCCCTTTTGGCTGCCAGGGCACGCTGTTGACTCATATTCAATTTGCCATCCACCCAAACCCCCAGATCTCCTTCCATCATCCCAGGGCTCCGGGAGTCAGGGAGAGCTCACATGGCTGTGAGCACGGAGAAGGAAAAGATACCATGTAGAAGGCTGGTGTTTGTTTTAAAAAAGACCCCGCAACGCTCCACCCCCTTGTTAGAGTATCAGAGAGACACGGGCAGCATTTCTTGTTTTTTTTTCTGTTCGCAGCGTTAGCAGTAGTACATCTCTGGGTACTCGTGCCGTGTACTAAAACATATGGCAAATTACTTGCCCATATGGGTTCGAAGAGCGATGTGTGTTCGGCAGATTAAACCCCAGAACAATCAGAAGACAAGCTTTGTATTCCAAGCTGGAGAGCATGGCAATCATCTCACATTGTCTAGACTTTCCTTCTCTCTGTCATTTTTACGTATTTTGCAGTGATTACATTCATTTCCTCTGGCTTCCTTTCTGCCAAGATCCATCTGCAACTTAGAATCGGTTAAGATAGCTTTTCATATTCATGGCATTAGTCACTGTGAGCATATTTGGAGCGAGCACTTCTGATGCTCCCATCCATTTTCGTTATAGTAAATTAATCCCATTCTGCAAGGGTGATGGAAACGGGGTGGGTTTTTTTGATTTATCTATGCAGATATCATAAATGAAATGGAAAAAATCATGAAGCCAATGTTTTAAAATAATGATTAATCTCATTTTTCTTAGAAGATGTATTATCAGACAGATATGATAGAGAAAACTCATTACTTTGGCTGTAAAAATGTATTAATTAAAGCACTGTGTCACAACAAAAAATGAAGACAAACTTATTACAGAGTCATTTTCATTAGAAACTAGTGAAAGTGCAGTTCTTGACTAGCTGGAATTAGGGGTTAATATTCTCCTTTTCAGTTGATGGGATTTTAAATGACTTTTGACAAGTCTGAATAATATTGCATGTATTAGCAAGCTGTCCGTCAGCAGGCGAAGGAGAGTGCTTAGATAACGGTGAAACCTCCTAACACGAGGAAGGGCTGGAAGGTGGTCTTCAATCAAAACCTCCGGATTCTCCTCGTGCTTCCTCCGCCGAAGGGAATATTCTCTCACCTGAAAGTACTGATTGAGTTGTACTTTCCTTTTGCCTTGGGCTGAAGCTAAAAACCTTGCTCTCAATCACTGCTTTCCAAAGCAGGGAGCAAGGAAAATTTGCCTTTAAGATTTTACTGCTGTAGGGTTTGGGCACCAATATATCAAGCAGACAAAATTTTTGGTATAGGCAGGGGCTTGGTGGTTATTTCTGTTTGAGGGAGCAGTGAGTCACCGTACAGCTGCTATGGAGCTCAAAGCTCAACTGCGTGCACCCAACTCCCCAAATTCTTGGTGTGTGTAGCCCTTTCCTTGGGCTGGAAATCTGGGAATCCATCTGGTTTTGCTGAAGCAATCGATACATACGTTGCTGTCTGAGCAGGTAGTTCACTTTCTTCTTTCAGCTGTCGTGGAATTCCAGCCTGACGTGAGAACAGGGAAGCTGCGGTGGTCTGGGGGGCACTTTGGGTCACCGGAGCAAGGCGCCGGCCTGAGCCCTCGATGGAGTCCCCCGTTTCTGCAGGGCTTTGCGCTGATCTTCTCTGTGCCCTTGGTGCTGCCCCAACATGTTACACGCTGCCTGGGTGCCTGCTCTGCCCCATGTGCCCTGTGTGATACGTCTGTGAATAGCTTTTCCCTCCTTAATTTTAAAATTATTACTTTCTGCCATTTTACCAAAATAGGTGCGTATGCATATTGCAAACCTGCACTTATCCCCCAGACTCTCTGGCAGAGCAGCAGAACGTATTTACAGCCAGGTAAGGAGAGCAGACCCTCAGAGCGTTGGCAGGTAGGTGAGGAGGCGAGGAATGGGAGATGAGATTTTACCTGCAGATCCCTGCTGTGATTTGCACAGCGGGGATGCTCCTCATGCTCCACTGAGGTGCCATGGCTTTATCCCAGCCCAGTGCCCCCCAGTCCAGCTGGGGTGCTGAGCTGCTCTGCCCCATCCTGCCTGCAGATGGGGACTGAAAACTGCGTTTGAAGGCACAGCTTCACCGAGCCATGCTGCAGCTCGCTTCCAGAAGGCAATTATTCATCCCCTGCAAGCCAGGCTCTACCTCCTCCCGAGACCCGCATTTCTTGAGGAGGGGAGCGCAGTGTTTAAAGAGCAGCAGTCCTTCCCCTTGAGCTGAATTCCCGGGTCCTCTGCTGAAAAACAGAAGGAACCTGAAGGACCAGCAACAGATGTAATTTATCAGTGCAGAGCGCTGTAAGAAATAGGCTCAAACAGGTGTAACTGCATACAAATACACACACGTACACGTATATGCATTTAGTATGCTCTGTTCTATATATCAAATAGAAAATGCTAGATAAAGAAAACCATGGCTGAAGTATCTTTCCTGTTACCTGTGCTGGGGGTGAAGCAGCAGGGAAAGGCAGCTTGGCGAGTCCGCTATTTATTCTCTGTGAATGGGATATTTGGACTGCAGATGATCCAGCTTGCATTCGTTACACTGATAATCGGAGAAGGCTGCTGTGCATCACGCTTCTCAGCTGAGGCGTAGTGCCGTGGGACTGTGGTTATGCATATTCCCAGGCCAGCTCAGCTTTGGAGATGATGTGGAAAGGCACGACCAAGGGTGGCTCTGCCTGGAGGTGTCCGGGTTTCACGGTGGCTGCAGCACTCCGTGCCCCTGCAGCCAGTGTTTCGCTTTGCATGGAGAAAATCTAGATATCTTCATCCCAGAACGTGCTGAAATCTTCCATGATGAGTGAGAGTTACTCCTCATTTTGGAGATTGCCCAAGGGGGGGGCTCAGCACCAAGTCTCTGGCTTTTACGTTCCTCGTAAAAGGCTTGAAGTGCTCAAGTAGCCCAGTACTCAGCTGGGGGGGCTTCTCCCTGCGCTGTAATAAACCAGGCATAACAGCCGGTTTCTCTTCCAGGTGTTAGATGACATTCTGTCCACCCTGAAATCAGAGGTTTATGTTTGATTTCAGTGGAGCCAAGCTTTCATTTTTATTTCATGGGGAGTTTGCTCTGATTTATATGATTAAGAGTTTTATAAAACTTATTTTTCTTGTAAGAATACTTTTTTTTTTTTTTTTTTTCTTTTTTCTCATTTAGAAGCTTCCTAAGTGTGGAGGGACAGGCATACCCACAAATTATGTCTCTAAGATGAGGATGTTTTTGTGACCGTAAGCGGTAATAGTGACAAGCAGGGAGAAAACCATGAGAGCCTTATGCTGCCTTGCACCCCACTAGGGTGTAAATACATAAATGAGAACGTGCTCAGAAAAACACGAACACCTCAAATTTAGCAGCCCAGTACAAATTCCAGGTGGGGAGGGAGGTGTGTGAGGCAGGTAATGCCACTCCGAATTTTCTTCTCTGTCTTGGATTGGCCCTTCTGTCTGTCTTCTCCCGGATTTGCAGATTGAAGGCTTATAAACTCTGCTTGTTTACATTTGCAGATCTTTGGTATAGCAATAGTTTAAAAAAAAAAAAATCGGATGCATACAAGTCTTTTTTTGTGTGTTTATGTTAACAAAGGCTGCAGAGTGAGCGATGCTGGACCTTTGCCTCAGCTTCCACAAAGAGCTGCTGATGGACGGTGGCGTGAGGGTGCTGGTGCTGCAGCTGCCCTCAGGTTCCTTATCAGGACAGAAGCCCCACGTTTATCATTGGTTCTGCGAGGTTTGTGAGTCTTGGCTTTACTATACACTGTATGTTCTTGCGTTGCAGGATGCAGGTCTCTGAACTCTGGTGGTGTCAACCGTTCTCATCCCAGGGGAACGGCATTGCGGAAGAGCCCTGCTGGGACATGGGCTGCCGTAACTCCTCCCACAGAGTTGTGCTTGTGAAACTTGATCTTGTGACTCGCCCCAGAGTCTCTTCCTTCCATTCCTATCTCCTTGGTGTCTGTGAATTCCCACCTGCATCACCCATGCTGGGCTTTACAAGCTTTACATTGTCTTCTGTTAAATACTGAAACGTTTTCCATCACTTTGTTAGGTTTTACAGGCTCCTGAGAGACTGAATTTCCAAAGCATTTTTTGTTGAACAGCCCAAACTTGAAGTCCCAGCTGTCTCTCCAACTTGTAGTCTCACTCTGCCAGCAGTTACAGCCTTTGATCGTCAAAATTTCTATTATGCTACTTGATTAAAAGTATTCAGAACTCAAGGTGAGAGGCAGACAGAGATTTACATTTGAAGTGATTTATTAACCTGCCGTAATTTAAGGTCATGCTCGTTTCAGAATATTGTTAGTCCTAAATTTCTGTCTCTCTTTGTGCTACCCAGTAATAGACAACTAACGTTACTTTAATTCCAAGGGTTTCTTCTTCCTTGGAGGAAATATTAGAAGGAAATAAAAATTCTGTAGTTGGTAAAAGGGATTAGGAAAAACAGTCCTTTTGAATTTGTATTCTCAAAATGCCGAGGCTACAAACAGAACCGATTAAGGTATCACCTAGCTAAGAAATAAAAAATTACCTCCGGTGTGTCCCAACTTGTACAGTACCCTTTATGTCACCTACGCACGAGCAACGGAGTGTCAAACTCGGCTGTGGATGGTGCAAATATATTGTAACTATAGTTGGAAGTGTTACAATCTCCTTTTTCTTATGATATGAAAAATCCTGGATGGGTTAATTCCAGAATAGACAAACATAGTTCAACTACAGTGCTCAGCATGTCACGACTGGAATATCCTACTCTTCTGCCAGTGCCACTGAATGGCACAGGGGGGATAACGGTTTTAATCACTTGTTCTGTTAACCATCCCCTAACTGTCCTTCAGAAAACCAAGGAAGTTAAAGGGTACCTTGGGATTCAGGCATGGAGCAGATGGTGCTCGCTAAGCACTCTCACTTCGTTGTCTTCAAATGGACATCTTTTATTTCCTTGAGGTTAGAATAATAATTTGATATACGTAAATACAAGTACCTGGTTAACCTAAGAAAAATAATGCCAAATGCAAAATTCAGGTTGTATGATAGAAAGCCAAAATGATCCCAGAACGAGAGAGCCTCAGGCCTGAATATTCCTACACAGATTTTACTGGCAAAGCTCTGGCTGAGCCAGGCTGCTTGTGTGACTCTCTGGATGTGTTTTTGTGATTGTGCATGTGCGGGTACGTACAGCTCCCCTTTGCTGTGCCCTGTTTGGGCAGCAGAGCTCTGCTTCATTTTCGGCTCCTCATCAAACATACCGCATGTGCAACAAGGCAGAAAACATTTCTGCGTGTGTGTCCCCAAAGGAAGAAGGGAGTACCCCAGTATTTATTTCGTCCATGTTCCGTAAGGACCTACTCCTGCTTTCTTTGAGACACCTGGGCTTAGGTTTTTAACATATCTGGTATTCTTTTAAAACAGAAAAAAAATCGTAAGGATAATTTATGGAGAAAAAAAGCAGACCAAACAAATCAAATCCTGTCTGCAAAAAGGAGAGATAAACCAGTCTGGGGTAGCTAGAGCTGGGATGGTGGACTATGTGCCAGGGACAGACGTGTTGATGGGTTCTAGGCAGAAGCCCCCAGAAGAAAGGACTCGTGATGACCCGTGCAGGAATCACACTCTGAGGGAAACTGTGTGTGTGGTCTGTTAGAAACACGCATTTTTCTTCAACAGCTGCACACCAACCCCCAGCTGCTGTCTGTAGACACTCGAATGCACATCACGGTGAAAAGCATCATCATCTCGTTGGGAAGAGGACACAGCGTCTGTGGTGCAAATGTGAACTTCAGAAAGAGAGACTTTAAGTTACCAACATGACACCTTTGCAAACACATTAGTAATGACCTGCTAGTTAGATGCACTGCGAAATATTCATTCTTATAAACCTGTGACATCCACAGTTATTCACTTTTGTTTTACTTTCTGAGCATTGCACGTGCGTTCTGGGGCAGTGGCCACGCAGGGAGGGCAATAACAGATGCTGGGAGAGTTTTGGTTTCATCAGGAGCCCCTGGGTAGGAAGGTCCTGATTCTCTGAAGAGCCTGGTCACCCTCCTGCCTTGTTAGAGCCGGTGGCAATCCTCTCGGTTGCTCCAGATCGACAGAGCTGCAGCTCAGCTACCTCCTACCTGCCCACAGGGCTGAGTCCCTGTGTCGGTTGTGGGCACCTGAGCGGAGATGTTGCATGCAGATAATATAGCTAAGAGCTCCAGCTGAACCCTCAGGGGGTCCCTGCTTATCTCCTTCATGCAGCCTGATCCTACAGATACGCCCAGGACACGTCTGAAATTGAAAGCATCTGGGAACATTTTAGCAGGGATTTATCTATCCTGACTTCAGAAATTGAGACATCAACCATGACTTGGAGGTAGTGACACTGCACGCTCCTTCCAGTCAATGGAAAGATTTAGACACATCTACAGGACAATTAATTTCATCTTAAAGGTGTCGGACAAATCTCTTTCTAAAAGTGCCTATGTAAAAAGGCACTGCCTCCTTTGTAAAAAGCCTAAAATGAGTAACAGTAATGTAGATATCTAAACTTGGGTAAGATGAATCCTGCTCTGCATTCGTATCCCATTAGTCTCGGGAGCAGGGACTAAACTTGGGACACTAGCATTCATCTTCCTAACCGTTGGGCTGCTGAATATTCTTAGTCTCACGTGGTCTATATTATATAAATGTTTACAGGGAGTGAGGACTTGCCTTGACTCCATAATGACTAGTTGTGCATCTGAGCACTCCAGCATCACCGTGTCATGGAAGAAAGCTGGAGCAGAAAGCACATGAACGCACACACACACACGCTGCTCTTAAAATCCTGATTTCCTTTACCCAGCGATATAGTAAAAGATAACCTTATAGAGACGACTGCTGAGCTGCAGTGGCAGAACGTGGCAAATGGGAAATCCAACAGCAGAGCTCTTTCTCTGAACCCGTGCAGATAAGCAGCAATGTTGATCATGTGTAGAGTCTTTAACCAAGGGAGATGGTGCCAGAGCAAATCCTTTCTCTCTTCTTCCTTTGATGTTGTTCTTGTAGGGTCCGTAACCGTCTTTTATACCCTCTTGCTTGTTTGTGCTGTCACCCTATGCAGGATATTTCGTGTTATGGTTTTTTGCTGTGCACTAAAACCAGGTTCCTCCCAGCTTTTGGGGTCGCATTCCTTTTGGGCCCACTAATTGGTAATTTGTGCCTTGTGTTTGTGACCTTGGGACCACAGTGTCATCCTGTTTCTGTAATGCATCCTTTGGGGAGTTCCTCTGCTGCCATCCTACATTCGTGCTTTCAGAGCTCCTTGCTATACAGTACAGACAGCCATTGATTACCAATTCCTGATATTGATTAAGGCTACGTGTCCTTTGAGTTCTTGACTGTGACCCACTACAAAGTAGTTAACTGTCATGCTGGAAGAAATAGGAAAACTCAAAGTAGTCTGTTTCAAACTGGAAAACTAATTAAAAAGTCACTGCATAATGAACACACAGAGAAGAAATTACAGAACTTCTTAGCTGAAAAGTCTTATTCTCGTGAAGCTGACCCCAGTTGGTGTTAGGCTGACCAGGTACCAGGCAGATACCAGCCTGGGGGAGGATATTTCTTCTCTCACAAAGACTCAAAGTTTGAGTGTTTTTTATAACTGGATTTTCTAATCCTATTTTTATAGATTTATGTAGTTGTAGGTTTATTTTACTGTTTATGGATTGTATCCATTGGGTTACTTAGGCTGTAGGTCAGTCTGTGTAACTGTGTTGCTGTGATTTGAGTTCTTATGACTTGGTAGTTTCTTTTGTGTCAGTTTTATTCTGTGTTTTCATGCCTTGATCCCATTAGACGTCATAAAATATCTGGTAGTTCCCTGAGGTTACATACTTACAAGGTAATTTGCAATAATTTCTTAAAATGGTGCAATATTAGCTAATTATAAGAATTCTATGACTATATATATTATTTATGATTTAACCGAAAAAATTGTTTCCTCTTAAACTATTATATTTTTTATTGTGCTGGTGAATAACTTTTCTACTGAAAGACCTCAGTAGAAAATGCGATGTTTGCTACTAATGCTTACTGCTAACGCTCAGAAGATCAGCACTGGGTTATAGAGTCTATTTTCTCTTGCCTATAAATACTTCTGTATATGGAGCAGAAGAGCTCTAGCAGGGCCGTGCCAGCATGGATGGTACACCCAGTGGCACGGTCCCAAGCAGCCCGGCAGCAAGCCTGCTGCGGGCTGGAGGGATGATGAAGATCACACGTCCCAGTTGTCCTTTCCCAGCGGTGAGGCGGTGAGGAAGAGGCAGCACCAGCAACAGAGGTGCCTGCTTCTCTCTGCCTTGGACGTGCGTATGGGCGCCTGCGCTGTGTTCGTGGGCACAGAGCAAGGTCAGCAGCAGCCCACTTCATTTAACTTTCCATAGAACCATAGAACCATAGAACCATAGGGTTGGAAGGGACCTCTGGAGATCATCTAGTCCAACCCCCCTGCCAGAGCAGGGTCACCTAGAGCAGGTTACACAGGAACACGTCCAGGCGGGTTTTGAATGTCTCCAGAGATGGAGACTCCACCACCTCTCTGGGCAGCCTGTTCCAGTGCTCTGCCACCCTCAGGGTAAAGAAGTTCCTCCTCATGTTTAGGTGGAACTTCTTATGCTCAAGTTTGTGCCCCTTTCCTCATCAAGCAGCTCCCACCATTCCTGTGTCCTATAAAAGCTGGCCATGGATGGCTTTTCGGCATACAAAGGCTGTCTCTACCTCCAAGAAAATGGAGCAAGAGATGCTGTTAAAATCCGCAGGTCAATTTATACTTCATATTTTACATGCTTCAACTGCCTTTTTGCTTTTTTTATCTATTACTTCAACACAATGTTTTATAAAAAAGATGTAATAGTTCCTTACTGTCCCTCAGGCCATGCTGGCTGAGGTTTCTGTGCTTTGTAGCTTGATGCGAGAGTAATTGCTGCTGTTGTGTAGTGACAGCCTGTACCATCCCACTTTGACCCCTGGGGCCCATTTATTCCATCTGAGCCTACAATGTTTACATGGCCAGTCCTGGATCAGAGGTCCCCAACCACTTTTCTATGTTGGCTGGGTCACCAGGAGGCAATCCGGACCTGGATGGTGAAAATTAGCGTCTGATTCTCTGGAGCTGCTCTTGGGCCTGCTCTTGGGCTGATGGTGGCAGAGCTGGATGCTGCTGTGCGCGTTATTTGCTGGGTTCTGCTGGTGTGAGGAAAATGCCTGAAATAAATGGGGAAATGAGGAGGATTTGTCACTAGGTTGGTCCATCATTTATGCCCTTTGGACTGTAATAAGCTGCATAAGCCATGGGGATTGACGTGTCCTGCAGAGCGGAGCATGGACACCTATGTGGGGAGGTCTGAATGACAGCAGAGGGCTCTGGTGGCATCCAGGCCCAACGCACTTGGCTCCTTGTCACCTCCAGCCCCACTGCTGGGGTGCTCGCTGGCATTCTGCTGTAGCTAATGAAGATCAGGGATGCTAGTGCTTGTGAGTGAGGCTGAAATATGAATAATTTCTATGCAATTTGCAAAACACTTTAACAATCAGTCTTAAAAACACTAGCTATCAAACCTTCGGAATTTATTTCAAAGCCATTTAGTCTGGAAGGAGCTGCTAATCAAAGAACATAATAGATGTATAAAACCATGAAGTAGAGACCTACTTGTTAACCTCAGGGGACCAAAGGTAGGGAGGGGATCAATTCAGGCTGCATTTGCACTTGTATGCCAGCATGAAAAACGTTCAATATAATGAGAACAGGATGAGAGAAGAGAGAGGGGAACTGGGCAGAGGCTGCTCAAGGAGTCTGCCCACAGGGAGGGAGGTTGCTGATCCTCCAGAGATGCTTTATGAGCAGACCCTGGGGCTGGGCTCTTTCAGTGTCATTAAATGTGAAGCCGATCTTGTATTTTGAGATGTGAAGCTGGGGCAGAAGCATTGCTGAAGCTGCCTTCTCTCAGGAAGAGTGCCTTGCTATAAATCGACACGGCAGGTGAATTAGCAGCCAGGTTAAGGGCGCTGTATGCTCCAAAACAGGATCATGGGATAAACTGTTGCAGTTAGGGAAAAACCTTTTTCTCCATGGCACAAGGCTAGTCTGGCGGCTTGTGCTGCCGGGTGCACGTTATTGGGAGGTGTCAACGTAGGACTTAGGACAACATAGGACTTAGTGCCAATGCCTGTGGACGCAGAGGTGTTTGTGTATCTCCACGGCCCAGGCTTGTGACCCCCTCTCAGCTGGATGCTGTGCAGGATGGCTCTCCGTGCTCCTGGGTGCAGGGGGGATGCTGCGGTGCTGGTGTGCAACTCGGAAGGGAAGATGCCTCCAAAAAGCTTTGTGACCTGCTGTGACCGCCATGGCACGGTGGCACTCGGGGCATGTCTCTACCAGCAACCACCCTGAAAAGCTGTGCAGTACCAGGGATACGGGGGACAGGAGTCATTCATCTTTCCTGGGGTGATCTAAAAGAGTAATCAGTTGGTATTGTTTGTGATTTTGGAGGTTTGAGAAGTACTCTGAAATATTCTGTACTAACACACTAGTGCTCTGTATTGCCTGCTGGGCTTATTTTTTAAAAACTTCTGCAGTGAGTGAAGTGCTAATTGGAATAGGTGTTTCTTACATTGTGAACTTTGTGGACTATGCAGGAAAAGGTCTGATTTTCTTCCCGAATTAAATAGGTACCTAAATGTAGCCCTTTGTACTTGCTGGCTTAGACACAGGGTGACCAATTTTCTGGTTTATGGACTTCAATTCTTTAAATACTTTAGTCAAATCTCTTGTCGTGTTTTTTAATCACTTTTGCAAAGTACAAACACCAAAATTCATTAATTTCATACATATGTACGAACAGAAACTTTGGAGCCATGGGCAGCCCTGATGCCTGGTGATGGCAGGGGAGGGTGTTTCAGCCTGGTTGGGTTGCCTGTTCTTTTTCACTACTTTCGAGCAAAGGGCAATCCAGGAAGCAAAACCTACATTTTTTTGTAGAGTGTTAGAAAAGCAGCGTAAAAATTCAGGTGGCTTCAGTCACAGCAGTGGCCCCAATTTACTGGGAGGGGAGGCATAAGAAGTGCCCCGGTCTCAGTCCTGCTGGGTCTCCTGCTGTAGCTGGAGCTCCATGGTTGCTCAGATCCTTTCTTCCAACTTCCAGCTGCACCGGGGCTCTCACCATAGGTCTGGATTTGACTTTCATGTTTCACTTACCTCTCCCACTGCTTCCACATCTACAGCACCTTTAGGTGGGCAACAAGGCTGTCCCTTGGTGGTACGCAGCAGTCCTGGGCACAGAGGTAAAGAGAAGCATCACAGGGGCTGGATTCTTGACCTTCCTACATTGCAGGGAAGTAATTGCTGCTGCTGGGCTGCCGCTGCCGTGCTGGCACGCTGCTGAGGCCACTCGACACAGCTGCAACCTCTGGAGAAACTGAGGGATTAGTCTGTGAGGAAGAGCCCATCAGCCCCCCAGAGTTGCCCCAGAGGGTAGAGGACAGCCAGCTCTCTTCTCCTCTGGCTCCAGCCCTCTCCTTGTGTTTAACCAGGCCTTTTACTTAATTTTTTTTTTTTTTCCCAGACATGTAGTCACTGAATATCCTTTCTTGCTGTCCCCAAAACTTGCAGTGCTTTGTTGCAGCATTTGTCGTGTTTGATAGGTCATCTTTTTCCATTTTTAAGCTTGAAGAAGTTGAAAATAGAGCAAGTCAGCAAATGGCCACATCGCAGAAAGCCCTGTCACTCCTTCTCTTTCTCACCACAACCTTTCTTGCTTATTTTTTTCAGTTTAAATATCTCCTACCTTTAAAACACTTAACAGCAGTTCATTCATGGAAGAATAATAGCTTTCTGTATCAGTCTGCATCCTTATGTGTGTGTGTGGGGGGGTTTTGTTGTTGTTGTTGTTGTTGGTTTTTTTTTTCTGTTTTTTTTTTTTTTTTGTTGTTGTTGTTTGTTTGGTTTTTTTTCTGAGAAGGTCAGGCCCCCATCTCAGGCACAGATATTTGGGAAGTTCCTGAGTGGGAGTGGAAGGTGGTGCTCCAGGCCTCTGTGTGGCTATTTGCGCACTGGCATTCTGCCAGCTGTTTAAAAGAGATATATTTGTACCTTGTAAGCAAACCTCTCCTTATCGATTAATTGAACTGGCAGAGTGACTTATTGCCATAGAGGCACTAAAGGCAGGAAAGGACAGAACATCATTTTTAGATTGGCTATAATTCAGAGATATTGCTTATGTTACTGTGTCTTGACGATATATTTTAAAAAAATTGCTCTAAACTTAGGTACCAGCTATGGAGATAAATGTGTGGTCACGTCATTACTGTTAGAAATACTGAGAAAAATATTTGGGGACCGGGAAGAGCAGACTGTGCATGCCTGCAGTGGCTGTGGGGGGGTGATGGTCTATGCAGAGCCCGTGGGTACTTCCTTGGGCAGCGGGAAGAGGCTGTTCTTGCTCCAAGGGAGAGGCCAGTCCTGGGTGCTGAGCAGGGGACCTGCAGGTTGGCCATCGAGGGGCTTGGGGCATAGGTGACATCTGAGTCCTGGCCTCTCCCAAAGCACAGATGTTTCTGTTCAGATGGTGCACTGGATTTTCCTTTGGGACTAATGGCTAATCGAAATGGCTTGCTGTTTCCATGACAGCTGGGAAGGTAAAGGTGATGTTCGGCTCTGACGTGGTAGATGGGGAAACAGCCTTGGGAGTCCTTGAGTCTAATAGATGTGGGGGTTGGAGCCCTGCACGACACAGCTATGGAAATTCTCTCCAAGTCATGAGAGTAGGCAGCCTGCCTTGCCTGTGCGGTCTTTTTAGCAACAATTATGGAAAATATCCTAGGTGTCAAGGCAACAAAAGAGGGAAAGGACTCTTTTGGGGACTCACAGAAGTGAACTGTGAAGTAAATCCCTAATGAGATCAGTCATCGCTGGGCAAGTCCAAAGCCTTCTCTAACTTTGAGCTCCACGGCAGTGTACCAAGAAACTTCTCCCCTTCACACCAAAGCTTCCCTCCAAGCAAGGAGAAATGTGGAGGGCGACATCCTCATTAGCAGAGATGTGCTCTTCTACTTACGCCTCTGCAGTTCTGGCCCAGTGTTTCTGCCGCAGCAGGGGTGTACAAAAAGAGCATAGCAGCTAAGACAGAAATGTGCCTGTGGCTTTGCCTTGTCCTTGCTTTTGTAAAATGAATTTGGAGACTTCCAGTAGAAATCATAGCATGTTGCAGCCACAAAACCTGGCCTGAGTGCTTGGATCGTTATCAGTGCAGATGTGTAGCTATACTAGCATTGATGAAAAACCAGTATTTGTACTTGCAAATGGAGTTACTGGTTGCATGTAAAGTTAGTACATCTAATCAGTAACTGCTGCTGGTCTCTGGAGGCCAAGACAGATAATCTGTGTTGGGCTTCAATATGAGGTATTGGGTATGTCTACCTGTTTTTATGACACCCAGGTGTACGTTAATGACTTGGCCAGTGTCAGTAATTGGTCATGACACGTCTCAGCAGAGGTGTCTAATGTGGAGCTGCTGAGGAGCTGAGGCAAGGTAGAGGTTGAGAGTGTGAGGTAGAGGTTGAGTGGCAAATGATGTCAGCTGGTGAGAGAGGGCCAGAAGGAAAGAGGAAAGAAAGAGGAAGACAAAGTTCTGAGGGACAGAAGGGGGAAATGGAGAATGGAAGAATCAATCCACTGAAAGACAGCAGGACTTTGATCTCAGCGTTAGGATTAAGAACAAAAGCAGCGGGGAGCTGTGAAAGAAGAGGAGAGATTCAGGGTAGATGTGGTGGTGCTGAGGGCACCTGGGGTGTAGAGGAGGATAAGTATGAGATGTTCATATTCAGCAGAGGCAGCGCAAATCAGGCTGAAGCTGATCTTCGATGGAGTTGAGAAATTCTTGGCAATGGTGGTTGGCTGCACATTCAGACGGGAGACAGAAAATATCAGGTAAGAAATGGGGCCGTGCTTGAACTTCTGCATCAATTCCTAGCAGACAGCTATCCACAGCGGTGCTAAATTGTTGTCAGTCTTATCAGCATGGCCACGGAGTAGGTAGATGTATGGGCTGCAAAGGTCCCTCCTGTTTAGGGGAGGATACTGCAGAGAAACCAGTGCAGCCTGTGCTCTGTTGTACCTAAATGAAGAGCGTTGTCAGTCCTGGGAGACAATATGGCATCTTTGCCAAGACCTTGCGGGAGCTGTTGAATTTTCTGGCTTTTTTATTAAACTTGTTTGAAGATCTGCTCTTCCAGGCCCTGCAGTTTGTGTGCACTTCCTAAACATACTGAGCAGAGAAATACCTGGAGAGAGGGTGAACCCCAGAGCCAACATTTGGCACCGATTAAGAAAAGGGCTGCGCCAACATCTGCTGTGAGGTTTTTACCAAACCTCATCAGAACCTGCATCAAAATAAATGTCCAATTTTGTGTGTTGTTGCATAGGTACAAAAAAGTAGGTAAAAAGGGGTTGCAAGATGGGCAACGCAATGCAAACGCGGTACTACTATGTTTAAAAGAGAAAGGATGTGTTATTATCAGTGAAAGCTGGACTGGGCAGAGTAACGTACTGGTGAGGCTACACGGCTTCAGCACACCTCCCCATGGTACCTCTGGGTCTGAATCAGGCCCACACTCAGATTTCTGACCATGAAATTGGTGGCTCTTTAAAGAGCAGTAACTATTTTGTACTATTTACAGAGTGTATATAACGCTTCAAATTAGCTATGTGTTTATTGTAATGAAAAATGATGTCATTAGTTCAGCTGATTCTAATTTTTGAAGCATCAATCTTCTGCAAAACGAGTCTCTGACAAAACTGACTCAGGGTGTGTGAAGGCAAATTATTATTTTTAGAGACAATTTTATTTTAAAGAAAGAGGAAATATTTATTTTAAAACAAGTCGTATTTGGGTGAAAAATATTGGTAGTTTTCCAGCCAGCGCATCTTATGGTGCGTACAGTTTGTAAACTGGTGATTTATTTTGCCTAACTGAAGGTGAGGAGTATTTTTCTGTCCAGTTCAACAAGGGATGGATTAGACCCCAGAAGAGGCTGTCTGCCTACCATTATTTTTATGACGCTTTCTGAGACATTGTAAACTGGAAACCAAACTGTGCCCCCTTCACACGGCTTTCTAGGGCTAGTGGGAGCTGCCAGATTCCTTTTGTACACATGGTGTTTGCTCAGCAGTTGTCTCTCAGTGCCGGGTGTCTGTCCACCCTGGTCCTGTGTCTCCTGAGACTGGAAGGAGAATAAAAGTTCAGGTTTCTCCACTAAGGGAGAGGTTTCTCCGCATCTGTGTAGCCTCATACGCCTTAACTTGCCTACACAGAATTTGTTTGGTCACCTATGTGTATATTCATAAATTACACCCCTCTTTGGAGTAAGAAATCAAAACAGAGCATTCCCTTTTCTGTAATGCAGTAGTTAATTAATTCTACTCATATGCATGTAAATGATTGTTTCTCAGTGTAACACTGAAGCCTGTTACTCAAAATTAACACAGAAATTGAAAAAAAAAAAGATTTTTGGATATATATTTTATTTGACAGTGGTTTAGAATATCATACAGTAAACAAGATTTCTGTAAAAGTTAATTTATCCATAGTGGTGCGTTTCATAAAAATAGTTGCTCACTTACAGCCTTTCTGTGACTATTAATACATGGAATTATATTTATAGAGATAGAGCTGTACAGGGTAAATTCACAGCTAACACTACACAGAAATATTATTTGGAATGGGGTTTAGATGATGTGCTGTCTTCACAGGTTATCGATTACAGCCGCATAAAGCAATTACTGCACAAGGAGTAGCTGTGAACTGTGCAAATTAGAGTTTATGCAAGCATAATCTCAACTGTTTTTCAGATTTCATTGTTTGCTTTCTTTATACATAAAAATAAGATACTGGGACGTGCATCTACACTACAGAAGCATTGTCCAAAATCAGATTCAATAAATTAATGGCAAATTATATTGGATTCTAGTTCAGGGGATAAAGATTTATTTTTTTTTCCATTAAATAAGAGTTTTATAAACAGCTACATGGACTTGTGCTTTTTTAGAAATTATAAATGGATTTTTCTTTCTAAAAAAAATTGTTTGAAAGCTGCAAAATCCTTGACTTGAGGCTTTTCAAATAATTGGACAGGAAGAAACATGCCTATAAATTTCTCAGTCCAGTGCAATGTTTGAAACATACAGTAATGTGCTAATTTCTTGGAACAAAGCCAATTTCAATCTAATTTTTCAGCAGAGCATGTGAGGAACTAAGATTGCTAGAGAACAATAATTTTTAAATATGAATTTTTGACAGTACCTAGCTTTATGTTTTTGTTTTTAATTACCAATGTATTATTGCCCAGGATTTTGTTTTAATTTTGACAGACAAATAAGCATATGCACACTTACACAGACACACAGGCATCTTTTTGAAACAAGATAATGACTGATTGACTGAACTCGGAGTTATTTCCTGTGAAGGCAGACTGGAATGTTTACCTGGCACTTAAGGCTTGAAATTCAAAACAGACAAGCAAGAAAGACAAAACCAAAAAAGACCAAAAAAAAGGATAAAATTAAAAAATAAATAAAATGGAGGTAGGGAAGAAATGACAAAATGAAAACCATTTTGAAAATGGAAATATATCGAATTTACTGAATGAGGACACTGACAACTGTATTTCAGAAACCAGCCTAATTATCGTTAACATGTGCCTGAAAGGCGCCTGCTCTGCCAAACTGAGGGGATGAAAAGTGAGAGTGTCCTAACTAAGTGTGGATGGGTACGAAACATAGCACTGTTGATAAGTGAAGCTCTCGTTTTCTGCAGGAGGGAAAGGCCTTTCCTTAAGGAAACTGCAGCTTTTTCTCTGTAGCACTCTTCCTTTCATTGCAAGGGCCTTGCGGACGTCTGGGTTTTGAGCCTGGCCAATTGGGTTGCGTGCTACCTCGCAGGACTTGGGGAACCTGTAGTAAACCGCTTTTGAGAATAATTTGCAAATACAACTCCACCCTAACTCCTTTCCAATGTACAGAAACATGGTTTGTTCACAAAAATGGCAGTAGAAATGGTATCACAGAAACGAATCCACTGGATTCCCCACTCCTCCCGTAGCGCCCAGTGAACTATGCTACAGGACTATCACGTGGACTATCCCAAAGCGATAACAGTGGAGACGTGTCACGGGTGTACAGTTCTGAATGATGCTTCAAAGAAACCCTTTAACCCCTGTCTAGATATGTCGAGAACAATTTATTTACAACATTTTAGCTCCATGAAAAGATCCTCTCTCGGTTTCAGCTTGCTCCGTGCAGTTTTATTTAAGGCGATGTTCCAGTTTGTGATTGCTCTTACTTGTTCCAGTTTCTTGATATAAAGTTTGAATGAAATCCAAGTCCTTCATGCAGTGGGAAAAAAATGCTAAAGCTACACTGCACTATCCTTCTCTGATGTACTGTCCTTCGTATTGTTTTGGTTTCTTCCATAGCTGCCAAAGTCCCTAAAATGGAACTGGGACTTTAGGGTCGATTTTAATTCTCCATGTTGACTATATGCTTTTGAACTTATTAGGTACTGTGCACATTGTCATGGAATTACACACTAATGTTTTCATTCCTCAATGCTTTGTGTATATGTGTGATAGTTAAAATAAATTAAAACAAACCAATGTGAGACAAAAACTAAGAAGAATGTTCTGCGTCAGTTTGAGACAGTTAGAGGGCAGCAGTCCCTTGCTTTATCTGCTCATGGCAGAAGTACCAGACTTCAGGACGCTAGGTAGCTTATCTGAGCCAGGGATTTTCCACGGCCCTGGGGAGACTGTTGCCTTCCGAACTGTGGGGTTGGTGCTGCGAGTGCTAATGGAGTGGAGATGTCCCTTCCTGGGGAACTCGCTGGGTTTCCCGTCAGGGTCCCTCTGGCTGTGGTCCATATCGCTTCCAGGTGAGCTGCAGCGGTTGCTACTGTATGTCTTGGTAGCACCTGTATCAAGCCTGACATGGTCGGGTGCTGCAGCTGACTTCTTCTCACTGGTATTTGTGGGTTTGTGATCTTCTTTTTTGCTAAGAGATCCTCCTCTCTTGCTTTCCGGCTTCCTCAGCCTCCCAAACTGTTCATCACTGGTTCCAGCACACACGTGCTCTCTTGCGCCAGCCTCGATCATGATGCTGTGTCCCACCACTTTGCTTTCTGAGGTGGGCCTGCCACCGTCAGTGGTCTTATTTTTGCCTTCTGAATATCCTTTCCAAGAAGCCTCTTCATGCTTTGACCTGTCTACCTTTTTAGGACTTGCTGACCTTTCTCTTTGTTCTCCTAACCTTTTCTTTTTGTGACCGTTCACCGAAAGCTCCTTTGGTTTCCTTACATCGTGTTCCCTCTTGATATCCCATGTTGCCTCTGGGCTTATCTGGTGAGAAGGGTCAGAGGGTGGGGCTATGTGTGATGAAGATAATGGTGAGATTATGTCGTCGAGGGAAAGAGCTACTTCCGGCAGACCTGGGGAGGTGGCAGAGGGAGCACTCCAGGAGTTTGGTTCGTCTGTTGTAACAACAAAGAGAAGGGAGTTAAGGTCGTATTTGGCAGCACAGAGCATGCATTGCACAGGCATAGGTATTCTGAGCAACACCAACACCCAAACCGCGTACCAGGCTTAAACTCCTCTGTCTTGCATGAGGCGAAACTCCCAGGGGAGACAATGGGGAGGAAAACAAAAATCACCTCCCTCCCTCCCAAAACAAAAGTCCAGGAGAAGCGAGAACAGCAGGGCTGGTAACGGCAAAGGAAGAAAACCTCAGTCTTTTTTTCTTTTTTCTGCTTTTCTCTGCCTACATTAAATTATTCTTAAAATAATAAAGGCACGTGCTCATGAAATCAAATTGCCTCTTTTGTAGCCGTATAATGGATTTCTTAGCTGGGCAATATCAGTGCTGTCTCTAAGGACAAATGAGAAGGACTTTCTGCCATCTATTAAACATGTCCCTACAAGCATATAATAATTGACAAGAATTTGTAGCTCAGATAAGGTCATCATTGAATTCTGTCTCATATTTTTTCTAAACAGATATAATATAGCGGTGTTTATGGCCCCACAATTCTTACAGGGTACTTACAAAGCTCTGCCTGTATATCACAGCGTCAGCCGCTGAGTCTCTTGGCTGTGCATTTTGAATTTCTCCTGGTTACTTAGCCTCAACACAATATGGTTGGATTGTGCAGATCCTGTTTAATTTAGCTAAATAGACATCTCCTTTGCTGAATCATGATGATTTTCCTAATCCACCGGTACAAAGGAGAATATTCCGAGATGCCTTTCTCTTGCATACGCAACCCTCATTTCTTTTGATTAACATTCTGGCAGATGACGAGTCCATCATGACTAATGAGAGCACGACTCCTGTTCTTCCCCGTCTATACGGAGGTTAGAGAAATCACTGAACTTGGCTAATGTCATTCCCTATTTAGCACCATTGCCTGGCTCTGAACGGGATGAGCAATAATCTGTCAGAGATGAAGGACTATCTCGGGGATCCATGGAAACGAGGTGGAACTTGTTGCAAGAGCCGCATATTTCATGGGGGGAGAAAATGTACCCTTCTAGCTGAAAAACAAGCGTGGACTTCTGCAGGTCAGGACTAGTATCTCTCACTGATCTCAACTGTCCTTTAAAAGATACATTTATTTTTCTCAGTGCTATGGCTGCCTTCAAATTATCATGAAGATGCACATCATCTCGAAAAATGGAATGGATTTTACTGCCCAGCCTGGGATCTGCAGCTTGCTTGACTGAGACGGCACTTTTAAGTTAATAGCTTGATTGAGTGATTGCTGTCTTGCAGATAAAAATAGGAGAGACGATAGTGAGGTGGGTGACGTAAAGGGAGGGAGCAGTGCAGTTAGCTGAGGAGCTATTTATTTTCCCAGACGGTGTTTGTCATATGCTTTTGCATAATGAGCATATGTGTGGAGAGGATTAGCATTTGGGAGGGGAGAAAGTACAAGTTCTGTGTAAGACAAATAAACTTTGAGCTGGGAATCTAAATGGGCTGAGGGTCTCAACTGAATTTTTTTTTAAAAAAATCACACTTTCTTACCCTCCAGTTAAGGCTGAGTAATGTACCATCTGCTCCCTGCTTGGCACTTGAGCAAGAAAAAATAAAGGGAAGGCTCATGCATGTACAGCGATCAGCTCTTAGGAGCTTGCCTACAAAAAGCATCTGCTTTGATGGGCTACTTCTTTACCTCTGCTCTTCGGCGCTGCCCCGCCGGTGCAGGACCACAGGCTGTGCCTGACGAGGGAGGCGTAGACCCCACCCCGGCTCTTTCCACATCTGAAATCCATGATGGGATCCCGTTTTGGTTAACTCTTGAATCAGGGACCATGCATGGGGTCCATGTCACGTTGTCTGGTTGTCTAAAACTACGCCTGGACTCTGCCGAGCAGCATGAAGCTGCCTGTGTGCACCAGCAAGGTACCTGAGCTAGCACTAAAAAAGCCACCTGGGGCATAGAAAATTATTTGTACTTTTTATGGCATCGTCACACCTCCCCAGGGTAGAGGTGGTGCCGAGCTTTGGCCTTATCAACATATTTGACTCAACTACAGCCTTCTTTCCCAGTTGTCTACAACTGTTGACAACAGTAAAGAACTGATGTTCTTTACTGAGTGGCAGTGAAGAGCAGTGGGTCGTTACCAGATCTCGTGCAAGGCTCTGAGAGCATCTGAAGTTACAGAAAGGGCTTGTTACTTCGGGAAGTACCAGCTGCACACCAGTAAAATGGCCTGGAGAGGCAAGATGCTTTCAGGTAACAAGAGTGACTCTGTGCCAAAGGCGTCACTATGCTCAAATCATCTGTTTCTTGACCAGAACGAAAAGCCTGGTGGCCACCATTCAAAACCAGCGTGGTGAACACCTCTCACAGCTCCCCTGAGGCACAAAGGCAATATTGTACCAGTTATCTGTGGGACACGCAGGGGAGGAGACGTGGGGCTAAGTGACCTGCTGTTTTATTCCCTAGACACAAGAGAACTGATTTATTAATAGACTGTCCCCCTACACAATTTTCTTTTTTTTTTTTCCTATTTTTTATTTTGGAGGGGAGGGAAAAACCACCAAATGTTGCAGTGAGTGGGTTAGAACCTACTTCAACAAAAGCGAATCAATGTATTTCTTACATGTAATGATATATAAATATAGATATCTATAAATTAGGACATGCAATATTATACACATTACTGGATTTCTGCCCCTCCCCCAGAAAACCCTAAGAAAAAGACAACTTGGCCAACTAAGCAAGACTTGTAGCCACAGCTTAAAGGGAAGTTTGGCTGTGGGAAAACCCCAGATGGGCCACTGGCTGCAGTGTGTCTAAAATACTGTGCCTTCTTGCGGGGGAGGCACCTGTATAGGCTGTGGCTGGGGGAAAAATCTGCTATGAAATACAACTATCATTCATATTCTGTGGCAATATAGCACTTGACAAAATGACTTTCTGTAAGGTTTAAGTACCATCATCTGAGACAGCCAAAACCCAACCTAACCTGTTTTTTCTTTCAAATGAAATTATGTAGAAAGTCATCCTCAGCCTTGGTAGACGCTAATGTGAACAAGGCGTTGTTGCAATATGTCACTGGCTGGCGAGGAGAGTACTGATGTGAGGGTATTGTAGCCGACTTTCCTCTAATGTTTGAACATTATGGGAAAACATCAACATTACTAAAGTAGAGCAAAGTGCAGTAATGTAAGTAATTTGTTGCTCAAAAGAAAAACCTTTTAAAGAGCTGTGCTCAAGCCGTAAGGGTTCATTTGCACATGTTCAAACAGCATTAAAATGATTGCTTTTCCCTAACAAATATAAACAGGAGAAAAATGCAAAATTTTATTCTGGAGAGCAACCAAACTAATGATTTCTCTTTATGCTTATTCTGAAGTTATGGCTGCATTTTGGAGCGAGTTATTAATAATTCTGGATATTTTTTCCTGTATTTTTGAAGCTTTATATAAAACCTATATGTTAATTGTGCACATAACCTACTTTTACTGTCTGTTATTCCAAAGTATCTCAAAACATTTTGCAAATACAGTAAACCAGAGACAGAGCAACGATTTTACTTTCTTCTCCCCTCACCTTTGGGAGGCTGAAGACAGTATTTGTTTAATAGAGCATGAACTACTAATGCCCAAACAACTCACCAGCAGAAGTGACAGATATCGCATTCGGTTGAAACTGCTGGAGAGATTTAGGGACGATGTAGTTTCAAATTTGTTTCTGACTTTGTTACTATGGATATCATCCTTACTGTGGGAGAAATTGTTTTTCAAAGGTATATATCTCACTGAAGGCTAATAGATGTCTTCCTCCCTTCTTTGAAGGGAGAAAAGTCTCCCTTGACCTACTAATTTAGACACGATAAATGAGCTGGGAGCAGCACTATAATCTGTCACTGTGATGGCATTTGATTTGGTGTAATTTAGTAGGTGTTTTCTGGGTGGCCTTTAGTTTCCACAAGCTCCTGTCATGCAGGTTGGCAGCACTTCTCCATGGGCTGTGTGAGAATGACTCACCTACGACCTGTTTCACATAACTCCCAGGCAAGGAGTAAATTGCTAACTGAGTAAGAGACACCACAGACACAAGATCTTGAGTGTGTAGGAGGACAAGTAGGAGATGAACACAGCCATTTCAGAGGAAGAGTGACAAGGGGAAAACATCAGGAGCAGAAGTTTTCTGTCTAAAAGCTTATTTGTTTGAGGTAGAACTGCCATATACAGGAATTGTTTGCTTTGCCACATCAGCTTACACACGTTCAATGGAGTGGAAATGAGGGTACTACTCTCATGTGTCTACTCGCTCCTCTCTTAACTACAGCCTAGTCTTCTACCTGGATGCCGTGCTTGCTGATGACTTACGTCTGAATCACTAGCAAAAGAGACCTGGCGTTACTGCTAATGGAGAAGACAGGTCTGTCCGTCTGTCTTAATTCCTGAGCGTTGCCACGGTACTAAGTCAGAGGAAAGAGCTCAGCCTATTGATAAGTTTATTTAATTTCCTGCAATACTTATGTTTTTTTTTACAGGTTGCCCTTCTAAGATTCTGTCAGGTCTAGTCTTGCTGTGGTTATCTGCTCTGCCAAGATCTCAGGTCAACAGAGATTAGACCTCGGATTTGTTACTAGGTTCTCCTTTTGCATCTATATATTTAAAATAATTACTCGGTGGTTTTCATCATATGAAATTAACCATAAAGTACTAATATTGATTTATTTAATATTTAATAGTAGTGTAAAAATTACATCACATTTATTATATAAGTACAATAAAATCTCAATGCCTTTTAATTTTCCAAAGTATGTGAATAACGAACAATATATTAAAGCTTTGAACGCTTTCAGTAGTCTGAATGAAACATTTCCTGAAATGTCTAAGCAGCTGTTTTCGTATCTTCACAGAATTATTTTCCTAGGGAATCAAAGAGTTTTTGATTAAATAAAAAATATGGTGCTTTTTTTTCCCCCCACTTTTTGTCTGAAATTATGTACTGCCAGAAGGTGGCAAACAGTTCTTACAGATGCTGCTAATAATGAAAATGGGACAAATTGTCCCCTGGTGAGTATCCACTAATGTTGGCAGTGTTACACCAGGAATGCATTTGGCTGTTTCTCATTATAGCTTGACATGTCTGTGATGTTCCTGATTGCATTGGTCTCCTGCAGCTTTGTCTTTAACACTCTCGAAGGGGGGATATTTCAGAATATTCAAAGAATCTTTAATCTTTCATCCTGCAGCTTCCACAACCCAGACATACAGCACCCTTTGTCTCCTGAAATAAATGATTCTCTGAGGTTTTGATAGTTAGAAAAGTTCTTGGTACCTTCTGCCCAGCTGCCTGCCTCATGCAAATGTGACACAATATGCCACCCTTTCCCCCAGCCTCTCCCAGAAAGTGAGTGGCAATGGGCTCTGCCCCCGCCTCACAGGTTCCTTATGCTTCTGGCTATAAACTTGCCCTACTTGTTAATTATTCAATAGTGCTGTGCAAATGTTTTCTTACAAATTATACTTTGCTTGGCTCCCCTTCCATGTTCAGGTCCCTCAACACCAATAGCTCTGGAAATGAACGTCAACGGATTTAGGTGCCTCCTGCTGTGGTATGGTCCTTCTTTTGGTCAGTCACCATGGCACATCCAGGTGGGACAGATAGCCTTTGCATCATTAGCACTGCCCTTATGCTTTTTTTTTTTTTTTTTCTAAGCTATGATAGCAGTGTGCTATGGGTGCAAAATGTACAGAAATTACATACATACTATATACATCTACAAAATAAATCCATGCTATACCCAGTTATTTTGGCATACAAACTACTTTTCCTTTCCTACACATGCAGTTAAGGCATCTGTTTGGTATTGTGAAGTCTTGTTTCTGATGCAATGAAAACCTAATCTAATTTCTTGCTATCTGAATGTAACCCCACTTACTATACTGCTTGCCTGTTTGTACTCAGCAATGTCATGGTGACTCTGAATGTTTATAGCAGCTTGTAAATGTAACTTTGTTTAAGAGTGGAATTTTTCTGCTTTCTAATAACTTGGTTCTTTGGCTTTGCACATTTGTTTTTGCCAAGGTTGAGGATGGTTGGTCAGGGTAACCAGAGTGAGGTAACTCAGGGTAACTTGCCATTTTCAGAAAAGTAGAATGATTCGTTAAGAAAGACAGATGTTTGGAATATGAAACAGTGCCAGGCCTAGTAACTCTGTCAGCAAAGTCATCACACATTTTTATTTTTGTCACTGGTCTAATATTGGAAGAGGGGGGCCACAACTGGTACTGGGAGCTATCGGTGACAGGGCTTCTGCAGAGGCCCACAAGAACTGAAGAGATGTGACTGTAAATCAGTAAACTTCAAAGATTTAATTTTACACCCAGAAAACTCAGAAGATTCAGTCATTGACCCGTTCCAACACCAGGAAGCACAACTCTGCTTCCTGCTTTATTCAGTTCCCAGTGCCACTGGTACTCTGATGCTCTACTTCTTTTCATGTTACTAATGATTACTGATGAGCATCAATTTAGTTCCTTTGTGTTTATTATACCCATCTTCCATTGTATACTTTACCTAGATATTAAATGGAAGAGCTCCAAATATTTTTACAGCAAAGATGGTGTTCATAGAGTCCTTGCAAGGGCCATCTGATCTCTTGGAATGATCACATCTCAGGTAAAATTCACTTTCATCACCATTTCTGTACTCTGCATGGAGGTTTGTTAGAAAAAGTGCTCTCATGTTCAGAGATCTAATTTGAGAATTATTGAAATACACTTCAGAAAAAGCAGATTGTTAGTTACACGTGGAAGACCAAATCTTCAGAAGCTCAGGAAATGATACTGTTTGTTTTTAGAGCTAAGGGAACAGAGAGAACAGGAAAATTTGAACTTGGGGCAGAGAGGGCAAAACTGCATATTGCAAGGAAAAAAAATTAAAAAACCCTTTAGAAAAATTCTGAACGTTTTCTTGAAACAAGAAAGTCAGACATATTGATTTGAGTTGGCTTTAATCTGTAGAAAGTGCTATGAATGAAAACACTTTTCAATTTTTTATGTAACGTATTCTTTAAAATGGTTAACAAAGAAACACGGGAAGTGACTGCTCTGACTCGGAGAGTTCCTATTCTTATCCTGTACTGTTTCTGATCCTACACTATTCCCAGTGCATCCTCAGTAAATCCCTTTCCCTGAGTTAGTTGTTTAATTATGGACCTGCTTCACCAGTATTTTACCGTCCTAATTACTTGAGATAATGATTTGATTGCCTTACACAGTCAGAGAGAGAGGTGTCTCAGAAGACCTATGGAAATAGATGTCTGCTCTTCTGTTGAACGCGTACACAACCAATGCTGGGGAGCTCCTTCTGGGAAGCCCTTTTGGAGGCTGTGGGTCAAGGCTGAATGCATGGACACAGAGATCTACAGCCATCACCCCACATCAGGCCCTTTTTAGCAAGCATGGGTCACTGCAGGTAAGTGGCCTGAGACCTTTCAGGCTAATACAGGAGATAATTAATGAACTCAGAAACACTCAGGGCTACACATCTACTCTGTAGAGCAGATGGACTGGATTGTCTTCAGGGCTTGGATGATCCTGGGGTGCTGCATCTAACTCTAGCCCTCTCCTGGTTACCCTGCCATTGTTCACCCCTTAAATATAAATCACATCCATAAACAATTCAGCGTGATTTTGTAATAATGCCCAAACACTGCATCATTTGTCTCCCTTCAACGTCAGTCACACCTTACAGCAGGACCAAGATAATTTTAACACTGCTCTTACAACAGCAAAAATGAAAAAAGGTAATTTTTCTATGCAGGAAAATACCACCTAAAGAGCAGAATGGGAGAGGGAAAAATAATCAAGAGCCACACTTACAAACTGGTTATATTTCAGACCTGAAACAGGTAAATTAATTTAGTAAATCAATTTACAGATTTACTATAATAGTCTTCTGTCTGTGAATCTTAAGGCCAGATGATTATCAATACACAGTTTATCACTCATTCCAAGACCCATTTTAGCTTGTTCAATAGATATGGATCTAGTAAACAGCCCTATCCATTAAATATTTAAGCCAATGACCATAATCACTAATCTAAGTGAACCTGGTAAATTTGATTTTTCCTTGAATCAAGTTAATGTATCTGCATAAATGTTACAGGATTACTCGCTAATACTGTGAAGAGGTGAGATGAAAAGTTGCAGCCTGCACAGCGCTTTTATCCTCCACAGCAAGCTCCTCACCGCCGCATCACTGCTAAGTGTACGGACAGCCTAAGTGCTAGTCTTGAGTGATGTTGCTCTAACCACGCGTTGTCATTCACTAGGTCCTTCAGGCGGTTTGGTACCCTTTTTGAAGTGCTGAGTGTCTCGCATATCTATCAGATCAGAGCTACTCAGGCAAAAGAACCTCATCCCTCCAGTAAAGAATGTTTTATTTTTTTCTGTGTGGTCAGGCAGTAGAGTAGAAGCTGCAGAAACCTCAGCAGTTCTCTTCCAGAGCCTTGTTGGAGCTGGGAAATCTACATTGCAAGTTACTGTATAATTAAAAAAGATAATGACTTTAAAATTAGTTTTTATTAATAGAATTAAGCCACATCAAGTAATAAAAGGTGTTCATAAATATGTTAATAGAATGTGTGGTATTAATGAAAAACATTCTGCAGAGACTGAATAATTTAAGAGTTCGATATTACACACTTAATTAAACTTAAATATTAAAATTATTAATTATCACAGCTAAAATGGGCATTAACAGTAGATACCACATCCTGTCTGGTCAATAAATAGCTGTCACTATTAAAGGTATGCAGATAATATATAAAAATTTTTTAATAAGTAAGGAATTTGGAGCCTTTTGACTGTATATGAAATGCCCTTAGAAAGTTGTTTCTGGCAGGTGCTGAGTGTTGGCGGTTATCACTTAAGATCACAGCAGGATTTTAAGCAAAACACATAACTTGGTTCAAACATCCTTATTTACAAAGCTCATGAATAAGTATTCCCGTCCTGCTTAGGGTGGAAGCTGCGGAATTAGTTTAGCCCCTCTTTAGCAAACTCTTTTCAGACTGGAGGCCGCTGGGCACTGAAGGTGCAGAGCTGACCCTGGGACCACGCTTGCTGTCGGGGCTGTTGTGCTATCTGATATCCTTTGGATGCTGAGACAATTTTCTCTGAAAACTGTGTAATGAGATGGAAGTGGACAAATAAATAAAAGTCACATTGTAATATTCAGCTCCTAATGAGTAAACACAAACTAACGTGGTGTTAGAAACCCCAGATGTTTAAAGTTCTGGGTTGCATATGTGCTGCCATAGCTCAACAAAATACTCTACGGTCATGTTCGTTAAGTGTTGATTGGAAAGTGAAAGTTACCTCATATTGGCAAAGTGAAAAAAATGCATTTCATTTTCTCAGGGTTTTTTCCCAAGCTAGGAGTAACAAGCTACGAGAAATCTGACAAGAGGCCACGAGCTCTGCTAACCTCTCCCTGAGGTCGGGCCACAAAGCATCAACCAGGAATTGCACCACGGGGTGGCAGAGTGAGAACGGCAGGGGCAGGACCAACTGCAAGTCCCTTTATGGACAAAGAATCATAGAATGCGTTGGGTTGGACGGGACCTTTAAAGGTCATCTAGTCCAACCCCCCTGCAGTAAGCAGGGACATCTTTAACTAGATCAGGTTGCTCAGAGCCTCATCAAGCCTGGTCTTGAATGTCTCCAGGGATGAGGAGGCCTCCACCACCTTTCTGGGCAACCTGTTCCAGGAGCTTACCTTATCCTCTCTAATAGTTGGAATAACAGTTTTTTTATGTTGCTATGTGACCATTTAGACTCATAAAATTTCCCATGCCAATGCTGAGAGTCCTAAGAGGCCCTGTTAGTTTAATTTAGCCTTGGGTAGCATAGCATCAGGCCATGGGCAAGGGTTTTCTGATACAGCTTGATTGCCTCTTGTACTTTTGTATCGCTTTTTGTACTTTCATGGCTGTGCTTTCGTTCATAAAAAAGCTGATAGCTGTTTGTGGATTCTTTTGAGCAAGGTAAAAAGCCAGACCTTTTACACCTGGATAACCACAGATCAGTTAAAAGATTATGTAAATGAGCCATTGTATCCCGAATTCAGATGATGTTCTTAAAGATGGAGTCTTTGTCAGGATGTGCGAAGATAAAATGCTCTTGTTCAAGTCAAGCCAGAGGAGGACAAC
Source organism: Fratercula arctica (assembly GCA_947846985.1). Classification (NCBI taxonomy): domain Eukaryota; kingdom Metazoa; phylum Chordata; class Aves; order Charadriiformes; family Alcidae; genus Fratercula; species Fratercula arctica. The sequence goes on from CANTUZ010000001.1 coordinate 201,776,359, forward strand.
CAGTAGTTTCTGGGTCCTTCTAAAGAGTATGAAGTTTGACCTCTCCAAATCACTATTTACTTAAAATATAGATGCGTGGCTCTGCTCTCCTATGGGGAAATGCATGCCATTGCAGAAAACTGAGTGTGCTGAAGAGATTGTCAAGCACTGGAACAGGCTGCCCAGGGAAGAGGTTGAGTCACCATCCCTGGAGGTATTTAAAAGATGTCTAGATGTGGTGCTGAGGGACATGGTTTAGTGGTGGACTTGGCAGTGCTAGGTTAACAGTTGGACTCAATGATTTTCCAACCTAAGTGATTCTATGTGGAACCAGTTTTAGATCCCTTGGTGTTTAGGCATTGAAGTGGTTACTGCACAGCCTTCATGATGAGAATTATTGGGCCATGCCACAGGTATAATGGTTTGTGCCACCATACTGTTCCCTTCAATACATAACTCTATATTGCATGGATACCATCAGAGATGCATAGGTGAGCTAACTCTGATTAAGAACAAGTTGGAGTGATGCAGTCTTGCTATTAATTGAGGGCCCATTGCAAATTTGCAAATGAGAGGGACTGCGAAATGGTCATCAGGAGAAGGATTTTATGGGACGTTACGCTGCAACAGCAGAAGACTGGACTTATTCCTATGGCAAACTGCAAAGACTCCGTAAGTGTTACTGAATTCCCATTTTTCCTATTTCTTTGGATTACAGGAAGAAAGGAAAACTGACGCTGTCATGACAGAGAAATGGCTGCGTTCTTTCAAGCCCTGTATTTTGGGTGCCTGTCTTCTAATATCGTCAACTCGATGGAAATACAGGAAGACACAAAAAAAAGTTAGAAAAAGATTTGTGGGTGGGACTGTGGGACTTTTCCTTTCTTTGTCTGGTAAGTCTGCTTGCCAGTTTATGTGAACAAAACCAGGGATAATGTTTGTTCATCTGTTTTATTCACTGTAGTTTAGCTGTAATTATCTACACTTTACACCATATTAGTAAATCTACTCCATAATATTATGTTATAATAATTAAGCCTTAGTAATAAGAGACCTTGCTCAACAGCCTTATTATTAAATCTTTGCTCAGATGTGGGGGGACACCGCCAATTTTGGTGTGGATTATAAGGATTAGTGAGGTTCTGCTTTAATAATCATACTGAGTAGTCAACTAGGAATTTTAATCTTTAAAGTGCTTTTCAAGCATTAAATAATTAATCCCCATAACACTCCCATGAGATAGGTACGTAAATATTACTACCCCTGTTATACGGATGGGGGAAGTGTGGGTTAGAGAATTCAGCTGGACTAGCCAAAGCCACTGGGAGTGTAATTGCCAAAGCAATATTCAGGACTATGGAAAGGACTCAGTATTTTTGCATTTAAAAAGTAAGGAAAAGGGAAAAGGTATCGCTTCCCTGGAAGTTCAGAAACATTGCCACAAAACTGAAAATGTCTTCCAACGTGTCCCTCTTTCTTTCAAAACTGTATTTTCTATTTCTATATCAAGGGATACCTATGTAAAAGGTCTGCATATCTTTTAAAATAGAAATTTGCTGCAAGACAGAAATAACTATACGCACCCACATACACACTATTATTTAACAAAAGGATGTTCTACTTTCCTGCCAGCTGCTACATATTTATTAAATACTGAAGACATGTTTGTAAAGCAAATTTTAATATTCAATTTTGTCCTTGAATAGTTTTTACCCATAGCAATAGAACAGCTAGAACCTTTGGGAGCCCATATTCAAATTGCCTGATGGTTTCAGACCAATTTTATTAACCCGTATGTTGATTCATTCAGTTAGTCCTTTTTTTTTTTTTTTTTTTTTACACACCACAGGTTCCTGAAATTAAGTTGGTATTGCTAGAAATAAGAAGGTGGTATTGGAAATGCAGGAGGAATATGAATGAATGTTTGCAGTTCCACCAAGGTGGTCACAGAAGGAAAGGGCACTTTTCCAAAATTACTATTGATTTTTGCACTGACATCAGATGAATGATATACGGGGCAGTTCAAGTTTCCAATAACACCCAACCTCAGGTCTGGAGATTTATAAAATGAGCATTAAAAATAGGATGAACTGGATTATCTGATCAGTACTCTGAACAGGTAGGAGTGTCTGGCTTGGGTGTACGGGCCAAGATGCTTTAGCCATTTATTAGACAAACATAAAAGCTTCAGACATACTAACAGAGTTAAAGAACTAGAAACAGGCAGTTTGCAGCTGACTGGAGATTTCTGATGGGTTTAGCTGTATTCAAACAATAAATACACAGCATAAGCTCCCAATTTTTCACATATTTTTGCAAATTTAAATGCAGTGGTGCTAGTAAGGGCTACCACATCCATGGTGCAAGGAAGCACAGGCACACATCACTTGATCTGGATGCACTTTCTAAACCACCTTCTAGAACCTGCATCTCTCCTGTGCTGTATCTAACATAAAGTAACCCTGCTGATCCTCTTCCATAAGTGATTATTTATACAAAATGGAACAATTCCTGGGGGAGAAATGCGGACTCTGTTATAGACTGCACGATGGCGTTACAGCAGGGGCCTCTCCTAAGGCACGCTGGAATGGTCAGTATATCTGTTCTACATCAGTTCATTTGACTTACAACCTTGGCCAGTGCTCTAATGAATGGTAGCACAGCCACAATTTTGGTTGGGGAAAGACCCATTGCAAAACTGGCTCTTTAGGAAAATCCTTCCCCTCAAAACTCTTTCATTAAAAACACCTGAAATGGAAACATTTTATAACACAGATATTTTCATTTGACCTGATATTACTTTTCTTTCAATCAAGTATTTTGGTTTTGGTGTTCACTCAAACTAAATTGCTTTTGATTTTCCGGATATATTTTACTGGAAAAAAAAAATTCTGTCCTAACACTTCCTGCCAAATGAATAATCAGAAGCATTCACAGCTGAGCGACTGTGCAAAACTAACTTTAGCTGTATTTACAGAGGGTGTATGTTCCTACTTATTTTAGGAAAAAAAAGACTTATTTCCTGTGTCTGTTTTGCTATAGGAGGAAAAATAAAGATAATGCATAGAAAGTTGTGGTTATAAATACCTAACACTTGTGGTGGAACTGCAGTTCGCTGACCTTCCTATGCTTGACAGCTGGGACCTGCAAAATGGCCCTAATATCAGCCTGGATTTTTAACCTCATGATCTCTCTGAATTCCTTTTAGTGAAGAACAAAGCAGATGTAAGGTGAGAATGACTGCAAGGAATCGTGCAATTCAGATTTCTACGTGATGCAGGAACTTCTGTGTTGCTAAGACATCTCCAGTGGTGACACACACGCTTGAACAACATGGCTACAATTTTCAAATGGTCTCTAGATGTGTCCAGCTCTGCCCTAGCAAAGTATAGGGACATGTCTGTGTTCAGAAAATTCTTATTTATAGACACAAATTGGAAATAAGCTGTAACTGGAAACACACGCAAGCAATTGATTAGATTACCCGGATTTGCATGCCCCAAACTGATAACCTTAAGCACAGTTCAGTGCCTGGGGGCAGGAATTCTGTGGGCATCACATTGGAGGAGCTGCTCGAAGCTCAAAGGCTAGGAGAGTTATACCTTTGGGTATAACTCCCTTTTTATTTCCAATCTGTCTACTTCAATAGTGAGAGACTGGCCTTATAATTTTAGCAAATACACTACATTGTGCAAAATCAACAGCAGACAGACTGAATGCATCTGAACACTTCTGTGTTTTCTGTGATGATAGCAATCAATAAAAAAAAAAATAGGAAAAGTAAGTTTTTCTTTTCCTTTTCTTTCCAGGTATCGTTTCTGGGCCATGACGGTGTATTACAAATTTGATGTATCTGAACAATCTGTGCAGTTTGATCTGATTTATGAAGAAAATAGGTTGAAATCAAGTGCAAAGTGCCATGTGTAAATTCAGCACAGCCACTGGGTTTAAAAAATGAGTATTGCCTTACAGCATGTTCCAAAAAAGTCTTCAATTTTACATTAGTTATTTCTTCAAGAGGCTGCAAATAAATATCGTTTGAGATCAACATCTAACTTCCACCTTCACATTCCTGATGTTTGCAAGCCAAGTACCATAAGGAGGGGGAAAATAATGGCCTTGGTTCTTGAAGGTTTAAGTTTTTCTACCTGAAAAGTCATATTCAGAGGATAAATCTTTGACAGGAGAAAAAGTGGATATACAGCAGATCTATGGCTATGTTTCCTGTACTAGCAGCAGTGTAACGTGAAGAACCAGTTATCTAGGATATTAAAAGACATCTGAAAAGCACATAGCTACTTTGATACCTAAGACAATCAGTTATGAAAGAAGTGTCGAACGCTATAGAAACTATTAAGCGAGCTAGTGTGTAAGAAAAAGTTGGAAAAGACTCTATTAACAGTTGTGAGAAACAAAAGCGTATTAGAGAAAGATAATATACATGCAGAGTTTACAAACCGTGTCTTTAGGGTGGCCCAATAAGTAGAAATATGGGGACCCATGCTTGTCACTTTTCATGCACATGGAGAGACTGGAAGGTACCATTCCTAAAGGAAGGGGAGGAACAGCCTAGGACCAATCATTAGAATTAACAGAACCAGTGACATACAGATATTTTACTTTTGTTAGAGCAGAGAATTCTTAGTAAGTTTAGAACAACTGAGTAAAAAGCTTGTATGTAACAGGAAAGACGTAATTCTGTAAAGCTAAGACAAATAAGCATGCTGTAAGTCTAAATATTAGTGGATGACTGAAACTACTGTGCATATATATTCAGGACGTAGATTCACCTGGCCTACGGGTGTGGAGTACATCTTGAGGTGCTTTCTGAAGGAGTCATAGCAAATCAAAAGCAAAGGGTTTAATGCATTTCAGAACTGCGCCAATTTATTTGTATGAAAAATCCTTGTATTGGTATCAACTCTGACATTTTTTGGCTTTGTTGGTTTTGTTGGTGGAGTAGCGCTGAAACATGAGCTAAGGGCTTTTCAAGGCCCTTCAAAAATGACTTACTGCTAATTAACCAGAAATGATTTTGTATATACTGAAACTTTACTTTTTGCATATAGAACTCTTCCTCCTTTAAATAGACAAAACTGAATCTAAACTCCAGTTCTCTAAAATCACCTGGATGTCATGAACCCACGGGGTGAGTTTTGTACATAATTTAGCATCGTGTGAACCAACAGAGATTCCAAAAATGCACAATGCAACCCTAGGACATGTCTTTTAACGAAGTCAAACAATGTGGGGGAGAGAGGGAAAGAACCACCGTTGTGTAAATCCGTAAAGCACCAACCACCCATGTGACACAGATTCATTGTTCACCAAACCTCAACGATTCCGGTTCTCGTGGCTCTGTGTGTGTTAGGTCACACCATGACCTAGCACGGCCAGGGCCAGATCCAGATTTCCAAGACAGGGCAATGGAAAAGTTTTCCAAAATCTCGGTATGAATTGGCTGGAGTCTTTAAAACTTACAACTTTCTGCAGGAGGTTTTAAGCATCTTAAAACTAAGTGAAAAACTACCAAACTTGATAGAAAGTATGATTTTGAAGTCCTGCTGTGAAAGCAGGAAGGGAAACGAATTAGCTTTCTTTTAGACGTTCTTCACAGGTGAAATTCGGTGTTCCTTCTCCTTCTGCAGTGCCAGACAGAAAGCATCCAGGGCAGGAGGTTGTGCCTTGCTGGAGGGATGGAGTCCACCTACAAGTGTTAACCGTGCCTCAGTCTCCTCCACCTTTACACCTTGTTTGCAATTATTTGGTTGTAAAACTCACTGCTTTCAGACACTTCTAGGAACTGATATATTTTAATGTAGCTTTGAGTAATGAAAGTGCCAGTCAGGCTAGAAGCAGTAAGCCAGAAGAAGCAAGCTGCCAGGACTGCTGGGACTGAGAATGAAACATCCCAGGCTTTCCTAGGGACCTTCCTCCATCGATATTTAGAGAAAACAGCGGTTGTTCTCAGAGAAAACTGTAGCTTCCTGGGGCTGATCCGTCATTAGGATTAACTTGCCTCTTGCAGAACTCGTTGCTGGCTGGAGAGGCTGTGATGTGTTAGTTTTATTTAATCTTTAATGTTACTATTTTTGGATTTTCTGAACAGTTCTCCCATGTTTTGCCTTTAAGGATGTTGTCTCATCCCTATGTTTGGCTGCACAATGTATGTGTCCTTCTGATGGTGTTTATACAGCTATGGCTAAGGCCTGAAAAATATGAGCATCTGTAATTAGGCTCCCACAGTGTGAGCAGACAGATTTTTAGAAGTGCTGCACACCCAGTAGCTCCTGCTGAAGTCAATAACCTCTTAGGCAGGTGCATACACAGGGAATTAGGCAGTCATTGCAAGAAAAATCTTGGTCTGTCCTTTTATTCAAATTGCATTTTGTGCCAGGATGAGAAGTGCCCAGTGATGACTGTGAAGTTTTGTGTCCCGTGACATGTATGAAGCCTCACACTCACTCCTGCCGGCCTCCCCTGGCATTCAGTACATGTCGGGATCAGGATTCCCAGCAGTACTTCTAGTCTTTCTTGCACAGTAATATGATTTCTTATTATGACTCGGTTCTTTGGACAACATGGCTGGCAGACTATTTGCTATGAAACATGATGCTGATGTTCCTTCAGGTTTGGATGAGCTGTGATAATTCACCTTCAGCGGAAGCACAGTTCCTCTGGCTATGCTTATCCTCAGCAAACATGTTCTGAGATGCTGGGTGATGAAACATCTGTTTTCTAAGCTGTGAGATCAACTGTCGTTTTGGAGCATTAATCATATCTGTGCTCCTTCCTATATATTCTGAGGCTATTGTGCACGCTACAAGGGTATTTCTCCTTCTGAAGTGCTCTGGGATCTTCGGCATTTGTTTTCAAGCAAAATCAGCAGCTGAAGTTGAGGAAAATGATGCATTTGCAACAGACTTTATTTCTTCCCCTAGGTTTGAATAGTGTTTTAGCTCCGCCAGAATTTTCTGAGATGTACTTGTAGGGACAGATTTCCAGGCAGCAAAACTGACATAACTCATTCAGGAGATTTACATCCTCCCAGGAGCTCCTTCTTTATTTCTTCACTGATTGCTTTCTTCTTTTCAACGCACATTCTTCTCTTGCACAGATCACTTTCTTACCATTGATGAATTTTCCTTAACATTCCTTTTACTGATGTCAATCACGTCATCATTCAAACACTGATATTTCTCGCACTTAAATATATACCACCATATCTTGTACTAACAGAAACATGTCTCTGGAATTTAAAAATATTGCACAAGGAAAAAAAAAAAATTGAAGACTGAGAGGCAATAATGTGATGGTTTTGGCTGCTTGGTTTAGGTTGTTCTAGGTAAGCTTCCTTCTTTTTAATGCTGAGTCTTAATGCCACTGCTGTTGGAAAGGTCTTTAAATAAAGCATTACTACAACTGACTTGGGAAGTCCCTGACCATTTCGCTTGTCAGAGACTGAGGGACAATATCCAGGAGAGGACCCTGGTACACTTGCTCTGTTTTCATATTTCTCCCTAGGCTTCTGCTGTACACCACTGTTGCAATCCAGAATCCAGCTCACTCAGTTTTGCATTTTTGTACTCAACTAAGTCTCATTTCCTACTGATGGTCTCCAGAGCTGGACCCTAATGAGAATAAGAAATATTTCTGACATGTACTTGCAAAAAAAGGGCTGATTATTTCAGTAAAAAAAGCTCCAATTAGTCTTGTTACATCTCAACCGTGCAATTCTGGTGCGAAGAAGAGGGAACTACTAAATATTGACTAGTTTGTTTGCTATCCTCAGGACGAATTTGTCCTTGAGCTTACTATCACAGTCTTCTCTGTGTTCAGTTTTCCATTATTTGGAAAGGACGTTCTTTCTGGGGGTCTCTGTCATTAATAGACAGACGTTTTTTGCAGCACGATGACTTACCCTTGAGATCTGGCCTTCTTGAGACATGCCCTCCGGTTTTAATTGTTTCTGTTTGTTAATTCCTGTTTTTAACTTCCTAAGCAGGCTGCTGTTGGTTTTTATGTGCACCTTCTGTTTGTTCTTAGAGTATTTCTCATTGCTTTGGGAAATGACCTAGGGAGGACTTTAACATCTCTGTTAATTTCAACAGGCATCATCTTATTTTGCTTCCATTCTGCCTGCAGACTGGATACAGCACTAACATTTTCCTGCCTGCATAATGAACACATTAGGAACTGGAGACATGTGGATGTTATCCTTTGCCGTGATGCTTTCTGTAGGTAGTGTGTACATTACAAAATAACTTCAGAACAGTTTTACTACCTTTTCAGTGCAGTAGGACAACACGGCTTTCAAGCACAGCTACTTAGTTCTTCTCCCGTGCGGAGCTGTAAGTTGGGGATGTGGCTAGGAAAGTGATCTGATTCAACAGCACTTCTTTGTAGCAACTCTTATTTTGCAGTAATCTGCATTTTTACACAACTAGTGCCAAGCATTTCAAATGCCTCTCCAAATGGCAAGCATGGCTTTACACAGGCCTGTGAAAGTTGCCTTGGTTCTTTCTGTTAGCACTATGAGCTGTGCCCAGATTTGTAGTGGTTTACCTGTATTTTCTACTCATGTTCTTCTGGGGAAGGCTCATGCACATGTACACCTTTCAGGAGATTTGTTTTTCCAAAACAATGCTATTTCCACTGAACTTTTTTTCCATCCGTTTTCCTATGATTCTGGAATAAGGTACAGATTTATAAGATATATATAAATATAGAAATTTATTTTAGATCTCCTGTAAACCTAGGTTTAAGTGCCATCCAGAACTGGGATCGGAAGAAAGTCAGAGGTGGAATGGATCTGAACTGCAATCAGTTCTTTGCTCATAGCAGTCTCCTGTGATCTGCCCTCAGATTAAATTGTTTTCTGAGGAACCAGAGAACTCCTGGTATATGGTTCTGTTATTTGAGAAGGATTACTACCACTATATCACTCCTGGACATTTGTTTGTTCTTTCATTAAAATTGATGTACTTCTCCCTACAAAAGAGTTTTGGGGGTGATCTGAATCTCTCTTGGAGGTCCCTCTGAAAGGATTACACACTGTTTATAATTGATATTAAATGTCTTAGTACCCATTTAGCATAATCTCTGAAAGCAATTTTGGCTTCGTTCCTACTCATCAAAAGTATAACTTGCTGACTTTATCACCAGATGAGTGGGCTGTGGCCCATCCTTGCTGCCCTTATTCAGAAGTTCTTGAAAGCTGGAAAAAAAATGCAACATACACTATCCTGAGTATTGCCTCAGCCACAGAATTGGCTCTAGTTTAGAGAAGAAAATGGTGCAATTACCATGTGTACTGACAGCCCGCGAAGCGCTGACTTTCAGTGGAGCTGTCTTCAACAGAGGTAATGGATTTATGTTGGTAACAAAGACTGACCTGAACCTACAGTTAAGTCTAAGTATTACTTTGAATTTTCATATGCTCCTGCAATTTCTGATTCTAATGGGAAATGATGCTAGAACTTCAAAAGTAACATTAAAAAGATTTAATAGATTTTTAGACCTCCTAGCATAAATAAGTCACAGAATTTTCATTAAAAAAGCCCTTTTCCTCTGAGATTTCAGGCCCATCTGTGAACATCATAAAACTTATGTAATATATGACATTGTCACACCATACTTTAGAGTAAGCTTTGATTTCAATTTTAAAAAAGGGTTTTTTGTCTTTGAATTACCTTTGGATAGTTTATTTTTACTTCTTGTCATTTCAGTAGTGAAATAAGCTTTCTATATTGTCTAAATGACTCACACTTTTTGAAATACTCAAAAGTCCCGGAAGTCCCTCTGAAAAAAAACATGAGAGGAATGGACCCTGCTTTCTTGCCACAATGAGCAAAGACTCCTTTTTTATTCAGAGTTGGCTTCTGCTTGATCATCTGTGTATATTGTCAGAGATAATATAATGGGTGAGGTTGTCAAAGAAAGAAGTACATTCTTGTTAATGCTTTGAGTTTAAACCTGAGCCACTGAATTGCTTGGCAACAAGAGCATCTGCTGTGATTCAAAATGTGCAGAGAAGTACCAATAGAAGAAGAAAAGGACAGTTTATGGACAAATCAGCAACTCCCAGCACACTCAGAGATGTCCCCTAAAGAGTTCAAAGCGCTTCCTCCAATGCACATCTTATAAGCCACTGCCCGTGGCAGGAGGGCAGCAGACGACAGTGATGTACGCACATAAATGGTCTTGAGCCAAGGAAACACTTAAACATGTGAATAAGTCCACTGCTACTCAGGTAAGCACTTAAGCCCATACTTAATGTGCCCCAGGACATTACATTATATAAGTATCTGCAATTGCTGCTTAACTCAAAAGCGATATAATTCATTTATATGGGTTCATGCACAAAGAAAAATGTAAAGATGAAAACCCACCATATTCTGGGACCTGGCCTGTTCCACGTTTCAACAACAGTCGCACTCTCCTGCCACCAGACTTGATTAGCTCTATTGCTCTGGCGTGTGTCATGTCCCTTGTGCTTTCTCCATTGATTTCAATTATTTGATCTCCTACCTGTCAGGTAAGAAGAATATTGAGTCAGACAGAATTGCACTAAAATGAGCGTTTCAGAAAGAGACATATTCAATGGATCACAGGTTACTTGAATGACAGAGAGACACATCAAGGTAAATTTGTTCCTGTCTGTCTGAGGGATATTACTGGCAGATTAAATAACCTCCAAAGTGGATTCTGAATGTGGCATATCAAATACTGCTCATCTTCTGCCACAATCAGTGTAATGTATTTGTAACTTGCCTCATGTCTTCTACACATAAGAGTTTTTTTTTTTTTTTAATTGCTTGATATGTTGGAATCACTGTAAACAATATCTGTGCTACGCTTTAACTTGTAATGTCGTGTGTGCCTTTGCTGCTGTTTTCATAGAGAGAAGAGAGATTCAAAGCACAAATAGAAAGATCCATCATTTGAATATCCAAATCTTGGTAGCAAAGTTTCACAGCAAATTACGAGTTATTATGAAGCAGGTTATTAAACAAAGAAAAGTTAGTGGCTATGGCACAGACCACACAGATTTGCTGGAGTTCTTACAAGAGCGCGCTTTGAACTCTATCCACAGAAGGTTTTTGCTCAGAGTAAGCACAGTCCCTGGCTGAGCCCTCTAGTTAGAGCAGGCGACTCCAGGGCTGCGATTACAGATTTCTGCCACTCATCTCCTGGCCGGCTTTCCAGTCAGAGTTAGTTTCATTATTATTTTTCCACCTCTATTTCCACAGCTGTAAAATGGGGCACCGATGTCTGCGTCTCCCATCCACCCTCCCAGCTTTGCCTGTTTTGGTTCTGCTCTTCTCTCCATGAGAAGAGCTGGCTGGGAACCTTCTCAATGAATAGGGGAGCGATGGCTTTCCGCTGTGCCTGGTCGGCAGGAAGCAGCAGCTGTACAGCTTGTCTGCTGCTGCAGTACCACAGCCACCCCCTTCTTTTGGGAGTCAGTTAACCGAGCAGCACGCTGAGGCCATGTGTGAGCCCAGGGTTAGCAGCACCCCAGCCTTTGGTGGCCGTGTTTTGCAGCCGCGTTGCAGAAGGCTCCCAGCCCCATTGCAGGGCTGACCTGGGTGAAGCAGGGCTGGTCTCCTGGCGCTGGCAGGGGTGCGGGTCCAGGTGATGGGCAGCCAAGAGGGGTGCGTGAGGGGCACAGTTGAACGGGTTCAGCAAAGTTGTTTATCAGCGCCAGAGGAGCACATCTGCTCGGCAGGATCACACCTGCCTCGGTCCACACCTAGAGCTTCCTTACCATGCATATTCACTATACTAAAATAACGACGCTGCACGCATCCTAGAGAGGGTTTTAAGGAGACTATACAGATTTCAAGATGATGGGCACTTCCCTTTCCTCCTACAAGTCTGTCTTGACAAAACCAGCTCTTTGCTGGCCTTGGACATTGAAATGTTTTCTGTTTTGTATGTTTTCTTTGCTACTATTGTATTTCTGTCAACTAAAAGTGTAATCCTTTAGAGGCTCTCCTCCTTTTCTGAGTTTGAAATATAGTATTTACCAAATAAATGTGCATAATATGAAATGTCAACAAGACTCCTAGCATAAAAGAAAACTGGAAGGGATGTCAAGAAGTTATCTAGTCCCTACTTTTGTTCAGAGGCAGAAAGAATGCTACTAAAAGCACTATGGCAGTGTTTCTCAATAGGAATTCCCACTTTGTCAATAGGAGTTTCAGCCTTTTTTAAGAACTCTCCCAGGATCCTGCACACAATCTATGTTGGTACTTTACTTAACTAAAAAGCCATTGATCTGAATAAAGCCTCTCAGCCTTGCTATCACGCTTTCTTAATGCTGCAGATTGAGCAGTGGGGGGGGGAGGGGGGGAGGGAGATCAGGATTATTTTGTGCAAAAAGGCCTTATTTTTGCAGTGCAAATGTCTTCTTTAGTGGATTTTCTCTGTTAGGAGGAATGCATTTGGTTGTACCGTGCAGTATGCATTTTTGGACACTTCTGATGACCTCCAGGCCACAGTGACACATAGCGTGGTTGCTCTCTGGATCGTGGAGAGATCTCCCCTGGGTTTGGCTGTGCAGGGCTGTTTGCATCCCCCTGACTTTTGGAGCAGTTGGTAGGATGCAGCTGCTGCACATGCTCAGAGCAAAAATGGAAAATCTCTCTTACCACTTCTGCAGCACAGACAGAAGACGGATTTGTAGCATCCCCACGAGGATACTAGTCAGGCCAAATACAGACAAAATTCAAGCAGTTCGGGAAAGCCTGTTTCTAAATGTCACGAAACAATTAAACCCTGGTAGAAACCCTATAAAAGTAAACTCAGATTTTCTAAAGGCTTGAAGACAGCTCTTTTTTGTGTCATGTTGCCTGGATAGACCATGTTTTGCAGAAGGTATTTAAAATGATCTTGTTAGCATGTTTTGAGAGAAGAAGTGCCAGATTAGATCAAATGAAGGAGGTGTTTTTAACACTCCTTGATAAATAGCCTTTAAAATGAGTACTGATGAAAGCTGTTCAGAGCACACACAGTCCTTCAAATAAAATCCTCTGCACTCTGGAGCAGAAAGAAAGAAAAAGAGATTTTAATACAGTTTAATATGTAAAAAGGTTAAGTTAATGTCACATTTTTTCCTTGCTGTTTGCCTTTCTTCTCTTCTCTCTGGTCAATATGTAGGAACTATCTTGTATTAATGTAACCTTTTCTGTATTTCAGTGAATTAAAACATTTTTTTTCTCTGTAGGCAGTATGTAGGTGATTTGATAGTTCCCTCTTTTAATATAAAATCTTATGTGCAAATAACCTGGGAAGCGTAAAAAAGGCCAGCGTCTTGGTTATGGGACTGAAGGAGGGGAGAGAAACAAGTTTGCAAAAATCAGGTGCTCTGAAATTTACATCGGAAAGTGTGAGACCAGAGGTAAAATGAATAGTTGCAGGAGCAGTGGGTTGTGTTCCATGCATTTGTGTCTTGTGGCTGACTGATGTATGACTGAATTACATTGCCTTTGCAGTACAAGCCCAGCTCTGATTAGATAAGAAAAACAGTACAGAAAAGTTGCTAACGCTCTTACCCTAAGAAAAGCTTCAATTAGACTTCACACTCATATCTGGGGAATTCATACAAAAGAGAAAACTTTGACTGAGGAGTGGTTCCCCATGTGTCTCATAAGGTACAAATTCCTATTCTTACTTTTCCTGCAGTTAAACATTTATAACCTCCCCTTCCTTCCCCTTGCCCACGTAGATTCTCTGATGTCTGATATGGGAGGAAACCGTGCTGCACGCTTTCTCTCTGTCCAACATTCAAACGTGCTCATTCTCTCCTCTTTTCTATTGTGGAGTAGATTTTTAGATATTGTGGGGCTATTTATGCCTTTTTTAAATCTAGTGATTGTTTAAGGGGAGCTTAGGTATACCCACATATTGAAGATGCACCAAGGTGAGGCCAGAGGTAAGGATAAGCACAGAAACAGGTCCCGAAAGACCCCAGTGCTTATCGCATGGGATCCTCATTGCTTTCTTTTTAGGATCAGGTATAAAACTGCAGTTTTATACCACACATAGCATTTCTCTATACTTCTCTTCTGGGCCCTTCCAAATTTATCTGCTGTCTCCAAACTGGAGATATTACTAAGGTAAGGTGTAGGCAGAGCAGATCAAAATGAAAACATTCTTCCCACGTGGGAGAAACACTTATTAATAAAGTTCTCAGAATTAGCGCTTTGCCTTTTTGTAACACATCAGATTTTGTGACTCACGGGTAGCTTGGATTCCAAGATTATCCCCAGCAGTACTGTCTAGACAGTTATTCCCCATCTTACATTGTGCATCTGATTTCTCTGCCCTACACCTGTGCACCTCAGTGAATTTTATCAGATTGACTGCTTTAGTATGAAATTTTCATTTTAAAATCTAATTCAGCTCCTCAAAGTCCTTTTAAACACTCTATGAATAGTGGCATCTTGACATTAGCAAATTTATTTTCCTATTTATCAATAGGTCTCCAATTATTAATAAAATTATTGAACTGAGCTGGTTTCATTACAGACCCCTCAGAACGGCATTTGTATTTTCACACTTGTAATTACTGTTCGGGAGGAAGCCATTCAGAGCAGCCTCTGAGAGGGATTATTTTCACCAACCGGATTACAGTGATTCCACCTAAAGTCTATTTCCCCATCCTGTTTCTGTGAAATTCATACAAAATGGTGTTGAAAGGTGAAAAGAAGACACCTTGTACATTCTCCTTCCCCTTTTCCCACAAAGACACCAAAATGAAAATCAGAAATACGACATGAAAATTAGACTGATATGAACAAGATTTGCTTTCCACAATTTACGTGTTGGTGGATTTTTTCAACTTTTTGATAACTTGTCACAGATTATTTCTGAGACTGAAAGTTAAAGCAATTTCTCTCTATTATTTGACTTTAAAAATAGGGAATATGTTTTCCTTTCTCTAGTCTGCTACTAACCTTCTTGTCCCCTGTGAATTCTTGGACATAATTTCTAAAAGTCTAGAAATTACTTTCTCTTAGTCATTGAGCACACGCGAACATGAACAGGTTCAGTTGACTTGAATCTATGTATGCTTTAAGCAGTTTTCTCCTTATTCTGATTTATACTAATTTCTCTTTGTTGAAGTTTATGGTCCTTCTGAACACCTCAATGAAGACTGAAACAAAGCAGCACTGAATATTTCAGCCCTCTCCGCATTCTCAGCAAGCATTGGAACTCTTTTTTCTTATTCTTCATATTTCTTCTAATATATTTATGTTACCTTTTCATGTTAACTTTTATACTTTCCTTGCAGACTGCTTAGATATCATTCTGACACGTTTAATCTTCCTTCTGCATCTAGCAGGACACCAGCCACCTAACAGGTGTTGCAGCATCAAGCTTTGAGTGTCTAAATGTTTTATTGGGTATGACCCTGTGGCATTTTCTCCGTTCATGGAAAGTGTCACGTTTGAATATTAGACCATTATTTTTAAGAGGCATTTCATCAAGCTGTCTTCTGTGGAGATATAAAGCTTTTCAGCTGAAACACCAGAATATTTTAAAAGATAAACTTCAGTGTAGCAACATTATCATTTTGCGTGGCATTTAGGTCCTCTGTCATTTTACACTTCATGGATTTCATTTTTGTCGAGAAATTAACAGGAAAAACAATTCCCCACATCTGGAGAGCTAACCGTCCCTAAAATGATACCTTCGACTCCCATGCCATTCAGGTACAAATTTTGCCTGACAGCCTGAGAGGACACACGCATCCTAATGACCAAGTTTTAAATCCACAAATAGCAGGGAAAACGTTTGAGAGCACCGCCCTTGAAATCCAATATTTTAATCTCACAAAGCCACAGACTGCCTTTGGCTCTTTGGAACACACTTTAATTTGAAGGTGTCGTTACACGGGGTGCGTGCGCGGATCTGCAATGAATGCATCCCTTGGCAAGGCTGGAAGCTGTTTGGTAGCCAGTCACGCGAAACAAGATGACGGCCCCCTTCCCACTCCCAACAGGCAGGCCCTGCATCGCGGGACACCCCCCGAACTGGCATCAGCTCTGATTTGTAACCTTCCTGTCAGTCTTCGGCAAAGACTACAAAGCCGGAGTGATCAGCCTCCACACCCTTCAGATGTTCCCACCAGCGCAAGGCTGAAGCGCGTTGGCCAGCCAGCATGGGAAGCTTGCACGGCTCCTGCCTGAGCTGTACTTATTCTGAAGAAACACGCTCTTTGCAGCTATGAATCTGGCATTTTTACACACACTGATTTCGAATTGTGTTTCTTTCTTTCTACAGGCTGAATTTCCATGCTGTTTGGGATAAATGCCTACCCAAACCCACAGGTTGTCCTCCTGATCCAAGGGCATTTGACAAAGAGGATGCTCCTCTATTATATTCTTACAATGTGTAAGCACAAAGTAAACATGGAATGCTTCCCCCCCTCCTTAATGTTTTTAAAGTTGAATATTAATGATTTAAATGTAATTATGAAAGTGGTTTGCGTGTATGGGAAATGTCCCTTATAAAAATCTGTTTCAGTTCAAGTTAATTCAGATGCTCCATCCACGCGTAAGAGCAACTGAGCTATAAAATCAGGCAGCGTGTTTTCTGGCAATAATGAGAAGATAATATTCCTAAGGAGTGTTTAAGTGACATCACTATTGATGGGTTAATTAGAAAGAAAATTGTAAAGCTTCTCCAAATCGTTAGAGTGCCTCTAGTACATGTGAGTTTAGCTGTGGAGTCTTTTTTCTGGCCATATTTTATAGTAATTATTACATGTCTTGTTAAAAAAACCCAACCATACATATAAACAGAATTTCAGAAGCAGGCTAAAACAGAAGGAAATACATATAGCTTTAATGTATCAAGGAGGTTTTTCCTTGCTCAGATGTACTTTTAAGCTACTGATGGTAGCCTTGTGTACGTTTGCCTCCGTCAGCGCGTAAGGAATGGTCTCTAAGCAGGTGTATAGTTCCCGCTTGCATGAAATTAAATTAATTGTGTATGCACATTTTCATTCTATGTTAAATGAGGAAATCTAATGATAAAAGCTGCCTCAAATGATTTGTGCAGAGGGCATTGCTATCTGTCATTTTATTAATGCATTCTATAATTAAACCTCAGGAAAGAGACTAATTACACTTAATTCCTTTTATATGGGCATTCTATTTTTATAACTGAAACATTTTTTGCATATTATTTGTTGCTGTTGTTATTGTTAATGAGTCCAAAAGGCTGAGAGATTGTCTGTACTTGGAGACTGAACAGCAACTCCAGAATATCTGTTTTGGTGAATTTCCAAGTCCTGTCAAGACCTAATACTGTTGCCTGGAATTAGGCACAGGCTGAATATCTTCTGTGCATATTTCCTTACGGCAGAGAATCTGTACTGCCTGGAAATCCTAGGTGTAACATGCAGCCTGAGCAAAGCTATGGGATATTTCTGGTCTCGGACTCCTTCCAGTGAATTTTGGGTATGTAAGCTTGGGCGTCTCAGTGAGAGACACGGCATTTCCCTTTGGAGGAATTACACTAATGTAGCCCATGCCACTTTTGAAGCAACCACCCATGAAAGTTTAGAGTCACAAACTTTTTTTTCTGTGGCCAACCAGCTGTTCAAGCAGCTGCGGCTCCTTACCCCTGGAAATGCCCCACTCCTTGTTCCTGCAGAACATGGGGAGGAGAAGGGCCACAGGACAAGGACTGAGCTGGAGCAGAGCGCGAAATGCCTTTCACACCACTCCTCAGCAGGTGTTCGAGCCTTTTTTCTTTTCACTTTTTCACCTTCTCCTGAGAGATGAAGAAACTTTAGAAGTGCTATTACAAAAAGAGAGCTTGGAAAGTGGAAAACGTGCATGACCAAGCACAGGAGAAAGAAATGGAGTTTGCAGTGGTGGGTGGCTGACAAGACAGCAAAGTGGACTTCTGGTACTACAGCAGACTTGATGCCTTCTGCAGCATTGCTGCAAAATAACCCATGTATATGTGAATCAAAGGTGTGAAAGATAAAAGGAAAATTCATTATCTTACTGGAGTTAATTGATATACCACTACTTTTTTAAAATAGAGCTAGGATGACTCATTGTAGCCTAATGTAATACTAATAGCACATACTATCTATTTAACCACTACAATCACTGATAGGAACCAGTAAAGACTGTTAAAAAGGAAGAAGAAAATTTTCTGGTATCTTCTTGATGGTTTCAGCCAGTTCCCATTATGCAAAAGCAAACCAAATTCAAGACTTGACAAGTCAATTTTATAGATCCTACATAGAAGCCTAGGCATAGATGTTCATGGAGACTGCTTCGTCCAAAGTTGCATCCACACAGGAAAACAGAAAAGACCATAAACTCTGCCAAGTTAAACATAAAACTGCTAAAAGATTTTGAGGAGGAAAAATGCTAAAATATAGGAGCTAAGAATATACTTTCGAACATACCAGAGGTGCGGAGCCTGTCAGAGAACTAAGATCTAAAAAGATAGTTTGGGTGCAAGGTAGAAAAGACCGCAGGAAATAGATGGATTCTTTGCATCGATGTTCACTGAAGAGGAGGACAGCAAAACTCCTGCGGAGGGTCTGCTCGCCACAGGGGTGAGTCTGAGGAACTGACTCTAACGGCAGGGTCAGTGGCGAAGATTTTATAACAAACTGATGAAACAGATAGTAAGAAAGCACCAGAAGTAGATGGCTTTCATTCTCAACTCCAAAAGAATTTGGGTATGAAGCTGCTGAACTAGTAGCTACACGATGTAATCTACTGCCTGAATCAGTAAACTGCTGAGCAGCAGAAGAATGGGAAGTGGCAGGAGTGACACCAGTCTTTAAGGACGATCCCGGAAAGTAACCAAGCGAGTCTCATGTTCAGTTGAGCAACGGAAGGAAGCAATAAGGATGGTGAGGGTTAATTGGCAGATGGATAATGATGATATAGTGGGGAAGGGTCAGCGTGGCTAGTGTGGAAGGAAGCCATTCCTCACAGATCTATTGCAGGTCACTGGAGCTGTCAATGACTATATAGATAAATGTGATCTGGTTAGTATACCGACATTTTCAGAAAGCTTTTAACAGTAAAGCCTTCAGTATAGGCTTGGCTGTGGGATGAGAAAGAATAGGGTCTTCTAGGTAAGAGATTAAATTTGAGGAAAAAATTGCTTTATATAAGTGGTCAATTTTTGCAATCAAAAGACCTTACCATGGTGATTATTCTGTTCTGCATATTTGTAAATGGCATGGTGAAGAGGTGGAAGACTGGGGTGATAAGATTTGCAGGCAACACAATACCATGCATGATTATCAAATCTAAATTTAACATTAAAAGCTGTAAAAAGATAGCACAATACTGTGTGTTAAAGCAGCAGGTGAAATTCAGTGGTGGTAAGTGCTAAGTGCTAAGTACAGTACATGTGGAAAATTACATACACAATCACTCCAAATAAACCGTTACTCCTGAAGAGACAGATCTCATAGTCCTTGTGCTTAGCTCGCTGAAAATGTCAGCCTAGTCAAAAAAGCAAGCAGAATATTAACTATTAGGGAGAGAATAGACTACAAAGGAGAAACTATCTTTATGTCATTTAGGAGCACCAGTATCCTGAAAACTGCAGATCACTGTGGTGCTTCCACCTCCAAATGAACGTGATGGACGGAGAAATGGTTCGGAGGAGGCCAATGGGGCTGGTCAGGGGTAAAGGTCAGCTCCCTTATGAGGCAAGATGAAATAGACTGGTAAGCTTCAGGTGGATATGATATAGGTCAATAGAATAAGGAATGCTATGGAGAATAAGGAAGCAATCACGAGATTATTAAGTTGTAGCTGCAAACAAAAAAAGGAGCTTTTTTTCAAACAATGCAAGTCTTTAGCTTTGGAATCCATTGATATAGTAAATCAGGAATCTCAAAAGCATTAACAAATTCAGACAAACGGTTAAAAAAATAGTCCAAGCTACTAAATGTGAAAATTCTAGCTTAAAAGAAATATGTAAACTGCTGCTTGCCAGGGGCTTGGATGTTGTTATACCTAGTGAAGAATCATTGCAAACTTCTCCTATGTTCCTTTCCTAAGCATCCTCTATTTGTCCTTGTTGGAGTGAGGATATTGGGATGGGTGTGCCATAGGAATGGGTCTAATATCTGTACCCTTTTACCTTCACAGGTGATCTCTCCCAGTTTCTACTTGTGGCGGTTTAGGAAAACACACAAGAGATTCTGCCTCTCTCATTCCTGTTGCTGGACAAAGTGTTTCAGTTACCAGAGCAGCATTATTTGGTGTGTTCATTTTTTTCTAACACTCAATTCTTAATTTTTTAAGGGCTACTTAATTTTTTAGACCTGAAAAACTTTAGAGATCTTCCATGAAATACAGATTCAAATATGGTACCTACCTGACAACTAAGTATTTTATTCTTAAAATTTCATACTAACCCATTTTTAGCAGGATTATTAACTCTTTCTTTTTCATAGCTGTCTTCAATGATTTTGCTATTAGGCACAGAGTTACAAGGATGCTTTGAATGTATCAAACAGTACATTTTAAAAAGAATTATGTTAATTACATATGTGAGAGGAATATTCTTTTTCTTTACCTTTCTGTGAACAAATTCTAAAAAGCACACACAGCATTTTGGAGAAATGCTGAATAATGGTTCACCTACAGTTAATTCCCTCTTGATTTATTAAGCTTTTATACTGTCAAAATATATTCAGGATCCCTGAGGAGCTCAGTTTGCATTTCTTTGTTGTGCAAATACAAGAATGTTGATCAGCTTTATGTCTGCATGTCAATATATTCTTCCCTGAGTTCTGCCAATTACACTAACCCGGCATCTTGCCACAGGCTGGCATACAGCTCGCACGCTCGAGTATCCCAGCTGAATTCCCAGAGTTCAGATCAATCACACCCAGTCTCACTACACGTGAGATTGGACAGTGATGTATGTAGTGGGGAATTGGCGTGTGAATGAGATTACCCCAAAGGGACATGCAATTTGGTGGGAAAGCATAGCTACCATCGTCCTGTACTGTTCAGATGGATCACAAATCATAGAATGAATGGATGGGACTGAGAATATCTTTGTGCTCCATTGTAATGACTGTGTTGACATTCACTGAACGCTTACTATAAAGGTAAGATTTATATTACAGCATAAAGTAAGCCAGGTATTCCGGAGGTTTTAAGAGTAAGTGCTACTTATGTAGAAAAGATCGGCTACTTAACTGACATTTATCACTCTGTAGGCATTTGTCTTCCAGATGCGTGCACAAGACCTTAGGCAAACAGAGGCTGATGGAGCACTATATGCTCCTGGAGTGTTTTTCTGTCCCTTTTCTGTGGGCATAAGGTCAATATCTTATATATAAATATTAGTGACTTTTCAGTGGGGTTTCTGGTGGCCTTCTCAAGCCCTCACTCATGGTAAGAGTTCAGCAGCTGACTCCCTACTGCTCCCAGCACACTGCCTGTGGAAGATCTTTTTGGCTGTTAGGACCTACTGCTGCTCCTTCCACTTTTATGCTTGCTGTGACTACAGTAAAATTGCAAGAGGCTTTCCAATGGCAATATCTACTTTTCTCCAATATTCTGAACATATGACTTCACTGCCTCTTAAGACCTGGATATTCACATGAGTCAGTATCTCAAATTCTTCGGCTTTCTTTATGATCCAAAATAGGATCCAAAGTTTTTGCTATGGCAAAAATTAAAGACTACGCTGGCCAACCCCTGGTTTATTTTTTGATGCAGTGATTGCTCTAAATGTTTGTAAAAAGGTCATGACTGATCCCATTTCCTTGCTGCAGCCTTCTTGATTGTGTAAAGAAATGTTGTATCTGTCATCTACTACCTCTATTGTGTGACAACTTCCCTCCTATTTTTAATACTTTTTGCTCTAATCACTGTCAAGCTGAGCTGAGCTACTTCTTGCTTGCTGTAATTACTGACTGCAACCTCAGGTGAATTCCACTACAGAATGTAAGAAATAACCCTTTGATGTGGGGTTAATCGATGATGGAGCATCCCAAACAGATGCTGTATTCTTTGCTAACAAGAAATCCAGGAGAGGCTCTATACCAGTGAGGAGCCAGTGCAAATTGTGGGGTCTGCACGACAACATGCTCTTAAAGATTTCCATTTACTGTAGAGTAAGAAAACATTCATTCTTCCTTTTCAGCTTTTATTGGATGGTGTCTGATAGGAACCAATCAGTTCTGTTGACGATCGGCACTTTTTCATATTTACCCCTTTCCTTTGGTAATAGGACTACAAAAAGCTGAGATAAACCTGTGGAGACTCTGTTCTGGAGGGACTGAAGAAATGTAGCAGTAACGCGTGGACAGCAGAATCACAAAGATTAGGGGAAGGTACCTGTGTGTGAAGCTACAGGCACTGTATGTGACTTTTGGTACAAAATTTGATCCTGGAATGGCAATCTCTTAAAACAGTATACATGGTAACCCAGCTGTTTCTGCTTGGATTTTGTCTTCTCTGAGCTGCAAGGCAACAGCTACTAAAAATACATTTTAAAAAGAATGATGATACTTTACACATGATGATATGGGCTTAAAAGAAGTGTCTGTGGAAGCTGTGTTATGTTCAAGCCTCAGACAGGGAATGACTCCTTAACTGGTGGAAACGGATGACTTTGATCTTTTAAAAACTTAGAAATCAAGGTCTGCTAAAAATGGATACAGTGATAAAGTGACTAGATGAAAACCAAACAAAATGTGTGTAACAACAAGCAATCAAAAAAGCTGAAATGGAAAAAACCCACGATGAACACAGAAGAAAAAGACTTCTGCTTTGCGTGGTATAAAAGCCTTTCAATACACTGTAGGGACATAATTAACTAAAGCTGCTCTAAACTTTGCCCGCTTTTCAGCTCTGCCTCTCTATCCACTGAACCCAGAATAGCTCAAGTGGTTTCTGGGTGCCTGACTTGAAACGCTCCGGAGTGTCCTGCTCCAGAAAGATAGATTTATATTCCCGTGTTAAACTCCACTGTTATATTTTACAGAGCCCAGATAGATAACTGCCTACACACCGCCTATTCCTTTGAGAACCCTGAAGAGTCAGTCTTGATCCTAATTGATTTCTTCTGGGAGACATAGTTAGCAATAGCCAACTCTTACACGACACTCTACTGTTTAGAAGCCTGGCCTCTAGGCTTTTCAAAAGGGACTTAAAATGATGTCTCCTGTGGCTCAAGAGAGGGCTTTTATGTCAGGTTATGAGTTTCATAGGCACTCTGTCCCTCTTATTGCAAACAAGGAGGCACAAGTAATCTTGTCAGAAGGAAAAAAAGAGAAGAAGTTGCCTGATGTTGTATTTGGGATGCTTACAAAGAGGGAAATGTCAGTTTTGAATGATGTCAAATGCTCATACATGGGTTTTGACAGCAGTTTCAAATGCCTTCCATGATCTGAAACTTCAGTTCTGTTTCCTTCCAAATAAGAGACAGGGTCCCTCTTGTCTGCCTACATTTTTGACCCTTGGCTCTTGAATACTGAATTCTCCCCTTTTGCTAGGAATAATTCTTGGTGTGGGTGGCTGAAGTTTCCTGAGTAACCACAAATAAGGTTGGTGTGAACTCTGTTGTAATGGGAAAGGACAAAATACACAAATTGTGCTGGTTTGCAGAACGCTGTGAGTCCACAGTATTCGTTGGTTACTGTTGTGAGTCTCACTGCGCTCACTCAGCCAGCTAGAACAGACCAAGCAAGGCCACACAGATTCCATGCAAGGTCAACACAGAAGCTTGCCTCTGTAGGAGCTTCCTGTCCCTTGAGCCTATTTTTATCTCCAGCTGCGTACAGCTGAAATGAAAGAGGGGCGCAGACAGCAGGAAAAGCAGCAAACAAACAAACAAACAAACAAACAAACAAAAGGGATTGAAGAGTGAAAGAAGGACTGCAAAGCATGAAAGATATAAAATTCTGCAGTGCCTATATTTCAGATGTCTGTTCTGCAAATGCATAAGAAAAATCTACAAAACAATGAGAAAAATAATTTAGTATTGGGAGATATGAGGAAGCTAGAGACAGGGCTAACTGGTGTATCTGGACTGAGAAAAATGAGTTGACAAGACAATAAAACTAGAAATGTCAGAGATGAGAAGTATGACTTTTGTGGAAGATGTGAAAAAAAGGATGTAACTTGCAAAGTGACAAAATGACGCAGAGGCACATTGTGTACAAAAAAGCACATTTCGCCCTCATTCTTCATGAATTTCACATTCAATAAACCCGTTTGTGCAAGATACTCTGTATCTTTGCAGCCGTCAGCCACAGGCTCTTTATTTGATGCTGGTTTCAATAAGCATGCTGGCTGCAGCAGATATCATTCAAAGCAATAAGAGATCTGCTGGCCATATCTCACGTCTAGCAAACACTACGACCATCCTTAACAATTCTCCTGAGAGCAGTCAGTAGCTCCCCATCTCTAAAGCAGGAAGGGATAGAGATCTGCAAGCAGAGATCTGACGATCATTGTCCTCCACATGAGACAAGAAGAAAAATATGCGTTATCGTGACCCCTATCTAAATAGACCTGTAAAATTGTTGCCAGTAGCATTTGAGTCTTCAAAGGCTGGGAGGACTGTGCTCCACATTTGCCGTGTTACGTCCCTCATCTCTGGTGACTGATTCAACTCAATGCGACTATCACTGAGAGCGTGCACGCCGTAGTCTTGCCCTACTCTGAGACTAGGCCTTGCATCTTTATTTTTCAATATTGCCATCACCAACTAGTTTCAATTTTTCCCCCTGATGTTAGGTTACTTGAGAAATGGAGTCCGGATGCGCTAAGACCTCTGCCAGTTTGGGATAACATATCAAATGCACTAACAATTCTCTAAATTTTTCTCGTGCCTCTTTTAATACATCATTGTCTTATGGTGCACAGACATGGTCCTATTCAGTCCTTTTTTGCCATGGTGTGGACAGGGTACTATATTTATGGTATTCCCTCATCCTGAAGAAGAAAGGAGGATGGAGATAAATTTTTAGAACTCAGAACTTTCACTGAGTCTGTCTGCCATTTAAGGTTTTGGATAGTCGTGTTTTCTTTTGTAGTCTTTTCCTTAGATTTAATTAAACTTTTCTGTATTACTCCTAATTTGTAAGACATCTTGCTCTTTGTGAAAATTCACAAAATTTACTGGAAGTATTTCGAGTCATATGTTTCAAGTTCTGTAAATCTTTGCTGTGGAGGCTTTTCAGAATTCAGCACTGTAGCTTGCTCTCTGCTCAGCTGTCACAACTAAGAGGGGCCTGAATTTACTTCCAGTGTAGTGGTGAGGTCTCCCCCTACAGAGGTCTTCTGTGAGGAATCTCCATATGCCTTATCCATGAATTTCAGTAAAATCCTGCCAAAGTTAATTGTGGTATATGACCTGACATATGGTTTTATATGAAGTTACACAATTATGGCTGTGGTGTTCCAACACTGGTTGAGAATAGTTTACGAACCATGCAGGCAGAGAAAGCATGTGAAGAAACATTTTTTCCTGTAGACTTCTGGGTCTTTTAAGGGACATTCCCTTCCCATATCTATTGACAGATGAATCCAAGTTAAACTGGGATGTATGCTTGGGCTTCTCCAGAAGAAGAGTCTATGAGCTCAAATAAAAGTCTCAGTGCATGTACGAGTACTTTGACTAAGAACAGTGTAATAATCCTGTGAAAGTTTTAAAACTGCTTTTAAGGGAATAATTTGTAGAACCTTAAGACAGAATGTCGTGTCTATACAGGCTGGCAAAAAGAGATTGTTGAGTAAAAAAGCAATATACTTGTAAGACTGATGAACTCTGTATGACATTAACTCACAGGTCTTCCACTTTTCTGGTTTCCAGAGCAATTCCACAGAAAATCAAAGTAGAAAACTCCATCAGTCATGAAGGGCAATTGAAGACTATTTTAGATCTCATAATCCTGAAATG
The DNA here is from genome assembly GCA_947846985.1 of Fratercula arctica. Taxonomy (NCBI): domain Eukaryota; kingdom Metazoa; phylum Chordata; class Aves; order Charadriiformes; family Alcidae; genus Fratercula; species Fratercula arctica. The sequence continues at coordinate 201,802,273 of CANTUZ010000001.1, forward strand.
GCGTGTTCCTCAGTGGATTTGTTTCCAATAAAAACACAAAGTGCCTAGCATGCCATTCCTGGTGGGAAGGAAGACCAGGACTTCTGATTCTAAATAGTGATGCGATAACAAACTTCATTAAAACTTTTTCCCTCTTCCACCAGCCTTTTCAAATACAGACAGTTTTGGCAGGGCCAGTGGAAGACCATCATTTCCAGTGCTTTCCCTGCTCAGTCTATGAGTCTGTTCTCTCATCTGTTCCCAAGTTTCACTGGAGTTCATAAAAGCCTGAAGATCAAACTGAAAGTGTCATAAAGATACCCAGATTTTGGTGTCACTTTCTTCATGTTGTTTCATCATTGCCTTTTTGTTAGATTTCTCTTTGCTTCTATTATTGGTATATTCTATTCCATTCGTACTTACCTTCCTTCCTCAGTAATGGATCTACTCTATGTTCTTTTACAAGAGATAGTTCCATACCGGTTCTTTATTTACATCTGATTTCCTATAATCTTAGCTTTTACTTCTTTAAATTTATACTCGGCATCAGTAATGCATAACACTTTTACATGTATTTAGACCTCAGAATCTTTTGAATGTGTGCTGGTAGACTTGCAGATTTTTTAAGAAGTGTCCAAGTGAGATATAGCTGTTGGGCTCACCCCATCACTACGGCTTTGCAGTGCCCACTAGCAGAGTACAACATGCAGACACTGACTTGCCTTTCTGGAGCTGTCTTCAGTTAGAGCTTGCATTGCTTCAATTATACAAATTTATAAACTCACTAGTATAGATGTAGGTCTATTAATTTAGAGTACTTTATATTCTTTTATTTATTTCAGTAAAGTAGCGAGATTTATATCAATATGAATGTGCCTTAACAGGTGCTTTTCATGTTTCATTATAGCACCTATTTTTTTCAACAGCTTAGCTGGTTTAATTTTTCTTTTTTTGGCTTGGTGAGTGGGAATAATGGTGAAGTTATGTGCATTATTTCTTTCTATAAGCATAATCTGCACCTTGTGTTATCTGCTTCATCTTTTTCTGTAAGGCTTAAGTTAAATCAAAGAAGGCTGTTCAAGCAGGAGGAAAGAGGAAGTAGAACAATACCGAAGATAAGTAGGTCATGAGAAGAACTATTAGTTGGAAAATGCTCCTGATAAGATCCTACCACATAGCATGGTTTACTATCCCCCGTGCTGAAAGTCTCGGATCAGAGAATCTGACCTTTAAAGACAATGGCATGTGAAGCGAGAAGCACTGAACAGATTTTTGCATGTTTTGCTATAGAGATGCATCTGTGAAACAGAGACACAGAACTGCAGCAAGCAGGCTGGTGGTCCCAGCCAAGAAATGGGAATGAGCCTGCATTATTAACAGTGCATGTAAACTTAGGAAAGGAGATATGGGTACAGAACGCTGCTTCCTTTCCTCATCTTCCTGTGTACTCTGTTCCTTTCGGCAAATATTACTTTTTGTTTTGTCTTTCTATTTTTGTTCTGAAGAAGCTGTTTCTGGAGCTTCTGCTGTCCATCAGTTACAGGTCACTGGAGATAAAAGTCTTGCAAGTTCCAGACGCATTTGTGACTGTCAGGTTAAAATGTCTGTTAAACAGGAGCGTACAACACAAGAACCAGTGACAAGGCTGGAGGGTAAAACTCATTCCAAAGAATGATTCTTTTAAAGGGGAGAAAAAAACCAATTACAGCTATCTGGCCAGAATAACACTTGGCTGCGTATTGTGGCCACATCAATAAAAAAACCTCTAAAATAAGTTATTTTAGAAAATATATTAACATTTTTCTTTATAAGATACAGGACTTTTCCTAAGGAAATTGAAAAAATTTGTGTATTTGTGTTACACACTTTTTATATTTAGGCTTTTCACAGAGTGGATACTCTATTTTGTGGTACTAGTTGGTTCAAATGCTGCACAGATTTTAATAGGTTATTTTGCTTAATATGGGTTATTATTTGAAATGAACCCTCTCCAAAGGCATTGTTCTTCTGTAGTGTGTGATTCCAGACATTATTAAAAGCACAGCTTTTCCCCCATCTTTAATCACATTATGGCTGGTAATGAAAATCTTATTTATGGCTTTTCGTTAAGAGCAACTGACTATGATTGTGCTGCAGTAAAGGAAAGAATGAAAACACTCGCCGTAGAAGATATTCTTAAGTTAAAGTTCTAGTTGCAGCTAGAACTTTAGATATTTACCTATATTTCACACAACAAATATTGAGGGAGTATTTCTCGGTTGCCAGTTGCCTGACTGCTTGCCTGCCTCGTCACAGGGACTGCTTCTGCCATTGCTCCCTCATGCAAGCTCCAGTGCCAGGGGGTTGCACTCCATGGTACGACTGAGGACTAACTGAATTCTACAAGTCTACAAAGTGGGCAAGTTAAGAGTGATCTGAAGCATAGCAAAACTCCTGAGTTATATACAGAAAGTCTCTGATTGTGTATTTAGACCGATGACAATTCTCTTTCAGTTATGAAGCCAAACTTGATGATAGGGTTGTGAAACAGAAGCTGTGTTGCAACGATGACATTTGCAAAATCTGCTGCTACTACTGTACAGAACACAATTTCCATTGTCCATCTTTATAATTAAATATTCAACAAGGCTGCACTAATTAGATACACAAACAATTTTTTATGTTGAATCTTGGTAGTCTCTTTCACCCATGTTCTCTCCTTCTGCTTTTTGTGTACTCACTATTCTGCAAGGAATCAACAACCCTTGATGAGTTTATACCTCCTCTTTAGAACAACTAGACAGATTTAAACCATCCATTTTTGACTGGGTTATTTTTCCTACACAGAACGTGTATTTTTTTTATCATGGAATTTCTTAAGTGAATGCTTTTAGATTTAGTATTTGCATGTTATTATGATTTCTACCAATACAGGACTCAAATGCACTAAGACCTATGCAGAAAAACAGCGAAAACTGATCCCTACAAACAAGACCATATAATATTAATAAACAAACTTAGTACACACTATGAAGGCAACTTGATTAAATTAGTAAAATAACACAGTCCAGGTCTTAGGTTTCATAGTTATCCACTAAATGTCATATAGCTATCACTTTGCTTTTGTGATTAGAGACATAACTGTTAATTATGCTGATATTATTATCAAAGAAGCATCAAACTTTTTGTCGGAGATTTTTCAGTTGCTTAGATATGAGTGAAATAATAAGGAGAAAAATGTATAACACAGTAAAAGCTGTTATCAACACCAAGTAATACATTTATTCCGCAACAAAACTACACAGACCTACTATATGTTTCAACTGATTTCTTGAACTCCTACAGAACAAGTTTATGTTATAAAAGCTATTTGGCATCGGTTCTTTAAACCCTGATCAGAGATGAAAAAACTGCTTTCTCTTTGACCCCATTACCAAACAGATCTGTAAATGTTGAAAAAAAATGTTACAATGCATTTTACTTACCCTCATCCTTCCATTCCTTATTGCTGGTCCATCCTCTGCTAACCTCAACACATACAAATCCATTTTGTACTCCCTTCCTCCTCGAATACTAAACCCAAACCCTTTGGCTCCTTTCTCCAAATCAACGGTAAAATAATCAAAGTCCTGTATAGACAAATACAACATGAAAGACAATTAACCATATGAATGTCGTGGCTTACATTCAAGAAAACTTTAAAATATATCTCTTCAAAAGTGCATCTATCCAATTGATAGGAACAAAGGGACCTTCAAAGTATACTTCTGCGCTGACAGGCCTTGGCCATTTCTGAAAAGAGACTTCAGCAAAATGTAAATGCCTAAGTCTAAACCACCCTGAAAGGGCGTCTTCCAGCAGTTGCCTAGTATCAAAAGCTCTCTAGATGGTTTCCATATTCACTCTCAGTACTTTCATGGCACCTGAGTGTAAGCGTTTATGTCTATGCAGAAGTGCTGCTTTGGCAAGTGAGGTAGCAGGCAGTTCCTGTACAAGCATCATCACAACTAAAAATGAGTAGGAGAGGCAACTCCTAGATTCCCAGCAGAACTTAACATGACCAGCAGGCTGGACTGCACGGACTCACAAAGTACAGCAACTCTCATCACTTCGGTTAAAACACGCCTTGTGGAGAAGGTGGGAAGTAGGAGATTTGAGTTTCACTCTTTCTGCGTCCTGCAGAGACTGAGATTCGTCTTTCCAGTTTTTCCTTGGTGGACCCTAACTACCAGCCCTGTAGAGGGGTTGGGGTGGGAACTTGCTCTGTTGCTTCTGATCCATTGGCACCCAGGACGGCAAGATCCATGGGAGCAGGAGGAAAATGAGAGCAAGCTTGAGTTGTGTAGACCAATGGGTAGACAATTAAACTGGAGATGGTGAGAAACAGGCAGTCTAAGCATCTGTCTAGATGCTAAGAAGCATCTTATGGAATATGCACATGGAGACAGTGATTTTCTATTTGGATACCGAAATCATAAAATTTTTAGAGGGTTCTCTGGATGCCATTTAAGAATTTGGATATTTTCATTTATATGGTTTATGTGAAAATTTGGACACAGAAACCATCTATATATGGTTCCAGTGTGCTCTGTCCAGAAGTTTACATTTTCTTATTTAACATTTTTCAGATCTCTGTTTTTTTTCTGCCTTTACATAAGGAGAAAGGAGGATTTTTTTGAAATTCTGAACTTTGGGCTAAATCCTCAAGCCTTTGCAGCTGCCAGTAAATATTTGTCTTCAGCAGAGCCTTGTCCAAGATAACACAGCTCTTCATCTAACGTTTATTTCTTTGAACTTGTAAGATCACACCTAATGTCAAAGAAACTAATTGCACAAGGTGGTTTCTCCTCATCCAGACTATTACCAACAGAAATGTAATTATATCAGTCAGGATTCACATTTATTTATTTATTTATTTAGATTAGATAAAATCTTAATTTTCAGCAATGCTGTAGAAACGCAGTCCGACTTAAGTATATCCACTGTTTGATGACTGCATTGTGTTCCTAGGATCAAAAAATTCATCTGCTGATGCACAGGCTTTAAAACTTCGGTTTTAACTCTCCAGTACCTTAAAAATATAATGTATTTAACACTACAGTCACACAATTATAAATATAGTATTATTTGACAGATCACATAGTTCTTCATTAATATTAACGGTTTTGAAGTAATTTCCTCTACAGAGAAACAGTAACTCAGAGTAAAACCAATAAAGGTGCCTTTCTCTTCTATAATGTCATCTTTTTTACCAAGAGACATGATCTCTCCCTACTGACCTAACGTTTTCTGTTTAGGAGTGCTGTGAGGATTTGGGTGCGTACCTGGGGCTGCCTGTACTCTGACAGAGGGTACTGCCTGGTGTCGGGCGAGTGCTGCCTGTAATCGATCAGGGGCGGCTGCCTGTAGTCGAGAGGTGGTGGCTGCTGGTAATCCATCACCGGGGGATGCCTGTAGTCCAGCGGAGGCTGTCGGTAGTCCGTTGAGGACTGCCTGTAGTCTGTAAATGGAGGTTGCCGGATATCAGGTTTCACATCTTGTCTGGCTTTTACTTCTGACCTATAACTGAAAAAAGGGAAAATGCCTTCGCTTCAGAAGGTGGCAAAACAGTATGAACGCGCATTGCATGCAATATTGAGGAGTGGAAGCAAACTGCCTGAGTGCAAAATTGCATAAAACAAATTTTCACAGGGAAGGAAAACTTTCAAGGGTAAATAGTCAAGGCATCCGAAAAGAGTAAGAGCTTTTGAAACACGGACATGAGCAATTTTCCCTCAGGTCATACTGTACAATTTTCCAGCTCGTATCAGTGAGATCAGCATTAGGCTCAGAGGGACAGGAACAGGAAAAAACATCTTGATTCCCACTTTTCTTGCCTACTTGGAGGATGAAACTGCACGTGAAAACACCCACAGTGCTCACTACACAACAAAGTGCTTTTTTCCAGAATTAAGATTTATATAGAGTAAATGAAACATTAGTGCAGACATTTATAGCCCTTCTATTTTATTGATATAAACTGTTATTACTGTGAGCTTCTTAAGGTTAAAAAAGGATACATTCCTTGTACTAGCTGTTATCTTTAAATGAAAGGTTTTCTTTGAACTAACATCTGTTAATATAGTGTGTAGTATTATTATTACACACTCCCTATATTACTATCTGGCTACAAGCCCGTAGCAGGTCGTATCAGTAGTTAGGCACAGACGTTACAGAGGGTGAAAGGAAACCAAACTTGTTTAATGAGGAATTCATAACAAGTAAAATATTGCTTTAATTGGTAACTGGTTACAGGAAGATGAGTTCTAACATTTCAAAGAAAATGTGGCTTTCTGTAGTACACCGACTAGTTAATTAATTTACCCAGCTGGGAATGAGTGGCTCCCTCACCACACGGAAATCAGTGCATATGGCATTCCACACTTCAGGGTGAAGTAAGGAATATTTCTTACTGCAAACCTCCGTACCTTGGCCGTGTAAGCTGCTGAATGGGCACAAAGGAAGTCCCGAACCTTTTTAGCAAGGTAATTTAGCAAGTTAAATAGTGGGCTGAGTTAGAGTTAACAAAGATTTTCAAATAGTGGATGTTTTTACTCTCCCCTCGGTGCTGAAGGAAGTATTTTTTTTTTCCTATACAGGGAATATACATTTCAAACTCTGCTTTAATAAAGGTCCAGAAGTTTTCAGTCAACGAAGTGACCATGTATGTACATGTACGCATGCAGAAACATGGACACATATGAACTATGAAAGGGATTTTGAAATGTACTTATGGATTTTAAAAAAATTGCATTCTGAGTAAATGAGAGCATTGTTTTTGATTTTGTTAATTTATCTAGGAAAAGATAACCTAAATAAAGCAAACATTTCAAAATATGATATGTTTCAAAACTTCATTATTTTATTAGAACCATTATGGTAACATTATGGCAAATCTTCCTACACACTAGCTTTAATTAGCTAAATGTCTAACCAGACACAAAAGTATCAGAACTATTTCCCTTTGACTTTTATGAGAAGGTGAAAATATCCTACTGCCACATGTTCTTTTAAAACCTGTACCTGGCATCTATAATAAGACCTACACGTATGCATGCAATCCTCTTACTTTCTTAGTATCATGATCCTGTAAACTGAAGATGGAGAACTAACAAGCTTACTGTCATACTGAGCCTTATTAATACTGGAAGTAAAAGTACAAGCTAATATTCCTAAGACTTTTAAATATCTCACGGTATTTTGATTTTGATACAGAAACAATGTATGTGGCTATATAAACAAGTGTTAAAATGACTTACAAAATCTACTGAAAAATGATACTATATGAACTACCAATAATGGACCTATTTCTGGAATAAGAGCCATCCTTGGGCAGGTTCCCAATATACAAACACAGCTGTATCCCAGAGATGATGTTTTTATTTACAGTTGACAGCACTGTAATTTTTGCTGAATATGTAAATGGTGACATGACCAAAAACTCATGCTTTTCGGTAAAACTATTACAGAATTTTCTTTTTCGAACATTAGTCAATATAGTTTACCAGTCCCCTCTGAAAATTCTCAGTTCAACAGACATTTAGTTCTGATTTACAACTGTGCAGAGAGACTTTTGTGAAAGCTTTGCATTGGATTTGGCAGAAACATGTGTCTTCTAGGAGGTAATCGGTTTTGGGAAAAGTACTCAGTGAAATATAAGGCAAAGAAATTTGCCAAGAGTGACTAATTGAGGGAAAATTATTTCGGGCAAGTGAAAGTGCTGCATCTTTCAAGCAAGGAGAATTAGGGGGCGTAGTGTCTAAATCACAACTGAACTCGAGTATCTCCAGAAACAAAAAGTTACAGTTCTTCAACCAGCATCTACCGTTTGGGGAAAAGGGTCTTGATGAGGTATCTTGGTTACTGAACATTAGCATAAAGACAGTCAGTGTAATCAGCCTCATTTAACATGCCAAAAATTAATTCAAAGACTAAATAGTGTTGATTGAAGATCACAGAAAGTTGTCTCATCCCACAGACTGAGCATGCTTCTTATGTATACAGCTTTTAATACAGCTGGTCACAAAATTTCTACCCCCCTACCATTTAATTTCCATCACAGATGAATATGTCAATGCATATGCATAAATTGCACGCAATAAATTGGCTGGAAAATGATAGACCATAGATAAAACCTGTGATAAAAATATCTTCCTGACTTCAGAACCGTTACAGACAAAAAAAAAAAAAAAAGAAAGAAAAGACGTGTAAGATAATGAAAAAAAACGCCACCTCATGATCAGATACTGATATACCCATATTTTGTAAATTGTAGTGACACAAGGAAGTATGTTAGCAACGAAATTATTAGCAAGGAATACTTCAGTGTTTAATTCCTCGGCAAACATACGATCCTGATGGATGTTTGAGGATGTTTGGCTAGACCTTTGTTCATAATAATGCGTTTCACACCTGACCAAGACTTACAGACCACCCTGGCATGCACAATTCATGCTCTGCAAGCACAACCACGGGACCGTGGCTTGTCAGAGCCCCACAAGCCATGGCTCACAGCACGAAGACCCAACATAAGGGTGTCCCCCGGTCCTCGCAGGAGGCAGGGGCTGGAGGAGCCGCTCTTACCTGTTTTCGTGTCCCTGCAGCTGGAGGGGCTGCGGGGGCGGTGGCTGGGCGATGGGGCTGTGCTGGGCGACGGGGCTCTGCTGGGCCAGGGGACTCTGCTGGGCCATGGGGCTGTGCTGCTGGGCCATGGGGCTCTGCTTCTCCGAGCTGGGCGCCGAGGCTGGGCTGTTCAGCTCTGCGGAAGGGGAAGCCGGAGATTAAAGACCTGCCACAGCGCGGCATTTAGTAAAGGGCAAAGGTAGACAATAATCATTTCGGGTCACATGCTACCTCTGAAAATTTATGCTTTGTCGCTTTTACTCTCTTGGGTTATAATTAGATTTTAAGACATCTGGACCTAATGGGCTCCTTTTGATAGTCTGTGGGATCTGAAATCTTGGCCATTTCTATAGCTCTGGTTGACACCTCCGTTATTTAAAACCCAATTGAACAAGGCAAATGGCTTCTGTGTTTCACGTTTTCTTTTAAAGCCTAGAAATACTGATATTTGAAAACTTTTCATTTTGAGAGAATGAACGATTTTATTGCTTTCACCACTGTTAGGGGATGATGGACTGTCGTCACAAAAGCTAAAACACTGGTGTGCTTGTGTTAGCTCCTGCTGTCTGTGAGCTCAACAAGAGTTTCCTATCTCTTTAAAATCTTTGGGGACTGTGAACAGTAAAACCAATCTCAATAAATTCTGACTAACGAGCTAAACCGATGTTTTATTTCACTGCATGGTGATAAATGACCTGGGTTTCACATAGGAACACTGCAGAAAACCAGAATCCTTCTTTCCAAACAACATAAAATTCAAAAAGACAGAGAAGTTGTGGTAGGAAATGTGGCCTTGTAGCCTTGTGGCAAAGAAAAGACATCAGTCTTCCTTCAGGCTTCCCACCGCGCTTGGGGGAAGACACATTTGGCACTGAGCTCCTATCGAATGTGTTTCTCCCGACACACTGGCAGTTATGTTGCTCGTCACTCACCTAGCAAGAAGAGCAACGAGACTCCACCCACAAGAGAAGAGAGCACTGCAGAAGTAATTGCTCATGCATTCTCAGCAGCAAAGGCACACATCATATTGTTTTATTCCTGCTTGCAACAGAAGGAGTGAGGCCAGTGTGGTGTGGTGAAAAGCATCCAGAATGGACACGCCTGTGGCTGAGCATCTCTGACAGCAACAGCTAGGCACCATCCAGATCTTGCCTAGTTTTATATGAATCTATATTTATGAATGTAGTTTGAATTGTGAGAGTTTGTCTCCTATGACTGCACATTTCTAATGGCTCTCTACTTATTTAATTTATGCTTAGAATTCTCTTAAAAATTGTGGTTACTTCATTAAAAATCTTTTCAATTTAGGCTTAATTGTCAAAAAAGCTTGTGTATTTGCACCTAAAGCACTCCTCGTGCAGGCATAAGCAATACTCGTCTGTGTAATTACTATGCTTAAGGCTTTAATTGCCCATTTTGCATCTGTGAGTCTTTTGTATTGCGAAGTTTCAGGGAAGAAGATTGGGAATCTTGCCCCTCATTTCTACATTACTCTCATAACTATGGATGAACTAGTCAAATCATAAGCTGCTTCTAAAACTGCTTTGCATTTATATGGTATTTTTCACCTGAAAGTACATTACAGAGGTATTAGATTTTTTCCTAATTTTATAAGCTGGGAAGCTAATATCAGTGGGCAAATGAGGTGTCCAGTGTCACACAGTCACCCCAGGAAGCCATGCCTTGGGCACAAATCATCTCTCACCACTAGCACCCAAGAACATCTTGTAGCACTGCATCTCGACTGCACCTCTGCTTTCTTTTTAATTTAAGGTATCCAACTCTAACACTGAACTATTAGCAATTTGCTAATACGAATTAATCTGGGTAGCAGGGAGGCCTAAATAAGCTGCACAGACCGCATGCAGCATGACACTTGTTTGTAGATGCTTGCGTAACTGACCTCCAGTGATTATACAGCAGCTCTTTGGTGTGAATTCTGAACTTGTGTATGTTTGTGGTTTTCCCTTCACTGAATTCATTTAACAAAGTAGTTAAGTTCCCCCAGTTGCAGGCCATGGCCAATGTCAGACTGTTTCCTTGTCCCGTTGCTGGATGCAGCAGCAGAAGGTGAAGGTCGTCTAACTGGAGCATGGATCATTAAGTAATTACATTACTTGCTCTGTGACATTCCTAGCTCTAATGGTATTTGTTACTGAGGTATAAAGCCACAGTCTCATTAATACAGTACAATTCATACACTAGTGCAGCACATTGCTCAACTAAAAAAAGCACTGGAATCAACCCCAAAACCCATGAAACCAACATCAAAAGAACTTCACTGATTAGCTGTGGAGTAATGACCAGAATAATGAGTCTGTCCCCTTACCCTCACATTACAAATGAGATAATTTAGGGTTCAGTTCTTTCCTGCCTTGTGCATTTATAGTGATGTACATAGAGGAAACTACCAAATCTGAACTCGCATGGCTTTGTCACAGGCAGCTGAACACGCCTGGTGACAGCCATTGCAGTTGTCGTGACTTCCTTTGCCAAACTTTGGTTTGGTTTATAGCAGGATATAAGGAAATGAACTCAAAACCTGGCTGTCTTGTAGGGTGCTTTTCCATGTTGAAGACAATTCTTCCAAATGACATTAAAACTGACTTGCCATTACTCAGCTTGCTCTCAGGTTTCTCCAGGTTTGCTTTAAATACCCTTTTCATCACCAGAAACCTTTTCAAGAATTCAGATATTATTCGAGCTAGTTCTAAGGCTGTAATTTTGGTGTGCTGTACGTTACAGCTGAGAAAGTGAAACAAAAGATGTTCTTTCAAGCGGTGACATAATTCACACTAATTGGAGGCTACTTAAAATTTTCTTCCTGTTTTTAAGGGCCATTGACTTACCCTCCTGAGGAATGATGCGAAGAGTTACGCTGAGACCTGCATCTTTAATTAGCTTCACAATATCTGCATGAGGCATGTTAATAATAGACTGGCCATTCACAGCTAAGATCCGGTCTCCAACTTTAAGTTTCGCACAGCGATCCGCAGGACTTCCATCAATTATCCGCCCTATTTTATGGGGTACAGCTACACAAGGAACAATAGTCACAGTTAACGTATGCTGAAACAAACGGTGATGTTGACAAGCAAAAGAAAATGAGTTCGTTTGGAAGAAAGTTCTATACCAATTAAAAAACCAGCTTGCATATAAACTTATAAGAATCTGAATTCTTATACAATGTCATTTGCATTAACATAGCACAGATTTCACTAAAACTGTAGAATCCAGACGTTCATATATACATGGCATACACATATGAAGTCCAAAATCAGTTTATGGTTCAGCTAGTTCGCAAACCTGGCATGTAACAAGATAATAAACAGATCAGGAGAACAGTAAGGCATTAAAACAGTGAAGGGGATAAATTTGCACAATAAGGAGTAGCCATAAATTGCCTCCCACTCCCTTGTTTACAGAATTTCTTTATTTGTACGTTGCAATAGAGGCACTACAAACATGATTCATTTTATTTACAAATAGATGTTATTACTGAAAATGCCCAGTCTTCACTAAATTGTTCTCCTCCTCCATTCAAATATGTTAACTGATAAATAGAAATCATACTGAAGATTTATTGAGATGTGCAGCTTTCTAATTAGATACATGCCAGCATGAATTTACAGTTAATTATGAGTGCATAGACACATTTACTACATCAAATAGACGCCCTCCCTCCCATTCTCACGGCATTACAGATCAACTTTGCTTCTCCTTTTGCTCTTCTCTGTGTTTCTCCGCCTTTCTGTGTACTCCACCCATTCTCTTGCCGTCTTTTCCCTCATTTCCCATTGAATATTCTAAATATTACTCTTGATCTTTCTCCCAGTGTTTCTTCCCTGTTCTCCTCTGGTTTTTAACTAAATGCATACACTATAGCTGACTCTTCTCTCTATCTAGGCTCCCCAAAGAGCATGCTATTTTTCTATCTCCCTACTACTCATAAATATGTTTACCACAATTAAATTTGACTATATGTTCTATTAATATCCTAATGGTGCCTGAGTATCCCTCGCCAATCCCACACTTCAGTCTTGGCGAACTTAGCACAAAGCTGCTCAGTCTCACTATGCACCTGCAATGGGTGTTTAAAAACAGTTGTGTTTCTTTTTAAAAAAATAATATATATTTTCAAAATTTTAATAACTAAACACAACTTGGAAAAAGCGAAAAAAAAATTTTTTTTGGAAATATCGAGGCTATCAACGCTATCAATGTGTTCAGAATACTTCATCACTGCAGAGCAAATTTCTGAGCCCTCTGATAAACGTTCCCTGCAGGTGATGGTGACAAACACAGATTGCACATCTCATGCAAAGTCACAATACACGCACGTCAAAGTGACTTTTGTTTCTAGTATGGATGCAAGTGTTGTTTACAGTGTTAAAAATTAATATTCTGAGAACTAAAAATATAAGTGAGTACTCTGAATTGCAAGCCATCATCAAACTGTGCGCTTCTTTACCACTATAGTTCAGGTAAGAATATAAATCAAATTATGGCTTTAGTAATATGGATGCAACTAGTGTACTTCAGAAACGTCTTGCTGCTTAGGCAATAAGCACCTAATTTATGTCACAATGTCTGAACCTTTCTATGGTTTAGTATATCTTACATATGAATAGCCACACTTTGTTTAAGACTTTATTTTGCCCTCTATGGAGACGTATAACTGCCACACATGCATATCGACAAGTAAACAAATAAAAGAGTAACTTGACACTGAAACAGTTTACATTCATAGAGAGCCTTTTGCATCAAATAAATTCTTAAAGCATCACAAAGAAGCATTTAAGCTAAAATGTGCCTGTTTCTGGTATATGTAATAAAAAGATCTGTCTGAAATTACCATGTCTGTACTACACATCAGCGGAGAGGTGAAAATGAGACTGCCGTATATGAAAGAGCAAGAAATTTAGTAGGAAGAAAGAAGGGGAAGTATTATGGCCGAGATGCTGCAGTTAAAATTCCCATGCTTGCCATTGCTAACCCTAAACCCCATGTTTTTTCTAGCCTAAATAATTAAGTAGAGACATCGTTTCAGTAGTGAGGGGTGTGGGTGGGAAATCCTATTAATTTGACAGAACAATTTTTTTTGGACTTCTCACACCTGACAAGTGAATCGAGCAGATGTCTGCATGTTTGAGATGTCTGCTAAAATCAAAGCTGGAGGTGGGAGAGCCATGACAGTCTGATTCTGCTCCAAATCCTGAGAAAAAGGAAAGGAGGGAGAAAGAGGAGGAACTTTGTATTCTTTTTTTCTTCCTCTTAGGCCTAATGGCCTTTGCCTTCCTGATGAAGGTATCTACTCTGAATGTTTTGGTAGCATTGCACTCCCTTTGTCCTGCCGTGTTATGGAGGGATCAACATTGGTGACCTTCAGAACAAAGCTCGTGTCTGTCAAGGTACCCTTTCTACTGCAATATGTTTTTTGAGGATTTAATGCTCCTTTTCTGAGGTTGTATTGGTGCAATGTGTTGCTGTATGATCTTGCCGCAGAGTCAGGTGCGGAAAACTTTTGCAGAAGGAATCTGTGTCTCTATCGGAGTCTGCACAGGAGATCAGTGGTAGCTATAGCAGGGTTTTATGGGCAAATCCAGTGAATTACTGATGAAACTCACAGCAATTCAGCGGAAGCTGGTTTCTGTGCATTTCTAGATAATATCAGAAGTTTATCTCCTGGCTCCTTCTCTCCCAGTAATATCCCGAGGAGTTTCTAGTCTCTGCTTGCTCTCCCCAGTGGAGCTCTACCTAAGTCTTCTCCTAAGCCACAATATCCTGGCCACCATGGTCCCTGCTGCTGCCTTGGGAGGGAAGGATTTATTTAAAGATTTATTTACAAGCATGAGTGCTTCTAAGGGATGCAGGTTATCTGATATGCAGGTTGTTCATGAAAATACAAACATGTTAGAAAATTTTTAATCTTTAAGAGCCTTTTGTGGTGAAATACTTACTATGAAGGAATAAGAAGGAGCTACTTTCATAGGGGATTAATTAGGTAAAAGCTAAGGAACAAAGGAAGAAATGAACTGCGAATTTCCATAATGGAGAATTTTTATCATTCAGAATGGTCACATCTAAAACAGGCGTGGAAGAACTCTAAAACTGCCAGTACCGAGTGGGTTGAGTGAAGTGGCAGACAAGATCTCATGAAAAGAAATGCAAGATGATGCACACGGGGAAAAAATAACCCTGACTAAGCTTAAGCAGAGATGAGCCCTAAATTAATTATTACCACTCAGGACATCTAGAAACAAGTGTGCCTACCTCTCTAAAAACATAAACTCAGTAAAACAGTTAATATAATTTTAAGAGTTAGGAAAAGAATAGCAAATGAAAGAAACTATTGCTAGTTAATACTGTGCACCTAAATCATAGAATCATAAAATCAATCACAGAAAGGCTAGAGGTGGAAGGGACCTTAAAGATCATCCAGTTCCACCCCTCTGCCATGGGCAGGGACACCTCCCACTAGACCAGGCTGCTCAAAGCCCCATCCAGCCTGGCCTTGAACACTTCCAGGGATGGGGCATCCACAACTTCCCTGGGCAGCCTGTTCTGAGTACTGCTGACAGTTTCAGTATTCTCACCTCAGAAATCATAGCACTGAGCTTGCAAAGATTCAGAGAGAGACAGCATGGCAGGCAGAAGCCGAAAACAGCCTCTGCTCAAAGGAGTAGTCCCTGAGCTCGCTGTCTGCAGCTTAGAGAAGAGAAGGTGGGGCAGCCTTCTGGAGGGCCAGAGGAATGAATGCATTCAAAAAGGGATTAGACAAGTCCACAGGCGTGGATCCACTGAAACAATAAAGTCATGGTTGTGAAAGCTGAGGAGATGCCTGGGGAAGGTCCCTGTCTGCTGTAGGTGCTGTCACGGCCAGGGACAGTGCAGAGCTCCACAGCTCTTCCATCTCTCCCAGCATCACAGGTCCCTTCTCAGGAAGAAACCTCCCATGTTTGGCTTTGAATTATGGCTTTGTTATGACATCATATTTTTTCTTAAATTGCATCTTCAGTGTTTTATTTTTATCTAAGCAGAGCATTTAATAATGGAACCTTTTAAAGAAAGTCCCATATCACTTGGCTGGTGATAAATGATTCCACTCGCCCTTAAAAATTTTTACTAATCTATTCACACCTCTTTTAAGAATTCACCACAAGCTGTTCTCCAAACATATGTACATTTTGAACAGTGACAGTACGTGCCTGGATTAGACTCTGCAGAGAATTTGATCCACTTATTTCAAAACACAGAGTTACCTGAGCAGCATTTAATATTAGCAGGCTATACAGAAACACTTGGATTTGTGTTGGTTTTTGTTTTTTTTTTTTTTTTTCAGGAATCCCATTATTCACTCTAAGAGTGAGCACAGAAAACAAGCTGCCCCTTTGCAGGACAATTAATTTATTAGTTCTCTCAGACTACACAATGGATGAGACTGCAAGGGAAAAATATTATGGTAAACAGACATCTATACAGATTTTTTTTAACTGTTGAAAATACGGGAAATTAGTGAGATAAAGCGTATATGTATATGAAACATACTTTCCTTCAAAACAGATATATATTTTTTTTCTCTAATACTAGCAAATCATGCAAAATGTGATACTTGAGTGATATATGTGGATATCTAGCTTAAGAAAAAAAATCCTTTCAAGGTAGAAGACATAATCCTAGATCCAAAAAAAATCTAGCTGAGAACAGCAATGCCACAGAAGCATTACCTAACAACAGATCTTATGATGGGATCTAACTTTTCTGCAGTGTGGTTTTTTTTTTTTAAAAAAACCCAACCTCATGACTTCAGGAATATTTGAATCCTGAGAGCACCGAAGCTTTTAAGATACTTGAAGCCATCAACCTCTCTCCCTAAATCTCCCTCAGATATTTATAGCGTTTGTGTCAGGAACGCAAACTGCCCCAGCACTGGCACATACCAGCTGATGCTTTCCTAGAAGGTAGTTAATTGTGCAATGATCAGCTCTAAGCTCATTATCAAAAGAGAACTTAAATTAAAAACTTAAGAGACAAAATGATTTAAAAGAAATCTTTGCATGTAGCAAGTGGATAAGGTCTGCTTTCAGTAACTTACTGATGACTACAAATTCACATTTTTCTCAATATTAATATTTTTTTTTGATAAAACCACCCACTTTTGCTCTCCATGATCCAAATCAACATCCTTCCCACACCTTCATGTCATAGAAAAGAAAGAGTAAATCCTGTGGTGTTACATCTGAGGGTCCATATGCTTGGGTCAGCTGTACACAAAGCCGGAGCAGTTGCTGAATACAGACACTGCTTCCAACACTATGTATCTATCAGCCTCTTGCTTTTTGGAAATAAAAATGATTTCTCCTCACTTGGGAGACCCATATGCTAGAAACAGATGATTCTAAGAAGATATAACCAACAAATAATGCTTTTCTGGTCTACATCAAGAAATTTTTTAACATCTATTCAGTACTTTTAGTGATAACCGTTGAGACTGTCTTTTGCAGAAAGCAACTTTCCGTTTTTTTCCCCCCATATAGCAGCTAAATGTCAAAAATGATCGGTTAAGGGGAAAGAAATTAAACCTCTACTTTATCTATTAAACCCTCTGGCAGATATATTCTAGCAATCTTTTCTAATGTTAACGAATATAGATAGTAAACCATGCAAATGAACATTCCTGAGCCAGCTGTCCTTTTCAATGTTATACAGCTGATCACATGAATATTTATTATATCTTCAATTCTCAAAAGGTGCAAGAGTTTTCATTCAGCCAGCAGGCTCCAGCATATCAGATTTTAATTGGGAGAATATACTAAATGTAAACATCTGTAATTTCATTGCTACTGAATAATCTAAAATTTGGGAAGCTTGAGTATGGTGGACTTTCTATCAGGGCTAATATTAGAATTAAGATAAAATATTTTCCTGAAACTGATGGGCTATTCTATATGACACTCATTTTGAAAATAGAAATCTGTGGCATACTGTATAGTTGCAGATGACAATAATCCCTTCTGTTTATACGGTTAATGAACCAACGAATTCAAACCATGTGTGCTGATATGGGGTGTATTTACTTGCATAGCACAGGCATAAGAGGCTAGGTGGGAAGAAAGCTGGAGATCTAAGAAAAAATTAATGGAACTTAGGTACTTTAATTCAGGCTTCTCATGAAAGCAAAACAGGCCCTGTGGAACCATTAGAAAAGTCTTGATTCCCTTCCCAGGTTTGTGCTAGGAAAACTCACAGAATTTGTTCCTTGAAAACACAAGAGCGGTATCACCGGGTCCAAACGACCTATTAAGGAACACACTGTAGGACAGCAGCTGGCTAGAGAGGGGAGTGATGTGGTTAAGATCCTCCATGCTTTACTCTCCAGAAAATATCAAATAGCCTATTGAGTATTTCATGCCTGCAAACTGCAGCAACGTATTTTCAGCGATTAAAAATCTCTTTCACTTATTAAGGTTATTTCACTATTATTAATTGCATATATTGATTTGAAAAACTAAATAATCTAACAATTCCTTTTAGCTCCAAATTATGCTACCAGTTGGACAAGCTTAGAAAGTGTGGTTTTGTAGCTGAAGAGGTAGAAGAATGACTCAAACCTGAATATCAAAGCCAAGCAGAAATAAAAAAACAGATTCTTTGCCCACAGGTCGCAAGTATCTTCCACAGGGATCTCACGCTGCAGGTGGGTTTTCACTGCTCTGTTCCAAAGATCTCCAAGGTGGGGTAGACAGACATCCTAATTTGCACAGCTCTGCTTTCTTTAGAATTTGCAGATTGGTCACAGCAAAATGTGTCCTCAGGCACCATCTTCCCCAGGAAGAAGCACGAGCGAAATTGCAACACAAATAACTGTCTCGGATCACACAGTTATCATTGATCAATAAGCTGGTTTTTATCTCTAAACTGCAAGGAGTTCAAAGAAACTCTGGGGCTGAATGGGACTTATTTCAGAATGCTGTTTTCTGCAGTCAGCAGAGGCTTATCTTGGATTTATGGTTTTTAGTTAAGACTGCATGTTTTGAGAAATGAGAGAAACTTCTTCCATTAGACTCTGTTTTATCATGTTTTGAAAATCCACCAGTCATTGGCATATGCAGCGTAGGGGCAAATTAAATCTACAAATCCGCTTTTGCTAAACAGGAGGAAGAGCATAACAAGTATGCAGAGTCTTCTGCCTTTAATTTTTTAAAAATTGCTTATTGATTATGGCTGTATTTTCAGTGTGTTTATACTTTATAACTGTGCTACTTCACAGTACCTGCTCCAGTAAAATTCATGGAAGTGTTGCCAGTTTTCCAGTTTCACTGGAAGTTGCCAGTTAACAAGATCTGTTTACAACACATGGTTTCTTTTGACAGAAATTGGGTATTAAGAGATTTACAGGAAATCACAAGTTCTCATCCTAGAGGAAGCTGCATCCTAAACACATGAAGTAAAAGCAGCAGGAAGATAGGAAGTAGGCAGGGGCAAATGTACTCCATAAACTTCGGAGACAAATTCACCCAGAAATCTCCTTTTGAGCATTTCCAGCTGGTTGCAAGTGCTCTTCCATGAGATGCAAATAGTGAATGTATCTTGATACCCTAAAAAGCTCCACAAGAATGGAGTTTTACCACAGAGGACACACACTATTGAGTATTATCCTAAACGTAATGTAGGGGCTAGATTAATTGATTCAGTTTCAGTGTTTATAGCTGTATTGTGACAGTCAGTACTGTCCTGTGAGGCAAGGCCACCCCAGGCACAGCTGGGCCTCCATAGCCTCACGCGTTGCTGCAGGATGCTGGGGACTCGGAGGGGACAGCCCCAGGAGGAGCCCTTCCTCGCAGAACCACACGCGCCCCAGGTATTTTTACTGGGAGAAGCATGAAGACCGAAGGTCTCCACAGAGCCACAAGGTTAAAGCAGTCCAGATCCACCCCAAACTAAAGGTGAAAAACTAGAGTTTGTAGCTTCCAAGCATTCAGCTGGGAATGTGACACTGAGTCCTCTAAAGAAATACCACTGGAGATGACCAAATTTTGATAACCTATGTGTAGCTTTCATAGCGAAAAGAAAGCCCAGAGTAAGGTCAAATTTAGGTGGCCTGTCTGGAGAAGGGATGAGAGACAAAGCACCTTCTAATACTGGGATGAGGTCTGCGGCAGTGAAGTTGATCCTTTCATTAGGAACAAGTCAGGAGCCTGGCCAGGTAAATATTCTTTTTGTATTCTCTTAGCACTCTAAGATCCTCTGGGTTCTGCACTAGCCCCGAAAGACCTGCTCCTGGGTGTACCACTCAAACACATTGCTTTATTTATACACTTTATCTTCTTTTACTGATATAATTTTGAAGCGTGTCTATGCCCCTGCTTCGCCCTGTGAAATCTCTTCATTCATTCACTTGTCACTTGTTTTCCACTCCTGACCTGTCCCACATCAGAACTGTAGTTTGCTGCAAGGTGATCCCCTGTGCTGGATTAGAGAACATCCCAAGCAATGCGTTGACAAAGGGCAGACAAAATTCCTACCATTACAGAACACAGGAGAAGAAATGTCCCACAAGAACTGGATGTTTAAGCAGGTACCAGTAAGTCAAAAATATATCCAGATCTAATGGCTGGCTCCTAAATACTTAATAGTAATTTATTTAAATGACAGCTACTACAGTGCTGCTTATCACAAAATGTGAAAAAATAGTCTAGTCCCTGATTATGGCTGTAGTTTGCCCTCACACCGTGCCTGTACCAAGGGTAAAAAAGAATGCTCTTATGATGTTTTGAAAATTTCTGCAAGGCAAAGGCAGGTCTGTAAATCAACAGTGACAATGAACCCCTTGCAAAGCATGTCAAGAGAAAAGCTGACCAAGACCTTAAGCCTTGGAACAACATCCTCAATTCTGGGAGCTCCCGAGCCTTTTGTGGCTCTTTTCCAGGTCAGAGGCAGCGTGAAGCACTCCTGACAGGCAGCGCACACCCCAGGGATAGGGACAGGAGAAGCACTGCTCCTCTGACCTCATGGGGTGGTCCTACAGCTTCACAGCCAGAGCTGGTTTTAGCTGCCCTGGCAAACACCCAGAGGGTGAACTTTCGTGTAACTCCTTGAGCTTTGGGCCAACTGGAAAGCAGCAAACCCAGGAACCTGCAGCTCTGAGGCTGGCAGCAGCTCTGTTTGAATGACTACCTCAATTTTAACAGTGCTTGAAGCACAAGCGCTTAGTGACACAAGGTTCACGCTCTTGTACTGAGCAAGAGCTGTTGTAATTTGTTGGATTGTAAAACATAGTTCATAAGAGTGATTTCAAGAACAAGGAAAATATTTTCAGTGCACGATTAATTGCCTTCTTGAGTAAAATCAATGATGATACTTATGCTTCCAAGTCCTCAAGTCTTTTGCTTTTATAAGAAAGTAGAGGAGAATAGAGCTGTCAAAATAAACATTCTTAAATCAAAGGAACTCTTCCTCACTTTGCCCTGAGGATGCTCCCAGTGAGACCACTTCTTAGGCTATGCTGTTTCTAGCAGTGTCTGGCACTACAAGATATTCCCTTTTCTGACCTGTTTTGCCCATTTTGATTCTTTTAGAGTTGCCTTGCAATTACAACATTAACATTTAACTGCGTATATGTAGGGTATGTCTGCACAGCATCATTCTGTGCCACGTGGGGATGCATGAGCTGGCAACAAGCGCACTGGCTCCGAAACCAGAAACACTGGAAATATAGTACAACATTTCATCAAATTAACATACTACCGCTATGAGAAGTGAGCGAGTACCAGGGTGCTTGACATGGTGCCACATAGATCCATATCCTGATACTTATGTAATCTGTATTTTGGACCTCCTATATCCAGTTGATGCTTTCCTGCTGTTAATATGCTTTCTACCCATGACTGTGCATTTTAATCAAAGGATTTCAGGTTATTTCAAGCTGGAAGGGACCTCAGGAGGTCTTAGTGGCTGCTGCTGAAGTTTTTCTGTTCTGATTCTACCAAAGGGCCCAAAACTTGGATGCTGTATTCTAGACAGGTCCTAATGAGTGCTGAGTAAAATGGGGTAATAATTTCCCCTCAATCTACTGGCTACGCTCCTGTTATTTTAGCCCAAATTACTTTGCCCAGATAAATATTAAATAAAGAAAATTAATCACCCTTAAACTACAAATAACCAACGATTTTTAGCCTGTTTTTATTACTGATGACAGAGTATGTAATTTTCAGCTTATTTATCCTGGAAGATTTTTGGAATGGAATTCACAAAGAAAGGGTAATTTCTTCTCTGTTCTGTCACTGTCTACAGCAAATGTCATTTTTTGGTTCATTGCTGTTCTTCTAAACTTAGGATTTGGGTGCTCTTTGGGATCACTGAAATTCAACGCAGTTATTATTTGAATAAACTCACTTGTCACTTCATCAGCAAACTGTCATTTTCATTTACTATTGGAGGTGTTCAACTGAGGTTCAACAGTGTCTACCCACATAGTTGCTCTGGGAGAAAGAAAATAACCTCAAGAACGTGTTGGAGGGTAGGAGGCAAAGAAAGATCTTGAACCTGGGTCTGTTGTCTTCAGCAGAATACTCCAGCCACAGAACTTTTGGTTGCTTGGGCATTTTCTCTTTCGCTTCCACTCTTCTTTCCCTCTCCATCTCCCCCAACCACAAACCCTATCTGTGAAATGATTTTCTTGAAAAATTCATGACTGATTTAACTGATTAATATGTATGTATCTCAATGTCCTCTATGGATTTTTTTTTTTCCTCTCTGATCTTCTGCAAAGAACTTCCAATTGACTATTATATTCAATAAAGCGAAAACGCGGAGTCCCAAGAGGCTAATTATCCATGGTTTTGTTACAATATTAATTCTGGCAATCATGGAATTTTAAAATTCAGCTGAGGTAATATGAAAAAGAACTCCTCTAATAACTGCATGATCATGAAATACTGCAAAGAAGTTCTCTGAGATCATTTGCTATTGTGAGGTATGGCTATCCCAGTACTCTCTTAATTGTTTTTCTGTTATGATTTAGAAGAGTGAAGTTTGGCCCAAAAAGTTAAAATTATTATATTATTTCCTCAGGAAGCAGTTTTGGGCAAAAGAACAGTTCCTCCAAAACATATTTTGAATGCAGGGAAAGGGCTGCATTAGGCTGTAACTTGCAAAATGACAAATGTTCTCACTTGTCTTGTTTCTTTCAGCAGCAGTTGGCATTCACAATTCCAGATAGACCTGGTGGGAGATGTGGATGTCTCTCAACATAAAGCCTTTTATGATTCCTCCTTCCACGGGGCTCAGCTCACAGTTGGTTAAATGCCGTTTGAAACACCCAAGGGCACCCCTGTGCCTGCAGCTGCCACTATCACAGGGTCCGAGTCTCCTGTAGGTCCTATGTCACATCTGCCCGACCTGTCCCTAGAGGTACCTAGGACATCTCAAATGGCACCAGATGCCTATATTAAAGCAATAAAGTTGAGTCCCAGCAAACGTTAGTTTCTGGACCGAAAGTTAACTACAACCATTAAAGGTAGGTCCTGCCACTATATTCACCATCTCCCCGCACTCAATCATAACTTTTATACTATGTACAGTCCAGCTAATTAAAAAAATCAACTTCCCTGGACCTCAGTGTAACCAGTTTTCCCATTTTGTAGCTGCTTCTACAGTGCCTGAACTGGACAGCTGCT
The DNA here is from genome assembly GCA_947846985.1 of Fratercula arctica. Lineage (NCBI taxonomy): Eukaryota > Metazoa > Chordata > Aves > Charadriiformes > Alcidae > Fratercula > Fratercula arctica. Next base: position 201,825,570 of record CANTUZ010000001.1, read on the forward strand.
GTCATGGGGTTTCCTGTGATCTCAGCTTTTATTTCAACTTCCTGAACTTCACTGTGATTTAAAAAAGAAAAGAAAGGTATAATTCAATTGTGTGGACAAATAACTTATTCACATAACATCGGTGGTTACTTGCAGAGTGTCTCTTTGGGATATAGGAACAAAGAAAATCTACTTTGTGGGTGAATCCTATCGTATCCTGAAAGCAAAATGAGCCTGTAAAGCGCAGAACCTTGGAGGCCAGAATAACCTTTAGTTTTGTCCAAGACACAACACACAAATTGTGTCCCTGGAAGCAACCTTGACAGTCCCTTCAGCTTTAATGTGTGCAGTTATTAATTAGCAGGTGTCAGGTTTAAATTAATTTATTTTATTTTTATTAGGGGTGAACTTGGAAAAAAATCCGAGCTGAAAAATGCGATTTACTTACTTATTGTGGACCCAGATTCGGGCCTGTTCAGGGAACTGATGATAACAAAGCCAAAGCCTTCATTCTCCTTGCGGTGGATGACGACGTCGCTGGTTTGCAGGCTGTGAGAAGTGAAGCCCTCGGGGGGTGTAGCATTGCTACTAGAGACAGCGTGATTACTGTTAGCATAAGTAGTGTAGTCGCTTCTTGGAGAACTGTGGTGTGTAGACACCGAGCCTGGGCTTCTGCCATTCTCTGGGCACGGTTCTCCTGCAACATAAATCACACCAGTATTACAGTCTGACTTGCTCAGTGACTCTGTGACTTACACTACATTTGCTAATGCAACATGAATACAGTTGACTGTCTATAGCCCCGACTACCGCAAGTATTAAACTAGGAGCTGTAATAGATGCAGAGAGACAGGAATCTACACAATTATGCAAAACATTCAAGGGCGATCAGATAAAGCAAGCATGAACGCTCACTGCTAAGCTATCTAAAAGAGAGGAAAGGAAAGTAAGAAGCAGTGGTTATCTGGATTGCAAAAACGTTAGCAAGCGCTGTTGCCTTGTCTGTTGGTTGATCTGCCATCGAGAGGAAAATGCGACCGTCTAATCCAATATAAAATTATTTGTGCTTGGATTAAAAGAATTTAAGCAGACGGCTAACTGAGTAATTAGGATTAGCGGTATAATGTTCTTCTAACCAGTTGATTAGCGTACTCAAAAGATGTTCATGGAACAGAGCAGTTATACAATGAAAAATAATCACAAATAGTTTTTCTGTGGGTGTTGTGACAGAAGCAGTGCTCATTTAAAGGTTTTGAAGATGCTCTTGTATGGCGCGTTGGAAAGGGCAGAAGTGAAAACGGAGTCCATCCACACTTCAGTATTGCTTTACAGTAACAAGAACAGGGAACAAGTTAAATCTTGTGGGATTACACACTTTTTTAGTACGAGTGTTTTGGCAATTGAAAACAGTAAAGTTATACTTCCAGATGGGAAAAAAGATTTATATTCCTCGTAGATCTAAGTTGTTTACACAAATCAGTATTTATTGACAGTTTTAATACAGAACTTCCAGATGAATGTAAGTAATATGTTTTTCGTTCGGAGCGATGAGAGTGGCAGAGTCATTCTACTGAACATGGGAAAAGCTTACACATACACACATACAGCCTAGGAAGACAGCTTGCAAATTAGACCTTCAGTGTGTATATATTAATAAAACAAACATCATCCAAGGACAAGATGTTGTTTTCTCAGTCAGGTGTGTCCTTTAGCGGTCCTTCTGCAACTATGAAATAAAGTGATTAGAGAAAATAAAGAGGAAGAAAAACAAACAATTAGTATATTCCTGCATTAGAACTGAAAATCTCTGAGAGTTATTGAACCAAATCTGCAACTAAATGCCATAGTCAGTGACAAGAGAGATCTCATTTTCTGGCTGTCATGTTTCAGAAAACTGAATACTGTTTAGTCAGTATGGCTGCAACAGAAAGGAAATTATCTTACTCTGCAGAATGACCAAGAGCTGGCTTGGCCATAAATAAATGCCACTGAGTGTAGGAAAAGAAAGATAAAGGAGGAAAAGTTTAAATGGCTATTCGATTGTCAGCTGTGCAATAGATACTCATCAGAAAAATTACATTTTACTTCTGCCTGTGAAAAACCGGCATTTTAATCCACGTGGTTCTGAATACCACATTTTCCTAATCAATCGGTTTTCCAGAGCTTTGAATGGTGATTTTCTATTCCAGATCTGGGTACGTGTATGCGCAAAACAGTGACTCCAGGTGAGGGCTATCAGGCAGGTGAGGAAAGCCCCAGATCCCTCTGTTGTATACACTCACAGTAGTGAGAAATTCACATGAAATCATTTGGCCTGATGTGTTAGTATAGCATTATTCAGTCATGCCCAACATCAGTCATTTTACATTTTTTCCACAAAGCTTATGTTGTAACACACCAAATTAAAATCCTGTTCAGCTCCTGAAATGCTTAAACATGAATGAGTTACACATTATACTCCCTGGCGTGGCACTCTCAAGGCCCAAGAATAACTCCAGGTGTTTTACCAGCTTGCTTCTTTTTCCGTGCCAGGAGACCAGTGTCTAATAGACCCTTTCATTTAATATTTAACAAGCAGCAGCGAAGGCTGGCATCCGCTCCGTGCTAACCCTCTTGCTAATTTCGCCCGCAGCCTGTACAGCCGTCTGACCCGGGAAAGGTGCTAATCGCAAGCGCTCGGCGGATTACCTTGGTTATTGGCCATTTTCCTAGTGCTGGGGGAGCTGCGAGGGGGCGTCGCACCGGGTGGAGGGGGACCTTTCTGGCTGGAGGACTCTGGAGTCAGTAACAGAAGAAAGTCAGTCCCGCGAGAGCGCGGCTGGCGGGGAGCTGCGGTGCCGCAGTGGGAGGGGGACTGCGAAGACGAAGGTGAGTGGGAGGGCGGCTTTTTGGCAGGGGAGCCAAGGGGAACGGCGCAGGCAACGACAGCGGATCTAGGGCACGGGGAGGCAGGCGACAGGACAGGCTGGGGAACGGGGTGTTTTTTCGCTCATTTCTGGTGCCTCAGTGAGGTGTAGTTCACCACAAATGGTTTAGAAGTTCTCAGACAGACTTCTTTACTCAAGGGTTGCAATGGAACGGCAGCAAATTCTCCCGCTAAAGCTTTAATAGGTGCTGCCACACATTTTTCCAGGTTCCAGTGTTTTCCAGTAATTGAGACTGAGCTAGTCTAAAGGTTTAATTTGCTTCAAATTCTTCATATAGTTTTAGGTTTATTTTCTGAACGTGTCTACTTGAAGGGAGGATCCGGCCCTGTTCCTGGGAGCTGCTTGTGCCATACAGAAGGTTTGCAGCCAGCTTGCGTTGCAGTCGGGGGGGAAAATTCCAGATGACATCAGTGAGACCAGAAATGGGCTTTTAACACATACAAGAGTGAAATGAATTCCTGCCCTAAACAGTTAACAGTCTTTGAGCCTTTCTCTGATTGCTTATTGACACAGCCAGCTTTAACAGCTTTAACTTAGGTGAACATTTTGCCCCAAAAGGGTACAAGAGGAGACACCACAGACCAAGACAGCATGGAACAAATCCAGAGCACTCATGATCACCACACCGGGGTTGCCAATATTGTTTCCACTTCTGAAGGAAACAACACTCAGCTGTAGTGTTTTTTTTTTTCACAGAAACAAGGGACATATATTTACAATTATTCTTTCTTCAAAATGACACAAACATCAATTTGATTTTAATTTTCTCTATTTTTTTTTTTTTTAAAAACAGCACCTCTTTATGCTGCCAGCATTGAGATCTGTTTTTCCTTTCACCTTCCCCAGCCTTCACTCACCCGTGGGTAGCACCTTTCTCCTCACAGTAAGATTCACTTGCCCATTTCGGGCAGCGTTATGCATAAGATCAATCACATATCGGTGGGTTTTGCCGGCCACTGGAATCCCATCTACATACACCAGCTCATCACCAGGATGGAGGCGACCATCTCGGTCTGCTGAGCCCATGGCAATTACTGCTCCGATGAGAATCTAGGCAGCAAAGAAACACAATCCCATCATATATACACCGAGCCTCCAATTTAGCGCCATGAATGTTGCAGTGATTTTCCCTTTCTTTCAAGATTAAGCTAGTGATTCCGTGCAGGTGGCGATATCTGTGTGTGTCTGGAAGCTGTGTTCCTCCTCTGTGGGTATGACTGAAGATACTTCCTTGCCTTTGGTAAGAAGGTAAGATCTTCCCTACCTGCATAGGAGTGATACACCTGAGAATCCTGATCTAAGGATGATCTACCTGATATCTTCAAATCAAGACAATTTGTCTATAAGGAGTGTTGGGTTTATATAGACTACATTATGCAGAAGATCTAAACAGAGTGATTCCACATAAGGGCCCTTTTGAGTTGAAATTAGTCTGCATATTTCTTATCGGAGGTTCCTCACGCAGTCAGCACCTAGGGTAATACACTTGAGGTCAGTAGTGGAAGTGACCCCACTACACAGTTTTCTTGGGTACTCTTTAGGGGAAAAGAAGTGCTATATCAGATGCTGTTACTCATAATGAATAATTGCTCAGGTAGTGGTTGATTAACAAAATGAAAAAAGAGGAAAAATGTCAGCTTACTCTGGGCAGATGTTGTTTTCCCAAATCGACATTTAAATGTAATTTGTATGGGACATATAAACTAGTAAAAAATCTGTTCAAAACCTTTTAATGACTTTCTCCACTTTCTATGCACATAAATTCACATAATTTATTAGAAGAAGACATATATATTTTCCCTGTGGAATAACTGGTAGAACTGCTGAAATCGATTCAAACAAAACCCGCTTTCTTTGAAAGAACATTAAAGCATTCACAGAGCGTGTTCCAAATTTTCCTTTCTCTTGTTCAGTGTGAACGTGAGCACAGAATGATGGATGTGACATGCCGTGTGACAATCTGCTTTAAATAATGAAAGATAAAAGCTATCAAGTATTGCTTTTCATGATGAACTGCAAAGGCTAGATGTGGTAGTCACGCAGGTGATCTTGTGGGGTTTTTTTTTGTGGTCTCAGCTGCAGAGTTGCAAGTATCCCAGCAGAGTGTTTAAACGAAACCCCATGTGGAGCTTGGGATTTTTCCCCAGTTTCTACCCTCCCTTTGGCTCACTTTTCCTTTCAAAACTTAGCACAGAGAGAACACGATGTGGCATTTTCCGGCTTCCTGGTGTTCCTGGGATCCTGTTAAGCAGTGCCAAGCTATGTTGCCAGACAGAGTCTTTCAGGTTCTCCATTCTGTTCTTCAGACAGTGAAAGAATACACCTCAAAGCTTTGGAGAATACTTTGTGCAAAATCTAACTATGAAATATGTATTTATGCTCCTTTATTGGACTGGAAAAAAGTTGTCCAAAGCTACATTTAGCTAGATCTCCACAAAGTATTCTCAAAACTCTTACATTTGGGCATCTCATATGAGTAAAAATTTTTTTCCTAGTGATCTTGGGAAGAGCTCAGTGATAACCCTCTGCGGCTTGGAAGATTGTAGGAACCATCTAGCTCCTTTGGTTTGATTGAGCATTTGTAGTTTCTTTATAATTGGCTGCCAAAGTATTGAACAATTTGTGCATCTTTAACCTTTGGAGAAACACAAATGCAGCTCACTGTGGTAGGTCATCAGTATCTACAGCAAAGTGCAAAAACTCTTTCTAGTTTTGACTAATTAAGTAATTATTGCTGATATTTCACATGTCTACAGTGGAATGTGATTATGTTACTCATCTCGGTGGTGGAACTGACTCCTAACATAAGCAGCAGAGTCCTACTTTAAACACCTCAGGTAGGTGCCTTTGTCAAGATGATGGCCACCATATCTGTTATTTGGTATATTTAATAGCAAGAATTACTTAATTTTCCTTCTTTTTCATTTTCTATGTCTGAACTTGTTTCTTATCCACTATCTGCTCTCATTTCATGGCTGAGTAGTTTCCATAATAGTTACAAATTCTACAAGCAAAACACAAATTGGAAAAATACTTATCAGGATTATATTACCTCTGTAATGCAGTTTCATACTGGCATGAGATTGCTTTGAATATGTGAGGACAAGGATGATGACATGTAGGGAATAAAAAGTGTGTTGTAGAGAAAAGGGAAAGTTTCACCCATTGTTTGAGATTAAACATGAGAATGCTGGGATTAGGAAGACTGTGACACCATAATCTGAAACTGAAGCCTGGGTCTACTAACTCACACATGTTGATCATCTGTTTTGATACTGAATTTCTTTGTGGTAATTTCTGTCTTGGTAATTATTTGACTTTGCGTTTCAGTTTCTCTGAATATAACACAGTGGCTTCACAGGCACATAATAAAATGTAAGTAATACACATAAAAGGTGTGATTCATCTCACCTAATTTTAAGTGTCTGTGGTGTCTAAATCCAAGATAATCATCTTAACCCTGTCTAATCACTGCTAAAAATAGAAGCTCCTACGGTATGGTCTGTTTTATCCTAACGTTTTGCTCTATGGACATCTGTTATGTCTTAGAAATGTCTGCTTCTTGGCACTGATCATAAAAGGAATATAGACATACATCTTGCAAGCATTTTTAGGAAGAATACCAGCCAATCTGGGATGAAAAGGTGAAACTCTCAGTGCAATTATGTATATGTTCCTGTGTTTTTGAGTCTGAGCTGCACAAATGTATCCAAAATACTTCTCCGCTTTGGGACAGCTGTTTGCAACTTCATTTAAGTTCCAATTTATGTATATTTGCAATCTTTCAATGATATTATTATTCACCGTAATAGAGTCAGATTATCTCTAACTCCTCAAGTTAGACAGATACGTGTGGTGGCATGATCTCATGAGATTTGAGAGGTGATTGGAACTGGCACAACCCACAGTCTTGATATCTGAAATTTCTCAATACATTTAAGTCTTTCCTTTGGAAAGCATCTTTATGCTTACAAATATGGAAAGTGGAGTAGTTCTGCAGCACTTTCTCCTTCTAAGGTGCCAGGTAGCTGATTCAACTAGAAGGAAACTAAGCTACAGGCCCTCTGTAGTGCCAGTATTATCCTTCTAATAAAACTTCGTGTGGATTCCGCTTCTTTGAAAAGCTTATTGCCTTATGCTGAAGAATCCATATTCTTTTTTAGAAACCAAACCACAAAGACAAAAGGCAAGGAAAGCTTCCTTTTGTTCTGTGTTACCTGACTGCACAGCGGGAGAGCTGAAACAAACATTTCAAAGCCTCTCAGTTCTTGTTTCATAGGAAATGCAGGGGTTTGGAGGACAGGCAGAAACTGCCTCCCCTTTTCTGGAGGGGAAAGCAACGGGAGGCTGCAGGTGGGCTGTCCGTGGGGGAGCAGGGAAGCAGTGGAGGAGGGAAAACAGAGTTAAGAAGTCTTGTATTCTGAATTCAAAATAGATGGAAACTAAAAAAAGCGGAGTACATCTGTCATCTTTATTAGCGAGGAATTTGAGCAGTGAAAACAAGTAGATGGGCAACAAAGAGGGAGTGAGAACTGACAAATTCAGCATTGCAACACCTAGCTCTAAGGAGGTGCCTTTTTGCCTTGTAGGATCCTCAACCTCAAGCCAGGATCTCAGTCATTCCTGAGGACTTTGAGACATGGTTTGTGGGGAGACATGAAGCCTGTTAGATTGATACGTCTGGGGGAAAAATGCTTTTGCATTTGCAAGCCCTGAAATAGAGATAGCAACCTTAAGGCTAAGTGCAGGCTGAGAGCAATTGCTCAGCAGGACAGTAAAGTGTCTTAGAAGGTGGTTCACAGAAGGTAGCATTTTTTGGTCCTGCTCTCCAAAAATAGCAAGGTGCTTATCTCTGCACTCGGTATCCAGCTACGACTCTTTGACTTTGGACAGTAAAGCCAGGTCAGTCCACTGCTGAAAAGAAACTAGAAAGAGCTGCTCCCTCTTGTAACAGTTCAGTGCACAACGCATGAAGCTGGGAGGCAAAGGACTCGTCTCCAAATTCCCACTCTGCGGGACTGTTGAGCAGAGACATAAATTCAGGGGTACCTCAACAATGGCATGTATTCTTAACCATCAGAATATTAGATATTCTCAACCAGTTTTCTCACAGTCCTTTAGGTTGCAATCATTCCGTTTTATACAAATAATCATATTGTAGATGAGGTATTTGAGCTGCACTTTTCTCCATGAGAATGTCGTAAACCTCCAGACTGCAGAGCCAGTCAGACTCTCAGTCTGTGACTACTTAATTATCCATTTGTAATGAAAAAGGCACTAAAGGAGACACCAAGACAGACTTTCCCAGAATGCTGAGCAGCCTTGTAGCCAGAGACACTTTCCTGGGAGGTGGGAAATGCCACTAAACACTACTGTCGAAAGAAGGTAGAGGGAGATTTCCAAATCTTCCACTAGTGCCAATTCTTTGCAGGATAAAATGATAAAATGGGACATTTCCTCTAGCTCCTAACAGATTTCCTTTTTGGCTTCACCCAGTAGGTGAGCTTTGAGAACCCATGCTGTCCGGGCCATCCAGAAAAGACAGGAAAAATGCTTAGTTGGAGAATGTGCAGGTGATGGGTCAGTGGCTTCATTTTATGTGTGCTGAGACATGCTCCACGGAAGAAAGTTAGATGCCAGAGGGGCTTCAGGCATGCTGCAAATGTAGATGATGAAACAGCATTGTTTTGGAGTCCTTCTGTACAGCTACACCTAATTTAGCTTTGAAAATCCATTCCAAAACACTTATTTTAAAGTAGGGTCTCTGCATTTCAATCAGCACTTGAAGCACCTTTTTTAGAATACACTGCATTTGTTTCTTTTTACAGGAGGCATCAGTAAACTATTAACGTTTATCAGGACTTCGACAGATGTTGACAATTTTAAAATAGAGGAGCTTTGTTTCTCAGAGCGATGAGTTGGTTAATGTTAATGCTTGAATGACAACCATATTATTCTGTATGAATTTGAATATGGAATACATAAATCTATCAACTAATTATGCATTTTCTCAGAAATGTGGTAACACAAGACTCAGACTATGCCTAAGGTTGTGATAATAAAATGTTATCATTGTCAACTTGGGATTAGTCCTCACTGACAAACCATAGTTACATCATCAAAGTTATTCTGCTCTGTCAAAATTATAGTATTTATATGGATCACTAATTTACCCAAATATGTACACAGTTTTTTAAAGAATTGTGTCTGTGTTTTATTTTATATTTCATTTCATCTACAATGGATCAATGTTGGTTTTGCTACGTGTTATTTGGTTATGGGGACGTCTCCCTTCTAATGGTATAAAGCTACCATTTTTATGCCTGATGCATCACATGATGTTGTCGTCTAACCTGGAACACGGACTACTGTTCCCTGTTGGGGCCTTCTGTGGTTTTGGAAATAAACTGCATTGTCAACAGTATCTTTTAACCTTCTGCATAGATATAGTCTGTCTACATTGAACACGGTTATGCATAGTCTTACATAATCTGATTTTTAAAATCTTCTGCTTAAACTCAGTTTTGGAAAGTCAGGATTAAAAGATGCCAGGTCACACGCTGCAGTAGAAGGCCGAGTGATGCACCGTTTCTAACTTAATTCCTTCTGATTCTAACTTAATTTACTGTGACATCTTTTAGATGTGGACAGCCAGAATCCTGTCCTTTTCTATGGTTGAATAAAAAAGCCATTTCACTTACAGCCTTAATGTGGTGTTCATTTGGGTTCAACTATGCAGTAATAGTTTTTTGACCTTTACACAGACTTTAGAGTTATAAAAAGGAAAGTCAGGAAGAAATAACTCACAGGCTGTCCAGGCTCATCTCCTCCCAGGATCCTGAAGCCAAACCCAGACTCCATTCTCCGAAGGTGAACATCCAGCTCCTTGTAATCGGGACCTGGTTTAAAGGGAAATCCCACTGAGCAAAGCATTTTGGCTTTGCCTTGAGAATTTGCACCATCTTCCCTCCCACCTTGTGTTCATTGCACATGACTAATGGCATCCTGGTTAGAGCTGGTGGAAACAAATGGGACACAATGTGTTGCACACAGACAAGGAGGAGACTTGAAAATGTAGGTATCTTGGAGGATGATTATGTTCCGTAGAATACACTAAACCAAGCTAGAACACATTCACAGGAGAACAGTACTGGAAAAGTCTGTCCACAATAGAGGTTATAAAGGTGCCTTCTTCCTACAAGTGACTGCATAATATACTGCTGTTCATCCACCTCTGGCATTTAATTTGTGTTTTCCTTGCAGTTCATTAAAACCTAAAGAGAATAAACTGAAATGGGAGATAAAGATACACAGAAAAATTATCAGTCCAACTTACAAAAGATGAATAATTGTTACAGGCTGTTGTAGTTCCACATACAGATATAAAGCAGTATGTCTTTTTATGTAATGTAGCTTTTAAGTACTCCACTTTCAGGTAATATCCTCAATAAAGAGTTTTGACGAAAGCTATCATTATAAGCCTCTGAGTCTTAGGGTTTAAATTGAAAGCTAACATCATTAACTTGAACTCCCTAATGCTACTCAATTAAAGTCTCAACAGCTTTATGAATCATTAAAATTGTGCTTCCATATGCCTGTGTAACTTGCCTGTAAACATATATTCTGCCCTGGAATATACCAGTTCAGGAAAAGTAGTGTTTTTTAAAAGTCAGTTTCTTATGAAAGTGTCTTCAGCTTCATTTGAAAGAGCCCATTGTTTTGGGTCTTGATGCCCTCAAAATACAAAGAGAAAATTTGAATAAGATTACAAATAGTATAAAGTGAAACCCTAAGCAGTTAGAGGACTAAGTAGTTGTCTATTTTGACTATCGCTTTGTCTGCATATTCAGAGATGCTTTAGGGTCATCATCTAAAGCAGGACAGTGATTAACAGGCATGGTCTTTTGTACAAATTACACTCTGCTCTATAAATTGTGACAGCTTTTGGCCAGTGTCAGCTTGTTGCCAGCCCCAAAAGACAAAAAGGGATGATTAGGTTTATTTCAGCAAACTGTTCATAGTGTCCCCAGTTGTGCCTTGTTTTCTCAGGAGGGGGGGGACTACAGATGGCTGAAACGTGGTACTTCAGAGACTCTCATTTACAGATCCCCTCCCGGCCAGAGCCATCAGAGGACTCCTCACAAACTGCAGAGTTGTGTAAATCCCAGCTTTAGTCTGGGATTAAAGCCGATTCAGCTTTAGTCAGGTCTTACAAAGACAGAGACACAGAACTACGTGCTGTGGCTCTATGCTATGACTGTGCAATAAAAATCCTCTCTAGACAGCAGCATAGTGCATTGTTTCAGCAACGTGTATCGGTATGAGTGAGACTGAACCACAAATACTTGCAGTTGGTAAAATAAAAGTATTACCTTTTCCTACCAACTTCCTTCTCATGTATTTCGAAGACGAACCCAGACAGATCTTAACAGCTTATTTTCCTGATTTTTTCATTTATTTCATAAGTGTCTCAACAGTGAATAGAAGAACAAATGAAGATCGTGCATGTACAGTATGTTAACTTAATGCAAAGGTTTTTTCAGAGTTGAGAGAGGCAAAAGAATTTTAAGATGAAAGTGATGCCTTACCTTTACCTGATTTCTTGTGCCCTAGTTTAACAAGGATGGGGCTCAGTACTAGGGAGAGGGCTTTGTAGATAGACACAGTAGGACCACCAATTACAGCCCAGGTCTAACACCCAAAGGCACTGTTTCCAGCAGTCTGCCACAAGCACTACCTTTATTTGCGCACACATGAATGAATATGCACAGCTGGGAACACATTAAGAAAGTATAAGAATGTCAGGTTGTGAAGAATAGATGCTCTGGCACACTGAGATGAAAACGTCCCTCACATACGTTGACAAAGCTGATCCATACCAATGTCGGCACCAGACTCCAAAATAAGAGGCACTTTTTTTTTTAAAAGAGGCTTGTTTTCTACCCATTCAGAATGGAATGGGTGAGCCAGGTTGACCATGAAAACGTTTAGGCTAAAAATACTGTGTACGGGTGTACTTTTCTATGAGGTCTAACACAGTTTGTAAGCCTTTGGATCAACTGACTATGCCATCACGCTTGCTCAGGAGAGTCTTCCTTCCCAAAGAGCGGGAAGTCTACAGAGCCCAGTAAAGAAGACACTGGGTGCCTAAGACTGTTTGTGGCCTTTGTCACTAGGTCATCTGCCTCATTCAGCATTTCACTGATGGATTGCACCCCATGAGTTTCCTTACTTTTTCACAGTAATACCATATTATCTCCAGCGACTGACTATTATACTGTAGAGTGTTTCCTCCACTGCTGTTGCTGTTGTCTCAGCTTTCATGCTTGGTGTGATACAACTCCATTGGTTGCACTGACCGGCTCTCCATTGGTCTGGAGACAACCACACCATAGACCCCTGAAGTTACATGTCTGAATGTGGACCTAATTTACACCTTAGTTTTTGTTCTTAGGTGATTAATGAAAATATCACAGAAGACTTATTGCAAGGCTCTCCACTCATATTATCCCTCCAGTCCAGAAACTGTTCTTTTACTGTAATCATCTATCCACTTTCTAGCCATTCCACTTTACATTTTGTGCTAAGCACTGTCTTCTTTAGGCTAATGTGGAAGTGCTTCAATTATGACTGGCATTTTGTAAAATGCCTAGTTGAAGTCTAGATTGATTAAACACGCATCACGCTTTGGTGCAAAAAATCTGTTACCAGGTTACTGACACAACCAGCATTTCACAGCCTCTTTTTGCATTAGGTCTCGGTTTGTCTCCTTATGGGCAGTTAGTCTTTAATCAAAAATATGTTCTAAAGTCTTGCTGATGATGAAATCCTTTTTTTCCTGTTTCTTAAAGACAAATAAGTGTTCACTACTATGTGTTTTTACTACAGGAGCTCATGCTTGGTAGATTTACTAAAAGCCCTTACAATTATTTTAAAACAAGAAGTTTCAATATTCCTGAATGTACATTGATCAAGTACTCTTACCCATATAAGTGATTACATTTCATCTGATATTTCTTCAGTGCTTGCTTCTCTAGGATTCTGGTACTTTTTTTTTCCTCACAAAGGATCGTTAGATAAACTAAATTTTACCTTTTCTTGCTGGAGCAGATTTTCAGTTATCATACAAAGAAAATTACCTACACTTACAGAAAAATGATGCTCCTATGCCTTGCAATATACTGCAAACTGTTGGTTAATATAACTTCATTATGGAAAAAATGCCTTTTATTTCTCTTTGTAAACTAGATTAGCACCTTGTGGTTCATGCCAAATAAGAAAAAAATGAATAGGTTTGCAGAGACAGGAGTCAAGCCAAGACTGAATTAGTATAGTCTTTTGCACAGTTTGCTTTTCCTTCCAGTCAACTTAATATACCTGAATGTTCCATCTGATACCAGTTTCATTGAAAGGAGAGTTTCAGCTTAAAATCACTATTTCTGATCGTATAATATGGGTATCCTGTGCAAGAATGCCAATGTTCCTTGTTCTCTCTTGCCTCTCTGCACATTTGTATTAGAAAGGGAACTTTAGATTTGCCTGCTACTAACTTCATTGTCTTATTTGTAGTTATAGCCTTTTGTTTCTTCTTTTTGTGTAAAGGAAAGCTATCATACCTGATCATTTGGCCTAGAAGAGAAAAAAAACAAACCCCAATTCACTTTGCTAAGTTATAAAACCAGCTGGCTTCCCCGTGAATTTGAGAATGGTATTGGACAAGCTGTGATCTGATCATTGCTGCCCAGTGAGGACGGTAAAGAGCATTGGGAAATTCTGCTTTCTGGTTCCTGGATGATAGGGAATTTGCTTTGAAGGTAAAGCTATCAGAATAGATTGTTACTGAACAATAGTCAGATCTCATAGGTGAAGATGTGATTACTGACTTTCAGCTACATTTCTTAACTGTATTTGTTTGAACTTGCATGTGAATTGCACATTGATAACTGTACATGCATTTGTTTCTTAAAAGTATGTAGAGAAAATATATCCCTGAAGATAATTAATTCATTTTCTGCATTAGTCAAGTTGCACAAGTGCTATGTGATTTTTATCGTGATAAACCTGGTATTTGGGATGATGCTGTAAATGTTGAGATGGATTTTTTTTTTTATTAAATCTCTTCTGTATTGCAATTAAAACAAGAATGAAGAGCTTTGTTGTAATAATTTTACCATCTTTCTGCATGTACTCAAGTTTCCTGCTAAAAATAAATATTAATTTGGACTCCTTTGCTGAAGATGGTGAAGATTTTTTTTTCCATATAAACCATTACTGTGAATTGTGGTTAACACAAATCTGCAATAACTTTTTATCTAAGTTTCAGATGCTCTTGAAAGATGTGAAAAGCTTGAAAACAGTCATAGGTCTGCCAGTCTCCAACACGAGTAGCTTTTTAAAAAACATACATATTTTCTCTTGATATTAATAGAGAGGAAAACCTAGTAAATAAAGACTTCAGTAGAAAAATCAGCAAAGTGGAAAAAAAAACAAAAGAAAAGAATTGGTATTTTAGCAGAGTTATTCAATGTATAAACCTTACTGAGAAATGCAAAACCAGACCGATATCACATTTAATTAAGATCCCTGTCCAACCTGTGTAGGACTAGAAAAGACTTCAATGAGATTGTCAAAACAGCCTTTTTTGTATGGGATGCCTGTTCGAACTGCTCACTTAACATGAACGCATTGGGAAATCAAGTATTGATGGTTTTTAAACAATTTCATTGCCAGTTTACAAGGCCAATGTTGATTCAAACACCTGAAAAATTTTCTCTTTTTGAAAGTTTTTGCTTTTAGGTTTTTACAGAACAAGATATATGTATCAGAGCATGGAATGGATGGGTCTGCATAATACATCAGTTCTGTTCTTTTGCAAATGAAGATAGAATTGATTTCAGTTTTACACAAAATATAGCTTAAGCTTAGGTTTGGGCATGAGCTATAGAGATACATTTTTATGTTAAAGAGTAAACACTGATGTATGAAAGCACACATAAAACATTGTAAAATGTGTACAAAGACTTGATGAGGAAAAAGAAATGCTTTTCCTTGCTCAAAACGCAAATCTATTATAAAAAGATTTCGAGTTAGCATTCTATAACCCCACAAAAGCTCATACAAAAACAAAATGGTGACTGGGCCGTCATGACTGGCCATTATCTAGAGAAATGATTAAAGAAAGAAGAGTAACTAAAACATAAAATGAAGGACAATTAGTTTACAGAACAATGAAGGCTGAAGAATACTTGCCAGAGGAATCCACTCGAAAACCAGTCCTGGGCAGCACTTGTTCTGAATAGGAAAATGGGGAATTAAAGGTGAAATACATTTCTCAAGTTATTTAAAGATGCAGCATCAATTTCTCTGCTGTGTTCTGAATTACTGAAGTGCAATTTTTACTTTTTATTGCATTTTTTTTTCTCATCCCCTCCTTCCTGACTTCCAAGGTGGTGCATGTACGCATTCCTGCTAGATGTAGACCCCTCTGTCCATTTCTATCCAAAGTGAAACAGATGGTAAGATGGTAATGTTCCTTTAACACAACATAGGTTATGATGAAGATAAAATTGTTAATGTGTTTAAAATTTTGAAAGTTAGCAACAATATTTGTGCTTATTCAAGTACAGCAATAAAAGGGAAAGTTTAATGGTTGTGTTTAGACGACTTGACCACCACTTTTATTCAACTCAACTGCAAAATGTCTTTTGTCATCAAGAACAGCAAGATTTTGCTAGAAGGGCACATGTTGACAATAACAACAAATGGTTCTATGTGAATGCAAATGCACATAAACCCATTTAACCTACTTTTCATGCAGGTAGTTTCAAAGTATTTTCATATCACTAGATGAAATGCAGGAAATAACTGATTTGTTTTCATATATAGCTACTTTGCTGGCATTAGAGGAATCTGGAACAAGTCCATAGTTGAATACATTGTCACACTGCCTTTCCTGATTTTGAAATGTTCTGACTAAGAATTTCTGTTTTATTATCTCTGCAGCATCCAGAGTGAATTGCAAAACATCCCAAACCAGAGGTAATTTCCATTGACCTACCAACAACAAAAAGGTAAATAAAGCAGTAACGCATTCCTGTGACTCTCAACCAGAATATCGTACCATGCATATGTCATGGTATAAATGGGATACGGTCTGTCACATCAGCATCTGTAGGACAATGACGCAACATACAAATATATATTATATTCCTGAGGCAGAAGGAAGACAGGAGGCCAGCAATTTTGGCTAAGCCTTCTGGAAATATGTGAATGTGGTGATAGAAATGAGAAGACTGTATTTCTTCTGTGGCCAGCTCCTTACCACTTTGGAAGAGTTTGGACTAAAGTTACCTGCCTTCTGGTGGACTGCTTCCTAAAGGCAGCATGGACTGTAATGGTAGCAGCTGAGCAGTTCAGAGTTTGCTTGAGTCGATACTGCTCTAGGGTAAAGACATTTTCCCAAAAATGAAGATGGAGACCACTGAATGTCTTACGACTGTTTGGGTAAGAGTATTTACATAACAGCCATGACCTGCTCAAATTCAGATAAATTGCTTACCTACCTTACCTGCTGCCCTGCTTACCTAAAATACAGTCTAGAGATTCCACTGGATGGGAAGATCCCTTTGGATTTGGTGTTCCTGTTGTATTTGTGTTCACCTGCTGTGTTAGGAGTTGTGTCATGTGGACTATGGTGTTTTAGTTTATAGGTGGCTGCATGTCTTTACTTTGGTGGCTAAAGGAGATGATTCCTTCATGCACTTCAGATTTTGTAAAGTGATTTGGGATCCTTCAAGATGAGAAGTGCTATCTAAATGTAAATTATTCCACCAGCACAACTCTTGAAAACCAAAACCTTTGAAACTGATGCTGCTCCACTGCAAACTTGGAGAAATGATTTTTATACTCAACATCCTTTCAAGATTTTAATGGAATTCTTAAAAGAGACAGAATGATTTTAATGTACAGAGAGCAATTTCATCCTGATAGTCTCAATAAGCTTTTAGATTTCAAAGGACGTAAGCCTTTTCTCTTGGTCATCCAGCTAGAATTACTCTTTGTAGCTGCTGTAAGATTGGTTCATTCTGTGTTTCCATTTCTGCTTGCAGTCACCCTAACATCCCCCAGAACTGGCCTCAAGCAGCACAGTGAAAGAAGCACAACCGTGCCCAAACTGTGACAAACTAGAGAACAACTTGTTATGTTAAGATAGCTGTATATTTTAAGTAAGTTAGCAGTATCTTTTTTGTAACTATGGTCAAGCCAAAGTGCCTGTCAATGGGAGAGCCTCCTTTAAAGCTAATCTCGTTAAGTCTCTTCTGGTTTTTGTTCCTGAATAGGTGTCTTTGCCTTGCAGAACTTAAATATAGAATCTCATGGTGTTAATTATCATCTTGTAATCAACCATTCAGCATCTAGCATTTGTTTTGTTTGTAGTTTAGGAATTCACACACAGGAAACTTGGAACTGTGCTATGCTGAAGGTGTTGAATCAAGCCACAAAGCTCTTAAACTTATGATCATCAGAAAGATAAATCTAAGTGCAGACTTGTATTTTTGGTAACTACAGCAAAGCAATGTTCATTTTAGGAAGAATCTGCTGTCAGCAGTCTGGGTCTGTGTGCAGTACAGGATACTTGTTATTGTGTCACTGGCACTTTGTAAAATAAAACATAACCTCTAAAGAGCCGTGCTCATGTGATAGGCAAACTGTTAGCAACTAGTAGAAAACCTCAAAAGAGGAAAGATCTGTGAAGAACATTTAACATATAAAAAGGGACTTCGTAGGGCACTTAGAGAAGGAACTTAGAGGTGTCTCCCTATGTAAAATGCAGAGATATAGGTAGTTCTTTTAAAACTCACACAGTTCTGGGCTCAAAGACCCTACAGAACAGTGACTGCCAAGTGAAGAGGAAGGACCACCGGGGCTGGTCCTCAGCCAAGCAGAATGCACGTCCTTTGTGCATATCCTGGTGCTTTGTATCTGCCAAGAACAAACTGGTAATTTTACCAAAATACAGAGAGACCCCATCAAGTTTTGTTTTATAAAAACCTGTCAATTAGTTTTTATAGGAAACTACCTTTACATAAGTCAATTTGAAACTTTCCATTTACTTATTATTAAATTTGTTTTGTCGTTTTCTAAACTTTTACTATGTTAAAACTCCTGCCTCCACCTCTTAGGAAATTAGACAGTAGAAGGCATGTTTGGAGACGCCAGGACAAAGAGACCAGACTACCCAACACTTCTTCCACGAACAGGCATTCAAAGCGCAGAAAGTTTTAAAATGTTGACGAAAGATTTCTGTATTCTCCATATGAAGCCTTTTTGGTTGAACTTCTGTGGCTGCATTGCCATGAGTAGTTGTAGTCTTTTATGTGAAATAAGAATGAAATAATTACAAAGTAGAGCTTGAATGAATAATAAAATACTTTGTAAAATTTCTGTGGTTTTTTTAGTTCATTTCTGTGGTTTTTTAGTTCTGTCCTAGAAACGAGAATCAGCGAAGTAAAACTAAGAAGCTTTCTTCTGAACTGTTATTTGTATATAACTGTTACTGAAATCAGTCTCTACCATGGGGTCTACTCTATGTGCTCGGGAGAATGAGTCTTGCTGAACATCAAGATTCCTTCCATATCCGATGAATGCAAGGCCAAGGTTAATTTTGCTATTAGAAGATAGAATAGTTAAAAGCTTGCACATCTGGCTTCATGTTTAATCTAAAATAAATTACACTCATGGTTTTGAAACTGAAAACTGCAAAATACTTGTGAAAACAGAAAAATAATAAACAAGACCTGGGACACAATCCTGACTTTACTGAAACAAGTGGTGAAAATAACAGATTTCTTTGCTGTCAAGATACAGCCCTACCGTTCACCTACAACATGACACAACAGTATTCTTATTGGCACCAGTGAAGTCACTGGTATTCTCTGGAGGAAGAATTATGCTGATGAAAGGTAGAGATGATAATATTTATTGTCCATACTGCATTATTTTCTGGATTACACTTTGTTGAATGCTCAATACATCGAACAAAACTAGCACTAGGAAACATTTATATTTCAGCATCTCAGTCCTAGCCATGCTTTAGGTAAAGAGGAGTTTTACAATTGAGCAGAATGAATATGATCATGCTGCAATGTCCTCTCCAAAGCTGGGCAAGCAGCAGTTTGAAACAGCATGTAGGCAATGCAGTTCCCATCGGTCTCATGAACCCGTCACCAATTCCCCAATGCTTACAAGTCAGTTTTCTTAAATTATTACTTTGGCTTCTTAAGTACGCTCTAACACTTTGCAGATGAAAATCTATTTGTGTACCTTCTAGTAAAGTGTAAATTGTTCAAGAGAAAGAAATACTGCACCTTTAATACCACCATCAGTTGTAAAACTGACACTTCATATTAGCATAGGTCATTTGGGACCTACTTTGCAATCCAGCAATCAAAATCACTTTACATCCACAGTACTGTGGTGATGATATTCTCATAATTCCATTTGAAAATGCTTTTGATTTCACTGTCAGTTCTTATAACCAACAAATCCATTTTGTCATGGCAAGTAACTCTTTCTGCAGTGATCAACAATACAGAATTAGTTGACATTGGTCTGCTAAAGTTCCTCTCCTTTTGTTATATATCATCTCTTATTAAAAAAAAGGTTACATTCATTTAGTAATATAAGTTCTCAGACCTTCTTTATGCTTGGGGTAGCAACAGATGCAAGGAAACAACAACCTGTACTGTTTCGAAATTACTTTGAGAAATTACCTTCCTATAACTCAGTTGCTCATACTGTAGGACAAGGAGTAGTTTGATGATAATATGTAATAATTAATAATTTCCCAATACTCTTATTTACTAAGTGAAGGCAGGCATGTCTTACTGATACAAATGGCAGTAACTGGTGAACAGAAATATTGAAAGATATGGCAAACTGAGCTCACGGAAGACTTGCAACTAGAATCTAATTTTCTGAATTTATAGAGCCAAATCCTTTATCCATACAAAAAAACCCTTGATATTTTTATAATACTTCAGAATACTATGTATTTAATGCTATCATAGTGCTACCTATATATACATATGCACATATATGTATATATCTTTTTAAAGCCCCATAACGAAAATGTGAATTTTTTTACACTAGAGATGATCAAAAATGGGAAAAATTGTTAAGAGGCAAAATTTTTGTCAGGAAAATACCATATGAAAAATCTGCAGTGAGAATTATGGGAAAAATTTCTTTCATTTGTTATGACTGTAACTGTGTAGGTCTTCAGCCAACAAGCACTGACAAGAAAATTCTGCTTAGCTGTAGACTATGCCATAGACCCCCTCAGGTGATAAAGAATTCGGTTCTATGCACCCAGTATTTTTTGTTCTATGAGTATCAAATTTAGGAAACCCTGATGGCCTTAGTACCTTTCTGCAAAAATGGTATTTTTGAAGTTATGCATTATGAGTCAGTATAGTGCTGTCTGTCAAATCTTTCCTATTGCTGATATTTTAATGCGTATCTGTGCTGAACACCTGCAGTGATATTCTAGAGGAAAGGTAGCCTGTGAATATTTATTGAAATGCTTGTCTATGACCCTTAGAGAAAGCTATTCATAAATCTGCATAAGAAAAAACCCCTTATTTTATGAAGGCTAATAATGCGTTATGCTAATACATTTGCTATTTACATGTTTCACAGCTGTTGGTGGACTTTGCTTTTTGGTTCTTTTCCAATTTGTCTAACTCTCTGGCACAAAATAAAATACAGTGCGTAAGACAGATCATGGATTTGAAAATAACTTGACGAATTCATGATACATGGTCAGAGCAGAAAATAACATGGGAGATTTTGAAGCAGGGAACCTTTGTCCTTCCACTAAAAGGTGGAACTGTAATTGTTCAGATTTCACTTTTAATGAGAGCTTATCACTAGCTTATCTCATTCTTCCTACTGGCATTTCTGTGTCATATCACCAGTCCTGGACTACCACACTCACTAAAGGATAAATGCAACCTAATTGCTGTAAAAAAAATGTTTTATTTTACCGCTTTCTTTAGAGAAAGATAAAACCAAATTTCTATTATACATTTTATAACTGGAGAAATATAGCATTACGATTCCCAACAGCTTTGTGTCCCCTGTTTGACTAATTTCTGCCTACACAGGCCTCTGAACAAAGTTTGTAATAAGCTGCATATTTACAACAGTGTTCAATATAAAATATGAGACAATAAAAAAATTTATGAAGGCAAAAATATTAAATTCAGGAGAATGAGTTCTGCCGATGACAGCTGCAGAACTCCAGCTACAGCTGTAACAACTGGTGCATATAAGGTCTTGTAATTTTTTTCATTAATAGGAGATTCCTGGTCTGATGTTCCATATTCTAGTTCCTGTATCTAACTTCCATGATTATCAGCAGAATCACACTGTCCCTTACCCTCTTAAGAGTTTTCATAAGGAGAAAGGAGGTAAAGGATTTGCCTTTAAGACATGAAAGATTTATAGTGGGGTGGAAAAAAGGAAAAACAACTTAGTTATTTGAGCAGGTCTTCTCCTCTATTTCTGAGTTTTGCAAAATAACGTTTACAGCAGAAAGCTGGGTAGATTCTCTTTACCAGGGAGAAGAAATCAGTGGGAAAAAAACCCCAACACCACCCCAAAAGAACAGCAGAGAGAAGTAGAAATGTAGTGCAGAAAGGAAAGAGAAAGAAAGAAGAAAACAATTTCCCTTCTACTTTTATGCAGCTGTTTTGGATTATGTTTTTGGAAACACTTTATGCTGCTTTTTGGCTCCTTGGAGCTTTTGAGTGCGGTTGATGTGTGGCAGCAGAGTCAGGTGACAGGTAACAGGTTAAGAGCTGACAGGTAACAGCTAACATGTGACAAGCAATTTTCCAAGGAGCTATGACTTACAAAATAAAGTTGCACTCCACTTTCGTACTTATGGGTCATCTGATTTGTCTCAAAGCTGTATTGTTAGAACTGCCTCTACAAAACCGTTTCCAGTGGGGAAGCTGTAGTCCTTTGTAATTCATATGTGATCATTAAAAATTGAAATCTCCCTATCGCACAAGGTCATTCAGGTTCTTCACACCCCTGAGGTGGAAAAAACATTCCTGTAGAATGAAAATCCTCCTTTTTCATGGAGACTTCCTGCCTGAAGCCCTTCTCGCTATCATTAGGTAGGGACGAGCACACCTAGCAGCTAGAGCAAACGCTTGTGAATCAGGCTCCTTGGGTCTAGTTCTTGTCCTGCTTCGAGTCATGCCGCTTGTGCTCCTCACAGAACTACGCTGTGATGCACAACTTGCTCAGCTCTCTGATAGGGAAGCAGGAGGCTTTGATGAGGCCCTGGTGAGTGCTGACTGGGGTGAGATCCTCTGATAAGAGGGTCTGTAGAAATTCAGAGCTATAGCAGTACGAAAATGATCTGTTTAGTAGCAGAGTCTCACTGTGAGAGAAACAAAAACCTAACACTATCTCCTTCTTTTTGAGTTTTCCAGGTCATGATTATTCGCTTCTTTGCACTATTATTAGAAGATGAACCTCCTTCTTTTCCAGTCTTGCCAGGAGATAAGGCAAACTTGCTTTCAGATAAGAAGTGCTTAAAAAACCCAAAGTAGCTGAACTTTTCCTGTGCACTTTAAGTTTATGTCTTCACCGAAGATAACCAACCTGACTCAGCCATATGGCAGGAAACTTAGTGTGTATTATCTTGAAACTCTCCCTCCCATATACTCAATTTAGATGACAATTCTTGCTCCAGTAATGGATTTCCTGCCTGTTGTTTCTCTCACTAGCACTATGTAGAGGATAAAAGCAATCAAAGGCTTGACAAATTGAATTTGCTAAAATTTGTGCTTATGGCATTCAAGAAAAAAAAAGTGTCAGGGAGTACAGAGATGTTTGGAGGCATTTATTTTTGACCAAGGGATATGAATGAATGTAGAAGAGATCTGGCTGGGAACTGTGGAACCAAGGCTTGGAGAAAACATTCAAAGGATACCAGTGTCAGAAGAGAACAGATTAAAGCTTTCAGGATTAGCTGGAAGATCAGGACACTGCTGGAAATCTGGGAGGAGTGGTTACTGAGCTCTTGCTTTTCATCCCACGCTTTCTTGTTTTGGGCCTAACAGCTTCATGGTTTTTAGCTCCTATTTCGCCAGGTAGCTGGCTGAAAAAGGCTTCTGTACAATTTCTAGTTCCTTCTTGGACACAACTCAAGTGCAATTTAGCAATTTAAACACAGTAGCATACGCTCCTGAACACAGAAGGTTATATCGGTAGAAGATTGGAGTTCATGTTGGACAAAGAAGTACGCAGAAAACTTGTAGAAGGCACCCTGAATCACTGCATTCTTCTATTGAGTGGTGTAATACATCTTTTGGTGTAATATATCATCTTTTGGGGTGTAATCCAGTCTTTGTAGTTGACATCAGATATATATTCCCACTGTTTTATGAAGGGCAAATATAGATTGAGCCTATTTGCTTTCATTAATATTTAGGTCAATTCTGTAAATATAGAACTCTTCATATCAGGGGATCGAGATGAAACAAGGTGCCATACAAATACATATCCCATATATACATATGGCATGTATAACTTTTTCTTAATTGTCTTACAAAGATAATTTGTTTCAATGCAGGAAGTCTGTAATCTGCACTTTTCCACTCGTGGCTTGATGGCTTTAACCACAAAAGATGGTTCTGACTCTGCTGAATGGAAAGTGCAGATTTTTGCTAAAATACTTCACCTCTAGAAACTGCCCATATGGGAAGTAATTATTTGCAAAGGGTTTTCCTTTCCTTAAAGCAGTATATGAAGTCAAGAGTGTTTTCAGTAGAGGTGCTGAACTAGACAAAATCCTTGTTAACTATGGAATTGTTTCTTTTTCTTTTAATTTCTCTTTATAGTCACAAATCCTAGCACTTTGGGGAATAGCAGTTCAGCTCTAGTAAATCTTTTTATTTGTCACTCTAGTCCTTACTGCACACGGGGAAGAGAAAGAGGATAAGGAGAAAGAAAGAGGGAGAGAAAGAGGAAGAGAGAGGAAGAGGAAGAAGAAGAGAAAGAGGAGAGAATTATTTCCAAACTTTCCTCAAATCTAGTCCTATTTCTTTCAGACCTCTTTGGCCTGCTCCACACTGTGTCCTGATTCATACTTCAAAGAGTTTTAAAGTTTCAAAATTATAACCGCTGTTTTTACATTGTCTTGAGTACCCTGTTCAATCAAGAATTACATCTGCAGGTGAGGAACACGCTACATTAATAAATAATGTTTATTATATTAATATAGCAGCCAGCATGGGTATATGGTGTTTGTAAATTCACTGGCAAGCTCAGTTGTTATGCCTAATAGTTTATAATTGTAGATAAACCACTTTTTATAGAGGGTCTAGCATAAGTTCTCAAATTGATATTTAGGGGGGATAAGATATCTGGTGTTGCTGAAAAAGGTCAGTAATTTATTTAAATACTTAAATTTAAACTCAGGATCTTAATTTCAAGCACCTATTAAATAAATAAATAAAATCCAACCAACCAAACAAAAAACACCCCACCCCCCCAAAAAAAGATCTAGACTATGGAAAGTGAGTTTTATGGTGACAATCTTTACTGAAAGATGTTCCACTAAATGAACCAGGGTGGCACAAGATGGTGGCACTGGCCATAATGACAAAGAATTGATGAATATGAGATGCAATTTAGAGATTAGGTTAGAGTTAGAGTCGATGTAAAATAGACCCTGATGTTCTTCCAGCATATTTATCCTGCTGGGGACTGGAAATACCAAAACCTAACAGGAGATACTGATGCTGTAACTAAAGTATAAGTGCCAAGGCAAACAAAAGTGTCACCAACCCAGTGTTTGGGGCAATAACATATTTACTTCAGACTATCCCTTTGCATGCCGGAGGAATTTGTACATTCCAGGTTATGGATCATGATAGTTTAGGTTTATCGCTGTGCCTCAGGGCCCAACTAATATTAATGGGCTAGTCTGGAGCAGTTGCAGTGCAATATTTTATGTGTAATTTACAAAGTAATTTGATCTATCGGCTAAAGTAATGTATAAAATGAATTGAAAGGTGTCATGTGCAAGTAATAGCTGCTATGAAAAAGCTTTCAGAAAAAAAACCAAAACTATTTTGAAGCTTTGATTTTAATTAGCGCAAAAGCTCCGGACAATGTAGTTTAACATGTTTAGCTAAAATGTTTTTAAGATAAGAAGTTAATAAATTTAACCCCTTTTACCCTTGTTGTGAAAAATAAGTCATATATCCCTCAAAAGCATGATAAATAAAATCAACATGGGAATCTTGAGGGCTCAGTTCTGTTTTGCATAGATCTTCAAATAGTACTTATTAGTGTTACAGGTTTCTTTCTAACTACCAAGGACAATGTGAAAACTTAAAAAAGTCATTTTTATAAAAAACAAATAAATTTGAAATTAAAGAAGTTTCAAATAAAAATAATTTGAAAATGAAAGTAACTGAAATGGTTTTGTGTTGATAAATTCACATCCTCCTATTGGTTAACTATGAAGAAAAATAGCACAGAAAAATGTGGTGGCTTATGTATTGCTGTTCACTAAGGATTTAACAATCAAAACGAGGAGAGCAAAGATATAAGGAAAAAAACCTATGAAAGTCAAACCTCAGAATCTAGACAAGATCTAGGAAAATATCTATGTGTAGAATTTTTGAATAATTTATAATGTTCTCTGTTAACTGGGATTATAGTTGCTTTTTTTAAATTGCAAAAGATAGTGATAGAAAATTATGTCAGCAGTGATGCATTGATAGGCAAAAGCTTAAAATATTAAATGGTCAGCAGGGTGAACAGGGCTTTCACTTACGCCTACTTTCATAAATAGCTCTTGATTTCTCATACAGCTCATATGGGTCAGGTTTTCGTGGATCAAAGGCCTCTGTTGAATCGGGAAATGAACTCCTGTGAAGAGTGGGTGGATAGGGAATATTCTGTGGCATAGCTGGAGCTGACAGGCTTGTTTGAGGGCTGCCTTGATTCTCCCATCGTTCCATCATCTGGAATAAAAGCATACAGAGAATAAAGATGAAGTTTTGCAAAAAACTGTGACTTCCACAATGAGACTAAAGACAGTGATTTCAGTTAAAGATGCATTTTGTAAAATTAGCAAATCCCTTTGCTGTCTTTTGAGATGAAAGGTGTGTGTTGTGCTCTTTGTAAAATTACTTGGTTGAATTTAGTTGTTAATTTGTTGCTCATGGGAAGGTGTGATCTTTCTCAGGTAGTATGATCCCGTGTGGATTAGGGCCCAGCATTACCCCTCAGGCATGTTGAGTGCCTCTCAGAGAATGCACTGAATTATTGGAAGTTATTCTGCTAAAGGTGGAATCTGTGGGTCTGTGAAGATACAATTATCAGATTCATCAAAATGCATAACTGAAAGTAGTGCTTAACAAAGAAGTGGCCAGACTGGGTAGCAAGTGAATGATCTTTTGAGAATGCATGGAAATAGCTAGCTGCCCAGGGAGAAGCAGATTACTGTAACTGTGAGCAGAATTTAAAGCTTCAATTGAAGAAAAAAAAACCAAACAAACCCAAAGGGGAAATTATTACAGCAGGTATTTGAGCATCTAGTGATAGTCGCATGTTCAATGATAAGATATAGAACATGGTGAAATAAAAATGGGCATTAGTCTGATGCAGTCTTTTTCATTTCTTAGTGTTTCTTTCTTATATCAAAAATGACACTGGTATCATCCAACCAAACTCCTAAGCACAAGATAAGTTTTTCAACTCTTCCATTTACAGGAGAGAACTACATATCAAAGTATTGTCTAAGCATGAAAGCCACCTCAATCCTTGTTTTCTCCAAGACTGCCCTCAGTGGTCACACAAGTACATACAAGCCAGAAGGGAGATAATACGATAGACTGTGAGATAGAAGACTTGGGGATCTGCATTTTTCTTTTTGAAGGAGTTGAATACTAATTAAATTGCATTAGCATTGCATTAGCAAATATATTTGAAAAGATTAAGTTATACAAAACACAAATGTTTATCACAGAAAATTAATATTTGGCTTTTCCTGTGACCCGTCCTGAAGCAAAGGGTGATAAAGCCCCCAGAACAGCGTATTCTCGCACATAAGCGAACAATCAGTTAATTACACAAAAAATGACTCTTGGAAACCAACTGAACTGAAATTAAGTACCACCGACTTCTGGTGTTGTATCAGCACTGCCTTATCAAAGATGATTGCAGGTTTAGAGCAAGTTTGCTCTACAAATTCTGTGATTATTGTTTGCCTTTAGTTCCTTGGTTTCAGAAGGTTTGGCCCAGCAGATAGGCTATTCTGATGATTAACAGCATCAGGCTTTTCCCACATCAAGTATGTGTGGACTGCAGACGTTTCAGAGTCCTCCTGGAGAACATGCTGAGTAACTATCTCTCTGTGCATCCCAGGTGTCTGAGGCTTCATACTTCAAAATAAACAGAAGAGGGATATTGGCCATTTTAAGTTGTTGAGTACCTCACTATTTATTCAGAGTAGTGTTATAATTCAAGCTATGCTTCTGTCAGGGTTTCAGCAGTAACTAGGGCTGGTTCATTGGAAACAATGAAGAAAAGGAATATCTAGGTATCTCAGTCAATCATAGGATGAATCTCATGCATTAGTACGTGTGGGGTACGATATTTAATTTGAGAAAGTGAAGTATTAGCACTATGAAGTGCTAATGATGAAGATATGTGATACTGTATTCAATATTTGCCGATATTTTTCAAGAAAGACACATTTATTTTTTGTCAGATAGATACAAAAGACAGCAACTAGGATGTGATATAAGAGGACGCTATAGGTATGTAGATCCTGTGCTATACAGTGACATATGGAGATACCCAAGTTATCAAAATAGCTTAGGAACAGGAAAGTACCTAGGGTACCTTCAGATACCCTTCATACCAAGATAAATTTATCTCCTGTGTTGGGTAAATTAGTCAATTGTCAAGTCACATGAACATCACAATAATCCTTCTGATAGCCCTTCTGGGTCTAGAGGAATTACCTCCCGTATATATAAACATATATAGAGCATAGCATTGTATCATGGAAGTGTAAAATCAAAGGCCTCCAGAAATAAACTCATTATGAAACCCATGTCTAAATAGAAAAGGAGAACTGGGTTTAATCTAAGTTTCTTATGTTCAGGGAAAATAATGGAAAATTATGTTTCGGTTTTGCCTTCAGTGAGGAATCTAAAAAGGAGTCTAAGACAGTGAAACTGAACTATCCATCTTACTGCTATGAAGCAGAAAGACATGTGAGGCCCTGTCTATCTAGAAGTGAATGATTTCTTATTTCCTGGACAGTACCAGAGAAATGGAACACTTACCTCTTTCAAAATGTGAAAGTGAATAGAATTAAAGTATTTAAAGAAAGCTTTAAAAAGAGAAAGGAAAATATAATTATCTTTGATGAGCAAACTTTTCCCTGGAGAAAGGACAAGAAACTGAAGATCAATTGATGAAGGCCCACTGAGTCCCATATGTCTAATTCTTGCTTGCTGGTTAGCGCTAAATCTTTAAGTGTGAAGTCAAAAATCGAGCAAAACAGATAAACACAAGGGGAACTACATCTCCCAATCCCATATCAATTAGTTAAATAGCTACATAGTGTTTTGCAATGTGAGTTATCACAATGCTAGCTCACAGATGAAGGTGCTTTTAGAAATGAGTAAGCATGGTATTGGGTGCACTGTACCACATCTAAGCTGGGTAGTGGTTTGGTGGCATCGCTCAAGTTCATTTTGCACCAGTCAAATTGTATTACATATGTTATATATAATATATGCACTACATGCATAGAAATCACAGCAAATTTCTGTCAGCGTAGGTTATTCAGGGACGTTGGGCCCACTAGGATGCAGTACACGCCATCCTTAGCCTCTGCCCCAGGGAGAAGAGCTTGTCTCTTTCTCCTCTTTCAGCCAATGGCCCGTGGTCCCCTTTTTGCTTTAAAGAATGGTGGGTGCTTCTCTCCAGTGAAGCCGGAGAGGCAAAGGGGCAGCAGTAGTCACCCAAGCAGAAAAGAAACCTTGTTTTGGGCCATCCACAGTTTTTCCTTCCTGTTAACACACCTACAGTCTGGGCTGTGGTGTTGGGAAGGATTTCTAGACCTCTGGGTGCTGGCCCTACTGCTCCAGACTGCCTCAGAGTCTCAGTGCTTCAGAGGCACTTGGTTTCAATCTTATCTTCATGTCATGGGCACTAGAAATTCATGTCTGATTATTTGTCTAGTTAAAATGGTGACAGACAGAGGAATGCACACCATCTTAACCTGGTTAATCACTTGTAAACTCTCTTTCTGAGGCTAGCCCCAAATAGGCTAGCTGTGCATGGTTAGCCTGCATGCCGGTACGTTATCTGCACACAACAGTGCTGTATTTTCTGTGAGCCCTGGTTTCCTCGGACTATAGCATGAGAAACTGCATCACTCAAGTTGCTTCTCTAGATTCTGATGGCAGATGCTACTTGAGTATAAACTACTACACTGCTTATACAACAAAGTGCAGACAATCATTAACAATATGCTGATATTTGTGTATTTGATATGTATGCAAAGAGGGTAAGCACTGACAGTGGGAGGTCTTTGAATTTGGATCTTTAACAAGTTCCAAGTTCTCTATTTAATCACTTTTTACCTTGGATTAAAAGCTGAATGTCCCAGTCAGACAGGGACCTTAAACTGGTGAGATCAAGCTAGCCCTTAATAGTCAGATTTATTTTCACAAATGTCCTGCTACTTAATTGAATAAACAAACTTATGCAGTACTTATTCCAATGCATTGCATTCTTCCTCTCACCTTTTACATAAAAAAACACTACAAGATAAAGCAGTCTGACGGAGTTGCATCAATTGATTAATTAATTGCTATTTGTATGTGACAGGCTAGAAAAATTATCTTCGATGCATTAACCATGATCCATTATGAGAAGATATGAAGTTGTCCAGATTCAACATAAGCACACACATCCCCCCCACCCCCGCAACAAAAATAAGAACATTATAAATACTTCATATTATCTTGGTATTGTTAGTTCTATTGCTCTTAGAAGCCTCCAGGCAGAGTCAGGCTTCTTTTTTCCTCTACGCACCTCTGATGAGAGATAAGCGCTATTTTAAGGTCATTACAATCTATGTGAAAAAAGTCAAAATAAAAAAAAAAAAACCACAACAAAACACAAACCACAAACCAAACCAGAAAACCTAAAAATAGCAGCCTATGATTTCTTTTTACACTGAGAATGTTTCATGATTTCAAAAAATTATATAATGTGGTGTCAACGGAATAAATGCAGTAGTTGCTTACAATCTTACAGTAGGAAATCTCTTCATACCTTGGGATTTAATGTCAAAAGCACATAGAAACACAGAGATGTTGGTTAGAAGGCACCTCAGTAAGTTATCGAGTCCAAGCTCTCACGTAAAGTGTGACTATTTCCAGCTCTAGATCTACTAATGCAAAGAATAACAATTGCTTTGAGGATGTTAAGCTCAAACCACTTGTAAACCAGAAAAAGTGTATGTTGTCCATTTCAAAGAGATCACCAATAGAAGGCCAACTAGACTGGCCTCACTGCTGGGGCCTTCTGCTGCCTTCTCCTCCAGGTCCCTCATTTTTGAGCCACTGCATTTCTGGTCCTTGACAGCCATCTTTACATCGAGATGTTTCTTTCTCCAGACCACTGCTGGCACACTCCAAGTCAACAGATCTGCAGAGCTTATTAGTGAGGCCACCCCTGATGCTGTCTCACCTACAGTTGGGGCACTGCTGAGAGGTATCTCATGAGCTGGGAACAGGAGGGTTAGATGAAGGTCTACAGATATTTGCTTTGAATGATAGCCATCTTATGAACTCACTGTGTATAATTTGGAAAGGGAACTTACAGGCTTTGGAGTTTTCCATGGAGAAAAGAAACCTGAAATAAACAAAAAATCACGTTAGCAGATTTTTCTGATGCATAAAGAGTGGAGGCTAAGTGGTGTCTATGCTCCCGTTCTCATTCAGGTCTGCAGATAATATTGATATATATGAAAATTCTTTACACACAAAGGGTGAAAACACAAACCACATGGGATAATTTCTAAGAAAAAATATATGCAAATATATATACACACACACACACATATATATATGTAGATATATATAGATATATATATATATGCAAGTGGAGTTTTTGAGATCATTGCCATACTTTAAAAACAGCATGGGATTAGGTTGAAATTAAAAGAACTAAACAAAAGGTCTTCCAATTGTCTTGGTGGACATTGGATAAGACACCAAACGACCTGGTATTGATGTGTCAAATGCAGTCGCACCTTTAAGAAGAAGCAATTCAGAACATCCCATCAACAAAACCTAATAATACAAGAGATTTTTAGAAGAAATGCCTGGAGAAAAATAGCTGTTTAATCAGTATAGCGAAGGTAGCAAAGTTTTGGGAACGTTGTTTATTTGATACTGTCCTGTTTTTTTGTCATAGTTAGCTAGTGGTCCGACACGACTGCCTCTTCTACACAACTAGTTATCTCCTTTTCCTTGGTTATTGGCTGACTGATCACTTGCTTTAGTGACTTTCATGAATTTCAACTATTGTAGCTTACAAATGTTTAAATCTCCACATACATCCTTTTCATACAAGAAGATAATTTGAAAAAGTCATTGTAAATGCTGCTTTATCTTACACAGCACAATGTTGCAAAACTTACAAAATATTAAACAAAAATAAGAATTTCAAAGGATACTGGGTCACATTTTTAAAAAATACCAGCTTTCTGCATAGCTTTCATTAAAAAACTCATTCTCAGTTAATAACAGGTAAAAAAAGAGAAAAGTCTGTGGACCTGCCTAAGGAAGATTAAAAGCTAATAACAAACGGATCATTTGTTTTGTCAGAAACAAAAATGGGGCTTAAATTGAGACATCTAATAGGGAGGCTGCTCTTTCATTCAAAAATGAATTAAGCTCTAAGAGTAGTGCTGACTTAATTATTCCTTTTTTCTAAAGTGAGTCAAAAAAAAAATTTAAATCCCAAGAACACTAGGGAAAGTATCTTTCTACAGACAAATCACAACAGGAATTATATTTGTACATAGTATTTAAGGTTCCCAGAATTCTGTGATAATGAGGTAATTTTTTCTGCTGTGATACCTAATTCATTTTGACTAAAGAAATCTTGGAGCAAAAAAAGCACTTGAGCCTTTTGCAGAGAAACCCTGGCTGTTTTGTAATGCCGATGTAGATGCTGATAGCACTTTTAAACAAAAAGTATATTGGGAAAATTAATCCTGGGAAGTTTTATATTTACTGACTCTACAGTGTTCGGATTTATTAACAAGTAAGAGATTTCTTTCTATCTGCAAATTCAAGTTGAGATAACAGGCATCCTGTATAGATCTGGCTTATACATCACCTTCAGTATCAAAGATTCCGTAGTAGAAACTTAGTCAATAACTTCTTGGATGGTAGATGGCTGCCTTTCTATTACCTGCTATTTTTCTGTACAGCTAATAAGTCTGAAAGTTAAAAAAGCATTTTCCCCCTTCAAGCTAAAGATAAAACTTGAAACTGGCAAGGCAGTTTGCTGAAAGGTAGCTCAAATCAATTCCCTACACAGATTTGGTGTTTGGGAAAAATTGGTAGAGGTAACACTCCCTCCCCACTGGTACTGGTGCATCTCCCGTAAGTCATTGTCAGCAAAAATTGCTCCAGGTAAAACTGAAATGCCATTTTTTCCTGTTTATTTACTGTCTCCATCTAAAAATATATTTTTCTGGAGTCATCAGAATTTTTTACTTTCGATTACTGATAAATAAAAAAAGCCTCAACTAAAAAAATTCAATTATTCACCCAAACAAGGAGAACACAGACTTATATTTGACTTGGAGGCTACGGGCACAGACTGCAAGATACAAATGACAACATCTACACTCAGAACAAATAAAAGGCAATATTTATTCACACAGCATGAAATTATGTTAAGAAAACTAATGGATAAAGGATGCCATGGAAGTAAAAGACTCAAAGCAAGATTTTAAGAAAGTATTGGATATCCCTATGTGTACAAAAGCAGGTTAGAAGGTAAAATCGCTAAAGGTAACAAACATTGGAACTGATAATAAAATCCAAACTTCACATTTAAATACAGGTATTATATTAAGACCTCATATAAACTGAAGTGTCCTCTCACCTATGTCAAAGACTAGATGCTACATTAAACACATGAAGGACTAGTTCAATAAAGCAAACCCTATCTTCTCTCTTTCACGTATTCCATGGCAATATTAATTTTGCCTCACATAACATCTGTATTCTCAGCCAAACAAATACCCTTTTTCTCAATCTAAACACAACTGCCCTTTAGACAATGCATGGCTTTATCAGTTTTTGAACATAAGCCTGGTTATGGATAACTTGTGAAGCAAACACATACAGAAGTATCGCTGGTATTTAGATGCACGCAACCATTGCTGCAAATTCAAGAATTCAAGAGTACAGTGCACATGTAGCACATCGTAAGTGTAACGGAAACTTCACGTGAAAAAGCATAAAAGCAAAATGCGCTTTCCTGTGTAGTCTGAATGCTCCCTTCTAACTTTGTTGAGTATGCACTGAATACACATTATCAAGATATATTCTTCAGGTCAGCTTCCGAGCTTTTCTACATGTAGATGACTTGGTCCCATACTTCTGCAGAACAATATTTAAAGGTGAGCGTTGGCCTTCTGCAGCCACTTCTACAGTTGGCAATGAGAAGCAGTGGACTTTCACTTAGTTTGACCTCACTTCACCACATTTTCCCTTGATTTTCTGGCACTTGTTCATTACCTGCTGTGAGTTTTTCCACCAGAGAGAGTGGGACGCCACTGCACGACAGCCACCAGCAGGTTGGCGTCCATTCTGTGCTGATTTAGAGGCAAGACTGGAATTTGTTCTCCGAAGAGTGCAACTTTCCACTTTTGCTGAGTATTAACACAGTACTAATGCTGATTTACCTCCTGATCAACTCATGTCTAACTGGGCACACATACTGGATAAGCTCTTATAACCTCCTTATCCCACGCCCAGATTTCCACTTCTCCCACCCCAAACTCCCAACCCCCTACTGTCCAACTTGTGATGTCTTCTATAAAAACCTGAGTGGTTGAGAACATTTTATATATATACTTATATTGTTATTACTACATATATATACACCATCCCCTTATTCACATACAGTTTTAAAATTTGAAATAATAAAAGCCAGCTTAGATCCAACTCAAAATACTTCATGCAGCCTCTTCTTACCATGAGTGGCCTTCTCCTCACCCACGTGCCTGACAGCCTTCCCTTCTCCTAACAGCTTCACCACATAAGTTGTGGTTCACCTTCTGAAGACCACCTTTTCTTACTATTCATTTTAAATAAGTCTTTATTAATGCTCCTTGTAAAGGCAGCAGTACAGGTCTGAATTAATTTTGGAAAGGGGAGTGGGGTTACTGGCTTCTGTCAAAGAGCAACCACCGCCACTCAGCTAGCTGCTAGCAGGAAAATACTATGGTCACCACCTGGTGTAATGTAATGTAACGTAACGTGTAAGCATGTGAGGATAAAATATGTAACCTCATATACTTCTCCAGTGCTAGTTTTGTGAATACAATGATTTATTTTTTCAGTGTTGACCACTTACACTGTAATAAGGTACAGCAGCTGGTGGCCAACACTTTTATTGAAATTTTAATTCTTTCATGTTAAATAAATAAGCTGAGGTACAGTCACAACCATATGGCTTTTAAAAATCAGAACTACATTTTCTCATAAAGTAGTGTTAGCAAAATTATTTTTGACGTTGCTTTTTAAATTATATTTACCACCTTCCAAAATGAACTTCCCTGGAAATCAGAGTTGTGATGGTTTCTATGTTATAACTTCACTAAAAAACACCAGTAACAGAAAACAAATTTTGGATTCAAATGTATTTGGGGGAACAAAAAAGATTTTTTTTTTTCTTTTTTTCAGATCAAGGGAAATTCCAGCCTCAGCTCACTGTACTTCTCCTTTTCAATGAAAATATCCTATAACAAAAGACAAATCACATCACACTCGTTGTATCTATTTCTTCTTATATACAAATTTAAGTATGCTTTTTTCACAAAATATGCTTACAGATTTCACATGCTTTACACTTCAGCCAGTATTTATTGTTGGAAAGTTTAGTTTTCTAGAAGCAGCTTATCAGATAGGACTTATCACTTGCAAGACAGAGTCCTGATTTGTTTATTATTCTTTTTTCAGTAAAAATCCTGCATTTGGCATATTCCTTAATATCAGTAATACAAAACCAGCCTTTGGTTATTAGACTGCTGCCATGTGCATGCTTTTTGCTACATTTCCATCTCCATTATTCTGTTCCATTAGGC
The DNA here is from genome assembly GCA_947846985.1 of Fratercula arctica. NCBI lineage: Eukaryota > Metazoa > Chordata > Aves > Charadriiformes > Alcidae > Fratercula > Fratercula arctica. The sequence goes on from CANTUZ010000001.1 coordinate 201,860,934, forward strand.
AAACCATTTACCCCACTGTTTTGTGTTTAGTCCTGGAAAAGTTCTTAAGACCTTGTATAATCTCAAGTAACTAACGTCGATGTTGCCAGAGCACAGGACCTTTAATGATGTTTACCTCTGTGGCAGACGCGTATGTATAATTAAACTGAAGCCCGGGAACGGTTTGATTGCTGCAGTGACGGCATGTGGTAGTGCTGCAGGGAGGAACTCAACAGCGTCAAAGATAAAGCCTTTTCATCCAAAGCAATGTTCAGGGCACGTCAACTTCCCTCCACATCACTTGTCGCACCGATGATACAGCAAGTGCTTTGCCCGTTAGCTTTTGCTGGGATTTTTTTTTTCTTTTTTTTTCTTTTTTTTTTTTGTGTGTGTGCTATAAAATCCTTGCTGCATATGGCTTCCTGAGCAAAGCTGTCCCAAGCACTGCACAGACCTTTCTCACGTAGTTGCTTGTAAGTCAATGAACAGATGGCTGACGAGCACTCCCAGAGCATTAACTGACTCCATGGGCATCTTATCAATGTCCATGTGACAACACTTCACTTCAGCAAAAGTTTGCCTTTCTAGAAAAGTTACTGTATAAATTTACTGTAGCAGTGGATTTTTTTTCTGTACTTTTTCTTTCTCTTACTGGGATCCCTGAGATGTCTATCAGTTGCCTACACTTGGGCCTCAGTTCCAGAGGTGTCAAATACTCATTAACTTCAAATGGATGTGACCGTGGAGAACTCTGAGGGTTCAGACTCATGGCGTACACTCTTAGCAGGACGTAGGGAACTGTTTCTTACCATTCACGTTACATCTGGCTTCTCCTTCTGTACGTTTACCTTTTGTTGAGCTATGCTAGGGCTAGGTGTGGTTGGATGAGGTGCACAGAAGTCAAGCTACAATTGGGGACTTTCATTAAGATGCAAAATATCCTCCAGTTAAAATTGCAAAAGTACTGGCAGGACAGATAATGTTGGGGATTTTTTGGCATACCTAAATTAAATATACAGCATTAATTAAATTAGTCTTCAAATATTTTCCCTTTTTCAGGAAAACAAACCTGATCAAGGAGAAAAAGTAAATTGAAATAATTTATATACTGTAGTAAACAAAATCTAAAAAGAAACAGTGAATTAAAAAAGATGGAAATAATACTTATGAAAACAAGCAGGTGACCAAGGTGAATTGGTCATGTCATATTTAAAATATCAGATGACGTATAGGGAATGGAAATTATAAGTTCAATTTCTAATAAAATCAATCATTACCATGTAATATTTTTTCAAAGGTCCATCTCTTTCAAACACCCTTAAGTACTGAGCTCTCGCTCTAGCAATAACAAAAAATTGATTTACCTTGAAATAAAGAGTAGGTGTAAGAAGACTGGGAGCTCTAGCTCTTCAAGCACAGTTAGCTAGTCCTGTTGTCAGCTGTCCTTCAGAGTGACCAACGCCATGCCATGGAGGATCCACTTGGCCTTTGGTTGGTATAGCACCCGATGCAATGGGTCAAAAATCAACACAGCCCACAGCAGTGAGACGAATGGCTCATCATGTTTGATCAGGCCCATGACATATACGGTTAGACCCAGTGGCTTTTCCCTTGCGTTAGGCTACACACTGGAAGCAGGGCAAGTAACTGATGCAGCACTGTGCTGCACTGAGATGAAGGCTGGCTATGGTCATCAGTTATTATATCACATACAGGTTCAGATTAATAAAACTGTAAAAAATGTCTGTCTTCTTTAGGGCTATATACATATGCCCAGATGTTATTAACCAGTTTTGCCTGAAAGAGACTAGCAATGGTACAAACTGATCTTCAGCTGTTGCTTGTGGCGGCATTTTGCTTTATGCTCCACTATTCCATCGCTCCTGATCTCAACCCAAGTGAGACTGCTACGGCAGTGGTGCTCCAGTCCAAATCAGCACTATTTTTCACTCTCTTTGGCCTGCTACATCTGTGAAAGGTGACTCCAAAGAACGAATACGTTCCTGTCCACAGATAATCACTTTGTGAAGGTGCAAGGCAAAGAGCAGGTGCAGTTCACAGGAAAGTCAGCAGGATCTTTACACCCCATTGGGGTAGCACCTTCTGTGGCTCATCTCTTCTCCAGACGACTTGGGAGCATCATGAGCGTAAGTCTATGTTTCTTCCCTTAAAACTTTCAAATTTCTTGATGAGTAGCATAAAGTGTGACACGGAGAGGTTTATCAGAAAGGAATGGAGGCAGAGGAGTGCCTTGGGAAATTAAACCTGATCTCATCTCACTAAAGTCTATGGAACTGATACAAAAATTTAATTGACTGTGAGATCAGGTGCTAAATCAATATTCATGTTTTTATACATAGGAGCCCTTTTTGTGAAGTTCATGAAGTTTCAATGACCTAGCCTCCTTAAGCAACAATTTTTCAATAATATTCAGATCTCAAATAATTAGAAAAAGCATAGCTATTCAAAGTCATGAATGATAGAGGTACTTGCCGGTGAGCTGGGACCCTCAGTGGTCACCTGCATCTGGGAGAATATCCTCTAAAATACACCAGAGAATCTCAAGCTACCATGAAGTTTTCACTTTCATGAATAGCAAAGAGTCTTTGTTAGCAAGAATACAGCCATCAGAAAAGGTCAGAAGCTGGCATAGTAATGAGTTAATTTACATTCTAATGGACATACAGCTATTTATTTTGCTTGGCTGCTGCAGCTCAGTGAATTGCTTATCAGTCAGAGATTTAAAATAATTTATGGAACTAGAAAAAACCCCAACAAACTAAACACTGTCTCCTTTTGATTAATCTGGATGTGAAGCAGAGATATTCTGGCTAAAATAGTGCAGAGACAAAAGCAACATTGCCAGTAACAGTAACAGTTTTTGATGCTTAAATGTACTAGAGTTGGGAAAAATAATAAAAATCTGCAATTTATGGAAGTGAGAAATAAAATTTTGGAACAAGCAGCTTTTTATGTGGTCAACAAAAGCAGGTTATTTTCCACAGACACAGGCTGATACTTATCATTTACAGAATGTTTCATTGGGTGGCACTTTTATATGAACCTTCTTCTCTTTTCTGGCGCCTATTACCAGAACAGTGTTACACTGTTACAGATTTATTTCCTTGTTGATAGGAAACCATATTACCTGAAGGACAGCCATGTCTCAAAATAGAGAAAATCTTGCTACAGAACAATTCAGAACAGTTTTTACTGGGACAACTTGACCTGGAGTAGAAAAAGACATCTTATGGAACAGAGGAAGAGCCTTTTATTACAGAAGTTTCTACTAAAAAATTCAAATCCTTAGGCCCATATCCTGGCTTATGATTTGCAACTGCAGGTAGTAATGGATGAATTGTTATTTTCCTCAGTGAGGTCTATAATATACGTGTTTTATGTAAATACTAATCCAATTAGCAAACGTCTGCATGCCCAGGTACTAACACAGGAGGAGTGGAGAAAGAGATCTCAGAAGTTTGCTCACGGGTTGTAAACTCAACCAACACCTTGAAAAAGTCAAGAAAAGGAACCCTTTTGTTTAGCAGGAGGAAATTTTCACTCAAGAATCTCCAGTTTTGCTCACGTGTGTTGCCCAATGACTGCTGCTAAAATCAACGTCACTAGTTCATGTGTCCAGGCTAAGGATTACGCTCTCTACTGTACTGCTCGAATACTGCAAGAGCTAGTAATGCAAATAATGCTCCACCTCGGGCATACATATTGTGGCAAGCAACTCTCCCTGAGCAGAGCAGACACAGCAAGGTGAAAAGACTGGTATATGTCACACAGCCTGAATCAGCAACATAATTTTGAATATAAATTGAGTCTTCAGAGTCCTGACAGCTCGTGACTTTGCTTCTAGAAGGGCTTGCGAGTGTTGCCATACCCATAAAGATTCTGTATGCTTGCTAACAACGTCTGACAATTCGGCCTGGCTTTACTAAAAGCTAATTTAAGCTTCAAAACTAACTTTTCAGGAATACCGCATCATATTTTCAGAGCTCTCTTACAGTCAGAAACTCTGCCTAACTATGCCAGAGTCTCTGCTCTTTCATGTGTTTAGAACCTGCTCCCATTTAAGCTTTTACACTTTCTAAGCACTTTAGAGAAATCTCAGTTTGCATTATGTCATATCACTTTGATGAATGCCCTTTGATGAAGGCATGTTCCCAATATTTTGTGTTAAAATGTAGATGGAGCATAAGTTGTTTGTATACAGTATCCTAAAGTCCTTTTCATGAACATACATTCACAAAACGTATTCAGCAAGTGCGTGTGAAAGGTATTCAATAATAAATCCATGCCTTTGCTTATATGTAAGCTTCATATTAAAGCATAAATGAAAAGGAGCCACCAGATACTTAGTGTTGACATCTACGCTGCCAGTTCCCCCTCTTCTAAATTCCTTCATTGCATCCTTGATTTCTCTCAGCTACCCTCTTCTCCAGATGCCTGTTCCCGAACTCTCACAGACTTCCCCTTCTTGTTCCGAGGACTTCCCTCTCTGTGTCCTGATCCTGATTTGAAAACCAGCTAATCCTATCCCTGAAACAGTGATTAGAAAAATCCCTAATAAAAGAATAAAAATAGATAAATGTAGGAAAATGCCCTTGGTGTCTGTGACTGAATGCTCCACTCTAATGGAAGCCAGAAAAACAGCACATCAGAACCATCAGACCCAGCACTGAACCATACAAATGAGGTAGAACAGCCCAGAATTGAGTCTAGAAATATTTCAGCTGACCAAAGAGAGATGGCAACCTTGCACTGACCTGAAAAACTGTCTGGACTCTGTTTGTACTGAATATTTTTCCAGATATCAGCTCAGTTGCATCACCATCTAGTGTCATGTGGGTTGGAATATGTATCCTTATGGCGTTGCTAGCTGCGACAAAGGACCTATAGGTGGGAGGTGAGGTGGAATACCCAAGGGCATCTCAATAAGTACAAGATGTCTACATTTGTTCAGTTTACTGAAGCTGCTATCAATTATAATGGACACATAGACACCTGCACCAAATTTAGACACTGATATGCAGACAACTAAATTTTGATGTCATACTCTGTGAATTAGGAACTTAATGCAGATGCACAACCATAGCTCCAGGACCAAGGGTGCCGTATCTTATGTTATGCAGAAATCTGTGCTGGATTGGCAGATATAACACAGAATCTATGGGAGACTTCAGAGCTTCAGTTGTCATCTTGGACAATCTTGAGTCTCCCACTGACCCTGCCATTCCAGTGAAGATTTCCTGATACCCCGGGGCACCTCAGATGGTCCTGGATGTCTGTTAGTGAGCTCAGAGTCTCACTCCTCCTGATTTCTCTGAGGTTTGGGAACACTGGACAGAAGTTCATCATAAACAAGTAAGTTAATACGAGACTGAGAGAGCCTGCTGGTTTCACCTGACTGCCTTTCTGTCATTATTAAATTACATTGTAGTAACTTCAGAATTTTGTATTTAATATGCATTAAGCTGTCATCATACTTCTGAATTTTATCGATTTGCCTTTGAAATCTCTTCTGTGACAATGGGAAGTGTCAGGAGCTCAGGTGTGTTAACTATAATTGGCTCATTTTCATACCACATGGTGGAATGATAAACACTCAATGGCAACATAATGAAAAGGTAATCATGCCACTTGGCCACAGTGGTGGAAGCTGGAATGAGCAATAGCATGCTTGTTTGATTCTTCAGATCCAGATGTTATTCAAGGTAACAACTTATTTCCAATTTCCTGCTCCTTCACACCAGCTTGACAGACCAGTTTATTCCTGGTTATTGGGATTCAGGTAGAACAGAAAGGTTGACAAACAGGGGCAGAGTGTGAAAGAAAAGACTAACAGTAGTACAAGAACTTATCACAAGATTCAAGTTTTACATGGTTGAGTCTCAGCTGTGAATGTATATCATTTAGTGTAGGACAGCGGAATATTTGGCGAGGGTTGTCCAAGGAGTAACAAAACTGTGAAGATAAAAATGAATTTCTAAACTCTCAGTTCTCTGGTTGAACCTGTAGGTAATTCACTTTGAGCTGCTGAAGATTTGATACCATCCACACTGACATGTATCTAGTACACATAAACCTCTTTGCTTTCATGTTCACCCAGTCAGGAGGTAATTCTTAGTATTCAACTTACTTATCAAGAAGAACAAAGCTGAATTAGTAAAAGCTTTGTAGCGATCTAAATTATAATGGTTAAAATGACATGAAGTTCAGAAGATTAGCATAAGAGCATAGGAGCCTGAAAGAAAAAAATGAGAGAAATAATGATTGATGGGTGTGATACTATTGCAGTACGGAACACTAGTGTAAAGCATGATAAATTGATAAAGATGACCTGGCTTGCAAAAAAAGGTTGAGAAATGTCACATTTTTCTGAATTCCTGAAGGTCTGGAGATGAGCAATTAACATAAAGAAAGGCCGTGTCCTTAAGTCCAATGAGAAAGGAACAGGATTGATGTGAATTTTATGATGTTTAGATTGCGTGCTGGTCACATGTAATCCTGCACAGTACTTTAAAAAGTTAATGAACAGAACACTAAAAAATGATGCTGATAAAGGATCCTGACAAGATAGTTGGGAAGTGATAAGTATTAAATTAATGCATTACAAGGAAAAGCAAGAAAAACTGTGAATAGGTAATTTTTTTCCCTGTGACAGTGCTCTGTCTCTCAGAGGAACATAAATTGATTTCAGACTGTTGAGATTTAGACGACATGTCTAACATAATGGAAATAACTCCTCAATACTGAGAAAATTGGAACAGTACATAAACATGACAAGTTAAACAGAGATGGTGCTGACAACCGTGAAGCACCTTGTGGACCTCGCAGCTGGCCTAAACTTAAAAATTAGCATTTTTAGAAAGACTTGCTAGGATACCTAGCATGTATATCCCTGATTTTTTAAAATCAGAACTTACTGCATGAGAAAGCAAAACTGGATGTGCCTTTGGATCTGTGAAAGATCTTTTTCTTCCTCGGTATACCCATATACCTCAGTATGTCCATATGATCACAGAACAGAAACTACGAATTTATGCTTGAAGGCCACAGCTGGCTGAAGGAATCCGGATGAACAGTACTATTTAATTTATGATGGTCATCAAATCGGATGTGATAAATACTTTTTCCTTGGAGTTCCCCAAAGAATAGGCAAATAAAAAGACACTAAAGGTAGATCTTTACCCAGGCACCATACAGTTTTGCTGGTTTATAATCTCAATCAGCTAAGATAGGAAATAGTTTATAGGGGAATACGCCCCTGACTTTTTGGGGATTTTGTTTTTCACTTTTATGAGCTAATTCAAAAAGTATAATTCATATCACAGGGATCAACAATAAAAGGTCTACTTCAGGGGAAGAGGAAGGAAATGGTTGATTTAAATTAGAGCTTGTTAATGCTCCTCTGACAAAGGGAGTTTTCATTGGTGAATGGTGATTTGCTAAAGCCATTTTTGTGAAAAGCAGCTGCATTTCCAGAATATATTGAACGTTTAATTGGTAAAAAAAAAAAAAAAAACCAACAAACCATCTCTCAGATGAAATTTCTAGTTAAGTTCCAGATAAAATACCTACTGACCATCTAAAGCATTAAATATTAGATGCTCCTGATAACATCGAGCCTGAATTAATTTATCCTATTATAAACAGGCTTTTGTTTCTCATAGTATAGGTAAATTTTTGATCTATCAGGCAACTGGCATTTGTAGACTAAGTTGCTCTATTTCTCAGTGGGTGTTCTCTTTGTTGAAATTTTTTAAAAGGTCTGGGACTCAGTCTTGGTAGGAGGCGTTTGAAACCTAATAATGTTTCATAGGCTAGAGGAAACCAATTACAATCCTATTCTAGTTTCAACAAAATTATATGTCCAGCTACTCAGAATTCAATAATTCAGAACTTACTGCTGCAATTTGAAAATATTAGCAAACACACAGCAGAAAGCAAACAAAAATATCTTCAGATCCCCCATTGAACAGCTTTTCCATGAAGAATGCTCTGAAAGTTGTGGAAGTGTTCTGCTATACAAAGACAGACCCTAAATAGGAGACATGCTGAACATCTTTAATCTGGTAAAGATTATTTAGTATTAATGAGAACTGGAGAAAACAGTGTGCAAGTAGCTATCACATATTAATGAATAAAAGCGGGTACCCCTGTGCACAAACACAAGTCATGAATTTTTATTCATTCCTTTCCTAGTATGAATGAGTTAAAAATGCAACTGACTTGCAACTTCTACACCAGCACTCTGCAATAGATGCATTTTGATTTAATGACAAAAATACATATCTTGTTACACTGCAGTTCTTTATCTCTCAGACAACATAGGGGAGCAGAAAAAAAAGCTTGTGAATACTTCAGAATTAATACTCACTCTCTAGAGACTAGGTTTAATCCTCCACATGCAAAATTTCAGAAGCATTTATTTTTCTTTCCTAAGTTTGTTGGGTTTAGTTTGCAACATTAGTTTCAATACAGAATTAAAAAAAATAATGTTTTCTAATTTCTTATGTTGCTTTCAAAATAACTATTATTTACTTTTATTTCCACTATTCTTTGAGATTTGTGTATATTTCCAAATATAACCTTCGTAGTTTTAAACAGCAAAAGGGAAAATTTTGGAAAAATAGTAACAGTAAATTTCCATTTCTGGCTCTTTTTCTGACTTCATAATTACATCGATGCATTTTGCATTTTATCACCCCAAATTGTAAAACTGGTGTAACAGTACTTTCCCCTTTTTAAAAAAAATATCTGAAAACCCTAGAATTTCTGTGTAATTTTGTTTCTTCATTACTAGCTCTTATTTAAATAGCCACAGAAATAATGTCAGAGTTACTGCTCAGAAGCAGAAGCATCATCACCCCTTAGTTCCAGCATTCAAGACTTCGATGTGCAACGTGCAGAATATGCCAGCCTGGGATGTTGCTGAAGAAATTTCTTTTTGTTTTGTGGCAATGCAGCAGGTTTTGATTTGGTGTTTCCTTCCTGTCTGAGATGGAATTCCGTGTTAGCCAAAGATTTAAGCTAGATTGGCCTAGATGCCTTCTTACAGACAGCTCTAAAGGCTGTCCAAACCAACCCAAAACCCAAATCACCAGGTTTTATTATAATAAAACTAAAATATGTAACTTTTTCAAATAGAGAAATTGTAAAATGATTAGCTGGAATATAGAAGCAAAAGGGGTTTCTGAACAGCTCGCCTTGCTCACTATTTCCCCACATTACAGGTTCTTGTTTCCAGTCAAATTAATGCCTTATTGAGTTAAAACAAACTCTGAATAGTCCCTATCAGTCCCCTGAAGATTTTAATCCCATTCCCTCTGAGGCCTATGTGTCTGTTCCCTGCTGCTCTCAGCAGGTTCCCGGATTTGGCTGGAAATTTCCACCTCTGCCCTGTCTCCTCTTCCACTTGCCACAGCCATTGGAAATGTCTCTCCATGAGGAGGACCTTGGGGAGGAGCGATCTGTCTTCACTGTAGGAGGACCTGCCTGACCCAGGTACTTCTCAGGGGAAGGAAGGTAGGATACACACTTGGAAGAAACCAAATAGACACTTGCCATCAGACTGCTATTATCTACTTGACACAGAGGATGGTTGTAGCTGTTTTAAGTAAATAGATCATCATGTTAATCACAAATGTCTTCCAAGCAATTTTATAGCTAGTAGACTCTGGTACCCAGAGTGTTGTAGGTCAGGGACTGTGCTTCCTCTCTCCTGAAAAAAAGGATCATCCTACAACATGACTCCTTAGGGAACTCTTTACATGACCCAAAATATCTTTCCCGAATCCCTAATTCTTCACTATCTGGTTTCTATCCTTTCATCTCTTTCCCAAGCCAAGTCCTTTTCTTCCATTTCCACAAGCTTTTAATGAACAACTGCTTGCAAGATTCCTCACAGGAGATAAATTCTGAAATTATATGCTTAATTGTCTGTACAGGAAATGAGACATATTATAGAAGCTGGGTATTAAGGAAGTATCTTTCTATCTACCTTGCACACAGACGATTTAATCAGACATTACTTTTCCTAATGAAGCACTGTATGGAAAATCCTAGAGAAACCCCACATTTCAGGTCATTATTAACAATAATAGAAACTTTAGTCAAAGATAAGACTCCTGCAAGAGGCTTGATCTTTGCATGGTATATGGAAGTGTCATGTAATAACTTTGAAGTAAATGTGGAAAATGGAAAAAAGGATGGAGAAACAAATATGAACTGAAGAAGTAGGGGAAAACTATCTGGAACAGGATCTCATTGATTTTGTCAACATTCATAATAAATGCAATGAAGTAGTTTACCAATGGCATCTTCCTGAGAAAAATAGATAACCAGTAAGCTTTATTTTACGAAATTGTGCTGAATTTGCCTTTTTCATTGTGACGTTATGCTCAGCTGATTATCCATAATGATTAAAAAGCACTTTGGCAAGTTTGGGCTGCATTCTTTGCTCTGCGTTTCAGGAATTTTCACTGACTGCATAAAAATGCTTCCTATTTGCTGATGCTTAATTTATTAAGTATTCCATATTGCTCTTTATCAGTAATGTGTCATCTGTCCAATGTGGATGTGGACCAATCTCTCTGCCACCAACAAACTTCATCAGTATTGATTTTATGTTTTCTACAGGATCTCATAAAAAGTGTAATATAGTCAAAAGCCAAGAACTTATCCTAGAGGAAGCTCATTAAAAATAGATTCCCTCACTTATTTCCTACTTATAATTATGTTAAAAGATCAATCAATTAACCAATTTTTCAATTCAATGTAAGCCATACTCATTTTACTTTTTTTCCATTTTTAAATTAAGGAGCGAGACTGTTACATGTAAAGCCTTAAAAAATTCCATTATATAAGAACAATTAAATTTTATAATCAAACTTGTAATATTAATAAAGATATTAATATATATTTAATCTGAAAGAATATTTTTTTCTGCAAAACCACATTTATCACTTCCCTTTTATAAAAAAAACCCAGATTACTTTCTATGGTAGCATAAATGGGACTCCAGATTTAGCTATAATGTGTGAGAAAGATTCCAATTTTTGTGATAATACGGATGGGTTTTTTTCATGCATTCAATTGTTCCATGCTTGCCTTTGGTGTTTGGGCAGGACTCATCTCACACATCCTTCTCTGTCTGTCTGGTCAGCTAAGCTAAAGTCCTCAGCCAGACTTCTCCGTAATCAGTGGAGCATGATGGGCAAACAACGACTGAATAAAATGACGTAAGTTGTCCTCTTCAGGTGCCTACTTTCCACCACTGACTGCAGGGGTCACTATTTTGACTAGTGTAGGCTAGAAATCTAACTTTTTTACAGTTAAGTTGGGATTCATCTGACCAAATGTGAGTAGAAATTGAAATACGAAAATTTGGTAAGTGAATTTTTAAAAACTTTAATAATCAACAGGGAAGAACAGGCTCTTTTCGAATACTATTCATTTCAGCTGCTTTAGATGTTTACAGCAGCTGAATGGCAGCATAGAGGTGCCTGTTTTCCTCACCATACAGGCACCCCTGCTTGCTGCCCAGCTCAGATGAGGAAGGATGCCCTGCAGCTGTCTGCACAGGATCCCTGATAACAACAGCTGAGGTGAACGTGGCGGCACGCATTGCAAGGCAAGCCTGGGAAGACAGGCTGAAGTATGCAGCATGTAAAGCAGCTTCAGCTTCTTTGCCTTTAAGGACTTGTAAAAATGTACATTCACAATTAATTATCATGAGATGACTGTTTAAAAAGGGCCATTTTGACTGAAACTATATATAGCTTATTCTTCTTTTAGTACAATGTATCCTAATATGCTTCTCTTAGGATAAAGAGCTGGAGAAAGTTGAAAGCCTGGTATGCAATGAACAAGTTACAAGATAAACCTCTTGCTTAATTAGTAGTAAGATTAGTAGAATATTAGTAGAAAAAATTGTTCTAGTTGATATCCATGTAGTGAATGTTAGCTGGATCAGACTATCTAGCTGTTCCTATTTTACAGCCAACCCCACAAGCCATTGAGATTTCTCAGGTATGCTATATAACAAATAAACAAGCACTGTGTTATTTTTCAATTATAGTGTGAGAATAATTTGCTGTGTATGTAATCTCAATGAACACATCTGGCAAGCCAAAATCAAAAAGCGTGTCTTCATTCTTTCTGTTTGCATCGATTTCTAAAGAAGCTTCATACATAAAGAAATACGTATTTGTTTTATATATATATTCAATATGGTGTAACAAGGAGAAAAGATTAAATACTTCTCTTTACCTCTGAGAAGTACTGTGGAAGAAGTTTAAAATTATCCAGATGGTGACTTATTACATTCAGTCAGAGACCCTCTCTCTTAGCGACTTGGGCCCCCACATTCTCATATGGAGAATCACAGAATAAGGTAAGTGTTTAGATTGGAAGGGACAGTTGGAGATCATCTAGTTCAACCTCCTGCTCAAAGCAAGGCTAAGTTCAAAGACTGGGCTGGCATTCAAGAGCGACAGCTTCTCTGAATTGCTCAAATGAAGGAAAATGGAGCCAGAATAACACACAATGAACATACAGATTGAGGAAGGATCTGGGTAAAAATGGAAAAAGCTAGGGAAGAAGGGCAGAAATTGGATGGAGATGACTGTCTTTGGCTCTACTGCATCTGTTGGCTCTCACTGGCCACAGAGCAAAGCCCTGTGGACTTTTCCATTCCCCTGACTTCTCTCTGGACTGATTTAGGACCTCCCAGTGATGTAATCATCCTTTATTTTGGTAACAGTTGAATTACTCTGCCAGAATGTTTCCATCTTCTTTTAGTAATTTCTGATACTTGTTCCTGAGAGCGTAACATGTTAAATAGCATGAGGCTGAAGAGCTATGCAAGCGAGCAGTTGGATCTTCTAATACACTATCCCACTAGAATCCTATTTACAAAATAAAAAGGAACAAGTTTATCCACTGGTCATTCCTTTTTTTTTCCTTAAAGAACAGGTAAGAGTGTCTTCTATGCTACTTCAGAGGTATGATAATGTCATACTGTAGTAGAGTCGCACTGCTTTGGCCCCAGATGCCTAAAATAATCACACTTACTGAGATCAAGCAGTTCAAAATACAGAAATTATTTCACATGGATAGATCTTGTCTTTGCATTGGCAAATGTATTTAGTTAAACTATCAAAATATATGCAGATAATACTGCAGTATTTCCCTTAATCAGTAAACCTCTTCTATGATGCTAAATTAATCCCTGAGGTATTATTACTTAATGATTTTTTTAAAATTATTATTCTTTAAGAAAAACTGTATTATTATTATTGCTATCATCATAGTCATCACTTATCCTTTTAAAATATTAGCAAACTTTCTGCTATGGAAAAAAACCAACTTATTGTGGAAATGGAAATTAATTGGTAAAATGAATTTAAAGATGATTAAAATATTTTTCATTCAAAGGTTTTGAGTCTGGGCTTTCATTCATGCATATAGAATCTTTTTCTAATTATCACAGGATCTTTAGAAGTTCTCTATCTAGAACACATGAAATGCAATAAAAATGCTTACTTAAAAGAAAAAAATATTAAAAAAAGTCAATTACATACAATTTGCACCTGACTGAAATGTACACTAAAAATAAGGTGACCCTAGGAACGTGTGCACGGAAAGCTTGCTTTCTTTTAGTTCATGGTAATAGAAGGTACAAAACAAAAAAAAAGTCAAGATTTTTCTCATTTATCAAGCAGCAAAACTGCACAGTATGTTTCTTACACACTGAAATACTGTTCCAAGTTATGAAAAATATGGCTTTGGAAAGCAATTTCTTTCTTTTAGAAATCTGTTTTGACACACTTGGGAGTCAGCTTTCAGAGTTTGTGCCTGACAGCTTTGGCTTCCATGTCCTTTTTTAGACTGTAATCTGAAGGTGACACAGCAAAGGTGTATGTATCCTGGTTTTGGTTTTGATTGTGTTTGAATTATGACTCACATAAAGGCTTCCTGAGAAGGGCAGTGTTGTATTTAATAAATGTATGCTCTTGGTTTATAACAAAATAAAAAAAGTTGAGCATTACTCATAGAGGGCAAGTGTAGCCATTGCTAAAGCCTTCCTTCCCGTTTTAAGAAGGTAAAAGAAAATTGCTTACAGAATTGTACAGGGACAAATACCTCATCTAGAAGACTAATTTAGTTTTTGCATTTTTTTTCTGGATAGGCAAACCATAGGAGCCAAGAGAGTCTTGTGGCTTTTGTAAGTGGCTTAGGAAGTGCCTGAAAATCTCACCTTCCCATCTCCCCAGTGCTGTGTCTCGTGTCTGTAGCACAATAGATAATGTACTCACTTGTTTCATAGTGTATTAGCTTACTTTATTACTATAAAATATTGCACTATATTACAAATCACCACGTCACAACGTCTCCACAATGTACTTTGACAACAGATTTGGAAACCCAACAAATGTTGTTTAATAGGACATTACATTATACTGAACCAACAGAAACATTGTTCAACACATTTAGACTAAACTTTAGACATGCCTCAGTACACAAGCACAGGTTGTATGGTACTTTTTTAGAGTCCAGCTCTGTAGTTCTCCCTCCTTAGGCTGAGATCTCCCAGATCTCCTCTGAGGAAGGCTAGATTCACACAGACCCTAGACTATGGGCAATTAGGAAAAAGCCAACTTTCTTCATGCCCCAGTATTGCAGTATGTTCTCCCATGTACCGTGCTTGGGAGGTATTTGGCTTCAAAAGACGCCATTTTTCACTGAGATATGCAGTCCAAGATAACCTGGGTAGTTTTCTGATGATACTGCTTGCAAGAACAGAGGAGAAACTTCTCTGGCCTGGCCAGATTCCAGCGTAGGCAAGCCAAAAAGATTATATTTTCTCAAGCCAACTGTTCTTCAATTAGTATTCATTCATTCATTCGGTAATATCAGTAAGACTGACATCAGTCTGCAGTGCTGACAGTAGAGCACTTGGGTTCAAGCAGTGACGTGGGCTGCAGCCGCCAGACACACACTTGCCCTGCACTCCTCAACAGAGACAAGTAGTTGCCTGTCTTGAAGGCAGAGCTGCTGCAGCTCTGCACAGAGCCTAGGTGCATGGCAAGTCTCTGTGTAGACCTGATAGTGATAACGTCTGACTGCTCACTGTATGTAGCCTCATCTTGGGCATAAGAATTTAATGGCAAAATTGCCATTGGAGCAACAGCAGTTACCTCTTTATGACTTGCAATGATGAGAATCTACGTCTACACACTTGTATTTCTTTTTGCTAAAAGGTCTTCTAAAGGGACCTGTTTCTCCAGTGTGCAAACTACCTCCTCTTAACATCAACAAGAGTCAGGCACACGCATCCCTAGAAATGTCCCCATAAGTTTTAACAGAAACACTGTTCAAATTTAATACAGACCATATAAGCCTACATTAGAAAACGGTTTCACCAACAATAAAAGTACTTTTGAAACAAAATGCTTGCTAATAGTCATTAAAAACCTTCTATGCAATATATGTAAAAAAGATTTATCTAATGCTTTGCAAAATTATCCACAAATGTACCACACAGTGCACAAACATTAATAAGAAAGAAGCAGCAGGCCCATAACACTACCACTTTGAAATGCGATGCAATTAATACTACTTCCATTAATACAGTGTTATAGCTACTAACTATTATTGATGTCTATTTTTTCAGGAATCCATATTCATTAAGGAGGCCTATGGTTTCTTTTTCTTTTATTCAGAAATATGGAAGCAATTGCACACTGTTTCACTGCTAATCAGAGCTATACAAGAAAAGATATGAAAGTCTCATTAGTGTGAATTTTAGGATAACTGGTCTCCTGCCATGACTTCCTCTGTTCAAATTTGTCATTCCCTGTGCTTCTGAGAGGTCACCATTTCTCTTACTAACACGATTTAGATTGAATCCCTTCATCAACTAGGCTATATGAGTAACTTATTTTTTAGTTTACATGTAAACTAAACATATAATATGTAAAATATTTATTAAAATAGATTTCATACCATATGATTACAACAAGATGCTTAAAAATATTTCAATTTAATGCGAAGTATAAAATAGTCTCAATGTGTAGGACAAAAAGGATGTAAATAATTTGAAGGTTACTAGGAGAGTACATATCTCACAGCTGAAAATATGATACTCTGTAAGGTGAGACATGCCTTGTAAAAATGAATCTGGAAATCAGTGCTTCCCAGGAGTTACGGTAATAGAACAGCAGTATTTCTTGTATGGTAACAGTATTTTCTAAAAACCTTTCCAAGATCTTATTTCTGGAATTAACATAGGAAAGACAACTGCTTCTCCCACAAAGCTGTTATGAAACTATCTTGCACAAAATATCCATTTCTATGTAGGAAAGGTAGGAAGGGACAAATGGCCAAGGTTGGGGGTGGGGAAAAGGGCAATGCAACAACAGCAAAGTCAATGAAGTGGACAATGTAGCATGACTCACAATATTTTTGATCATTAAATAGTTCTGGCATGACTAGCTAAGAACTGCAACAAAAATGAGGAAAAAAAAGGAAACAACTCAAAAGCCAGCATGAGAAGGATACGTTTACAGAAAACTCATGCTCAGGAAACTGTTGAATTTATGATGTCATATAAAAGCTCACAATTTTGAGATGGAAAGGAAAAAGGTCAGCTACAAACCTTTGTTTTCTATCAGTTTTAAAGCAGACAGGCCCAGGAACAACAGAGCACTTCAGAGAAGGATGGAAAGGCAAAACGGTGTGGTAAATTGGAAAGAGCAAATTGAAAGAGGATGTTTTAGCAGCATGTTGGACACAAGAAATGTACGCCATTGACTTCTAGGTATCAACGGTTCACATGGTTCACTTCAAATGGATCACTGCTAGGTTCATGTGCACATTCCCTTTGTGGGATCAAATGTCCCTTAAACTCACAAACAAGAGATACATGTGTCATTTAAGAACACAGCAGAGCTAAAGATGCAGATGCTGACAAATGGATCTAAATTGCTCTCAACATTCCAATACTCTCAAGAAATGCGAGAAAAGGGATCAGAAGTAAATGTACAGTTGGAGTAACTGACT
This sequence comes from Fratercula arctica, assembly GCA_947846985.1. Classification (NCBI taxonomy): domain Eukaryota; kingdom Metazoa; phylum Chordata; class Aves; order Charadriiformes; family Alcidae; genus Fratercula; species Fratercula arctica. The sequence goes on from CANTUZ010000001.1 coordinate 201,877,989, forward strand.
GGAGAGGAGAAAATATGGCAGAAAGCAGGAGAGCTATCAGACCTTGTATCTCCCAATATCTCTTGTCAGAGACAACAGAAAGAAGCTATTAATTTAGAGTACCCATAAGAAGCAATTAAACCAAGACTAGGTTCCTTTAGGAAGTAACTAGAAGGAAAAAATCACCAATGACTCAGGAATGGAAATGAGTAGAGACAGCAGGATGACAGAAAACCTCCGTTAAGTCCCAAATCAAAAACCTACACCATCCTCCTAACAATTTCATTTCTTCAAACCCACAGTACTGTTGATGAGAAAGTCCTGAATTGGGGATGAGCAAGCCATGAGACACAGAGTCCCCCGTTTGCACCAGGTACTCTCTTAATATTTCGAATGAAGAACTGCAGAAGCGGAGTTAAAGCTCCAGAGACCACAGTGGTGGGCTGCGGTCGTGGAACCAGAAGATCAGAACTGCCTGGGCCAGACTAGTGTTAGCAGGGTGACGGTGCTGCCTGCAGCTTTATCTTGTGCAGCTTTCCCAAGAGAGAGGACAACTTGGACAAAAAGACGTATGAGCTTTCCTGACCAGAGGAATTGAAAGACATCTTATAGCAAGCCTGGAAAAAAAAAATAAAAAATTCACCTCTGTGGTAGAGAGGTAAATCTGAGATTAGTCCATGGAAAGCACACCAAGCATGTAGTTAGTATTCCTTCTATTGAAGTCTGCTCCTTTTGAGGGGCTAGGTTTATTCACTAGAATATGCGGAGATGTTTTTTGTGAAATTTCTGGCTGTTTTGGAAATTGCTGAAACTTCGTGTGATGTACTGGTATCTGTTAGCAGTCTTAAGGATTTAAAACCTTCTACTGGGGTTTATACAAAGTCTGAGAAAGATACTTGGCAATCCTTTTATTCTCACAGTTTATGTCTGCATCATTAAATTCTCCCTCCTCATTTTGACTATTTGTACATTGTGTGTGGTCCATGCTATCTACCATATCGTGTCAGGGTGAAACTGGCTGCTGGCTTATTCCAGTCCCATGCCTGGAGTGGGCTAACAATTAATCAGTATGGACAGTACATCAGTTCTCTGTCTCTGTTTTGCAATAACAGTCTCAGTTTCTCAGAGTCTGTTTGGATTCCATCACTCTTATAAAATAGCTATCTGATATAGGAACTTTGTCAGGCTTCCACTGTTTGCATTTAGTTTTAATGTTTCACTCACAGACCCTTTTTAGGAGTTGCCATGAATCAGTCCTGGGTTGTTTTCAGATTTCCTTAACAACAGTATTTCAGACATAGTCTTGATGGATCTACATTTGAATGTGTCAGTTCTTTTTTAGGCAGGAACACTTCTGGGTCTGGGCTGCTGTCTATAGGTTTACATATTTCAAAGGTACTTTCCAAAAGAGATGGCATATGTCAGGTATTTGGATAGCTCATTTAGTGGAACATGCCGAAACCAATTTTTAATGTCCTAATTAGTGAATATTTTGCTCTACATAAATTTGGTACATGACACTTCAACCACTTAATGCTGTTTTTCAGTAGTTCTGGACTAATGGAGAATTTCTGCTCTATCCACATTCAGAGAGACTGATTTCTGAGAGCTCCTCCACACTATTTCAGCAGTCTATACTCAATACAGACTGCTGCAGAAGCTGGGGATGAAGTGTGAAGGCTGAAGCAAAGCTGGAAAGGGGTAAATCTGCTTGGGTAACAAACAATTTCATATCTTTTTCTTACCTTCTTTTTTTTCTGTTCATTTTTCCATTTTTGTTTTAGGAACGCTTTCCCAACATCTTTTCCTTGCATTTTATTTTTTTTCAGTATGAACATTTCTGTCAACTTACAGTAAACAATGGAAAATAATATGGCTGGTCAGCAAAAACAGATGCAAAGAAATTGAACTAAGCAGGGCACCTGTGTTTAGCAAAGAACCTGACTAATAAACAGAAAGAAGACTGTAAGGTCTCTAGCCATAGAGTTGTCATCTAAACAAGTGCTGCTTAGTATTTTCTTAGATATACAATGGTATTATTTCCATGGTTTATTTTTTATTTTAACATGCAGGTAAATTACTACTTCTGCTTTAGAAATTTTAAAATGCATATACTATAAGCTGGATTGTACCCCATGACAAGTCTCTGGTGTTGGTTCAGATAGTTTTCCTTAGTGGCCTCTTTGAATTTGAGTACTGCTGTTCTCTCCAGCTTTTTGCAACATGCAGACCTTTCCTTCCCCTGCATACTCTGGCTGCTTGAGGGACTCCTAAGCTTGAGGGACAATGGCTTTTTAAATGCTGTTGCACGCATACTATATACATAGGAGAGCATATATTTTCCTGTAGGAGATGATTTTTTCCTACAGTGAGAATATATCTCAGCCAATGTCAATCTGTCTCGTCTGCAATGTAGATATGATTGCTGGATGAGAGAGAGGAATTAAGTCACTTACAAAAATGGATTTGCCACAGTGAACTATGCAGTCAGGCCATATTCCTATCAGAGACCAAATGCATTACAAGGCAACACACAACCTTACGCAAAACACAGCCTTCCTCTTCCACAGGCAGGAATAGTACTTCGGTCTTAATCTTAAAAATGAGATGCAAAAGACAGGATGCATAGGGTAATGATGGAAAAGGATGATATTATTCAAGTGTCATTACACATTAGAGATAATAAAATAAAAACTGGATCCATGAGTAAGGAGAAAGTATGCCTTGTTTCTTGGTGTCACAGACTTAACTATTTTATAATCATAGCAAGTTTCTCTGAATTTTGTTTTGTATTCAGATTATCTCCCATGACCAAATTTTATCATCTGTTTCTTATTCATAACATGTGGGATAGATACATACATCTGAACCAGTCATCCTCAATTCCCTTTATAGTCAGTCAAGCAGAATATATACTTTTAGGATACACCTGACTTATTTGAAACATCTACGTTGGAATGACATGAATCGCACCCTAGAAAGGCCTATTTCTGCCCAGGGATTATAAAAGGAGACCTGATGACTAGCATAGATATCATTACCTGCATTCTAGATGTATATTTGGTCACATGGATTCCCTTTTCCTATGAATTTATGAAAAAAACCAGGTTGTCCCCTTAAAACGGTTCTCATATTTCCATTAAGCTATGATTTATCCATCTCTCAGGTGGAGTAAGTTTGTCTCATACACTGTATTTTTTCACTTCTTTTGAATCACTCATACAAACGAGCCTTTTCTTTAATTTCAGAGTCTAACAACCTTGCATTAAGGTATATTCCTTATTTCTGATGCATAGAAATTTCTGATAGTAAACTTTCACTTGTTCTGTATCATCCCATTAAGTTTAATTACTCTGTAGTACTTCCAAATGGTTGTTTTAGTCTTAGTCATTGTTCTACCATGAACAAAACATGCTCTTGTTCCCTTCTCTCCATTTTCTAAAGCAACCAACCACCCCTGCCCCAGCAACAGAGGGAAAAGACTCATGAACACACCATTGCATTTGGACCTAGTATTTTGTGTCAGCTGAGCTAGGGTAACTACCTGTACCTCCATGCTTGGCCTGACAGAACACAAAATGGTGTAAATTTATACTGCTTTTATTGAGGGTTGAGCTCACTGCAGTATCTCCTATTTGCTGCAGCAATGTGCAGAAAATAGCCACAGCTCAGTTAATGTACCAGAACTTGTTAAACTATCATGTTGATCAACTTGTTTTGATTATCAATCGATGCTCTAAGAAAAAATTCTCTTGAGAGAGAGGAATTATCCTCACGGGCTTGAGTATGTTGCTGCTTCAGAGTTTTTTTTGCTACTGTCCTGCACTGATTGCTGAAATATCTATTTTCCTGTCTATTATTACTCAGGCTTGTTCAGCATACCGGATTTCACACTCCACTTCTCTCTGAAGATTGGTGTTCTGAATTGTTTTCCTCTAGAGGGGCATTAGTTTGCATTTTTCAAAATAAAATTCCATCTTTTGGGGTTACATTAACCCTTTTAATCCCCTTCGTACTCTTCTTTTGCTATGCAATTCTCCCTCATTTGTCAGCATCTTCAGAAAAAAATGTTGCTTAGTCCACTGTTGCAGATTCTTAATGGATGTTAAATAAAACCAGATTTAATACCAACTAATATAGCACCTCTGCAACAATTAACTTTCTCCGAGTTCATATACTATAATGATATCAGTTGGCCTTTACTTATCACTCTTAATTAGGCTTCATTCCAAAGAAATGTCAGATTCTGTCTGTTATTAATCATTCTTTTAAATATAGATATGAAGAAAACTTTATTGACTATGTAAATCTACAGATATTTAAATCACTTGATATTCACTACTTCTGCAATTTGATAAAACGCTCCTGTATTCCTTGTTCTAAGGATCTGGGATACGCAAACACTAAAGCTTCACTTTCCAACCTCCACTCTTCAGAAGGAAAGGAATTAGCATTTCTGTATAGAATCCTTTTTTCTCTTGAAGCACACAGTAACATACATTCAGTGACATAAGAATGCCTTTAGGTGAACAAAGACTTTTAATTAAAGAAATTAAATCTTTACTCACTTCAGGTAATAATAAATTGTGATGGATGCTCACCTCAAATCATCGAAGAAAATTTGTTTGGCTAAAATATTGAAAGCTATGAAATTACTTATCACTGTCAAGGTTTTAAGACTTCTTCTGTTGTTATTGCTTCCTTACAGATACCTCTTGACTCTCCCCTTCCAGTGGTGTATACTTAAGCTTACTTTGTCAGGCTGGTCAGAAAAACTAAACTGCTAGAAGTTATTTTTTTAAAACAGAGAAAAATATACTATGGAACTTTGTGTTCAAGAAACATACAAAACAGCTATTGCACAATACTTTTACAATGAAGGAAAAGGAGGCAAAATGGTTTATGAAAACCAGTAACCTTGTAAAGGGCTAATAGATTGCTCTGATCTTGATCTACCTTAATGAGTCAATTTATACAATTATACCTAAAGCTTGCAGCACTGCTTTGGGACTATAAGATTTTTGCTGCAGACACCATAAAAACTATTACAGGGTAAAAGGTCTGGAACTGCTCTAGTTTTACGTTTATACAGAGGTGGGACCATTGACACTCAAAACACAAAAAGGAATCCACAACAAACTGTTAGATTTTGCCTAGGATACTTAATTGCAGACACACTTTTCCAGAACCAATGGTGTTACCTTCCGCAACATGGAAATTAATTTCCAATCTAGTACACAAGGATGTAGTGAGTATATGTATGTCTTACGGTTTAGAACCTTTTACACACATTTTCGTAATCGTACAGACTTTCCAAACTTACCTCCTCTATGGATAATCAAAGAAGTTTCACTTCCAACAGGACATTCTTTAAGTATATCCACTACTTCTGCATGGCTCAGGTTCTGTACATTCTGCTGGTTGATCTCAACAATGAGGTCACCTTCACACAAACCAGGACATCCCTGAATGTCTAGAATTTGCTTCACCCTCTGTCCTGTAGGACTGTCTGCTATAGTGAAGCCAAAGCCCTGGGCCCCTTTCACAATGGTTAAGGTCATGAGTTCAGCTTGGGTGGCCCCAGAAGAAGCCATTGATACATTATCATCATGGGCAGGTGGTGGGAATGTGCTATCAAGCTGACTATCTGCTGGAATGGAGTGCAAGGAGTGTGGTGGTCGATCTGTTACGTCTGGAACAGACTGAGAAGTCCTAGAAATGTATTCCAAATAAGTTTCATAGTTATGTCTTCCATTTACCACTACCGGAGGCCTCTCCATTACTGCAAGGGGTGGCACCATGCTGTTGGCAGGATCTTCAGGATCAAAGGGCAAAGGGTATCCACGACATAGCACCAAGTTGACACTCTGACCAATAGGAACAGACTGGAAGAGTTTGACTACATCTGCGTGAGTATGTCCAAGGACACAAACTTCATTAATATAGACAATGACATCACCTAGAAAGAGAAGAAAAAATAGTGACAACGTGAGACAACTTCAGTTACTACATATGCAGTGAATTTTTTTTTAAATGACATAGAACTCTACTAGAAAATAAAATAAATTAGATCAACATGCTGACTCAAATAGTACAGACAAAAAAAATGAAGTTTGTCTGCCAGTAAATGTAATAAAAATAGACAATGACAGTGCTATTTCTTTTCTGTGGAAACTCACAGCTGGAGAATTAAGCTGGATCCAGACATACACATTTTCTTAACTACTTTTCAGTGTAGTCCACAGATTACTTTTTTATAAGACACAATGGAAGTTTATTTGGAGGGCTGGTTCTCAAGGAATACCATTGTTTGGTGAAGAGTAAAAGGACAATTAAAAGGAAATAGCGAATACTCATGGACTTAAGAATCAATGAATAGGGATGCAAAACTGTGCATGCATGTGCATAAGGAAATACTTTTTGCATTGATCATGATATTGACAGTTGCCTATTAAATGTCATTACTTGCCATCAGACATCCAGGACTACTACCGTCATTTCCCATTCTAGGCATGAACTAAATTGTATCTTGCATATCGTAGAGATGTTAAGTGTCATTTTGTGGTAGCCATGATGGCTCAAGGACAATAAGAGGACAAATTTTGTAGCTAGGTATAATAGCTTTTTATTAGAATAATCTAGGCAAATGTCAGAAAATCAACTTAGTATTTCCAGCTGAACCAGCTGGTCAAATAAAAATAAATATAACACCTTTACCTCCAAATTTTTTCTCATGTATAGTACATTGCTACCAGTCAGAGCATATAAGAAAGCAGAATACTTTAAGTCAACAGGCTATTTATGGGTCTCCATATTGCTCATGCACCCACTGCTTCAGCTTCTGTTACTGAAAATTTCAGAAATAAGTACAAGTTCCTTCTTGTTGTTAGAATGGATCTATATATTTATAGCCATAAATATATATATATATTTTTTTTTACGGTACCATTAAGGTGCATATTCAAATAAAAATGAATAATCAGTACAAATGATATTCAGAATAGTTTGATGACCCACTGTCAGTTTCCACTTTAGTAAAACAGTTTGCATCTTTATAACAAAGGAGAAGGATATTTGGTTAGAGAACTCCCCAAATTAAAGTACTTTTCTAAGTGAAGATTGCCTTATTATCCTACCATTAATTAGGAATAAGAAATCATTTATGCAGACAACACTGTGAGGTGTCTACAAGGTACACAGTTCAATAATTGACTTATCATGACATAATGCTTTTTAATGGTATTTGAAAATTCAGCAATAAAATTAAAATGATTTAGGGAGGATGAGGTGGTTTGTGTAGAATTGCTTGAAGGGTATTTATGAAATTATGTCTTTCAAGTACTTCAGTCAAAAGATCTAATCAAGCAAACTGAGGGAAAAAAGAGCATCATCAAGATGCCAGTGCAAGGGCTGTTTCTATGTGACAACGAAAGGCAAAGGCTGTTTCTATGTGAAAACGAAATGGTCAATTCCCACATGATCAGCCTGTCTCACAGCCTGACAGTAATTAATTGCATATGCACAAATTGTGATTCAGAGAAGGATTTCTTCAGAGGGTGTCTAGGGAAAAAATGCTAAAAGACTTTGTTTAAATGTTTGTGAATATTATTCACAGAAACCTCAGGAGCTGTGAATACTGTCTTAAATGTGCATCGTAAATAGATCACAAACTATAAGCAAACACAGTAAGATCGCTTCATAGGCAGTGCTTAAAGAACCCCAATGCTTCTGTCTCAAGCAGCTGAGAGTAAAACAGTTTTCTAAAGTCAAGATTTAAAAGAGAGAAAGAATGTACTGTATTAATTTATTGTGGCAATGGCTGCAATTCATTGTGATTTGCTCATGCCCTGGTATAGAAAGATCTTACCTGCATTCCCATCCCTGGCTCCCGCATTAGCAGCGAGGTGGACATTGCTCATAATACGACTGATACTGTTGAACTGAGCCCTCTTCAATGCATACTCCTGTTTCAGTAGCTTATGCCTTAATAGTACCCTTGCAACTTTTTAATCCATGCAGTCTTTATTTCCCTGAGTGCTGGCAATGCAGATATGTGGTGGGAGGAGACCAATCTGTTTGTTCATCCTCTCTTGCAATACTTAAGCAGGGAGCAAAAGGAATAATGCATTTATTGTGTTGGGCAAGTAAATCATCCCTTCGCTTTATGCTTTTGTACAGGGCTAGTTATGATCTAAAACTTAAACCAATATGTTTTTCTTAAATCAGAAAATCAGACAAACTAGTTGATGTTACGTAGGTCTTCAGCGGAAAGAAATTACCTTTTGCACAAGGAGCGCAGTCAGGCAATAGATAGGCCAACTAACCCCCTTCCCCAGTCACTAAACAGGCAAAAATGAGCATTAGAAGGTCTTGGTTAAGAACCCCTTCTTCAAATAATGACCCTGCATTACCCCTCACAAGACAGCAGAAAATTCTTCAGCATTTCCTGAATCAATATTTTTAAAAGTCTTTGTGGTTTCTGAAGTATAACATGAATAGCATGCCCAGGCACACTCTGAAGTTGTAACTCACTCACAGTTGAACCGTTTGGGCCCCTTAATGCTGTACTGTCATATAGAGAACACATGGCTGAAGGTTAAGAGGAATGGGGGAAAAGGCATGAGTTACCAAGTTCAACTCAAAGAAATGGCTACAGTGGAGTTGTGTTAAAGTGGGAAGAAAGTTTCAGATCATGAGACATGATGGAGGAATAAAAGGGGTTAATTTCAGAAATCCTTCAAGGAAATCTCTGTACTGTAGGAGTTTCTCCAACTCTAACTCATTTTCCAGGCTGAGAGTTCCTCATTGCTGACACAGAGAGAAATACCCAGCACTTGGTAGGAAAAGAGAGATAAGTTAAGAGCGTTACAGAGCCTGTGCCATGCTAATGCAAAGTTCAAAACCTCTCTACTTCAGGAAAACTCCCTGAAAGATTCCTGTAGCATTTTTTCTGCCTGTTCTCTCCCTCTGCTTCCAATAATAATGGGTGTGTATGGACAAACATAATAGCGATCCTTTTTATAATTCCTGCCTGATTTTCTAAGCAAGCCATAGTCTGCCTCCAGAAATCACAGTTTCACAGTGAGTGGGTATCTTTGAAGTTACGCAGAACATTTATATTAAGCACCAAACTTTGCTTTGCTTTTAGAATTAAACCTACTAAAACGGCTGGAGCTTGCTAACAGAATCACAGAACGATTGAATGATGTCCAACCACCTCTCTAGCAGGGTCACCTAGAACCAGTTGCCCAGGATCATGTCCAGGTGGCTTTGAATACCTCCAAGGAGATATTCTCAAGGGAGACTCCATAATGCCTCTGGGCAACCTGTTTTATTGCTTGGTCACCCTCACAGTAAGAAAGTTTTTCCTGATGTTCAGCTGGCACCTCCTGTGTTTCACTTTGTGCTCATTGACTCTGGTCCTATCACTGGGCACCATTGGAAAGAGCCTGGCTCCATCTTCAGGTATTTACATGCATTGGTAACAGCCTCCTAAGTCTTCTCTTCTTCAGGCTGAACATCTGTGTACTTCAACATCCTCTCTATCAGGTGCTCTCCTCAATTCCGTCTTCTTCACTAACCTGTACAAACCCTAGACATGCTCTACCAACCCTAACTTACTCGAGACTGCTCAGGGATGAAGGAGACCAGGCAGGCTGGTCTATGGAGAAGGCATTTGAATGAGATTCTCTAGATGAAGTGGCAGGTTTGACAGATATCCAGTAGAGTAGACAATAAATATCCTGTCCTACATCTCAAACATCTACACTATCACAAGAACAGATTCTGCTGTCCAGAAGCCAATGTCCAAATTCTGCATTGAGTCAAAGAATGTTAGAAAATACTGACAGCAACAAAATTTGCCAAACTGCCTTACAATTACCTTTGCTTTACTTAAGGGTCTTGCATTTAACTGACAAATTTAGGAACATAGGTCTGGAGAGGACTTCCTGGATGGCTGAACCTAGTCCCTTGTTGTCAGATACAACACCATATGTTACACTTGATGAAATTTGATGTCTTCTTCACAGAAATATCCATGAAGCCCCAAAATATTTCACATCTTTAACAAGCCTGTTTAATTCATGTTATGCTTGAATAACAAGCTTGTTTAATGCTTGAATGCTTGGTTAAAGGTTATGTTTTGTTATCTACATATTTCACTAGTTGGTTTAGTAACTGGTGAAGATATTTGTGAGCTTCGACATCCTCTAATGACAGATTCTTACTTACATTCCTCTTTACAGTAATGTTTTAAGACTCAAATCTGACATCCCAGAGATTTTCAGCACGCATTAACTCTGCAAAAATACTTTTTTCATGGTTGAAATGCTTGATCCAAACAGAATCTGTTTTATTGACATAACTCATTTCATTACAAGTTATCCTAATGTTTCTTGTAATACTACCACCTCTATTTCCCTCCTTTCTGAAGAATCTATATTATTCAGTGACTCCAGATATTGTTTCTACTATGTTTTTATTACCCCTAGAATGTCTCTATACACATCTTGCACTAGTAGATAAAGTTCCTCCATTTTCTTAGCCGTGTTCCCACCATTTGTATACATATACTTTGCTTATTTCTTATTATTATTGTTTCTTGTAGACTCAGTTTCCTGGCTGGAATTTTTTATGGTACCCCAGTGAACTGAATTGCCTACTGGACTGCCCTTATTATTGTTATTTAGAATCCTTTACACTTCAAAGTCTGAATGGAGGGGAAAAAAATGCAGATTAGATCTTTGCTGTTAATTTACGATCACATTCAAAGTTCACTAGAAATGTATCCATTGATTCTGATGGGGTTTGGATCAAGCTCTTAGTACCCATGTTCCTGTGCTTAAAATATGACAGAACGCTGTGATTTGGTGGGGGGCAGAGACAGCTCTGCTACCCGCCTGCTGCCAGCACAAGGCAATAGCAATGGAGCTAACATCAGCCCATGGTTTGGCAAGTCAGCGCAGGAAGCACCAGCTCTGCAGGGCTCAGGCTACATTTATAAACCAGGTAAACTCTACCAACTTCTCCAGCATTACTTATTCCCACTTGCATTTCTCAACCACATACTCTAAATTCTGCACATGCATATTTTGCATGAGCTTCAGAACTAGCAATACCCGATTACTTTATTCTTGAAGGTTTCCCTCCACCTGCCCACCTACACTATCTACTGTCATTACTGGCTATTTCTGTCACTTCTCAGCAGTGACCTTGTTTTCTGTGTCTGCAAGGTGCTCCAACATTTCTGGCACTGTAGCCTATTAATAATAATTTCAGAGGTGTTAGCATGTTTCCAGTACTGAGATATGAAACATGAAGGTAATTTTAATAACAACGGCATGTGACTGATGGTCATGGAAGAGGTGAAGATTCTTTAGAAATTAGATATTTTTATATGTGCACGTACAGTTACTAGTAGCAGCACAGAGAACTACTGTGTGAGGGATCGTTTAGTTTAACAGTAGCAGCCAAATTACGTTCTGGAACTTTGAATCTCAACTTCCTTCCACCTGCTGTAGGTGTTAATCCAATGTGTGCATAAATATTTTTTGTTATGAATAGGTACAGTCATTTCTTTGTATGTAAAAGATTTCAACAGGTTCTGCATAAACAAAAATTCTCTGTTTTCTTGTACTCTGACCTGCCACAGAACCTTGTAAACCCAATTTGTCTCCAGCTGCTAACATCTGCATGGCATAACTTTTATGGACAAAAGATAACATCGAGGATCCTGCAGTTCATGGTAGCCTGATTTATCTTTTTCTGAAAAATTTGGCCCTACTTTTTGTTAATACTCATTACATAAATACTCTTATTTTTAAAATAAAAATTACTGAATTATAATAACTTCTTAGAGTGCAGTGTAAAATGACTATTGCATATTAATACTGAAATACTCAAAACACCTGCCAAGAAAATTGTAACTTATTTCTTTTAAAAAGGAACATTAAATTAACTGCTAGAACGTATCAAGAATGTAACCTGAGGAGAAGTACATGCATGTAATAACCATAGCTACTGATTGGAAGAGCTAAATTTAAAATTGACCACTTTATTATTACCTTTATAACAACTTTATCTGATAGGTAGCAGTGTGTCAGCCACAGTGAAATGAAAAGAGCTGCTGGGAGACATAATGCACAGCTGCCTCTGCGCTCAGAAAGGATTTCAGGACCCCTTGCTGATGAGAACACTGAACAGCCCATTAAAATACCTCTGTTCAGACTGTCACAGAAGAACCATTTCCCAATCTTCACCTCGTACAGAAAGTTTTACCCATGTGCTGACAAACTTTGCAAAGCTGACAGGTAACCACTGTCCATAGATCCTCCTTTCCCTCGCTGGACTACGGGAACTGGGATTCAGGGGAAAAAAATCAAGGTAACAAAAATGATTATTTACTAAATCTGAGAAAAAGTGAAATCAAAATGTATTTCTATGCATTCAGGTGCTCAAACTTGCATTAGACAGGCCTAACTTGTCCTCTTAATGAAACCTGAGCAACAGATGTAAATCAGCTGTTTGTCACATTTGAAAGTCGGTGATTCTACAAGACGTCATTATACAAGCGGTTAGCTGGGGCTAAAATCTCTCCCCATCATTGGAAGGACTGAGCACCCGGGCTCCGAACTTGGCTTCCTCTACAAGAGCCAAGAGAAGGATCTGACACAGACACGTGTCTGCAGCTCTACCCAAGAATCAGATCTGTTGAGTAAGCAGGTGCCATTTTTATACAATCAATTTTTTAGAACCCATTTTAATTCTACTGTGACCCAATGCACATGCCTAATTAAAAAGCTGTCTATTCAAAATTTTTGTGCTTAACCAGCATGCATCATGTAATTACACCCAGGCAGATGTGGATTAGCAGAAGAAACTATTTACATTTTATTTGTATTTTGCATATAGTGGTAAAAGCTATTTAAATAGAGGCATTTAACTTTTTCTGGGAGAGGGATAAAATACATTCCAAAAAAATCTAAAGACCTTGATTATTTGCTGATCCAGTAAACATGAAACATTGCAGAATAAAAATGTAAGTAAAGCAATAGCAAAAGAATACAAAGTGCTAGAGAGCAGGCGAATTCTCTTCCTAGCTAGACAGTATTTCACTTCTTCAAGCATTTGAAAGCATAACACTGATGTTAAAACCGCCACTTTACAAAAAAGTAATTACTTAAAAGATGACAAGTAATTTGGAGGCAAGACCACATAAAAAGAAAAAGGTCCAATTTTCAAGGCAGCCTTTTGTTTACAAATTATGTAAGCCTGCTCTGTCCAGGATTTGCTTGCAGGAACTACTTTTGCATCCTGAAATGCCTGGTGTGAATGAACTGCATGACAAAGCATCAGTGGATCTGAAGAGCAAGATAAAAAATGTATGCTGTGTTTGCATAGCTATTTGGGATCGCTTTGAAAGGTGTCACTGCGTGCAGAGGCTCATGTAGAAACAAAGCCCTTCTTTTTTTCCCTTCAGAAAAAAGGAGGTCAAAATTTACAACACACTTGCTTTTGTACGCATAACATTTTATTTCTGTACGCAGAGCATCACATTTATCTAGGTAACGGCTCCCAGGAGGAGGAAAGTAGCCCAGCCAGCCTCCCGGCCGCCTAAAGGCATAAGGGTATGGCAGAGCATGATGTAAATAGCAAGCAGCCCCTGTCCCTGCGTGGGGACTCTGGCAATGTGCCACCTGTCCCCGGTGGAAGACATTTTCAGCAGCATTGTCGACTGCACATGATTGCAACCCGCTAATTCTTGACATAAAGTGAAGGGAGGGAAAGACGGAGATGAATGAGGTGAGGAACTTACGAAGAGGCTGCAGCACAAAGACAAATGTTGTTATGTGTTGAAATATATATCTAATAGGGAATTTTTAGTAATGAGCAGTTACGTTTTGCTTGTGACCTGGAGTAACAGAGTTTTTTTCCTTTCTTTGAGTAATGCTAGCATCATGAGGACAAACAATAACAATTCACATACTAAATTAGTACTTAGTGAAAGTAACAGCGGTTAGTTGGACTTAAAAAACATGTGCAAAGACAGATAAGTAGGATTAGTCTCCATTTTAAATCTGTAGAGGTACAACTTGAAAGTTCATTTTGATTTTAGAGATTTTATGGTTTCTGAGGATATTCCCTGTAACTGAAGTCAGTTACCAGAACTAGGGCAGTTTTATAATTCTGTTAGCTATTTACTAAGGCCATGATTTTCAACATTGTTTGATCAATACTCTGCTTTTCTTGCTACGCTCGCACATATAGCTCTTCCAGCTGCCTAACTTCAGCAGCTGACTCTCTGAGACCGCTGCAAATCTGATTTCACTATCAGTTAGGCCATTAACTTAATTTAAAGCTAAGATTAAAAGCTTTGATTTGTGGATTTTTTTTGTCTATTCATTGCTCAGGTCCAGATTCTGCTGACCGAGCTCAGTGGGAGCTGCCAGCACTCGGCACCTCTGAAAATTAGCGTGTTTATTTCTGAGCCGAACCGTGGACGTGGAGCCAAACGCCAGGCACTAAATCTGAAGGTGTTGCTATGACATATTGTTTAGCAAGGCCAATCCATTACAATGGTATGCATCCAAATGCTTCCCTTGAGAAATGTTTACATTTACTGTTGTCCCAGACACCGCTATTAACACTATTAATTCACTCCCAAACTTTATGCTGAAGAATTCGATTCTGGCTAAATATCTTGTGTCCTTTAATCCTGCCAGTTGTAACGAACTGTGTTCTCATTCACTGCTTCATCCTAGTTATTAGAGCATCTACTGTCTTGCCAAACCAGGAATTCAGAACATCTATATATGCATTCATATTTGTACCTACATATAAATCCTCAAATATTGCTGTATCTTGAAAGCAGTCAACTGGATTTACAAGGTCAGCACCTTCCAGAGGCAGAGACAGATACTTCCAAAGAAGTCTGGGTTACTACATACTAAGGCTTTTATGCCTAAGTAAAGACAGGAAGCATTTCATTTGTATCAAGCAGAATTTAAATGTATCAAAACAGTGAAATAATTTCTAGTTAAATAAGTGGATTTTTACTAGTATTCCACTGGTGTAAACACCTCAGTGCATTTAAAATGGGGTCATCTTTGATTACCAATTCATTAACAAATATCTCATACAAATGTATGGCTAGTATATGAGTCATTTTCTACTTAAGAGTTTTATAAAATCCGTTCTACCTTCAGGTTGATACATGCTTATCTTACGTATTACCTCTATTTTATCTTTTTTGATAGTAAAATCATCAACATAAAAGTTACCTCTACTTCAGAGAGCTTCTCACATAATTTCTATACCAAAAATCTACTAAATAGTTTTTCAGGCATGTATAACTACATTGGTTCCTTTAAAATTGTACAGCAAAGAGAAATAGTAGAGTTCCTTTTGGTTCTCTCAGGTTTTACTGTATTTTTCCAGGTTAATAGAGGGTAATGTATTATCAAACTGACCTTCTGTCCAAGCAAATGTTATCTTAATACCTCTAGAGCCTCTTTCACTGCCAAGCACTCATTTTCAAGGACAATATATTTTTATTCTTTGCAAAACAATTTAACACCTTCACCACTGAATAATTCATGCTTTCTTTTCCAGCCCATTGCTGAATACTACACTGAGTCTAAACTACAGAATTCAGCTTGCATAATAATTTTTGGGTGAGATGGAGGCAAAATCATTAACAAAAGTCCCCCCAAGCCCCTTCTTTAAGGCTGCTTTATAACCCACAGGAAACTCCAGCTTTAGGGTGGTTAGGCAAAGGTCACTTTTCACCATTACAGCTGCATGGCTAAGAATCACATTCTCCTTTTATGAGGATTATCCAATCTCCCACTAGCTATTCTGCCTCCTTCTATGTCTCATTCACCTTCCCTATTTTCTGTTTTGGTTTATAAGCTTTCTGAGAGAGAGATGAGAATTTGCAGTACTCTTGTACGGTTTATAGCACCGAGGAGTCACAGTTTCCTTGTGACTTCATTTCCACTGCAGTAAATATTTGAACAACAGCACTGCAGGGTAAATACTCTGTGATTTTCCAGTGCAATGTGGGGTTCAGCTCAATGCATGGATCCTAACACTTGCAACAATCTCAACTGTGTTACAGATACATCAATTACTGCTCGATCCTCAAATCACAGATTTTATATATAAAGGGGCATTAATCCTCGGTTGTGTATGAGAACACACCATATCTTCCTCATTAGAAAAGAATTAATTTTCTGGATGTTTGAGTTTATTAATTTGTTAATTAGCTAATGAATAAAAGTAAACTAAAATGGGTTATTATGAATGACTGTGATCCCGTATGAGACTATTTGTTCAGACTGAAAAAGCAGTCTCACAGTCTGCCTGCCATCTCCTACTGTTCTCGCTGTGAATCATCCCATGAGTGGCCTGTAGTTAAAAAGCTCTTCCAAAAATGCTCATTATATCTGATTTTTCCTCAAAAGGCTACCACTTATTGTCATTTGCTTCCATACAGTATTTCCAACCCGTTCCTGACAAAGTAGGTGGTACCGTCTCTCCTGAGAATGCATTGCTTCTGTGTCCGTCAAAAATTGAGAGCAAATTGTGGCCTCCCATCTGATTGGAGACAGTAGCCATAGTGACAGAAAATGGAAAATTTCTCTCAAGCATAATTTATGCACGAGTTACCCGTATTTGGTAAGCCTGTGAAAATGGTGGGAAATGGGACAGTCATTTCACAAACTTCCTTCTAAGAACTATCTGCTGCATGAGAAGTGCACAAAGAAGGGTAAAAGTACAGTATGTGCAGGGATGCAGCACATTAAAGACAGGAGATAACTATGGACCTGCAATGGATGAGCATGCGTGCAGTGGGAAACAGGAACGGAAGGAGCAGGAGGAATTTGGGATGTTAATGCCAGCAGCAGAGTGCTAGAGAAAGTGAAAAGAAACTGATGTGTGCTGGGTGCTTTGTTCTACCCTGTCTTCAAAAATATCCTAACTGGCTGCGTGTCTAAGAGCCCTATCCTGCTTCAGGCAGGTGTAAAAAGCCTAGAGTCTATTCGTGAATCCTTCCCCCAAAAATAATGTTTAAAAAATGGCTGGCTATTTGTATTAAAACTGCTTTTGTTCTTTTTGCTTCTCATGACAGTTACAGTGTGAAATTATTAACTTTTCAGGCTTGTGTGCACACAATGCTCACATACATGTTCACCAGAAAGCAACTTCCAGACAAAAAAAAATGCAGTAAGGGGTCAACTGTATATATGTGTGATTTTTAGAAACACAGTGAAATGACACAGTCATTAATTTCAATGGGGATTACAACCAGAAGAAACTCATCTAGGGTTAAACTAAAAAATTCAAACAACCCTAGGTACAAAAATAAAAGCAGGGTTCCTAATTTATTTTTTTCTGCATTTAGTATAATCAAGAAGATACAGGTTCATTAAAAGAAACACAAAATTGTCTTTATGAATCACTCAAACCAAATCTGGGGCTGCTGACACTAACAAGGGACACATCACTATAAATAATATTGTCCTATCAGCAAAGTTAAGCATGGCTTGGTGAATGAATTCAGTGCTTTTGGCTTTGTGTGTTTTGATTTCATGGATTTTACAATGGATATAGCAGGGAGAATGTGTACCTGTTCATAGGATAATAAACCAATTTGTAAAATAGAACAAGCTTTTACAATAATTGAAAACAATGTACTAAATGTTGTAATTACAAAATATAATTATCATGGTTTTTTTTATCATTTTTTTTCTTATTTTCTACTAGTGAAAGTTTATATATTATGTTCCCATTTAATATTTAGAAAACAAATCACAGCATTTCCAAACTGGCAGTCCTTTAGCTTTTCTTAGCAAGGAATACCAAAATTTTTTAGTCTTGACAAATTTTATATACATAGGTGAACCAATCAATCAATGTATTTAATGTCTACTGAACCTGGAATACTGTAAACTAAACTACTACTGAAACATTGTCAAGACTGGATCTTCAGGGTTGATAAATAACTGGAATTATAACATTACAAAGAGCATGTTCCCCAAACTTATTAATGGCTGTGTCCTAGAATTCAAAAACTGATACCATGTTTAAAAAGAGTAATGTCAAAGCTGAGGTTTAGGTCCAATTGCAAGTCTTCTGCATGGACAGGGAAGAACTCCTTGCACATAACAGATGTGCTTCTCCTCTACTGGAGTCTTGTCAGGTTCTACTTTGAACTCAAATTAAATGTTTTCCCAACTTGCTTCTTACCCACCTTCTACATTTCTTCTACTGAAGGCTTCTACCCCTCCCCTCAACTACAAAAAGAAGTAGAACAAGTGTACTTGTCTGTATGGTTATTTTTGTGTAGTTAAAGAGAATGTGCAAAAGCAAGACTGTTTAAGATGACTGATAATATATTCTTTTTCACTTGCACAAGTAGAATCCATTAGGGAAGGATGCTTTCGAGGCATAACAAAGATTTTGAATACCTAAGTAAGACCCAGATGTGCTCAGATACCAACAAGACGTGAAAGAGATTAAAAGCCATTGCTATTAAAAGAGAAATTAGTTACGTGAGCATTCTGCAATTTCCTCAAATCCCTCACTCTCCCAAATTAAAAAACAGACGTGTTGCCTAATTCAAACACAAAAACACAAGGTGTGCCTTCATTTAATGGCAAATTAATACTGTTGCATCAAGTTGACTGAAATGCAAAGAGGTGAAAGAAAAGGGAATAAAAATCATACAAGCTTAATGTGATTTCTCTCTTTTCCAGCTAAATCAGGAATTAAAGGAAAATCTAATTCCGTCACTGATACCAATATAATAGTAAGGCTAAAGTGCACAAGATATTTAAATTACTCTGAAGGAGTATGTTCGATATAAAGGCCGTCCCTAAAAACTGCTATTGCAAAATGCAAACAGAGGTCACAGAGAAGTCATGGTAGCCCATGTCATTCCTAAGATCTGTGAGAAGAACTTGCTGCCACTGCAAGGAGTCAAAATCTTGCTGAAGTCTGTTGAAGGAGAAGCAATTATACTGTACAAGGTATTACGCACCGCTCTGCTTGTCAACTGGATAGGGCTGCTTCCATGGTATCTATAGGCAGGCTATCAGCCACTGACTAAACACATCGACTTTCCCCTTCCAGTCTTGACTCAGAGAGGGATTGTTTCAAGTCTCTTTTATGATATCTACTATATACCCAAAAAGAAAACTTTCAGATTTGGAAAATGATGGATTAAAGGTTGTTGCCATGCACTCGATGTGTTTGCACTGTGCAAACAGATTTTGATGCAGTCTTTATTGAGATAATATTTTATATTTCATCCTTTGCTTTAGTGTCTTTATTCCAGTGCCTCCTTTTTTCTGTACTTGGTCTGGCTCTCCCCCTCAGCTGCATTCCAGTTATGTGTGTGAGGAGAGTCTTGATGTTGATTTCTGTCACCAGTGCCACTCCTGGTGGAAGAAACTGGTAGAAGACCTGAATCAGGGAAAGCTCAGCTTTCTCTGTCAACCCAAGATAAACGATTATGCAGAACTCATAGTGAAAGATAATTAGCTCTTAATTCTGATACACACATGCAAAATGAGTTAGCATCTATATGTGAACGTATTTCTACATGGGAAAGTCAAAATCCATACCCCTGGGACCAGGCTGATCACTGTAAAAGTGACCACTCCACAGCATGGAGCCCCTCAGTGATATGTCGGTAATAATATTTGATATGATGAAATAATATTATAGTTCCTCTACCTTCCCTAGTTCCTAGAAACAGATGCATTTTTTTCTGAAATTTACTCAATTTTATGTTTATTTTTTATATATATATGTGTATATATTCACACATTTTACAGCGATACACCTTCAGCACATCTACCCACAGGCATACATATATAAAAGCAATTAGTCATATGCGTTCAACATTTGCTAGTATTATAATCAATTTTATATTACTATCTGTTTAACACTTTTAGATTTATCCAGATACCAGTACTACATCTAATATGCATACTATTGTTTTATAATGGATTATCTCTAACAGATTGTGATTAGAAAAAGCATATATTTGGAAGTGTGACATAGAATTGGATGACTCAGGTGAAATTCTGGCTGAGATTATACCCTTGAGAATGGTTGTGTAGGATGGTGCTGTAAAAAGACCTGGGGTGCTGTGCGGCCTCGGGGAGCACCGATACCAGTGTCACTGCTGGAGCTCCAGTAATGCTGACCACTGTATCTATACCTGTACCTACACTACAAACACACACATTGCGTACAAACTTTAAGAAAATTCTTATTATTAGGAGCTTTGATAAACAGAAAGTTAAGATATAGCTTGTAAAAAGAGGTTAGACAAAGAACTGTGTGTTTTCTGAGAATTTCTTTCTGGGTTGGGGTTAGCTAGGAGAAGTTTTCTCCCTGCATAACCTCACAACATCCATGTAGTCCTCCCGAGTTGCCTGCCTCTTCTTCCAAAGGTCATAAACTCTCTTTTTTTCTGTGAGTTACAGCCAAAGGTCTCTGTTCAGCCAGGCTGGTCTTCTTCCCCACTGGCTTGTCTTTCAGGACATATGGATGGCCTACTCCTGTGCCTTTAGGATTTCCTTCTTGAAGAACTTCCTGGACTCCTTTGCCCTTCAGGGCAGCCTCCCAAGGGACTCTGTCAACCAGCCTCCTAAACAGGCCAAAGTCTGCCCTCCAGAAGTCCCAGGTGGTGGTTCTACTAATCCCCCTCCTTACTTCTCCAAGAATTGAAAACTCTGTCATTTTGTGATCGGTATGTCCAAGACGGCCTCCAACCATCACATCACCCACACGTCCTTCTCTGTTCACAAAAAACAGGTCCAGTGGGCCTCCTTCCCTAGTTGGCTTCCTCACCAGCTGTGTCAGGAATTTATCTTCCACACACTCCAGGAACCTCCTAGACTGTTTCCTGCTGTATTGTATTTCCAGCAGACATCTGGTGAGTGGAAGTCCACCAGGAGAACAAGGGCTAGCGACTGTGAGTATTCTTGGAGCTGCTTGTTCAATTCTTCAAGAGCAATCCTTATTATCATCCTGATTTCCCAAAACAATTCAGAACTACTTTTAAAATAAGTAGGAATGGCACTAGCAGCACTTGAATCTCTTATATAATAGTCAACTGCATTTCCTTTTGATGCAATCAAGTTTGGCCTAAAAAAATACACTCTGTCTGATATAGAGAAAATAATTGGAATACGACAGACTAAACGGATTGCCAAAAACAATCTACAAAAAAACCCACAAAGCTTTTTTGAAATCTAAGTAATGATGCTGCCATTCTAACCTGTCTGGCAAATGACCAGAGGTAACACAATAATATTTTTAACTTCTCTTGACTATGTTACAACAACCTCCCCCCAAAATAAAGGAACCCTCAAAAATTACATAAAAGTACGAACACATAAATGTGGAAAATATTTTGTATTGTATGTGTAGCACTGCAGCATTGCATGAATTTCATATGGAATTTTACAGAGGAATCTACCCCCAAACCCACCTATTAATTAAACAAGGTTAAATACATGGGTGATTTCTGGTGCCAGTGATGAGGTCTGATGGGAGGCAGTGTCTCTGCTGTGTCTTGATGCCTTCCTCTCCACTTGCCTGAGGATGACCTGCTGGAGCCCACCAGGCACCTTGTGGTACATGGACTTTTCTAGAGGTTTCAGTGGAAGAAAGTCAACCAATCTCAATCGAACAAGATGGGTACTGAGTGCCCTGGCTGAGGCTCTGGCCAATACCAGGGGAATAATCCGAGTAACATGCTAGTGACGGTGGTATGATTAATGCCGCCCTGCACATCTTGTGTGTCTTTCATTCCCATACAATCACAATGATGTTCCTATTAAACTACAACCTGCACCTCTCCCTTACAAGTCATGAAAGCACTGTCAGGTTCTCATTACTATCTCAATTTCCTCTTTTTCCAGTATCCCACCTCTTTCTACTGCCTGCTTTCTCTGAATTGCCCTAGAGCAAACTCACCAATTTTTCCTCTGCTTTTCAGTCCTTCACTGTGTTACAGCCCCCACCCCCTACTCCCCCCCACCACCACCCCGGCTCAACCCTGCCAGCTTCTGCAAAGCTGATGGGTTTGCAGGATTCAGAGGTGTAATTTCAGGCCAATAATCATCAACTGCTGATAGCCTTTGCTTATTGAGACTTGTTATTTTGTGTACATACAGGTGGAATAGAAAAGATCATGAATAACGGAGCAGCAGCATAACCCAGCATGCTTCATGACTCACTATTAGCCTAGGAATAAATTCTCAAGGAACAGACCTATCAAGAAAAGAAGAGGTGTTCAATATTATCTGACTTTTCCTCAGCAGCACCACAGGTGATGCTCTGTATGGCAGAGAAAGTCTCAGTAAATACTGCATACAACGATGCTGATTTTAAAGCAAAATAAATTAGTTGAATACAAAGAATTTTAATTTACTTTCATTAAGATCTGAAGAAGAAAGCAATACATCAAAAGGAGTGAAACTGTCAGTGTTTAAAAGTTCTAGACTCGCACTGCTGCTCTCAGACCTTTCTCGGAGAGCTCCTTTTCTTCTTTTCTTCAGTACCTTGCCCTCCCCTCTCCCACCTCCTTCTACAGGTGCCCACACAGACATATAAACACCCACCCTCCCTGAAGAAGAAAAACAAATTGTCACATCTTCAGCTCCAGCAAATCCTAGTCCAGTCAGTTTTCTCCCAGTCCCGCACCCAGCCTCTGGAGTCGGGACCCTCTCCCCCCACCCCCCCCCACGTCACCCCCTGAGACTAACAGCTGAGACCAGGCAAAACTCCTGACCTCCAGTCACCAAGAATTTGTCTAGCTCCTGTACACTTATCTGGGCATGATGGAGGAGCAGTGTTCAGGGGAGCCTGGCTCCACCGCCACGGTACCGCTCCCCTGTGGTGTCTACTGGAAGAGGAGATGAGCAGAAGCAAGTGGTGCCCAGGCAACCCCCTGAGGCTGCATGCTCGGAACATACGGCAGCAGCATCGCACCTCGAGCTCCACCTCCCTTCGCCGACTCAGAATAAATGTCGCACTTATGTGACTGCTGAGGGGAGAAGACTTTTGTGGGGCGGAGAGAGGAAAGGCTGGATGAAATTTTCCAGGGCCTTCTCACTTTTCATCAGGATTAACTTCAAGCCCGCCTACTGGTTTGAAAAGTGCTCCTTCTGTTATTGAGAAATTATCATTACAGGTTTTTAAACAAACAAGCCATTTTTTAAAATGTCAGAATCATCAATTACAAAGAGTCAGTTGCATAAGTGCTGGAATAAACTTTGCTCTTCTTACAAAGGCTATGTGAACAGCTAAACAGGGTCAGATGAGAGACGCATCCATGCTAATATCCCGTTTCCAGCAATAGACAGTGAAAGATGCTTTAGAAGTGAACGCATAACAAAATTTCCTGAAATGTCTCTGTAACCTCCGTTAGTTAAAGGTTCACAAAGCTCCTGGAATATGATTTATATGCCTGGAAATGTTTCTTCAACTCAAATGCAACTCTGGATATTTTTTCTTTATGCCATGCATCAAATGAAAAACTCAGAACTGACAAAAAATTGATCTACTTGCTATTGAGCACAGATTCCTGTTTTAATGTGTATTTCACAATTGGACATATACAGTAGTCAGCCTAAATATCTTAAGTTCAACTCCATCAGGCTTCTCTTCACTAACATTTGTAGTAGTTATGATGGGAGTTGCTAACTGCAATAATTATTGGACTTTACAAAGTTCTAAAATGACCATTTCTCCTCTTGGATGGGGAAATTCAGGGATTTTAACTAATTTGTTTAAGTAAAATATTTGCTAACTGTTAAGAAAGATATTCCCCATTCTAAATATTACAGCAGAAATTGTATTGACTTTAAAGTCATTACTTAATTAATTCTTAAATTTTCAAAGGGTTTAAAATTTGCTTTAAATTTTAGCTTTAAAATTTATGCTCAAAGGATAGTTTATGCTCAAAAGATAGTTAAGGAAAATCGAAGGTGGCATGGCTGATGATATTGAAAATATAGTTCTAGATTAATAATTTCATTACTACAATATGAAGTTCTCACTTTCCCTGTCATGTCTTCATATAGAAAGAAGCTCTTTCCCTGTTCCCAGATCATTCTTCTTGTTAAGCAATAAGATGTTATTATTTATTGAATGAAATGGTACATGAGAAGATGATGACTATTATTTTCAATGTATATTTTTGTCTTTCATACAAATAGCCAAATCATGCGAGATAGATGTTAATTACATTTGATAGGAGAAAAGTTATTTCTGCAACTGCAGCATTTTTGGCAGCCACTGAGTTCATTGCACACTGCTTACTCAACTGGCAACTTGCAAAATTTACAAAAATTGTCCTAATAAATGTGAGGATTATTAATATATTTATCATCTCCTGGGCTATGTTAAATATCCTAATAGCGGAATCTGCAGATTTTGTATGATGGAGTTTAGACTGAAGAATGAATTTATGGGCTTCTGAGACTTGTCAAACACACTGGTTTGGTGTATGACAATATGAAGAGTAAAAGGGGATAAAAGTATCTTAGTATGTGGTAGTAGACAGAAAAAAATTATCTAACATCTCTTCTACCTTTTTTTTTTTTTGCATACTGCAATATGTATGACATAGTTTTAGTATCCTTGTCTATGCTTTTGGCCTTTATAAGCATGTTTTCCATGGAGTTATATCTTGAATTAATAGAACAGTGAGGTTGCACATACTTGAACAGTTCACCTTCCAAATACTCTCTCTGCTTTTTCACCTTTACTCTTTTGTATTTTACTTTACTATGTTTCTTGATTTCTGTATTATCTCATCCTCTGCAAAAGATATGCCACCTTTGAGCACCAGAAGATCTACATTTACTCTTGTTACAGAGACCGAGACTGGCGGCTTAGATTAAACACAGTGTGTATGTCCTGTGTCTATGGATCGTGTTCGATTTGTCCATAAGAGACAGGATTGTTTATGCCATCATAGATTGTATCTGCATTATGCCTTCTCTTCTCATCGAATTGCTTCACCTTTGGTTTCTGGGTTAAATAAGAACATAACTGCAGAGAAAATCTGGTCAAAGGTGAAATATGACATGGCTGGACACGTTCAGACCTCAGCCATCTCTAATCAAACATGTTCAGCTTCCTATAGTTGGTGTGGGAAGAGTTGCTCTAATGCCTTAGCCATGAGAGTTAACGTACTACCTCTGAGCAGATCTGCTTATCTATTCTCTCCTGCAGAAGGCTATGCGGCACACTTCCCTATGCCAGAACTTCACCTATTTAGATGTCCAATATTTTACTGTTTCAAGTAGCAAGCACATATTACCATTCTTAGGACCGATAAACATAGATCAAAATATAGTGTCAACAAATGTGAATTTCTTTCAAAATGCAATGTGCCATAAACCTTGCATGCTATGAGTTTTCTCCTGTGTATAAATATGGATTTTATCAAAGAAAAATGAAAGATTGCTGTTCTTTTCAGATTTCTGCTGCATTTCTATGTATTACCCGATCTTGAAAAAAATAAGTTTTCTGAAGAAGAGTCACTATATGAAAGAAAACAAGTTACATATATTACTCGATCCTAGTATTCTATGTATTTTATGGGCACCAATAATATCTGAACCAAAATATTATAAGTGCTGGAGATGAAAATTAATTTATAATCACCAGCTGAACTCAACCATCAATGTTGTTGTTTGAACGGTGAAATGAGTGAAAATTAAGCCTATTAATTTTAAAAGGGTTTTTGCCACTTCTTTTTAGTGTTCATAAAACCACAAGTGTGAGCTGTGAATTAGGCTAGGGGAAACAACTATCCATAAAATTGTCAGAAAAGGGTTATTATTACAATAATGAATCAATCACTGCTTGCTATAATAGACATAAGGAAAAACAAAGGAGTCTATTAACACACTCCTCTTAAGGCATTGAAGGAGGAATGTGGTTGTTTAAGTAGGTGTCTAACATCATTTACAACAGCCTTGGGCATTTGAGATGTTCAACTTGCAGGTATGACACAGGACTTAGAATCTGAGACTGCTGCCTGGAAGGGCAGGAGGAGGCTAGGTGGGATCTCTGGCACTTTTAATGGCACTGGACCCCTCTGTTTACGTAGCTGAATTGGATCCCAAATCTTGGTGGACTCAGTTCTCTGCTGGAGGCAACCCTTCCCTCCCTATTGACACCATACTTGAGGATCTACATTCCTTAATGTGATGCTTTGAACCACCTCGAGCCTAAAGCTTGTGATAGAAGACTCTCAAAATTTCTAAATTATGTCAAACTCCAGGGCTAAAAAGCAAGATATGAGTCAGAGATCACCAAGTCCCATTTGTACCAGTAACGCAGAAAAAGAATCATCCCATGAAGCGAGACAGCGTGTGAGGTGAAGACAGGAAGTTCCTAGGAATTTTTTTCTTAAAGAATTTACTGTCCATTTTCAGAAGCATTTTGAAATCCAGGTTAGATGCTCTGCTGTTAATTGCTCTTCCAGTTTGTATAAATAATTTTAACTGAAGACTTCAAGGGAATAACCAAATGACAGGGCTACGAAAAATCAATAGCTCTCTTCATATCTCGAGGAATATTTATGCGAAGTGCAATAGTTTTAAAGTGAAAGATTTGTATGTGGTGCTTAATGGATGCTCAGTAGCTTGATAGATAGGCAACACGGACTCAAGCTCTAACTCTCTATCAGGCAGAACAGATAGCGACGTATGGATTTTCTGCACCTCGGGGAGAACACAAGGCTATTGAATATCACACCAGCCAACCAAAGAAATCTGACAAGATGCACACAAAGACCTTGGATGTAGACAGTAACAGTGTGTGGTATACAAAATATGGATACAAATTTTTTAGTCCAGGCTTGTCTCTGTTCCGGTTATCATTCAATGAGTACCTAATAACCTAGTGAGTACCAACAGAATAAAAATGTGAAGAAAACACTAAAATAGGAACCTCATGAAGATTAAAATTCAGTAACTTTTTGACAGAAGTAAACACTTTTCCCCAGTCTTTGATTAATGTGAAAAGCAATTTACAGGTATTACTGTGACCACTGTAGCAACTTCGTTTTATATGAAAGCAATAAAAACAACAACAAAAATATAATAGAAAATTAATATTAGAAAAAATAGCACAAGTACTCACAATTTCTAGCAACCTAACTGCTATCTACATGCAGAGTTCAATGGATTGTCTACTTAAAATAGGAAAGAAAGGGGGATTGAAAAAAAGAATAATATCTTTCTGCTATGAAGCTCTTCATTGCTATTAATATTCCTAAAATGCAAGTATTATTTTTACTGTCACCATCAAGCATTCAAAACCACAAGTCATATCCCTTCCCCCAGCTAAAGCGACAGTCTCAATACATAATATCAAATAAACAGTAAAATTGGCATTTTTTTCTTTGCTTTCTGTTTGAAATCTCTTAAGTATAATGTCATATTTCAGAGCTCTAACTCTGTATTGGGCAGAACAGATAGCAACTAGGGGACGAGAAACTTCTGTCTTTTAAAACTGAAATTAAGATTCACATTTAGCCCTTTTTTTTTTTAAAAAAAAAAAAAGGAGTTGCTCTTTAAAAAGTTCTGGTTTCATTTCACAGCATTCACATTGCAGTTCCAGTGTCAATACCCTCTCAACCTCCTCTCCTTGAAAAGGCAAAGTAAAGTAAATTGTGAAATGCAAGAAGACTGGTTTTAGAAATCCATGTTGAGGTTTCAACAAATTGTTCCTCCTGGTTTGGCTCACAAACAGGAAAATGTAACCAGTATCACTGGTGAAAGGAACTGTAGGCGTCGTGGCTGAACAGAGAATGAGGTGATTTTGGTTGCATATCATGCAAATATACTGTTTCTGCTGTATTTTGCACTGTTTCCTTATCTGTCGGTGCTGTAAGGAGTAGGAACACAAGCAGTAAACATAGCACAGACCCACACCGACTGGCCTAACACGGGTGGGAGAAATTCTCACTCTCCATGATGCCTGAAACATATTTGTTATTGCTGCTAGTTACTTCCCAAACAGTTAATTTTCCTTCTCTTAACTCCATAGGATTAATAGCAACATCTGAAGAGAGAGAAATCTTTGGTCTTAGCCAGACTGAAATGGGGAAACAAAAGACCACTGCCGGTTCAGATGAAACATCCTAGCTCCAAAACAAAGCAAGGGTACTGAGGGAGGTTGATAACACACGCTGGTTTTATGCCTGCTGCCCCACCCTCACAGACCTGCCACGTGGCATCAACTTGCAGCTGCAAGGCTGACACTTGGTGAGGCCTTGGTGTATATTGAAAGAGTGGTTTAGGCTGGAGATGCATAAGGATAATGGAAAGATATCCCTTCCTCAGCAGTCCAACGTGTAGAACAATCTCCCATGTTCCTAATGCAATGCTTTCATTTGGGGAGGCCAGTCTTCCTGATGCCACAGCAGATGAGGTGGTACTAGGGTGTCAGGGAGGTGAGATATAACTAAATTCTAAACTTAAGCCAGCTTCTGGTATCGTGGAAATTAAATCCTACATATGTGTGTGACCAGTTCCTCACTGAGCTCCTGGTGAGTGAACTTCTTGAGATGACAACTGTGGTAAACAGTCAGCTACCATGGAGGAGGAATATTGTAAAAGGGAATATTGTCAGGTACATCTTGAGTGATTGCACGAGAGACACTTGAGCTGTTTGAAAAAGAAGATAGGTACAGTGGTGTGTGTGCTCGTGAGACACTGAGTCCTGTAGTGATACTCTGACAGTATTCACATTCCCAGATAACTGCCAAAACTTTTCTTTTGTTGTTGTTGTAATTTTAACATGTTTTCTTCTTTGGATTGAGGGCATTCCTTGTGCATACATAGCTCACTTTTTCTGGTGTTGCTGAAACTGGACAGCTTGCATCTCATCTGATTGGACATTAGGTGAGATAATGGTTTGTTCATCTGAACTGACAATGGACAAATGGGGAACAGAATTAAGGATCTGTTTGAACTTGTAAAAATGCAACAGTTATCTAGAAGTGGTAGATGTCTACTGATATGGTAGCTGTAGACACCTGTCTTGTAGACATCTATATCTGTTAGCTGAACCTCATCTTACATTTATGAATTTTTATCTCTATAGTGAAGCTACCATTCCTGAGAGAATAGCATCTAAAAAAGCCGGAGTCTGCATTGTTTGCAGATGATTTAGCATCTTAGAGCTGGCCAAGTGTATGCTTGGCTGATGAAATGAAAGAACATGTTTCCCATTTCTTGTTTCACACTGTTGAGCTACGACAATTTATCACAGATGTATATATATTTCTTGAAAGTTCAATCTGCAATGACCATAGCTATTCATCAGTCAGAAGGGTCATCAACACACTCAATTAATGACTCAATTAATCACATGTGCACCGTGTCTTTGAGCTGCTTCCTGGAAACCTTCACCAGAGGAACTGGAACTTGCTGAAATGCTCCGAGTAAGAATCTTTCCCGAGCTCGATCATGTGGAGTGTTTCAGTTTATCTAGTCCATTGAATAACCTTGAGAATTGTAGGAAAGTTTTTGCCTTTGCAGCTTGAGCTTTTATCTGAGTCAGCCGCAGGCCTAAATGTTTGCCTTAGAACAGCAGTCATTCAAAATCACTCAGTGTATAAAAATCTTTTCATGTAGATGCAGTCTTTTACCAATGACATTCGCTCAGCATTTTAATGGGATGCAGGGGCCTCTTAAATGCAGACAGTTTTCTATCATCGGCAGCGTGAGGCTTCAGACAACACAAAGCAATGTAACCTCTCAGGAAAGAATGTGGTATCAGCTTCTAGGCTGTCTTGAGGTAGACAGAGATGCTGTGGAGTGTAATGTTCATATCCAGCAGCTTGATTGAGCTCCAAATGCTAAAACATGTCCTAGAAAGGCATTTGCAGTATTATTAACAGCCATTAGCTCACAGATGCTAGATTTACACGAGGGCATAATAACCCTTAGGAATTCTGAAACATCTGGCAAATGGGATCAGGAATGTAATTTTGGCTGGTTTTGACTCATCCACTGAGATGTGGTTCCTCTGAGTCTGCTTGTGAGGTTGGTTGTGGGTCTGAGACAACTATAGCTACTTCTTACTGCCCAGCACTAGGCACTGAGTGGTGGTGTTAGATCACCAGGACCTCAGATATCTCGTGTTTCATCTCAGTGCACTCAGTTTGCCACACTGCTTTAATTGTTTCATTGCATCACAGCAATGCCAAGTCACTGTCAGGCAGCTGCTTCCATGTTCCAAGGGGTGAAATCCAAAACTGTTTCGTTTTGAAACCTGCAGGTGAAATCACTGTGTTGTGATCACATTAAAAGTGTGGCAATAACATCTTACACAGATTCACCCTTCTTTTTGAATAGCATTTGTATCTGGCCCCTAAATTAGATTTTAGGTGAAGTAAATCAAAGTTACAATATTAGTTTTCTATGAGCTTGTTTCTTTAACAATTAGGATAAAGGACAGCACTGGTGGCTTCAGCCTGTGGCCAAGATCAGCTAAGATGGAGGTGGTGCCTTTTCTTCCTTTATTCCCCATATCTGATGCAGGTCTAAACCACTAGGATTTTGTTTACCACTTGGCCCAAAAAAAAAAAAAAAAAAAAAGCATCAGCCTTGCAAGGGAAAGGCTCCAGAGATGCATTACAGCTGGGAGCACCAGCACCTGTGGTTATCCCTTACACCCATGTTGCTTCACAGATCATAGTGCCACTGTCCTCAAGCTTTCTACTATGATGCCCTACTGCCACAATATGATATTTTGATCATTTATCAAAGCCTGCTTTGACTGTGATCATAGCTGCAGTGCACATAAATTGCACGCCACCACACAGTTAGTGTCAAAAGAATAAATAAAACCTATTTTAAAAGCTCTATTCATCATCCAATGATGCCTACCTAACAAACAAAAGGTACGTATGTGTTTTCAAATAGTTTTAAAACATCAGATTTTAACAGCTTTATGAACAAAATGCTATTGATGGAACCTGGGAGACTTTCATATCTCCAGTTGTTTAGACTGTAAAATGGCTGAATAGGGAGAGAAATCCTGCTTCAGGAAGTGTGAAAAGGATTGGATATCAGGAAATAGAAGCATATTGCTGAACAGTACTTCTATAAATATTCTGACCTTAAATATCTTCTTTCATTTTACCATTATAATATTTAGAAATCACTTCAAATGTTCACAGAAATCATGTTAGATGCCACAATCATTAGCTTGAGATTCTCCAATTACTTTACATCAGAACTCTGTCACTCTTCTCAAAAATGAAGACATCCGAGGCCAGAATTTATTCTGAGATGTAATTTTGCACATATCGGGCTCACATAATTATAGGGTGATTATATATTCGAATGTACATTTCTGTCTTGCATTCTTAATATAGTTGAATTAATTACCTTGAAAAAAAAAATCAATGTTATTTCTATGTGTTTTAAAGCAAATTTTTCCTATATATTTCCATCACAATCTGTGACTACAATAATCACCATCAATAGTATTATGACACCCATATTCAATTTCAACATCAAAATTTAAGTATGTTGCAAGGATCCTCTCTTTTCCAGAGAAGAGAACCCCATATGAAGTTCACCAATAACCAGCCCACACTTCAGACGGATTAGCATGTAACTGTATTTGAGTGTGGGATCTGAGAATGCTAAACCATGACAAGCAAGGAAAATCTCTCATGCAGTGTATAAGGTGATATGAAAATATTAGGAAAAATGAAGTTCATGTCACTAAAATCTCCTAAACTTCAGGAAGTCTGTTGTATCCTTAGTTCACTTAATCAGCTAATTTAATTTTGCCTTTGGGAGCCAAATTGCGTTAAGTTAAAATGGCAAAAAGAATTGAGAATTAAAAAGCTGTTAAGACTAATTTTTTTTTATAAAACCAATGCCAACAATCTATATCCTACTTCTTTCTTACGTTTTACTTTGTTATATAAATTATCTGTTTATCTATTTGGCATCAGAAACATCATGCCAGCTGTAATATAACTTGAATATAACAACTTGAAGCAAATTGCAGTGTTTTAAAAATAATGTTTTTCACAACCTTCACACTTCCTACTTGCAAAGTCCTGGAGAGTCCTACAGAATAAACTAGAGTTCAGGGTGATTTATTCTGACATACGGCAGTCCACATAATTTCTTTCCTACAACAAAAGAAGGATGAAAGGAAATTTCCAGAAGAATCACTTGGGACTATTCCACCCACATGCCTGGTGCCTGTGTGTGTTTATGTGTCTGCGTCCTATACTGTAACACACTAAACGGATCCTGCTCTGCTGCTGTGGTCCATCCACAATGACCCGTCACAGGCTAGGAAATTCTCTTATCTTCACAGTGACTCTGGCCACCATGAACTTGGTTTTCTGCAGAGACAATGTAAATCCCGAAGTAGAATTTCTTCTATAAAGTCTTGGTGAGAAATGGAAGGAAAAATTATGCGCATATCCCAGTACCAATGTGCAGCCTGACTGTTATCTGAGGAACAGGGACTGCTGGGGAGAGACGGCGCACAGCGACAGGGCTGCACGAACACAGGACCACAGACACTGGTAATCAATTGCACCAGTGGAAATCTCAACTGGATCTAAAGAACAAAAACCTTCACCATGAGAGTGGTTAAGTACTGGGACAGGAGCCCACAGAGGCTGTGGGAGCTCCACCCTATAAAATTTTCTGAAGTCCCATGGATGAAGCCCTGAGTAATTTGATCCAACCACGAAGTTAGCCCTGCTTTGAGCAGGAGGTTGGTGACTGGAAGTCCCTGCCAACTGAAATTATTCTATTATTCTTTCATTGTCTTCTCCTACAGGAAATGATAGCTGGTTTGGAAACTGAGTTCATCTTCCTTCAAAAATGTTTCATCCATATATAGACCTGATGTGACTCTCCAGACCTTTAAGAGAGTGGTTTGCAATCTTTATCAATCTGTGGACATGAAAATATTTCCAGTGGTGTTCCAGATCTTAAAAGCAGGTTTAAATCTCTTCAGAGGAAGTTTCTTTTATTTAGTTAGTTTTCACAGATTCTTTATTAGTAGGCCACAGATGCCTACGTGTCCATATGCCACACTGAAAACTCTTGTTTTGATAGTTCTAATGAGAACAATGTTGGATCAAACTCGACTTTGATTATTTTGCAAAACCATCCTTTCTAAAGAAATAAATTTGCACTTAGTAGTCTGTGCTTTCTCTGTGTGTCTCTTTTCTTTTTCCATGCGCAGGCTCCCCTTGAGTAAACAGCCTATAAACCAAAGAATATCACATCCCATTTTTATGTAGGAGAAAGCAGAGATCTTTTCTCCCTTAAAATATTGTGAAATGGGAAAAAAATAAGCTACTTGGCATTACTAGAAAGAAAAAATTACAAGAAAGTTTTATCTGAGAAGTTTATCTTATAGAGCAGACAGATTACATATTAACACAGAAAGTCATATGGAAAAATATATGTGTTCACAGAGAGAGTGAGTCTTAAAATCTATGCCTCATTCTACTCCTTATATAAAAGAACAGAGGAGCCATCTGAATTACCTGTTTCCATTTTCCCATCTTGTGCTGCAGGCCCATCAGGAATTACACTCTTCACCTGGAGAAACTCATCCGGCTCATCCCCACCAATGATGGTAAATCCAAAACCCATGTTGCTTTTCTTAAGAGTTGTGCTGAGGAAAGTCCCCTTCAGCTGTGATGCATCGCGGGTGAAGAGTGGTTTTTCTACATCAGTCAACACAAACAAGAAAGACAAAAGTTCTGATCTAGTCACAGCACAGTGGGGACAGCAGACAACAATATTGGCTGACAGCAGGTGACAGTGTATGAAAACCAAGGAAATAAAGAGTGCAGGCATTCCAGGAAAAAAATATTTGTGAGTTCTTGTATTAATGCAAAGCTTATAACCTGTTTCTTATCTATGGCAGATCAGCTATAAGTGGGGAGTTATAAATATTCTTTCATATTAGAAATACATTTAGAAGTGGGTATTGTGTAGCTAAAATAATTGCAACAATAAAAATGATCTGTGAGGTAATTTTAAAACCTCTTTCCTAACCTATAAATTCAGCTTTGTCTACAAAGCAACACATTCTCCATAATTCCCCTCCCACCCGCAATAAGGCAAATATGCCCTGAATATCTTATTCCATTTGTTAACAAGCAATGCTAAATATTAGGTGAGCTTTTCTCTCCACAAACACGTGGGGTTTTGGCATCCAACAAGTGACACATGTAATGGCTGTGCAACCTCCGCGTCCCCGCTCCGCGCGCCTGGGTGTGCGGTGTGGGCGGTGGGGGGCTCCCGGTGCCTCTCTCCCGTGTGGCGCTTGGTGAGGAAGGGTGGGAGGAAGGTGCAAAGGTGGTGACTTCAGCTGCTGTGTCTACGCCCGCAGTGGTGGGGCTGGGCTGGGTGGCAGCAGGGGACATACCGTGCAGCCTGCGCGTCCCGGCGGGGTCGCGCCGGCACTGGGACAGGTCACTGACGCTGCGGGACCTCTTGGGAGCGGGGCGCGGGTGGGCGAGTTTGGGTCTAGGTAAGGTTGATGAGGAGCTTTCTACTGTTACAAAGGAGAAGAAGCCTCATTCTCTGGGTATAACCTTACGTTAAAGTTTATTCGTCTCTACCAATACAGTTTGCTGCTTATACAGCTCATTTTAAGCACATTAATTTTTACGTTACCAAGAGGCTGTATTCTTGTAAACTCCTATAACACGGTGCTTGAGGCTTTTAACTTAATTGATGCTTGCTAGATGAGCTAGCTTAGAAACATACTAAACATCAATTAATGGTAATTTAGAGAAAGTACAATTAATTATTTCAGTGTTGCCAACCTCGCGTGCTCAAGAGAGAGTCGTACATTCCCAAGAATAGAATTTATGATTTTATTTAGAAAATTACTTTGGGGGTCTTATTGTGCTCTCTGTTTCTCAGTCTTTAGGAAACACTAGTGTCAACTTTCCTGTCTTTTCGCTAAGCCTCTGATCGTCGGAGTATTTTAGGTGGCTCACAAGTCCCGCAACTCTGGGAGCTCGGCCATTTAGGGAAGAAAAATGCTAGGAGATAGGTGATAACGTTGTGAGATTTGGCAACACTATTGTTTTAATCAGACTATGACAAAACCATTGTCTCATAAACAGGAGAGCAGGATCTTTCATCTTAACTAGGATAGCTGACATGGTACTGTACCTCGGAAACCTTGGGCCTGCATAGGCTTTG
This sequence comes from Fratercula arctica, assembly GCA_947846985.1. Taxonomy (NCBI): domain Eukaryota; kingdom Metazoa; phylum Chordata; class Aves; order Charadriiformes; family Alcidae; genus Fratercula; species Fratercula arctica. The sequence continues at coordinate 201,913,238 of CANTUZ010000001.1, forward strand.
TTCCAAGTTCTGCGTTGGGCATGTTATGCTGCTGTAGCTTCCTTTTTGCTTCTAGGACAGGGTTTTCAAATTGTGTTCTTCTATTTATGTGGCTGGAAAAAATTTGGTTTCGATTAAAAATTGGGTTCAGTTGGGGAAAACGATCATTTTCACAGTAGGATGCTGTATGTGACTTAGGTGTGTGTGGTTAGGTAGCGAAACTGCTATGAAACCCCAATGGGCCTGAGCATGTCCCTTATACTCCATACAATTTTGCTGGGGATGAGAAACGCACAATCCAGCGCGTTGCATAATGAACAGCACTGAGAAGTGTCCTTTCGTTTCAATATGCTGAACTCTGCTACAGAGAAATGGTTTTGATCTATGGGACTACACATTAAATAGCAGTACTGCTGAAGCATGCTACAATAACAGTTTTTCATGGCTTTTGTACAAGCATCGCTCTCTGCATGATTCAAAGGATCTGAACCAGTTCTGTGCATTATTATCGATTAGGTGTAAGTGAAATTACTTAATCACCTACAGAAAAGGTAAAGCCTAGAACACAGAGTGCTTTTATGATTGCAGCTTAGAAATAAAGCTAACATAGGAAATAAACCAAAGATGATTTCTTTTTAGTTCTGTGGCATATATCTGCTCAGCTGCTCAGAAAAACGGCATGTTGCAGAAACTAAGTCAGATGCTAGATTAGAACTACTTAGATGAATATTTGAAATATAAGAAAAGTTAATATGCACAATTTTTTCTTGATGTTTTGCATTTCCTACAACAGGTCAGTAAGTACACGTCATTACACCACTAATTTTCTGCATTCTGTTTAGAACTACCGCCTTAACTACATACTCTCATCACTGTTTAATTTAAAGGATACATTTTATCAATCAACGAGTAATCCTACAATCCTGTCCTGTGATATGTTTCACATGTTTTCTGAAGAAGGCAAAAGAAATTAGTAGGCTGCATTGAACAACTCTGCAAGACAGGATCACGATCGGATCACAACTGAGTTTGCGCTGCAAACATTGTTCAGGGGAAATATATACATATGTCCAGAAGGGCAGGATTTCAGTCATGTCACTCCTTATTTGTACTCACTGAGTTTTGTATGTATTGAGTTCTTCTGAAACTCCAATCCCAATCATGGGCTTTAAGCACTTGGAGAGGTGACCTGGGAACTTCTGAAACTCTGAGAGCTTAAAAAGGGTTGAATACCTTCAGTTTATATTGAAATGACCTTTTATGCCACATTAAGTACTTTTCAGATCCCCTGGGATTCAGATCCTACCACTACTTCAAAGAAAGTAAGTGGCATTGCCATTAAGAAGTGAGATAGAGGGAAGGCCGCAAGTCCTATGGGAGTGCAAAACACTTGGAAAATCAGGATTTAGTGGCCAGAGCTAATGCACTGAGAAGATTTCCAGTCATGTAAAAGAATATTTGATTTAATGAGAGGAAGCCAATGTGATAAATCCTGGAGTCGCTACTTTGTTAACATGGCTATAACTCATTCAAGTGGCTGCTAACTCACTCTTGTACTCTAAAATTTTGATTAATAGTTTTCTTGTAAATTTTAATCTATGCTGCAGACAGAGAAAGTGCCTTTCATTTCTTTCCTTCTTCAGACAGGCTGTTTAAGACTGCAGGCTTTCCTTTCCTAGGCTTTCACTTCCTAGTTAGACCATGCTGTAATTGTCAGGGTCTTCAGCACCTTCATCTATTGCAAACCTAGAAATGTATGATGGAAGGGAGAGAAACTTCACCATTTAAAAATGAAGATAAGACTTATGTGCATTACACATTTCTAGAGTAACTATGAACTACTAACATAAGCATGAAAAAGGTAATTTTCGTGCTACCAACTATCATGTGAGGTATTTCAATACTGTGAAGGAAATACTACTTTTGGCATTACACAAGGCAGTGATGAAACATCACGTGAAATACTGCATAAAGTTCTGATCACCCATGACCAAATAAAATGAATCCATAGAAAAGGTTTTACAGGAAGACCAGTGAATGAGAGAGTCTTCTATGATAGAAAATCAAAGGAGATTTAGCTTTTTATTCAAGCAGAATTAATTCTGATATATAACTGCATTCTAGGAATACATTTGGAAGTAAATATTAGAATGTATTAAAGATGTCAGGATTTCAGACTTGAAATCTGTAGGCTTTTTACAAGGAGAAGTGTGAAATTATGAAACAGCTTCCAACAGCATATATGGGGTAAAATATCGAGCTTGTTTTATGTTAGCATTTGATAAGGTTAAAAACAGGGTTGCTACACGCTGGGTTGAGTTAATTGCTTCAACACAGGGTTCATGTATTATTTTAGAGGCTCTAAAGTATCCTGCCCTGGTCTTCTTTCCTATAGCTTTTGTGCCATATTATACAGATGTAATGGATATCCAAGATCACCCTACAGATCTGCATTTAGGACCTTGCACCATTCTGAGTGTTATGCTGTAGTTACAGGGCACATCTCAGTGCTGCAGGAGGCCTCCTGCAGACCTAAGTTAGAACTTACAGCTGGTTCTGTGATATAAAAAAAGATGGGATTTTAGCTAATGGAGGATGTGTCCATGGCTCAAGGAACATCAGTTCCTGTGGTACTGCTATCACAGCTAGAATCTGTTATCAACTGCCTCTCTGCAGTTTCTAGGTAAAGTTTACATTGTGGTTTAGTCCATTTACACTGAAATGCCTTCAGTAATGGCTATCTTGAAAATGACTTTTTTGTCCTAGCAGATCAGACCAGGAAGACTAGCAGAGGGACTTGCACCAAGGTGTTTGTGCAATCTTAATAATTTTTAGCTCAAATTTATTCCCATATTGTGATTGTTTTATGGTAGTGTGCAGTCTCCAAAGCACAACGTGAGAATTCTACCAAATTCAAACTGCATTAAATATTGTGTCCGAGAGGAGTCAAAGAAAAGAAAATTATACTGATAATCAGTCATTTTTATCAGCCCCTAGACTGATGAGACATGAAACACCTCCCTTTCGTGCAATTTTAAGTGCTATAGAGCTTCATGGCTAAATCAGAAAAATTGCTACTGGTGAGTTTACCTGAGAAAGAAGTTATTAAGCTAAGTAGTTCCCTTGAAAGGACATTCTAGCCTTTCATCTGTCTACTTCAACTGCATACAAAATCGGTATTACTAACCTAGACCTCAACAAGACAAGCCAAATGTGAGTTTTAGAGATGGTTACAAATAAGTGCTTTTGTGGTTAAAATAGATTTTGGATGTGATTCAAAAATGTATTGCTCATTGCTCACAGTATCTAATTCAGTGAGCATTTCTATCTTCACTTTTCCTTCTTTCTTTTATACCATGCATATTAAACATAAAAGCCTAATACAAGGATGAGAATCCCACTAATTTCTCCTACTGCCATTGGGACTGTACAGAAGAATGATGCTGCCTTTTGTTTGCTTGCTGGTCCCAGGAACCCTGAATTTCTCTCTGCAGAGAAGAAGGTGTGGTTGGTGCTAGGCTGCAGTGGGACAACCCCTCAGAGGTAGGATTTGGTTTTGGTTTTGGGCTGCATTTAGCTGTGCAGTTGAAATAGTGTCTCTTGTGTTATGAGTAGGTACTATCACCACCAGCCATCCTTTATGACACAGGCACCATTCTGCCACCTTGTCAGTGAATGTGGCCAGGCGAAGTTGTTTTTGTGGTGGTGTTTCATGTTAGATGTGCTTAAGACAACTGAAACGCATTCTTAGAAGGTTTATGGGCAGTAATGCCTAGTATGCAGATTTTAGTTGATGGCCAAGATATGGAGCCCTGCCAAAATGGAAGCACACCTAAGCATGTGCATCAGTGGGAGTTAATACCTATCTCCTTTTCTTAGCTACTTTAATGTATGTGCTTTTTTGGTAGTTTGTGGCTCTAACTTTTTAAATTGTTGCCTATAACCCACCAAGGTAATTCTGAGGACTAGAATGCCTTAAAAGATGGACATTCTGATGCATAACTTGTTAGTGCCTAAGTCCTCTTTACATTCACATTTTTCAGTTACTGATCTTTTATAATGACAAAAAGACCTGAAATAAGTTTTTCTATTTGAGTATGAACAGAGTGTTGTCGTAAATTGTAAGTGAAGGAGGTATACTTTTCCATAATAAATACCTGTATGGCCAATTTAGCTGTTCTATTAAGGAGACCGTGTCTGGCGATTGAGCTCTGTGTTGTAGTTAATCATCCTTAAAGGGGGAAATAATCTTTTGGCAATTAGAATGCTGAAAGACACAGCACACTCAAATAACCACCCCCTCTCCATAGCACTGCACAGCTAATTCCTGCTAGTTCTTAGTTTATAAATTAAGAGAAATTGCATGAAAGTTAACCCACCTATAGCAAACACTTACCATTTATCTCAAATGTCTACACCTTACAAATGAAGCCTGGACCTGCATAACAAGGCAACTGAAAATTTTAATAATGCCTCACACCTACATTCATGCATAATTAAAAGAGGACGTTATACTGGGGACCTTATTTTTTAACAGAATTTCCAAATACGTTGTGATTAGTCTTTATTAACTTTGCTAGCAAGACCTTTGAGGTTTTTCTTTGTTTCTTTTTTAGCTTTTCCACTGGTTTCAGAATACTGGAGCTGAGCATGGCCGGCCCTTGTAAGGTGAACCTGAGTCTGTCTGCCTCATGGCTCATCCTTACAAACTTCCCATGGGATACAAATATTTCAGTGAGCAGAGCACAAGCCCTTCTTTCACTGACAGTTTTAAAGACCTGCATGTAAAGCTGGACTGGGCTTGAATGTGTGAAAGTTCCTAACCTAACTTTTCATGATTTAACCAGTTTTACGACATAATTAAGAGAGTTTAATGTAAGCTGATTTTATCTAGTTAAAAATGAACTCATTTGTTGAATGCTGGTAATAAAAAAGGTGTGCCTGCCACTTCTTAGCATGAAAAATAGAAAGTAATCTTTGTTTCAAACTTAGTGAGCTCAGACAGCAAATTAAAGTACAGCTACATTTTACTGAGTATAAAATTCCTTATGAATTTAGCACTGCTGCAGTTTTAACGCCATCCTGTGAACAGCCATTCCACTTCTAAAAACCTCTGAGCTTGCAGTAGATTTGATATATCTTTCCACAAATCTTATCTGTGGTAGTATTAATAGATTTGGCACTAACGGCCTTAAAGGAGGTAATTGCATAGTAACACCTGGGCCTGGTGCCTTGCGTCTGTTTACCTGTGGATGGACATGAAATGGAGATTAATACTTCTCCTTTTCTGACTCTGCGGTGAAGTGTGAGCCTCACCGGTGCCAGAACGCCTTGGGCTGCGCTGACAACAAAGCGGGGTCTCAGTAAGAGATTAAGGCACACATATTGCACACCACCAGTTACTCGCCGAAATACACTAAAAACCACTGGGGCAGAAGACTTACACCCAGCAGCTGCATAATTGCACCTGCAGAAATCTTCAAGGCGGGGTTAAGTACAAAGAGACAGGAGAACTCCAGCTCCTAGCTACTTGGAGACACCATAAAAGAACTCAGGCAGAAAGAGAGAGGGTAATTTAGTGGCATTTACATGGGGACTTCAAAAACTTACTTATCATTTTGCTTGAATCTGGACTGACTAAGCGGATTTGGGCTGAGCAGCAGAGCAGGTGGGGCTGCGCTTTCTCACCTGCGGGCAGGGAACAAGCTGGGGACAAAGAAGCAGAGCAGGTGCTCCTGCATTTGGACAATGTGACAGAAGGATTCAGCAGGGCAGTGGCCAAACACTTTTTTCGTTTGTTTGTTTGCTTTGTAGGAGGGCTAGGGAAGGTGCAAGGGCATCCACAAGCTGCTGCTGTTATAGCAGTAAAGAAAAGGGAATCTTAATCTTTTAACCCTCCATAAATCAGAGCTTTTTTGAGCCCTCTGTCCAGCTCTGCCCTGTGCATGCTAATAGTAGCATATCCTGAGGTCTGGAAAAGCTGCAGCCCCGGTATCTGTCCAGAGGGATCCTGCAGTCCAAGTGTTGGTGTGGATTCAAGAGGCGCAGGGAATGATGTCGCGCACAAACTAGAATTTTCTATTTTGTATGAAACAACTAGAATAAATTTACTGCTTGAGTGCCAGGATTTGAAGTTGAGATTTTAGGTCAGGGGCCATCTTCTCTACAGATCTCTCTTCTTTAATAAAAGGAACTAATGGATAGATCTTTCTCAGTCTTTCAAAGCGCTGTCTGCGCGGTGACGGGGAGTGGCTTTCTCCCTCCTCTGCCGTATACTGTGTGCAGCGAGCAGAGTGAGAACGGACCATTCCGAACACGTATCAATCTAGGTTCACTTTGCGTAAGTCTTATTCACTGGGTTAAGCTAAAAAGCAGAGAAAACCATCTTTCTGATTTACTTATTTTATGCAGGAACTGTCCAGAACAGGTTCTACCTAGTACTTCAAACAAAAGCTTTCTGTTGCCCTCTGCACAGAGGAGTAGGAATCTTTTTTTCGTGTTTCATGACTAAACTAAAATCTGAAAATAATGAAAGCAAAGATTGTGCTGTGAAAATAGAAAACTATATTCTCTTATTTTCAGCTGCACTTTTAAGTACAGAATAAAACACAACATCCCTAAAATTTTATATGCAGCGTATAAATAACCTGCCTTCTGGTACAAACAGTGTTAAACATCTGATTTGCAGCAGGGAAGGATTACCCAGAAAAGGATCTTAACTGAGCTAAAATGATTATGCTTTGCTCTTTTCATTGATTAACAAGATATTTAGCTCACTGGATATCGAAACCTTACATAGAAAATACAATATTTCTTTAATGAATATGACCTTTGTATGAGTATCATCTGGAATGATACCATGAACTCAGACCCTGGAGAAAGACAGTGACTGAATGCCTGAGTCACTGATTTGAGACACACTGAATATATCTGGACACATTAGCTGTATTAATGACTGAGAATTCCTGGTATACCTTCAGTTTAACATGTCAAGTAATTGTACCTGTGCCTTGCCAGGCTGAGCACTGCAGAGGATACCGGCATTAGGTTATGACATATTAACAGCAACTTAATAGTGAACTTGGGAACTTACTCAACATAATAAGTGCCATAAATGGGATCATCAATTTTCTCCCAGCCATATGGAAGCTCTGAAAAACAAAGAGTTATCTCTCTCAGTAAATGCAGTACAGAACGTTAAGATTTCTAGTACCAAAACTGTGGATCTTCTCTGGGCATTGAGGGAAATAACTTGATAGTGAAATTAGATAGTGACCAAAGCAAATGATGAATCTTTAACACATACCACTGCAGACACAAGTAGTAGTAACTTGAAAATTGGCATGCAAAACCAGATCTCAGTCTCTAGAACAACACATTTCAGTTGAACTACTTTATTGTTCCAAAAGCTGTGCCAGCCATCAACTATAGCACATCTTGTATGGCATCACCGCCAGACGAAGTGAGGGCATCCTGTTTTCCCAACACGCAAAAAAAGTTCTTTGCTTTCTGAGCTTTTTTCTTTGCTAGGAATCCTGGAAAAGTTGGCCTTGATGGAACAAAAAGAGATTGCCTTCTCCCATGTAAGTACAGTAAGTATACCTAAATATTCCTGAGAAGTTTGTACTATTTGTCTCACTGTGGTGGTAATTCCACAGCCTCCAAAGGCATCCTGTGCCAAAGCTTAGTTATATATCAGGGACATCAAAGTATATAGTAGTACACAGAAGCACAAACCAAAATAAGATATTATAGCATCTTCTGGACTTAAAAATAATTACATTTTGCAGAAATAGAGAAGACATTTAATTGTTAATACCCAAAACATTCAGGAACGCTCTGCCCAAGACTGGCAGATGAGGAACCCCACAAATTTGCAAATAAAAGCTCAAGGGCTTCTTTAATGTAGGTACTTATTTTTTCCTATTATTCTTAGAATATTGTTAGCTTTGAAATCTTCACAGGTCTGCACCCTGAGCTGCTTTTGTCAGGGCTATTTTGTTATTGTGACTTCATATGAATAAATGCAGCATAAAGTATTTAAGCAGGCCACAGAATCACAGAATGGTTGAGGTTGGAAGGGACGTCTGGGGATTGCCTAGCCCAACCCCTCTGCCCAAAGCAGGGTCACCTAGACCAGGGTGCTCAGGACCATCTCCAATTGGCTTTTGAATATCTCCAAGGATGGAGACTCTACAGTCTCTCTGGGCAACTTCTGCAAGTGTCTGATCACTCACAGAGTAAAGAAGCACCACTTTGTTTAAGCAGGATTTCAGTTTGTACCCTTTACCTCCTGTATTGTCACTGGACGCCACTGAAAAGAGCCTGGTTCTGTCTTCCTTGCACCTTCCTTCAGGTATTTATCTAGATTGATAAAATCTGTCTGAGCCTTCTCTTCACCAGGACAAACAGTCCCAGCTCTCTGAGCCTTTCCTTCTAGGAGAGATGCCCCAGTCCCTTCAACATCTCATACTGGGCTCTCTCCAGCATGTCCATGTCTCTCTTGTACTGGGGAGTCCAGAACTGGACCCAGAACTCCAGTTGTGTATCTCACCAGTGCTGAGTAGAGGGGAAGGATCATCTGCCTTGATCTACTGGCAATGCTCTGCCAGATACAGCCCAGGAGGCTGTTGGCCTGCTTTGTTGCAAGGGCACGTCACTGGCTCATCGTTAAGTCACCAAGCATTAGAAAGCCCTGCTGTTGCTCTTTCCAGATCTGCACAGAACTTCAGTAAAATCTGTAGGAGATTGATCCTAAAATGTCTCCCACAAAGTCCTGTGGGACAAAACTGTGGAATGTAATCCCTAAATATTCAAAAAGAAACCAGCTGATGCACAAATCCTGTACTGTTCCTACAGTAAGCTTCATTCCCAACACACGTGTGACAAATAAGGCAATTATTGCTATAACCCTATGACACAGTAGAAAGTATTTGTTTAAATGCTATAGGTACATTTTATTTTCATGTAACCTTGCAAGGTTTTCTTTCCCTAATTAACTTAATGTTGCTTTCATATCTGGCCATGTAAAATTACAGTCCTTTAGAGAAAAGTGATGCAGGTACAGGCAAAATCTGTACATACTTAAAAATACACACAAACACACACGCGCACACATACACACACAGAGACAGATGTGTGCAGAGGTCCCTTTGCCAAAGTGTATTAGTAGATGGAGTTTTTTCCAACTATGCAATTAAAAATAAAAAGTAGATGTTTTGCCCAAATTTAAAAGTAGGTATCTTTCTGCAAATATATAAAGTGTATTGATGCAGAGGACATATTTCATTTTACATCTTTATGAAAATCTGAAATAATTTGAGGATTTACTATTAACCTATTGGCCTATTTTTTCCTAAAGTAATGATACATAACTGTATTTATGAACTGGCACAACTATTGAGAAGGCAAACGGCAAATCCCATTTTCTACTGTAGAAGTCTGTAAAAATTTAATGAATTGGACATATTACGGAGAACACATTTTTAAATGCATGGATTCAACCACTGATTATCTAACATCATAAAATAGCCATGGGTTCAGAAGAAAGGAAATAAAAAATTACCTTTATGTACCCTAATAGATATAAACTCCACGTAAGGCTATTCTCTAATTTCATTTTTCCATTTGAGATGCAGCCTGTAAGCTATGTTTAATTAAAATTCCGTGTTGACCAGTAAAATGGAATTGCTAGAGCACAAACCCTAAGGTCTCTGCACCCACCAAAGTATGGCAGATAAATTTGGTGGAGTGTAGTTTACCACAGAGCTTCTGTTTGAAGAATCTTCTGCTACATTTGCTTTCAGGAGCCCTGTGATTATTTTTCATTACATTAAAAAGTGGCATCTATTCCATTTTTCACTATTGAAATGAAAGATTACAGGACAGAAATACTTTAGTGCTTCATAAAACAGGAAGCTAAGCATTTGCCAAATTAGTGGTGAGGGCATTACATATTCTCTTTTTCCTTTCACTGCGCCCAGTGATGATCATTAGGGATGAGAGTGAACAGTAAACATTTATTAAAGAGGATTCTTACAAAACCCTTGTGAAGCAGATTACTGTTGGCCCCCATAATTTGAACTGGGAAAGGAGCTATAAATTAAAACAATTTCTGATATTCATTTAGTAGCATTAGCATGCTAGTTCATGTATAATTTCTGCAACCAACAGTTTCATGGTTACTATGCTATATATGAAGTCTTCATTTTCATGAGTTCAACACTTCTATCATCCATGTCTTTCAATTCCATTGTCCAGGAGGATTTCTCTGTATAGAAGGAAAAAATTCCTTTATTTTCGGTCTTCAATATTTAATATTGCGTTCCCACAGATCTCCTCCTATCATCCCCAGTGGAGGAGTGTTCAGGAACATTTGTATAATCATCGTTTAAAAATCAGTAATTGTGCAGCATTTGGCAGTGCTGATACCATGAGTGGATGGAAGGGTGCTGTATATTATGTATACATGCTCCAGTTTTCACATTTCATGCTTTATTCCTTACCAAAGAAGCAACATCTATTTAACACTGCAGCAGTCATAAAAAAAAAAAAAAAAAAGATCAAAAAGGTAAAGCTGATACTAAGACACTTTTCTCAGTATGCATCTGGGTAAGTTTTTAAATGCAGAAGGAGCTGCATTTCTAAAAGTTAAATGCCCAATGGTATAAAAAGCCCTTGTATTTTCAAAGAAAGAAAGAAGGAAACAAAGGAAAAAAGAAAGGAAAGACTAATATGAATTCCAGCAGGTCACTCTAACAATCAATGGTAGTGCCTTCTCATCGCAGCCTGCTTATGCTAATGGTCCAGATGCTCTTATTCTGCCTTCTGAAAGCTGTTGTGTTTCAAAATGGTTTTTGATGGTGCCACTTAACCTTCTTTGGGGATGGAGGAAGGAGTACATTTTGGATCTCAATGTACCAAGATGTAAAGACATATTACCAAACCCAAAGATTAATTTTTCTGAAGTTTGTGGAGTACTAACTGTGTTAAAGAGAGTTATAAAAACCTCTCAAGGTTTCAGAACAACAGCCAGCATTGTGCCACTACCCTACTGACAGGCTGGAAAGAAAGATGAGAGCATATTTCTTGAATCGGCTGCAATCAAAATATTTGTATAGTACAAAAGAATATAGTATGAGAGAGAAAAAGAAAATATAATGCCTGCTGTTATTGAAAATGCTGTCAGTAAGGACGTGGAAGCTGTGGAAGTCAGCATGAGTTTCGATCACCTGCCTTGTTAACACCCAGGCACAGGTCAGGAATCCTTTTCTAACCTATATATGAGACTTTTCAGAAAAACACTGTATCTTTCCACTCAACAGCCTGTGTTTGTTTTATCCCTTGCTTTTTCTCTTCTCTTTTCTTTCTTCCTGTTTCAAATTCAGTTTTGCCTTTTCAAGTCAGAGGGTATCAAAAGAACTGGGTTAAAAGTTACAAAATACCGTGCAGCTCCCCAGTCCAACACAATTGCACACTCTTCCAGTTTAAGAGATACAGTCTTTGCAAATATTTATCTGTAAGTCTAAATCAGTGTTCCTCACCACATAGCTTACACAAAAAACTTTGCCTGCAATGCCCTAAGGCACAGCGCACAGATTACCAGGGAGCAGATGCTGCTCATGGCCTGCTGTGCTGCTCCCTCTGAAAGGAGGTTGTAGCGAGGTGGGGGTCAGTCCCTTCTCCTAAGTAACAAGCGGTAGGACAGGATGAAATGGCCTCAAGCTGCGCCGAGGGAGTTTAGGGTGGATATTAGGAAAAGTTTCTTCACCAAAAGGGTTATCGAGCATCAAACAGGCTGCCCAGGGAAGTGGTGGAATCGCCATCCCTGGAGGTATTTAAAAGACGTCTAGATGTGGTGCTGAGGGACATGGTTTAGTGGCGGTCTTGGCAGTGCTAGGTTAATGGTTGAACTCGGTGATCTTAAAGATCTCTTCCAATCTAAATGATTCTATGATTCTATGTCTCGTTTTAATGCTTTTGTTAGTGCGTGTCCACATTGCCCAACTGATACATGAAACACATATAGTAGTTGTGCTGCTGCTCTTGAAACCTTCTGTTAGAGATTGCCATAAGGAAAGAGAGGATAACATTGCTCACTGAAAATCAGTATTTAACCTACTATCCACATACCTGTGTGAATTCTGCTGGGTCACCTATCTGCATACGATCTGGGAGCCCCAGAAAACAACAAAAAATTCAACAGGTATACGCTATGGTAAAATCATTTATACTACCTCAACAGGTTCCTCCACTTAGCCATGTTTCAAATGTCATTGCCTAAGCTGGAAAATGCAATTGCTAACATGGAGTCCTCTATGCCAGTGTACAAATCAAAAGTTGCAGGAGAAAATAATAAAATAAAAAAAAAATAAGTTGAATTGCTCACTGTCTCAGTGAAAATAACAACAAAGGCAGGATGGACAACCCCACCTCCATAGCAAAACCAAATTATTCTTCCTATCCAGGAAGACCTGGAAAACTTAGGGAATGTGCCAACTCCAAGCCAAGCCATGTAAGCTCAATTTCAAATAAACTCATGTTCTCCAGCTGCCATTGTCATACCAGCAAATTTCACAGTCATGACTGTTTATGTTCTGTCTGTAATCACAAACCATTCACGTGCAATTTATTATCATGAATAAAATGACATTATGCATAATTTCTTCTTGCACAATGGAAACAAATGTCTAGGTAACATTCACATCTGATAAATACATCTTTGTTCTGTGCAGCTTATTGTGACATGCTACATCCTTAATAGATCACTTAGTAGATCCTTAGTAGATTACTAAATATTACTATCAATTCAATATTTTCTCCCAGCATCGTTACCAAGTGAAATATTGCCAGCAGTAGGTGTACTTGATCCCTCTGACATGCAGAACTGTGTAATATCTAACCAAGATTTGCATTACTACAGTGAAAAAGTACCAACTGAATTACTGAGTTTTAACTACCAAAAAAGAGTTCAAAAAGGGCTTTTTAACTATTAATGCAAATAAAAATGAAAAAAAAAAGTAATTAAAAAGAAAATAGGGTAAAAAATGCCTTACATGTTGAGAATTTAGTTAGGTTATCATAGGCAGTGCTTGAGATGGTTTCCTTAATAAAGCCTTAATAAAGAACTCAGTTCTCAACTGTTTAGTGGGCAATAGCTGAAGCTGTTTGGAGTACTCTCCATGGACCTTTTCAAGCGAAAGCTTAGAGTTTCTGTTAAAAGATCCCAAACAAACTACAAAATCCCATTTTCCATGTGTTTAGAAGTAATAGACTTAGGGAAACCAGAAATACTCACTGAAAAATATTTATTATTAAAACTTTAAATTTTTTTCATCAAATCATGCTATCCTTTTGTCTTGTTCTCTGTCCTTAGTCTTGTGTTATTTGTGCTGGGTACTTGGTTTGTATTACAGAATTTTGGGGGAGACAAAAGCTTAAATCAGCTCTTTGTTGATCTCACAATTCCCGCTAAAGTGACTAGAGTTTTGCTGGGGAAGGAGAGACCACTAGGAACCGCTGAAAAAATCCCATTTTTTAGCTACAAGTTCTTGCCCAGGAGACTGGATATGAATGCAACCAGGCTTCCATGGAATAATTAAACAGCAATGTGCCTTAGCTTCCAAGAATAGTTCGGGATAATTTGTGAATTCTGTGTTAATTACATGTTATCTCGTTTTTAATATAACAAGGGATACATCTGAACAGGGTCCCTGAAACTCATTATCCTCACAGCTCCTAGCTTTAAACCAGCTAATGGGGGCACTGCAAGGAGTGAAGTCACTTCAGGGTGAATCTTGGTGCAGAATGTGAACTTGCCGGAGAAGCTCAGCAGATGCCCCAGCGGTTACTCACAGACATGGCAAGGAGCCGCGATGGCACTGCCAGCTGGTTCAAAGTTCAGACATGCACATTAAAGGGACTGTCACCCGCACGCTCGTTTTACCAGCAGAAAAGGAGCCCCAAGTACATCAAGTACACGCTGCACTATCAATTTGTATTCCTGAAGTTCAGCAGATTTGCTGCACGCCACGTACAGCTCCAATGTGGAAGATTCTGCCTTTGAAACTGATTTTATTAACACAGCTTTTTTTATGCTATATTCTTTAGACTTTGAAGAAAACAGACTGAAAAGAAACATTCCTTTTGATCTTTTGGATGTTCAAATCTTTCAGTGCTTGTACCTCATTACTGACTGTATCAATTCAACCTTCTTACAAACCAGTGTTTTCTACCTAATAACTGCCTGAACTCGTGAAGTTAGACTTTTTTTCTATTGGCTTTTCAGTCTCTTCATTTATTTATATTATTTCCTTTGCTGTTAAATGTTTAACAACATACCCTGTGAATTTATGGACTTACTGAATTTACTCTTATTATATAACCTAAAACCTGCAGTTTGGCTACTGACCTAAATAGCCCCATAAAAGCATGTAGCTACGAATAGTGCAGGCTAGACCTCATGGGAAGCAGCTAGGTATTCTGTTACTAGTATCTCAAATTCATATATAAGCTTCAACACACTTTAGCTATCTGCTCACCTCTTAACCGCTGGTACAACAAAGGAAAAAAAGCCTATTATTCTCTAAGAAACCCAAATAACACATTTTAGTGCTACTTTCAGTGCCAAACCTTACTAAAGAGGAAACAGGATTACTCTCAGCCTCTCCTCCTCACAGGGTAAGCGCTCCTGCCGCTGACCATCTTCGGTGACCCTCTGAACTTGGTCCTGTGTATCAATCCAGTTTATCTTGTATTGGGGGTCCCAAAACTAGATGCAGTATTACCAATGTGGCCTAACAAGTCAGTTCCCAATCTGTACTGTTGCAAGATTTTCCTCCTGCCCAGGTACAGGACTTGGATTTGTCTTTGTTGAATTTTGCTAGGTTTCTGCCGACCCGTTCCTCCAGCCTGGCTAGGTCCCTCAATGGCAGCCCTGCCCTTCATCATGTTGACTGGTCGCCCTGGGGACACCTGCAAAGTTGACTTTGTTGCCTCCTTCAGACTCTACATAAAGATGTCAAAACAGGACAGACTCTGCTATAAACCCTTGCAATACTCCTCTTGCACAGGCATTTAGGTACAGCATGGCCCATTAACCACTACCCTCTGAGCCACACCACCCAACCAGTTGTTTACCTATGCATTCTCCATCCATCCAGATTTTTAATGCCCTAAGTGCCATACACAAATATTGTGGGAGACAGTGCAAAAAGTCTTGCAAAAGTCAAGGTAAATGACATCCACCACTTTTGCTTCATCCACATATCCAGCCATTTTAGCATAGCAATCAGATCGGTCAGGCATGATTTGCACTGGGTAAATCCACACTGTCTGTTCCCAGTCATCACTCTCTCCTTTGGGTGCCCAGAAATGTGTTCTCAGAGGACTCATTTCATTATTTTGTCAGGGACGTGGTCAGGGCCTGTCACCTGCCAGTGTCCTGAGTTCCTCTGCCACAGCATCTTGAACTTCACTGTTTCAAAGCTGCCATTGATTATCACATCTCCCATTAGTTCTTGCTGTTAGTTCATATGAGGTCCAGCTGTGCATCACCCTTCATGGTGGGCACATCTGGTACTTATATTGAGCTTGTTGCCTGCTTGTCTCCTGCCTTGCTGCCCATCTAGAAGATGTCAGGGAGGATAAAGTTCCCCATGAACACCAGAATCTGTGATCAAGAGACTTCCTTGAGTTGTTTAAAGAAGGCTCCATCCATTTCCTCACCCTGACCAGGGGGTCTGTAATAACAACCCACCACCAAGTCTCCCCTACCAGCCTCTCCTCTGATCTTGACCCACAAACTCTCCATCAGCCATCCATCTATCCCATGGGAGAGCTTCGTACATCCACGTTGTTCCTCCACACAGAGGACATCCCCTTTTCTTCATCTCCCCTAAGCATCTTTCTTGGTCAAAAAGGTTATTTTACCTTGTTTCTGACTTATTTTCAAAATAACAACACTAAAGTTTAATTAAAATTTCAATCAACATTAGAAACATCTGTTTCATGACTTCATTTGGCTCACTGGGCCTTGAGAGTCTCAAGTCAATGTTTCAAAATGAAGCACACAGCATAATACTTTCTGGTTTTTTGTTTTTCTGCCATGTTATTACACCAAATAGCAATTACTTGATTTTATGTGACAGGCCAGTGAGGCAAATGGATAGACATATTGTAAAAAGAGATCAGAAAATGTAGCATCTATAGTGATAATGAAAAAAAAACCAAAACAAAAAAAGCCAAGAACTACTTTGTATGCTTAGAATGAACTGATTATCTGTGGGTGGTCCACAAATAAAAAGCTATCCTGCCCAGACTGTAAAATTGCATAGGTACATCACTTATTTGTCATGAGCTGCAGCTACCTCAGAAGCATCACGCACTGGCCTTCGATGGAAGTCTCAGGGCAGATTAAATAAGCTAATGCTCTGATCAAGTACAAGACATCTTACATTTCTATATTTTATTTCTAAGTTGTCAATAAAGTTGTATGCAGCTGGTTAGAAGAATCATCCTCAACATACTTCCTATATGATCTGTTTCCATGACTACGATGCTTTTTAATAATATGTTTTCACAGTTCTGAACAGTAGCTGGATATATGTAATGCAGATACATTAGTTGTTTAAATAGTATTTGATAAAGTAGATAAATCAATACAATTGATAAGGGAGATTACATTGCACCATGGAAAATTCAGGTTAATACAGCAGCTGCTGAGGCAACAGCTCTTGATTTATACCAGTGAAATTAGCTTAGAATCTGGTTTTGTCTCCTCAGTGGCTTCATTGACTTGTCTAGGGTGAGAACTTTAGAAGTCCCATCTTTTATTACTTTTGCTTTGTTGCACAATAGATAAAAATCTGCTTTAGTTGCATGTAACTGCTTTCTGAAACTTCTTGTCATAACTTATTCATCGTTGTGCATTAGTTATATTTATGAGGACACTCAAATTGAGTCACTCCATGCTTTAAACATTATGTTAAAAAATCCCTTGGCATTTGAATGACAAGGAAATATGTATGAATTCAGAAGCTTATTTTTCTTTATTTGAATTGTAATGCCATCTGCCAAAACTCTCTCAGTATGGCTCTGTGACAGCATCAGAAAGAAACTGTGCATGAGAAACAGGTGTACGGTCCTTTGTTAATCTACCAGACACATTTTGTTTGCCGTTGTAAGGGCATTTTGCAAACGTAGTGTCCCATTAATACACTGATTTGTGACAATGACAAAATAATCAGGTTTCTAAGTCGCTTTTCCTTCAGGAGTTTTAACTGTATGGGATACTAATAAGACAGTAAAGGTCTACCCATGTTTTCTTCATGTTTTCACGTTCAGTAATGTTGTCATATAACCAATATGTTACAGGAAGGAGAAAAAAAGGCGGCAAAACAGCACTTTCATCTTCGTTGTCATTATTTTTTATTTTTATGCTCTTCAATGTTATGAAAAGTGGCAACACACATATTTTCCAGTCCTTTCTTCCTCCTCTCTTTCTTCTCAGTGTAAAACCTTCCTAAGGGTGAATAGAGTAGTAAGCCAAACACTAGAGAGGGTACTAAGAGGGTACCGTGTTAGAGCGATGGGATGGAGATGGGAGAGAGGGATGGAGAAAAACAAAGGGCAGGCTGTGGTTCTTTATGTGTCTTGTTTATCGTTAAGCATCTACAAAACCCTTCAGGTTCTTTTTCCAAAGAAAAAAGTCTCTTAATTCTCCCAAGAAAACTCAAATCTCCTTCAAAGACAAGCTGTAGTTTATTCCTAATTCTCCCTAAACC
This sequence comes from Fratercula arctica, assembly GCA_947846985.1. NCBI lineage: Eukaryota > Metazoa > Chordata > Aves > Charadriiformes > Alcidae > Fratercula > Fratercula arctica. The sequence continues at coordinate 201,931,000 of CANTUZ010000001.1, forward strand.
CAGTAGTTTCTTACCAAAAGAATTTGTTCCTCCCCCTGGCTCCTTCTTGAGATTCCATCCTTCCAGCCCCCACTGGTGACGCAGCCCCCCCTGAATTCTGCTGGGCAGGAGCACCTCTGCTGATGCATATAAATCTGTCTTTCCCATTCCCAGAAATTCAGAGGGGAATAAGATTATAAAGACAACCAAAAGACTGCTGTGGCTACCTCAGACAAAGCATATCTGCAACAGTGAATGGAAGAAGAGAGTGTCTGCTCACTTTTTTCATTCCTGTGCAGCAACAGCCTATTTGCACAAGTCAGGGGACTTTCTGGTTCCCCAATCATACAACTACCTTTATCATAAGCATCAGCCCAGAGAAATGAGGTATCTGACTTTCACGATACTGCTAATACATAATTTTGGATTCAGCAACTGATCTACTTGAGTTATTCCAACAGAAAGTAACTTCTTCCTCAGTGTATGCCCTTGCTTTGTAGCATCTGGTACAGTTTTGATTCCTGCACAGGTATTATATTAATTAATTATTTAAATTAAATTAATTACTTTTAATTGTGTTTGTACTTAATGGTTGAAGGTAGGTCTCCAAACTGAAGCTGTACCAACTCTGTGGCATAATAAACAAATCTTAAATTTCAACCCCTCTTTTTCTGTTCGTCTTTTAATTTCTGCTCTTTACTGTTCTCCAGTTTCTTTAGCTCCTTAAATATCAAGGTCACTACAAATTGTTATAAAAAAAAGAGATCCTCCAAACTGCTTCGCCTACAACTTATCCCAAAAGATGTATAGTCTACCACAAAGTTAGAATAGACAAAGTTAGAAAGACAGAATAGACCCTACAGGGACCCTGCAGAAACACCAAACACGAAGACTGAACAGACACCTCATGGCAGTATCTCATTTCAGCCCAGCTCTCCCTGAGTCTATTTTACACCTTTCTAATTACTCTGTAAGCCAGCTTAGAAGTAATCAGATATAGGCATACAAAAGCATACCTTTTACAGACTGACCTAGGGATGCTTGGTTGAAATTTTTTGAGGATTTCTCCTTCTGGCTCATGAGAACAATTCAGACTGAATGCTTAGGCTGGGTCACCTCAACATCAGCACACCCTGTTCATAAGGCTTAGTAAGAAGGGCAGCAGCATGACCTTACTGACTAGAGCCTCAGTCACTTCAAAAAATACATGTATGAGGCCTAAAATAAAATATAAAAACTACTCTTCAACCAAAGTTGTACCTAAATCAGTAGAGAGGAGTCTGAGGATTTCAGACAAATAAACTGGAGAAACTGCAAGCAGGAGAAATGGAGAAATTAGGCTGTGGCAACATGGTTTTTAAGATTGATTTTGTTGTCATTGTCTGTAACAAAGCTTAGTTGTAATATAGCCAGGGAAGAGCAAATAAGCACAGACCAGAACAACTTTTAGTGGCTAGTTATAGTTCTTTTTATTCATTTGTAGTCTTCATAAAACTTAATAAACTCTACTGGCCGTCTGCAGGCAGAACTCAGAGGATAAGAATTTTATTGGGACTTTTTTGCTGGACAGGCATAGAGGCTATAATTATTATCTTAAAGTCAAGCAGAGCTGGAAGGGACTCGATTTTACGTCTCTCTCGATAGGCACTCCTGGCATTGTAACTGTAACGCTTGCTTTGTACTGCTGTAAAATGTAATGTTGGGACTATCATCCATAACTTTCAGATGCAGAAGAATGGGATAAATTAAGTTTGTTTGCAATTTATGATATATTCACTGTGTGCACTGATCTACAAGTAGTTAAGTTTTTCCTTGGTGGACTTTAATTATTTTGAGGAAAATGTTATATGCCTACAGTGTGCTCAGTTCCTAAGTTTGCCTTTTGTGCTGAGCTGCAGTCAGGATTTATGGATTTAAACTAGTGTCTATTTTCTTCTTTGATATGTAATTAGGTGCTTGCATTTCACAGGCTTGGTTCACATCTGGTTCACTGGTCTGTTCTCACAGAAAAAGATTATTTCTGTATCATGGGAAAAAATAAGCCTCCAATCTTTTATAAAAAGTCTTACAAATGCGGAGAACTGAATGCTACATGCATTTTAGGTGCATATTTTTCCCTGCTCCACTGACAAAGTCAGTTGTGCAACTGCCGTGTTTGTAAAATGGTTGGCTCTGAGCACTTGCAACACCTGTGGCAGAGGCAGCCTCTGCCAGCCTTTTACTACACAGTGAAATTATAAAAATGTATTAGTTTTCCACTTTGCAGTTGCAGTCCTAATTACACAATGCAGCTGGTGCTGCAGGAAAATCCGTGCTGTTTAACAGTAAAGGAATTTAAGTCGAAGGAGTGAAGATGGTGTTGCTTTTCCTCTTTAACCTCTTTTTTTCCTTCTGCCATTGTAAAATGAGTAGATGATGAGAAAGGGCAAAGGGACAAGCAGAGTACAAAAGATGGGTGGAACTGAGTGCGAGAAAGCATCAGTATGACAGCTGAGGGGAGGAAGATACGTTGCTATGAATGGCACAATGGCTGGGGGAGTCTTGCTTGGACTGGCCCTGAAATTGCTCATTTCCCTCCATATCTTACTTCTCTCATCCTTTATTTGGCAATCTCTTCTCTTTTGCCAGTTACACTTCCTCCTTTTTTCTCTTTTTTCAATTTTATTTTTAGTTTCCTTTCTCCTTTTTTTTTTTTTTTTTTTTTTTTTGAAATCGTTTGAGTCAGTAACAAACAGGATACCTCTCGCTTTCCTAGAAGTGATGGAAGGCAATGGTATTTCCTGCCAGTTAAAAAAGGAACAAGTGCTTATGCAATGTGTACCATGCAGCCTAAAGAAGGGAGAATGTGTTTACAACTTCCGAGTTTGCAGAAGCTGAGCCTGGATATCTGTATCAAATCTAAAAGAGAACGGGGACTGGTTTTCAGATCATGAGCTGGCTGCTCCTTTAAAACACAAAAAAATGTGATACGAACATGTAACTCACTAGTGAGTGCTTAGTATGACAAGGTTTTTATAAAATTGAAAGTCATTTAGATGTCAGTCTCAGATTCTCCTAAGAATATTTGCATTTTGTTGTCTCTCTTTAATAAAGGTAATTAATGCCACTCAGTTCTTTTAGGACCACAACTGTAAACAGGGTAAGTATGGGCTGTACCAGGAGTGTCCTAAAGAGTCTGAAGTTCACAACATTTAATCATTATATGCTCAGATTTCCTGTACCCTGTGTTCTTATCGTAAGTATGACACTATCTGCTTACCGCAACAAAATGGGGAGCTCATGAGCAACCGCAATCCTACAAGCATCAAGGTCATTCTCGTGTCCTTTCAGAACAGGACTGTTAAGAGCAATTGGGGTCAGATAGTACCTCTGAGCTAAACTCTGCCCACTGCTTCATTTGCAGGTCAGACTTCTGCCATTCAGATGTTACCAAGGTTCTGAAATAATTTAATAAAGTGAAGCGAGACACCAGCTATTCACAGCAATCCATCACCAGCCTCCTCATCCACAGTTAGTTACAACAGAGCAAGCGGAAAAACATATTGAAATAGCCAATGCAAGTAATGAAGAATATTGAATATTGTATTAGTATCAAAGTCCTGGTAATCTTGAAAAATTCTTAATCAATTCTCAATCCTGTCTGTTCACACAAGAAAAATCTGGAGTCTGGAGGGTGTTCTGACCTAAAAATGACTGGCAACAGCACCTTCTTTGCTGTAGCAAAAGTGATTCACTGCAACCAGACAAGAATTAACACCATTTCACAGCTCCAACTATCCTTGCATGATGGAACTTACCTTCAGCCCGGCTCATGTTCTTGCTCTGTTCTCTTTAACATAATTATTCTTATGAAAGTTTTGCCATCTCTTTTTGGGATCTTTCTTTTAACCATTAATAGCAAGAGGATTATTTATTTTTGTTCCAACAGAAAATATTAAAAAAGATCTTTAAAAGACTGGAATTTTGCTGTAGTTATATTGCTGACTGTGCTGTTCCGTGTAATCGCACTTGTCCCTCGTGAGGAGAAGCTCTCAACAAAGGGCTCAAATTGTGATGCAGAGCATATGACTTTGGTACAGATACTGTTAGGTTTTCTGCAAGTCAAGGTTACACTAATAAGCCAAAGCCTTTCATTCATACCACTATGCAAACCTGAGATAATCTGGGCAATTCTCCAGTAATGAAAGAGAAGGAACATTAAGCAGGGCAGAAGGGCGAAGGAAATACAGATGCATATCATGCGGAAGTAGCCACAGTAGAAACACTCCTGCGCACGGACAGAGGAATTTACATCTGCCACTTGCAATAACTTTCTGGCCCTGCGTGGTCTTTGTACCTGCCCTGCTGGGATTCAGCTCTGCACAGGCAGCCCACAGCACAGATTCCTTCTCTCCCAAAGAACATGCACCAGTTTCACTACCTCATGGGAAGGAGTAGGGTTTACGCATGGCAATTATCCATTACCCACTGTCTTATCTTAGAAAACAAGAACTCTTAACAGAGGATTTTTTCTGTCTTATTTTAGCTAATCTAATGGCCAGGAAGAGATAAATCCTTAAGAAAAACTATTGCTCTTGCCTCATAAGTAGGCTTGCCCACTTATCTGTTTAATTTTTGATAAATTGATAAGCATTTATGTTGTTAAGGATAATTAAAGATGTGACAATAAAAGAAAAAAATACAATAAAAAACAAAAATCAAGGACATCAGCACTCGATCTTGTGAGAATAAAATATTGGATTAAAGAAAGGGAAAATTCATTCAACTACTGCAATATGAATGGTCATGAGACACCAAATATCGATATGAAATTCAATTTTTAATCTATCTAAAATGTATGTCTTTGATTTAGACTCACATCTAATGCAAATCAGATTAAGTAGAAGAAAACATTTGGAAGACAGAAAAAAGAACAGAACAAAATGGATAGCTTTCTCCCCTCTCCACCAAAATAAGACCTTCATCTATTATGGATAGCACACAAAGGCCCTGAATATTTTCCCTAGATCAGTTTTTACCTCTGTATCACTTTAAAAAAAAAAAATAAAAGAATCTAAAAGGACATTTATGATAATCTTTGTGTTACCTAGAAGCTGAAAATAGGAATCTCTGCTGAAGGTTCTACTTTTAGCATTTCATTCTATGATTCTGTGTTCCCTTTCAAAGAGATATAACCTGATAAAATGAAAAACAGGAATGAAACAAATATGCATAAGCAGACTTCGAAAATGACAAAGTGTAATTTTCAATTAGGATAGTCTCCTTTGTGTTGTCCATTCCAAATCACACAGTGGACTGACAACATGTACAGACTATTTTTCACATTTGCCAAAGAAAATACCTTGTAACTCCATTGGTATGCAGTTGATGCAAGATGAAAATGATCAAAATAACAAAACCAGACAGTGTTGCCATATGTTCCAGTACAGAAGCAAATTATAGTACATTAACACCCCATCACTATCATATAAAAAGGCTGCAAAGATAAATGTTCCCTAAAAAAATATCTACCAAAGGATTAAAAAATATGTAAGGTAATAGTTTTAAATCCTCCCCCCACCCCCCCAACCCCCCTTTTTCCTTCAAGGTTCCTCTTCTTTTTTCATTCTTTCTTCCCATTATTACTATTTTTACAGATTCTCTCACTAGGTCTTTTTACTATCAGAGATCCTGATGTTATCTTTGACCAGTAGCTCCAAGTACATTTTTCTTACAGTTAAATCTTCCAGGAATTATAGTTTGAATAGCTCAAGAAAATGTAAGCTTCTTATGTCTGATATATCAAAAAATCATGGCCCACAAATTAATGGTCCTCAGAGCCTCAAATTGTAGTGTTATATATGCTGGTCTGTCAAAATACCCATTTTTTGTCAATATGAAATATGCGACTTGCCTAATTTAGTGTTTTAATAAAAGTCTAGATTTTCTCATTTCAACCCCATTTCTTTTTCCCATCAGAATTTATTTCCACTTGAAAGAAATCTGGGATTAAGGTAGACTGTGCTTTGGTTTTCTACAGTTCTAGCTATGCATGGGTATTATTCTGGAATAAGAGTATCTTTTACCAGTTTAACCTTCAGCTGAATACTGAACGCTTCACATATACACAAGGATGTAATGCTAAAAATGAGCAAGAAATACGAAAAGGATGAAAAGTCCCTGTATTCAAGGTTCTGCTTCCAAAGTATATAGATCTACTGTATTCTTCAGTTTCCCTTTTATCTTCAGAAGAAGAAAGGATAATTACCTATATGCTAAAAACTCCAATGGAATTGCAGTCTTCAGCAGAAATGAAGGAGGGCTTTGAGCAACCTGATCTAGTGAAAAAATGTCCCTGTCCACAACAAGGGAGTCGGACTAGATGAACTTTAAAGGTCCTTTCCAACCCAAACCATTCTATGATTCTGTGATTATAAGGATAATTGGTAACATAAATGATTATGGGATGTAGGAATGTGGACAACTTGTCCCTAGGAATTCCAGTTTCTCTACAGCTGAGTTACTTTTCTTTTACTGCTCCCATCCCTCCCTCTCTTTTCTCTCAGTCACTGCTAAGAGATCCTTTTTCCAGATACTCAGTTCCGTTCTCATACGTCTTCCCACAAATGGAAAGATTTTTAAACCTTTTTTTAATAAAAATTCTTTACATGGTATCTCTAATAATTTGGGTTGATTCACCCTGAATTAGCATTGGAAATGAATCAGAAACCTTAAGAAGTGTTATGATTTCCACAAAATTTTTCAAAAAGAGGCTTTTCTCAGGACTGTTGGTGCTTGATGATGATGTAGGTGGGCTTCTTAGCCCAGAAAGGAGTGATTGTCACTACTTTTTTGAAGCAGACAAATAATATACTAGTCATTTATATGGTGTTCTTCCATCAAAGTATTGATGTTAGATCATCCCGAAGGTCTGTGAACTGATCTTGTGTGCAGTGTGCAAAACCTGACTGGATTGACAACAACCAATTTTCTTGTCAAGGGAGGAGAGCTCTTCACAGGCTCCTCAGGAAGGACAGGCTGGGAAGACAAGGAGTGGAGTTGCCCTTTGTGTGAGTTGGAATGCATGGAGGTCTGCCTGTGGATGGATGAGGAGCCAATTGAGAATTGGCTTATGGGTGAGAATTAAAGAGAAGACAGGTAGGGGTGGCGCTGTAGTTGGTTTCTGCTATGGCTTGCCTGACCAGTAAGAACAAGTAGATAAGACCCTCTACAGAAAGACAGAAGCAGCCTCATGTTTGCAGGTCCTGGTCCTCATGGGGTACTTCAGCCACTGCGATATCTGCTGGAGGGACAACACAGCAGAGGCTCCTGGCGTGCATCAACAACTTTCTCACCCAAGTGACAGTGGAGCCAAAGAGGAGAGGTGGTCTGCTGGACTTCATACTCATCAATAAGGAGGGACTTGTTGGGGATATGAAGGTCAAAGGCAGACTTGGCTGCAGTGACCGGGAGATGGTGGAGTTCAGAGGTCCCTTTCAACCTCAACCATTCTGTGACTCTCTGAGGGCAGAAGACACTGACGGCATCTACAAGGTCTTAAGTAGCCTAGATATTTGGATTATGATTTGCCAAAAGTATGAAAAAATATATGCTTAAAGAACTGCAGAGAAACAGACACAAGAAAGACAATGCAAGTGTACTGTACTGATTTGAGGTAAAACAGAACCAATTTTTTCAGTAATTTAACTTTTCAGTGAAGTCTCTTCTAACTAACTGCACTGACAAATTAATGACATGTTTTTCAGACAGTGTCTGTTTCTAGCAGATAACGCCTGATGTCTATAGTGAATACCAAGGAATGGTATGCCAAGAGGCTTTTGCTTACACTTATTGCTATAACAACCAAGGCCAGCTAGCTTTGTTGTGTGCCACGTTGGAGGGTTAGAAGTGGAAGAGTGTAAAGGGGTCGCACCTGCGGGGGAGAGCGGACAGGACACATCAACAAAAACTGACCAACAAGGTATTCCACCCCATCTGCATCATGCTCAGCGTAAAAGCTGAGGGATCAACGGGGTCAGGATCTTTCTTCAATGGCCAGCGTCTGAGGAGGGCTCTGTCTGTTTGTCTGCCTTTAATCCTGACCTGTGCGTTCCTGAATCCAGATTCAGAATCCAGTTCCCACCTGCCACTGAGGGACTTTCCCAGTGCCTGCCAGTGATGTGATTGTCATCCTGGGAGCTCAATACTCATTTTGTATATATTGCATATATTTCTTTATTTTCTTATTAATATTAGTATCTTTTATTTTTATTATTAATATTTCATTAAAGTAGTTTTAGTTTTCTTTTCAACCCTTAAGTCTCTCTCTTGTTTTCTCTCCCTTCTCTTCTGGGAAGGGAGAGAGAGAGGTTAAAGAGAGCATCTGTTGTTCATTTATAGTGGCCAGCCCAGCTGAAAATACAAAATGTACAAAAAAATAAAATGAAAAAAAAAAATATAATGGGTGTAACAAATTTAGCCTTCATATTTATTCCTCCTTTTGTCCATTTCAGCTTCAGCCTTTGATTCTGGTTCCAAGATGTGTTTCAATGTACAACTTACTCAGGAGGCATACACCTTCTGAAAACACTTACGTGTTGTTGACTGCCTGCTTTTAGCATCTAGATCTTTTTAATTTAAATAATTTTCATTCACATTTGTTGCACATTTAAGAGAAATTTGGTTTTCTGTTTCATAAAAATATTCCCTTAATCCTTAATTGTACATGCCATCTCATTCAAATCTAAGCTACAGGACTCCTAATCACACTCACATACTCAGTAGGTTCTCTCTAATCATGCAGGTAACATTTTATTGACCTATTTCAATTCCAACTCATTAAACACAGCTGTTCTGATGTATAAGAGCCGAATGTAAAAAACCAAATTAAGTGTAAAATGTAAAATTAAGTGTAAAAATGCAAAATCAAGACAAGCAAAACTGCCAATTTAAATTCTCTCATCTAAATTCCTTTCTCAGGTCCACTCAAGTCCTCTGTTTTTTCTCACTCTGAGCTGAGATGTACGTGCAGAACTGCCATTGAACAAAAGGGACAAAATATTGCCCCCAGTCTGTAGTGTGTAAGCCCCAAGAATAGCAGACGTACTTACACTACTGGTGTGAATGAGATAACTTAGGTGCCAGAAACAGTCTAGCCATAGACTTGGCAGCACAAAGCTGCACACAAACTAAATTTACCCTGCTACTTCTGGTGCAGAATAAGACCTTTAAGAGCTAGTAAGGCATCCCCTCAGCATGTTTTGAAAGATGGTTTTATTCTGTTCACTGCATTGAAGTTGTCAAGAGATTTCTTTTTTTGTAAATTCTTCTGGGCAGTGATCAACCAATACTCATTTGTTTGGTAATCACAAAAAAAGTCTGTGTTTTATGTTCTGTGACAGTACAAATTAATAATCACAAAGCTATAGTAGCAACAGGTCAAGTAGGGACAAAACATACTGTTTGCTAAAAACCCACAGTAATCAAGAATCACTTATTCTGGAAAACTAGGCAAACACAATAAAGAAACACAGGAAGGATGTCATAAAAATTTTTATCTGAGATATATAATGAAAAGAGCTTTAGCTACTATAAACAGCAAACCAGAAAACAATTCTATATTCTTATTAGCAGGTTGGAATGGAAGCAGATGGAGAAAATGATAAAAAATGGGATGGATGGCATTTTAGCTTCTGAGCCATACTGTCGAACATTTTTGCTTTTTTGAGATTTCCAGGACATGCAGATACATTTCTATTCAATTAAGGCTGAATTTGCCTCTAGTTACAACTCAGCATTTATTGAATTGCAAGGATCCTTATAGTCAAGAGTTTATGTGCTGACTTCAGGTAAATCATAGTTCTCTACAGCATCATCCTTACTACTGAGGTATTTTATGTTTGTTCTTTAAATTACTTGCTCAAAGCAAAACTTGTTTTTCAAATGTGTAGTTGAATAACTAATTTCTCTAACAGCTTTGCAGAATATTTTCCATATGAAGTGGTAAATCTGGTTACTGTGCTCAGCTTATCCTTTCCACATGGCTACTGGTATTTGTTTACAGATTACCCCAAAATATCTACAAAATACAATAACATTATGTTAAGAAGTATTTAGGTATGCTAGCCTAAACTGTGCTTTTGATTCATGATATTAAACCCAACAGATTAACTGATTAAATCTGAAAAAATAACTGCACCTGGTTTTGAACGTGGAGCTGTTATTACTGGTGGCATCATTAAAGTTGCTTTGAGATTGGTAGCTACAGCTTGTACTGAATCCCTTGGACCGGGGCCAGCTCACATTAAAGTCAATGGAAAGGAAATTTGCATGCACCGAAATTCATCAGAAATGAACTCATGACATTTAGAGCTGGCAAAATTGTATGCATTGGCTCCTTAGTTTTCTAAAAGCATAGATGCTTTACCTACAGAAGCAATGATTATCATACGAGCCGCTGGAATGCAAAAATATGGATACTTTCAAAGGCATAAATGGCAGTCATGTCCTTTGCTCCTATTCAAAGTCACATAAAACATTCCCTTTAATAACATGTTTTGCTCATATGGGGGGTAGCCATGCTCAAGTGAAAAATGGAAAATTTTCTCATTTTATTTAATGGGAAAAGCAGGATCTTTATAATGTCTTTTCTTCAGAATACAACAATGTTTTTAACTCTCAAGTAAAGTAAGCAAATACTATTATGCTTATTTTTGCAGATGGGAATATAGAAGTGCAAAAAGATTGAATTTCTCAAAGTCACTCACTAAATCAATGGCAATGCATGGGACAGAGTCCAGGACTCCTGACTCTCTGTGAGCCACAAGAGTACACTATCTCTCAGCATCATTTAAAGAGTCACCCTCAATGTCAGAACACAGCTTTGTAAAATAAAATTTTGCAAAAGATTCTTGGCAGGGTTTCAGATGCAGTAGTTGTAATTCCATTTTTTTCCATTCATCCTATTTCCCAGGTTTTTGATTTAGCAATATGCTTTGGGATTAGCTCTTGATAACCTTGAGTTTCAGCCAAACGCGGATCAGATAATGCTAATTACAATTAATAATGTGGACAATAGTATTGTAAATTGAGAATTTATCAGGGAATTAATTTTGTCACTGAAAGTTGGAATGATGCTATAAGAACACAAAATCCATAACCAGGGACCAAAGCATGAAAAAGACAGGATTTAAGCCTGACAATATTTGTTCTGAATGGAGCTGGCTCAAAAGTAAATTCGCCTAAAGATCATAAATTGGTCACTCCATAACTATTCAGAAATTGAGAATGAGATTTGGGATAGATTTAGCTGCTGATATTTTTTTCTGGATGAGATTCATAAGGGATAATATTTGTTTCATTCAAATGCAGAATGCAGCTGCTCCCCATCAAGATGTGGCCTTCATGTTCGGTGGAGATTTGAAGCAAATTTCCCACTTTCCAGAAGGATAGTGTTACCAGTGTGCTCAGTCAAAACGCAAAGATTTTCATTTGCTTTTGTTTTTTCACTTATTACGAGTATTTATCTAACAGGGTAGAAACCAGAGTTTACATATTTTCCCATAAGGGGAGCATCCTTCTCACTAGGCTAAAAAATTACACCTACTCTGTGTTTTTACTGGTTGACTGTGTAGAAAATGGCAGGGATTAACTATAAGAGGGATTAAGAAAGAAATGATGTACAAGGGCCTGGTGTTTAAACCTGTGACTGGGTAGACTTCTGCCCATATCAAGACTGATGATTATGATAGATATGATTAACAATATGTTTGTTTTATGTTTAGTGTCTTACAATAAAACATTCAGGATTTATTGGAGCAGGTGGATACATAATATGTGTCATTTCTACGTTCACATCAGCTTTTTCTTTGCTATTCCCTGTGTAGGAGTTAGCTGTCAGGAACAACTATACGAATGATAAGTTTGGGTTAAAATATATGGAGGAAGGTAATTTAGTGATTTGTTGCACTATTCCTGAAAGCTATTTTTTCCAATCACAAAGTAGAAATTTTACATGTAAAATTTTGCAAAATAGGTACATTTTTATGCTATGTCAAAATTTCAAAATCGACCTCTGAAATACAACGTCAGAAACAAACACTCTCACAGAAAGTGTGAGCTTCTAAGTGCCGAACCACAATATTTTAAAAAGTATTTTTGACATATTTAATTTAATGAAAAAATATTTATTGCTTATAGCTATTGTGCAAGCAGCAAAATGTAACTTCTAAATTAGATGTTCAATTATTTTGTCTAGTATCATTAGAAATCTGCTGACTATATGGTAATATTTTCTCAGACCTAGCTACTGCATATTGCCTAATAGTATTACACTGGAATCTGTTTGTCCAAATGAAAACTAAAAGCAAATGATAAAATCAGAAATGACCCCAATAATACTCTTTATAACAGACCTTCCAAACAGCAAGACATATATTGTGCTGATTCTGTCATTAAAATAACTGAAAACTTTCAATGTTTATAAACAGACACTTCAAAAAGACAAATTCTGATCTGTATTTTTCATTCTCCTAATTTGAAGCAGAAAATGGTAGATAAAATCATTACTGTGGAAGTGTTTCAACCAAACTTTACACTTGTTCATATTTCTTTGACTTTCTCTCCTCATCCTTTCCCCAGCCTATTACGGCAATTATGTTACATTCTAAAATCCCTGTAAAATATAATATGATTCATTTTTTATCATTTACAGTGAAATACTGACTTGTATATAAATCTTTTATTGATGCTATTACATATTTACTGCAGCTATACTAGAATGCTTGGTAGAAATAAAAACCATTGTGTATGTGCTGGATATAAAAATCGTAAACTTGAACAAAGGTATCCAGCATGTTTAATAAACTCTTGCACATCAATATCTGAAAACACTGAATGATGCAACAGACAGCAATGCCTTTGCGGCAAAAATTTTAGTTCTTCTGGAATCCTGAACTATTAACATATTTTATTCGTGGTGCACAGGCTTAAAACTAGCAATCCCTGGTGGATGCTTTGGAAGTACAGCATAAATATGGTATTTAACTTCTTTTCAGAATCAGACTGACATAATGAAGCAGCAGCCAAAAGACAGTGAAGATTTTGGAGAATGGCAGGTGACCAATGAAACTGACAACAGTATCATAATAAATACTGAAAACAGTACTATAATGAATTTATTATAATACCTCTTGAAGGGTTTCTGCAACTGTACAGGCACTTGAATTGTTAGTGTAGCATGTAAAATACAGAGAAAATTATAAACATTTTCAAACCAAAGTAATGGTGTATTAAGCTGGTCTTACAGCTCCAGAAGTGGAGCTGACTGAAGAGTAGCCAGACTGCAGTCTGAACGGAGCAGGCACCCAAATATATATATGCACCTGATTTTGTGGCTCTAAAAGCATGCAATGCTTTGCAGGTCTCACTCTTGAACCTTTATACATATGAGGCCTGATTTCATAATTCAGTGGATCTTTTCATAGTATTACCTTTTCAACACTGACAATTTTTTCCTCTTCCTTGCAGAAATACCACGCTGGCAGAGAACTGCTCTAAAACAAATGGAAAACCAAACCCGAGCGAAAAAAAGAGATCTTAGTAAGGCAGCGACTGAGTCTGTACTACCTTACTGTAGAATATATTAAAGTTGCAACATAGCATTGCCATCTTTAAAATCTTAAATAACCTCAACTAGAAACAGCACTTCAGTTTTAGCAGTCATTTTTTTATGCAAACCCATGCTGGAAAACAACCTTATTTAAAGACTTTTAACTCAGTAGTTTTAAACTTCTTTGATAAAAGAACATAGAATAAGCCAACAAAAGAAATAAAATCCTGCTGTGGTATTTGATGCTAACATCTTCACGATACAATTTTTTAGAAGACAGAAATCTACCTGGTTTGTCTCTTCAAACTAAAATCAGAAGGATTTCCTCAAATATACTTAAGGCCTGAAGTGTGACTCACTTCAATTTAGGATCTAGAGAGAAAGAAGAAATAATTGGTCTTGCAAAAAAAAAAAAAAAAAAAGAAAAAAAAGAAAAAAAGAAAAAGATTGGCAGAGGAAAAAGAAACTGCAATGCAGAAGATCATCAGTAATAAAATGGGAGTTTCAGACAATGATATTCTGTAGTGGAGGTAAGGTAACTATGACATAAGTGGAAGCAGGGATGGTTCCTCCTGCTTACAGCTGGGTCAGGTAGATCTGAACAGATCTAACCAATTCCTGTGGCATCCCTCTCTGATCAAGCAATGGAAAAGAGAATCTCTGTTCAGGAAACCTGTCATACAAAGAGATATGTCCATCCTAGCAGGGCCATATTCACCCTCAAACAAATGGCAATTGTATTTTAAAGCAACTAGCCCGTGATTCTGTGGCAATTGTGATGATTAAAATGTAGGCCCAGACCTAGGCGGTTCTCCTGGCAGTATTGCAGGCAAACAGGAGAACTTTCCTGGGTACGACATCAACCTGCAAGACAAGTTGTCCACGAAGCTGCTTTGTAGTGGTTTGGGAGCCTTGTATCATAGGCAGTGCTGGTCACAATTACTGCCTGTCACCAGGCAGCCAGAAAACTCCCGTAATAACCTTCCTTCTTAATAACCTTTCTCGTCTAGGAACAAAGACTAAAACTAAAATTGCACTAGAAACCCGAGTTTTAATGTGTTTGGATTTTCGGGAGTATGTTTCTGCCATCTTAACAGCATTATTTTAACAGTTTCTTTGTTCATGTTGAATTTCATGTGCTGAATTATATTATCTAGGCCAAAGTTTTGCTCTGTCTCCAGGTGTACAGTAAGCTTCAGGAAGACAATTATCACATGGCAATTTCTTCATACCTGAGATTTCTTCCAATATACATTTCACACTGTATATGCTCACAGAAAAGCCAATCTTATAAAAATCCTGTTTCTTGTGAAAGCTCAAATGGAATGCCAGAGTGAGATTAACATTGTGGTTTCTGTTTTTGATTACTTGGTAGTGTAAAGATACTACAGTAAATTAATTAATATATACAGCAACATGGAAATAATGTTAGTCTGAGCAAGGACACCAGTTTTTAAGGTACCTAGAAGACAGAGCACACATCTCTGAAGGGATCAGAATACAGAGTCATGAAAGCTGGAATAGGAAAGAAATAGCTGTATATTTACATGCGCAGTGATGGAAAAGGAAACTGGACAACTAGATCACTTGTATATGTATATTAAAATTAGCAATTGGGTTTTAAACAGGTTTAAACCCATTTAAAACGCTGCACTACCACAGAGTAGTTGAATCAGGTAAACAGAAGTAAAAAGCAGATGGTGGATTATAACTCTTTAGAGATTCCATCTGATAATTAAATCCAACAGCTAAATAATAAGGTTTTACCGATTCTATTACCTGAGATCCACATAAGGTGATCTGACCTCTGAATAGAAATACTGTTAATTAATCTCATTCAGCACCATGGTTATCAGGTAAGTAGTACCAAGGAACCAACAATATAAATATAGTTAGCATATTTATTATATAGGTATCCCCAGGCATTAATTATTTTATTGCTTACTACCATTCCAGCTTCTTTTCTGTACTGAAGAAATATGTATAGGCTGAAATGGTGATTTCACAGTACAGCTAGCTAATAAAATTATCTTCTTGATATTGGATATTTACTTTTCAGTTGAATAGGTGTAAAGGTACACAGTTGTTACAGCAGTTTCACTAGTACCAATGAGAGATGTTTCCCTTGAGCTGCTGCAATAATATTAGTGGTTAATTTGGTTTTAGAACTTTATAGCAACAGTTCTAGTTTATGTCTTTGTAAAGTTTGGGAAAAATCACGACAAAGAAAATCCTATACCAAATGCTTTGGCCCCATGTCATCCACCATCACATTTCATCTGGGAATAAGCTCTCCTGGGAACCACTCGCTGCCAGTTGGCTGTTGTGTGGCACATCAAGCTACTGCTCATCAGTTATCGCCAAGTGCAGTTACCCTGGAGGAAGCACCACTGCCACAGATGCCTTCTTCCAGCCTTTCTCCACTCTGCACCATCACCTCCTAACTCCTCCTATGAGCTTTGGAAATATTTCTAGAAATATCCAGAGAAGCTGGACTGGGAGCCACTCTTGGACTCCTGCCCCTGAAACACCCAAGCCCATCAATGAGGGCTAGATCCACTGCAAAACCCAGTTGGCAGGTAGAGGACAGAAAAAGCTTTCATAGCTGTCTCTTCCAACTTTTGTGTGCTGAAGGAGATTAAATGGGCCAAATACTTCTACCTACACAATGCAATGAGTGTAGGAATAGCTTGGAAGACTGCCTGTGGCCCAGGGCTATCTGTAATGCAGGCCAGATGTAGACAAGGCCATTGATCCTCAGCGTCACACTGGGGAATTTAATTAGTGTTAAATAAAAAGGTAGAGGCAAATTAATTCTATAAAAAGGGAGGTTGAAAAGATTAGAATTGCTTTAAATGGGGGTTGTTTTACAAATGGATATACAGAAAATAAATTGAACATGGTTATCTTTGTTCTGCCCATTTAAATAGGAAATTTAAAGGCAGTAAATTTAAAAGTGACAGAAATAAATTCTTTTTATAAGACCTGGGGAACTCACCACCACAGAGTATCACTGAGACTTAACAGGATTTACAACAGGTCTAGCAATTTATAATGAAAATGAATATCGGTGATAATAACTGAAGGAAAAACGTCCTTCAGATTGAGGTTATATCGCAAGCTAATGAAGGTTAAGAGGAAACTTCCTCTAATTCAAATTAATCTTTAATTGCCACTCCTGGGTTTCCTGTGCTTTTCTGTGAAGCATCTGACATTGCTAGTGTTGATCAGCAACAGGAGTGCCTATGCTCACAGCGTAACATTCTGCAAAGCAAGACCACTAACTTAAAAAAGATTTCTATGAAAGCACTGTAATTTCTATTGCAAGAAATAGCCACTGAGAAAATATTTGTGTGTGTGTGTTTGTGTTTTAACTCTGTGATTTGGCAGCACGTTGTGGGTTGTCTATGTCAGCCGTTCACTGATGGACTCTCCCTTGCCCAGGCTGCAAAAAGAATATTCACCAGGAACACTCCACCAGTCACAGCAAAATGTGAAAGGAAACCGAAAAGGCAGGATGCAGGGATGCAGGATGCAGAGAAAAAAAAAAAGGAAAGACAGAATTGTGGGCCTGACTTTCTTTGGTATGCTTTTGTCAGGCTGTCCCAAATGATTGTCTGTAACAGCAACAGGGCAATGGAAAACATCCTTTAATTTTTAGAATAAATTACATACAAAGCAGGGCATGCAGTTTAAAGGGTTCTTTATCCGAGTATTTGTTGCGTATTCAATTTTTAAATAATCATGATGAAGTTCCTCCCTGATGGCTGTCCTCTGTGAGTTACAGAAATGATATTCCAGAATCTTTTTCTTCAAACAAAATTTATATATAAAATTTCAACCCGTGGAGATTGGCTACTTGCATTCTTATGACAAAGCGAATGCGGGTTATCCAGTGAAATTCCTAACTTGGCAAAGGGACAATGAACTGGTACCCCAAGTTTCTCCCGCCGTTTCAGTAGAATAGCAATATTCTTTTCACTTCCTGTCCTAAAATGTTTCTTTATTAACATTATATTTCACTAAAATGTTTTAATGTACCACTATGGGAACTTTTCCTTGCAAGACTGAAAATCTATTACATTTTCTTAATCACTGAGAGAATACATAAAATTCCCCAACAAATGGTAGAACAAAACTACAAAAATAATATTAATAGTATCACGCAAATTCTTCCAAAGCTACTTTATAGTTATGACAACTAAAAAATTCCATTTACACTAAGAAAACAAGTTTGTTTGTGTCCATTTATTTTCTCCTTTACAATGCTTTTCCAAAGCCATAGTTTTAAAGATTAAAATAATTTCTCCTAAGGACAAACTAAGAATTTAAGAAATCCCACTGTAAGTGCATATTCATGTTTTAGAAACAGCTCAGAAGCTTACATTAGTGGTTCCAGGATGTCAAAGATTTTTTTTTTTTTTTTCTTACCGACAGTTTTACTTCCTGATAAATAAATAATTTTCTTACTTAAATAAGTGTATTTTGGTGTACTGCAAAATACATACCACATAGTGACTCTAATCTGAAAGTTAAAAAAGAATCCTCTGAGCCCTCTGAGTTTGATTTACTACGTACCGAACTGCTTTATAGGATTTGACTGGAAACTCCAGAGACAGCCACTAATCTATTAGTGTACACACACATCTTTTCCCACAAACTTTTACACAGTTAGGCCAGGCTATAAATTTAAATATAAGTGCTCATTATCTTAGCTACACAAATCTTTAGTTAATTTTCATACACTATTACAGAATATGGGTCAAGCTCATTATTTCCTGTCTAGCAAGGATAGTTCCTCCTTTCTGTTCATAAAAGCTAAATGTCATAACCTGTGAATTAAAATACTTGCCTTGTATTCTAGCTATTATTATTTTTATTACTATGCAAGTTCCTCCAGAAACAGGACTTTTTGTTCTGTGCCTACAAGTTCAAAGCCCAAGGTGAAACTTCACACTAAAAATTATATGTGATTAAACTGGAACCTGGCAGAGACACAAACCCGACACGAAGAGTTCAACTCATTAAAAAAACATCAGGCAAGCAGGTGCCTGGCAGTTTTGGTACGACTGAGTCACACAGCAGATGGGGGTGAATACTAAGGGGCAGATCTTAGCTGGTATATATTGTCCAAGCTCTGCTGGCTTCAACAGATCTGTCACAGTTTACATCAGCAGAGATATGCCCTTGAATACTGAATGCAAAAAAGCAGGTAGCCATCTATGTCACCTAGAAACAATGGTAAGAGATAGAATGTTGTAATACGAGGCACAAAATTCCACCTTAAAATCTTAATACTTCATTAGGAAAACTGCTAACTCAAATTCCAGATTTCTTTTTAATTTCTGCATTTTTCTTTTTTGATGTGCAGTTTTTAATTAATAACTCTCCTTGTTTGAATGGAAAAAGTAAAGAATTTAGGTTATAATCTTGTTAAAACCAGTATAAATCCTCCACTATTAATAAAGTTTTATTAACAGTAAGAAGAAAACTGTTTTCTAAACAAGCATGAGCAAGAATGCTTCACGATTTGGTAGTTTTCAGTGGGGCACACAGTTGTGAACCGGCATTTTAAAAATGAACCTTTTAACTCCTCTACAAAAGTAAGACCTAAATTTAAAAGCTTGTTTTCTGCAGTTTTAGGGCCAAATCCTTATTTCAGAGGATATTCCTCCATGTCCTAGAGCTCTGTCAGCTGGAACAATCTTACATACCCTCTGAGAAAGCTATTGATTTTAAGCTTTTGTCATCCTGGTAACAGCATGCATGCTTCATCTTCCCAAAGTCCAAATGTTTGGGATGCCAAGTGTTAAATCCTGTGAATTGCTGAGGGTCCTGATGTTAGAAAATGGTGCATATGGGTACGCAAGTATTGGACATATGAGAGGTGTGCTGTGTAAAGGGAATGGGATGCAATTGTAGATGGTCAACAAGGTGTTACTCAAGAGGATTCATGGCAGCACAGGGCCGTGTGTGACTATGAACCTCTGGCTGCAGTGCATCTCATCAGCCTTTCCCTCCGCTGGATTCCTGTGTATCCCAGATCCAGCACTGGATGGGTTTCCCACATGGACATGGTGGGGCTGTGCTGAGAAAGTCTGAGAGAGAAGGGGCAATGGGAGGTGAGAGCTAGTAAATGTATTGCAAGAACATGTGAGACTCAGCACGTCTAAACTGGTTCACAGAGGAGACATTCATGCCCCAGCCCAGGCTGTGCTTTACTAATTGGAGTCAGAGGGTGTCTGACAGATAGAGCCTCCTGCAGCTAATGGGACCTGTGGCTGAAATGTGATGATTCAACTGTAAAATTTCATCACTGCGAATGATCTTGCACCATACCAGTCCAAATGAGAAAATCTGGAAAGCAAGTAAAAGTCTTGCAGTATGTCAACTTTTCTTCTCAACGGAGCAAACTGGCACTGCTCCTGATCACAGCAAGCCCGAGCACTCTGGTCAGTATGATCTAAAAGCAGATACAGCTCACGATCACATAATGAGCCTGGGGCTGCTGTTGGATTGAACTAACCTGCAGCAATTTTTATTTGTGCAGTCATCCTGTCCCACAAATTCTTAATATTACAAGAACGAACGCAAGCCCGGAATATTTGTGAGCACAGTGTTAGGCAGGATTGGGCCCACTGTTTGTGCTAACAGAACCTCTTCACACTGACTTACTGTGCTTCTTAATTAACATGACCTTGTAGGTCAAAATTTTCATTTAAGGGAAATGCTTAACGAGCACTCTACTTAGTTGTTCAAAAATAATTGGAGCCACTTAAAAGCACAAGAGTCCTTACAGAAGTACCTGGCCTGCCATGCCCCCACAGGCCTGAGACACTAATATCTCTTCTGCAGAAGCAGGGATTTATTTCTTTTTCTCTGACAGGAAAAAGAAAGACAGTTTGAAGCTTCAGATACTACTTGAGGGGTCTAATTTCTCCCCCCCTCTCCAATGTTGTTAAGGAAGTGTTGCTTAATCAGAGATCTAAAGCATCTATGCTCACTCCCCCCACCATTCCAGTTACTTTTCTAGAGTCAGTGTAGGTTATTTTGTTGATAAAGAGCAGAATTGTGGTGTCAGTAAGTCCAGCCCAAGACAGCCTTCAGCATCCACAGATCTATTTCACCTACCAAACCTCAGGAAAGCCACACCAGCCATCTGGGTCTGCGATCCGCAGGGGGGCTGGCCTGGCATGGCTGCTGACAACCCCCAGCCTCTGGAACTTCAGCGGCAGCATCACTCCTCATGTTCTGCTTGATTTTCCCATCCTGACTTCTGGACTACCTCAGTAATTCTCAGCCTATATATCTTGAGCTCCATACAGCCTCCAGTCTTCACCTCGGTGTGAGGAATCCCGAGGGCAGAGGGTGGTCTATCCCGAGTGACTCCTTCCTTTGTGACAAACAGAGACACCCCGCGTCCCTTCATCACAGCTGAGAACTGCGGGAGGAGTCAGGAGAGCCCTGTTCTGACAGGGCTGGTAGTGGTGCGATGTCTTCCCTTTTTCCTGCCCAAGCAGTTTATTCTGTCACCAAATACCCTATATTCTTCAGGTCCCCCACTGAATCCATCCAATGATTGTTCCCATCTCTGACCTCCGTTTTGCTTCTCCTGTTACTGCTAAAATTCAGAAACTGCAACAAGGTCACCATCTTGGCTTCCTCTGAGAACAGGGGCCGTACCTTAAACTGTGCCTCCCAAGTGAACAAAGGGGAGAAAAGGACTATACTCACCAGTTAGTGAGGAATTTCCCCCTTCCCAAAAATGTTCCTGTTCAGATGGCCCAACTCAATGGCAAGGCATTTAAATTTCCCACCTTGCAACAGGGAAACCTGTTGGCATCCATCCCCCGCCAGGTGCCCGTGTTGATCACGCCTCATCATCTCAGCTACAATGTGTTTTGATCCCTCTCCATCCCAACATCCTACTACGGCTGAGAGATCAAAATGTGACTTCCCACATATAATGCTTTCATTCTTCATATCCCCATGAATCAGAGATGCCATGCTAATAGCCTCTGTTGCAACTGTAAGATTGAAATCAGACTGCCTGTGGGAGGAAAGGTTGCAGGATCAAGTATATTACTCTCAGATGATTCCAAAATGGCTCCACCAGGTCAATTATTGCAAGCTATTATGGTATATGTCTCCTGTGTTCATATAGAGCGAGTGCAAAGCCTCACTTAAATTATAGATTTGAATGGAACAGCAGTTACAGCCTCTACATAGAATTAATGACATACCACTATGCTTAAGTGTATGTTATTTTATGTTCATTTATAAAAAGAAAAGAAATAAGTTATCACGTTAACAATGAAGCTATTTGGTACCCTTAGCAAGCAGATACTCCTCTTCCGCAGGTTATATTAGGGTCTACTTTCACCACTTGAAAACCAGACAGTATACACAATTCAACACTTAAAACTTATTTGAATCCTTAATGAAAGTATATCGCAGCCAATCTGACAAAAGTGAAACAAAACTGATAATTACTTCCCGATAGTCTATTAAATGGTAAACAGAAGATTGTAAAGGAACTGTCTGGTACAGTATAAACAACAGCTCCGACCAATTAAAAATGTATATTGCCGAGACACAGACTTTCATGTTATGGAATAACTTTAGTGGGTTTCTATCAAAGGCTGTCTCAATAGAGATCTGATGAGAGACAGATCTGATGAAGCTAGACAGAGAGATATCATGAGCATCCAGTGCCAAGATAGATATTATTAACATCAAGAACAACAAATATTAATTAGACATCCATAATGAAGTTTCAACATTTCTGCAGCCTTGTATAGGTTGAACTTCAATACTCTACATGTCAAATTTGCATTTCTCACATCATCTTCTTTTCCCTTGTACTCTTTTGATGACATCCCTAACTTTCAAACGTGGTGATTTTTCCCAAATGTCTTTTCCAGCTAGTCAGTGAGGAAGACATCAGATCCGAGACACAGAATATGGGCAATATATTTTAAGGTAGCAACTGACATCGCTCTGTGGCTCAGCACTTCCCATCTGATGTCATCTTTCTCTTAAAAAATATTACAAATGGAAAGAATAAAAAAAACATGGCAAAAGGACTAATTGTGATCTTGCCTTCAGCTTGACCTTGAGTTCAGGGCAAGGTACCCACCCTCTCCTGCCGCTCCCACCCTCCGGCCTCACTGCACCGAGTGCCCTGCCCTCGCTGGCAAAACCGCTTTCCTCTGCCTTCTTGGCAAACAGTCAGACATGATTTTGCTTTCGTTCCTCACTCAGACACTCTCTCAGAAGTGACACGAGCCTCCTGCGGGGTACGGGGTTTCTAGATGGCAGATAATTATTGATGTTTCAGTAGGATCTGGGTGGCAAAGGTTACTAATGTACTAGAGGAGTGATGCAAGGCTGTTTGAAGGACAAAGAGATGAGATCAAACTTTATTGACATAAAGGATCAAAGACTTTGGAAGAATTTTTCCTTTTGAGGGGTAACCAGAACCATGCATTCACTAGCACTACTTTCAAAGAAAACCAGTCCTTTGCTTTTGTTATAAACTAAGGCAAACTTACAAGTTCACAGTTACAATAATGTAACTTTCCCTTAAAATCTAACAGCTCCATGGGAAGGTCTATGGACCATAGCTAATCAATACATGTTTTCTAATATGGAATAGAAAATATGTGGCAGAGGAACAGCTTCTGGTTACATTGGATTCACTGACATAGGTGCAAATGTCTCTAACCAGGAAGAATCTGATTGATGAGCTCAGAAAGCATGGGACAGAGGTTACCCAGGGCATTGAGATAGTGGGATAGTGCGGGATAGGGATGCCCAGGGGAATCTGATACTGATGAGACTTTTTAAACTCTTTCTGGATATGTATAGAATGAATAATAAAAAAAAAGTATTACGGAAGTTTCTCTGTCATTTTGGAAGTTGCATACTTTTTTTTGGGCTATCTAACCTCAATAGATAAAGGGTTGCATAAGTTATTCCCTTTCTCCATTTCAGTATCTGGTGTGTTTTACATTAGTGCTTCTGATGTGGCTTTGTTAAAGCTGTAAATATGGAGATGGAGGCACTCTTTATCAAGATATATTTATGAAATCTCAACTGACACTTTCTCAAAGGATCAAATACAGCCCTACAGCTGGGGAGAGTTGACCCTGCTGGAGTTGGAAGTCAGCAGAGACTCGCTGAGGGGCTGGGGGAAATCCCAGGTGCACCCAATTAAAATTCATCCACCTCTCCGAAGGGAAAGCTGACATGAACTTCTCTCTGAAGGGAATTATCCTCTCTTGGGATCCTGCATCCTCGATTTTAGGGCTTCTGGGCTGAAGGAAGAAATGTCGCCTTTCACATAAAGAAGAGATTTGTTAAGCACTTTGCAAATGTTACTAATTTTGCCTTACCAAAATCAGGACTTCAGAATATCACGCAAGCTGTCCAGCTCCCATCAGACAGATTATCAATGAGTAATGACAGCCTGGAGGAGTAAAACCTGAAGATTAAGGACCTAACACTGCCTGATGTTTTTTCTTCTCTTACAGTTTTGAAACTGACACTGACTCCAAAAGGAAAAAAAAAACCCACCCAACTCAAACAAACCCAACCAGAATTGATTTTATTTTGTAATTGCAAATTTAAATATTAATTTTCTGTTTTACTCACTTGCAAAATACATTCTCACCTAGGATATTGCACTTGCTTCCTTATATTGCCATTTCTTCCTGTGCAAGACTTAAAATGGAAGCAATTAGCACACGAAGAGAAAATACTAATAGAGGTACCTCAGGTCTATGACAAACCGCAATAAAGTGGTTTAAAAAATATCAGGCCTCCCAATGGCACCAGAAAGAGATGGGATACACAGTACCTGAGAGGCTGCACCTCAATCGCTAGAACACCATTTTAGTTAGTGCTTTGATTCTCTGACAGGCTGACTATAAGTTTAAAGAATTTAAAATTATCTTTCAACGCAATTACAGCTGTGAAAGTTTTGTTAAATGCTAAAGAAAAAATACTTTCCTTTGACCATACCTCAGCTGTCAATTAACTCAAAGTCTATGATCTTCCTTTCAAAATACCTTGCAATATTTAGCCGCTGCTCTTCACGATGAGCATTTTTCCTTGTCATTAAAATGAGTGAAACTTGCTAGCACTTAAGGTAAAATGCTAAAACTCTTTGAAACTTCATTTTCTTTCAAAAAACTTGGACATGTTAAAATATATATATAAGGATGTAAAATAATCTTTGTATTTTAGTGTCATTTAACATGGTAAATCTCAATTTCAGTAATCAGGTTAATCTAGCAAGACTTAAATTGGAAGGAATACAATGGGTAAAGAAGTGGGATGAACAGCTAGCACAAAGGAAAGCACAGCTATTGATGACTTCAGGTGGTTGATGCATCCCATTTTAAATCTTCAGTTAAAGATTTTGTAAATCTTTCACCATTTAACCTAAAATTGTATATGCTGGGTGTCTGCCATACTAAATGAGATCAGGAATTCTTTTTAATAAAAACATGCAGTTAACACATATCTCAATTCACACAAAAAGGATTGGACGAGAGTTGGCAATGCAGTCTAAGTTTTGGTGTTTCCTCACCCTTGGGTGTTTAGTGTTGAAAAAAACCCCACCTTTATTATTTAAATGCATTCATCTTGGACACAACTGTAAATTTAAGAGCTGTATGAGTTTAGTGAGAGCTTTCAGAGACACATCTTCTGCCTGAATTCTACAAGGAACTGAAACTGATATTGGGATTGGTGATGTGCAGAACCTGCCCTGGGACTTCACTGCAAAAAGACAGCACGGGGCCCAGGGTGCAGCCTGGAGAACAAAACCAGGCTCAGGGACATTTCTAGATTTTGCCAAGGGGTAGAATCCATTGAATTCAACGAAAACAGGCTTATGAAAACTGGCTTGCCACCCCAGCAGAGCTTCCCAGGGAGCGTGTGGGGCCGCAGCACGCACCCAGCTGCCCTCTGGTCACAGCACTGGGCTGGGAGCTCCCGACTCCTCAGCTCCGACACCGTGACTCCTGGGACTGCTCTCAGCTCCTTAGGAATAAAGAAGGTGCTCCCTCAATGTGAAAATGAAACTGAAACATTTTTCTCGAATTGCAATTTTTGAAAAGCTGTTCTTAGTAGTGTTTTTGAAGACTTCTGATTTTCTTTAAACTCACCATAAATAATGGAAAAAAATACATTTGTAGATTATAGGAAAATACAGCACTGCAAAAAGCCCCCAAACATCTGATAATTACGAAGCGTTAAAAAGGAGCACAGTGCTGAAACAAGAGTGGAAGGTAAAATATTGAATGTCCAAAAGCCTCAGCCCTTAACCGATCTCCTTTTCCAAAACCTGGCCACATGCCATAGAAGACAGTTTTACTGTCCTCAACGGGCATACGAGAAGGTTCTAAACACACTAAGAATAATTTATGGGAATCTTGGCTTCCTTGTAAAAGCACAAATTTTACATTACTCTTTAACACCTATAGATTGTTTTCCTCCTGTTTTTTGGTTTTGCAAAAATTATTTCTCGTTGTTCATGCAAATACAATTGTACAAACAGAAAAGTTCATGCAGTAAGGAAGACGCTGTTCATACCACAGGTGAACTGATGCTAAAATTGTCTCAGCTGCTTTCAAGAGCACGGTGTTACAGAGTGCCTGGAAACTTGTGCTGACCTTCTGCACCTGCAATTCTGTCTTTTGGAAGATGGAAATGGATTTTCTTTTTTTAAACATATGAAGTACTAGAGAGCAGTTTGTTCTTTGGCTTGTAGATTTACTAGAGCAAAAGAAATGAGAGCTTTAGTCAAATGTGAAGGCAGGCCTCCCTCATGAGATTACAAAATCAATCAGCTCTTGTTTACCCTACACTGACAGAGCCTCCTGCTGTGGCCAAGTTGCAGAGACTGTTAAAACACTAAACAACATTACCAAAAACCTTATCCAGTTTGCTGAGTGAATTCAGTTGTCCCCTGACACACAAGCAGCTTTCCCATAGGCATACAGTTGAGCCAACAATATTTCAGTCTGGGGTGAGAAAGGCGTATAGGAGAGGATGGGAAGAGGCCCAGGAAGGCAAATGTGGATCCTTGCGGCAAAGCACTGCTTTCCTTGGGTATTTCAAATTCACTCCTTGGAGTTTGGAGGAATGAGGACCAAACACAGACTAGGAGCTAGTGACATCCCTCGGTCAGTTATCCCACTCTCTTTGGAGCCAGTCCTGAAGAAACCCTGGTTTGAAGCGGGCAACTGGAGTACTGAAGATGTTACATGAGATGGAGCTCTTTCACACGTATTACTTAGCCTGTACGCTGGAACGGATGGGATTTGAGTACACTGGTGTGCCTTTACCCTTGCAATAAATACTAAAGGCCAGTCTCACATCTCTGACAATTTTGGCAGAAGGTATCCCCATTATCAAGCTAGGCAGTTGGGTCAGGAGTGCCTGAAAAACACGTGCCCTCTAACAGATCATCAGGACCACTCTCTGCACTGAGACCAGAAATCCCCCACTGACCTTATTTATACGGCAAGAGTGAAGACCTCAGCCTGGCATGTTACAGACCCCTAAAGTTGCACAGCCAAACAGCTTTACGCCGCCTTGACTCAAGGTGCATGTATTTCATAATATGTTTATTTTTCTTTACCCTATTTTTAACTCCAATTTAAACATCATTTTTCTTGGCTTAATTTTCACTGTTTGGAATAGTAAAGTAGTAATATTTCCTCTAAGGTGAGAGGTAGATGACGCTTTTATGGGCATAGATGTCCACCTAGATCTAAGATTTTTGTGAGAAAAGATTGTTTCTATTGCTGTATTTAGTCACTGGATTAACTAATAATGCAGAAACTTAGGCATATAAGACTCAGTGTAAATCATAATTTTTATTTGCTCTCTCATCTGTGGTTTTAGTCTCCTAAATGACAAGTTAGGACAACACATTACCGTTATCCTTTGTGGAGTGCATTAATAAAGACTGCAGGACACATTACAGCAAGTCCACCAAAGCAGAAAAGCAAGTTGTTTGTAATTAATTTAATTTTTTTTTTCTCTGTTATTAACAGCATGGCATACCACTATCATTAACAATCACAATGAAGAACTACATAGGATTTATTTTCCATTTCTGGTTATTTATTTCTCAAGGAAGATTATACCTCCAGTGTTTTTAACAGATACACAGTTTTCTTAAACGCACTGAATTCTTCTCTCAGCTGACTGTGTGTGCTTTAAAATCTATTAATTCTGGCTTATCCAAAGGAAAAGTTCAGATGGCAAGCTTTCTAGTCTCAATGTTCATATACAGCAGAGCTGTTACTAATGTTGGACACAAATGCCAAATGAATTCTGGATTGTGGTGATAATTAACCTTGAAGCATTGGTTATTAAATGTCCCATATGCCTAAGCATGGAAAGCTAGGTCCACAAAGCAGAATTTAAGAAAACATGTAGTTTGGGGCCACAGCATCTAATATTAAGTGTACAGTGCTTAGAGCAGAATGTGATATAAACACCTGGGATTATCAATATCTCCTTACTCAACGTTCACTGAAGTTCCCAAGGTGTTTGGCTCCAGAGAGAAAATCCAAACCACCAAGAACTACAGACTATCTGCTTTCTCTGTACAGTTCAGGACAGTAGAACTATAATAGTATCTGACAAACGTGATTTCCGTATAGAATTAAATCAGCTCACCAAAAAAAGAATTTATTCCACCACTTCCCATTAAACATAAAAATGTTAGAACCACCATTTTTCAATCCCCGAGCAGAAGGTAAATGATAATTCATTTTGAATAAAATCGGGAATAAAAAAATAAGCTGATCAGCGTATTGCCTTGGTTTTGCAAAGACGAAATACCTTTTTTTAACCTTTATAATATCCTGAAAAAAAAAAGAAAATCTTTTGTCTGCCTTTTTATCAAAGCCAAAATCTTTCTTGCACAACTTGACAATGAGGTTTATTTTTTGTTTGGTATACATAAACTGGATTAATGTTCTGCATCTGTTTCTTTATAATTTTTGGAGCATTTTTTCCTTTTACTGTGTTAAAAGTTCTTTGCATTGCTGAATCAAAAAAAACCAAACCAACAAAAATCCCACAATGAACTAAAAAAACTCTATCAAATTAGGTTTTGAATTATTAGTAGTTTCTTGTCATTAGATAAATATCTTTTTTTTTCTAAATCAAACCAATTCTGTAGAAGAAAATTTAAGATGAATATGTCAAGCTGCTAAGAAATCCTGAGCATTCATTGTTCAGTCATCAATGCTCATAGTCCTTTAATAGTTAGAACCACTACACTTTTGAGTTGATCTACAGAAAACTTATAAAGTGATTTCTTCCACTTTGCAGACTCTGTGCAGGTTTCAAATTTCACAATATAAAATGAGCACTAGAAGAACCATAGTGGAAAATGTACTTTAATTTTTTTTTTTAACTGGAGTAAGTCTTTCAACGTTTTTGCTCAAAATTTTCTTTTAGAAAGTATTAACAGTTACTATAAAGAAGACAAGAGGGTTTTTTAACCAATAAACTGTCCTTTATACAACTCCTGTCTGTCATTTGCCATACCATTGCTGGATCCTAGCCCTTCCCCTAGGACTCTAGCAACTTGATTAGATTTGGGGTTCTGAGACTGCAGAGGAGAAGGACATATATCACCTCCAGACAGCCTATGTTACATGGATTCTAATGTTAACAGAGATAAATGTGTAATTGGCATCCATAGTTTATGTTTAATAGCAGCTGCACAGAGGAGTAGATTTATACTATAGATAGAAGAAACAGAAAGAGTGGTAAACCAAAGAAAATTAATTTCAAGAGTAATGCTGCTTTCCTTATTTTAAAAGCATTGACATTACTAGCATTTAGAAACACTTTTTGTAATTCTTCACTATTGTCTTTTGTTGTGGACTACATTTTGTTTCACCCAACTGAAAGAATACAGAGGAAACTATGAAGGGGTCCCTTATATTCATCAAGGTTTCCTTGATGAAGATGCAATCTGAAGGAGGAATATAAGAAGTTATGATTCTAAATATTAGAAATCTTGAAAGAAGTCTAGGGATTACTTGAAAGTTGTAGGAAATCAACTGGAAAGAACACAAATATATTATGCATGAACATAATTTTATCCTAAATCTAGCAGCAAGAAACTGTATTTACCATATGTAATCATTATGGTGATTGCCTTCATTATTATTACTTATAATTTTTGTATGAATTACTGGTTATATATCAGGGGTGAAAGAGACACAAATCATATGCTTCTGAGGCCCATGCTCCTACCAGAAAGAAACATGTTTCAGTGAAGTTTGTGTTTCATACACTGGCAATAGTTAATGGAAGCAACTCACAGCCATTCTAAGTGTTGAGTGACTGTGCAGTGTAGAGTATTGACTCTTCAAAAGGTCACAAAACAAGTTGGCATATGTTGATATGATCTTGCAAGACCAAGTGTCTTTGAATAACTTTCAAGGTTCAAAGGAAAAATGTACACATCTCTTTTGAAAAGTCAACTTTGAATTGTTCATAATGTTCAGTAGCAGAAGATGGAGGTGAATAGGTGCTGTAAATTTAACAGTTATGGTTACTTTGTGAGTAGACTGCATATGAGTATAGGACAGCCTCATGACATGCATAAAATGAGCATTTGGGTGTATCGGGGCATTGCTCTTTAGAAGAGGGAGTTAAAATATGACCATGATTCCTTTCCCCTGTTTTTTTGAGATTTGGGATGTGGGGTGCTTTGGCTGAGTTATAAGCTTATTTTTTGTCATTGAATTTACTAGCATTTTGGAAGAGACGGAGAAATGCTAATGGCAGGAGGTGCCAATTCTTTTAGCAACAGATATTGTTTAGATTTTATTTTGTGACACTGATGGGATGACATCAAAGATAATCTATTAGTGTAAATCTTTTATCCCTTGTTCTTTGCTCCTTCACAAGGAGTATCATGGTCATGGTTTGCAGTGCTCAGAGTCCGTAGTTGAAGTTTGTAATCCAGCAACAGCAACTGCCAATAGGCCTATGTGGCAACAGTCTCATTGCATTCACTGTGACAGCAGCAGTAAGTGGTAAAAGGATTAGGTGAGGTGATTTGGAGTAAGGGATTATTTATTTGACCTATACCCAAACCCCTACTTTCTTAACCTAGTGATTTCACTAACCGTAAGCATTCAGAGGAGGACTGATAGGTCTTACCTATTTTCCAGGTCCAGCCTAGTCAATTTTGCAACAATGCACTTTCAATGCCCTTTGCCTCCCAGGTTATTCCTGATCTGTCACTAAACATCCAGCATTTTAGACGTCATCATTTTTCCAACCTAAATGATTCTATGATTCTATGATCATAGCCACAACGGTAACAAAAAAGTTCCCTGCAACCAGCTTTTTATGGGAAAGTTCCATGCCTCCTTGTCTATAGACACGGCTATTTCCCAAACCAAGGCCTCAGTTCCCATTGTTGTGCTCTGCTTATTTGGACTCCCTTCCTTCCTTTGGACAGGCCCCTTTGTTTATCTATCCCTCCATCCCATTTTCCTTAATAGTTGGGTGATATTAGGTGTCATGTTTACCAGGAACTATATCTTAATTAAGATCTTAATTATCATTTTTTTTCAGCTGCATTACCATCAGGATTCCTCGCTCTTTCCAAAGATAAGGGACAGGAAGAGAAGCTCACCATAATTTTGGTCTGAGCAATTTCTTTGCAGTTGACATATAGAAAGTACACATTTAGATTGCCAAAACCTCTACGGATGCTATTTCCTATGCAAAAGCAACATGTCAGTCCATGAAAAATTCAAGCTCACAGAACAGAGCAGAGAGATGGGCTCATGCACATCCAGTTGGGGCAGGGTGAAGACTGAGGTTCATAGCTACTCTCTCTGTTGACAACTTAAAATTGCTTTACCAGAGATGCTGTGGGTGCCGTATAATGGATGAGATGAATGTTGAGTCTTTTAAACCATTTGAGGCATACTGAAAACCATCGTTGAACATCTATATTTCCAAGAAAAAAACTAGTAGATATATTCTTTTTGGGTAAGTATTAAATTTGGTAGTAATAAATCTGCAATACTAATTCCACCTTTTCCCTCTGGTAGGAATAAAAAAAGTGTAGGAAATGTATAGATGTGGATTTTTCAGCACTAAGAAAAGATAGCATTTAAAGAGAAATGGGCTCTAAATGTACCCATAGTGAAGCTCATTTTTGTGGCTCATAGGGAAAAAAAAATGGGTACAAGGTAAAGGAATATTCAGTATTTGAGGTAAGCAAAAATCTATGCCTGAATGCACTGCAGCTGAATTACACGGAACTTCTGCCGATCATTTCAGCAGGAGCAGAGCAGCTCTTTCTCTGGAATGCCGCCAGGCCCCAGAAAATATTTGGTGTTTGAAAAAACCCAACAAGGTGAAAAGCGACCGTTTCGGGAGCACAGCTACAGAATCAGAAGTAAGTGGGAACAGTCCCCATCTGTGTCAGTGAAAGGAATAATCACATTTCAACAGAAACTTCCTTGCTAGGCTTTGTTCAAAGAATAAAAGCTGTCAGCATTATGGCATATCAGTAACAAAAAGAAAAAACTGACAGAAAAATCACAAAGCTGACAGAAATGGTATGTCTATGGTTCCTGCAGACAGCACTTGCCTCTATTTTCAATGAGAAAATCGAAAAGTTTCCATTTCATTTAAAAAAGAGGTCAAAATCATATAAACTGATGATGAGAAAGTTCGGGTAATCAATGAAACAGGTCTTCCACCCCAGCATAAGCTCCAGTCTAGCTACTCTTGAATGAGCTTGGAATAGAAACCTACTGAATTGGGCTTTTACGTATCTTCCTGGGAATTCCCCCTGAGACCCAGCCATATCTTGTGTAGGTGTCTATAATTAAACTCCTCTCATTTATGCCTCCCTCTAGTGATTCCAGCTTGTGGGGACTCCCCAGCCTCAGCCGGCAGGGAGAGTCTGGCCTTTAGGTTAATAACATGTCCCCAAATTGCTCATATCTGGCCTTTACACAAGTCTGCTTTTATCAGGGATTTGGGAAAGGAGAGTCACGAGACTACGGAGAGCTGTGATACAAAATTGTGAATGCATTTACGTATTGCATTCTGATTTCAATTTCTGGTTCTAGATTAAGCAAAATAGCTGGTTTCATCTTGCATGTCACTCACTTTTACTATCTTAAAAGACCTCTAGACTCCCATTTGTTATTTTCGCTTCTACTTTCCTGTATTTGAAATGCAGTAGTCCTGCCTGGCTTGCATTAAACCAAGCAAAAGGCCACGGCACATGTGGATATTTTGGATTGCCTGTGATTGGCACAGTGTAAATGTGCATCAAGGCGATACTAATTACTGTTGAGACAAAAACAATTCTGTTGCTTTTCTTCATTCTAATCCCAAAGGCAAACTTTTAATAAATAATATTTGAGGTTAATACAACTGTGAGAATATCTATACAAATATTTAATCAACTACCAATTCAACTACCAGATAGCGGTAGTTTAACTACCACTACTTAGGCACTATTGGAGACTTTCCCTTGGAAGTCATATTTTCATTAGACTTTAATACAGAGATATAATTAATGGATAGCTGTCACAGCTGCTCTATCTGGTGATTCACTACAAGATGTCTGAAAAATAAAATGTATTGTAAAAGTGCCAGCTGCAAGTGGCAAACTGGAAAAATGACATGTTAAATTATTAAATGAAAAATGATTGACTATGCATTGTAATATGCATTCAGATGAACACTAAGCTACTGAATTAGCATTCATTGTGATAAAGAAGCTGGTACAAAAGACCTGGTCTTCAAAAGTCTCTGTACTTCCCTGTCACAACTTTTAAGGACAGGTCTATCCTGCAAGTCTAAGTCAGAGCAGACAAAACATCCGCTGTCTGTCCACTTAATAAAATCCTTTGCTTATGCCAGGATGCCTTTTCCAATTATTTGATGAAGTCCTTTCTCTTGGGAAGGTGAAATCCTGTCCAACTCAGATTGAGTCTGAGCTGTATTTTTAGCTCCTCTGTACAGAATAAAGCACTGGTGAGCTAAGCAGAAACCCAAGGTACAGGCAGATGTTTGCTTATCCACCAGCTTCAGACACGGTTCTGCTGGGTGATAGTTTCCCCCATGTAGGTGCAAAGTTTACCAAGTTAACCATCATCATCTTTAGCAGGGAATAGGACTGATTTCACCTTCAGGAACAGGTGAGTAACAACTTAGGAAGATTCTTATCTCTGCCTTTCATTCACTTTAGCAAAATAATGTGGTAGAAACATGAAAAACGGCTGTGCAAGCACTTAGAGTCAAATTTCAATGCCAAAATATAAAACTAACCTGTTTTTGTCTTCAACTAAATTTGCAGTTAGTGTTCTCCTCTCAGCTGAGAGGAGGGTGCTAAAAGCTGATCGTTTAATGAGTAACGCAAGCCTAAGGGACAATTACAAAATTGAAATTGCTGAACAGCAGTATCTGTAGCACCATGAAGATTTTGGAGCTGCTTTCTACTGCTAAGTCACCCCAAAGCCTATGCGTGACAATAGCCACAACTGCAGCCACAGAAGAACGTGTGGCCTCGGGCTGTTCCTTCAGCTGCAAGGATGTTCCTGTAAGAGACTTCAAACTGCTGATACAGGTGAGCTCGAGGTAGGACTAGATGGTTAGGACTAGCTGGAGGTTAGGACTAGCCAGCAAAGTAAACCTGCCCAGTAAAAGATGATAGTGCTCACAGAATTAACTTGATGCAAAATGTGAATTTAAAAACAAAAATGTAGTACAGGCATAACTTTTTTTCCCCTTAGATAACACAGCAAACTTTCCCCAAAATGACTGCATTCATTATTGACATCCTGACAGAAAATGTCTAAACAAACAGCTTAATAGCTTTTGGACATGCCCTTACATAACAGCCAAAGAGGTGACTGTCTTTTACAACTGCCAAGCTCTAAATTTAAATGTATATTACTATTTTTATATAATAATACCTGCTCTGCAGCTGATGGCTTTTATTTGGGCCTTCATTGCCTGAACAGTAGATTCTAAAATGGCGGTGGATTCCTGAACTGATATTTAAAACTTCTAAACTGATATGTGCCTTTTTTATAGCGATGATTTTAAATAGGCATTTTAAACAAATAAAAGGAGCTGGCGAGGATTATCTTCATGTAGTAGTGTATTAATTTATCTCTTGATAGAGCAAGAGCAAAAATAGACTGTAGGTTTGCTTTTATTGGAGGATGATAATGCTGAAATTAAAGCAGTTAGCTTGATAAACAATGGTAATGGTTTTGTTAGTTTTAAACAACCTAAAACCAAGCAATTTTCTTGAAACGATGGAACTGGGAGCCAGCAGAGCTAAAATCATGTGTCAGGTTTTTCTTCAGTGCTCTGGGTGGAAGTCAGCTCTAGATACCTGACTCTGAGAGCGTGCAGCCTCCTGCCATACAGAAGTGCTTTGTAGCTGTCTGCCTGCTGAAGACATCCAGCGTCGGAGCAACTTGATTAGAAAACCGACAAGATCTAGGGAAAATAGCAACCGCTGAGAGAACAGAACAATTTACATACGGACAAAAGTACAAAAGGCAGACTAATGACATTCCCAATACTTTGTACCTCACTGGGTTTGTGCCTGGGCAGAGGCACCTGCCTGCAGAGACTCAAGGGCTGGCGATGGAATTAGGGGCTTAGTGTTCAAATAATCTCCAAAGAAGGAGCGACAATGGGCAAACGCCTAATTAAGAGACATGCGGGCAGAAAAGGGGAGTTTAATAAATAAAAGACACATCAAGAAAGCAAATAGGCAGAATTCACCAAAAGGTAAAAATGCAGGAGAAAATAGGCAGGGTTTATGATACACAGCAAAAGAAAAATACGTAAAGGTTAAACTGCAATAAAAAGAGGAAATTAGGGCAGAATTTAATAAATTATGCCAAAAAAAAAAAATTGCGCTGTTTCCTGCTAACTATCTCAGTGTTTGAGGCCTTCAGTTTTGCATTTTCAGTGATGCATTTATAGTGGATTTATTTGGGGTATTATGTGGTACAGGTACTAAGTAAGCATGATTGTAAGTGGCTAGTAGCCCAAATGCCAGCAAACATGGAGCCTCTGACACAATGACATTAGGCAGATTAGCATATACCTGTTACCCACTAATTCATCATCAGTGGTCGATCTGCAAATATTTCAGCATCCACCTTTGAGGAAGATAAAGAACATGTTGTATAGATTTTCCTTCTCTAAACAGGGGCCTGGGTAATGTCCCTGACAGATAATCTGTGATCCAGGACGGACATTGCTTACTCCTGAATTAACTATGTCTTTAAAGTCTGATAAAGAGAGAGCCTGTATCTGCAGAGCTATTAGTCTGATGTCTTTAGCATGTGCTAAGATCACTTACATGGTGGGGAGGAGAAGAGAGATGGAAAAGGAAATAGGATGAATAGAAATGATGTAACGGAAGGTTATGAGGATGATAAACAGTTTAACATCTATTGAAGTAGCTCTCTAGTCAAGAGGAAGGGAGGTTAGGCTTTTTATACATGTGAAATTACCTCAAAAAAGACAGGTTTAAACCCCATTTCTGAAGATATATCTAATAAGACTTAAAGGGAAAAAATATCCTAATAAATCCATGACTAAGAGTATCTGTAGGCACATAAAACTGTTAAAGCTGCAAAATCCTCTTAGAACGGCCCAAACACAGACGTATTAATAGCATGACGTAGTGCCCTCGTCGTTCCTGTAACCTTGAGATTGCAGTGACATTGCCAGAGCGTAAGTAAGGGCAGCCATAAACTTCTCTGTGTTGAATAAGTTTTATGCCCTCAGTTACTACGGGGATTTCCTTGTCTGAAATCTGAAGGATACAGGTGATCCCATTTTTACCACAGGGCAGCTGAGCCTGCTGAGCTCTGCATGGCCGTGCTGGCACCACGTAAACCTGGCTGTTTCAAGCTGGGCACAGCATCTCCCTTCTGCACCCCAGGGAAACGTGGGTCCCTCTTGAGCCTGGCAGCCCGCATCTACGATCCCAGTAGGAGCTCGGCTCCTCCACCTCCTCCATACTGGTGTAGTGAAGGCTATTGAAGCTGAAGTCTGGAGGAGATCCTTGTGAAAAGGCCCATTGAAGGACAATTGAGAGGTGAGAGAAAAAGTATGGCTAGGGCTAATCAGGAGGTACTTCTCAAAAGACAGCCAGGGTGGAATGGGAGCTGTCTTCCATACAATAGAGTGGGAATGGGGATGTACTTTTAAGTACAAGATAGCTGAGCCGTGTCCTTTAGGCTGGGAGAACACCAGCCAGTCTGAAACATGGAAAATCTATTGCTTTTTCCTATTTTAACTGCACCTCCTCTTCATCAGTCAGTACTTCTACCTTGGAAGAGCACCAGCACCTCTATGGCAACTTTCAATCTGGTATACATTAAACCAACGGAGATAGGCATCTCCAGGAAATTGATTTTATAATGAAAGTAGCGCAGTGCTAACTGTAGTGGAACTCCAGAATGGCGTTTCAATTGATAATAAATAACTCAATTTTCAGCCCAGTGGTGATAAAGTATTTAACACTACTAATTCCAGCACTCAGCAGAGTCTAAATTCTATCTTTGTTTTGCCTTACCTTGCCAGGTGAGGGAGTGGAAATCAGAGGGTATTTCTCAACCTCAGAATCCAGTTTAAAGGCAAAAGGAGTGGTACCAGACAGTACTTGTGGGATACGTGAGGAAAAAACAACAACACCCAAAGGGTCCTTAAACATCAGTCACTGCCATAGGTCTCTCTAGAATAAACAGCATTTGCTAACAGAGGTGTTGCAGAACAATTTACCAATCTCACCTTCCACAAAAGGGAAGTTAGAAGAGTGCTTTGTGCTTCTCAGGACAACGCGTTTGAAGCTCCTGTTAAAAGTATCTTCTTAAAAGGCCTTATTAAGCCTTACCCAGGTATGCTGAACTTGAGAAATGAACTTGGGGATTTCAGTGAAGGTTTTGGCGCTAGAATGTACTCCTCATGGCTAGCAGATGTGAGCTCTCTTAAAGGGTTAAATGGATGGGATTCACAATACTGAATGACATCTCTGTATTCTCACCACAGATTTAGCAATTTAACTATAATAATTAAAAATCTGACATTCTGTGAAATCGTAATACTGTGGGCCTCGCTACCACTATCTGTGTTCCTGTAATGGTCCAGAATCTGTAGGCCAGATTAAATTTTGTGAGAGATTGGTTTTGTCCCTTTCATTTTGGCTCAGTTAACCTTCATGACATACAACGTAAAAAGACAGAAAATAATAAAATGCTTAATTCGGCCTGTAAATATTTAAATTGCTTTTGTGAATTAAAGTTTTTTTATTTTAGCTTTCTCCATAAACTTGTAAACAAGCTGACGTACTGATGATGCACACCTCTGTACATATATGTTCAACGGACCATTTTACATTTGAGGTCAGGGAATTTACTAATATTTATTTCTTTAGAAAGATACTACCTAGTTAAATTCAATAGATGGCAAGAACATTCCAATACACATTCCATGTTTATATGACATTCTTAGCAGAGTGAATTTAAATAGGACAACAGTAGGTCTTTGGACTTGAATAACTAAAGGTTCCACTTCATCATTCTTAACGTTTGTCAAAGGGCACTATCAGTTTGAAAAGCATATGTTTATAAAATAATGTACATTATACTTTTCTGGTTATTTTTAAAATTTAAGAATGTCATTGTTTTATGTTAGAATATAATATTAGAGAATTATTATGTAGTCCTCCACTTTCAAATTCCCATGTAATAGAATAATGCTGCAATATCCACATTTCATGTACTTTAGTAGAATACATTTCTTGCTTTCATACACTACGGAAATGTACCTAAATACGTCAAAGAAATATGTCTGTCGCTCTCAACTGCTATAGACTTTTTTTGCTTTTGGATCATATTTGAATTAGCATACTTAAATGTGTTATTGAAAATAAAAGCCTTCTGCTTTATTTCCTTCAAATAACAACTCTCAATTTGAGGTCAACACCACAAGATAATGCATCCTTTAGGGAGTTCCCCACTGCAATGCAGAGTTTTGCTTAGATCAGACAGGCTGCGCCCTTGGCCGTTCGGGAATCCCCAACTGGTAATTTAGTTTACAAGCCATTCTATTCATGCCTCTGATCAATGGCCTCTCTTTTCCCAGGCTAATGACAACCTTATGAAGCAGTATTTCTCTCCTGTTTGTAAGAAAAAAACAATGAGCCACAGCTACTACAAAAGCCATTGACACAAATATATCATCAAGTTGGTTTTGCGGTCTTAAATGGTGAGTCCAAAAGGTGTCGTAAATGACTTCATTGTTAAACCATTCAGATATTAGACTTACTATGAGACTGGCTAGTAAAAGCAGTTATAATGTTTAGAACAGGACTTGATCCCGAGAGATGCAGACCAGCTGCAGCATCCATTGATTCCGCTGAAAATTCCGCAGGTCTGTCCTCCTCTCTCTGTTCTGCACATCACGGCTCTGTATTCCTAGTCAGCATCGTGCAGAGTGCGCACAAACGGCACTTTAAAAATACATGCCTCATAAAAGCGTCAGTCTAATACTGAATAGAGCTGTGCATTTTCCCTTAGCAAACGTGTTTTGTCAGCCTCTCCTGGATCTTGTTTTTGAAGCATCTACTTTTTTTGAGACTATATAAAGCCTTTTGGAAAACTCACACCAAAAGCTTCGGTTGGGCATTAAATGAGCTCCTTTTAGATTCTGAGCAAATATATACTCTATTAGTGTTTCATAAAGCTGATATAGAAAAATAAGTACACCTAGTGCTCACCTCATATGTTGTATATTTGTATGTCCATGTTGTATAAGCAGATGTATGTATATAGACATGCATTTCTCTCACAATGATAGCAAACTTTGTAAATAATGAACTTCCACAGATTTCACACTAATCAAATTACTTCTTGCTAATAGGTATCCATGGAGGCTGCTCCCCAGGTTTTCTAATTTTGCTCATTATGTTCTCTAATTTTTCCAGAGAGACAACTCAAGCAACTATTTGATATACAACGGCTGTACCCAGCTGGCTTTCACTCGAGCAGTTGCTTTGATACAGCATCACATGATGATACTCATTACTTCAGATAAATTATTCAGAAACTCCCAGATGCGGTGTCCTGCAGTTTACTAAGCTATAGGAGAGTTTTGCTGAAGTGCGATGCTTTTATATCACAAACAAATCTGAATTTGTGAATATTACATATTCCTAATAAGCCAAAAGAACCCATGTACTGGATCACCAAGCTGCAATTAAAAACTAGCATTATTTCTTGAAAAGTTCATTTAATACAAAGTTTTCTCCATTTCTTTTTCTCAGTGCTGTCTAAATTTACTCTA
Source organism: Fratercula arctica (assembly GCA_947846985.1). Classification (NCBI taxonomy): domain Eukaryota; kingdom Metazoa; phylum Chordata; class Aves; order Charadriiformes; family Alcidae; genus Fratercula; species Fratercula arctica. The sequence continues at coordinate 201,970,979 of CANTUZ010000001.1, forward strand.
GAGATATAACGCAGCAGCAAAAATTTCTAAAGCTACAAGTTTTATGTCCTGTAATTCTTAATATTTTTAATCTTGAAGAACAGTTTAACATTGTCAGTATTACTACAGTGTTCACATTTCAAAACATATCAGAGGATAAAGTTAGCTTAAATTTAGCCCCAAATTTTTATATTTTCATTAGAAGTTCTTCAATTAATAGATAATATCTGGAAACATTATTTTAAGAATTAAAAAATTATATATACGTAACAAAATTATTATTATTATAACAAAATTTGCCCTTTACCTGCAGTGCTTAAATCACCGTACTGAATTTAGAGCTCTATCCCAGCATAACCGTATTGCCTTTAGGAACAAGACACCCAATAGATTCTAGAAAATATTCTCAACGCAATGAAGTGAAGCCAGCTGCCTATTCCCTAACAAATTTGCCTGTTATCCACCTCCTGCAGAGCTCTTTAGCAGCACGGCATCAACGGGAGGTTGCAGGGAAGTGGATCTAAAGGACAAGTGTAAAAGGCTTTTTGTGTCTTGTGAAAGACAAGGAAGGTAACGGCTGTTGTTGCTGCTGCATCAGGCCAATTTTGAAGGAGACCCCACAGTAAACCAATTTCTCTGGTAACCCCCCTCCCTGGTTAGACACCTCAGGACGCCTCTCACCTACTTCAAGGACCCCCGTGTCATTCTCACCCAGGGTCAATCCCCACTGACTCCCGTTACTGCCGCCTGGGAGGACAGGGGTGTCAGAAGAAAAATCCACCTGATTTAGCATAAAAGCTCAGGGTGAGATGAAACACCCTTTGGAGGTGCCTACAGCTACAAAGAGCCCGTGGTGTCCAGCCCTGGATTTCAATATCCCACTTTTTCATTGCTAAGTTGGGCCAGCTGGTTTCATTTCTGTGGAGTAATTAAATTCAGCTAATTAAACTGAGCTGCTGTTACCATGCATTCCTAAAGCCTCTGTTTCAGAAACAAGATGATGTATTAACTCTCTTTCTGGCTTTTTTAGCATGGTTTTAGTCCATTTCACTGGTGGATAAAAGTATGTAAATAATCATCTTAAAGGATCAAGCAAAACGAAGGTAAATAAAAATTGCCATACATTCCTTTTTAAGATCTTGTGATTCTGAAGTCACCTTCCTGATTCTGAGATATTGATTAAAGGCTCTAAAAGCTTATTCTGGATAATCAAATTAAAGCTGCCTGTGAGAACCTGAAGAACAATCTCGTAATACTGACTGATCAAATGGCAGATGAATTTTAATCTCCATAAATGCAAAGAAATGCACAAAGGGAAAAAATAACTCTAGCTGTGCATACACATACATACATAATGATGGGCTCTAAAGTAGTTATCACCACTCAAGGTTTTTAAGCCCAATGGTATCAAAAAGCAAACAGAATGTTATCAATCTCAGGAAAGGAACTGAGGCTAAACCAGAAAACACCGTGATGCCATCAATAGTGCACTCACATCCCAACGTGTAGTTCGGGTCATTCAACCCACAAACCACGCAGCAGAACCAGCAGAGGTGCAGATGGGGACAGTCACTGTCATCAGAGGCTTGGAAGAGCTCATTTGCAAATGGGAGATTTAGCGGACTAGGACTCTCCTGCTGAACAGATATCACATCAAGGGATACGATAATGGCATATGAAATTAGCAATGATATGGATAAAGTGCAAAGAGAATTATTATTTAGCACTTTTCATAATAAAAAAGCCATGATTACCTAGTGAAAATATCAGCAAGCAGGTACCCAAGAAAGAAATTTTTTTGGTTTTGTTTTGTTTTGTGTTCCCCCCGCCCCCGCCCAGGAACACATAACTGAACTGTGGATCTCACTGCCCCAGGAGGCTGGGAAAGAGGAAAGTTTAAATGGCCCTAAAAAGGAATTAGATGCATTTATAAAGGATAGTTAAGCACAATGATCCTTACGCAGCCTCCAGCTCAGAGATTCTTTAAGATACTGAGAGATAGGAAGTAGGAAGGTGTGAGAGGGAGAAGATTATGTCTGCTTTGTTTCTTATAGTCTTTTCCCGACCATCTGCTCTGAGCGGTACTTAGAGACAGGATACAGGTTAGGCAGAAAGCTATTCTGAGCCAGTAAAGCAGACCTTATGTTACTATGTTTTCCTGACTATCTGTAAAGGAGGAATTTATCTTTATTCAGCACAATATCCAACGTTCTTTCAGCTAGGGAATCACAATAAAAACCTCCAGAATTCTAATTCTAATTCTAACAACTTAATATAAACAAATAACTCTAATTCACTTAATAATGTATTATTTTTAAAACAATTTGGATAGTTGCTAAAATAGAATGAAAACCAGGTTTCATTTGTCCAGGAATAAAAGCAGCTTTAAAACTATGGGTATCTCTCAATTTTTTGGTCAATATCACAAATAAGTTTAGAACAAAAAGACTTCTACAGCCCATCATCTAGATATGTAATAGAAGTTTTTGTAGGACTATACTTTCCCAGTTCTGACCGAAGTCCATGTAAACACCCACACTGACCATGCCTGAAAGAACTGCAATATATAGACTTGCTTTTATACAGCCCTAGTGCATTATTCTGGCGCTGAAGGTTCGAGTGAGTTGTCTGTCTTTATCTTCCAAGAAAAAATTATTTATGCCAAAGCACTTTATGAAGAAAAATGCAACTTAAAACAATGATAAAGCCCATCACACTAGTAACATTCCATAAAATCCAAGCTGAGGTAGGCATTCCAAATTCATTTAAATTGAGTGGTAGCCATACATGATTTTAATTTTAACAGTAGCAAGGAACTTGGTGTCTGCGTCTCTCGTCAGGGACTCTCATCACAGCATGACAAAAATCCACATTGTATGAGCTATGCAGCCTAGGAGCACCTGATCACATTTATCCTTTTAGTTCAACTCCTTTGATGAGCAATTCCCAAAGCCAATGTTTTAAGTTTGTGGAGAAAATATATCTCTGGCCTTAAACTCAAAGATTTACAGTGATGGGAATACATTACATAGAGGGAGAAACTCCAAGAAGAAATCCACAGTTCTTTCAACTAATGTAAAAGCTTATCTTGCATTGCTTGGTGTTGCAAAATTCTGTGCACATGAATATATGCAAAGCTGAAGTAGCATTTGGCCACACATAAAGCTTAAAAAATAAGAGCTGGGACTCAGTTCTCAGAAGGACCAAAACCATGGTGGCACTATTTCAACCTCAAATTCAGCACAAGACTGTACAAAATCTCACCTGATGGGCACTGAGTCATATGAAAGGCAATGTACAACAGCAAAAGCTGAAGGGCAGTATTCCCAGTTCAAATGTCTCCTCTCAGTTGCGCATGATAGTAATGAATTTCGATATTCTGCTTTCCTTATATAGATCCCTACAGCAACATCAGTGGGAGATCTGCACACATAAGGGGAGCAAAACGGCAAAACAGTGAACCAGCGGCTCAGAAGTTTGTGGTGATTAGAATGGTAGAAATAGCTAGATTAGGTGAAAAGGACATGCGATGAGCATACCCTCGCTATTGCCTGAAACATAAGCATTAAATTGAGACCATGTTAGTAACTGTGAATGCACTCTGAAATACATGCAAATTCATTATCTCTATATAACATTGCACGTGCAACAGGAACATAAAGCACAATTAACTTTGTAATGCAAGTCATCTTTTTGGGAACACAGGTATTTATTTTGCAAAGCAGGGCATTATATAAATATCAGCTCCACCTTTCCCCCAGGCAAACATTTAAGAAGTTTTCTTATTGATTTTTCAAAGCCAACTGTATTTGTAATAACAATGCCAAACCTAATTACTATGGCAATAAAAGGGCACATTTGCTATCCCAGGAAAGGAATAAGAATCTGCAATTATGTCTCTTATTCAGCTTAAGAGCTAAGAAACAAAAAATATCCTGAACACACTAAATATTCTAGTTGGACTTCATACCAATCTCCTCATTACTACAAAATATTCTAAGGGGAAAAAAAAGGTATTACCTTTTTTTAAATCTCAGGAACAAATGAAGGAAGCATGAGAAGAACAGTAACTCAGAGATGATGGTTGGCAGAGAAATGTATATGGGGGGTTGATTTTGGTTTTTTAAGTGTCCCAGTAATCGCTGGAAGAAAGCCAGCACACATGCAATTTGCCCATCAGTCGTTAATTGTCAGTGACCTCTGCCACAGTGATTCAAAAACTATTAAAAGTGAGAGAAGGAAAACTTATCACAAAGGCATCCACAATCCAGACTAAACACTGTTTGCACACAAATTTTGAATGTGGATTGCACTGCCACCAGAATACGCATTGTTCTCTCTGGAAAGAATATTCATGAAGCCATAATTACAATATTTGGTGCTGCATAAACAAAATCTCAAAAAGCACACTCCTCATCTGAATAAGGAACCCTTCATGTCAATCAACAATGGGAGCCTGCACTGAAAAAGGCAAAACCTCCTCCTTTCAGATGACATGTTTTTACACCTAATCCAATGCTCTTCAGTGGATTTCAACAGAAGCCATTCAGTGGGTTTTGAAGAAGTCCCCTGTCACCTTTCACTAATTGAGAGTTTATTTGGGCTTCTTTAAAAAATAAATCTGTAGGGCTCTTTCAACATTAACCTAAAAAAAATGAGCAACAGGATCTGCCAGCTTTCTTCTTCTCTTGTACTAGTGTCACTCATAATCTTCCTGATGCTTAAGTAAGAGATGAAATCACGTTTATTACCTTCCTTTATCCTTAACAATTAATTTTAATTCTACTTTTGCCTACCTAGTGACAGTGCAGACAGAATAAATACTTCAATTCGTTACTAAAGGAAATGTTCCTTAACCTAAAAACTTTATTTCTTGCAGGATTAAGATTAGGGGCTAAAGATTGTTTGCTTTTGCTCTTTGCTAGACCAAATTCTACTCTTTTTAACCATGTTTTAGATTCCATTTCAGCCAGCAAAGCAACGGAAAATTCAAGCTGGGTGTAACGAAATTTTAATGCAATTCACCGAAAAGGATAACTAGGACTATATTTTTCTACCTAGCATTACATGTTTAGTTTATTTATAGAAGTTTACATGTTAATAGATACATTCTAGCTACAATCAGGAATTTTTTAAAGAAAAAATTGATGCGCAAATTCTAGCAACCAGCCCAGCAAGCAGGAAGAAGGCAATATTGTTCTACTTACCATGATTTTTAATAGTTGGGAAGCCATACTATTTAAGGTCTTTCTGTACCATTTCTCAGTGCTCATCAGAGCAACAGTGTACGGTCTTGCATATTAATGTACAGCTTGCAAATACAGACATATTCTTTGAGTTGTGAAGAAGCAAGATAAGTCAAATAGCGATGGGGACAGAATGCCCAAGCAGAAATATCACGGCACTGAAAGTGACCACAGAGAACTGAGGGGTAGAAAAGTACATGGAAACATCTGTTTCTTTGAACTAAGTGGACCGCCAAAAAAATAGCCTTTTTAATGAATATTAGTGGAGGCTACGACCTGCAGTAGCCTAATGAACCCCATTAAACCTACTGAAAGAACAATGATGAGACTGAAAAGCCTACAAAATCGCCTGCCCCACAAGCCACCACTGATGGCTGAGCTTTCCCACTTCTACAGCTGAACCAGAAAGAAACTAAATGATTCTTCTAGTTCAATGGAGGAAACTAGGGGATCAATTCCAGGCAGAAACCCTTAAAAGATGAATGTCTGAGTATACAAAATATATCAGTCCCAAAATAGCTAAAGTTGACTTTGTTCACCCTATTTGTAAGGGTGAAAATTTCTAAAAAAACCTGACATAAGTTGAAGATAAATTGGTGGTCAAGCAAAAGGCATAGGATGACAAGCATGAGCTCTACCTTGTGAGAGAGCAGTGTCAGGCACTTTCAGATTCAGTAGCTGATCGTGATGGATCTATCACGGGTTGCTGTAGTATCTCTAAAAGTGTTTAATTATGAAGGTGATATGAAATTATTCTGGGTGCTTTTTGGACAGAAGGAACAGGACTTTCAGATACGGATAGAATGTTTCTATTCCTGTAATAGGAAAACTGGGATCACTGAAATTTTCTTAAAGGAGTAAAAAATGCAGAATTGTATTCTTCTGTAAAGGAAAACCTTGCTCCCAAAAGTAAGTGTTCTATTATAGAGAAGGTAAACTATAATTACAAATTCCATAAGCAAAAAGTTTTCTTGTAAAAAGAGAAAATCATGGACTACTTAAGAGAAAATAGGTAAGAGGAATTCATCTGGGATTGAAAGAGGAAAAAGGTGTCTGCTGGCTTAAAAGAACAAATCCAACCCTCCCTTACCCCTTGCTCCCTCCCCCGAGAAAAGCAGAATATTTTGACAGAGGATTCGTATCTTTCATGGTGGTGTCAGTGATGAAGGATGAAATCATTAATTCTAAAACTAAAACAGTTCTCACGTTTTTCAAAGTTGTCTTTGAGCAAAATTACACTGAAACAAACTCCAACGTCCAGTACATTTAACTATGTAGACAAAAGAAGCTGTGGCTTCTGAGTTCTCTCCAGAGTCAAGCAGAGCAAACATCATTGCTGCAGTGCCAGTACAGGAAAGGTGCAGGTTATTAACAGGGAGATGTTATCTAGACTAAATAATTTCTCAGGCAAAACTGGTAGCATAGTTTGCACTGGTGTTAACAGTTTGGCAGTAAGATATTACTTTTTTTCCCCTTATTCATGCAGCAGAAGGAAGTGGATCCAGTGGAAGAACTGGGTGTTACCCCTTTGTAGAGGGAAGCTCCCTGGGCAGCCTCCCAGTCTCAGGAGTTACCAGAATCTGGACCGCGTGGTTACAGAAATATGCACATATGTAGATATGTAAGTATGGCTCATTTGTGTTTGTTTACAGCAAGTGACTACATTTATCTGGAATCTCTCTGCATTTCTATGGGCTTTTCATTTTTACAGTTGCATAGACAACAAAGATCCAACACTTCACCAGAATGTGTAATCAGAAATTATTATTTTGATGAAATATGAGACTATATTCTGTGTAATTTAATTACATATAAAGATTTGATGTTTAAAAGAAATGAATTCTAACATTTCCCATCTGTATTGCAGAATACTGCCCGTTTGCCTCACCAGTCCTTTGCTCCTATCTTTACTAGGGGCAGGGTTTCTCATATCCATAGAGATTTTTCCCTCTTTATCTGTCTATGCTGAAATAATTCCAATGTTTTAATGCATCACAAATCCAAATCTCTTTTTATATACCCTTCAACACATTCTCCACATTTCTGCTTTTTATACTTTCCACCTTTTACAGGCACTTATTCTACTCTAAAGCTTTCCACTACTAATTCAGAAAATGAGGTTCTTTCCTTCCCAAGTGTTCTGCAGCAGCCACCATCCACATACTAAATACCTATGCGTCCCTCCCACTCAGGCAGATACACTTCTCAAAAAGCTTGAAATGTTACCACAATATATTTTTTTCTCTCCCACAAACAGTTCTTATCTGCCACTGGGTCCGCAAGGGTATTAGTCATGAAAGACAGTGGCTTTTTAAAGCGCTGAGTTACCTGTCAAATCTTAAATACAGGACATCTGTGCTTAGGCAGGATTTTCCAGCTCTATTTAACAGGGACTCCAGCACTCGCTTTGAGGGGGTTAGGCTAGAATAAAAGCCCAGGTCTCACAAAAGGAAAATTACTGAGACCTTTTTTAAAGCATATTACAAAAACAAAAAGAAAATGGAAGCCAGGAAGTCATAAGTATAAGGAATTCAGTTAATACTAAGTAGACACCCTGAGGTAACTGTATTTGTGAAACTCAACTGCTAAATGTACGTAAGACTTTGGATTTGTCTTCACTTGTCTATAAATGCATTCCATTATAAGCAAAGAACAACCAAAGAACAATGAAAAAAATGACAAATAATCTGCCTCTATAAGTATCTGGAAAAGAGTGAGTGTTACTAGAGATATTAGAAAGTCATTATATTTCTTAATTGGTAGCAATGTACTTTGAAAGGATTACCAAGAAATACCCAACAGGTCTGCACAACAAGGTGAACTTTCCATCGAAGAACACCAAATTGTTTTTAACTTCTAAATTCAACGAAATTGCTGACCTTCTGGATGAAATTTAAAACGAGGCCATTATAAAGATTAATTTTTAAAAAGGAGAAGATTGCCTTTCCTTTTTCATTAATGATCTCTGTTAAAAACAATAGCTTTCATAAAAAAGCCAGAGGGAGGAGAAATAATAAAAATGAAGGCAGCTGGACGTACTGTAATGAATATAATCCCACAAGCCCCTTTTTGTTAAATGTATTATGCTTCATCGACATTTAGAAGTCAAGGATTGAAGGATTAAGTCTATAGAGAGAATAGGAATAGAAATCATGTACTCTGATTTCTATTTATGATTAAACAATATTTCAGAAGGAATTTCAACCTTTTGTTCTTTATTGGCATCAAGGCCTTGCGTACGACTGTTGCTAAATCTGGTGTTGTGAGTTCTTTTCTATGTGAAAAGATTTTCTTTCAGATTTTCCCACATTGGAGCATTCCTTTCAATGGTCCTTGTAGGAATATTTCAGGCCACGTCTGTTCTCATACCACACAATGCTTGCATTTTAGTGGCAAATATCAACCTCATGAAGTCAGTGAGAATTTTGCTACTCGCTTCAGTGGTGAGTGGAATCCAATTTATAGGTTGTTAAGGATGTGAATTGTTAAAACTCTGGCCCTGTTTCTCCTGATGAGTTTAAAAAAATTCCCTCCCTCCCTTTCTAAATTTCATTACACATTCCAGCCGAAAACTGCTTAAGCTTAGCCACTTAACTTGGCAGCAAAATGAAAAAGGGATGCTATCAGAAACTGGACGTGAGGAGCTCCCGCAGCACCAGCAGAAACTCAAGCTACCACAGCTACTTTGTGGTGGTCCCGTAGCCTTGGACCATCCTTCAGTTGCAGTCCCGTTTAAACCGTACTATCATGTTAGCTCCAATTTTCTGGCTCTGTTTTGGGTTCCATCACATTTGGGGAATGTGTTTATTTTATTCTGATATTAAGTCGTAATTTGAAAAAGTTTTACAAAATAACAGGCAACCTTTATTGCCATTTTAAAATGTATTATTCATTATGTCTTGCATCACTGATAAACATGCTGCATTCTTTACAGCGGGTATTTATTAGACATGTTATAGTAAAGACTTAAACTGTAAAGGACCATGTATCAAAAATAATACCTCGTATCTCTATGAAATTTTTCAGCTGAGAATCTCAGAGCATTTTACAAGCAAATAAGTTTCACAGACACATGAAAGGTATGTTTACATGACCCTGTTTCATAAAACACTGAAACTTGAAGTGATTTGTTTTCATCACATCATGAACTAATTAGGATGAAAGCCTGTGATTTTCCATATCAAGGACCATGAGACCAGTTAGTAGCTTCTTCAGCCTGCATTTAGAAACCTTTAAAATCCTCAGGTCACTGGAAGAGTTAGACAGGCTGAAGATATCTGTACAGCCCATAGGATGCTTGTGGGTCTCGGGCATCTCCTCATTTAAACACACAATCTGGGTGAGCAGAGAGAGCAGTGAGTACAAGACAGTGCTACCTATGCAATCAAGGGAAATCGACATTTTTTTCTGTACTTTTGTTCATTCTTGTCCTTGCAATTACCAACTCTATTTAAGATTAAGGTTAGTACTCCACAGGGATTTGTATGTCTTAGATTGTGAGAAACTGTAATGGTTCTGAAAGCGAAGTAATAGTTAATAGTCCATTACAGCTTAAAGGACTTATCTGTCACACTGATAAGTGTGCTCCAAGGAAGTGCTCCGTGCACCCAAGATGTTCCACAGGGGGATACCAGCAGGTTGCCCAGGGCTGGCCCCAAGGCATAGACAGCCAAGGTATGTACATGTGGATGGTAGACATGTAGACAGTATTTTGTCCTCAATGTTATTCGAGGATGGAGAAGAATTACTCTTATAAGCTGTGTCACAGCAACCAGGTTGTCCAGAGAAGTACCTTCCGAACTCCCAGGGAGAAACACTGGTGAGCTGACCCCTATCTTATTTTGATTATCATTATTGTGACTTCGGCATTGAAGGGTTTTTTGGTCGTTAATGTCCAGCTGGTGTTGCCAGCACAAAATGCCCTTCAAAAGGTCATGATAGTTCAAGAAATTTCCTGTTATTGTTTAATTGACCCAAAATTGAAAATACTGGCTGAAAAAAGCATGTTCAATATGCACTTAAATGACAGAAAAAATTGTGATCAATATTATTACAAGTAATGCCAGCTCCATTACAGAACTGATGGCATTAAATATTAGTTAAAAATGGGGTTAATAAACTGCAAAATAGAGTTCTAAGTAAAAACTCTGTAGTTTAAAGGTGCAATATTCTTATCATCTGGGAACACCTGGATTTAAGTCAAAACTGGAAATGAATTTGGTAGTCTGTCAATCCATTTCTTAATTCCTAGTCATTTGTTCCTATCACAAAACCACCAGGCCGGAGTGCGTGATGGCCAGCCCCTACTCAGAAGTGACTCAGGCCTGGAACAGGAAGGGTTTTGATGTCTGAATTGAAAAGCCTTTGCAGAGCAGTATCAAAAGTTTGCAGCAAAATTACTCGTGTGTGCCTGGCACTCTCTGCTGAACTCTGTAAGCATTGCTTACTTGCCCTTGGGAAAAATACCAACAGTCCTTGGCACAGCAATTCAAACCATCCCAGAGAAGATGGTTTAAAATGTCTAGGGACAATGTCATGCTCTACCTTGCTCTCTTATTTTGTCTCTGGACTGATTAATCTGACATTATATTCTGCACCCCACCTAGCAGAGGAGCTTACTCAACATGATTTTCCTCACTTGCAGGACAGTATCTTTTCCAGACTGCAATAGAGAAAGTTGTTGTGTTCTATAATGAAAAAAAATAGGGCCCCATGCATTTTTTTGAGAAACACGTATAAGCCTCATCCTCAACAGAGGATGCAGAGGAGGCCAAACTCTGGCTGACAGATGGATGTGATACTTCAGAGCCTTGAATATTTTGCTAAGCTCTGGAGAGGATCAAGATTCAAGACACAAGCTTGCGATTAACCTTTTCTCTTTTCTGTCTTCAGCTATCTCCCTCTTCACTGCGCAGCCTTTCTGGCTTGTCATTCTGTACTCAGTTCCCTACCCACAAATAAATTCCCAATGCGGGGATCTGGATTCCCTTTCAGGCACTGGGTTATCACATATCAGATGTTGCAGCAAGTACCTGGTACGTCAGCTACGATGGGGTATTCTTGGCTTTTCCCTTCACAGTGTGACCACCTCCTCAGCCATCTCCTATCCGTCTTCCATTTGAAATCACTTAACATGACCATATTCAGGCATAATGATTCTGTATTTTTCATGGAAAATATTGACCATCATTTAGACTCCAGTCTCCAAATGGCTTCAGTGAAGAAGAGTTAAACCTACTTTAAATATTTCTGAAATTTCATGTGAGGTGGACAGGTGGACAGACAGAAAGATTTTTTGAATGTGGTTGGTAGCTGTTTTCTATTAACTGAGGCCAACAGGAATAATAAAAGATAACGTAGACTAAATAAATTTTTATGAATTGCATGGCTGCCATGGACCATGGACTGAAAACCGTATTAGAGACTGACACTTCTGTGGCCTTTATTTATCTGTAGCTTAGTCATATGTTATAATTAACATTGAGCTAAAATTCTCCAGGACATCTTTCCTGAAAAAATACACATATGAACTGCTAACAAAATAAGCAAAGGTCTCTTTAAATATAGTCATGTCTCATTCTATATAAAAGTATTATTTTATATGGTGACCTATTTAATAACCAACAACATTCCAGCATTTGCAGAAAGGAATTAAGCTATGCTGGTGCAAAGTCTAAAAAAGAAACTCTCCTCAACATATTTCCAACAGCAAATATAATTCCCTGGAAACAAGGTTTAAAATAGTAATGCTGGTAGACCCTTGACTACAGTGAAACAAATGGTACCATTTAACACACAATGTAACTAGCACTTAGCATCAGATATCAATCATGACTTGTATAATTTTAGGAGTTCTTGTTTTGATTAGGAAAAAACCTACTTTTCTGAAGATGGTATCTCTTTCCACTTTGGTTTCCTGGGGAAATGAACTTAATGGGCTCATACTGTCTGCCTGTTCACCATTTCCCTCTCTTTAAGTCTGCATCTATTGTTAGTTTTCAATTAAATTTAGCTGAGACAGATGTCCCAAAGATAAATACATTGCCCCTGCATCAGACAATGTTACACCCTGAGCTCAGCGGGTACTTGTCTGGCCTGCACAAGCCAATTTGTATGGCAGAGACAACCTAAAAAACCCCAACAAACAACTAAAACAACAAAAAAAGGCCTTTTACAAGCCACAAAGAGAAAAATTAGTAGGAAACAATGAGCAGAATACCATGTCAAAGGACACAGTGCTCACTGGACAAAGCCCAAAAACTAGCCTTCTCTCCCAGTTCGTATCGGGATCCACTCATTCAGAAGAAATATGGGCTTGATCTGGAGTTGCAAAATGTCCACCTAAGGTTTTGTCCACTCAACAGTGTAGGACACTTCCTCCTCATTCCACATCCTCCTCTACCCGCGTACAACACTGCTCCATCCAAGTGTCACATGTAAATCTCTGATATGGCCTCATCCCAATCAGCCAGAAAGTCCCACACTCCTTTGTACCCTAGACTGCTGAAAGATTTGGTTTCAAACTCAAGGCTACTACTACTTCAATCAAGTGAAAACTTATTTGTAGATAAGTATTTCTGTGCTACAAGTTGCCACTAGTGGGCATTGACACACATAAACGGTATCCATGTAAGATAAAAGTTCAGTACTAGGTTTCCAGTGACAATATGTGTAAGGGAATCAAGAAGTAACGCATTACCCATAAAACCAGCATGCCTAAGCCCAAATGCATCTATGAAGCAAAAATATAAAGGGTTGATATGTCTTACTACAGCATAGTGAAGAATAAGGTAAACAATGACAAATTATTTCTTATTATCTTTGTGATTTACTTTTAGTTGCATTGTTGGATAGACTTATGCATATGCTTAACTCTAGAGCAGCTCGCACCTACTAAAAGTAAGGAGGTGTATACAGACAGACCATCTACAGATTGATCGTGACAGAAATGATCAAAAATCCTGTGTACGTAAGAAAAAAAAGCTGCTTGTGTCATAAAGCAGTCACTTCTATTTTTTTGATGAAAAGAAATATTGATAGGTATTCAGTATGAATTAAAACAAGAAAGCAAGTGCTCCAGTTCTGAGACCATTTCTTACTCATTTTACATGTTCAGTTGCAAAATCTTTACAAGTGAAAAGAAAAATTATTTATAAATAAACCAAAACAATTTCAAACACAAACAGATTTTTAAGATGCTCATCATGAAACAGGAATTATGGAGATTAATTATAACGCCAATTATTCATTCTTTCTTTTCATTATTTATTTTTATTCCATATAAATAATCTCCTCAAAGGAGGAAGAAAAGTATCAGATAGCAAATACAAAATAGAAAAAATGAATTTAAAATCTTGTTTTTTAAAGCAGTAGAGTATGCTGGATTTTTCACCTCATAATAATAATATTACCTCATACATCTACAGGATGTCTTTGCATGGGATTTATTTGCTGGCAGTTGAATTTAAAATGGATATATGCAACGGTTCATTATGCAGTTTGAACTCTTAACAAGAAATTAAAAATTTATTAAACGTAAGCAAGATGAGAAAGACAGTCCTAGGTTTTATTCCTTTCATGCCAACAGTCAAACAATCTAATGATATTATGAGAAGTTATTAATTTTAACGGAGTCGGGTGACGTTTGTGGAAATATAACAATAGAGGTGCCCATATAAACTTTCCTCTGTCACTGGAAGTCCAAGTTTAATTTCTAACAGAGTTAGATGGTTTAAGGAGGAGGAACACTTGCTGGAAACAAGTGAAATAATAGTCAAGATTGCAGACTAATTGCTGGGCTTCAGTCATTTCTAGGATTAGATAGGGACATGTAAAAATAGTGAGGCAGTAGCATAGACCAGGAACATGAAGAGGGACTGTACGTGAAATGGTGAGGTTTTGAGAAAGAAGCATTTTTCAGCATTAAAACACATAAAATATAACACAAAATCATTTGAAAACATTTTTTCTTATATCTCAGTGCAGTTTAGAGGTTTCCAAACTGAACATGCAGTTAACAAAGGTGCTCCTGTGTCTCACAAGAGACATGTCCAGCTAAAAATGCACTACATAAGGTTTCAGAAAAAAGTAAGGAAAAGTGGGCTTATTTACTCAAGTGAAAGATTATTGGTTTCCTTGTGATCTACAGCTTTAATTTTTTTAATTTTTGAGAAGTTCTGAATGTTGAGAGATGATTGATCAAGATGATGACAGTGTTCCTAAAGAAGGAAAGGGAGATGAATTCCTGAATTTGTGCCTGCATGTGCACACCATGTCCCACGCAAAGCCCTGAGAAGGAACTCTGCTGTTTGGATGAAGAGGAAAAGGGAGAAGTCCTATATGCCATGAAGTGGCAGGGCAAGGATATATGGAGGTGGAAAGTCTGATATTAGCAAAAGGAAATTTGCTTGGAGGACTCAAGATGGGAGATGTCCAATGGCAGACATCGTATGTAGCATGAAACAAGGGGCTCAATTAGGAGAGAAAGATGAAGAGGACAAGGGTAGATGTGTGTGTCGTTGGCATGAGAAAGAGCGCTGAAGCTGGGCATGGCAGTGAGCTCACCATTGACTACCGGAATGGGGAAAAGGATAACCCAACAAAACGTGACAGGAGGGTGGGATTCAGGTCAAGATGGTTTGTCTGTGTACAGGTGTTTATATGTGAACCAGGTATCTGTGCCCTCTAATTGTCAAAACAGATCTGATATTCACAGTCAATGAAGTTTAAAGGCAACTCGGCTCACCCTAAATAAACATCTGTGTTTCGCAGTCAAGTTGGTGGGTGTAGAGGAGATGGAAAGACAGACGACAGCTGAATGCTAGGTGAAATTAAAGCTTTATTTATAGTCTTAAGCCTACTTGTATTTGAAAACTAAGAGATAGGAGAAAGGAGGTTGACATAAAAAGAAAGGGAGGGTTAAGAGTGATGGAGGCTACTGATTAAGAAAAGGAGGGTTAAGAGTGATGGAGACTACAGACTAAGTAAAATTTGTAGTCATGAAATAAGTGAAATTTTATGTCTCTGATCCCAGGAAATTTCAACAACTGTTTAATCCCCAAATTGGATAAAGAAGTAAATGTTCACTTTTGTCCAGAATGGAAAGTTTCCTAAAATGAATTCAAGAATTTGAAAAATTTAATTACTACATTTCTTGAACAAAAATGAACTTTATAAAAGCTATGACATTTCATGTCATTAAGGCTGAACTGCCTTTTAATATTAAACTACATTTTTTACTGCCTTATGGGACTTGTCATTCTTTTCCATATTCTCTCCCAAAGAACAGACTCTGTTAGTAGACCATTCACATAATATACCTGTAATCATGTAAATCCTGTGAGTCTGCTATGTAATATGACTTTACAGAAAATGTATCAACCAGGGAATTTAGCTCGCAGAAACAAAGGGGGCAGAACGAGAACTTCTGTAGTACTCTACAGATAAAAATTGGTTAACCAATTTGATGTGAAAAATAAAAAAGGAATCATTTAAAAAAAGTATTCCAATTCAGAAAACCCATATATTTAATTAATATTTTCAGGAGAAAAAACACAATTATTTTTAATAAAGTCAAGATTTTCTGGAGGAAATCAGAAACGTGCAAAAATTCTAGTTCTTATTGAAGAATTACCTGCTATTTCTGCTTATTGCTATTATGAAACTCAGGTAGGCACCATATAAACAGTAAGAGGCAATTCTTGCTTCAAAGACCTGCCATCTAAGTAGATCTGACAGAGCAAAAGTCAAAGTAATTTGCTGAAACTTACACAGAAGTTCCATGACAGAGGCAGAAATAAAAATCAGCCTTTAAAACCTCCTGACCTACAAAGGGGTTTAGACCAGTCGGTGTCATTAAAGGAAACAGAAAGAGTCCACAGCATGGAGGCAAAGAAAGCTTGACTTGGTAGAGCTTGTCAATGTCTTGGCAAAAGCATGTGAAATTTTTTGCAAGAGGAGGGATGTGCTGGAAGGTTGGTTCAGATTTTGCAAAGAGAAATGAGCAAGCACGGGGATTTGCAGATACAGAAGCCAGAGAAAATGAAGAAATTGTATTTGGCAAAGGAGTATTGAAGAGATGAAAGTGGAAGAGAGGAAAAGCCTGGAGCAGAGGGGGCCCTCAATATTGCTATCCCAGAACATCAGGACTTAAATATTGTACACTGCTTGGATCTTGCCTGGTGTGGAAACTGCATGCTGGTGGCAGAATGAAAAAGGAGGATTTGGCATGATTTGTCCTGAAAGGAGAACAGAAAAGTTGGGTTGTTCAGAATGAAAACCTGATAGCAGAATCTGATAGCTGACAAGGACATCACAATGTATCTCAGAGAATCAATACAAGTTTCAGATGTGACAAAATGAATGTCAATGAAAAACACAAGTTACGCAGATAGTGATAAAGAAGCAAGGTAAGTATCATTTCCTATCTAAAACACTGATGTTTTTCTAAAATTTTGTATCTCTGAGTAGAATGTGACAGAATAAATCATAAAGTGTAACAGAAAAGATGTTTGGCATAAAAAAACACCTACCAAGCCATAGATGAAACGTGCGTGAAATTAATCCTTGATCTGACATTAGATCTAAACAAAATTTCCAAATCCCTGTGTGCTGTAACAAAGTCCCTGCTGCTGGACCTCAATGGCAAGGTACAGTCATTTTAAGGCATATTAGTGATTTTTAAGAACCTTTTCTTCTGCAGGTATTGGATTAAAAAACCCCAAAGCCACATTTGTGAACAACCAAAGAACCTTAGGAAAAGAGAGGATGTTGCAAGAACAATCTCTGTAAGACTAGAAGATCTCTCCCTAAAGTCTTTTATGCTTCACCTCAAGTACTTTGCATTAATGAGCTGAGCAACTCTTAAAAGAACAACATGACCCAGCATACTATAGCAATTCAATAATCCAGTAGTCAAATAACTACAAAATAATGCTGTTTCTTTAATGCACTGATCTTCATTTTAAATTTTCAGACACTTTGACCTTTTTTTTTTTTAAATATTTCAGCGTTTGTTGTGATCGCAGTATACAACAGTTAACAGAAAAAGAAAATAGAAAAAGAAAAAGCAACACACATTTACTCCAAGTAACTCTGTGATATGTTACTCCATAGATATTGGTGGATTTCTCTTCTACTTTTTCCACTAGTATTCCTTAAGGAGCAGGCAAAGATGTAGATTCATATAAGCAATGTGAGAGATTTATAATGCAAAACTCCCGTGCCCTTGATATGTTTCAGTAACATGCTTCTGTTGTATTCACTGTAGAATTTACTCTGGGAGCTAGTGTTGTCAGTGCTAGAATAAGCATCACAAAATCATTCAGACATGTAATTTCTGATGTCAGAAGAGAACGTCAGAATTACTGCTGAAACAAGGAAGGGATTTTTGGAATATAGCAACATTTCAAAACGAAGCCATATGCAAAAAAAACAGGGAACATTCTTTACCAAACCACTGACCCTGCATTTCATAAAGCCAGCAACTCCTCAGTGACCTCTTTATCAGCCCGAAACGGCACTGAGCTTTCTTTCTGTTAATAGTATTTATATTAACCAAATTAAGGTATTTTGGAAAAATTAAAATAAATCAGATGCAGTACATGAAAGCCTCTTAATACATTTAAAATACTTAAAAATGCTTTGAATTAATGCACATAGCATGCATGCATTTAATCCTCTGTATCTCACAATAATAAAATAAGTAGCAGTCTTTACAAATCATCACTTCTTAGCTAACTGAACTGACACTGAACTATAAAACAATGAAAAAAACCCTCTGCAGAAAAAGCTCTATTACAATACATTTTTACTTTGGCTTTATTAAATGATTTTGATGACTGAAACTTTACCAGAGAAAAAACAGAAATTATACTGAATGCATATAAGGTAGTTCAATAAGATCTGTATTATTTCATATCTCTGAATCTCTCCTGCACAACAGCCACAGCTCCTCTAAGCATCCTCAACAGTATTTACGCTTTTAAATTTTAAACCATTATCAATGCGGTACCCCCCAAGCCCAGTCCTGAACTCTGACAGACACTGATCTCTTTTCGCCCTCCCACACCCTGTTTTATCAGCCGCTATTTTGTTTAAATTGGCTACTAAATAGCATAGCACTGTACCTTTAAATACAAATCAAACAATATTCATATTCCCACGGTGCTGCTAGTTTCCCTTATGCATTGAATCGCCTGTAGATTAAAAGCTCAGAATCTGAAAAGGGATTCTGTTCTGCAGACCAAAGTTCTCTGTAGGAGATGAGGGAGAGGGTCAGTCCCGGAGTCACACACACAACAGGCAGAAAACACACTTGTGATCCTCAGCTTTGGATAGCATCAGAAAGAGGAATAAAAAGCAGAAACACATGGCACACTGAGAACTGGTATCACTTATGGCTTCTAACCAAAGCAGCAATTAAACACCTTTCATCATTCCCCCAAATGCCTGATTTTTCTAAGAACTGAGAGAGAGACACACACACAAAGGCAAATCCCCTCTGAGCAGCAACGAAAACTTAATAACCTACCATTTTCTTTGCACTCTTCTGGAGGTTTAGCCTTTTTCGCAAGTCGTGGATCCAGCCATGATGTTGTCTTTGTGTTATGGCTGAAAAGAAAAGAGATCACTCTGAGCAGACACATACTGAAAGGAATCAAGTTTATTCCTTAAGAATAAAGGGTTAGTCCAACAAAATTGCAATCGATACACTTAATTTGCTTACTGGTTCTAAGTAGCCCTGAAGGAGGTGTAAGAGTAATTGTGCAAGGCAGCTGTAAATTTGGCAACCTCAGCTCCCTGTCCTCAAAGCAGCTATTTTTATTAAAATCAACTAGAATGTTGCCAAGTTAACCTCATTGAAAATGCAGAACTCATCCAGAGCAAAAGGAATTTATTACAAATACAGTGTTCTCCCGTTGAACGAGTGCAGGCGACAGGATTCTGTAGCATTCTCACAGTTTTCAGATAGAATTATTTTTATCTTAAACCTGTCCTTTTCATAAATACAGGTTTGTTATTTCTCACCAGCAGCACTGGCAAGGCATAGCAAAAGTGATGCAAATTACAGCATGCTCCTGCAAAGTCTACATTTCCGGACAGAGTGATTAATGATACTTTGTTTAACAAACCTTTATCTCTCCATATATAATCCTTCCATCGAGATAAAATAGATATACACAAGCTGAATGAATCATGTGGCTCCTTTCTATACTCAGAATAGATCTTTGAGGAATCAGCCATCAAATAGCATTGAACTGGCACAAACCGTTTTCTGGGAGAATATTTTGCCAAATGAATTGATACTGAGCACAGCTAATGAGACTTAAAACCAGGTCTTTTCAATGTATACCTTTTCCGCAAGCATTAGAATTTGCAGCCAAATATTTTAAACACGTTAAGAAAGGAAGACTATAAAACAGAAAAGGATGTGATCATTACTCCTTTATTTTTTGAGATGCCTTTCCTACAATACCATCATTCAGAGTCACTTCTAACCCATGTTTTATTTATCTGATACATCCTAGGAGGATGCTTGTTCTATACAATTTATATAGTACTGAATTATTTAGTGTATTATTAATTTCCTGTATCGTTTTGAAGTGTACTTAAGACTTCTCTTATAAATATCAGTATAAGGTGTACAAAAACAGAGGACCTGGCAAAAAATGGATTATTATGCAATTAGTAGTTGGTGAGTTACTGATTAACCGATGCAATCCATGTGGTCCAGAAACCACTGGTTCCCCGAGGGAAAAAAAGAAATGCGTAGAGCCAGTTCCTTCTCCGACCTTGACTCCCTGTCAAGTCCGTGGCAGATAACTTTCCCTCTGCCTCGATTCCTCTCTCTCTCTCTCTCAAAACAGAGTGATACTACCTACTTCTCAGCATTCTCGTCACAATGTTAAAGCTTCCTTCACATTTTGGATGGGAAAAAAGGTAGATGAGAGTTATGTACGGCAACTAAAATGAAAATTGAGGCATTTAAATTCCTATTTTAAGCATGCCCTAATGTAGAACACCATTCATGATGGTGAAGAGGATAAACAAAACCTTCCCCAACCTTGAGAGCAGGGCTATGTTTGCAGCGTATGAGGAATGATAAGCCAAAGGTAAAGTAAATTTGAAATGACGCCTGCAGCCCATGCTTGATTGCAAATGTAACTAAGACGCTTTCTCTGAAGCTCCGGCTGCCTGTGGTCTCCTGTAGGGTGTATTTTTATACCGCAGTCACAGCCTAACTGCAGCTTGTGCAGACATACTTGAGCTAGCTTTAAATTAACTAGGGGAGGTACTGGCAACGAGGTCACTGCAGCAGCACGGAGCTCAGCGGGGGCTCGTCACCCCAGCATCTACTGAGCTACTTGGGCGCAGCCAGCAGCTCTCGCCGAGCTCCCCGCTTCCATGGGTACCCTGTTAGCAGTGCCAGAGCTCAGGGACAGCTTGGACATACCTGTGGAAGCTGCAGACTCATCTCTGGAGTGTGGGCAGGTCTGCACAACAGCCACTCTCTCCCAGCTACTCATTCTGAATGATTTTAGGAACCTCATCTGGTTGCAGGGACTAAGTCGGATTCACAGATAGTTTCCCATGGCTTATATATTTACAACTACTATTAGTAATGTTTGCTGCTGTATAAAGTGGATCGCAAAGCATTTTACAAAGGAAACAAAACCCATCACCCCTGTTTTAAAGGTGGGAAAATGGAGTCACAGAGTCCTCAAGTGGCTGTCCACAGCCACCAAACAAGCCAGTGGCACAGCCAGTACTAGAAGCAGCTCTGCGGTTGCATGTCAGCTGGCCAGTGTTTTCCACACAAGTCGACACAGCATCAGAACAGGCCAATTCACCAGCCCTGAAAACACCCCTGTGACATTTCTAGAATAGACCTGAGAAATGAGCTTTCAGGCGTCTGTAAATACAGGTGCCAAGCTGTCTTTCAGCTCAATTCAGTATTAATATTTTAAAATGTGAATTAGTTGAATTATAGCCTCCAAGGCTTTTGTTGAAACTGAGAACAACAGTAAGCAAGTAGTTATGCTTCCCTTCAGCATAAATGTGGCTTCCATAAACCCACAAACTGATGTCTTCCAGTTTTGTGCACTGTGGCCATTCTAAACAAAATCATAAACAAACTGAAGTCAACATCGTTTCCAATAGAAGAGTGATCCTTCAGTCTGCAGAGAAATTTCAGAGAATGAAGATGGTATCTCGTCTAGATCAGCTCTTACAGCACTCAATCTCCTCTTCTAGTTAGTGTCTCTCAAACCCATTCAGCTACTTAGTAAAAGCAAAAGTCATCTGCAAGAACTTTTACGTATGATAAATTGCCTTATGATCTAGACAAGTGGTCTGTGCTGGGCGTGGGGAACTGGCTGACCAGCTGCACCCAGAGGGTGGTGGTAAATAGCTCCTTTGTAAAGTGGCAACCGGTCACAAGTAAGGTCCTCCAAGGATTGATACTGGGCCCAACACTGTTTAGTATCTTCATAAGTGGTCTGGATGATGGGATCAAGTGTACCCTAATGAAGTTTGCTGATGACACCAAACTAAGTGGGGAAGTAGACACTTTGGAAGGAAGAGCTGCCCTGCAGGAAGACCTGGATAGCTGGAAGAGTGGGCTAACAAGAACCTTATGAAGTGTAAGGTCTCACACCTGGGAAAACATAATCCGGGAGTGCAGCACACACTAGGATCTACCCAGCTGGGGAGCTGCTCTGTGCAAAGGGACTTGAGGGTCCTGGTGGGCAAGCTCAGTGTGAGTGAACAGTGTGCTGCAGCACAAAGAAAGCCACCAGGATGCTGGGCTGCATCAACAGGAGCATCACCAGCTGAGATGAAGAAGTCATCATCACACTTGACTCAGCACTTGTCAGGCCACACCTGGAATACTGTGTTCAGTTTTGGTCCCTGCCATACAAAAAAGATGTGGACAGGCTGGAGAGGGTTCAGAGAAGGGCCGCCAAGATGATCAAAGGACTGGGAAGCCTACCATATGAGGAAAGGTTGAGAGATTTGGGTTTGTTCAGCCTTCAGAAAAGAAGGCTTAAGGAAGACCTTATCACCATGTTCCAGTATTTAAAGGGTGGCTACTAGGAAGATGGAGACTCCTTTTTTAGAAGGAGTCACATGGAAAATATATGGGGTAATGTGTACAAGTCACTCCTGGGGAGATTCCAGTTGGGCACAAGAGGAAAAATTTTCACAAAACCAATCAGCCATTGGAATAATCTCCCCAGGGAAGTGGTGGATTCCCCATCATTGGGCAGTTTTAAGATACAGTTGGGCCATCTTGTCTAAACCATGTTTTTGCAGATGATCCTTGAGGTCCCTTCCAACCTGGTAGTCTATGATTCCAGGATTCTATGATTCTATGAACTAAAGGAGCAAAGTGCCTTTTGAAAATCATCCCTCTCTCCTTACCTATCTCCATGCCTGCTCCCTTTCTCTGTATCTCCACTTCATCATCTCCACTAAACACACATGGTACGTCTTGCAACGGAAAGACAGGTGCTTCTAGAAGAAGACAGACTTGCTTCTAGATAGGTGCTCCAGTGGGTAAAAAAAATGTTCCTGTTCTGAAGACAGACCCTACTTGAAAGAAGACAGAATCAACCCTACCTGTCTTCTAACACCTCTTCAGTACCCTCAATGTCCTCTTTAACCCAACATAGTACTGATTGCTTGGATCATCTTAGCAACCAGGTACACAACACACAAACACTCCCGCAATGAAGACAGAGATGACTACTGTTGTGCTGCTTTCAGTAAATGAGGGAAATAAGTAGTCCTGCATTACAGCATAGTGGTTTGGTATACGTGTCTGCTTCTGTCCTACACAGGAGGTTTATTTGGCAGGATACTCTTGCAACCTCTCTTGTGCCAACTTTCAAGTTGTGGGTTTTGGAGAGATGCTGCTCTTGCTATGGCCGCTGCCACCCTAGCACTATCCAGTGTTGTTCAGAGTAACCTCCTATTACCTGTCTTCCACCAAGGACTAGAATTGGGATTAGCCAACCACAGACAAAAAGAGAGGTGGCTTCTTCCCCACACAGCTAGGACACGTTGGGAATGAGAGGAAGAACAAAAGCATGGTGGTGCCAGCTTGCTGAATGTCCCAGGGTAGGCTGCAGGGACGTCTCAGGAAAGACACCATCTCCCCTGTTCCCTCTTCAGCTCTGCAATGGACTGAATCTGTAAAAGCTTTAGCTTTTACAGAAAAAATATTTAGAGAAACAATATTTAGCACCTAAAGAGTTTTTAATCTAATTTAAAGAAGCCTTGATAGGAAACCTTTAACAACGGGAAAGAAGACAGAAGGAACAGTAAAATGGCCAAATCAACACCAATGGTGAAAGTAACATTAACATATCTCTGCTGCATGAGCTGTGAACATTAAAGTTTCTTAAGCGCTAAAAACCTTGTAAAATGTATGATGTATAACTTGCCTGCCTTACCACTAGGTCTAACCATTTGTGTCCATTTGGGAAGTCGTATAGAGGGACGAGAAGGAAAAGGGGCTGGGGATTTACAGATTAGTTATGAATGAATTGCAGAGGAATAGCCCAGGCAGTTGTGGAATAAATGCACAAACAAGCAGTTAGAGCAGTTGTCACTGACTGAATGAGAGTGAAGTGATGCAATAAAAGCATCCTGTGAGAAATACAGCTGTAGCTCCACCAGCATTTTCCACTGGCCACTGTTTCATTACTCAGCAATAACCATACCTCATCATGAAGAGGTAGGTTTAGAAAGTCCATCCTTACACAATTTCAGTGATCTCGATTAGTAGCTAGGATGACTGGGATAAGATTTAAGTGCTGGCAAATCAACTATGCACATCTTAGAATCTGTCTTAAAATCAAGAGCAAATACCTGATTTTGGAACCTTTGAAAGTAGTCAACGAAGGATCCCTTTGGTTTTGCTTCAAGCAGGGGAGAATGGGAAAAGCATAACATTTTAAAATTCATCCTAATTTGTTACCTGCTATACAAAATAGAAACCTGTTATAGGCCTGAAGTGTATTGCAAATTTGAAAAAGAATTAAAAAAAAAAAAAAAGGCACTCAGTAAAGCAGCGGAACTTAATATTGTAGCCAAAAGTCAATAAAATAGTTATTGCTGAACTAACTTAAATCGTCCCTATTTACCAACTACTTACATCCAGCAGAAATAGTTTATTATAATCAGTTTCCCAGTATCAACTACAGACAATCTTAAACATATGTGAAAAAAATATTATTCAGCTGGTTTAAACAGAGTGAAAGAAAACTAAGAATACTTCCCAGGAACTCTGACTCAACCCCCTGTTCTTCTCCAGCTTTTCTTTGTAACTCTGCTTTTCAGACTTCGCAAAGACTGTTTATGCCCCAGCTCCCAGTTTTCACCACTGTATCCACGTACCAGGACCAGACTCTCTCCAGAAATCTCACTGGATACTGATCCGTACCTTTTGGAAGTAAAAAACATTAGGAGTGTGGTTTTTCTTATTTAACATTGTATTATCTTTTTATTGTAATTATTTGTTAGACAGTATATTATTTTACTTAAGATTTGAATATAATGGAATTGTGTCAGCAATCTGTCAGTTTAAAGCACTTTGACAGATAAAGTTTCTTATACTAACAAAGCCCTGACACAATCTCTGGAAACATTTTTGAAGGGAACATAGAAAGTAGTTAACCGACAGCAATAGCCTTAATGTCTTTTGAAAACTCTGCAAACCTATTCTAAATTGTGACTCTTGCAAGGTATGTAATTCGCACGTTATTGTGAAAGGCATTTCAAAATGGGTATTTACCAACGTGCTGCTTCAGTGTATTTGGGGACAGCACATATGCGTTTGTTTGGGTTTTTATTGTGAATACATTACATTCAAGATGGTCCTCAATGCAACAGCTTGAGCAAAGGGGAGTATATGAGACAGAGAAAAACAAAATGCCTTGTAGGCCACCTGACTTCTAAACTGCTTACTCCTCCCTCCTTTTTCTGTGCCTGAGATTTGTAGATCTGCAGAGCTTTTCAGATAGCACAAGAATGATTTTCAAGTAATTTACGTCTAGCGGGGCAGTGACAGGAAAACGGAACATTAAAACGGTAATTTTGCAATTCGTCCTTCGTCGGATGCTACCCAAACGTCTTGCATACATGTAGGGACAGATGCAAAAGGGAGTCATCCTCTGGCTATGGTTTGAATGGCAGCAGTTCTGATTGCTCGTTTGCACTGCATTTCGTGCTGCCAGTCTGTTAGATGTGCTCGTAGTGTGTGGTCCTTAAGAGACACAGATTTGGGGGTGCCTATCCTGTGAATCCCAGATGGCCTTGGGCAGTAGGTAAGCACTTACTTACTCGGCCCAAACACAATGGCTCCAGGCATTCACAGGAGCAGAAGATGCTTATGGAAGATTTTTTGGGGGAATATTTAAATGCCTAAAGTCTCCTGTGGCAATTTCTGCTGTTTAAGTCACTCTCTTTGACTCAGGCAGTTAATTTCTGACAAAGAATGGGCTTCATCTCATGTGACTTCAGCCATCTAAAAATTAAACAGTTGTGTATGATTCCTCTCTATTCAAGGGAGAAGTACCTACGCAGAATAATTTATCTTACCTATCTTCTGGTGGGATTGGGGACCTAACTATATGCTCTTAGAGACATGCTAGGTGCTATGGCATCTCCCAAATGGCCTCTGGCTGCCACTCCAGAAGGGCGCTGGTTTTGACAGGTTCTGCGTCATATCTGCCAGGTTCATGGAGATGTCTTGTGCTATTAGTAAGCCTCCACAGTAGTGCTTTGGCTCAGATCAGGAGGTCACTTTTCAAGTGAATCTCTCAGTTATCTTCACTTACATGCCGAGCATTCCTGCAGCTTGTAAGCTTCTTTCCCTTGCATTTAAACCAGATGATACACAGCAAGAGCTCCCCTACTGCATTCGAAGCCATTCACAGGCATGCAGACTATGGCACCTGAAAAGACCTAGTAGCTGTGGATGCTGGGTCATCAGCACCAAGTGTTTCACTGATATCAGTCTACTGATGTTACTAGTCTAGATATGGACATGGTTTAGATCAGAAGGAATTCAGACTGGTTTTAACTCAAATCTGGCCTCATGGGCTGAGTTCAGGGGTTCAGGAACTGGAGACAATTACATGCATTTCTAGAGATGAACTTTCTTTTAAGTTTCATCTGAAAGGAACCCAGTTCACGTACTCTGAAACATGAACCAAATCACAATGCATTGAGAAAATTGGAAGATTTGCTTCAAAAGTGTACTCCTGACACAAACTTATATACTACTGCAGATGTACCCTTGGATATCTGAGGGCATCTTTACTGGTAGAAGCACCGACATTTAGGCAAATTCTGCCCTTATCTTTGGACAGGATGAATCAGCCTCTGGAGATAATTATCTCTCTCCATTGACCACAGAAGGAATCTTGACAACTGGTTTGTGCTAGATACCTAATGGTATATGGCAAGCCAGGTGAGCTGAATCTTCTAGTTCAATAAATACCAAAAAGAAAAATTGTAATTCCAGTACAAACATCAGAGGAAAGATGTTGGAAGAGGAATTCTGCAGAGCAGAGCAGCAGAGACCTTTGGGGGAAAGACAAGAAATAAGAAAATGAGGAAAGACAACAGGAGTTGAGCTGGCAGTTTGACCTGGATGTCAGCATAGATAAAAACAGCAAGTGAGAGCAAGGGACAATACACCACTAGTGCAGACTGAAAACATCTTTATGACATGAAAAGACAAGAGAAGAAAAAATTCAGCATTCCCCAAATTCTTTCCAGTTTTACCATCTCCCCATTCCTAATTAATTTGTCATGAGGCAAGGAGGTGGTCTCAGGAGAAAGAAACCAAGAGAGATCTTTTCTGTTGCCCGTCCCGCTGTATGTCATGTTGAAATCCAAAGAGCATTACAGATTTGATCATTGTTATGCTGACCAAAACTGATTAATTCAATACAACATATAAACAAGGAAAAAGAATTACGAACATCTACGGTCATATTCACAAGAGCCCTGATGATTCAGAATTGTCCACACAATAATGCCCTACTGATATAAAATGGCTCGATTCCCAAAGAAGAAGAATCCCATCAGAAGTGAATATTAAAACAGCATGTGAAAAAAAGCCTTCATCTTAATTGCTGCTTAATTAAAGTAGCAGAAATAACCACACAACCAAAACATGGTGAATTTCAATGTTATGCACTGAAACGCTGGTGATGTAACATACTCGCAAAAGTGCCAAGCTAGTTTATAAGAGATTGGGTAATTACTGCAGGATATGGAAGTAGTCTCGAGCAGGTAGGAGGGTGTACTTCCACCTCAGTACTTGTAGTATCTTTTAGTGCAAAAGATAAAGTTATCAAATGTAACGGTGTAGCCAGGCTTAACTAATATATCCTGCTTTCTGACGGTGAACTGATGGAGCAACCAGGAACAGCTAAATATATCATGATTCTTCAGGTAAGCAAGACGTTAGGATAAACATGTTATTCCTGCAGTCAAAAGACTTTCCTACCATAAAAATTACTAAGAAGAAATACTCATCCCATTGAAGTCAGTAGCAATATTCTTAGAAACAAACTAGGTCAGGATTTTACTTTTCCAAAGTGCAGCTGTACATCTTTTCAGGTAACACCTGAAATAGCACCAGCTGTATTCAAAAACTTAATGGCTGTTTTTTACTGTGAAGAGGAGAGTCCTTGGAAGAGGCCTATTTTATAGCTGTTTTGTAGTCTTTTATGGTGCTCTCATAAAAAAAGCAGCTTTAACAACTAGAAAAAGATACTGCAGCAAGTCCAAAAAGCAATGCTGACTACACTGTTCAGAGAAGTAGGTGTTGAAGTAGGAAGAGACTGAATGTCTATGAGTTGTACTGGGAAGTTTGTTAAACTTCATGTGGCCAAATTCTCCTAAAAATCACCACCACAAGTCAAAGAAGCTGATAATTTAAAGACGTATTACAGAGGTTTGAGTTTATTCCAGACTTTTCTCCACTAACAAAACAATTATTAACGTAGTATAAGCAAAGGAAATCATATGTGCTTTTGAACCGTACAGAGTTAAATAGCTTTTATTATGGGCTACGTAATGTCCTTGAGACTATTCATCAAGGCTTAGTTGTAGCTCAGCTTAACAAACTGCAGCTTTTCCTGATTTAATGTCTTACTCTCCCCACACCCCTTCCAGGGAGCTCTGCTGCCTATAGGTGGATAGAGGCCGGGAGAGAGAAGCAAAATCAATTCTGCCTTTTATAAGCAAGAATCATAATGTGTAACCATCTCTACAGGAGAATCTATAGTGTCATGGTGTACGTGATGGCGCTGGAGAGTTGGGCAAGGGCCGCATTTAAGGCTGACTGCACATGATAATGATGCACTGAGAGCCTTGGTCCTTTTGTGTTCCCTTCAACACTGCACTGGACCAACACAGCAAACATCGATTGCCCGGGATCCAACAAAGCCAGCATCTGCTGACTTGGTGAGGACAACACGATGCTCATGTCTCTAGTGTGTGGCTTGAGAGTGGTTGGCAAGGTGAGGTCTGAAGGCTGTGGGGAATTGCAGCCTTTCCTAAGCCCTGGGAAACGGGAAAAACTTAAAATCAGTGATGAAATTTATTTAAGCATGCCAAAATAGGTCACACTCATCATCCCTATTTAAAGTAGGAGAGAAGGAGCAGGACTGGAGGTTTTTTGGTGGTATTCCAATTTATATACAGTGATTTAATTATTGCATGTTCTCATTAGCATATGTTCCCAATGAAAGCAAACGTAGGAGATGGACTCCTGTTTGTGTAGTGCGTGCCTGTATTTGAAAATTCGGATTCATATGTAAGGGAGGCTGGAAACAGCCCAAGAAATGTACTTAAGTAGCTCTTCCTGAAAAACAGTGGTAAGTATTATGCAGTAAGAAGGGATCTCTTCCTGTTCTGTCTGTGAATGCTAATATAGGTAAACATAAGGTCATGCACCTATGTTAAAAAAGGAAAAGAAAGGAAGAAACAGACCAAGTCTTGCTCTAAAATACAACTGTCCTCTGAATCATCCAGTGAATCTTTTTCTTTTCAGACCTTGAGGCAGAGGAAATTCCTTCCAATGTGCTTTACAAAATGCTAACTGGGCCATTAATGATTAACAAATAAATAATACTGTCTACAGACAGTTATCTCTCTTCTTATGAAGTCACTCCCTCTCTCACTGCAAATCTGCCGCGTTCCTTCTTATGGTAGTTTTGACAAATGAGCTCACGTACAAATTTTAGAGGTTAGTTTGAGGTGAATGAGTGAAAATGCTGTCATGAAATCTAAGACCTTTGGGTATACCTGTAACAACCTGGAACTTGAGATCCGTTACTGCTTGAAGTCCTTAGGGTTTAAAGGCACAATTCACATGAGCCTCAAATAAAGCTATAAAAGCTGCTGCCTAGTATGACTTTTTTCCACCCATTGTGATGTACACTTTAAAAATGTTTGTTTTTCATCTATTATTTAATAATCTAGTACAATCTTTACTACTGTTCAGGGAGATGTTGTTAGACAAATAGGTTTTTGTTGTCTTTTTATCTTTCCGTTTTTTGCGAAAGCAAATGGAGTCTCTTCATGCCATTAACCAAAGTGACTTGTAAACAAAGAGGCAATTTAACAGCTTCCCCACAGCATTACATTCCTACTTAACCCTGTGAAGACTGTGCAATGTGAAAACTCAAATGATCAAAGAGTTGTTCCTTTGCTAGGAGTCTAGTAAATAATCTAGCATTTTTACAGACGTGTAATTGCACTTTTTTGCAATCACATTATTCAAGAATATAATCCCAAAGGCATGGAGCCCTTATAAGCCCTTCTATCCAGTCTGCACCTCTGATTGATTTCTCTGCTTTACATAACATTCATTTAGTGGAAGTGAATGATGAGCATTGTCAGAACTGCAGTGTAAACCAGAGCATTTCCAGGAAAGGAAACAAACTGTAACATCAAAGGAATTTGCGGAGTGGAATGGCTGCTCTGTAGAGCAGCAGGGCTACTTACATTCACTGTATTTGTTACAAAATATGCATTCATTTCTGATCAAATTGCTGTGCTATTTACTACTGTCACAGTTTGGTGTGTTAGTGACCTACCCATCATCCTGTCCCCCACCCCCAAAACGTATCACAGGGTTTTGTTACAACAAGTAAAATAAAAGTGCAACAAAATTCAGTCTGCTCTCTGTCAGAACATTCAATATGTGCAGAAAAATTAAATTTGGGAGTGAAGTACGAAGGAAACAAGGGTTTGAGCTAGCCCTGAGGTCATCGCAGTTCTCTGCTCGCCTGGGCAAAGCTACTATAATTACTCTTTTTCTAGAATAAGCATATTTTTGCCCTTTTCAGCAAAACCACTTATGTTTTAATAGTTACTGCTCTTTTCTGCCCTGTATA
Source organism: Fratercula arctica (assembly GCA_947846985.1). Taxonomy (NCBI): domain Eukaryota; kingdom Metazoa; phylum Chordata; class Aves; order Charadriiformes; family Alcidae; genus Fratercula; species Fratercula arctica. The sequence continues at coordinate 202,001,631 of CANTUZ010000001.1, forward strand.
TGCCAGAAGCTACAGTAATGTCTGTGTTTATGAAAAATCATGTGCACAAACTTTATTCTTATCATTGGTTTACACTTCATGTAATAGTCATAAAATTTTACATGAAATAAGGGACTTAAAGCAGAAGTGACACCACCAAATGTTATTTTTACCTACTAATAATCCGAATAATGGCTAATACTCCAAATTTTTAGGGCAGTTCTTAAAGCAAACATAAATGCTGCCTCTGTAGTAGTGTTCTGCTGATGAAGATGTTGTTTTTTTCTTTTCTCTCTTTTTTTGTGGAACATGAGCTTATATCAGTTCTCTCACTTGCTGTGTTCTTATTCTGGTAAAGTGTATTAATGACTGCATTTAGAGATGAAAGAATTTCCATATCCATTTGTTGGCTAATCAGCCACAGTAGCAACAGGTATGTATAGCCTACCAACAGGAAAAAGTTTCTACACATAATTAATTCTCTTATTGTCCCCTCATTTATTTTATTATTTCTAAATATAGCGTGGCCTCCCTCTACCGTTCACTAGCTAGTTTTCAACCTATCTTTCTTTCTTTAAAGTGGCAAAAAGCTCAACCCTCTCCACCTTTGTCCACATAACTGAGAACCTAGCAATTGAGCTCCTCTCCCATAAGCACCAGAACAGCACAAAAGCCTTGCTTTCCCCAGAAGACAACAGCTTTAATTGCTGCCATTGAAGTGCTAAGCAGTCCCGTTGCCTGTCTTAAAAATCAGCATGCTTCAATGTAAGTCAGTAAGGCAGGGACTGCCACCAGCTCTCAGGAGCCTTGACGGCCAGAACATTCCTGCTGTTTTAATAAGGAGTGCAATGCTCCACTCCACCATGTAAACCTTTCCCGCACCCAGCTAAAAACCATACAGCTATCAGAAAGAGAAGAAGTAAGACTCACTCAATAAAGTAGACTTCCCCCTTTTCTGTATAAGCCATTTCCCAGTTATCAGGCAGTGGGCCCAAGTCGTCATTCTCTTCAGGTTTAGTCTGCTTCGTTACATCCATATCCTCCTTTGCTTCTTCAGGCTGAGTATATCCTGGTGCAGGACAAGGTTGGGTGGAAGGTACCTCACCCGAGACACCTGTACTCTTCTCTTCATGTTCACTTGATTCTACAAGAGAAGAAAAATTACAGGTTTTGGATATCCAAGTTAATGGTGGAGAATTTACCATGTGCAAGTCTCCAAGCAATACTCTATGAACTGCCAGTCTTGAAATAAAGAGAAAAATTCTGTTGGGTTTACACAAGGGTCCCTCTGATGATGCATTTTATCTGGAATACAATAAAAGAAAATAAAGCAATAAAACCAAACTGAAACAAGAAACTAATAAAGAGCTAAGAAACAAGCCAAAGAGTTCTGGCTCGTTCTGTCCCAGGAGTCCTTCCAGACCAGCAGTTAGCACTGAGCAGAAGGCAGCCTCATATCCAGCAGCACAATTGTCTTAACTTTTCAAACTATACACCTATAAGGCAAGTACCTTGCTGTTTTACTACAGACAACAGGTCCTTTTCAATTAAAAAAGTATGTACACTAATTGCTTTACCTATTTTCCATACATCAAAGAAATCAATACGATACCCATCAACTCGAAGCAATACATTAACTGTATAGAAAGTGGTTGTGATTTTACTACCAATATAATCCGTGGGAGGCTTAGTTTCCCACAGTCAAGGCCAAATGCTTCCTATACCCAATGTGGTTGTATCTCACTGTGACCAAGAACATATTCAAGAAGGAGTCTTCCTTTCCTATGTTTTTTCAGTACTTGATCTTTCACTTCTTATGATTTTAGTTTCCATAAAGCCAGAAATTAAAAATGTGGTGTCCAACAGTATCTCTACCGCTACCAGTTCCCACAGTTCAATCCAGGTACTTTTAGATAACCAAGTGTAGTAGAACTTAGCGATATTTATGAAAACATCAGCTGAACACAAACAAAAGACAAAACCACAAAGACACCTCAAAAAAATCAGGTACATAGGGGCCAGGTGTGCAATACTAGGAGTCTAAGTGTGCCTTATCCACATTGTTGAACACTTACCTCCACACTTAAGAGTTTACATGTTCATCTGCATGAATGAGAATCACATAGCAGGGCTTCCATGCACACAACTATTGACAGTGGAGAAAACACAATCTTTTCTTGACTACTACTAGCTCAAATAGACGATGCTTTAAAGAAGTTGTCCTACTAAAGAAAGAGCCTCCTTCATCCTTGGAGGTAAATAAATTTGGTTGACTGGTCTACTAGGTATGTGTTTGTAAGCTGTGTTTTATCATATGGTCTATCTGGGAACTATTTCTTTAAAAAATATAGCAGTAACCTGCTGCCTCAGTGGACAACAGAAGCTGTCATGCTTGGATCCTTTTTTCTATTGCACTTAAATGAAGACTGATCTCACTGAAAAAGTATTCAGACCCCTGTTTTTGGCCAAATGAACTGCAACTAAAATACATTCACAATTTTAATATATTGACCTAATCTCCACTGACTATGATGGGATCCGAGTGAGATGGCTGAAATGACCCTACATTTTAAGTTAGGTAAACCCAATTCAGTCCTGCTTAGGCTAGTTGCTCAGTTTCTAGATATTTAAAATGAGGGGAAATGAATCTCAGACCCAGTGAGCATGGCTTTACATTGGGTTACATGAAGGCTAATGACATAAGCTCACCAGCAGATAAACGTCACAGGGACACAGACAATGGATATCAGAGGAAAACTGACAACAAACTGCGAACTTGTATACCAGTATTTAACCAAAATGGTACATAATCAGTGTAACAGAGAGTAGATTGAGACTACTATAGCTTGTTCATAAAGATATGTAAGGAATGAAGGAACTGTATATGGTTTTGTATCATCAAAAATATACATACACTTGCTCTGAGTAATACTGTATGGACTATATTGAAATCTGTGGATGATTATAAAAAAGAAAAGGAGAAAATATTTTTTAAAAGAAGCCAACAATGTAGTCTACAATGAAGTTCAGGAACATGACATTTTTTTAAATGAACTAAGGGTGCGTCCAGAGCACAGAACTATGCAGATACTTCTGTGAAGTATGTAGGAGGTGGGTGAGTTTGGGTGAAATGATCTAATTTGTGATGATTAGAACAGTAAGAAAGAAGAGCAACAAAAAATTAACAACAATGGTCTTAAAAACCCCAGGTTTTAATAAACTCACAGAAATTTGATGTTATGGCAAGCAATGGTAAGGGAAAAGCTGTTCAGGAGAACTAGTAAAGATTAAATAAACAGCACTAAGAGTGCAAGCACAAATTGTTCTAATGAAAAAGAAACATAGCAAGTATAATCAGAGATCATTTTGATTAAGCCATGACTTTTGAATGGTCTGCTACTTGCTATGGAATTGTACAAACGGTGAAAACTAGATTAAGATGTTAAGGACGAACACAGAAAACCAATATGGGCATGTAACAGCAAAGCAGAACAGTCAGTCTAGAAAATGGGACACAGTCAGGGACATTAGAGGTGACAAGAAAACTTTCTGTAAGTCCAGTAACAATAAGAAGGCCAAAAGCAGACTCATTCCAATCTGTAGGAAGGAAGGAAAGCTAATAACATATGACACATAAAAAACCAAGGCAGTTAGCGCTCTTTTTGCCTCAGTCACTACTGCAAAAAGATTACCTGTGATTAAATGACTAACGTAATTAACATCAGCAATAGGGCTAAAGTACAGTGGGCAGAGAACAGGTCAGGTTAAACTTAGACGGAAGAGCCATTCTCAGTTGGCAGAGCCTGAGGGAATGAAACCTAGGCTACTGAGGGAACCAATGAAGCAGACTCATGGCTAGTAGTGGCTACACCTTTGAAACTTCATGGAGAACAGAAACTTAGAAAGGACCGACAGAGTCCTGGTTTCAGCAAAATATCTATGATTTAGGTTTTTAGATAGCTTTATAGTCTTAATTTCTGAGCACCTAAGTTCCATTTGGAATAATTTGCTCAATTAGGCCATTACATTGTTTTGTAATAGAGGAGGAGGAAGACCCACGAATCTGTAACTACACATCTTTCTATTTTTAATTCTGAGAAGGACGTTGGGACCAGCAATCAAACCACCTACATGTAAAGCTCTTCAAAGGTGATAAATAATTGTCAAGATTTCTCAGGAAGAAATTGTGCCAAACTAATCTTATTTCTTTTCATGACAGAGTAACAGGTGCTGCTCCTTGGGGAAAAATGGTAGATATAGCTTTCATGATCTTAAAAAAAGACTTTTGACTCTGACATATACAGCCTTTTAGAATAGTGTGAAAAAAAAGAGATCCGGTTTTGAACAGGGTGATGGTCTATAGCTCTACAGCCATATGCAGCTCATGCTGCTAAATCTTAACTCAGACTTGAACTACATGGTATTACAATCATTTTATGCTGTTTGCAAATGTGAATCTGTCTGTGGGAATAAACAAATTGGCAAGAGACAAAAGCGCAAGTTTTTCTTAGTTTCATCCCACAGTAGAGCTGTAGGATCATCCCAGGGCAGCTGAAGTTCCCTCCTCCTTATCTACCACTCCCAAATTCCCCTCTCTCCCCCACCTCGGCTTTCCAAAATATGTGGCATTTGTCTGATGCGAAATGCCACAATCGGCTGTAAAAACACAAGGTGGGAAGCAAATTCCTAGGCAGAACTCCTACTGAAAATACAATGGAGGAATAGGGATGTGTGAGGGATGTCTAACCATTATCTTCAGTCAATAATGATACTGTTGCAAAAGAAATAAAAAGCGCCATAATAGGTTTAATTAGGAGCACTGAATAGTACATAATAGGTTTAATTAGGAGTCCTGTGCCCAGTTTTGAGAATTTCATGCCAAAGAAGATAGGAAACAGTCCAGAGGACAGAAAAGGGGAAAAAAAAAAAAAAAAAAAAGAAAAAAAAAAGATTGGAAGTATGGAAAGATTGAAAACCAGCTGGTTTTAGTCTTGAGGAGAAAAGACTGATGGATTGGGGAAGCATTTTCAAATATGTAAAAATATCCTGCAAAGCGCAGAGGATATATGTTCTCCACTTCCCTTGAGAACAGGAGAATGGAATTGCTGATAAATTCTTTGGGCTTTTTGTTCTTATCTCTGCAAAGCAAAAGTAAGTTCTCATCTGTCTCAAGCATCACTGACAGACCTGTGAGTTGTATTCCTCACAGATGTGAGCACAGATGTGGTGACATGGCTGTGTCTTAGGATTTTAGCATGATATCTGTAATATGTGTTCTTCCTCACGATCTTATTTTTAGCAGGTCTGAAGAGGTCAGATTCTTGATTTTCAACAACGATATTAACAAAGCCCAGCCATCATGATGGCAGAAAAAATGTGAAAATTAAGCCTTGAGGATTAGAAGAAATATTCTAAGCTTGTCTAAAACAGAGATTGCTATCAAAATATAGCAGGGAAGAAAGGAACCTGATGCTTATTTAACAACTTAAATATATAATTATTTTAAAGCCAATCTCATGAATTATTATTTACTGGATCATTATCTTTTAATAGCTTGCTTTGATAATGGAAAAGGCATCATGATGACTAAAACCCAAGCAATTAAGGTAGAATTGCCTAATGTCATTTTATAACATTAAGTTTTACACAATGGACATTCTAGTCACACTTATTTGGAATACAGCCCTCCGGTGTCATCTTATCTTTTGTTATATATATCTATCATTCACATACTCCAGGTAAGATAGATACTCACCTTACTGGTTTACTTTCTGCTAATATATATTCATATATAATGTTTGATTTGATCAAAAACAGGAGTTCTGGTTAAAAACTACCAGCGTCTTAAATGCACAAATAAAGATTGAAATACTACAGTAACACACTGTGAACACAAATATTTATCTTCAGACAATATATGATATAAAAAAAGATCCTAAAATTGTACCATAATACGAGTCCAGAATTATTTTTGTCACTTAAAAAACAATCAATTGACTTTACATCAAGTGAAATAGCCTGCTAGAGCTGCTGTCTTGCTACAAAACAGATTACATGGTCCAGTTTTCACAAGCAGTTTAGCACAGTATCTCAAAAATGAGCGTCCTGGGAAGTGACAGAATAGGCACCAGTAAAGCACCAGCAAGTTATTGCATACGTGGAATACAAAGAACTTCGAGAACAAGATAATGTGTATGTTAAAAACACCTATGTACCATTAAATACTGTAAGTTCATCTCTGCAGTACTCCAACTGCAAATACCGGCAGTTAAAATATTACTGGTTGATATTTCCTATTCTCTACACAGCTCTTATACAATATGGTGACCTTTTTTTTTTAAATAACTGGTAGTCATGTTGTGATAGTCTCAGAATTTGAGCCTCCAGCAACACTGTTGCTTGCACTTCAAATTAGTTCTATTATTTACAGTCTAACTCTTGAAATTTACCATCTAAATATGTAAGAGGACCTTGTCACTTTATTCCTTAATTTTAATGCTGCAGATTATTCATGCAGTAAAGTTTAAAAACTTATTCTTTTCTTCTGAAAGGACCAACTCATATGACCTAAGCAATATCAGCAGAGAACAAATGAAAGGAAATATTATTAAATAGTAATTTATGGAGTGGTTTTAGCAGCTCTTAAAGAAAATATTTATAGCTCTTTATACCCTTATTGTGTCTAAATGACTCATTTGTTAAATTCTGCACAGGAAAAAGTCCATCCATTTTAAATAACTGTTGGATAGAATCATAGAGTCATTAGGTTGGAAGAGACCCTTGGGATCATCGAGTCCAACCATCAACTCCACTCTACAAAGTTCTCCCTTACACCATAGCCCTTAACACCACATCTAAACGAGTCTCAAACACATTCAGGGATGGTGACTCCACCACCTCCCTGGGCAGCCTATTCCAGTGTCTGACCACTCTTTCTGTGAAGAATTTTTTCCTAATGTCCAGCCTAAACCTAGCTTACTGCAGCTTTAACCCATTCCCTCTTGTTCTATCGCTAATTACCTGTGAGAAGAGACCAGCACCAACCTCTCTACAATGTCCTTTCAAGTAGTTGCAGAGAGTGATGAGGTCTCCCCTCAGCCTCCTCTTCCTCAAACTAAACAGTCCCAGCTCCTTCAATCGCTCCTCATAAGATTGATTCTCCAGGCCCTTCACCAGCTTCGTTGCCCTCCTCTGTGCTCACTCCAGCACCTCGATATCTCTCCCATATTGAAGTGCCCAGAACTGGACACAATACTCAAAGTGTGGCCTCACCAGTGCTGAGTACAGGGGGACAATCACCTCCCTACTTCTGCTGGTCACACTATTTCTAAATACAAGCCAGGATGCCATTGGCTTTCTTGGCCACCTGGGCACAATGCTGGCTCATGTTCAGCCGCTTGCCAATTAGAACCCCCAGGTCCTCTTCTGCCAGGCAGCTCTCCAGCCACACTTCCCCAAGCCTGTAGCGATGCATGGGGTTGTTGTGGCCCAAGTGCAGGACCCGGCACTTGGCCTTGTTGAAGCACATTCCATTAGTGTTGGCCCATCGGTCCAATCTATCCAAGTCTCTCTGTAGAGCCTCCCTATCCTCATGCAGATCAACACTCCCATTTAGCGTTGTGTCATCTGCAAACTTGCTGATGATACGCTCTATGTCCTTATCAAGATCATCAATAAAGATGTTAAACAGAAATGGTCCCAACACTGAGCCCTGAGGAACACCACTTGTGACCGGCCGCCAGCTGGATTTAACTCCATTGACCACCACTCTTTGGGACCACCCATCCAGCCAGTGCTTGATCCAGCAGATCGTATGCTCATCCAGGCCATGAGTTGCCAGTTTTTCCATGAGAATTCTATGGGGGACAGTGTCAAATGCTTTTCGAAAGTCTAGGTAGACAATGTCAGCAATGTAGCCGTCAGCAAGGTCTAGTCAGACCTCCCCCTGCATCAAAACCTCTGCGGTAAGGAAGAAAAGACGGGTCCTTGTCATAGGTGACTCCCTACTGAAGGGAGCGGAAGGCCCAATATGCAGGCCGGACCCGGTACATAGGGAGGTCTGCTGCCTCCCTGGGGCCCGGGTCAAGGATGTGAAGAGGATGCTTCCTTCCCTGGTACGGCCCTCAGACTACTATCCACTTTTGCTCTTTCAGGTAGGCAGTGACGAGGTAACAAGAAGAAGTCCAAGGGCAATGAAGAAAGATTTCAAGACCCTGGGACGCCTGGTCAAGGGATCAGGAGCGCAAGTGGTGTTCTCGTCTATCCCCCCTGTTGCAGGGAATGATGAGGGGGTAAATAGGAGGAGCCAGCAGATCAATGCCTGGCTTCGAGCTTGGTGCTGCCGGCAGGACTTTGGGTTCTTTGATCATGGCCTGATCTACAAAACGCCTGGCCTGCTGGTAACAGGCAGGAATACCTTGTCCTCCAGGGGAAAAAGGGTTCTAGGACAAGAGTTATCAGGACTCATTGAGAGGGCTTTAAACTAGATTTGAAGGGGGGTGGGGATGGTACTGGGTTTGCTGGTGAGCTGCCAGGGCGTAGTTGCTCAGCGCTTGTGGGCCAGTGTGCCAGTATTTCTGAAAGCCAGAAGGCACACCACATCTCAAGGGTCAAAACTACACACACAACTCCCTCTCTGAAATGCTTATACACCAATGCACGCAGCATGGGGAATAAGCAGGAAGAGCTGGAGGTCTGTGTGCGGTTGCGGGGCCACGATCTCATTGCAATTACTGAGACGTGGTGCGACAACTCGCATGATTGGAATGCTGTCATGGATGGCTATGTCCTTTTCAGGAAAGACAGACCAGCAAGGCGGGGAGGTGGAATTGCACTCTATGTGAGAGAGCATTTGGAATGCATTGAGCTCTCACTAGGGGCGGATGAAGAGCGGGTCGAGAGCTTATGGGTGAGGATTAAGGGACAGGAAAATATGAGGGACACTGTTGTGGGTGTTTATTACAGGCCACCTGATCAGGATGGGGAAACTGATGAGGCTTTTTACAGACAACTGAAGGTAGCGTCGCAATCGCAGGCCCTGGTTCTCATGGGGGACTTCAATCACCCTGATATCTGCTGGGAAGACCACACAGCCAGGCATGGGCAGTCCAGGAGGCTCCTCCAGTGCATTGATGACAACTTTTTGACACAGGTGGTACAGGAGCCAACAAGGAGAGGAGCACTTCTAGACCTGGTACTGACAAACACAGAGGGATTGGTGGAGGACATTAAGGTTGGGGGCACCCTAGGTTGTAGTGATCATGAAATGATTGAGTTCAGGATCGTGGGCACTATCCACAAAACAACAAGAAGTAAAATTACAACCTTGGATTTCAGGAGGGCTAACTTTGGCCTCTTCAAGAAACTGCTTGGAGAGATCCCGTGGGCTAGGGCTATGGAAGGCAAAGGGGCTCAAGAAAGTTGGTTGATATTCAAAGACCACTTCCTCCAAGCTCAGGATCGGTGCATCCCGAAGAGAAAGAAATCGGCCAAGGGACGCAGGAGACCTGCATGGTTAAGCAGGGAGCTTCAGAAAAAGCTCAAGTGGAAGAAGGAAGTTTATAATAAGTGGAAGAAGGGACTGACCCCTTGGGAGGATTACAAGAATGCCACCAGAGCGTGCAGGGATGAAACAAGGAAAGCCAAGGCCGCCTTGGAATTAGACCTGGCTAGGGATGTTAAGCACAACAAGAAGAGCTTCTACAAGTATATTGGAAGCAAAAGGAAGACCAGAGAAGTTGTGGGCCCACTGTTGAATGAGACAGGAGTCATGGTGACGGAGGATGCGGAGAAGGCAGAGTTACTGAATGCCTTCTTTGCTTCGGTCTTTTCTGCTCGGCCCAGCCCTCAGAAGTCCCAGGCATTGAATAAAGTAACAGGGAAAGAAGAAGACTTCCCTTGGGTTGAGGAGGAGCGAGTGAGGGATCAATTAGATCATTTAGATATTCACAAGTCCATGGGCCCCGACGGGATGCACCCGAGAGTGCTGAGGGAGCTGGCAGAAGTCATTGCTGGGCTGCTCTCCATCATCTTTGAAAGGTCCTGGAGAACAGGTGAGGTGCCTGAGGACTGGAGGAAAGCCAATGTCACTCCAGTCTTCAAAAAAGGCAAGAAGGAGGAGCCAGGGAACTACAGGCCGGTCAGCCTCACCTCCATCCCTGGAAAGATGATGGAACAGCTTGTTCTGGGCGTCATCTCAAGGCACGTGGAGGAAAAGAAAGCTATCAGAAGTACTCAGCATGGATTCACCAAGGGGAAATCACGTCTGACTAATCTGATAGCCTTCTACGATGGCATGACTGGATGGATAGATGAGGGGAGGGCGGTAGATGTGGTCTATCTTGACTTAAGCAAAGCGTTTGACACGGTCTCCCACAGCATCCTCATAGGGAAGCTTAGGAAGTGTGGGTTAGATGAATGGACAGTAAGGTGGATAGAAAACTGGTTGAAAGATAGAGCTCAGAGGGTTGTGATTAGGGGCACAGAATCTAGTTGGAGACCAGTGACGAGTGGTGTTCCCCAGGGGTCAGTACTGGGTCCAGTCCTCTTCAATATATTCATCAATGACCTGGATGAGGGGATAGAGTGCACCCTCAGCAAGTTTGCTGATGACACAAAGCTGGGGGGGGCGGCTGACACACCGGAGGGCTGTGCTGCCATACAGAGAGACCTGGACAGGTTGGAGATCTGGGCAGAGAGAAACCTTATGAAATTCAACAAGGGCAAGTGTAGGGTGCTGCACCTGGGGAGGAACAACCCCATGCACCAGTACAGGTTGGGGGCTGACCTGCTGGAGAGCAGCTCTGTGGAAAGAGACCTGGGAGTCCTGGTGGACAACAGGATGACCATGAGCCAGCAATGTGCCCTTGTGGCCAAGAAGGCCAATGGCATCCTGGGGTGCATCAAAAAGAGTGTGGCCAGCAGGTCAAGGGAGGTCATCCTCCCCCTCTACTCTGCATTGGTGAGGCCACACCTGGAGTACTGTGTCCAGTTCTGGGCTCCCCGGTTCCAGAAGGACAGGGAACTGCTGGAAAGGGTGCAGCAGAGGGCTACCAAGATGATTAGGGGACTGGAACACCTCTCTTATGAGGAAAGGCTGAGGGATTTGGGTCTCTTCAGTCTGGAAAAAAGACGGCTGAGGGGGGATCTTATCAACACTTATAAATACTTAAAGGGTGGGTGTCAGGAGGATGGGACCAGGCTCTTTTCAGTAGTGCCCGGGGACAGGACAAGAGGCAATGGGCACAAACTTGAGCATAAGAAGTTCCACCTAAACATGAGGAGGAACTTCTTTACCCTGAGGGTGGCAGAGCACTGGAACAGGCTGCCCAGAGAGGTGGTGGAGTCTCCATCTCTGGAGACATTCAAAACCCGCCTGGACGTGTTCCTGTGTAACCTGCTCTGGGTGACCCTGCTCTGGCAGGGGGGTTGGACTAGATGATCTCCAGAGGTCCCTTCCAACCCTATGGTTCTATGATTCTATGATTCTATGATTCTAATGTCCACAGCCTTTCCCTCATCCAATAATCGGGTCATATTGTCATAGAAGGAGATCAGGTTCGTCAGGCAGGACCTGCCTTTTGTAAACCCATGCTGACTAGGCCTGATCCCCTGCTTGTCCATTATATGACTTGTAATGGCATTCAAGATGATCTGCTCCATGACCTTCCCCGCTACCGAGGTCAGACTGACAGGTCTATAGTTTCCCAGATCCTCCTTTCTGCCTTTTTTGTAGATGGGTGCTACATTTGCTACCCTCCAGTCCATTGGGACCTCCCCAGTTAGCCATGACTTCAGGTAGATAATGGAAAGTGGCTTGGCGAGCATATCTGCCAACTCTTTGAGCACTCTTGGATGTAACCCATCTGGTCCCATAGACTTGTGCGCATCCAAGCGGTGTAGCAGGTCACTGATCACTTCCTCTTTAATTGTGATGACCTTGTTCAGCTTCCCCTCCCTGTCTCCTAGCTCATGAGGCTGGGTGCCCAGGGAACAGCTAGTTCCACTGCTAAAGATTGAGTCAAAGTAGACATTGAGCACCTCAGCCTTTTCCTCATCCTTTGTGACTATGTTTCCCTCTGCATCCAATAAGGGAGGGAGATTTTCCCTAATCCTCCTTTTGTTGTTGATGAATTTACAGAAACATTTTTTTGTTATCCTTAACAGCTGTAGCTAGGTTGAGCTCTAGCTGTGCTTTGGCTCTCCTAATTTTCTCCCTGCATAGCTTCACTATATCCTTATAGTCTTCACGAGAGACCTGCCCCCTCTTCCAAAGGTCATAGACTCTCCTTTTGTTCTTGAGGTCCAGCCAAAGGTCCCTATTTAGCCAGGCCTGCCTCCTTCCCCGCCTACTTGTTTTTCAGCACACGGGGACAGCCTCATCCTGTGCCTTTAAGACTTCTCTCTTGAAGTTTGTCCAGCCTTCCTGGGCTCCTATATCCTTCAGGGCAGCCTCCCGAGGGATTTTGTCCAGCAGTCTTCTGAACAGGTCAAAGTGTACAAGGGTAGTTTAGAATCATAGAATCATAGAATCATAGTATCATAGTATCATAGAATCATAGAATGTCTTGGGTTGGAAGGGACCTTTAAAGGTCATCTAGTCCAACCCCCCTGCAGTAAGCAGGGACTTCTTCAACTAGATCAGATTGCTCAGAGCCTCATCAAGCCTGGCCTTGAATGTCTCCAGGGATGGGGCCTCTACCACTTCTCTGGGCAGCCTGTTCCAGTGCCTCACCACCCTCATTGTAAAGAACTTCTTCCTAATGTCTAATCTAAACCTACCCTGCTCTAGTTTAAAACCATTGCCCCTTGTCCTATCACTACATGCCCTTGCAAACAGCCCCTCCCCATCTTTCCTGTAGGCCCCTCTTCAGGTACTGGAAGGCTGCTGTGAGGTCTCCCTGGAGCCTTCTCTTCTCCAGGCTGAAAAAACCCAACTCTCTCAGCCTGTCTTCACAGCAGAGGTGCTCCAGCCCTTGGATCATCTTCGTGTCCCTCCTCTGGACCCACTCCAACAGGTCCACGTCCTTCTTGTGCTGAGGGCTCCAGAGCTGGACACAGTATTCCAGGTGGGGTCTCACGAGAGCAGAGCAGAGGGGGAGAATCACCTCTAACTCATGTTTGCTGAGCTATGTGCATCTATTTTCCTGTGAAAATATCACTCTGCAGGCTTGGAGCTACTCCGTTTCCCACAGAGCTGTAGCCATATTTGGGTTTTGGTGGAGGCTTTGCATGGAGGCACAGTTCCCACTGACTGCGACCGCAGTAAGAACTAGGAGCTGGTGTGGGAGAGGGAAAACAGGAGACATGGAGACTGGGTGAGCACAGGGTATTCCGTAGGCCACACATTGTGACCTACCTGGGATAAACTGAGTTTAAAGAACACACCTACACCAGAAATATCAATGGATAGCAACTTTTGTGGTTTTTAAAATCTCATGTCTCTTGGATATTGTGTGTGTTACTTTCATGCCTCTGGCTCTCTTTGCTGTTTAATAATAAAAGAATAAGCTCAACCTGTTGCCTGGGACTACTGCACCTTGCATGGTGATTGACGGCATGGGGACTCTAGCCTTTTGCTTCATTAGCAACCTAAGGCATGGAATCATTATTTTTAAACTTTATGTCATATCTTATCCCTCAATTAATTTGAGCTTGTCAGAACTTTAATTCTCTGGGTGCAACTTATCATTGCTCAAGTAATGTCAGAACAATGCACATACATAAGCACTCTTTCAATGTTAGAGTGGTTCTTCCGGAATTTGGATGATAAACAATCAATCAGAAGTGTGAAGCAAATGTGACATGACCAACAGTGTTAAATCATGATCCTGGTTGCAAAGGAGACGCTTAATTCTCTGCAGATGCGAACACCAACAGCAGCGAGAAGTGAATGTCTTGCAAGCAGGTTGCAATTTGACCAAGACTCTTTTTACCTCTTTTGTCAAAGCACTGGTTTTGCAGAAATCGTTGATTTCAATGCCGTGTCCATCAGGAAAGGCTTCTCAGGTGCAAGATGTCTCACCCAAACCCAGAGAAGCCAGAAGTCCAGTAATGTGGGCAATTGCACTAGGTGTGAGAACCCCAATGCTAACTCTAGAATTGGCCATTTTAACAGCTAATCTAAAGATTGTCTCTCTCATATGCTGCTTGATAAATAGTAGGATTCTTCATTTTAGGCTCCTGTGTATCTATAGGCTGAATTAAGCATTCCAGATCGTAGAGGTGATCCCATACAATGAGTATCTAAAACAGCTATGCTCTTTTACTCTTTGGAATTGCCTCTTTCTCCTCACTTTATATAAAGAGAGCAGAGACAAGTAGCTCAAACAAAAAGTAAGGCATTTAGTCATATAATTTACTAAAGATGGATGAGATAAATCCCATCTCCCAGTTAATACTGTTTTGCCCTGAGAGAACTCGATCCAGGATGAAGGACTGAGAGTGATCCATTCTAAAATGGCCAAAAGCCCCATCCTGAAGGGATAAGAAGGATTCCTGTTGGGTTCTGGGCTGAGGACAGGTGACAAAATCAGAAAGAATAAACACATTGGGCAGCACAAATTAACAAGAAGACAATTATGGATCATGATTGAAGATTTCCAGTCTGTCCATATACAATATCTGAGGGAAATCTGATGGCCTATGAAGCAAGGTGTGTGGAAGTGAATGAATGAAAAATTGATTCCTACTAATAAGGCTCAACAGATGCACAGATTATCTCAACAGACACTGAAAAGTTTTTGAAAACAAAAGCACAAAGCTCTCTGCAACTATAAATGTTACCTATTGGTCTGATAAAGATGGGTTTATTTTCTTCAGATTCATCTTAAATCTGTTACATTTCAACCTAGCAGTCGCAGGTCCTTTGAGATGCCTGACTCTGATACCTCCGGCAGTTAATAAGCCATTAAACTGCTGAGCACCTATAAAAATATATCAATGTTTCAGATGTCCCAAGAGTCCTATATTTAATAAAAGACTCCCATTAGAAGTGAAGCCTTTAAAAGAGAATAGACTTTCTAGAAGAACTGGAAATAACAAATATCCTACCTTTGTCACTTCTTTATAAAAACTAGATTGTTCCCTCCACCAAGAGTTAAAAAAAACCCCCACAAACATATTCTGGGTTTCCTGATTGTTCAAAGACACAAACTACAAATGCACACACACATTTTAGAGGTGGCTAAGAGTGTCAGCTCATGGAGAAAATGACTGCAGTAAGAGGGTCCGTGGGAGCTACGCTGCCCAACAAAGGCAACACAGCATGTATGTACAGAGCTGCTTTGCTACAATCCCCAAAGTCCTCAATCAGTGTAACCGAACAACAAAACCCTGCTTATGAAACCATGATAGCCAACACAGACTCTGCTTGTTCTGCTGGCCACACCTACAGGAATGACTTTGTGGGGGCGAGGAGGGGGAGGAGGGGGGCTGCCTTACACCAATGCTCATGTATTTCATTTTGTAGCACAGCACATGCCAGTGCCTGTTTCTTGGGTGCTGTCTAGTCATCGTTCACATAGAATTTGCCTGGGAGAAATAAATTACGGGTGTACAATGCAAGGAGAAAAGCAGGTAAACATTGCCTCTTGATCCAGTTTGAGCTGAAACATATTGCCCTGGAAATTGCTGCTCAGCAATGGTCCATTGTGTGGCACATTTCGAATAACTGCAAAGAATGATCTTTCTAATGATTTCTATAATACACATCAGAGACCAAATCTTGCCTTTGCCTCTTTCACTGTGGAAGTATCCTGGCAACAGAGCCAGTGCTGATGTTTTATGTAAGGATTTCTGGGCTTCATCCTTTTCTGCTTAGCTGTGTAGGAACGGTCAGAGCATTGTCGGCAGATGCAGTGGTGTGTGGAAGGGATGAGCAAGGCCATCACAACGTGTGATCGCAACGACCAGGGAGTAATGCTGCAGCCCTTTGGCGAGCCTAGAGGGGAGAACGAGATCTACTCTCACCTCACCGCTCCCTGCCACCCACCTTGTACACGGGGATGGATTTGGCACAGGGATTTGCCCTTAGATGTAACA
The DNA here is from genome assembly GCA_947846985.1 of Fratercula arctica. Taxonomy (NCBI): domain Eukaryota; kingdom Metazoa; phylum Chordata; class Aves; order Charadriiformes; family Alcidae; genus Fratercula; species Fratercula arctica. The sequence continues at coordinate 202,017,651 of CANTUZ010000001.1, forward strand.
TTAGGCAACAACTACAGAAAAGTATGTGGCAAATGCGTCCTTGATGGGAAGACATTCAATTTGATATACTGTTTAATGAAGTAGGAGAAAAAAAAAAGTATATATAGAATCTGCACTATGAAAATCCTTTTTGCAGTGCTTAGAAGATCAGGTAATAGAATTTTTGCTTCACATTAACCTATACATTTAGAGAACTCGCAATATTCCATTTTATCTTCTCATCCATGTGATTGTCACTACAGACTTTTACTTCAATAGCTTGTTTCTGAATTTGTAAGTTCCCCAAAAAGGATTCACAGCGTTATTTCTCAGAGAGATATAAAAGTCTGAATTCTTTGATTTCCTACTTGAACAACAAAAAATATAATTTCTTAAATGGTATTTCAGAATAGAAATGATTAAGTACTGTAAAATGATGACTTGCTGAAACATTGAAGGGGAAGCTGATTACCTGCTTGGGAAAAGGCTGGAGTGCTCCACTCAGCATACCAGTCAGTATCTTGAGCCCCCTTTTTTCTGAAGAACTATGATCTGAGGGGTAAAACAACAGCTGCCTTTTAGGACTAGACATCTGAAACCTTTATCAGCTTTAGACAGGATCTGGAACATTGCTGAAAAGGGTCGTTCCTGCTGGTATTGCCAGCTAAGTTTCATCATCACTGCCACAAATTCACCAATATGATGACAACTTTACTGTTCCACAAAATTGCTAAGATTTCATAACAATTTACAAAAGTGCATTTCCTAATGTAGTGAACTCCGTTGTTAGTATCACCATTTGAGAAGAAGGAGACCTGAAACACAGAGACTAGATTCATTTGACCAAATTGCAATTCTCTAGACTCCCTCTATAGTCAACGGAGAGAAACAGGCACCTGTGATTGACTTCCAAACTTAGAAATCTGAACAAGGTCACATGAACTGTATTCAGAAAGTAGGTATTTTTCTCTTTGGTGTATAAAGAGGGTTCAAAGAGACTAGTTCAGAGACAGATATCTTTATGGTAGCTGAGATAAGTGAGATGACTCCCCAAAATGGAGGTTAAGTAATTTGTTTTCGGCTTCAGAGAAATTATATTATTCAGGATTCCTGGCTTTCAGTCTTGCAAGAACATCCTTACCTGAACACGCACATTCTCACTGCAGAAGGAGGTAACTGAGGACTCTCTGAATAACTCTGAATAACAGAAATGCATTGCAAAGTAAGAAGGAAGAACAGACCTGGTGTTACTGTCACGTCATTTCCATTGACCACAGGTCTTTCTTCCTCTTCTTCCTCCGGTGGTTCAATACCTGTCTTCTCCATATTGCTCACAGACTTGTTCCTTTTACGTTTGCCTTCAGCCCCGGGAGTGGCACCTGGGAGGATCTGATCTGTTACATTTAACAGCAATGGAGCTGGTTCTGCTGGAGGCTTCGGAGTGCCGTAATAGTTGTCTGGAAAGAAAAGAAAAGGAATAACACATAAATACACAGAAATACATATGCGACTTCTTCTTCTTTTGTCTGAGATTAATGGTATTATGCAAGGTAGGATCTGGTTCATCAGCTAATATAAAGATTAGTTCAAAATGTTTTCTGTGAAGTTAAATATTCACCTTTCATGAAATGGTAATTAATTTTCTTGGTGGTAGCACTAGTGATCAAATCATGCTTACAAGTATGTACCATATTAACAGTACCTGAAACTTTAATAAGGTAAGTTAACAATCCTCTCATCCAAATAAGTGACAAATAGGCAGCATACCAGAGCTGTTTTCTTATTTCAAGCTGTTAGTTAGGACAAATTAGTTTAGTAACATTTATGCCACAACACAAGAGTTGCTGAAGAATGAAAAGGACCATAAAAGTATTGGCTATTCATTATGTTATGTCATTTTCACACAGCCCAAATCCTCTCACCCGCTTAGAAAGTAAATAATCGTTCAATGATTCAGAGATTTGCAGTTTGCAGTAATGCTTGCGCTATCTCATTTTTCATATTTGTCAAATTTTTGCTATTCATGAGCTCCAGATTTGTAATAGTTAATGCTAATATATTTTCAGAGAAAGTTGAAACCTTATGCTTTAAGGTTTAAAATTATCTCAAAGTACTAAGGAATTCTAAGACGACTTAAGGTGGCTGACAGATTACCCTCTATTTGTCTCTCATGAAATTTCTGGCAACTTCCTCTGAATTGTCTACTTTCTGTCAAAAGGGTTATTAGATTAGGTGGACCATGGTCTGATCTTATCTATCAAATCTGTATATTTGCATTCCTAGCACATCTGGTCTCAAAACTGGATTCTTCTGATACCTCAAATTTGTCTTTAAAAGTGTGGTTAAAAATAAAATATTACAATAATTAAATAAAAGAATATTGAAAAAATTAGCAAGTCCTCTCTAGAAGCAAACAGAAAGACATAAAGACATGCTACTTATGCAGAGTTATCTTTTTTCATCTGCGAGTTGCGTTGAAGGGCGGTGAACATGATGCCTTACAACTAGATTTTCAGCAGTTAATATGGGAAACTAAAAATAGTGTCCAGCTCTGAGAAATTTTTCCAAAGGAAAAAGCACCTATGTAAGAATATTAAGTTGCTGATAATATTTGTAGACTGTATGGCCATTTTTTAATTCTTATCCCACAGTTCAGGACTTCTCTGTGATCAAATAATACTAGCAACTCGAAAAAAACTATTTTAACCACATAGGAGTGTGACACAGGTAAAGAAATATGTGATATCCGCACAGTAAACCATCATAGGATGCAATTTGCAGGCAGAGTAAAAATTATTTCTGGTACTAGTATTCCTGTGTGTTTTCAATGAATTACAATGTTCAGCCACACGACACCCTCAATACAGGTAAGTAATTGAGCAGTCTTGCAGTTACTGAATAGTCTATGAATTTTTTGCAGTGGTTTAGCAAAACAATATTCATAACAGATGTTTCTGTAATTGTAACACACTAGAAAAATTTGCTGTGTTAAATGGCCCTCATACTCACTCTGGGCTCAGGGATGGCAGAATGAAAAATGGACTCGCTGAAGCTTTTCTTTTGATTTTATGAGACTACGGCAGGTCTAACACAGAGCCCTGATGCCAGCAGGGCAATGAGTTGTGCCTTTGTGTGGCTGTTTGTGACCTGCCATCCCACAGTCTGCAGGAGTTCTCTTTGCCTCCCGGGGTTAAAGCAGGGGAGCAGGATTTGGGGTCTAAGGGGAGAAGGGAAATCTATATTGATCCACTTGCAACACTGTCACTCCAAACAATGTCAAAATCAGATCTGGTCACAATCAAACTTCTAAGCTCTGACAGTGCAGGGTATTTTGAGAGTACCTGAAAACCAACAGTCTTGAAGGCACTGCTCAGTTGGAAGTCTACTTCTATATTTCCTTAAGAGCATGTTACCTTTACTGGTGAGAGTGCCTGTCTGAAATATTACATATTGTGAAAAACGGAATCCTCAATTAAAAAAATTCCTCCCTGACCTAAGCCATTTTACCAGTTTGAAAACTAACCAGTGCCACAGATGCCATAAGCTTCACAAAATTTGTCAAGTATGCACTGATTTCCACCAATTTAAAAATATCAGCACACAAATCCCACAATTATAGGACCAGTGTGATACAAACTGTGAAACTAAAAGTGCAATACCTTGGATTTTTTTCCTTTGTTCTTAGTCTTGGCATTGTCATACAAAATTGAGTGCAGTTCTAATTAGTAGTAATGTTAATATCCTGAATAGAATATAAGATGTTTTAAATGAAGGATATGCTCATTCTGTTTTTTTGTATTAAACATTTTTTCACTTCGACTGACTGTATGCGTTAGTGGGAGACAGAGACAAAAGTCATAACAAAAAAAATTTCTATGAATATGACATATATAAAAATATATATATATAAAAATATAAGAAACAAGAAAAGCACATTGAAGATTGGGACCCAAAGAGGATTTCACTCTTGCAGTTTCAAACTGATAATGCAGTAGAATTCCCAACTTCTGTCCTCTAACATAACATGTTATAGGCTTTATAATCCAGTAACCATTGATTTAAAAGCAAGCTTTGCATTATTACTTGCTATCTATCTGTCTGTCTGTCTATTCATTTATCTACCTACCTATCCATCCATCCATCCATCCATCCATCCATCCATCCATCCATCCATCCATCCATCCTTAATTCAAATATATGCATAAGCAGTGCAAATAAAAATAAGAAACTCGTCTACATCTATTGACATAATCAGTGCATCATAAAAATGATGAAAACGGTCCATACAGTTCCAAAGGAAAAAAGATAAAGGATGATAGACCCGGCCATTTCAATGAAGGAGCAATGCTCCATTAAATAAAAATTAGAATCAATGTAAACTGTATCTTCTATCAAAAAGAGTTTCTCGGTGTCTTGAGATTCCTTGCCTAAGCCTTAGAAATTAGCATTAGAGATAATGGGAGACTCTCTCATAAAGCCTCAGCAATTGTGATATCTAGGCATAAAGCAGAGACTAAATGTTTACACACTGTAACTTTTGTTGCAATGACGTTTGGAAAATCTCTGATAAAATCAGCTCTTTTTCGTCTTGCTTGAGCAAAGGACAGGGCTGGTTCAAGATGTTACTGTCAAAACACTAATCATAAGGTACTGAATTTCAGCTTCCTGTGGATACAGAAAGCACACTAAATAAATCATTTCAGTTGTGTTTAATTTAAAAAAAAAGAATTAATTAAAAAAAAAAAGAAAGCTTACTAAGAGAAAACATAATCCTGTGCTCATTGACAGTCAAAAACCCCAGCAGTCAGGAGCTTTAAAAAAACGAATAGAGCACAAAACATAAAACACCTTTATAGCACTATACAAAACCACTCCCTTTTGTATACTGCCTGCTGTTCTGGTACTTGCCTCTCAAAAATTACATGGGGGAACTAAAGAAGGGCAATTACAGCTTGGAACTGCCTAAATTGGTTTGGAGTTTTCAGCTTGGAAAGGGGACAACTGAAGGGGGATATGGCAGATATGTATAAAATCAGGAGAACCCTGGGAAAGTGCCTAGAAAATAAATGAATGGATGCTTGGCTTCTCACTACATGACAACAAGAGGATGCCCAATGAAATTAGCAGGTTTAAAACAAGCAAAAGAAGTGGAGTTTTTTCACACAGCATGAGAATAGTGGCATTCACTGTCAGATGCTGCCAGTATCATAAATACAGTCAAAAAGCAATTACACAAAGTCATAGAAGAAAAAAAACCATGAAACCCTATTAAATATTAAAGGTACAAATTCTGAATCCAGAGTTCCATACAATACAGCCTGGTGGAGCGCAGAATGTATCTCTGCATGCCTTCCCTATTCTTATATTTTTTGCCTTAACATCTACCAAGGGGCGGTAGCAGAGACAGAGCACAGGGCTACAGTTTCCCTTGGTTCGACTGAGTGCAGCTGCTCTCTTGCTCATGTGCCTCCTCGTTGTACTCATAAAATGTGTGCCTCCTCCTCTGCCACACCAGCACAAAGTCAAGAGGTCAGTTTAAGCCAGCAGAGCTCAAGATAAGCTCTTTGCGCTGGACCTGGCTAAAAGCCTTCACGCAGACAGGCAGTGCAGAACGAGTATTTAATTGTGGAAAACCCACCACTGCTTAATCCATCTTGCTGCTGTGACTGATTGCCCCAGTGCTCCCAGCCTGTTCCCGAGCGCAGCTGAACACTGGAGATGGCCTAACCCAACCTGTTTGCTGCCAAAACGGCTTGGAAGCCACTGCACAGTTACAATTACCGAGTATTCCTTGACACCTCTAAACTGTATGAAAAGGTCTACCTGATTCTGCAAAGAGGGAGTCAGAGGAAATTACTGGGGAGGTTAGCCCTGATGAGAGAGGCCAAATCAGGGAGTCAGAAAGTCAGAAGAAGCAGAAAAAGGAGAAAACGGGAAGGACAAAACAGCTATTTTTCTTCTTAACCTGAGCTCACCTATGTCAGGAAGCAGTATAACTTTTATTTTATCGATGAAGTGTTTGATGATGAAGCAATAGATCCTAACTTGCTTCCTGAGGAAAGGTAAGCCCTTATGAAAGGAAAAAAAGTAAAGCATTTGGGTGGTAGTAAAGAAGCAGAAGAATCATCAGGCTGAAATGATAACAAGACTTGGATCTACTGGTAGTCACTACACCGATGTGCTCAACAGCCAGTGATCCCCGTTACTGGACGCAGTAATAAATGTGTCTCCCACGATGTGCTCCACTTTGCAGTACGTTGCAGGGACTGACCTACATGCACTTTCCTCTGCCTGGCCTTGCTGAGCACCCTCACCACCACCACCCCCCCCAGCCCCTCTCCCCTTCTGCGAGGAAAGAGCCCAAAATGCAGCATAGAGCGGACATCTCCACGTTCCATCCTTCCACACGGGCAAGGGAGAGGAAGGACTTTTGCCAGGTCTGCATCCCTGGCTGTGGAGGAGGACATACTCCCTTAGCTCCTGGCACCGGCCAACCTGAACTGTTAGGTTGTGGAGGAAGGGGGTTATTGCTGGGAGAGCCCTTGGCTACAGAAGCTCCGCTGATCCCCTCTAAGAAATGAAAAAGTCTAGTTCAAAAGTGTAAGTATTATGAAAAGTTAGGAGTGGTGCGGAGGAATTAGGAAATTATAGTAAGAATGAACAATCAGACAGAAAATGAGAGGTGTGCCGGAGCCAAAAGCTTTTAATATGAATACTTCCAACTATGGTGTGACTCAGATTCTGAGCCTAGAATGAGATATGCATTCCTTTTCACGCTTATTTTCAGGGTGGGATTAAACAATACCCAGCTACAAATACACCCCTGTTTCTGCTTATTCAGCACCTTCATTTAGATTGATCTTTCTGTAGTGTTTATACAACTGAATTGCTGAAGTATCAGTCAAAATTATGTGAGTCAGTCACAACTCTAGGAAATGAAAGACAAACCTTATTTTTCAGTTATTAGAGCAATAAGTGCACATGTTATGATGAATGTTAAATCTCTACATCTTGCTTTTGTGGTCACTGACTAGTGATAATTAAGGAGAAAGTACTGTGAAGTCTAATTATTGTCTGGATCTAAGCTACATTTGATATTTTAACAGCTCACAAACAAATATCTTACGAAGAAAGGCTGAGGGATTTGTGTCTTTTTAGTCTGGAAAAAAGACAACTGAGGAGGGGTCTTACCAATGCTTATAAATACTTAAAGGGTGGGTGTCAGGAGGATGGGGCCAGGCTCTTTTCAGTGGTGCCTGGGGACAGGACAAGAGGTAATGGGCACAAACTTGAACATGGGAAGTTCCACCTAAACATGAGGAAGAACTTCCTTACGTTGAGGGTGGCAGAGCACTGGAACAGGCTGCCCAGAGAGGTGGTGGAGTCTCTGTCTCGGGAGACATTCAAAACCTGCCTGGACACGTTCCTGTGCAACCTGCTCTGGGTGACCCTGCTCTGGCAGGGGGGTTGGACTAGATGATCTCCAGAGGTCCCTTCCAACCCCTATAATTCTGTGGTTCTGTGATTCTATGAAATACATATGGAAAAACAACAGATTGCAATGGTATACAGAATTTTAGGTAGGCAGAAATTAGCTTATTTTTTCATTAAAAAAAATAAATGTGAATATTTTATTATTTGATTCAAAGATGAGAGCTGCATTTGTTTATGACTAGAGGCCTATTGCATACATCAAGAAGCATCTGTTTATAATATGTAATTAAGGTGTCTGAACATCATCTAAACGATAGTAAAAAACTAACAAAAAAAGAGATTTTGTAAGCAACTAAAAAGTGCAACCTAACAATGAAAGGAGATCCAAAACCAATATTTCATCCGTAGTGGCCCACAGCCTGCAAGCCCTGGAACATCAAGCTCAAGTCTGCTGCAGTCTGCAGTCTACCGTTCTTTGGATGCAAATTTAAGTGTAGGTTTCTGGCAACCTCCAGAAGACAGCAGGAAAAAAAGCCTGTGTTTTTGGTATTGCTCAGGGCAGGCACAACACGCTGGCAATATAACCAGCAGGGTAAGAACACACGTGGTTGTTAGTCTTTCAAACATTGCGCTAAATTTTCATGGCCAACATAGCCCAGGTGAATGGGCTGCAGACACCTTCTTTGAAGGATCTGGTATTGTGTGCAATGGGTGTTGAAGAGAGGAAAGATTCCTAAATGCAGGCTCCATGGACCTCCTAAACTCTGTGTAGACCTCCAGAAGCCAAACATGTGGTGTCACCATACTGTCGTTTCACTGTGCTGTCAGATCCACACGCTACTTTGTCATGGAAGTAGGTCCAATCAATTGGTGTCGTCTTATGAAGTTATTTTATTCTAACATTTCTGGTCACCTGTACGTGTCATTTATAGCATTCGTTTATATGCCATGAAACACACTCTGCAGTACAAACAAATACAAAAGTACAGAATATTTTAAAACTGCAAAAGCGCTCCCTCAAAATTCTTACAACCACATTATAAAATTCCCAAAGAGGAAAACAGTACACAGACATTGTTAAAATATAATTAGTGATGTATTTTAACAAAACTCAAGACAATTACCACCTCCTTAAGGAAGCCTTGCAAACTTCTTTTCACCCACTCACCCTGAGTGAGTAATTTATTTTGACGAGTGACTATGCTATAATTAGGGATTTTTTAATCATTCCTGTAAGGTTGAGTGAGTAGATTTTGTTCTTGGGTTCATACATTTTCATGATGGTTTTGCAATGTTGCTTGATGGATCAAAGTTGCAGAAGTCTTAGTGTGGTGGAATTAAAAAAATGAAGCCTTCTAAAGCCTTTAGATTTTAGATTTTGCATTGGTATTATTTTTACTCATGATCTTGTGACAATAAGATGGCAAAGAGGCCAGGAAAGATCGTAGTTCAGATCTCTCAGGATTTAGGGGGAAAAAAAGTTATTAAGTATAGATTTGCAATAATGTTTTTCAGGAATAGCTCTTAACTTCTATTGTGTTCTCTGAAATATTTACAAGCAAAGCTATACTTTTACTAAGAGCTTTGCTGCTACTTTCAGTTTCTGTGCTTTCAGCCAGAGACTGAAGATCCCAGAGAAGTCTTTGCCCTTCTTTTTTTTCTAACTAAGCCTCTGAATCCAGATTGCTTAGTTCTCTGAGCCTTGCTGTTACATTAATGTCTGAATTAAAAATACAAATTAAAATTTATTTACTTTGGGAGTGCTGTCAGAATGAGTTATGCAGGATATACACAGCTAATTCCATACTTGTAGGATACAGGGATCCCCAGGGCTACTTGGTATAAAGTCTGTTTCTCAGCCTTGCTGTTTTCTAACTGTGTTGGGCTTTAGCTATGGCTAAAGCTACTCAAAAGGATTCTGCTAGAACAGAGGGGTCAGAGTTACTGCCCGTGCACTCCCAACAAACACTTGAGCATTTTCTGGCGGGGGCTGCCCAGCTGTTTCCTAGAGGCAGGGAGATTTTTGATACCTTGTGCTGCTGCGACTCTTCCCCAGGCAGAATTCTCATTTGGGTTGGTCTCTGCAGCTTCTGCTAACAGACATCAGGCAGATATGCTAACTTCTGTGTCAACTAATGACATTTTAATAACTGGCTTCAGGATTGTCTATTCACCTACATTAAAATTAAATCACTAATTATAGCTGTGGATTTTTGCCCAAGAGTGTTCTGGCCCCCAGTGAATGCAATAGCAGAGGAAGTTTCTAAATTCACAAGTAAGGAATGGAGGCAGACGGGCTGTCGAGCCTTCCAGCATGACAGACCTGCTCTTCTCTTACTATTGGACCCCACCTGCCCCCAGTAAGAATCTCTCTTTTACAGACAGACTGGGAAAGATTGTAAAAGTAAGGATATATGAGTTTGTTTTGATTTCTTAATTTTTATTTTTCTGGACAAATGTCAGTAACAACGCAATTTTTGTAACCTTATGGTACTGATAAGAGTATATTGGATCTGCAGAGGGGATGACCTAAACCAATTCTGTTTTTCATAAATTTTGAAGACCCTCAAGTTAAGGTGTACAAAGTTAATTCTTATTAAAAAACAAAATTCCCTCAGAGATGTTACTTCATGCTTTAGTGTATTTCAGAGAGTTCAGACTCCTAAATTTTCTTCATCTCTGTTTCCATAGTTCCATTATACATAGCTGCTTTTTCTTTTTACTAAAGCATTCTCTTTCTTTCTTTCTTTTTTTTTTTTTTTAAATACTAGAGTGGTTTTATCCTATAAATGTTCTGCACTCCTTAGATTTTGTTAATTAATCTTTTAGCTATTTGCAGTAGTCCATCTACAAATTTAGGCATATATGTGAGGCTAACCCATAAAAATTCTGTGTAAAAGTACAAGAAGCAGGTAGAAAGAACCATTTCACCTTTAGAGAACCAGACACTGCCTGAACTGTTTTCATCATCCCTTTAATTCCTACCAAGACAAAACCATGTGAACAGATACAACTCTCTTGAGCACTAAATCTCTCACAGTTGGGAAATAACAGTTCTCCCACCAGACCTGGGAATCCCACGGGTTGAAGGTGTAAATTTCAGATAAAGTAACTATAAACCATCCTGTGTTAAGACCAGGAGGAGGTGGCTATGGAGAGGGAAGAGGCTTCCTTTGAGATTCCTCAAAGATTAAGGTCCTGACCTTATTTCTCCCAAATATTCTTCAAGTTTCTATTTCTCTCTGAGAAGCAGAACAAATCAATTTCAGATAATGGCCTAGAAGAGAGATGACTGCTTATCAGATGCAGCAGTGTGCTGCACGCACAGCGCATCATCACAGGTCTCCCAACCACCAGCAAATATGAAGTGACCTTTAACTTCCATGTTTTGATCTTAGACTGAGCACAGCATACCAGAAGTGAAAAATCTAGATAGAGATCTTTAAAAGGCTACTCTTACTGATTTAAGCAAAGTTGTGGCCAAAGGCACAGGAGTTAATAATTAATACAAAAGGGCATTTGGACTTCACAAGCAAGAATCACAGAGGTATGAATGCATGGTATTAGAATAAGACTGTGCAACAATACCACTTGATAAATACATTAGTAACTATTTTATAGTATTTTGCACATTTTAAAGCAATTCTGTCATCTGACCTCATCTTCTAAAAAGCAATAGTACAATCTGAAACCTCTACTTTCCCATAAAAGAGACATGGTTCAATTCCTAAACAGTATCTTCTTTGCTGCAGCTAAGCAGAGAGACCAAAATACTTCTTTCCACAGCACATATATCTTTTGTGTTGTGAGCTGGCTGTTGTCTGGATTCTGCCCTTGAGTAGTCACCTCTCATTGTGTCTGATCCCTAAATGGTAAGAGAGAGGAGGTTTTTAAGTCACTTCACTTTTGCTGCTTAGAAGTTAGGTGTCCAGTTTAAAGCAACCATCTCTCTCTACCCACCTACCCTGGGTAGCGATTTTAGGTGGGATGAATTGACCTCTGGAAGTGTACATGGTTTTGGTTGCTGACCTTACAAGAAGGTGCAGACACCTTTTAGATGGCTAATGATAGATGACATGATTGAGGCCTTTAATAACCAAGGTCCCAATACGCTGCATCATGCTATTGCTTTCTGCCATCTTTTAAACATTTGGGCTTAACAGACTATGAGATTGCCTACTTCCCTTTAACTCTGATTTTGTATAATTTATACAACGGTTCTTGTAGAAGTAAAAGTCCCTTGCCATATTAGAGAACAGCTTGCAGCAGAGTCCCTCCCTTTTGACAGTAGCGCCTAGATGGTTTGACACCCTTGCAAATGATTCGGAAAGCAAATATGAGAAGAGACTAAGAGCATTTCTAGACAAAATTTTATCTGGTTTAGTCTGGGCCACAGAAGTGGATATTTCTGAAGCTTCAAAAGGACTGAAAAAGGAAAAAAAATATAAGTGTACGGGAAGGCATCATGTTCACTGAAATGTATTATTGATAAATACAAATCAGGGAACCATCAGGTTGTAAAATGACTATCCTTTCTAGAGAGATACTGGCATTATGACAGCTCACTATACAGTGGCAGCTTCCTTCTGCCAAATAATAAGCAAAGCTAGAACTGCAAACTGGAAGGCAGCTTATGGAAGGAATAGAAGATGTGTAATACAATGCTCAATAACGTCATTAAAAACACTGCATACAGTGTTGTCACTGACTTTTAAGGAAAAAAACTACAGAAATAAAAGATGTTCTGAAAAAAAGCAAAAAAATTATAAACTTCCTATAATAAAAATCAAATGTATCTCATTTGTAGAAATCAAATGTATTTATGTAATAAGGTGGTAAAAAGGAAGGAATAACTACAAAATTTACATAAACTCAAAGACGAGAAATTGAAGGTCACTGAGAGGAAGCACCAGCATTCAAAAATGAAATCAACTGTAAAACTTCTGAATTTTTTCAGATCAAGTCTTGAGTCAAAAATGGGAATGAGTTTCCAGAACATACAGTTACTATACCAGAAATGTTTGAGATATTACCCGCTTGTTAAATCAATCCATATTTGCTACAGATCCATCTGAAAATGCTATGTGTAGGGGAACAGGGACCAGGAGATTTTCCTCAAAATTGTATACTGTAGAGTTCTTATAGTCCTGAGATCTGTCTTTGACTGAGACAAGATGCTGCATTAATGCCCCCACCGTTGGTTTGATCAGTTTGTTTCTTTTTTTTTTCATAGGAATTTAGGCTTATTTTAAAAGCTGCATTTATAGATACCTTATACAATTTCACAGTGGCTTTTTCTCTGGGTTATAGTTAGAAACCTGTCGTCTCCAACTTCCCTGACAAACTCAAGAAGGCACTCTAGGATGTTAATTTCGTCTGACATTTTCTTCAAACTTTTTTTTTTTAAGAAAAAAAGAGATCTCTGTAGGGAATCAGTTTTTGTACTCATTTATTCAAACTGCTACCAGAGAAAGATATCTTGCCAATTGGAAAGGTACGTAGGGAATCCTTGCCTATGTGCCTAAAAAGGCATCTGCAGATTGTCCTGGGTAGTCATCTTGCACAACGTGAATAAATCAGATGTTCCCTATTGGTTCTTCCCTTAAGGAGTGGTCAGAATAAATAGAAATACTTCTCAGAGACTCCCAGGAATTCCAGGTAAAGAAAATAAACAAAGAAACTTCAAAAAAGAACCAAAAAAAAAAAAAAACCAACCCAGAAAAAACACTACATAGACTCTGTTTTCATGGACAGAAGATTATTATTTTGCCACATTAGTGTAAATCAACAGGGTTTTTTTAAGGTAGCTTGGTATTATAAATCCTAAATACTAAGCAATAACTAAAATTTAATGGAGACTCTGTGTTCCCATTTTGCCTTAAAGCCATTAAGATATCTCTCTTTAATCTGGTATATTTTCACTCAATTTGCTGTCTACCACCTTGGTCCAGATATGACAGATAGATAGAGCTTTACTTTTCTCATGGGAGGTTTAATCCATAACTTTACTACTAATGAGTTCTTGCGGTATAAGAAGGAATTTTAGAGCTCCTCCAGAGCTCAGTTACTACATAAAAATGCACGATGAAGCAATCCCCAGTCCTAAAAACCTGTCCTAAAAAAACCACAGCCTACCTGTGTTGTGACACAACTTTCAGCCAGGAGGAAACAAAAAAAAGTTTGTTTTAAACTAAAGTAATTATTTTTTAATCATTCAGAAAAATTAAGATAAGAAACAAACTAAAAAATATTGGGCAATGGTGTAATAGGTATTTCCAGGAGTGAGTTTATCACATGTTAGTAGAAGAAAAGAGTAGGGAAAGAGATAGTCCATGAGCCTCTAACAAATGAACTTGGCCACACTTGATGAGTCTTCTCACTCCTAAACTATATAATGAGGCCAATTCTGGTTTGCCCTTCTTCAGGCCCCACAAATTATCAGTCCTCCAAAAGAAGGAATGGAGGGTCACCTTCATCCCGCAGCTAGGACACTCTCTGGGAGTGCAAGGTGAGACAATAAATAAACCCTGACCTTCCACTCCCCCTTTTCTTTGGCCATAAGGCTACCCAGAAAGTGGCCATGAGGCTATCAAGAAAGTGTCTTCACCACCATGAGAGCCTGGGTGTTTTGCCATGCATACAGCTCGTATTACGCATTCTCTGACCATGGATAAGATTGCTGTGGAAGTATGTGGGATATTGGTGCTTCCACTCATTTATTGCCTATGACAGAATTTAGGCACAAATAGACACTTAGGTCCCAAAAGCTCTCTGCATGCATGGAACTGCAGAAATGCAGCAGCTGTCAGTGTTGACTGAATTAAATGTTGTAGGAGCTGATGGTCCAAATTTTGCCCTTAATTTACTCTGGAAAGATACAACACAAATGGAATTTACACCAGTGAGAGCTGTAAATCCAGCTGATCAACAGCAGAAAGAGTGGTTGTTAAAATATGAAGAGAGCTTTCACTTTGTCTCTTTAAGATGACATCTAATAATTGCCTGGAGGCAGTTAGACAAATAATTAAAAACAGAGGTAGAATAAATGAGTTGTTATTCACCAAGTTGACTGTTTAAATAATTTCAACTGAAAAAAAAAAAAAAAAAGAAGTAATAGCTGAATAATCTTGGCTTTTTTTGTTCTCTCTCAAGGACAGCCAAATGTTTTTGATGTGTAGTCTGCACAGTCATTACACATTGAAGCCAACGTGCACAACTGTCCAAGTGTTTCTTATCTCTCTCTTTCTCATTGACACACTGTATTGCCCCAGGCTACTTTTTGTTGGCTGTCCTTGTTTTGCCTGCCTGCTTCATTTCTGATCCTAAAATCCTGTTCTGGGGTAAAAGACTTTTCTACTTTGTCATGGGTACCTCTTGACTCTGCACTGTGAGCCAGTGGAAGCAACAAAGGGAATTAAATTCACAAACATCTGTCTCTGTGTGACTTTATTTTTTGAACACTGCACCTGATAAAAATTCTCTGGCAATGCTAAGGGCTGGCCAGGTCCAAAGGAAAAGCTAGAGGGTTAGTCTCCAGTCAACACTGCTCTATGGAAAAAACCAAAAAAACCCAGTTTGGTATATGTACATTCTTTAGGTAAAATTGAATCTGTGAATGAAGGAATTTTCCAGTCTGTAATAATACTGTGCTTTAAAGACTGGTGCAATTATTCGTGTTCCTCCTGTGAAATACAGAAGTCATAATCTAAAATTCTAAGTATTTCAAATGGTCCAATGTTTTAATTATAGCAGAACCTTTACAGAAGACCTGTATTTTCCAGGACCTTTATTCCATCACGAAACAACCCTCTCACAGCCACAGATATCAAAGATCTGATTCTCTGTTCATGTGAGTATAAATCAAATACTTTCAGTGAAGTTAATGGATTTACTGTGTTATGAAGGAAATGCAAAGTTCAAGCATTTAAAAAGTGCAATTCTGTGAAACAAAGGGTTTTTCTGGTGATCCTTGAGTGATTGCTTATGACAGGATTCACCATATTTACTCTTTTAAGTGGCAAATAATTTCTCTTTAATTTTCATTCTGGAAAGAAAATGGTTGGGAAGAGTCACAAAGTAATAACAACCTTGAAGACTTATGCAACACTTCACATTTCAAACTGCTTCAGAAATATAAACCAATTACGCTGTCGTTATGATTTATGCAAAGGGAGACAAGAAATATATAAACAAAGTCAAACAGAGATGCAGGGCTCCAAACTGCAGTTCAGTGAATTACAAATCACAGAAACAGCTTAGGGATGTAGAGCACAGGGGACCAGGCTAGCCCTGGGAAGCAGAAGATAAAACCATGGAGCAGACTGAGTAACAGTAATACATCATTACCTAGTTACTGGTGAATGGTCACTTCTTTCCACACACAACACAGAACACTAAAGTACACCACTTGGCTAAATAAGCATTATCAGCTGTGCTGTTCATCACTGCAAACATCTATCGTTCATTAGCTCATTAATGACTTTCTTGAGATATCTGATTTACAATGCAATCGCCCCTAGTAGATCTGTCTAAATTGATAACCAAAGGGCAATTAAAATCACTACCCACACCAGACCATTAGATGATTTAAGGAGGAATATCTATGCTACTGGTTCCTTTTAAAAGTACATTGTTAACATTAGGAGCATAAATGTTAATTAGAGTAATGACTTCATTCAGCAATTTCTTTTCTACAAGGCCATTTGGATCAGAATCCAGCTCCTCTATTTGAAAGGGCAAGTTCTTTTTAATTAGGACAGCTACATTGGCACTAGTAATAAATGAGAGAAGAGATAAAGGTCTCACCCACCAGGATTTTTCCATTTTTTCTTTCTGTGTAGCATTCAGTATTTCAGAAAAAAACCCAGTTCTATTCAGAAAAAAGCAATAAAGTCCTAATTCTTTTAATGTTAATGTCCAACTTTTACAAACATTTATTTGCAGCCCAGATATTCTCATACGGTCATTTTTGAGATAAATTCTCCTCCTTGCATGCTTGAGTGGGCAGAGCAGTAGCTTTAGGTCATTGCTATTCCACTGGATCATCCCCCTAAGGCAAGGGTCTGTGCCAGAGTGAGACTAGTTAAGAAAAAGCTTCAAAGACTATTTAATTTCAAGCCTTCTCTGCTTTTGTGCATCTCTCACCCTTCAATCACGCTCTGACCCCGTCAACGCACAAGCATGCAACCGGGAGAGGACGGACTGCTCTTAGCAACGGTAGTGCCCGGTGCCTTGCCTAGTGCGGACCTGAGCTTCAGAGCAAAGGGGTTGTGATTTGAACCTGGAGAAATCAGAACAGCAACAGATAGAAGTAGTGAAAAAAGTATGGGGTGGGGATAAAGAGCAGGGAACACAGGACTGCGCTGGAAAGGCAGGAAACCTTTTTCCTCATCATTCAGCCTAGACTGGAAAAGCCTTATGAATTTTCAAAAGGCCACTGCCACTTCTCCCTCTTAAAAGTCGGGATGCATTATTACAGAGGAGGTTGGATTCTTACCAATTCAGTTCCTAGCAATATTTCTTAACTCTGCCCTTTTAACTGCTGGGCATCTGTATGCACTGGGCATATGCAGTTACAGCTCTTAGTGCCAGAGGATGGTCTGGAGTCATCACTAAGATAAAGGTGTCAGACAAGCAATGATGGGTCAAGAAAGGATGTACCCACCAAGGCATAACAAGAGTTGTCTATAATGTCTTTTAATTTGTACCCGTGATTCTGGGATAAAAGGCAAAGAGCAAGAGCCTACATTTCATGACAGAGGGCAGCGATGAGGCTGCAGCTACAGTTACTTCACATACCAGAGCAGCAGAGTGCAAAGGCTGATCTTGGTACTCTCAAAGGGTCTGAAGTATGATGTTGCTGCAGGTTCTGAGACCCACAGGACACACTCCTGTCCCTGAGAGAGAAGGATAAGAAGGACTAGACATGACTGGGACTAGGCATGGGAGTCAGTCTCCAGTTGGTTGGTAGGTACAAATTCCTTCTGGATTCTAGTGCTGGTCTATGAGCTTGTGGGCAAATGATGTGTGCAAAAGCATGGTGCATAGTCCCCTACAGAAAATAATAACTAGCAGACAAAATAGGAATTATCTGTGGAGCAACCTATGTCCTCTCCACATCAGAAAGAATGGCAACTCATGCAGCGAGACATGTGCACATGTATATACATAAGTTATACACACACATACAGTAGTAATGTCATGCTTAAGCAAGATTTCTTATGCACCACCATGAGAGAGAGTTTTGAAAGCACTTCTTAGCTTGTCCCTAACTTGGTCACCATATGGAAATATGCAGAGGCCCTTGTAGAACAATTTATTTGGGCAACACCAACAATCTCTTCCTAAGACAAAACACAGCAAGGAACTCTCTTACCCTCACATAGATCCGGAACAGTATCACTGAAATCAATTTCTTTAATACTATAAATGACAACAAAGCTGAGTTCCTTATTTCTAAAAACAGTATATTCCTTGTTCATACTTATGGCCACCTAACACTTGGTCCGACTTGTTTGTGCAAAACACAATTATGGCAGTCCCAAATTGCAAAATTAATCATTTATTATGAAGTGTGACAAATTCCGCTCAGTTCTAAAAATCTTTGATGCTGTTGTGGCCAGTTGCTACAGCTGAACTTGAACCAGTATGTCTAAACAGCAAAGTTTACAGAATTACAGATTTGCCAGGTTGAAGCTACTACAAGCATCAGCGTAATAACAACGTAATTCAGACACTGCCCCTGCTAGGGCACTACATATATTCTAACCCAAATCTATAGTAAGTCAAAGGAATGCATATTTATTACTATAAAATAAGTCCACAGTGTAAGCCCTGTTACTAATGGTTCCCAGTGTCAGAAGATCAAAGGTGACATAGGCATGGAGAATGCACAGGAATGAGGTGCTCAGACAGAAGGCGAGATCAATGATTAGTGAGCAGGCAGCAAGGAGAAACTTACAGAGCTATTGCCCGTTCTGATTTTTAAGCTGAATGTCCCACATTAAAAGTGTCATTCAGAATGATCCTAAAAGTTGCTGCTGTGTTGAAGTGCTGTGTTAGCACATACTCCATCAGGGCCTCCCTACTACAAAGTTTTTGTGTTTTCTTTGGAAATGCTGGATTTCTATGCACACTTTTTATCCAGAAGAACTAAATTTACTGCTTTTACAGATGTCATTGTCACTATATTCACCAACCTTGCTGAGCAAGACCTATTTCTGTGTAAAGTTCCCAAAATAGCTTTTGGACTGCAGCAGTGTTGCAAGTTTGGAACAAAACCCAAGGCCAGTGGAAGTTGTACCTGACCCCCACCCCTCATTCTTGCCCTGTTACTGGACCATCATCCTGATCGATGGTTCACACGAGTGCTCCTAGCTGATTTTTCTGAAGCAGACCAGAGGGTTGTCAAGTACAAACTGCTCTGCTGGCAGATGAATGGGAACTATGGAAAAGAGAGGGGTGGGAGAAAGCGACAGTGAGCAGCCAAGGTGGCCAGTTCTCCACCAGGCCAGCTGGTGCTGGGGAGGATGTCTGTCAATGCCCCAACAAAGGAGTGAAATCCAGCTGTCATACTAATGTAATTAATTCAACTCAAACACTGCACAATAAAGGATGCAAGTGTCTTTTAACCCACTAGGTCTTTTTTGGCTCTAGTATTACCTTAACATCTGACTCTATGAGATCTGATCTATCTCTGAACCTTCTTCATTTTCTTGCAAGCCTGGATTAAATACAGACATTTCAGGTTAGTAGTCAAAAAAAGCTTTCTAAATGCAGAATTAAATGTCCTTCAGATGACTGTAAAACAAAGAACACTGTACATGGTTGCATTGCAAAAACAAATAACTGGAAATCCAGAAACCTGAAGGGTAGTAAATGAATGTAAAAGTTGTATTGGGTAAATGAGAAATTAAATATCAGGGCTGCTTGATTTTGCCAGTAATTCCTGTAACTTGGAATGAGGTTGGGGACAGGTAACTTGACCGCTTATATGTCAGTCTGTCTGTTCACTAAACCTCAAGACTATTTACGGGAGAGAAAGCTTTAAAACAGAATTAACCGCTTAAACAGGGGTTAGAGACCCTTGGACAAAATCCATTCAGAGATTTTATTTGAAGAAAGTATGGTTTGCCATGAATATGGATGTTTTTCTCACCCAAGTGACATGTTTTATAAATTGCCATGCTGATTAATGACTTGACTGTATTTTTCAGGAAAAATGAAGTTATCTATTTCCTTGCATTTACATTTTTGCATAAAAACTTTGTTCATGGAAGCTTTTGAGCTAAATCTGATTTATCTATGTAGATGTCAGTCACCAAGTGACTGGCTAAACACACTAACAGCAACACGTTATTCTACTTTTTTTACCTCTCCAGACATAACTTTCATTAGCTGAAACTGAAAAGTTAACATGCAGAACTGTTTTCTATGAGGAAAGCTAGCACGTATTTGTCATTCAGCTGATTACATTTTAATTTAAATAAAAATTGTTGAACTGAGAACATTTTTTAAAGGAACAGAAAGATAGTCAGATGCAAATTGTTTTAGCAAATCTATCCTAAGATTTTACACACTTGTATCCTGATATTTTGTCTTCCTAACTTGGATTACAGCTTCTTAGTAAATGTATTATAAAAGAAGAGATTTGAGTTTAAGAATCGTATTTTTAAAGAACTGCTTTGCCCACACATGCTTTGCAACTTATAGTTGTTTTCTATACACTCTGCGAATCTTTCTTTTTAAAAACATTGGTACTTATTTTAAGCTGACTGAAAATGAAGCAGTTTCCTGGCTGACGATGCTGGATGCAGAGTGGAACGGGGCAGGAAGGACAGGAAGAAAACTAGAGGGAGCTTTTCACTGGACGAAGGTGCTCCGCTGATGGTGCCAAATACCTCCGGCATTATAAAAGCAGTGTGCGCTCCAATGTTCTTTGCGGATTTTAAGCAGACATTTTACATTTATAGACTAAACAGATGGCGTGTCCTTCTGGGACAGCCCTATTCTGCAGTTCCTCATGGCCTCCGTGCCCTGCGATACCCGTGCATCAGACCCGCGTGTGAACGCACCTGCGCAGGCTCCTGGCACACAGCAAGTGCCCCCAAAAGCTGGCTGTGGCGGCATGGGACATGCCTGCACCTCACTCAGTGCCTTCTGGCAATGCCCATTAACCCTACTAGCTCCTAACCATACTCAGGGTAGCTCTTCACGCACAAAACTGCCTGCCCCATAGTGTGACACCGGTGGCAGTACAGGGGGAATGCCAAAACTATTAGATGGCCCCATCTGCCGTGAGCGAGGAGGATGCCAGAAATAGATTCACTCGTGATGCTGTGCAACAGCACTGCGCCGGGCGAGTCACAACTTCTGACCTGCGCTCAGAGAGAAAAAGGACTCCTGCCACAGGATGACTCCAGCTCTGACCTCGTCCAGGCTGCTGGCATTTGTCACTGTTGGGGATGTACCAACACAGTGAAATACTCCTTGTAGCAGGGTTCCGCAGGAGCTAATGCAACCCGAAACAAGCTGTCTCTCTTCTTCCCAACAGGAATCTTATTAATTGATAAGAGGGGATCACATCCAGGTTCTCAGACTGTAAAATAGCATGGTACCTTTGTGGACACATCCTTCTGTGAACTTCCGTGAATTAATTGCTATTTGAATTGTTGCCTGCCTTTTAAGAAAAAAATCAACCCTTAGTTTTAAAAAATTAATACACAGTAACCCTGGGTATCTCATTAATTGCCTCCATTGCTAAAAACATGTACTTTATCTTTAATCTGAACAGGTTCAAGTTACAGTCAGGGGATCCTGTTATACTTTGGCTGCGAGACTGAAGAGCTATCCATTCCCTGATATGTGTTTCTACAAACACCACAGATTTACTTGCAAAGTGTGCCACTTACCCCTTCAGCTTTATTTTGCCAAGCCAGAAGACAGATTCAGGTCTGAGTATCCCACATAAGTCATGTTTTCCAGTCCTTGAATATTTCTCATGAACTTCTCTAAGTTGTCATCTTCCTACTTGAACTACGTGCACCACAACCGGATGGAGACAGCCCGGAAAGCTTCAAGCAGCTTCACACAAAAAGGGGATGGAACCTCCCAGGTCCTACTGGCCTAATCCTCCATTATTGATCGTGTTATCTCTTTGCCCTAACACCAGAGTGGGAGCTCGCATTCAGTTAATGTGGTTTGCTGTGCTCTTATAACGTTTAACTGCCACCAATTATGAGAAAAAAAATCATGCCCTGTATATATGTGCCCCAGACTAACTGTTCCTTCACAAAAAACCTTTATGTTTACAACCTATTATCATGTACTTAGATCATCTAATGCAGGTGTCTCTGAATCAGTCATCTGTCATTCAGCACCCAGGCCTCCACTCGATAAAACACCTGTTTACAGATGTTCGGATTTTGGTTTCTGTGACTGTGTGGTGTATTATCCAGTTAAACTCACACTGAAAGCACTGAAAGCTATGGCTTTTGCCTATCAGAACACAATTTTTATATACTGCTTTATACCTACTGATGTATAAGAAAGACATTTGTGGGGCTGTGTTGCACAGAAGGAGCTGTGAGAATAAAATGAATTAAGCTTCACAGTGACAAGCTAACACAGACAGACAAATACTTTTTTGAAATATTCTGCTTCCTAATAAGTCATTATCACTGAGAAACCTTCAGAGGGTTGGATGTACAAAAGTTTACATAACAGGAAGACCTATGTCAAAACCTTAAAAAACAATGAAATGTATATATGTATATAAGCATGGATTCCATCCTGTTACTGACAGCAACTACATGACAAACTACTGGAGCAAAAATGATACATGAGATGGTATTAACTACCTCTACAGTTTTCTAACTGAAGAATAAATGATATACAATATATTGAATGCATCAGAGACCACTGAAACACTATAACCTTGACCAAGCATGGAGTTAAATTTCAACTAATCTGACTTTTTACTGATGTACATATAATTCTTTACTCTCACTTTAATAATCTCTTTTCAAGTGCTCAAGCAAGAGGTACAGTCTTATCAAGGCTGTTATCAACATTCCATGTTACAGAAACTCCCTGGATATTTTGTCTCCTAGTTAGGCTACCAAAATAATTAGCTGTTTATCAGCTATGATTTATTAAAGTAAATATTTTTAATAAAGTATTAAAAATATTTATAAAAATCATTGTATATTTATAAATTATATAATAAATAATACCCAACCAGTTTTCACTCATCTAGTTGTACACCCATCCAGGCCATAGCATACTTGGACATACTTGATTATAGCTATAGTATGTGCTGCAGTGGAAGAAAGATTGGAATCAGACTTTTAATCCTCTTGACTTGCTGTAAGCTACGCTGATGTACAGTTTTCACCTGTTTAATGTGACTTGTTAATGAAGACACCTTCATAGACTATGCTGAGAACATGCTGTGTCAATGACACATTAATAAAGGCAGCTGAAAAACTACCGTTTTCACAAAATGACTGAAAAAGCCTTAGCATGTAAATTGTCTCTGACTGTAACCTGATTCTGGTACTTCTTCACGAAAAACTGCCTTCCACTTCTCATGTTTATTTTCAGTGGGAAACAGAAAGGCAAGTAAGAAGGAGATAAAACCAATGTGAAGACAGCAAGCTTTGATGTTAGGAACCTATTTGGGTTTATTTATGAATAAGTGAAATCCCCACTAACTCAAAAAAGTTTTATGCTTTTTAGTGTTCCAAAGGATCGCTCAAAACTTATTATTTATTTAGTACAATTCAACTAGAACATACCAAATGAGAGACAGAAAAAAACCCATAGTATTATCTAGTTCAGCCCCTACCAGTACAGTTTTTTTCTTGCACTGCAGTTACAGTGTTTTCCTGTGTCTATTTTAAGTATAATTAAGGTATAAAATCAATCTTAATTCATCCTTTTTTTTTTTTTATGCAATCCCCCTAAAGAAAGAAAAGTATATAGTTAAGATAAATTCTGTTGAGAAAGAAGAAATCAGAATCTAACAAGTATCACAATTTGAAAAGAGCACTTTACACATTCTTTATCCGGCCACTGGATGAATACTCCGATGCCTCACAGGGAGAGGTAGAGGGATGTTGTAACTTGGGAGTATTGCACTGAAATTGATAAAACCATTCAGGCTGCTTTGCTGCAATGGTTCTTCCTTGTCAACGTTTTCTCCCCTTGAAGAACGAAGAAACATTATTACTTTTAGAATACTTTTACTGATGCTGCTTCAACTTCCTTTCATACAGTTTAATTCTCAAGATCTGATCAAAATGAGAATGGCAAAAGGCCTTTAAATGACATAAGACAATCCAGTGGTGAAATCTCTTGTGTTATATAGACTTCATAGCTTTAGACTGGGCTGGCATTTTTTCTGGTTTTCATTTCTAAATTCTTTATTATTGCTGTTCACAAAATACATATAAAGGTTTTCTTAAAAGAAATGTGGTTTATAAAGGGCTTTAAAGGACAGAATGGTTGAAGACTGGTTAAATTAAGGCAAGAAACCCTTCCAGGCATGTGAGGGTAAAAGTGAGGTTGTACAGATAGCTGTGAGCAGAGGAGGACAGTTCTGGAGAGAATCAAATATTCCTTGTCATTCCAGCCAGATATTCTCCAGTCTGCTTAAATGGTGATGCAGCACAACGATGCATGTACAGAAAAAAAGCATGTGAGATTATGTAAGACATGCCTGGAGAGACCCAGAAGTCTCTCATATCTGTCATCTTTAACATCCCCTTCAAAATTCTAGTCAGTTCAAAAAAAAAAAAAAAAAAAACCAAACTCACAAGTCATTCAGGCTGCTTGAAGCATCTTGTATAACTCTTTTTCTATTTACAATGGAAATTTAGGATTTCATTAATTCTGCTTTTCCTCCCTGATACCTTCCTCTGAAGCTGTCTTTCCGCAAGCCAGACTCAAAGTGACACTAGAGTCCCATGCACTGAAATAAAAAGAAAGTGGTTTCCCTAGCAACAATATTGACACAAAAGCTCTCATGATTTTCTCTCTCACTCCTGTGTCTTCTTAATGGCTTGAATAATCCAAATAGCAGAGAAAAGCAACATGCATCTGATCTTAATGAACTGTAATGGCTAGAGACAGCATGAAAGCAAGCAAAGGTATCTGTGCTATTTATAAACTAGTGGATCAGATGACTCAGATTCACCAGCATTTGGAATTATTCATATTATTTTCAGTGAGTCATTTAAGGAGACACTTTATTGTGTCAGGCTGTGTGCAAAATATTCTTACACTTCATTTTTACTGGCAGTTTGATCTGATAGCTATAATTTATAGGAGATTAAGAGAAGCATGGGTTATACCTTCAATACCATCAAGACCTGGGGAAAAAAGCAGCAGTTAATTAATGGACTGTAGAATGGAGTGGCCATTTGGATCCAATGCTCCGAAGGAGACTCAGACCAGTTTGTGGCTGGTTCACCCTCAGTTGAATTCTCTCCAGACTTGTTACTCAGGCATCAGTTTTCACTATTTTAAGTTTCTCTTAACATTTCAGCTCATCCTACAATAGTCATTCTGTCCGCCAATGGATTTTTCCCATGGCTTTCAATCGTGTGGAAAATATAAGGGAAACAAAACGAGAAAAAAAATTTGTAATTTTTTGGATGGAGTGTTTTTGTCATTTAGTATTAACACCATCTTTTCAGCATTTATAGTTAACAAATTAGTGTCACCTTTGATAAGACGGCTCATCCTGCACAGCTATATGCGTCTTTGATGTAAGTATAGGTGATGAGGACTGTTTCTTCCTCATATTACTGTGGGAACATGTACCATACTGGGCACGCTAAAGTGTGGATGTGGACTTCACAGCAACTTTTACATCAACCTGTTTTTCATCATTGTTTCCGAGAAGAAGGGCACATGTCTCCTGTAGGTCCTGTTTCAAATCTTCCAACCCTGTGTGAATGTCCAGGGTATCCTATTGAGTCCAAAGCTGCAGAAGGCAACTATCTAAAGAACAAAATAATATTATAATTTGCGTAAAGGAAACCCTCTCAAACTCCAGCCATGACTAACTAACAAAGTTCACTCTAGAGTCTGGCTAGATCCTGGATAAAACAAAGACCACAAGGTTACTAATTATAGAAACTGGAAACATTGGTCTAAAATAAAGCAGAAAACACAGCACTCCCAAATCTTCCATAGTTTAATTCTACGATTGCAAGCTAGAGGCATTTGACACACAGCCAAATACTTGTCTGAGATTTTATGTGATAAGCAATGTGTAATTAACAAAGTCTTTGCTGATTCTTCTGGGACTGAGAGAATGTCTAACTATCATTAGCATTCACTGGATGCCAAGACCAGATGTATAAATATTACATTACTGAAACATGAATATAAATGAAAAATGAAGTATGTGAAACTAGAGCACAAAGTGAACGTAGAAACAATTCGGAATGTCAGAAATGGAAAAAAAAAAAAAGATTAAGTTTCTGCAATAGAAAGTTCATTGTTAACAATAGGAACTGAATTTTGTAACTTCAATCCATTTCATTGAGTGGGATTGAGCAATCACTAACAACGTCTCAATTTAGGTGTCTCCCTTTAATGTATAAACTCCCAGGATATACAGTAGAGATCAGGATTACAATCCAGTTGAGCAAATGCAAGTGCCCTCTGCAGCCTGGACATTCACATAGGGCTGGAAGATTTGAAACAGGACCTACAGGAGACTTGTGCTCTTCTGGAACAGCAGCTTAAAGTCCAGTGGGATACACAAGGTCTGCATATACATTAGCATTTGAGTTTGGATCGGAAGTGCACCTTTGATGTCCCCCCATTGCTTCTATTTACCATACATAGTTCCGCAGGTGAAGCCATCTCAGAGCACGCAAACTGTACTTCTTTCTGATGAAACTAACACAGAAGATGTCTTTTGGTCACGAAGGTGCACTCAATCTAGACTAGAATAGAGTCTAACCTGCAGGATGTACGTGGTGCTGTGACCACAGAACACGTGTGTTTCTCCTTACAGGTCTGCTCCTGTATTACCATGCTATCTGCTAGTGCAAAAGTAGTCCATGTTTTTCCAAATGATACTAAACATCTTTGTTTAAGCAACTGAAATTCCCTGGCCTGAAACTGTCTGCGGAGATGAGGGAATGATTCGGTTCAGCCTGAAGTTGACATCTAGTGGTTGATCAGCTGAATCCCTCTCCAGGCTCTCCTTGGATAATTAACTGGATTTCATTAACTGGCAGCAATGGGACATCAGACTCCTGTACACAAGTGTCTTAGCACTGAATTGACTCCCACCCTTTGTGTCAGCATCACAAAATCTTTTAAGGACAACAGTTTTGTTACCATCCTCAGCAAAGAACTAGAAAATACAGTCTTCCTAGGCACGTGCTCTGTTGTCATCGGTTGCAATGGTGTAGGTGATCTTGGATATCTCGTAGGTAAAAAGAGCCTTTTGATGTTCTTGTCTATACATCCAATATCCTTCAGAAGTGCTACATTAAATATCAAAAGAAAACCTAAACAAAACATCAAGTACTCCTGAATTTTTTAATTAAAAGAGAACAAATTGCAGCTAACATACAAACAAGAGACACAGAGGCAGGTTAGTGCCTATGAAAAACAAATTTCTGTTATTTGTAGCCAGATGTTAGTTTCTGCTGTGATTTTTCATTTTAGCTTAAAATAAGAATTCTAATTCATAACACTAATTGAAAACTACTCAAATCTTGTATAAAACGTAAGTAAACAATACTTATTCACCATGTGACACTAAGATGAGTCTTGTGAAATAAACAAATAAAAATTAGCATTTTTTATCAACATTACAGATGGAAAAGATTTATTTTGTTCTTGGAGTTCATTTCCAGAGACACATTAGGATAATAATTCCCCCAAATTATTTTCTCAGTCTGTGTTTTAGTTTACTTTCAATTTCCTAAATGAGAAATTTTCTGCTACTTCTTTTCAAAAACATTCTGTACTCCAGAGTTTTGCTGTCAGAAATTAACCCTGAAAGCTAAATGAAATCCTTCCTTTTTAAATTTAATCTGGCTATTCTGCTAATACTCCTCACAACATCCTAAATAACCTCTCTTCCTTGCTGACATTTACACATTTCAAATATTTGAGAGCATGTTTTGCAATCACTTTTTCATCATAGGTATATAGATCATTTAATCTTTTCATTATGCTGGTCTCTCTGGACTCGATTAAAAATTAAATTGAATAAATACATAAATACTCTGAGTAATCAGGTAAAATTCCCAATCTACTTCATCCACACTGCTTACAGTTTACTCCTTTCTCTGGATTTGTTTCCCAAATAATATTGTGAACCTTAATTTGAATACAAATTTTAAAGAGCATTCAACAGAAAACCTTCTAACTCACCTGGGCACTACTAAGATTTTTGCCACAAATATTTTCACTCATCTTAAGAGCTGGTCATTTTTAACCTAAAGTAACTGGATTCAAAAGTTAGAACAAATCTTCAGAAATTATATCATTACTTTAGTTAATGCTGCTTAACACCAGAGATGTGACTCTCAACACAGGATCCTGAGTTTTGACAGGCTCCTGTAATAATAAAAAACTCAGAGGATATAAAAGTATATGAGAAAATTTCCACTGGAATTTACGAACCCCATTAAGTGTTCGCTGTAGACGGTAAAGGCTTTCTCCTAAGCATGTGTGAAAAGTTTTTTTCCCCACTATACTAATAGCCCATACTCATACAAAGTAAAAAACCCAAACAACTATATGATTTTAAAGATGTGTCTTTCTTTTAATTTTACAATTTCTCAAATTTACCTATTCTTACCACTTGAGCACTTTGCGTGGGTAACTAGTTATTCAAGGATTATTAAAATTCTAAGCTGTGATTAGTGATTTGATTTGAACAGAGAGGTCATGCGTTCTGGGTTATAACAGGAAAAGTAATATACAGAATCCTAAATGGAGGACAATCATGAAACAACATGTTTGTGGAAATACTGCAACAAGTATTCACATTGATTGTTAATGTATCTGCTGAGATCCAAATACCTGGAACACAGAATAAACCATAAAAAATCAGTAAAATGAGAGTACAAAGAAGTAGCTTACTAAAGTGAAGGGATATTTCAGTTCCCAAAGGAAAAACCACTGAAGTAGATGACATATTATTTACTGAATTTTCATTTCTTAGCATCATTCATTTTAAACCCACTGATGAAATAGCATGCATTAAGATAATTTCTGATAACTATCAGTGAAAATATAATTTGAACTGATAACGGAAAACAAATCAGCACCTTCTGATTTAGGCTTTTCCAGGTTCATTAACTGACCTGGATGAGTACATCATAACTTTACATTTGGATAGGATGGTGATTCTGTAAGTGACTTTAAGATGGGAAAATAAAAGCCATAATATCCCAAACCCAGACATCTAAATCCATCTCATCGTCAATTTTCACGTTTTAACTACTTTCTTAGCCTTACGATAGCCATTTCCTACTGGCAATAAGATGCTTCTAGTCATGTATTTTTCACATTATTAGATGCAGACTGCATTCAGGTTTATTTCTCAAAACTATAAGTTATCTTATAAGCTATAAATTTAAAATTTGTAGTGTCATTACATGTTCAGCAAATGTATACTCCATGACATGATTTCTAAACACTTGATCCATTTCTCGTTGGAATGGGCATCTTAAGTTTAGGGCACTGTGCAAAACTAAGTATTGATTTTGGAATTAATATTTTAGACACATACAGAATAAATTTGAGCTATCTCATCATTCCTTTAATGTTTTTTATAGAATGTATCAGCTAAATGATGTATGACAACTTTGTCCCAATAGTGAGATGACTAGAGAAAGACATTTCCATAAATGCCTTATTATAATGGCAATGCAATTGCACCTTATGACTCAAATGTAAAACTATGGATATGAACCTCCTGAACGAGACTCCTGTGAATCTCCTGAGAACCAAATATCAGTTATCCACTCAGTTGTCCAGTTGCGTTCACTAACACAGATTATTTTTCTTTGCAGACTTATCAAATGCACGGTTTTAAAATAGGCCTTTGGTTCTTTAACTATGGTATATATAATTCATTAATTAGTCAGAATTTGAACCAGTTTATTGGATTAAGAAATAGTGACTACAAAATTATGAAAGGCAATACACAAATTTTTCCAGCTTTAGATGTACTTTAGACGATAAAATATTCAAGAACTATTCTTCTTAATTATCCAAAACACAGCAGATGCTCCTATACCCTCCTCAGAAGAGGCAGAGGAGCATCACCTAGATTTCTTGCTTTTTCCTTAATTGTGAAATGACTGAGGACTAATCAGAATTTTTGTCACAGTAACTTGATTGGGAGTATGAAAAAATATCCCTCACAGCCCCCTCAATTAACACAACTGCATTAGCAAAAGCCCCAGACTGGACACATTTATACTAGCAAAGAAAGAACGCCTTTTGTTGGGATGGTTTGTCTTTTTCAAGGAACCAGTGGGAGTTCTGTCCTTATAAAACCTCTCTTGCTAACATAAGCTACATCTTCTCAAGAATGTTTTGCTGATTTGAATATATCAGCAAATATGTTTTAGTGTAAGAACTCTTTAATTCAATAAACAATTAAAACAATTCAAGCCTTAATGCTTTTACTGAACTAATTAATTAAAATTAACTTATATAGTAATAAGATTAATAATAGCAAAATATTACCTCATATTTAACCAAAGTTTTAATCAAACTCCTGACATAGTGTAGGTATCTCAGAATTCAGTGTTTGTTCAGATACACTATTTTTGATCTTGTCTCCTTCCTAAGAAGGCTTTTCTAACACTGAAAGTCCTCTCTAGGCCTTTTTGGAACCTTCCAGGTTATATCTATACATCTTCCCTTCCGTATCTTTCCTTTCTTTACTCCCTTGTTTGCCTTTCATGCTGCTGTTGTCATTTTAGCTATTTAAAAAATTATCCTGTTTGGGAGGAAAAAAGCATGTTTTCCTACTAGGGCCTGGAACCTAAATGAGTTGTCTTGGATAGCAGGAGACACAGTGCTCTGATATAGTTCCCTTTTCACACATATGTTTGAAATCTCATTTTATTGCTGTGCTTCAGAAGCAATATTATCTCAGCCTCATTGATGTCTATTTTACTGAACTTATTGCTATCTTAGTTCATTGCAATTGCAATCCTTGCTCTCCAATTACAGGTGAAAGATAGACATTTTCAGTTCGTTACTCATGGTTCATGGGGGACCATTCAGGAATGTATCTGTTGTGTAAAAATATATCTTAAACACAGATCTTCAAAAAAGCTCCTAAGTTACCAAGACAAAAAGATATCATGGTAAAGTATACCACACAAATACCAGAACAGATAGAAAATTGTAGAGTCTAGACAGTACAAATAGTAACAAAAGCAAGAGAAAATATATGTCTTGTTAAAAAGTGTGAAATAATCCATGAACTGGCGAAAACTGGAGTATTTCGTGAAGACAATGAGGAACTATTGATTGCATTTATTAAGAAATGGTTTCCATGAAAGCAAAAGTATTAACTTTTGAGAAATAAGTTGTCTGGGAGTTTAATACATTTAGTCCTCATGGTCCTTCATAAGGCACCATTGAAACCCTTTAGCCAGAAGAAGGCTGGGGAACCTTAAAAGCCGCAAAGGGGTATTTTGTACCAGCAAGGATCACCCCTGAGGACCTAATAAAATAAACAGGTAAGAAAGCTCCTCCAGAAATGACTTACATTTGCTGCAATGAAAACAAGGACAAGAATGTGTCAAAGACAGAGCCACAAGTTAGTGAAGGTGTGCAGGAAGAAGACAGCGTCAGCAAAGGGCAAAATGAAGTAATTCTAGCCAAGAGAGAGAAAGGACAAATGCTGTACTTGATTTGACTTGCAAATACAATATATCAGGGGAAAATTGCTGGCACAAAGCAAAGTTATTAATAAGTAATGATAGCTGGTATCCAAGCCCTGCTGGAGGTGCAAGGAGAGCCCAGTGCGGAGTGTGAAACTCCCAGCTGCCTCTGTGGGCACGGAGTCCCTTCTCCAGCTGTTTTGGGGTGGAAGATGGGGCTTTTGCTGCAAGACCCCATTCCTCTGAGCATCAGGCCTGGGTGAAGAGGTGGGGGGACCTGGGCACCATTAACTCGATCTTCCTCTGTGCCACAGAACACAAGACTTCTCTAAATCAATTCTAATGTGAAATAAAGCACAGTGGTATAGATTTCTGTGCGTTTGTTTTCTGAAAAAAAAAAAAAAAAACCCAAAACTTCCTGCTGTAATAAGAATAGTCCAGATTAACTTTTTTCCACCTTGTATTAGACTTAATTTCCAGTCATCCTACATATATCTGCGGTACCTCAAAGTTTTGTTTTCTTTCAGACTAAACATCCTGCAATTTCCCATCATCCCCAAAGGATATTTAATTTTAATACCAACTTACTCCCTCTAATTTAATCTGAAAATACTGATGTTTTTCAGCCCTTCCATTTACTTTTTCGGCTTGGTTCCTCTTCTCCCTTCCTGTGATGCTTTGTGATGAGGTCCCAGGTTACACACAGCAAACCTGGTCACATGTAAATGAGAAGAGTGTTAAAGCAGTGAAGCTGGTGGAGAAAAGACAGTGAGCACTGACTGGAAGAGCTGCAGTGAAGTGACATGTTGATAATTTACACCTTGGGTCCAGAATCCCAAGTACCGAAAAACAAGTAAAAAAAAAAAAAACAAAAAACCAAAACATACCAGGAAAGAATAATATCAGAATACATGCACTGATTCTAGGAATTATTAGAAAGTATTTAGGAATAGTTTAGTAATAGTTAGACTGAACATATAACAAGTCAGAATGCAGCGTGGGAGAAATCAGGGAGGAATATATTCATTACCTCTTTTAGGAGGGTCAAACCCAGACTAAGAAGAAAAACGATTTAAGATGGCCTCAGTGGATACAAATAGGAAGAGTGGATTGATGCTGTGCAAAAGGAAATCTCCAGCCAAGCATCAGGAAGCATTTTCTCCCCCTTAGGTTGTTAGATTACAGAACTGTCTCCCAAGGGAGGTGGTGCAAGGAGCTTCACTGTATCACTCATTTAAAATTAGGCTGAAACAAAGCACCTGCACATACCGCAGGCAACACAGCTTCATTGGCAGGCAGACAACCTCAATGACCTGACAAGTCTTAACCAGCTCTCCTTTCCATCATTCCATTTAATTTTAGTCTGTTCCTATTAAGGAAAATGAGAAAAAAATAGCGTTCTGTGAAGCACTCGTATTCATTTCCTCAAGTGACTGATTACAAATGAAAAATAAGTAAATTATCATAATATTCAGACATCCGATAGGTAAAAGTCATGATTAAGTGAACTATTCTCTGGTTTGTGTTATTGTTTAGGAAGTTGTTTTAAAGCATTCCCCCTCTCCTCCTACTGAAGTGATGAATTTTCCTTGCCAGAAGGTGAGCCAGCCAGGGGTAATCAAATACATAAACAAGATTTAGTTATACCTGGAATGATTATGGTTCAAGCATTTATTTTTGGACTCCTACTGCTTGAAATATCTAACTTTGCAGACACTCCTTGAGCAATGCCAAAGCAAAAATGGTAGCGGTAGAAAGGAAGACAGTGCCGGTAGAAACCATTCATGTCTGAGCAGCAAGACATCCTAAATTTTCTCCTCTGAGTTTTTCAGCAGGTATTTCAGAGGACTGAGTACCTCATTTGCTTTTTCTTGAATTCCAGCCATCATGGGCTCAATAGAGAAAAAAGATTTAGCATGAAGTTTTGGGGGAGTTTACAGGAAAAGAACACAGGGAACAAGTTGATAGTTGATCCGTAACCCACTTCTGTTATCGAAATTCACTCTTCTCTTTATTATTCCTTAGAGTTATTTTCCATGATTGAAAAGGAGTTAACATATCTGTAATTATATGTCGCAGAATGTGGGAGCAAAAAAGTAGAATGGCAAAGAAGAGTTCAGTGTTCTCAAAACAAGGATAACAGGTAATCTCCATTGCAGAAAACCAGTACATGACCTCTTGGACTAGGAGTGAGGATATTTAATGCATTTATCAGATCATATGTTTGAAGAATAGCGAATAAAATATCAATATTTAGGAAAGAGGGAAAAATATCCAAGAACACACTGGCCAATTATTCTGACCTCAAAACTATGCAGGGCTTTAAAACACACTTTGAAGAAGAGACACGGTAACCTGATCTCTCTTCAGTTTGAGTTTTACTTGGAGCCTTGTATAGAAAGAGACTAAAATAACATTCAGCCTAGCAGAACAAGGATGAGGCAGAAGGTGAAGATGCCACATTTGTAAGGGGTGATGTAACAGTGAAATGAAAAATGAATTGGTACTTAAACATCTTTTTTAATGCCATTTCAGACATTGTAGGCTACCAGAAACTGTTCCAGAAAAGCGCAAATCTTATAGGTCGTGTGTACTATCTTTCAGTCCCCCATGGAAATTATGTTGGATTCATACCCAGGGGCATCTCAAAAATGCAAAGGACAATGAAGTTTAGGCGCCTGATTTGCTACCAAAACAAAGAGTCATGTAAAGGAAATCCAATACTGACATAAAAGTGAATGGACGGGTTTATAAGGAACAAAGGCTAGAAATGAGAGATCATTTTCTATGTAGAAGAGGTGTGAGGTTCTAGAGCAGTATTTCCATATGAAATAAGGACACAATATTATACGATTGTGAGCTAGATCTTGATAAGTTTACAACAGTAGAAGGCTGGAATCCATTTCTTAGCAAGAACCTAATGGTGCAGAATGAGGGAGGAGGCTCTTGTGGCCAAAGCATGCAACCAGAAGCGTATAATGCATGCCAACAGGATGTCCAAACTCAGAACTTTAAAATAGGAATTACAGGAGAGGTAGAGATTC
This sequence comes from Fratercula arctica, assembly GCA_947846985.1. Taxonomy (NCBI): domain Eukaryota; kingdom Metazoa; phylum Chordata; class Aves; order Charadriiformes; family Alcidae; genus Fratercula; species Fratercula arctica. The sequence continues at coordinate 202,051,999 of CANTUZ010000001.1, forward strand.
CTCAACAAGTATGTGAGCAAGTTGTAAATGGGGTAGGCAAGCTAAAAGCCAGGGGAGACGGGAATGTAAGAGACATAGCAATCAACAAAACAATGCTGAAGTGGAATCACTTTAAGCACTGGTGTTTAAAGAAGGAAGTGTGTATGGAACAATCTTGTGGGGAAAGCTCTTGAGACTCTTCTGGTGCCTCTCTGAAATGCTTTGATGCCAATGGAAGTAGCATGGGGAACCAACAGGAGGAATTAGAAATCTATGTGCAGTTAGAGTCATTGAGTTAATGCAGACATGATGGGATAACTCATGCAACTACATTTCTGCAATGGCTGAATATGGGCTCAGTGGAAAGAAAGGCTGTGAAGATGAGGGGAGCATTATGACCTTTTTGTGAGACTGCAGCTGGAATGCCTGGAGTTCTGCCTGGGGGCAATGTACTGGTGCATTGGGTTATTCTTCCCCAGGTGCAAGACTTTGCATTTCCTTTTGCTAAACTTCATGAGTTTCCTCTCAGCCTAATTCTCCTGCCTGTCCAGGTCCATCTGAATGGCAGCACAACCATAGAATCAGAGAATCAGAGAATGGCTTGGGTTGGAAGGGACCTTAAAGATCACCTTGTTCCAACCCCCACTTTCCACTAGACCAGGTTGTTCAAAGCCTCATCCAGCCTGGCCTTGAACACCTCCAGGGATGGGTCATCCACAAAAACCATCTGGTGTATCAGCCACTCCCAGTTGTGTATCATCTGTGAACTTGCTGCGGGTGCACTGTCCCATTGTCTAGATCATTAATGAAGATGTTTGAGGAACACTATTGACCCCAGTATCAACTCCTGGGATACAGCACTAGCGGCTCACCTCCAACTCGACTTTGAACTACTGATCACAACCCTCCGGACCTGGCTGTTCAGCCAGTTTTTGATCCACCTCACTGTTCACTTATCTAATCCATATTTTGTCAGCTTGCCTATGAGGGTGGTGTCGGAAACAGCGTCAAAAGTCTTACTAAAGCCCAGGTAGAAAACACCCACTGCCCTCTCCTTATTCACAAAGCTAGTCACTAGATGATCTGAAGAGGCCCCTTCCAACCTAAATGATTCTGTGAATCTGTGATCTTGAGGATGACAGTTTCCTAGTCTGTGCCAGACAAGAAGAGTAGACAGACTGCGGCAATCTGTCTGTCAGATAACAGATAGCTACTGTAATGCCAAAGCGATTGTCACTGAGCAATATCAGGTTAACTGATATGAGTAAACCTGGAACCTGACCCCTACCTATCAGACTTCTTTTGCAATCCTAGGGAATTTTAGAGCTGACTTTATCTAAATTTATGCTCATCAGAGCTACTGAGCTAGCCCGTGTCTGTACCTGTACCCAGTAGACTAAAACATTGATGCATTTCACCATTGCCTGTTTAAAGAGGACCCTCAGCCCTGGAGTACAGTCCCTGTTCTGCTAAGGACCCCTTCTGGGATCTTAAACAGGTCTTTAGCTGTATAAGAGTGTTCACCTCAACTATTTAACTCCCTCAGCATGTGCCCGGTAATTTAGTGCACCCAAAGTTAAGAACTGCAATTCTCAATATAGAGAATAGAGAGAACGGAATGCCTCTAGGGGATGATTAAGAGCATTAACTACTTAACCTTACATAGTGTGAATAACCTCTCAATCACATGCTGTTTTTCCTGGTGAATTCGTGACTTATTCACACAATGAAAATGTACAGAATGAAAAAGTTCAGTGAGAAAGATGGATATTCAATATTTATTTTTATCTGAATGCTGTGTGTCTTTGTAACACATATCATGTAAACTTTTGCAGTTGATGAAGTAGAGGTGCTGTGGAGAATTTTTTTATTCCCTAATCAAAAAACAGCAATAAAGCATTGAAAGTAGCTGGTTTGTTTTACCTTCTTTTGCCTTGATGACTTATGTGGAATGGTACGTCTGAAAGTAAATGCTGTCTCACAAGCCAATATATTACTGTGCATTCAGAATAAGGAGTGAAAAGAATGAGATAAAGCAGCGAAGGAAAGTAATTATTTTGTAAATTGCAGTTCAGCTGCATGAAGACCACTATAAAAATATATCACTACACTTTGCCCAACACTTTTTTTTACAAATAAAGATTTTACTGACAAGCTGAAAAGTTATGGCAGTGCTGAAAACAGTGGAAACTGCAACCTGTAATTAAAATGACAAAAGACACACACACACAGAGTTCTTACATACATTAACAGTATTCTGTAAGGACAATCATTTCTAAGGGGAAAAACCCATCTTGAAAAATTTACTATGTAATGCCGGTTTCTTCCTGAATCTCGCTTATCTAATTGGATTGCCACACTTCAATAGAAGGGTCTCTTGAGTTCATATTAGCTGTCATCATTGGAAGATACTATAGAAAAATTAGGCTCTGTACAAGCCATGTGTCATTAAAGTAAACACTCCAAACACACACTCTATACATAAGATGAGGAGCTGACGAAACATTCAAAACCAGAATGATTTTCCTAAGACATCCATTAATCTTATGCCTGGAGAGACTTTCTTTTTTTCCCTGTGTGACTTTCACTCACAAAATCACTAGTACCAAGAGTCAAAAAAATTTTAGGATGCAGTATACTACTCATAACTGATTTAAAAAAAAAAAAACCAAAACCATACAGAATTTAGGTAGAGACTGCGTAAAGCCCAGAAGGTCACAGATGCAGGCTCTGCGTCAGCTGATTCAGCCCAAGCCTCAACATAGAAGATAACACCAACTTTTTACCTCGCAGACCCTAAAAAGTCATTTCTCCTTGCTTCTCTAAGCTTGCACTAAGGAGTGAGGCAAGAGGGTTACTAAGCCATAGTCAGCTCAGCCTCCTCGTGATGCAAAGCACCTCCTGCTGACTGTGTTCCTATCAGAGGTTTCTGCCTTACCCTTAAGTACAATCCCAGTAAAGAAAAGGCAACAGCCCCATCCCTCCTATGGATGGCAAAACAGTATCTTTGCTTTACGCTAATCAGCCAAGTGTACTCTCTTCATCTCTAGGTTCTTTCATTAGCTAAAAGAACCCACCCTGACACTGCCAGTAACCACTCAAGCGTGGGGGTTCCAACAAGACAGCAAAGCCTGGGGATTGATACTGCAAAGGCACTGCCAGGTAGGGTTATGGAGGAGTTTGTTAAATAGTGTTATAGGGGGAATTCCTTCATTTCCATCACTTTGATTTGCTTCCTTTCTCTTTCAGCTAAATTTCACCACTGAGCATATAATCATGAACATCTTCATACTATCTGTCCTCTTTCATATTTTTTATAGTCGAATCAGTCAGAGTTTTAATTTGAATTTTCATTGATCAAGAGATTTTTATCCTGTCTCAGACAGAGAAACAGAGGTTTTCCAAAGATAACAGCAATTTCAGCAGCCTACAGGAGACTTTATTTCACTTAGCTGCAGAGTTTTTATGCTCAGCAGACTAGTATCCAAATATAGCTGGGACAATATGACAATGAAACACGCACTAAGGTTTACCAACACAATTACTTGCAACCAAAATCTCCACAGGGAGGTTAGACAGAATTTTTCTCAGAGGACTCTCAATTATGAAGTTATAACAGCCAGTGGCTTTTGGTTGGGTTTAACTCATAAAGCAAACTTCTGTCTTGACATTTCCCAAGCATCAACTTAGTGAGGAGGATACTGCTTCCCGTGGCACACTCTTTGCCCACCTGTAGCAAGTGAAGAGCTCCTCGAAACAGCGGTGGTGCAGGATCTGCTCCACAGCCTGTATCCTCTGCCCTGGGGGCTCTGACAGACCTTGCACATACTGGGCAAGGGAGGAGCAAATACTTGCACCTTCCCCCTTGCCTCTCTATAAAAGTCTTTCAAAACCTTATCATAGAAAACTGTAAATGTGTATTTTGTGATAGTAAGCAGCCTGTGCAGCCTACTGTAATATAAAAAAGGTAAACTAGCTTGCTTTAGCATAACCCTTTTGGGGTTATTACAAACCAGATTGAATATAATTCTTTTTAATGGAATGTGTTAAAAATGCTGACAATAACATTTTTCCATGCCAGAAGCTGTGCTTCAATGCTTTTTAGGTGGGAATTAACTCTCCAAGTGAAGTTTTACACTGTGAAATCATTCAGCTTCTCCATTTGTATTTGGTTAAACTAATATAACCGGGCAAGAAGGCAGCTGTGAGCTACACGGCTCCCAGGTCTTCCCAGTGATGGGACTTTCCACCTCCTTAAAGTAAGAAGACACTGCACTCCCAGTCATAAGAGCCATTTAATCATCACTGTATTTGCCTATTTTTTAAACTCTTCTCTGTTTGCCACTCTTTACTAATTTACCAGCACCATGTTACTCATCACAGCACTCACCTTTTCTCCCTTCCTTACTGATTTTCTATACTGTCTTCACCTTCCCACCCACGTAACTGCTCACTCAACTCAGCATTTGCTTTCACCTTTCTTGTTCTTGCTAGCACCAGCTCTTACAAAATCATCTCTTTGTACCTCCCTGTTGTTGAGGCTGGAAGGGACCTCCAGGGATCACCTCATTCAAACCCCCTGCTCAAGCAGGGTCATCTGGAGCAGGTTGCCCAGGACCGTGTCCAGACTGCTTTTGAGTATCTCCAAGGATGGAGACTTGACAACCTCTCTGGACAACCTGTGCCAGAGCTTGGTCATCCTCACAGTAAAAAAGTGTTTTCTGATATTCAGATGGAACCTGTGTTTCTGTTTGTGCCCACTGCCTCTTTACCTCTTTCAGACCTCTTTCATACATCTCTGTAAATGTTCCTATGTACAGTTGGGACAGCAATCAAATCGCTGGTCCGTGGACACCCACGACTTGACATTATGCTACAGTTGTCTCTTTTTTTTTCTTGTGCTTCCCTTACCGAGTGCTTTCATCTATTGTCCTTCATCTCATGCTGCAAGTGCAAATTCCTGAGGGAAGGGGCTCCATTTTTATTTCTGCTTCTGCAGCACCTAGCAAATAGTTCCTGGTCTGTGCCTGGGGCTCCCTGACACCATGTTGATACAAATGGCAACAAGAAATAAGGTCGGTTTGGTTCTTTCTTTTAAAGCTCCTATAACCTCTATGCTTATTATGCAGAAGCATTTATATGCAGAGAACACAAAGGAAGAAGAACTGTGTCATTCCCTTACGGTCAACCTTAATGTCTGTGGAAGATCCTGCAAATGTGTCTGTCCATGGGCAGGAAGGGTATTTGATTCCCTATCACCAATTTGAAAGTTCATTGTTTTTATCAGGCACACCACTATGCAACTCAGACTTAAACCTTTTGGTTCTTTGCTTGTTTGTTTTGTTTTTTATTGTAGATTTTTCTCTTGGAGTCCAAAATTCAGTGATGGACTATATGCAATATAATTTGGGGGTGAACTAAGATCAAAGCAAGGTTTTTGTCTTTGCATTCCTCTGATCTTCAGCAGCCTTGAGGAAGCTCTAAACTAGGTCAGATATCAACATGGTGTGGTCATGGCGAAGTCGCATCCTGTCTCTTCCTGGTGATGGCTGAGGGAGCTTAGACACAGTTAAATGAGTCTGGAAAGACAAATCTAAATTGTGAAAATGCTGGTGCACTGAATATGTTGCATTTTCCTTATGCTGGCATAGGGTTCTTCTGCCTCAGTAGGGTCTTTTAAAGTGTATTCTATATTCCTGGCTTCTTTTTTTTTTTTTTTTTTTTTTTCTGTACGCGTGGCATAAAATAACTGTAGATGTAGGTCATCAACTGGGCTATTATATTTCATTCTCTACCGGCATATTTGACCTTGATTTCTGCTTGTATCTCCATTACCTTTACAAGAAATACAAGGGAAGCCTTCCATTGGCTAAAAAACCCTATGGATCTATTTATTCTTTCATTTACACAAGGTAAAACAGAGTAATTATATTTGAAAACAGCATAAACCCAATATATGGATTACACCAGAAAGGTTTTGTTTGTTTGTTTTTAGTATCTTTAGGGTTTTTTTTGTTTTGTTTTGTTTTTAATCAGAAACTGCCTTGCTTTGAAACACAAACAGTTCTTTTAGTGCTTGGGTTTTGTTGGTCTTTTATCTTGTTTTAATTAGCTCACTTGGGAAGTAATGTAACACTATTGCAGAAAAAGCTGTATCAGTAGCTGAATCCCTCTTTTCAATTAACCATACAAATCCAGGCCCTCTTCTCACACTTATACTGCATTATTCCACACTTGGCACAATCTGCTTCTCTCGATGTTCTTCATTATTTTAAGGTCCTCTTGATAGGAAACAGCCCTTCCCCTTGTTTTGTGCCAGCAGGCGTCAAGATGCCCACTTTTGTTCACCCATCTGGAGTCCATCGTAGCAGCCATGACCAGGATTGCATGCAGTACTGCAAAGTCCTGGGATACCTCGCTATTGAGACAGAGTAATCAAAGTGAGACTTCAAAAAACCACAACTCCTCCCAAGGCCATAAAAAGTAATGCCTTATGAGTTGCTGCAAAGCGATTTCTGCTGAAAAAATAGAAATACAGAAAGTAGAATCCAATCCTTGCTAGTACAGAGAGGCCTTATCCTGGTCTTATGGAACATTGCGCAAACGAGGTGAGACTCTAAGGGTCAGTTTTGCTCCCAGGGAACTCCTCACTACAGGCGTCTCAGGGAGGCAGAAGCACGGACAGGCAACCGAGGAGAAATAGAGGAATGTTTCCTGGATACATAGGGCAGAATTAGGAAGGCCAAAGAACAGCTAGAGATGAAATTGCTCAAGGACATCAACATCAACATGAAAGGTTTCTGCAGCCACAGTGGCAACAAAAGGAAGACTGCAGGAAATGTGGGCCTACTCCCCAGTGTCGTAGGTGATCAAGTGATGGAGAACATGGAAAAGCATAACTTGGTGGAGGACTCAATGTCTTCATTCTTTTAGCCTTTACTGGCAAAGTCTGCTGCTCACTCCCAAGGTCCTTCAGGTCTTTGCTTAGTAGCAAAGACTGGCAGAGAGAGGTACTACCCATTGTACAGAAGGATCAAATTAGGTACTAATTAGGTCAGCTGGACATATGAAAATCCATAGGACTGGACAGGATGTATCTGAAGGTGCGGGGAAGCTGGCTTGGTGTTATTTTGGGACCATTCTCTATCATGTTTGAAAAGCTGTGGTGATTAAGGGAGAAAAGACTAAAGAAGGCAGTTAAAACTACCATCAAAGAAGGCAAGAAGGATTTATGGAACATACTCAGAAAAAAAAAAAAATCATGGGATTCATAGGAAGATGCTGATAGAAAGGTATTATGGAAGCTTCAGTATATCTTGCTTTTAGGAAATAAAACTGCTTCAGTATTTTTGGAAAATTCTGAGGGTGACAAAATATAAAGATTTGTAGCAATGGGGATTTTCTCCGAGTGCTTTAGGAAGAACCTCCCAAACTCTTTTTAGACTGCAGTTTATGCTGTTTAGCAGAATACAATTTGCTACAGGAAGGTGACTGTTTCTCATCAAAGCTGAGTAATGAGGAATACCACAAATAAGAATGTGTAGCATCCAAAAGGATATAGAATCAAGAGGAACTTCATAATGGCATAGCATGACAATTGCATGTAAACTGGATATGATATAACAAACATTGTGCCTTTCCAGTAACGTATTAAAAAATGGAGATCTCTGTAACTGAGCAATGTAGCTAAACATTTCTCCAGAGCAATGACACGTCGTTATGATTTGTAATTTGAGTGCTAAATTCTTTAACATCTTTTGTAGTAACTACAGATAAAGCTGCCTTATTAGTGTGATACCCTGATAGCTCAGGCTGTACAGAGTTTGACAGTGTTTTTCTAAAACAGTCTGTATTTAAACTAAAAAAGCACAATACATACTGCAGTCAAAGTTCAGTTAGGAACGTATCTGAAATGCACACATTAACTGTTTGTGATCTGATTTATAAAAAACCCCACATTCAAAACCTAATGTGTCACATAGGCAGCATTAATAAATACTATACTGAAGTAGACAACACTATACTACAGCCTTTAATTAATCCCTCTTCTAGTGCAGGAATATTTCTACTAATAACTACTTTTAAATTTCCTAAAAGATGAAACTTGGATCTCCACTTATGGAGGTTATTCTAACATTTAAATCACATCAGTATGAGAAAATTTGGTCCCAATATTAAATCCAAATGTTCATCTTTTCCAGATTCATCACATTAGCCCTGGTTACTTATTTGCCCAACTTTGAATTATCATTATTCATCCATTGGGTTCACACATTTAAATTCTCTGAGCTTCTCAATCATTACTCAACAAAGCTCTATCTGATGAGTTCTCTAAATGTGTTCCCTACAGCTCTCCTGGTAATTTGCATTAGTTTTGTCTGGACAATTCAGTTTGTTAATACCTTTCTGGTTGTGACTGCACAGAATTCTAAAGAATAGGGCAGGTCTTGGACTCAGCTGACACATGGCCAACCCAGCTCAGAAAAAAACATAAAGGCAAAGCTCGCTTCTTGATGTCTCCACAGGTGAGATCTTTTTGGTGCTGATCTAGTTTTAATATAAAATAAAGTACACTGACAGTTGTTGCAGTGAACAGAAAGGGTTTCTGGAGCACACAGACACATATATAACATGTGCTCTGTGGCACCTAGTCCCGCTCTACATCCTGGGAACACACATGAGCAAAGTGTTGTGTGCCTGGGGAACATACATCCAACCTGATTTCCTTAGGAATATTACCAGATGATGTAATTTTAAGCAACCCTGAGCTGACCATAAGTTGCTGCATGTGGTAGCCACAGAACCTCAACAGAATACAAATTAGATGAACTGAATATCCATGCACGCTTCTGCCGAGCTATGCCGCACTAGCAAGCAGACTTATGGGTTCTACCAAGCCCTATGTGGCAGTGGATAGTCTCTAACCTTGTGCTTGACACAACTGTCTGAAAGAAGTACTGCACGTTGAGTCAGGGGGAGCATCAGCCAGCACCCTGGGATGGTCAGCAACAGCAATACTGCTCTGGCCACCTAGCACCCTCTACTTAGGCAGCAGAGCTGTCTAGCAGGCCAGGCAGGGAGTTCAGTCTAGCAGCTGACTGCATCACAGCTCTGTCTTACTAATACAGAACAGGTACAAGAACTCAATCAGATCATGAAGTCATTGACTGTATTTAAGATTTCTTCTCCTATTTTTTGCCCTAGATGTTCACATACCCACATTTACATGTTCTCTGAATACGGTGGTGAGAAGTGGACATCATATTGATATGGGATCTACCACTTCAAAAGGCACTTTCAACAGGAATGTGATCTTTATTATAAAGTATCTCATTTCATTTGTCTATGCCCTTGAAAACCCTTTCTGCTGTTAAAAGACACGGCTTTTGAAGGACTACTTCTATTTTTATCTATATACATCTACCCTCATGATTCCCCTGTTTTCCATTTTAAATTGGAATACCTCATTAACTACTGTGTTTAGGTCTTAGGAGGGTAGCATTTTATTATGTTAATTTTGATTGATTTCTTTTGTATCCCTTTCCTGTAGAGTGCTCAGGATGTCCTAATTGTAAGGGAACACTGGGGCCAGGCTCTTACCAGTGGTACCCAGCGACAGGACAAGGGGCAACGGGCACAAACTGGAACACAGGGAAATTCCATCTTAACATGAGGAAAAATTCGTTATTTTGAGGGTGACAGAGCCCTGAAACAGGCTGCCCAAAGAGGTTGTGGAGTCGCCTTCTCTGGAGATATTCAAAACCTGCCTGGATGCATTCCTGTCCAACCAGCTGTAGGTAAACCTGCTTTGGCAGAGGAGTTGGACTAGATGGTCTCTGAAGATCCCTTCCAACCCCTACCATTCTGTGATTCTATGATTCTGTGATTCTGTGACTGCTGCATACAGTAAGTAGGTGGAATTTTGAATTCCTTACATTTTTTTACATGGAAGAATGGAATCAGAACTACTGGAATCAAACACCACCTCTTTATGAAACCATTGTCACCACAATGCAGTAATTAAAAACCCCATTTCCTACATCGAGCAGTCCTTAACTCATATTTTAAATTTACGCATAGTAAAACGAAATGTTAATTGAAAATGCATTAGCTGAACAGAAGGGTTTAGATCGTTTAGAAGGTTTTAGGCTAAATTTGGATTGAGAGATGGAATGAAAGCGTATGCAAAACTTAATGTCTTCTTGGGTATGAGGCCTCTCTGCAGGTGAATGGAATCAGAGCACCTCCTGGTGTTGCTTATGTGCCAGGGTGTGGGAAGAGTCACCAGCAAGACCTCAGCTTCAACCGGCATTCGCTTTCCCATGGGAGCTCATCATAATGGTGACACAACTGAAAACATGTAATCTGACCTGTTAAAACTGTTCCCAAAACAACTGTAAGTTTTGTGTCCTCAAATAAACAAGTAACATAGAACACTTAGGTTTTACCAATGGGATGTATTCAACCTTTTTAATAAAGACTTAATAATTACAGAGTTCTGGAATAATAAGGAAATTCCAGCTAACATTCAGCCTTCTGCCAAATAATACTTCATCATTGAAAAAAAAAAAAAAAGGGTGAAATTCTGTCTCCATTTAGGCCAGCTGGAATTTTACCATGGACTTCAGTGGGGCCAAGGGAAGTCCATGATCACATAAGTCATTAAATAGCTTCAGTGAGCTTTGAATTTTAAACAGTGAATGAATTTGAGATAATTCCAAACAATCAAACAAATGATAAAAAGTGGACTTTTGACAAAATTAATGGCACAATAACTAAAATTATTGCTTTTCATGGGATAAAATTAAGGACTATTCTTACACTAATAGTAAAGATGATGTTGTGTATAAAACAACTGTTATGGAGCTCTTCTGAGGCAAACAAAAATGTGATAGAAAAAAGAGAGTTCTACTTAGTACATTATTCATAGGTGTACTGGTTGAATTCACTTATTTTCATAATTTTGCCTCTGGTACAGAACTATGGTTATTTTCCCTTACCCCAATATCTGTGTTGGAAACAAGTTTTATCGCCAATTAACTTATCACTCTGGGCCAAATCAGAATTCCTTTAATCAGCACAGTAAATTGGAATTCTGCTAAAAAGAAACAAAGTGAAACCTTTAGGATTTGGCTGCACTATTATGCAAAGGCCTCCAAATAAATGAGTTTGGTGTGCTTCAGGTAAATACTCCCTGCCCCATAGCAGTGTGTTGGTGGAATTCACTGAAACTTTACTACAAATTAAGAACTCAATGACAATCTCACTGAAGTTAATGTGACTTGGACTGTTAATCTGAATGAGAGTGGAAGTGAGACTTGTATTTTTCTTTCTCTCATTCTGCATTGAATAGTGTCACCTAGATTACCATGGAACTTTAGTGCAGGTAAGCTGCAAAACGTGCAGCAACAATCTATGTTCCATTATGTGTGTTTAAAATAATTCATATCTATAAAGATAGCTTTGTCTTTCCAGCAGTTCTTCAAAAAGGCATAAATAGAAAAGGTCAAAATAGTAATGGATTTGGTCCTACTGAAAGTAAATATTTTCATGTTTGCAAAACTGATAAAAAAAGAGATTTGTAGAGTTTTTATCATGAACATATCATTGCTTTTCTACAGCACTTTGGAATACTACAGTCATTCACAGCTGTGAAAAAAGTGGTAGACAAAGAAAGGTGTACTCAAAGCCTGAGTAGTAAGGAGGTCAGAGAGCATCCTATTTTTAATTCTGAAGCTTTTACAACTTACAATTCTATTTTAAAACTCAAAAAATAATGTATGCTTCAAAAAAGAAAAAAAAAAAAAAGAGCTATAGAATCATACTTTTCTAAGAATATATACTGATTTCACTTTTAGATTACATCCTGTCCAGGTTGGAATCACAACTATTATTTACTTGCACCAGAACAAAAAGTTTATGATTTTTTTTACTGTTTTTCTCATTACTATGAGAAAATATCCCCCCTCCCAACACTACCGAATACTATAATGAACAATACAAAGACTCAGTGTCAGGAAGGTCTCCACTTGGCCTCCTTCTCCTCTGGTTTACCTGGATGTTTCTGATTCTCTTTGGAATTCATACAGTAGAAGGTAAATTCACTGAACCAACCCTTCTAGTCCAGAAGTGGTGAAAAAAAACGCAGATGCACACAGCTTGTCTTTTAATCTCAACTAAATGGAAATCCCTTCTTTAAAACATTTTTCTGGTAGAGACAAACTGGTACATGGTGGCCGTGGTTAGACAATCAGCATAGATTGACTCACCTAAACTATAGAAACTTAACTAAATATGGAATGATTTTTTCAAGACAAAAAAAGAAATAATAAATCTACAAACCAATCTATTAACATTGAGAATAATTAAAAAGAAGGCTGATTTGTTTCCGAGGTCTGATAACCAGTGTTGATAAGGAGAGAAAATTCACCTCCCAGAACATGCATGCTCATGTAAGTTGCTTGATCTATGGTAGGGTTCAAAAATCATCTTCTTTTAGTGGGGTAATTGAAATTTTCTTTGCTCTGGTTGGTATAATTGTCAACAGCAAACTTAATCACTGTAGACTTAATGTGCTCAGGAAAACTTGTGACGGAATGATTAGCAAAATCCTTCCCCGAGGAAGGTACTACAGTCATGAAGAATTAATCAGGAAACAGGGGGTGTAACTTTGCAAGGTCATGTCCAAAAGTCTTTGTTTGGGAACAGGAGAAACAGTGTCTGCAAACTACGTATATTTTCTAATGTGTTACCCATTATTTGCCATAATACATAGACAGATAATATATTATCCGTTATTTGTCAGAGTGCACATCTGGTGGTTGGGAAACCTGGGAACCAAAGACAGAATTTATGCAGAAATTTTTCTGTTGAGTTTATTTTGTTTTGCATTTAGTTTATGACTTCTTGGCTTCAGTGAACTTGTCATCTGTGATCAGTGGATGATGTGACAGACTTTTTATAGTCATAACTTTGGACCTCTCTTCATCTAGGTCCTCAGCTGGTTTAAGGAGACATGCACGACTTCCCCAACCAATATTTCACCTTGCTGTCCACTCAGCTCTGGTAGCTGGTATTAAAAGACACCTCTCAGTATCCCTCGAGGGACAGAAGAGCACTGTGAATTAATTTAACCTAGCAGTTCAATCTCTACAAACTTGCTACAAACTAATGAAATTACATGGTCAAGCAATGACAGACTTGTGCTACACTTAAACTCCTTCAATGTTAGTTTCAAATACCTAAGGTAACAAAAAGGCACTTCAAGAAAGCCTTGTTATTTAATGAATCTCTGATAAACGTAAAATTGTGGTGTTGCACTTGCATTAACGTTTAGGTAACTTCTATCATTAGGTGTCAGCCAGTGGGGAAAAAGTAGAAAAGGAAAAGACGATATATTTTCCTTTATTTGACCTTCTTTAATGGAAATCTTTCTCACAAGTTCTGTATTGATATAACTCTTTATGAAAATTTATTTGCTTTCCAATGGGTACTTTGTGCTGATTAGGTGAGAAAGGATTACCTTCTTTCCTGCTATTTATAACACAGCTAATGATTTTCTTTGGGGTGAATAGCTTCTTATTTATCTTCAGATGCTTTCCTTGACAGGGACAAAGTCAGGACAAAAAGGTCTTCATTGCTTCTTTTGCTACAAGGTGAAAATATGGGGCTGCTTCCTGTTAATGGTTCTACTCAGCCAGGTATTCTCATGTGTATGGGTCATATTTTTCATAACAAAGGGTGTTCCCTGTCATTTTGGAGATTACAGTAAAAACACCTATGCGTTAGTTATCTGAAATACTAGTGTATTTCTAAGAAGCATCTGGTTTAAAATAGCATAGCATTATTCTTGTTTTATTAAAATGCCCTGCTGTGTAAGTGCCCTTCCATTTGTAGTAGTTTCACTTCCAGGACAGCTGTGTTTTGGAAAAGGTTTAAAATCAGATGAATCATCAGTTCTCCTGGGAAGCGCTGTTCTGCAATAAGCTGCTGGCTCTTTGCCCCATATACAGACATTTTCTAATACAGTCATTAGGACAGTTCCTATCCCTCTGTCATATTACAAAATTAATGAGTTCTTTTCAATAACTACAAAGCCCACGAGACATGACATAGCAAATCCTTCCTGTTTTACTTAAATAGTGAGGTTTCAACCTCTGATACATATTGGTATTTGCAGGATCACACAGGCAAAGGAAGAGTCGCAGCCTTACAACTGATTTCTGTAATAGACTTTGTTTGTCCTATGTTAGAAAAGCAGCTGTTTCTTGAAATTTTGTGGAAACCCCCTTAAGTATTTGGCATAAGGAGACAGCATTTCTTTCCTGTAAGTGCAATGTATTTTCCTGTTTCTCTTAACCACTATAATATACTAAAATTACAATGAACCCATCTGCATTTAGCTTTTACATATGAAAATATTTTCATAATTGCCATATGGCTCTTCACAAATTTCTGATAACAGCAGCAATGACACATTTGTAATGGGATGTCCCAGTATAAACCCATCAAATTAGAAAAAATCATAATGTAAACATGAGACAGATTTAGCAGTAAAAGCATGCTTACCTTCATATGTTCCACTTTCTAAGAGAGCACCACTTTTCTCCAATTCCATAAAATCTTCAACAGTGATGAAAATATAGTCCACACCAGGGACTTCCCCCTCCTTATGTGGCCTTGTGGTGCCTAGTAATGAGACAAAAGACATGCTGTCAAGCACATGAACTAAATGTAGACGAACCTTTCTGCAAGTTTTGGAAAATATACAAAGTAAATTTTACACACACGTTTACAAAGTAAATTTTACAACACATTATACAGCACATCTGCCTTGTGAGGATGTCTTTCAAAACCATATAGCTACATCTGTTGAAGCTGACGGAGGTATATGACATGCATGTTTAAGATCATGCCAGATGCTCTCTGGATCCATATTATTTATTCTCACTAATGAAAATGTATCATACTTGTACCATTTTTATGTCACTAGAAAGACCCTCAGTGACACCAGGCATTCAGAGGTAACACAGAACTTTGATGTGTTTTTTCTATGGCTTCAAACAAAGCCTTGTCTGCAATTAATCTGCCCCATGATTTTTTAAACATTTATTTAGTACACAATCTGTAAGTAAGTCTGTAAGGGTTATGTTCACATTGTTTGTTTCAATGCCCTAAGTGGACTTGATAAATGGCTAGGCTTAAGGGAATGGGTGATTCAAATCACCAGCTAACCACGCTGTCAAACTGCAAAGGTGCTTTGATTTAGTTATTGCCTCTATTGTCATCTCTAGATGACAGAACTCCATAAATGCCGACAGACAGTGTTTCATACATGCTGAGAAGTGACTCGGCTTAGCTAGCAGAAGTTGACATGTTAACAGGGAAGCATCTGAATTTGACCTAATTTCCTGATGGTCCAGTTTATTGTGGTCAGGCTACCCCTTCTTTGAAAGCACTAAATAAGTCTCGAAACTCCATTTGGAAATGGGAGAGTTATAGGTCCTCTCAGTCTTAGAGTGTTTGAAACATCTCAATAAATCAATTCTTTATCAATACTGTAGTGATTCCATAACACTTGCAGGGTTTGGTTTCAAGACTGTTGACACTGGGAAGTGCCTAGAAACCAGATCTTCCACTTCCCGGACAAAAGTTAAACATTATGATATTGTGCAAAAGACACTGTCTCTTCATCAGTTATTACTCCACCACCTTAAACACCGTTTTGTGACTCTCATATTATGCAGTAGGGATTCAGACATCTCTTCAGGTCAGCTAACATAAAATCTATTTAATCTACTTTTTTGTCTATTATTCAGACATCTGCATTTAAACCTCTTGAATCGTTTTGTGTGAGACTCCTTGTGAGACTAAGAAAACTAAGTGTAATTGTCTACATTTCTGCCACGTGTATAAACTATTTCAGTCAATAGAGATCTCATCAATGGTGGAAGCAAGTGACCTATTCAGCTGCCCACCTGCTAATATCTCAATTCAGTTGGCCATACACAGGTCTCTGTGGGAAGCCTCAGATGTCCATGTAAAGCTAGCGGATATGCAAAGGATGAAATATCACTTGCATTGCCCAAAATGCACAAGATTAACGTGCACTGCCCAAAATGCAGCTGCCTTAACCTTATACTGAATCCCATTCTATAGCTAGAGTCTAATGGAGACTTCTGTGCAATGAAGAGCACATTGGAAGTGCCACGTTCTCTCAGTGATAACAACAGGACTTCCATGCTCTCAGCATTTCCTACTGGCCAAAGCACTGGATGGCCTTCAGACTTGTCCAAACTCCTTGCTTTCAGTGGAGACATAGAGACATAATGGTGCCTCAGTTAGGTTACCTGGACTGTGTCTCATAGATACTTTTCTCTCCTCACAGGCAGCCTGAATGTCTGTGGCAAAGACTGAATGAGCCTGAGAAGCCAATATTTCTGTAGCCAACACCAAGGAATATGTTTTGATAAATCTATAAGATACTTTCCCTCATTTGTTTGATTCCAATCCTCTTTTCATCTCAACATTTAAAACTAAAACTCATCTTATTTGGCTGTTTATTTCTGGAAATTTCATATTTGTCGAAATGATTTGTTAAGATTATTACTGTTGTGTTTCAGGGATGGTACGGTTAAAGCAACCAGACACTTGTAGCGTCCATAAATATGTTGAATTTACTTCCCATGGAATATCTGACTCCTGGGGATGCAGCAGCATCCTCAAAGATCTACAGCCCTTTGTGAGAACTGTGCAGAAGCGCAAGGATTCTGGCAAGCCCCCGAGCTCCTGGGAGCTCTGCTAGCACCACAGGCATCAGATGTTTGATCTGCATGTTTTCTCCTGAAGAATTTTTCACTCCCAAAGTCTATTGACAGGAACTGTCTCTTCCTCATAAAACACAAGAGACAAATAAGCTTTTGCAACTCAAGGCTATGTTGCCCCGAGACATGGCACGGCGAAGAAGTTGGCGCATTAGATGAGTACCTCTAACTTATGGTTTCTTCAATATTTTTTTATGCAGCCAAACTAGGATTACCGAAGTTTATCAATTAGACAAAAATACAAGTTACATAAAATGTGGAGGTAAGCCCTGCTTTGAGTAGAAAGTTGTACCAGGTGAAATACTGAGCTCCCTCTCAACCTGAATTTTCAGTGATTCTATGATATTAAGTGTTAATACAATGCAGATTGTTTTAAACACATGGATATTCAACCGTTATATTCAGCAAGGATGACTGCAGTCTCACAGGAGGTCCAAAACCAGACTCAGTTATCCCTGTGTTTCTCTACTTTGGTGTCGTGGTTTGGGCTGGGCTGGCCACTAAACGTATGACAGATGCTCTCTTTATATGCCAGATACCTGCTAGAAGCAGCCACTGCCTGAAAAATATGCTGTTAATTTCAGAAGGTGCGGTTAGTTAGAAGAGACCTAACTGAAAAGTAGAATTACTGTAAAGGAAATTTGTTCTGTTTTACCTCAAACCAGATCATTTGGCCACTGTCTTTGGTCTGCTTGCCTAGAAAAGTGTAATGGACTACATTTCAGATTCTGAATCCCTCTGTTAAATTGGAAGTTAAAGACCAGACCTTTCTGCCCTTATATGACTTAGTCTTGTTCTTTCCGATATGGTACATACATGAGAATGTTTGCATATGCCCTTCATTATGAATGGAATATTCTGTCTAATCTGCTTCCCCTATTTCAAATGAAATATGTGGTCCAATTATAGACTAATTCTGTATCCTTAATACACAGCTTAACTCTAGCCTGTCTGTTCTCCAGTCGAATTGCTCATCACCTATCCCCATGTGTACAATAGCCAGGAGATGCTCTGTATTTAGAGCTGCAGATGTAATCACTATCTTGTTTTATGACACTCCAAGATTCCAAATAGTCACTATTTCACTGTTACTGTGATTTCACTTCAAGATGAAACTAATGGATTATTGTGGCAAAACCAAAAGACCCAGAACTCCACTTTAGAATCGCCAGTGCACTGCAGTACACAGCAGCTACTTAATTTAGTCTCCCTGAATCTCAGTTTCCTACTGATTTTCCTAGGCAACTGAATAGCTACTGGTAGTTCTACAGTGTGGTTTCCTTTCTCCATTTCTCTTGCACCCCATGGTTTCACTAGATATCCCAGCATGAAGATAAGAAATCCTTTCTCATGAAAGTTGAATTGAAATGGGTAAATTACACAAATGAACCTTTTTAAGGAAAAGCAGATTTTCTAGAAATTTTCTTGCCAGTTCTACCTATACCTGCTATGTCTGTCCTACAATGCCAGGAGGTAATAGTATCACTCAGATGCTAACACGGAAGGTTCCATCCTCTTTTCTTACAATCCTTAGGGAGTTTGCTCCAAGAGCTCTGCATTGTATGGTATACTGAGGGTGGTACTCCTGTAAGATGTCAACTACTCACTTCCTTCAAAAAAGGGAGAAAAGAGCAAAGCACGATCACGAGTTGCATATGTTCAGGGTGACTCTTACACCAGGTACAGCAGTTTCCATCCCCACCAGAACTTCATTGCTCTTGATAAAATCTTTCCCAGTCCCATTTCCCTCCTGCATCTGTTCTTATTCCCTCAGCCCAGAGGACCTGAGATCTTGCAAACGGTTAAAGCAATTCCCTAGCTAACGGAATAATCGATAGTTATTGCCTCTTTTACTCCTTCACCCTGGAGGAACTGAGTTGCTGCTGTTAATACTTCTGCCATCCTTTATACCTTTGTGTAAGCACCATAGCGCTTGCAATGTGCAGGTTTACAGACTTGGAGGCAGTTACTGGAGAATCTTAAACACCCATCAAGGTCTGAACATTGAGGTCTATATACAGGAATCTTACTGACTATAGGCAATTTTTCTTTTTCCTTGCTTTTAATCTAATGTAGAGTTACTACTCTTAATAAATTTTGTCTTTAACTACATTCATACAGACAGATAAGCAAGCCTAAAAGCTATGGTGATTCAAGACTTAAAACAAAGGATTAATTCCAAGTCTTATATTTTTACAGAAACACAACACCTCTTGTTATACAGCATCAAGGCTTAATAGGACACACTTGCTACTGCTTATAATATTTAGCCTTTTATTAATGTAAAATGAAAATAGGAACCTAGTTACCATTTTGTTACCATGGTAACGTATGAAAAAATAATCTTTGAATTCCATAGTGAAAGAACATGATACTTTTAGATCTTGCAGGATCAAAACCAGCAAGAGATATCGGCACTATGCATATTTATGACAAATGCAATCTATTGCTGCTGTTGAAGAGAAGACAAAAGAAGTAACTTGCAAGTAACCATGAGCAGTCCATACAAGCAAGTGCCGTCACATGTGTAGGTACCCTAGAAATTACAGGAGCTTGGTCTACAAAGTCTGGACTGATACTGACTTTCTTTGATCTCATGAGCACTGCTTGCATCATTCATCAATTTGCTCTCAAAAACAATATTAAGGTCATTCACTGAGCAACGGCTTCATCTGGCTTTATAACTTCAAGATGGGTAGTTGGCACATGGCACAATTTAGAGATATTTGAGCTATGTGGCAGATTTTTTTTTTTTTTTTTATTTTTAAAAAAGACCCTTTGCCTTTGCAGCTTGTTTCTTCCTCTGTACTACAGAAGAAACATGGTGATTCACCATACTTCACTGCAGGCTTTCCATGCCCAATGTTATGTTATATGATGGTGCTGTGTTTCTGGAGAGGAGTTAGGTGCTGTTTACATAAATAGCCTTTGAAAGAGCATTTTTCATTTAACTGACTATAAGGGACCTGAGGATATAAATTTAGACACCTAAGAAATCTTCAAAATAAATAAGAAAAGGACTGTGTTAATTTAATAGCAGTAAACTATTTTTGAAATACTGTTTATGTGAGCTTGGGGAACAATAAATAAAATGTAACACGGAAGTTTTATGTTGACTGCTAGAGCAGATTAGAAAAATGGTCAGTTCATGTAGTGTTCAGATTTCCATTGTTAGTAAAAAACTATAGAATTATTAACTCTGGAAGAACTCCAGGGTTGGAAAGCTCTACACCAGTTTGTACAGGTAGGAGAACAACTAGGCGTTTATATGCCTCTCTTTAAATCTCAGCATCCAACTACATAATTATAACATATTAGTGCTTATTTGAGAACAAGGTGCTCAGTTTGAAAATACTTCTACTACTTAGAAGCACTGAATCTTCACAGTCTGCCCAGCTCTGCTACTTTGAAAAGCAGGAAAGGTGCTCTCTCAATATTTCTTTTATTGCTAACTCCATGTAGCTATGCATGACAGAAAAAGAAGCAAATTTATTTACTTGTCAGCATAGGAATATTAGTTAAAAATCCCAGAACTATGACACGAAAGACTCAGAAAGGCGTTCTGTGCTCAGTACCATAAACACATTGTCAAGAACACTTCATAGTAAATAATCTGTAATTCACAGTAAACAATGTGTATTTTACAGTCTTTGGCAAAATTACAAGATAATATCATGAGTAGCGTTCTGTACAGTCTATATGATGGTCAGGAGAGTAGAAGAAAAGGCCTTACTCCCTGCACGGTCCAATACCTACTGACAGACTTTTTGTGCAGGTTTATAGGCATATTATAAATATTTATATTATTACATTTTTTAATTGCATGTTAAGGGCAAACATGGCACACCTCTTCACTATCCAAACACCTTTACAGTTATTTAGCTGATTTGCGTTTGGATTCACAGATTGGTTCCTATTGCATGAGGTAAATACAAAAGCAAAGGTGTGTCTTTGCCACAAGGATTTACCGTGTAAACGAAAGGCACAGTAATAACCTAGCCCTTTTTGCATAATGATCTGCTCCTGGATTCATTTTCCAAATGTATGGAAGCGAAGAGGGCCTTATTGTGTTTATTTGTTCCAAATATAACAAAACATAAAGAGAAAAAAAAAAATCTTGACTATGTAAAGCCCTTTTATTAGACATTCTACTGAAAATTTGTTCTGTAATTCTGCTCTGTAGAACAGCTTGCTGTGGAAGGCGGTACACCAGGCTGTCATACATTACAGTAGCTGGAGGGATCCCTCCTGCAGAAACAGACTGCTAATCTTTAATAAACTTCAGCTGAGCCCTTGGTACGACCTTGTATACATTTTGCCTTAGAAAAATTCAACAATGTTTAATTAGCTCTTTTGTTTGTTTGCCAAATTACTCTGGGACACTATTACTGCGAGGAACTGAAATGTATGGGAAATTATACCTATCTTGTCAAATTGCTAACTGCATTAAGCAGAGAAACACCACATTCGTCTTGATCTACTGAATTCCCAGCTGAAGAGAATAATAAACATAATTTTCAAGTAAAGTGATTTTAGATGTGCTACAAAGCAGGAAGCTTCAGGTGCTTATGATACTTCTGATAACAACAACATAAACCACAATGGCATAAGCCCCTTCTTGCCAAGGGTCATGAACAGGAAAAGTTTTTTCCTCTTTCTAAGCATGTAGTATCAGCAATTTGTCTGATGTATCCCTATAAAAATAATTGCAGAAGTAAAGGAATGAATTCCAGATTCCTGAAAATGTTTTTCAGGGGTGATAGTTTCAAACTGTATCAATAAGCAAGTTGTTGGCAAACGTGGTCCTGAAGAAGATCTCCAGGTTAATCAGTTCAAACACCACTAGCAAAGGTGCTAAATGCTCTACAGAGAGGCAAAACCAGGCATTTAGCAGGTGCTGAGTTGTGAGACTGCAGCATTATTTGCAGTGTTACCTGTACCCAGAGAGAACACTCAGACACTACTTGTAAGAAACTGTGTTTTTGCTATCTCCAGGATTTTCTGAACAAGTTTTAGTAGAAAGGGAAAAGTACTTAGCCGTACTTCACAGAACTAATAGTTTAGTTTCTGCGTGTTTAATTCATGTGAATTAAAAGGAAGTTTTCCAATCCCTGTGCATCGTCAATATTCACTGATATTAGCAGAAATAATAGACTAACTACATGGCTCAATCCAGTATCCACTGAAATTAGGTGGAGAATTTTGATCATATCAAAAGAAACCCTTAAAAAAAGCCAAACACCTGACCCATGTTTTTAACACTTTCTAGTATACTTTGGGATTAATGACATTGTTTATTACATCTTCATTTTTCCTGAAGTAAAACGTAAGACTATTAAAAGCAGTCTGTGTACTAGGTGGTAGTACCCATGTTCTATAATACCACATAATTATTGGGACATTATATTTTATATTTTATACTGTAAAACAGAGGCAGTGACTTCCTGGATTTGAGATCTACAATGCACATAGTAACAGATAAACACGTTCTTTATGGAAAGAATATGCATTCAGCCTGTGGTTCTTTAGATTTTCACTTTTTCTAAACTTGAGACGTACGCATTATGTAAGCTAGATAAGCTCCTGCCTGGTGGTTAGCAGGATTATTACACTCCAGATGCATATATCCTTTCAAATACTTTTTTTTTTTTAGATTCAGTATGCCTTCAGTAGCTTCCGATTAAACACAGCCTGGGTATTCTATTTGTTCTTTTGGTTTTGGGCAATATGACAGACACTGTACAATGTGCATAAAAACAGATAAACAGATAATTCATGCAGTTTGAGAATTAAGTCATACTGGAGCTGAACAGCAAAGTAACATGGGGAGATGGGAATGACAGTAGTTCTATCTGAGGACTCCTAATAGGAAGTTTATTTATTTGTTTATTTATTTGGTTAGTTACGAGAGGACCATTGGAACCAGCAAGACACCCAGAGAAGAAAGGCAGCACCAGAGCTGTAGGCTGAGACAGACACTTGAAGACTTTTCTTTGAAACAACCTGCGACATATCCAGAGCTACCCATTCCACCATGCGAGGATCTGATCATTGCACATTTGTGCTGTTATCCTGCGACAGGCACTGATATGCTGGGTGTTCCCTCTACACAGGTACGTGACTCACGGCCTGGTAATTGCGGCATGAACTGGCTCACTTTCCTGCCGTTGATGAATTC
Organism: Fratercula arctica; assembly: GCA_947846985.1. Classification (NCBI taxonomy): domain Eukaryota; kingdom Metazoa; phylum Chordata; class Aves; order Charadriiformes; family Alcidae; genus Fratercula; species Fratercula arctica. Next base: position 202,074,979 of record CANTUZ010000001.1, read on the forward strand.
CTCATTAAGTCTGCAGAGTACTTTCTTTTAAGAATAACCCTGACCCAGCATTAAGCCCAGCTATACAAGCTCCATTGCCAGCACAGCATTTGGGCAAATAAAACATCTTTTTTTCATTATTCTTTGCCAAGAGTATCTATTAAGATGTTAACAATAGATGTCAGAGATAAAAGCTAATAACAGAGAAATGTGAATACTTTGTGTCAAGTTAGGCATGGAATATTGTAGAAGAGACTTGTAAAAAGTGTCAGGAAAGCTGTTGCTAATGCAGATATCATAAACACATAAAACACATTCTATGTAATTCCTGGAAAATACCAAATTGGGAAATTATGGGTATTCTGGCATTTGGAAGTGCAGACCATACAGAGGTCAGCCAAGGGCCTGAAGGAATCTGATTTTCAGTGCCCAAAAAGTGAAAAGATGAAAAGAAGGAAAACCAGTTATGAATCATTCTGGATTCCACATTATTGCCTCAAAAGTTTTTTGGTTTTTTTTAAGGCAAGAATTAGTACCAGCAATGAAGGTCTAGGAGACACTGGTATTTTCTTCAAAAAACATTTTAATGTCTTAGCGAACACCCCTGCAATATATACCAGTATCTTTCACGCTTATTATAAAAGTAAAAATGATATCAGCTTTCAAAACAGATAGGAAAGAAAGAAGTGAACTGCTCTAAAGAAACATTTGAGAATGGAAATTGGAAAACCTGATGATAAATGGATGGTAGCTTGTGCTGGTAGGAAGTCAGGGGGGTTATTTCGGTTAATTAGGAACTTGTAGAGATACTAAAGAATTAATAAAGTCTAAGATTATTTTTTGTACATGTTTTAGACCTTCAGTGTTGCTCTGTCATGGATTTCCACTCTTTCAGGTAAAGATATAAACTGAAACATGATGATAAATCTTTATCCCTTTTGGAAGTTTAGGCTTTGATTCTCATTGCACAAAGTTGTTTACAACTCCATAAACCTTTATTCCAACTACAAACAACAGGGTTTTATGTGAAAGTGAATATATGTGCACAAGAGAACTATCTGAAGAATCAAGACATTCATTAGGGCATTTTGATGAGAGAATCATGTGTGCATGAGCATTTATGTTTCCATATGTTCCTTCAGATTTATAGAAGTCTTCTGTTAATGAGATCTAGACAGAGACTTTTGATGTTACTAATAAAATAATGGCACACCTAATTAAATGCAAAATGCTTTCTACTACTAGAAAAGCTTAATTAGAACATAGTTTCTTAAGGTCTTTGGAAGAACAAAGCCTTTTCTGAGAAACGGCTGATTTTTTGCAGCTCTTCAAGAGGATAGATGATGTAGTTAAAGAACTACTTGCATAGTAGTCTGTCGGCACGTGTAGTTCTGCTAAACAGTCAGGTATTTTTGCCCAGAGTTATCAATTCTGTTACTCCTGCTGATAGCCCAACTGATTGGAGCATCAATAGAAATATTATTAAGTGAGATTTGGAATAGTTTGTTCAACTGTGATGTCAAAACATCTATTATACTGCACATTAATACACTTTCAGAAATCCTGGAAACACGTCACATATGGAATAAGGGACAACAACACTTCTGCTATCAACAACTGTGGTGGTGCAACCCCCCGGCTTTTATACCAGTTCATTGAATTAACATCATGAATAAACTGTTGTGGATTACTTTTGTTAGGCAGCTTGTACATGTTACTACAGAGAACTGAAGAACCTGCTTAAATCATATGCAGACCATAGTGTACCCTGAAAGATTCTGCAATGCCTGCAATAACAACTTTTAAACTGAAAAAAATACTACTATTCTTATTCGCTCTACGTATGTTACTCAAACTTAGGGAGCCAGCCGCCCTGTATAATGTCTATTTAATAGTATATTTTAGAAGGATTTGTGAAGCTGTTAGCAGTTGCTACTAAATCCCTAAAAATATTGATAAGTGGATTTTCTAAATATACAGTCTTACTCTGAGAGGCATTAAAAGAGGGACTGTGGAATAGGCTTCCATAGAAACCATCCACAGATATATTTCTTATGCAAACTCACTTCAACTGTTTTGGAAGTTTATGTCAATAATTCAGAACAGTTAATTAATGAATCAATATTACGAAATAATAACAGGATTTTAAGGGTTATTTACTGATTAGGGCAGATGACATACAGAAAAATTAGGGGAGTTTATGCATAAAATAGGGAAACTAATTAATACATGTGAATGAAAAATAATAATCAGTGCTTAAAACAGGGCAGTCTTCAGACACAAGTCTAAAATTCTCTCTCTGTAGTCTTCATAGTTGTATTCTCCTGTACCTCTGAACAACATCTATCCAACAAGGCATGGGAGTAAAAGCCAATCAAGAGTACATCTCCTCTTCTGAATCAAAAAGTACTTTGGAAAAGTACAATGGATGGTGTCTGAATGGTAGAAGACAGTTACAAGGCACTTGGTTTTCTTTGTCTGCCAGTCCACAGTTTGTTTTGATGATTTTATCCCTTGGCTTTCACCCTAAAAGTTGATATATACAGCCAAATATATACAGATATATATACAGACCAGGTTGGATGAGGCTTTGAGCAACGTGGTCTAGTGGGAGGTGTCCCTGCTCATGGCAAGGGGGTTGGAACTAGACGATCTTTAAGGTCCCTTCCAACCTGAACCATTCTATGATTCTATGAAATCTCTGCACCATTCGCCAGACAGCTGGACTAGACTGGTCTGTTGACAAAACATGCTCATATATAATAGCAGATATTGTTGCACTTAATTTTAATGAACAGGGTTTGAAGAAATGAGTGAGTGGCTGTGCAACACCTCCAGAAGATTCACAGCTGAAATCCCTGTTGGCCAACTGCTACCCAGACAGCAGAGCAAATGCTGAACTGAGACACAGGGAATTGTATTCCCTCAGTAGGGATCCCATCAGCGCTAGACAGGAATTCTTACTGTGGGATGCCACCGCATGCTGCAGGAAGGCTTTGAGCAGAAGGAGAAGTCACACTGAGAGACTGCTTCCCACGGCAGCGCTGCTCCGTCCGTGTAGAAGCACATTTCCCATGTGAAGGTTACAGGCTACCAAATGCTGTACCTCTCCGGCATAGCAAGCACACGTTTTCTTGTCTGCTCCTAGAGTAAAAGCACCTTGTTCCCTCTTTCCTCTTACTTTCCACTACAAACAGTAAAAGTAGGATATACACAACAATGATGTGGACTCCTTGGTAAAAACTTTTCTGTTGCTCTTCTTCATCCACTGTTTCTCATAGGCAATAAAGTTTTGATTGAACTATGAACTTAGGCAGTGAATTCCAAGTTAACAGAATGTTTTATTTTTCTGTTCTAAAAAGTCCACTTTAAACCGGTGTGATAGAAAATGTATTCTCTTTCCTTCAGATAAATCAATGCATCATGGAACAGTTCTACTACGTTATTCAGAAAAGAAATGTATTATTTTGAAACCATCTTAGTTTTTATATTGAATTATTTTCCCTAAAAACATGACTCCCCATAAAAAAAAAAACCAAAACAAAACAAACAAGTATTTGAAACAGATTTCTTCCCATCTGTTTTCAGGAAAAAAAATCTGTTGTCATCTTAGCGCACATTAATAAAAAAAAAATGAAATCACCCTTCAATAACAAGTTGAATAAATTATTTATACAGGAGTCATTATTTTATAGCGTACTCACAAGCTTAAAAGTGCCTGCTGCAGACTTAGATATTGTAACTATCTTAAAGGTTTTAAAAGAAATTTTAAAAACCTTGTTCAGTTTCTTCTGAAGACAGGAAAAAAAATAAGCTTAGATTTAACTTCAAAGGAGTCAAAATATAGTGAAGGTGAGGAAATAAATGTCATGTAATTTTGAATGAGGGGAAGCCCACTGCTATTCTTATCTCCTACGGGAATTAGTTCTGAGATGTAACTACAGCATTGGTGAACGTCATTTCATGAAGACTGCACGCTCCAACTGATGGACAATTTCCTTATTCAAGAGGAACATAAGCTTTGTGGAAGGTCATGTCTGAATAAAGAATGGCTTGGAACAACCTGAAAGATTTCAGGCCCAGGTGTGACCTTGATATTCTTCTTGTATTCAGTAGTGCTGAAAGAGAAGTTGTTGGTGAGTGGCAAGTGTTACTCTGGTTGGCCAATTAAAATTGTTGCTTTTCTTGTACAGCGAGGCTTCATTTTCTGATATGATGAGTTGTAAAAATCAACCTTGCAACATTCAATTCAGTAGTCACTAGAGATGAGTTAATTCCACTTACTCCAGCTCCAAATGGATAGCAAGAACTGGTATCTGTTGCTACTGATGATAACAGAGCAAATTAAAAGTATCTACATGAAATTGAAACATATCTAATTATACCATTTTTATTTTTATGGATGTTATTAATTACTATTTACGAATTTGTAGCTCTAATAATTAGTAGCAGAAAACCAAATTCCCTGAAGAGGGTGGGTCAATGATTCTAGCTCCCCAACTACCAGAGAATGTGAATATTCCTTATTTAAAATTACGCCCTCTCTTTCCTATTAAGAATCTTAGCATTTTTGCTTCTTCAAAGTTCTGTTCACGAGCTCTGTATAGCTATGTACAGTATCGCTATTGCTTTTTCACACTAATCACCTCTCTGATCCAAATCCTAATGTGTCGGTGTTTTTGTCTGACGCCACATGCCATCAATACAGTGGTCCCTTCATCCCAATATGTAGAAGTGCCACTGTACTCAATAGCAGCAAAACCTGAGATGAATTATAACTTGACAATTTACTGAAAGTGGTGTACATGATGTACATACATTGCCTAATAAATAGATCATTCTTTTAACTCAAATATGTCCTTGTTAGGAAGTAGGGCTCATGTTCAGAAACTACTATGGTTCTAGAAATCTTCATGCCAGCCTAGCTTCTCCTTATTTGAGCAGCGGTCAAGTTTCAAGTTTCCAAGAGTTTCAAGTTCCTCTTTAAAATAAAATATCCTCATGAAACAAGTATAGCATAATCTTTGACGTAATAAACCAAAATGTCCTCATCAGACTTTTTTTTTTTTGAGTTTACCTACAAGAAAGGATTCACACTGCGTGTTTGGCCTTGGGTAGAACATAGCACTTTTTCTTGGTGATACCCCTTGCTTACTTTAAGAGCTCTACGTTGATACATGGTCAATGTTATGGAGTGGCTGCTAAATCACCAACGAACATCTAAGAAGTGTTAAAGACCAAGAGAACACCAGTTGCATCTGACAATGTAAATGATCCCACTCTTTTAGCAGAAAGGTAAAAATTCAGTTTAAACCACTTTTGAAGACTAAATTAATCAGATTAACTGCATTTCAGACTGCACTCAAAATGTGGTTATACAAAACTGAGAGGTGATTTCAGAAGCTGTTCCCTACTGCCTCTCCTCTGTTTCTTGATTTTCATCCGCCAAACTGTTTTCTTCCAGATAACACAGGAGGCATTAGAGACAATATTTTGCAATTGGTAATCTGACAACTGATAATTTGGAAGTGACTTCGCTAAAGTCAACAAGTGAAATAATAATAAGCCTCTCCTTTCTACTCTTGCGGTCCATAGCAAAACAGCCATTCACTGAAATGGGAGCATGATTGGGCCCAAACATTAATAAATGAGAACTACATCATAAGCATCAATACAGAGTGCTGCATCTACCAAATCATGGGCTCTCTGTGCCACGAAGAATAAGTCACGTATGTGTGTGCCATTTACATAACAACCGAGCATTTCCTCTTATCAGTGAAACAGAAGCAGAAAGTTATTAATGAAAGTAAGACAGTATACCTTAAAAAAACATCTCCATCAAAAACCCAAGGAATGCTGGCCAATTACTTAGAAATAATTTACAAGATTTAATTTTGGCTTAATTTTTGCTAATATCAGTGAAAATAAAAACTTCTTTCATAAAAGTCAGAGAAATTAAAAGTCTCAGATCACTGCACCCAAAGATTAATAATGTCTGGATATATAGCATGAATGTAGTAGAAACATTTGCACTCACAACAAATAATGATGAAAATCCATCAGAACAAAAAATAAAAATGAAATTAAGTGTTTTTGTCTTGAAGGATGTGTAGAGGAGAGCTGTCTCCTTTGGGACAACTTTTCAGCATCATGATCCTTTCTAGGAAAAGGTGGTGTCCCTACACTTGCACTGCAGGGATGACTTGCTACCACTGGTATTGTTGTGATGGAGAACAGGAAGACAAACAGTTTATTTTGGCTCAGGCTCTTTCCTTGTGTTTTTGCAGCACATGAGATTTGTCACTAAGCTGTTTAAACACGAATACTGCTGTGCTCGCTCAATACTAGCCAGGATATACTGCTGAATGCAGACTTGCCAAGCCTCAGCTAATACCGCTGTTACAATTATTTCTCCAGGGGAGAACAACAATGAGTTCTGGAAGGATGAGGCACTGCTACAGTCTTTACTGGAACAGCAACACATCAACACTACAAGCATCAACTCTTGGGCCACCCTGCTCAGCCAAAGGTAGGAGTCATCTATGTCTTGGGAGGTGTCTTCTCTCCTCAATTACCAACAAGCCTCAAGTTTGCCACGCAGTAGGATTTCTTTTCTACAGTTGTTGAACCAGCTCACATGGATTAACATTCAAATCATGTACCTTCTCTGCCAGGTTACCAGGTTGAATTCCAACCTTAACTCCCACTTTGTAGTACTAGTTTACCACAGACAGGCATGGAACTCAAGAAATCCTTCAGAAAAAAACCCAACTATCAACCCATGGACAACATAAGCATACCACTGGTAGAGCACATTTGTCAACTGTTTGACAAAAATAGCATACCTTCAATGACTAAGTAACTCACATCAAGCTGAGACTTTAATGTCTAATCTGCATAGTTTAACATTAAGTTCATTGATTTATAACTGAGTTTCTTGTTTTTAAGAAGTTTGCTTCATTTAGTTTGTTTGTTTAAAAGAATGTACTTCAAAGAATTTAATTTAAATTCCAGTATAAAAAGCTTATTGAATAAAGAAACATTAAGTCTAATAACACTTCTTTAGGTTTTGAAAACCTAGTCAAGAACACTAGTTACTGAATCGATTGATCTTGAGGAAGAGAAATGACTAGAAACAAGGCCCTTTTTGTTTGAGCTATAGCGAATGGTTTCCCGAAAGTAGAATAAAACAATGGCAGCAACAACAAAGCTTTGTGTTGGCTGAACTCCACAAGAAGAAAGCATGAAGAAGAAGCAGAGCTTTCAATACACTGTGTTTGCTTAAGGCATGAAGCTGTCAAGGCCAGCAAATATATTTTTATTAAAGTAGTAGATGCATATGTGTATCTAAATTACACTGGTTGGCTGAATTACACCTCATAAAGATAATAATTATAAATGAAGTGATGCTATAATTACTGAATAAACCCACCTCTTACATATCCATTGAATCTAATTTTTGCAATATGTATTGCTTGCGCATCATTCTGTATAAGGAACATTGAATTTTAATGACACTTTAGGATAATTTAAGGATGTAAGAATTATGAGTGCAAATTGGCCTATTTATTATTTAACTCACAGTTGTTCTTTTTGTGAATTTATTTTTATCTGAGTAGAGAAAACTAAATCACCACCGATATGTTCTATGCTTCACAGAACCTTCATGGAAAATAGCACTAAGGATGGTGATATATGTACAGAAACCTCACATTCAAGTACATCTAATGAAACATTTCAACTTCTTGTTGAGATATTATTCAAAATATGTATGCAATAAAGCATATTGCATACCATGTACCTCCAGAACATAACAGATTACTTCCAAGTTTTACTACTCGACAACATTTTGAATAAGTCATTTTGTAATCTTATGAAGATTTTGGAAATTACCTGTTCATCACTAGAGAGAGTACGTTATATTTCTATCTGAAATGATCTATTAGCAATCTAAATTCTGTATTGCTTTCACATTTTTTTCCGTGATTTATCCAAATTTTTAAATAAATATACACCCATCTCTTATCTCCTCAAAGGAGTCCCAAACTGTCACTATGTAAGAAGGTAAAGGCACCATGTAACCTGTTGGATTTTTGATCAGCTGCAAGTAAAAAAAAATGACCAAGTTAATTGGGCTCAGCTGATGCAAATCTCCTACAGGAATCAGTTCTACAGTTCCTGACATTCTGAAGTGTGGCTGCGAGGCCTTTCTTCTGAAATACCTGAAGGAAAGAATACAGTTATGAAGAAACTAAAAATATGTAATCATATCTGCAACTAGCATAAATTAAAGCAATCTCATTGATTTATACCAGCCAAGAAGTCAACCTGTGGCTTAAAAGATTTTCAAGTAATTGAAATCAAGCTCATAAATCACACAGGACAATTTCCTCATAGTTTAATATTAATTTCAGTCTAAAATTATACAATAAATAATGCTCTCTATCTTACTGCTACTTTAACTACCTTAAAATCCAATAAAGTCAAGGAATTCACTGCAGGTGAATTCGTTAATATCACAAAGCACCTTTATATCGCCTGTTAAACCCTCATGGATTCTTGTGTAGAGTCTGTTTGTTTTTTGTTTGTTTGTTTGTTTTTTTTTTAAGATCTGTGAACAGTATAAGATCCATAAACGTGCTCTCTATCTAGAATGTAGATGAGTTCAAACGTTTGGCAGAAGCAGCAGACTGCACAGAGAAAATGTTAGGAAGATACAGCAATTAGTACTGCAAAAGTAATTGGGTTTGTATGATAGCCATCTCAACAAGAAATACATTTTGCTGAATGAAACAAAACACATTTCTCCCAAAAGAGAAAAAGCTAAAAGAATATATCCTAAGATAAAACATAATGGGTCCTAAACTCTTTCAAAAGTATCCTCAGTAGGAAGAAACAAGAATAGAGAACAACTCTACAAGCCAACACCAAATTATCTGCCATCACCCTAAGCAGCGCTACCCAAGAAAGCCTTATTTAATAGCAACGTGGAGGTATCTTTATTCTTTGTTGCTCTGACCTCAGATGTTGCTGACTATGTAGATGTGTTAATTTTTGATGACGGTATCACCTGAGTTTCTACTGCTAGAAATTTTAATAGTAAATACTACTGTCCTTCTAACAAAGAAAAACTGAACAGTGACATAAATGTTCTCTTATTGTTGCTCTTTCTTGAAAAAATTGGAAGTCAAAATGTTACAAAGGCTGAAACATACATCAGTCTTACTTATATTCACTAACTCTCTTCATAATGGTAAAGACAACACAGGTACAGGAACACCTGATGCACAGAGTTATATACTAGAGAGAAATGTATTAGCCAATAGAAAAGAGAAGGAAAATTACAAGAATTCTATACGCATCCTTTATCCAAATGATCCCGGAGTCCCTAAAGATTTTGTGCTATTATAGGAACACATTTAAACACACGTAAAGTAAATGAACTCAAAGTATGCTGACTCTGCTGCAGCAACTAGTGTATAAATAGATAACAGAAAAATGGGAGACAGAAGAGCAAAGATGAGTATAAGTGAAATCAGATGCAGGTCCAGGGTATGTATGTTCTAGGATCTCACAATGGAGGGATTTAATTAACATTTCAAATTTTACATTATGGAAAAGTGATTGATGTCTCCCATTATAAATATTTTTAAAGCAAACATTCAGTTTAATGAATAATTATGTGCCTCATAAAATGTCTGGTACTATGATCTATCTAGTAGCTAGTAGAAGCTGAGCATTCATGCAATGACACGAGAAAAAGGTGCATGTTTTTAATATAGAGGCTAATTAACTATTTGAATTAGTATCATGTAGTCGATTCTCTGTACCTTTAAGGTTTTTTTCATAGGATTTGGTCTTAATTGTTAAAAATGGTTGAAGAAATCTAACCTTTATGTAACACAGGAGGTCAGACAAGGTGAACATAATGATCCCCTCTGGCTGTAGAACTTCTGACTCTATGAATTCAGCACGTAGTCAGTGATGTATTTAGCTACAGCAGTATTAGCATGCTCATTTTTGGGTAGTGTACCCCTACTCTTCCTCAAGCTGCCTCTCAGCAAAGGCAGGTAAATGGATGAGACTGACACAGAAGCAGCAGCTTGCAGTCATATGAATAGCTTACCTCCATCCATCCAGGGATAAATTATAGTCTACGGAAGATGTATGACACTTATCTTGCATGCTTATAGTTCAGGGATTTCAAGTTCCCAAGATTAAAACCACCTCAGTGCTACCCAAGAATTTGTGACCAATCTCAAATATTTTATGCAAGCAGGCTGCTAACCGTCACTCTCTGGTCAGTCTTTCTTCACCAAAAAAAATTGTCTACTGCTTCCAACTGAAACTGGATCTACCAATACAGTGGTTATGCCAGAGACATCCAAGAATGCTAGGGGAACTAATTTTCTCAGTCTAAATTCTCTCCTAATCATACCAAACATACAGAAAGAAACAGTAGCAAATGCTATCAATAAAGATATTAAGAGGAGAAAAAAAAAAATTACATTACAGGTAATCAAACACCAGAACAGGTTGGCTAGAGAGTCTGTATCCTTAGATGCTCAAAGTCAGCTTGACAGAGTCTTAAGCAAAATGATCTACCATCTAAGACGAATGTAACTTTGAAGTTGGTCCTGCTGCAAGTTGGACCAAATGAGCTCCAGAGGTCCTTTCTAGATTAATTATTTGATGAACCTGTGATAATGAAGTTTACTGGTACAAGAAGTGGCTGTTGCTAGTCAATTACAAATGCCTGGCAGGGTGCTACCTTTCTGTAAGTGAAGTTTAAATGCATCAGCAGCACCAGGCTTTGCTTGAGATTTGTTTTACACTTTGAATCTAGAATCAAAACTTGCATTTAGGAGGGACCATTCCTATACCCTTCCAGTTAGACACTCAAGAGTGCCTGACGCAAGTCCCAAAACACGTAGCAGAATTCTCACTGACTACACCATTTGCACTTAAGCCCATCCTGAATGCTCATTTACACCTATGCTTTCTTCTCCCAAACTGGCTAGCAAACAGGAAGGCATTAAAGAAAATGTTACCTGATGTAAAAATGGAGCCAAAGAGTATATTATAATTTGGTAAGCCAATCCCTGGGAATGAAAACTAGGAAATGAAATTTGTTGTGTTTTAAAGAATGATCTATTACTTTATGAAAAACAATGTCTATTTGCCTTCTGCTGACAGATACAGTGCTGTAATAACAAGTTAAATACATAGCATAAAAGTAACCATAGTAATGTTTATTGAATAAAGAAACCTAAGATCTTTAGCACTTCACTTTTCCAAAGCCCCACAGGAGCCCTGTAGGAATTCATCCTTGTTAATTAGTATCAACAGAAGAGATATTACAAATAGAACTGGTTGTACACAAATGTATAGATAGATGTTTTCTGAGGCAGGGACATGTTACACGATACTCGTAATTAGGAACAGGACACAGATGAACCTAAAAATCTCATCCTGTAAAGCAATTGCCCTTGTGCTGGGACATAATGATTCACATTTGCTGATCAGGGAACACAGAACTAACATAAATAGGTTTGTTGGAATACTGTAATTTCTTTTTTTTTGTATAAAATTCTTTTATCCTGTCAAAGAAAACTAATGACTGGATTCACATTTACCTCATAGGGCCCTACAACATACCGGCATGAAAAGGCCCTAGAGGCGATATGTAATTTCTCCATTTTCTCTAAGCTGCCTGTTGTAAAGCCGTGATGGTACAGATGTGGAGAAGACATACATTTTCCCACCGGCAACACACGTTTTTTACTTTTCTTTAATTAACAGCTTTGAAATTAACTTTTCATTCTCCATGGACTTCTCGATTCTCCAGCATAAGCTTGATACTTTGATGATGAACTTAAGAAGGTTTGTAAAAGATTATTGCTGAGAATTCTACATTTCTGTCAAAAAGGTTTTGTATGAGCTACCCATTGTTATGTCAGTTGTAACAAATTTCTAAGCAGCAGCAGTTTTGGTGTAAAAATGTATCCAATATATGAAGAGATACTTTTCAAGTGCACAACTTACTCTGCTTTTTATGAAATGCTTATACATGGCTATTTTATTTTTGGAAGATATAATATTTTTGCTGACATGTTGTATTGAGGTAAAATAAATATAATGTGGCCGATCCTGTAAAACTTACTATCACGCCACATTCATTTACAGAATGATTTCTACAGATTGGCTACTAGGAGAAGTACTATTTCTCTCCTGTTTGGAAATTAGGGCCTACTTGGAAAAAGGAGAATCCTTTTGTAATTTCATCCTTCTTTCCATTTCACTTACTACAGTTTTCAGCTGCATTCCCCAAGGGGCTCTAGAATGATTTTACTTCACGTTGTTTCCTCACGTGAAATATAAACAGCAGGAAAAAATGTAATTAATAATAATATAGGTTGATGTTTCACCGAAGTTTAAGGTACCATTATTTCATATAGGCCTTATTTGCAACTTTTTTCAGCTAAATAAAAAGAGTAATTAGAGAAAAGAAACAATGCAAACTGTGCAGCATAAAACCACAAGCAAAATATACTGCAAAAGTGACAGAAAGTAGAAAATGACATAAAGTAGGCAACAGAAGTCCCAGTGAAGACAATAGTTCATACAAAATATGAACAGTACAACTAACGTAACTGTGTTCTCAGCAATGCTGTATTTAATGTAAGAATGAAGTTATTACTTTAAATGTTACTGAAAACATTTCAACTCTAGCGCTCAGAGGAAGTTAGTTAAAGTATAAGAAGTTATTTTAGCCTTGAAAGGTGAACAAGAAAATATCACCTTATGCCTGAAGTACAAACATTTTCTGTACTGTGTTTAGAGGTACAAGTGATTACCCAGTGGCCTTCCTTTATATACTGAGCTTTTTCCTATCAAGAGTATTTTTTTTCTTCTAACATCCATTCCTTCAGAAACACAACCACTATTCATTGTATAAATTTTCTATACCAGTTGCAATATGATCTTCTGTATTTGGCTCACAGCATGAAGGGAAATCATTTCACCTTCATGCAATAAAATGTACTATTAAACTATTTTATGTTTTGTCATCAGGAATATTCCAGACTTCAGACTTGCTAGTAATGTACCGAAAGAGGTAAAAATGAAAACCAGCTTCTTAATCTAGCTTATTTTTGGAAACTTAATGGGAAAATGAAAACAGAAATTGTGCTTCAGATAATTTAGCAATTTAAAAATATATATATATATTTACAATACTACAGTACAAAAATACTGGGTTAGCACAAAAGTCTTCAGTTAAGTATTTATAAAAATGTTGATAACAAGTCATCCTACAGTGCAGTCTGGCATACAAAATTTGTCCTGAAGTGAATGCAGGGCAGGGAGGGATGCACATACCACACCTATTATAAAATCACTGCCCATTTTCCTTCTGTTCTCTTATAAAACTCCCTTCTTGTTTAATACCTGCAGATAGGTCTGCTCTGAAAGCTTCAAACGCAATACTCTTTTACATGTAAGAGAACAAGAAAGCTAAGGTTGCGGAAGAAAAATCTGTCTTGTGTTTTCTGCTCACACGTGCTATTGAAAGGACCGACTCTTCACATATTAAGAGCATTCAGTCTCTGTTCACCTTAATTTCTTGGTCTATTCCTCCAAATGGGATGTTCTGTGTCCATCCAACAGATACTGGAATGAGCTCACCCATGTATAGCCAACGTATGTTCACTATGTCTCTTTCACTCATTAGCCTGAACTGTTGACCTGTAGGTGACATCCCGTTAAGCCATTTGCATTAGTAAATGACAATTTGACCCTGATGATGTTTCCTGTTTATTCATACCACTTACACATTATGGCAAATGACAACAGAGAAATCTTTTTGCTCCATTGCCAAACCTGGTTTGGATCCCCTTTAGTGGGTTAAAGTATAATTCAGTCCCTATTTCCATTCAGACTTGGGATGCTTCAATGAATGTGCCACCTAGAGCCACCACTGCTGATTTCAGCTGTGTTTGAGGAACAGGATAAAAAGTCTGAAACAAAATTATCAGAAATTATGATTTTTGTATTTTAAAGTTTTATTTTGAAAATAAATTATTCTATGTCACTAGTCCATAACAGTCACTGATTCAGGGACCTAATATGTAAATATTGCATAAAGATAGCAAAACCGCAAATTTTCTTGGGATCTTGCCCCACATTCTGAATGCACCAAACTCAGAGCTATGCTTTTAATTAAGTTTTAGGATATAACCACCCTCATATTTGAAAAATCCTCTGAAAGTCTGTTATTCTATTCTATTCTATTCTATTCTATTCTATTCTATTCTATTCTATTCTATTCTATTCTATTCTATTCTATTCTATTCTGCTCTGCTCTGCTCTGCTCTGCTCTGCTCTGCTCTGCTCTGTCCTAGTTTTCTTCATCATTATACTATGTTGGTAACAGTAGCAAAATTGTTAACCCAGTACTTATTTCCACAGAATGAAAATGCTAGGATGGATAGAAAAAATATTCAAGCTAAAATTTAATAATAGAAAAGCATAGTCCATTCTTGATATATTCGTGCTATCCTGCAGTGTTAGAGACATAATGGGTGAGAGGTAGTGAATATAGGAGCTGGTGTTTCATTATAAGGAAGAGCACTCAAAACACCAGTTCAACCCTAGAAGCATTTTTCATGTGATTATATGCACTGTGATGTCCAGCCTCCCCCCACCATTTAAGAAATGCATCTTTTAATGTGCCTATAGCGACTCTGTTCCTGTTACGCGTGACAGATCAAGCAAGTACCACCTACTGTCTAACTTCGCAAATAAGTTGGGGCTGACAGTGCTCAACACACATTTTTCAGATTATTTTCACCAAGAGTATCTGTTGGGAGAGAAAATAAGCTCAGAATCTAGTCAACTATGAGGTTTGAGAGTAGAGAAAAAGATGTATATTGAAGACAAATGCAATGTGTGCAGGAGAGGCTAACAATTTCCTAAATAAAGTGCCAAAAAGGTAGAAAGGGTGCAACTATTCTTGTTGGGTAAACTTTTGCAGAACAACCAGAAGAAAGCTCCAGGTCATTTGTAGTAAACCTCAACACTTGGACTATACGTCTCATCCCCAAAATACCTCAGCACTGTCTGCTCACCCCGCAGGTGCATATTAATTCACTATGGATAATTTAAAGTGAAAGTCTGGATAGGACATTGCCATTCTTATCACGCTTTGCAAAGATCTATACAGATTTTTTTTCATTTATTATCATCTGGCTGAACAGGTCTCTTGAAATAGCTGGTTTTGCATGTTACGTATTATTGCTGAGTTTTACATGACAGATTTGTCTGCAATATAGATGTGCGTATGTGCGCACACACACATGAATATATAATAAGTATGCATGTTATAAAAATATGCCCGTAACACATAATAACCCTTCCTTATTCTTGATTTGGTTGAAAACATGCATCCTGCTGTCCTTTTCTGAACTTTTTCCACTGTGTACATAATTGTCTGCTTTCATCAGGTTGGATTTTAAATATGGAATCAATTGGAACATACATGAATCCCCCTGAAGGCAATTCCATTTAAGGACTCTACATTGACCATGTAGAAATATCTCTCCTGAGACTTTAAAAGACTTTGACTGCTCTGAAAATAATTTCTGAAAATAATTCCACCTACTCAGGAAGACAAGGAGGACTAATTTCAGATTCCATGTCTATGGCCAGCTAGAACTATAAATACGCCTTTTGGTGTGGTCCAATTTACAGGCACGAATAACTCACACTCTTAAGGATGGCGGTCTCGAGCACAGTGTAAGGAGGAAAACGTTCTCTCTCCCACAGAGCAATTCTGCAGACGTTTACTGTCATTGCTGTAATTTTTAAGGCAGCGCTGCTCCACCTCCTGTCCATGACCCCCCTCTTCTGAAGGGATCATGTATCTACGTGCTCGTACATTCTCTAGCCCATAGAAATGAGAAATTTAAAACACTGACATTTTCTACTTATGCTCAAAATGTGCTGAGTCCAAAATCAGAAACATTTCAAGCTACAGATGGTAGATGAGCATAAGATAGTAAAAATAACAATAGCAAGACTGACTGAGTGTATTTACAGGGTTCTCATTTTCTATTATCACTCAGATCATTGACGGACTTCTACCATTTTGGGCCCCGCATTACAGGAGGGACACTGAGGTGCTGTAACATGTTCAGAGAAGGGCAACAAATCTGGTGAGTTGGGGAGAACAAGTCTTATGAGGAGCAGCAGAGGGAGCTGGGGTTGTTCAGCCTGGAGAAAAGGAGGCTGAGGGGAGACCTCATCGCTCTCTACAACTACCTGAAAGGAGGGTGTAGAGAGGTGGGGGTCGGTCTCTTCTCCCAAGTGACAGGCGATAGGACAAGGGGAAATGGCCTCAAGTTGCACCAGGGGAGGTTTAGATTGGATATTAGGGAAAATTTCTTCACTGAAAGGGTTATCAAGCATTGGAATAGGCTGCCGTCCTTGGAGGTATTTAAAAGACACGTATATGTGGTGCTGAGGGACGTGGTATAGTGGTAACTTGGCAGTGATAGGTTAACGATTGGACTTGGTGATCTTAAATGTTTCTTCCAACCACAATGATTCTATGATGTTATGCTTCTATGATTCTGCGATCATGTTGTCTGGATTAGACTACTGTTATGTCTCTGCTTCATCAACTCTGTCTCATTTAAAATCACAACTGAAAATACTCTTCACCCGTACTTACCCCATTTCTACTCAATTGCCCCTACTCCCTCTTCTGTACTACTTAATTCTTACGGCTTTATTACTTTAATATGTAAAGCATCTCAGGAAATAGTGTGCAAGAAAGATTATCAACAACATTGTTTTGTTTTACATGTATATGAGTGTAGCTCTTTTTACAAATATTGCACACTCATTTTGAAACACCCATTCTGTCATTATAGCAGTACACAAACACTTCATACACAGTCTTCAGGGGATGAATAATTACAAAACATTTACAAATTACTGTACAATAACCAGACAGTAAAGGCTAATATGATACTGCTAAGATAAATACTTTGAACATTTACAGCATCAAAATTAAGTGAGCAGCACATATTCAGCTGCATCATTTCCATCATTGTCTCTTCTGCCTTTACAGAGCCTCTAAGAGGTACAAATATTGCCCACACTGCTTCAGATTTCTTGGTAAGCATCAGTCATTGGCAGTCTTAGTGTCATTTTAGAGACTTGCAGAAGCTCAGATGTTTACCTGTTTTCCTGCCTTCTGATGCTTTTTCCATTTATTTACTATTGACTCTGAGGAATTTACAAATCTATTTAATCTATTTGCTAAAAAGAAGAAAACAATGATAATGCCAGTCCCCCACCAGAAACCAACAGTCAGACATTTTTCTAGGTATACTGAAGTGCTGCCTCATGCTTTTTTATGTTGGCCTTATCCTATGTACCAGACATCAGGTTTTTATTTCCTGGAGAGGCAGGATATCAAATCCAGAGTCTGGCATGGAAGAGATTACATGGTTTATGGGAACCTATTGCTTTGTAAGAACAATCCAAGAGCTGTGACAGCTTCTAAATTATAACATATAAAGGGCCAAATACACTCCTAACATAAATCCATGGGTTCAAACCAATAAAAACTATTTAGTCCATGAATACTGCTTTTCTTAAACATAAATTACATTTCATATTTCAAACAATTGCAGAAAATTCTCCTGTGGGTTCTGTTCAGCATTTTCAAAAGTGTTTGCCTTTCATTGAGGCTCAGGGCAGGCTTGATTTTCACAGATGGAAATGTATGGTTGCAAACACCTGACAAGATTAGATTACATTAATTATAGACTGCATTTATAGACCACACAGGGAGACAAGAACAACGTGAACCTCCAAAGCCACTTCTTCCCAAACAGGTGCATGTGCATCTTTAGGTTTTATTTTCAAGGAATGTCAGGGTTCTTCTGTTCGGTAAACAGCATGTATAAACCATGGCAGAACAGAGAGATACCAGCACCACAGATCCAGCCATGTACATGGTGCAAGGTGGGTGTTAATGAAAGGCAGAAAGCCTCCAGGGAAGGCCTGACTTTTCCCTGCCCCACGCACAGCTCCTGTCCTAGCCACTTTGGTGACCTGACCTGGACTCTGTGGTTATATGGTCTCAAAAAGTTTTGAGAAATGATTTGTACAAGCACTTCCCTATGCAACTTGTTGTTGTGTAGGTTTGTGAAACTACCTTTGAAAAGGTTTCTGAAAGAGTAAGTACTTCAGTTTGAGCTGTGGGGTGACAGTCGTCAAGGTTGGTGCCACTGTGACTTTCTCAATTGGGTACTTTCACTTTCTCCACTGCCTTCATGAGAAATGTATTTTTGATATTGTTCGCTGTGGATCAGCCCCCTGAAGTGCAGAGCAGCGAGCACACAAAACAGAAAGCAAGAGGGGGACACCCTTCTGGTGTTTAACAAATGGCCCTCTTGGACTTCAACACAGAGAGCTGTTCTCCAAATGCTGGGACTTGTTTACATGTTTGCGTCCATGCAGGAGAAGTTAAGACCACAGCAGTTAAGGAAATTGATGTAGGTGCAAACACACCGCCCAAATACAGACACACCTTTCTTCCCTGTTCTTCTATACTTCTTCTCTTTCTTCGACATGCTTAAGACACCTTAGAGTGTCTAGGTGTAACAGCTGGAGTGAAAGCAGGAAGGAAGTACCATCATCCCTCTTGTGCAAAAAGAGAATCACAGAATTGTAGGGGTTGGAAGGGACCTTTGGAGATCATCTAGTCCAATCCCCTGCGAAAGCAGGTTCACCTAGAGCAGGCTGGACAGGAATGCATCCAGGTGGGTTTTGAATGTCTCCAGAGAAGGAGACTCCACAACCTCTCTGGGCAGCATCTTCCAGTGCTCTGCCACCCTCAAAGTTTTTCCTCATGTTGAGATGGAATTTCCTGTGTTCCAGCTTGTGTCCATTGCCCCTTGTCCTGTCACCAGGCACCACTGAGAAGATCTTGACCCCATCCTCTTGACAGCTGCCCTCTAGATATTTATAAGCATTGATGAGATCCCCTCTCAGTCTTCTCTTCTCCAGGCTAAACAGACCCAGCCTTTGCTCATAAGAGAGGAGCTCCTGTCCCTTGATCATCTTTGTAGCCCTCCGCTGGACTCTTTCCAGCAGTTCCCTGTCCTTCTTGAACTGGGGAGCCCAGAACTGAACACAGTGCTCCAGATGCAGCCTCACCAGGGCAGAGCAGAGGGGGAGGATGACTTCCCTTGACCTGCTGGCCACGCTCACCCAGAAGATCACCCAGCAGCTCAGTGGCACTGTTTTCACTGTGAATGAGGACTCCAGACTCTGGGACTGTTGGCCTAGCCCCCACTAGGCTTTATGGGACTCTTTTGCAGCTGCTACGTCTGGCTAGATTTGTGTTACTATACTTACGATTTTCAAAGCTGGCTATATCTTGTCACAATGAAGCTTCTTTTACATGTATATTAGAAGTCTCAGCTCTATATACCTTCTGTACCAGTAATTCTGCTATTTCCATTGACAGAGTATTTTATTGAGCTATTGTATTCTATAAAGTTTATTTCTACTGTTTAACCTTAAGTTTCTATAGGGAAGACCAAGCCCATCACTCTTAGTTGTGTGTTTATTAATTAAGAAAAATAATTGGTCACTCTTCTCTTTCTGGTCTTTTTTATACATTGGTAGATAATTTTCATGCTTTCCTCCAGTGAACATGGCTAGTTCTATAACCATCCTTGTTAGTTCCTACTTTTCAAATTTATTTTCATTTATCTAATTGTTTTCTAATTTGTTCTCTGCTTCTTCACCCTTTTCTTTCTGTTTTACCCCATACAGACTGAAGTCAATGATAAAGTGTTGTGACTTCATCAGTTCAGGATCAAGACATAGTCCCCAATACTCAGCAGAGCAATTTAAAATAAAATTTGCCATTGCTGGTTGCATCATAGGTAACTTGTTTTTAATACACAATCTCTAACACGTCCTTGACATCAGAGGGCTCAGCAACACAAATGTGCACAGTTTGTGCACACATTTCTCTTTAATTTAAGACATAATTTACCTTTTGTCCAAAAACATATAACAGCCATTCAACTTTTGTACATAATCAATTCTCTTTCTAAAGCAAACAGTGGGATATTTCTATTACTAAATTTTTTGATTTTGGAAGCAAACAATGTCATACTATACCACCTGCAGAGCAGACAAAGGAAAACTGCAAACCACCAGGCACCAAAGACTTTTATTTTAAGTATGATTAAAAAAAAATCCAAATACTATTATTCAGACGAAATAGTACTAAAAACAGTTCTACAGAAAATATTCTATTATTTTAAACAGGTTATACCCATTATTGCATTTCATTTCAGTGCTAAATAGATGGGCATTTTATATGCAGCCTATAGAATAAATACCTCTCCATGATATTTCATGGGCTTATTTAAATTATTTATTAGGATAGCATTTTCAAAGCTATCTGCTCCATACATGTGTATATACTTTATAAATCCTGCAACAACCTGCACAGCCAGAGCTATGTCTAGAGCTCATCAACACCAAAACTGAGCTCTCTTCCTAAAATAAGCAAAGAAATAAAGAAATATGTTGCACAATCATAAAGTAACCTGGAAAAACCAGACCTAACTTCTGTTTGATTTTTAAAGTCCCCAACATAATGGTTGTCCTAAGGGAGCAGACAGGACTTTACTATCCATGCAAGTCTACTGATTTCAAACAAAAGGGAAATTTGAACTCAGGATGCACAAAGACAACTCAAATTATCTTATCTGTCTAGACAGGATGTCGGGCCATGGGTCAGTCTAGATTACTCACAGATTCAGACAGTTGGATGTCACTTATTTATTTGTTTGTTTGCTTGTTAATTATTGTTGCATGATTGAAATACAGGGTCAGTCCCCACTCCTAAGGTAACAAGACAATAAAATCCATATACTGTATTAATTGAGGCTGTAACTGGAGAATTACCACCAATTCTCTCTCCAAAGGGTAAGGGTTTGTTTGCCAAAATTTTTTTGGCCACTGATTAATTTAAAGAGATTAAATATATGAGTATACACTTGCACTTCTGTGATTTACTCTTCACTAACCACTTGTGGGAAAATTTGCACAGATAATGTAATATAAATAGGAGAAGTTTGTAAAAAGTCTTTACAGACATACAGAGAGCACCTGGTATTAATAATAACAGATTCCTCAAAGGCAATCATACCATTTATCAGCTGGTTTCAGTCTCCAAAAGATCTTGCACTTGGTCTGAACATTTTCTTAGGATCAGATTTAAATTAATTTCCCCCTATTTTTACCTGTTTATGTTTAAATCCCATTTAGACCTGATCATCATTCACAGTAATGTTAAAATAGGCCTCATAATTGTTTTTATAAGTAGATGGAAAAGAGAAACAAATTCAGACTGTTCAATTGTAGGTTCAAATTCCCTAACCATAATCCACCTTGATATGGTCAATGTAATGTACCCGCAGGAACACCTATAATATGGGCAAATATATTATTAGATTACTATATATGACTCCTTCCGAGTACCCGTAACATTCATTACAAATTATGCTCATACTGCATCCCTCATTCAGAAATCTCTGGGATGGGTTAAGAACTATTCCTTCTATTCACAGAACTGCTATATAAAGACACAGACAGATGAAATGAGCTGCCCCAGTGTTATTCATTATCTGAGTAGCCAGAAATAGTCTGAAGCCTGTGGCAGAAGTAAAAAGAGAATTTGTGCTTCTCGATGAGCAGGTTTTGCACCAGACCTGAAAAGACAGACTTCAGCAGAGATTTCTCGGACAGGATGAGAAGGGGGGGAAAGGCAGGAGGTAACAGTTACTTTTTTGATGGGTTAAGTCTCCAATCTAATTTAGAAAATGTTGCCATTTGTTGCAGTGGAATATTTCTGAAAGATTGTGGTGGACTGGCTGATTTTTTCACAGGGAACGTTTCCTACAGCACCAGGGCAAGGCAGGCTCTAATGCATTAGGGAGCTCAGCATGACACATAAGCCAATTAAAATCACATCCCATATTCCACTTACTCAAACCATGAGCACACGGCTGTAATAAATCTAATTACAATGTGATGATGTAATAGGCAAAAGCTATTGTATATATAGGAGGCCAGAGTCTCTCTCTCTCTCTTTTTTTTTTTTAATTTTTTATTTTTTAATGTTCTCAATTTCACTTAGGCAACTGTCATTTTGATAGTTTTGTTAATAAAACAGAATCTGAGTATTTCACACTGCGGTCTCTTGTCACACAGTGTTTCTTTTGTGGAAGCAAAAATATTACAGGAATAAAAGAATTTTGTCATTGGCAAGAGAGCCCATGCATCTCTCCTATAAACAGGTTAGTCTTTTAAAAGCCAAATGATGGTCCTTCAAAAGAAACTTCCAACGATGTACATCAAATTTCCCACAAATGACAAAGCTAGCACTGGGACACAGCCTCGCTGTTAATATTCACGGAAAATAATATTTTAATCTCCTCTGTGAGTTTTTTTCAAGAACACCAGAAAGTGAAAAGAAAATGTTAGTACTGTCTCTTGAAGTTTCATTCAGGGAACGAAGAGTACAAAATGAGTTAAAACAGCGAAGCAACAAGATGTGATTTTTTCAGTTTAAAAGTTGGTACTGAGTTTCATCTGTTTTCAATATCTCTATTTCTCTGCTATCTAAAGAAATATTATTGGGCAAAGAACATGGATAAATTGTAAGTCAGGGTTTTACAGTTCACAGATTTTCCCAGCTATGGCAATCGGTGTGTGAATGGCAACTTGCTTTACAGCCAGATGATTAATAAAATATAAAAGGGATTTAAGCTGATGTTTAAAGATTTCTTTAAAAAAAACCCCAACCACAAAACAAACTGTCACCAGTCTCACCGTCTTACATGCTTCCATAATATTTACAGAAGGATATTGATAAGGTAAGAATAGTTTGTTATGTTGTGGGTTATTTTTTTGACTAAGAGACATTAAGAAGTAGTCCTGATTTCATCAGAGTTACTTATCCCAAACCAGATTTAATGGAGACAAACCCTTTTGAAAGAACTGAATTATTTTTTTTCTTTGAAAAGAAACACTTTGAAAGAAGAAGCAACTCTCTAGAGTACTTTAACTGGAAAACTAAGAGAATCTTAATTACTACAGTGGAAGAGTCTTCAACTGGAAATACAGCTTCGTTAAAATCAAAGTGTGCTGTCAGAACATGTCAATTTAAAAAGGTGTAACAAATATATGCAAATAAGGCATTAGGATTTTACTGTTTCATCCTTATTATTCACTTTGATTTGTGCAGTATAGTATTATTTTATGTATATAATATACAGTATTATACACTATTGAAATATTCCCAAATAAAACCCACAAAAACGTCAACTTTGACTTTTCAGTCCAACTGGAATGAAGGAAAATATCAAAATCCTTAGGTTTACATATGAAAATGTCTGTGACTTTCGGTAATAGATAGCACTAACAAATAATTAGCTTTCATTTTTAATTAATAAGTTTTCATTTCCAACTGATCATAGAATCATAGAATCATAGAATCATTTAGGTTGGAAAAGACCCTTGGGAACATCGAGTCCAACCATCAGCTCCACTCTATAAAGTTCTCCCTTACACCATAGCCCTTAACACCACATCTAAACGAGTCTTAAACACATTCAGGGATGGTGACTCCACCACCTCCTTGGGCAGCCTATTCCAGTGTCTGACCACTCTTTCTGTGAAGAATTTTTTCCTAATGTCCAGCCTAAACCTAGCTTGCTGCAGCTTTAACCCATTCCCTCTTGTTCTATCGCTAATTACCTGTGAGAAGAGACCAGCACCAACCTCTCTACAATGTCCTTTCAAGTAGTTGTAGAGAGTGATGAGGTCTCCCCTCAGCCTCCTCTTCCTCAAACTAAACAGTCCCAGCTCCTTCAGTCGCTCCTCATAAGATTGATTCTCCAGGCCCTTCACCAGCTTCGTTGCCCTCCTCTGCACTTGCTCCAGCACCTTGATATCTCTCTCATATTGAGGTGCCCAGAACTGGACACAATACTCAAGGTGTGGCCTCACCAGTGCTGAGTACAGGGGGACAATCACCTCCCTACTTCTGCTGGTCATATTACGTAAAATCACGATCCATTGATTTGTTTAATTTATCTAACTGAACACTGAATCACCTGCAGATTGCTACCACCAGATGGGATGCTGCTTTCTGTATGTTTGATGTTTGCACAAATTTTGTTTCAGGCCACTGCTTTGAGTCCAGCTGGACTTTGAGGGCTGCTCAGGCTTCCTAATGCATTTTCAGTGCATTGCTGAAGAACCTCAGAGAAGCCAGCAATAAAATATATGGCGACAAAGTGGAAACACCATGTCCTAGAAGGAAGCTTTCTGTTGTCTGAATATATTAACTACCACCTCTTTCTTTAAAAATTAATTAGGTGGTAAGCATTGCTCTGGGAGAACTTTCATCGTCTCAGGCTGGATTTCTGAAACGATTCTCACAATTTGCATACATCACTTCGCTCAGGAGAACAACTTCCTTACTTCTTCAAAACATTGTTCTTCATGCACACTGTTGCATTGTGCCCTTATATCATTTAGTCTATAGAGCACATAAAAATTGCTTTATGATAATAAACACTGCATAGTCTTTCTGTGCCTTCCTCTCCAGGGCTATTTTTCTACATCGTCATCCATCACTAGAAACTTGTTTTGATATGTCGAAGATTAATGAGGCATTTATATTCACTTTAGATGCTATGGAAGTTAAAATTGTTTCTTCTGTTATGGAACACAAATAAGCTAATTAGTGACCTTTAGATTTTGCATTAAAAATGATATTTATTTTTATTTTGTAATTGGAAATATAACCAAGCACACAGAGCCACCAACAAAAATGTTTAAAGATAAATTGACGTATAACAAACCTATAGCACATTTCTCTGGGAGGAAGGAAAGGAAGAATGGGAAGCAGAGAAAGGACGCACAGAGTAAGAATTCTGATTAGAGCTGTGCAAAAAATTGTCTTTTTATGGATGAATTGGAAAATTACATGTAAAAAAATCCATTTTTACATTGTGTGGATCAAGCGCTTATTGTTAATCAAAGTGAAATATGTCATTTTGCTTTCCAGGCTTATAACAGAATTTTTAAAAATCTCTGATTAAAATCTGATTTTTTTTTTCCCCCAAATATAAGCATAATTTTGAAACAGAATCCTCCCAATATTTCAGTTGATATTTTTGCATTTTTCTTCCTTTCAGGCTAAAAGCTTCCCATGCCGATTCATAAATGGTTATAGTTTCAAAGTAAAATTAATGTTTCTATCCATAACTAAGACACAGGACAGTTTAAAGCAAACAAACAGACAAAAAGAGAGAGAAAGAGAAAGAGGGAAAGAAAGAGAGAAGGAAAGAAAAAGAAGGGATGAAAGCAAAAGAAGAAAAAGGGTAAAGGGGAAGAAAGAATGAAAGTCAGGAAGGCAAGAAGACAGGAAGAAAGAGAAAAAGAGAAAAAGAAAGAAAAATCTATTCCAAGGTCTTTTCCAATGATGACTGTACCTTTATTCTCTGTGCTTGCTAGGATGTGTGAGAACTGCCAATGTAAGACCTGCAAAGTCCAAGGCAGCTTTAGAAGAGACACTAAAGAACGTGTTTGTTTTCTTTTATATGCAGAATTGTCTATGAGTAAATTTGGTGAAGAGCTGCAGATTTTAAAAAGCCAATTATTTTGTGGTTTTCCACGTTCCTATGATTATGCGAACTGCATTTCCAAGGAAAAGTTATATCATTTTCTTCGCATGTTTAGAAAAATAATTTTTCTTTTTTGCTCTATTTGTTTATAACCAGTTATTTGAAAAAAACATTTTTACATTTTATAAAGTCCCATTTGAAAGAAGTTTTGAACACAAGTTGATGGAAAGTTACACAGCTTCTATGTGCACTGCAGGAACGAATAATTTCACAATCAACAAGCCAATGCATAAATCTCCACCCAGTATTACTGAGATTAATTGGTTTAGCTGAGGTCTCTATCTTAGCTGTAGTACTATCTTAGACTCAGCCAGGCTGAAAAACAGGAAGCATAGACTAAAATCTTAAAACCACAAGAATTGCAGACTGAAAACAGTGTAACTGTTTCAAAAGGAAAATTACTGAAGATTGGGAGAGCCTCTGCTGGACCTACTCCCTTCTTACAGTTTCTTGTTTCGCTTCCTTTCACATTCGTTTGCTCCATTCGTTGGTCCTTTCACATTCATTTGCTCTGGGTGAGATTGAGGGGGAGCAGGGCAGAAGTAGGGAAGTAGCCACATTTTTTTTGGAAAATCTTTTGCTCAACCTGCAGATCTGAGTACGTATGTGGTCAGGTGTTGCTGCCATCTGAAACAGTGTCATTCCAGCAGTCCCTTCTGTGGTGAGTGAGTAGCCTCGGGGACCAGACCAGGAGCCAGGCACGGATGCAGTTCTACTGTCGGAGAGTGAAGGCTCAACCAAGTGCTAATACGAGACAACTGTGCAGAACCAGGGTACATGGCCCTCAAAATATGCAAGCTTATGAGGTCCTGCTGCAAGGCTTCATCTAATAATTCAGAACTTCAAAGATTTATCACCTTTACATTTATTTCAGTAGATTTGAATGAAAATTTAAATAGTCTGGTATTACAGGAGACAGCTGGCCTCACCTACCTAATTTCTATCTCATCAAGAGGCTCTTAACAGACTTTTTCCTGCAAGGAACAACATTGCTTCACTAATGGCATTTCGGTGACAGATTTACTTAGTGTATTTGTTATAATGGAAAAAGGGCAAAAAACAGTGCACGTGAAGTATAGGTTTAAATGTACTTCAAGGGTGAACAGGCAAGAGTGCAGGGCAGAGGGAACAAGTTTTACATTGTGGTTTTCCCTCATATGAAGCCTTTAAAATAGAAGTAGGGTGTAATACTTACAGAAGCTTTAAGGTTCAAGCAAGAACCATTTGTGAAAGTCTGGGTTTTGTATAATGTGGTCATTCACAACAGATGATTGAAATCATAGAACCATAGAATGGTTCGAGTTGGAAGGGACCTTAAAGATCATCTAGTTCCAACCCCCCGCGCCATGGGCAGGGACACCTCCCACTAGACCACTTCTAGCTTGCAAATCAATGGAGTGTGGGTCAATGAACATTTGTAGCAAATGGACTTGATCACATGAAAAGATCCGACAGAGGATCCAACAAGTACGCATGACAAGCCATGCCATTGCCTGTCTGAAATCTTTTAAGTATCAGATATGCCAGATGTTTCAGCTATTAAAAACCAACCAACCAATCAAACAAAACCACCGTCACCGTTTTCCTGTGCTTTCAAATGATTTCTTCCTATTCCATGGCAATGTTAAGCACTTCAGTTATTTCTATCCATGGTGAGAGAAAAGCAGGAGATAGATCCATTACAAGTTTCTGCAACTGATTGAGCTACCCAGTTTTAAAATTGAGTTGATGTTACATGCTTGCTTCTGTTACTTATTTCTGAAACACCATCATTTCTCCTTGAGTAACGAGGTTACAAACACTTGTGTGCAATTTATCAGACAGGTTATGCCTTCATGATTTCAAGTAAAGGAGTTAGCTCATCTCAAGAAATTAACAGCTTTCACATGAAAATTGCCAGGGCTGGGATGACATGCAGTAGCTGAACACGTGTATGTTCCCATCCTCTTGCAATGTAAAGAAAATGGGTTAGCTTAAGCCATCGTTGTTCTCAGTACTGATGAGCGACATCTATTTCTTCTTCACAGATGAGACTAGAATTCTCAATCATACTCTCGCATCATGATTAAATTCTAATATGAATGCATTTCATTCCCATGAATATGCTTTAAACTAACTTTAATATCCCTGTTCTCTTAATTATCACAGCAAAGTACAATCTCCCCTCTATCTAGGACTGAGAATCAGTTTCTGTTTAAAGGTCAACCATTCTAAGTAGCCTAGAATCTGCACAACTATTAGACTTCACTGTGGTTTGGAGAAGGGAGGAACAGACAGAATTACTGATCCAGATGTGGTATCATTTAAGAAAGTCAAACCGAATGAATACACGCTAAGAACCACCGTTCTTACGCCTATCTTCAGTCTGATCTTAGACAGTAAAGAGAGAGCTTATCAAGGGAAGAAATATCAAAAGTTTTATTAAAAGAAGAGATAGCTTTTCTGAACTGCTGCAGGAAATCCTCTCCCCATGCCCCCAAAAATGTATACATGTATTTCCTGAAAACCTGATTTCAGGGGACCTTTGGGAAACTAGGACCTTAAACCTCTGCTACATCCAGTCACACACTAATTTTGAATGCCAGTTCTGTCATGTGTCAGAGAAAGCTCTTTGCATGTTGTTACTGTTCACTTCAGTCAGGGGAGGCAGAAGATAATCACACTGAGAGGTGTGGAAAGAAAAAAAGAGATCTACTCTATAGGCCTTAATTGAGTTGGTCATTTTGGATGTCAGATTAGACACATAAATTTGTGAAACTGGATACAGAAGAGTAAAATTAGATGTATATTTCAATATCTTGACTTTGTTTAGAAGTATCTTTCCATATAAACAATCATTAAAGAGCACCATGCAACTAAGCAAGCAAGTAATGCAGAAAGTATGAATCCTAATCTCAAGAGCTATTACAAGCAACCTGAACAATTATTTCAATTATCCCAGCTTGCTATGTTTTTTAAAGAGAAAAAATAATAGTTTTGTCTACGTGTGCTGTAAATGGAATCTGAAGGTAAACAGAGAAAGAAATAAAGAGTAAAGAAACTGATGAAGAACTGAATTTAAAACTCCATTGTAAGGCTGGTCTTCTGTTCTGAATGGCTCACCAATGGCTCTGAGGGAAGTTTAACTCTGCAAATATATGACACGGTCTAAAATATTCACTTACATCCTTGATGGCAAATATGAATCCATCCTCCCATGTATTCCACACCGAAAGACTCACAAAGGTACAAAGGCAAAACTTCCCACTCTATGAGCATTCAAAATGCCCTTATGGGTTCTGCTGAGTGACTAACTCTCACGACTTACTCTTGGGCACGGTTCTCTCTCTGTGGAGAATCAATACCCAAATCAGTCTGTAAGGTGAGGAGCTGCACAGAGAAGAAAAGAACTTCGCTTATCTGGGGACCTCATGCCATGAGAGACTCCTCTGCCTCTCCTCAGCTGCCACCAATCCCAACTAACAAAACACCTAGAGCTCATAAATTATGAAAATAATTTAAAACAATGAGATTTAAAAATAAATCCACCATCCTTCTACTTGACTTTTGGACTTTGAAATTTCAAAATCTTAGTTTTTGTTACGTGAGTAGAATTAGAAATCTTTACTCATAATCTATAATTATGAATAGGATTCGTTCATATTTCCCTGACTCACAGGACCTATGAATATGGGGAAAAGAAGTGGCATATTCTTTGACTTTAAATTTGGAGGAAATAAATATTTGACCATGGGTTTAGTATGGAAAGATCCATGTAAAATAACAGAGTAAAATCCATTATTCACTGCAGTTCATGAAATGAATGCTGAAGCATTTTTTAGAATGATCAACTTGTATAGATTAGTGGTTTTGTTCAGGCTTTCCTTTCAGAAGAACCAGACTCTGTGCTGCTTTTATTTTTTTTTGTTGATGATTATACATAATTCCCCATTTTGAAATTAGCTGTTTCTAGGTTTAGATCCTGGAACAGGATCCAAAATCACTGGGTCTTAACAGAAGAATCCAGGATATGAAACTCAAAAATGGACCAAGTGTTACTACTACTTAATGTTCCATTTTTACTGGATAACAACCTTTTGTTGAAATAAAGTTAGGGTAGTCTTCCAACCCCCATAACCAGAAGAACATCAACTTCAGAGAGCAGCTAGAATAAAACCATTACTTCAGGAGATGCTATGCAGGCATGGGCCAGCTTCCAAATTAATCTCTGGTGTAAATTTCAAGTAGCCCCATTGACTTCTGCTAACTCCACTGGAGTTCCTGCTGGAGTGAAACCAGGGTGAGGTCAGAATCTGGCAGCTCGTTATTGAAAGTTGTCCACGTCACATGCTGACTGCTTTCTAAAAGTAATGCTACTGTGAGAAGGTTGGCTGTGTTTAGTCCAAAATACACACTGTCTGTCTGCTGTAAGCTTCGTGATGGAGGCTGTTTGTAACTTCATACGGCTGTTTGTAACTTCATACTTAAAATTTGAAGTGAGGCTTAAACGTGCTTTTCAACATTTGTCAACCAGAATAGTAATCCCAAATGTGCACTGCAACCTTCATTTTGCTCTCCAGTCCCTAAACAATTATGAAATATGTTGCCGAGCCTTTTTTTTTTACACACTATATGTGATGTATCACTGTTTTTTACTGTGAACCACCTTCACCTGCCTATTGCTGGAACAAGATCAGATTACAGCAATAGGGCAAGCTGATTCCAAAACATCTATTTGCTATCATGATTTACAGACTGACTGAAAACCAAATTGACCTTAGTGTAAAACAATGCAGTTTAAAGAATGACTTAAGATCAATTAATTTGAAAGGACTACAGGGATCGTTCTGCTGCTTAGGGACTGCCAGCTGCTCCGTTTTGCCTTGTGCCAAACCCCCACAGGAGTCTTCTTTAAAATTGGTAACCGAGGGAAAGGAGTAGCAGAAGGGAAGGAAGCATAAAAAGATTTACACCTGACATTTCTATCCCACATGATAGATTCTTTTTTTGCTGAAAAAAGTGCTATTGAGGGTGATCTCCAGGCCAGGGCTAGCCAGCGTGCCTAGGAAAGAGTCAGAGCAAGCGTTACCACAATGCAAGAACTTGGACCATTGCTAAATGCTCAATTTTTCAGTAATACTAATAATTGAAAATGAGTGCTAAACACTGTCTCTGCACTGTTAGAAGTCAATATCTTTTCTGGAAAAAAAAACCACAGTAGAAACAATGTCTGCTTTCTCTCCTGGAACACTCCACAGAATGACACCATGCACACTACCCAGTGTGTGAATAACACTTTTATAGTGTTTATTTCCTATTTCATCTGATTCTCTGCCTTTAAGAGTAGAGATGCATGCATATACACTTTTATTGTTTCTTTTGATACAAAGTGTTAAACTGAAACAAACACCTAGTTGTGCCTTACTGTTACATATGGTCTATATTTGATAGAAACTGATTCAGAGGCAATACCTGTTCCTACAGCGGACATCCTAATCCACTTATTCTGTTTTCCAGTAGGCTTCTATCAGTCTCCACTGTTTTCCAAGCATGTTTTCCATGAAAAAGACAAATAAAAACCCACCAAGCCTGAATGTACTGTTGGAGAGGGAATGTGAACAAAGCTGTAGGCCACAAGTCTGAAATCTTACATAAAAGACAGTCTTTGGGGAGAGACATGCAGGACTTTTTCCAACACTGAAACATTCTGATAGTAATCCTAAGATTTAATTAACCAAGACCCATGACAGTGATAAAGGGATCTTCAAAGTAGCCAGTTTTCCCAGTACTGCAATATTATCTGTATAAGGATAACAGATGGATCTTTAAAGCCAGTATGATGGCTCTTGCTGCACTTCATGGCCCAGATTCTGCCCAGATCAAATTAAAATCCTACTGGGATGGTTCCTACTACCATAGCTGGATAGAAACTGGTAGAGGGAGAACAATGGATACTGACTAACCAAGAAGTCTCCTATTAATCTGTAAGTACCCATAAGTTCTTTTAATATTCTATAGATGGACCGTTCAGTGAATATACTTTCACATGCATATATGTACACAGGTGTAAAGCCTCTGAAAACCTGCAGACATGTTAAATGTGAAATTTTGACTCCACACATCATACAAGGTTTGACATTTTTCACTGTATCTTTGCATGAAAGGTAACAATTCCATACATATTCATTAATTTGGAAGCATCCAAAGTACATCTATTTAGAAATTGTGATCTCAATACAAATACTTTAACAGATTGTATTTTATGTATATATCCTTTTATGACATAAGGAACTACATTCAAACGTGGAAAAACTCTGCTCTGGGTAATTTGCATCCTTATGTCCTATTATAGATTTTCCTATTTGGATTTCCATCTGGTCTTCAATATCCTTCTGAGTTTATTACTTTAATGAGATCATCTTGGGTTTACATACCTATAATTTTATTACTATTTGGAATTAGCTTTACCTGCTTACCTATCCATAAACTCTTTAGTCTTACCTTCTCAGCATAACAATGAACAACGCTTGAGTAAAGCTACCACGGAATGAACAAAAGGACTAGAGGTGAAAGAGCCTTGTTCTGAAGAACCCCAAATTAGGAAGACAGAGTTCATGTCAACCTTTTTCTGAACCATTCATACCCTGTTCCTGAAAACAAAATTTGTAGTTTAGGGCTTACAGCCAAAGATTGCGATCCATGTCTGATGGATCTGCAATTTAATCTTTGCCACCTCCTTGTAATATAACCTTGAGCAAGCTAATGTGTTTGTGTCATTGGGAAGCTAAGAACAATATATCGGTAGGAATAATTTAATGCTTCTGCTTTGTGAACTTCATAGGAATTTGGGATAAAAACCTTGGCAAGGCATACAATCAAGACACACAATGTCTATCTGCGTTTATGCTTGCCTATGGAATGCAAGAGAGAGGACTGAAAGAGTTACCAAATCCAGTCCACTTTTCCTGCAGAGACAGGTCCTAATTTCACTTTCATAATGGTACCAGCTTCATCTAAGAGTAAGGTTTTACCCTTAAACTTTTTTTCTGAAAAACTAGTCTAGCACCTTTGAGTAATAAGGCACATCTTCCAATTTCCAGCCAACATCTGTTCAAGGCCAATTTATTCCCATTTACTCTTGAGCCAAGATTGCTCCTTCAGTAAAGTATCTGTTTTACCACCTTTGTGTTTGCACCTTGGAACAAAGTGATCATTTATCAACACACATTTTTCTTCGTATCAAGCTCTTTCTCTTTCCTGTCATAAAATAGTCTCTTAACACAACTGGTAGAATAATATCGTTCTCTGTTCCTAACACAATTCCAATTTGTCTTCTTAAATATTCATTACCAACACTGTGCATAAAATTCCAGACATGGCCACACCAGTTTAATTAGTCCGTGCTGTTTTATCTTCTTCAACATTTCATGTTGATGAGTCTCCAAATTACAGCAGAAATATTTAGTGCAAAGCTATGTGATTTTATTATCAGATAATCTTAGGTTTCATCTTATTTGTACTCTTTTATGATACTCCATTCATCCTTTGCACTGCAAATTCATCTATCTTCTGTATTTTACACTAACACCATTAAAGAAATCATAAAATACAATTTGTCCTAATAATGATCCTTGTTAGTTCTATTAACAACTAACTAACTAACAAAGTTCTATTGGCCTTTCAGGCCAATAGTGCCCTTCTAGCAAAGCCTGCTATTGTTAGCTAGATTCCTTTATGGTCCACTACCCCATAATTCTTTTATTAATCCTCATTTTCTAAGGTTCACCTAATAATTTCCTATGTGACACCATATTAAATGCTTTTCTGAAATCCTGACAGATTAAATCTAGCCTTGTTTGTACAAAGTTATTTGCTGCTTTTCTTTTTTTTGCGGTAAATCAGTTATCTTGTAAAGAGGGAGAGAACCTTAGCATGATCAACCTTAGTAAACCCATGATGCATTTCTCATTTAACCACTATATCCCTAATTATTCTTCCTTTCAAAATTTGTTCATAGATTTTGCATGCACTCTAGGTCAGCCTCCTTTACATTCCAAGTCTTGTCTATATTAAAATCCTCTAGCTCTTCATTCCAGTTGACTTCACTAATTAGTTTTTTTAATCTCTCAGTCTTCCCTTTTCAAAATTAAAGTCTTTAACTAGAGAACCATTTTTGTTTATTCTTCCATTTAATTTAAACCGAATAAACTCATGAACATTCAGTCTGTTCTCTATAACTTCTATAATATTTTGCTGAAAATAAGTTCAAAAGACAATCGTCTCTTCTTGGTCTGTTGACTATCTGATGACGAAAGGAGTATAATTGGAACTTACAGCTATTAGTAAGGATAGGCTATAGCTGCATGTTTACAATATTCCACTGTGACCAAACTTACTACAGTTGTTATACCACCCCGTCATATCACAGAATCATACAATGGTTTAGGTTGGACAGGACCTTAAAGATCGAGTTCCAGCCCCTCCGCCGTGTGCAGGGACACTTCCCACTAGACCAGGTTGCTCAAAGCCCCATCCAGCCTGGCCTTGAACACCTCCAGGGAAGGGGCATCCACAGCTTCTCTGGGCAATCTCTTCCAGTGCCTCACCACTGTCACAGTGAAAAATTTCTTCCTAACATCCAGTCTAAATCTCCCCTCCTTCAGTTTGAAACCATTACCCCTCGTCCTATCATTACACTGCCTGATAAATAGTCCCTCCCCAGCTTTCCTGTAGGCCCCCCTGAGGTACTGGAAGACTGCTATAATTTCTCCTCAGAGTCTTTGCTTCTCCAGGCTGAACAACTCTCTCAGCCTGTCCTCATAGCATAGGTGCTCCAGCCCTCTGTTCATCTTCGTGCCCCTCCGCTGGACCCGTTCCAATAGGTCCATGCCTTTCTTACGCTGGGGGCTCCAGAGCTGGACACAGTACTCCAGGTGGGTCTCACCAGAGTAGAGTAGAGTAGAGTAGAGTAGAGTAGAGTAGAGTAGAGTAGAGTAGAGGGGGAGAATTACCTCCATCGCCCTGCTGGCCATGCTTCTTTTGATGCAGCCCAGGATGCAGTTGGTTTTCTGGGCTGCGAGCGCATATTGCTGGCTCATGTTGAGCTTCTCATCCACCAGCACCCCCAAGTCCTTCTCCTCAGGGCTGCTCTCAATCCATTTGCTGCCCAGCCTGTATTTGTGCTTGAAATTGCCCGGACCCACATGCAGGACCTTGCACTTGGCCTTGTTGAACTTCATGAGGTTTGCATGGGCTCACCTCTCAAGCCTGTACAGGTCCCTCTGGATGCCATCCCTTCTCTCCAGTGTGTCAACCCTGCCACACAGCTTGGTGTTATCAGCAAACTTGCTGAGGGTGCACTCAATCCCATTGTCCATTTCCCTGACAAAGATGTTGAATAGCACTGGTATATGGCAGAGCTTCTGCTCTGTGTCCCAGTGTGACCAGGAAATCCTACAGAAGAGTCATAATATAATCCAAACAGGACCTCCTATCATACTGCCAGCAATAGGTTTTAACAGAACCATATTCTCTATCCTGGTTTCTGTCATTTCTCTGATGTGTCATGCTATTGCACAACCCTTGTCCTTTTATGTCTACTGATCTCATTCAGTGTTAGTTATTTCTTTCCATGCCCACTCCATCATCTTCTGGTATTTCTTCATCCATTAATGCCACATCTTATATATGACATTAAAATAAACCCTGAAAATGACATGATTTTTTTTCTTTAAACTTATTTCCTGATATGAAGCAACAAATTCTGAGCCCTGTGTTTATTTTCATGTGCTTATAATGCTTTCGACATTCTTCCCCAGGAACTAGAGGGATTTAACAGACTGCAAAAAAAAAAAAAAAAAAAGATGTTTCCATTGCTGTTTTTCTTACCTCAACATGGTAAAGTGTTATTTTCTTGTAGTGCAATTCCATTGTTACATCATTTATATAGAGGTAAATGAGGTACCAAAGAAAACAGCATGGTAAAACTAAAGTGTATATTTGCTAGAGTCACAAATCCCTTTCTTGGCTGACAGTTATGGTTTTATCATCAATTTGTACCCTTTTGTATCAGAAGTATTCATATCTTGCAGAACTACAGATGAGGTGTTCTTTAAAATAAGGCATGTTTAGTAGTAGGCACTGAAAAATGCCTAACTTAAAACTTATTCCCTAGGTGCAAAGAAGAATCTTAGTAAATAGGAATTATAGTTCATGTCCACAACAGATCTTTTCCATCAATAATATAGATAAAACCACAGCACAACGTGTGGTGTTTACATCATATATTATGTCTATTATTCTCTAAATAAGATGGAGCTAACTTTTTTCTTGATTTTTGTCTGACTATGCTCATTTTGTCTCTTAAAACAAGGTAGGAATTTTCTCTTCAAGCGTATGTACATTTCAGGACAATTACTATCCATATAACAATATTCTGATATGCATGGGCATCTCTAAACAATACTGATATAGGAGGAAATGAAATAACTCTATTTTTCAAATAACATTATTAAGAAATAAATATAAAATTAATGGTATGGACTTTGACTAAAAAGTACCATGGGCTTCACACGAAACCTGACTTCTTTATTTTCTCAAAAAACCTGATCTCTTATTAAACTCTCGTTGAAGTCAGTGGATGCTGCTGTTTCATAAGGACAACTTATCCTTGCTGATAACTTCATTTCAACTGAAGGAGTTCATTTAGTGGCCAGCCCAGCCCAAACCACGACGGCATGTGACACTTAGACTTTGATCTTATTTTTATTATAGTATAGTGTCATTTCACTAGATTCTTCTCATACAAAATACATTAAAGTACGGATTGTTATAAGTAGGCATACTAAATTACTGTTTTGAATCATAGTTTTACTCAATCACTTCACTTTCAACAAATGTATTTTTGAAGAAATAGATAGTCATTGCAAATAAGCTGCTTTTGTTATGCTCAGAAAGCCTCCTGTGCCCTAAACTTTCAGCAGTCACACTGACCCACAATGCCTGAAAAGGAGTCATCCAGCCGACATGACTCCGAGACATCCTTGGTTTCAACAAAAAGCTGTCCCAACTCTCCGCAGATGTCTTTCAAAGATATTTCATAAGCTGTTTCTTAAAAACCCACAACTTTTCTGAACTGGATAGTACTTATTATATAGCGAAAAGCAAATATGAGATTGTTCTTGTGGTGCTGCTGAACTTTACAACTATACAGAATCTTAGAACTCTATTGAATCTTTCACAGGTAAATGAGCTGAGAAAGGAGCTTGTGAAGGAGGGAAAGGTGCTTGCGTCTGTACTTCCCTCCCAGCTGGACTGTTTACTTAGTCTATCAGCAACAACTAGTCTCTCCCAGAATAGTCATGAAATGTTATATTTAATCTCTGTTGTCTTGAAGGGCCCTTAACATTATCCCCACGGTGATGGCCCCTGTGAGGGCATTGGGGTGCGATGTTTCTCCCACACTGCAGTGCAAGCAGCAGCTCGAGGAAGGTACACTGCCAGCTGTGTCCTCCAGCTCTGTCTTTGGAGGATCAAGGACCACTTCCTGAAGAAAGGCAGTGGTGAACTGCAGCACCTTGGTGCCAAGAATCAGGATGTGTTTTCGAAAAATGCTTCACAAAAGCCCACCCGAGAAGAGGTTCAGTTTCAGGCTTTCTCCTGGGGCAATCTGACAGGGGGCCTGGGGGCCTAGAGCCCTCAGTGCTGTAACTTCCAAGGCCCTGTCCTGCCCACCACTCCAGATCCGTGGACAATACTCTACCTTAGGAAATCGTACAGCTTTACCGATCCAAAATGTAGACAAATGAAGGGAAACGTGAAAGAACAGGCTTGGGTACAGTTTTCCAGTTCACCATGCAGTGGTTTAATTATTAAATCTAAATAAGTGAAGTACAGAAAATAAATTTTAAAGATGATAAGGAAGCCTGAGCAATGGCAGGTTTTCAGGAGCATTTCTTGGGGCAGTTAAGGTTTTTTTGGGGGGGGGATTGTCATATAGCAAATATATTCATAATGTCTTGCATTGTTTCAGACAGTGCAAATGCAGGGGGATAAAAATGCATCTGTGGGTTCATGCCATTCAGCTTTGCAATGTGAATTGCAAATAGTATGTTATTTGTTATCAGGCACGGGACTGATTAACTGTATGGACTTGGCAATGATCCAAATTTATAAAATAGGGATAATGTCTACTTTAAATGGACTTCAGAAAGCCTTACTGGAGAACATTTAAGAAACAAATCCAAAAGCAGCTGAAAATATTTTTGAAAAGTACATTGCTATTATTGAAACCACTAAAGAATTGCAATATACCTGACAAATAAGTAATAAGTTTCTTTTCATCTGGATACGTAACGTGGAAGTGCCCAAACGTTTTTCAGAAGATGCCTGCTTCTGAATACAGCTTGTCTTGGAGCAACCACTTTGAATATCGATAAAAAGCAAATCTTCTTGACAAAGAGCTGAGTGCTAAAGTAAGGGGGAAACCATATGCAAAACAGTAACAGAAGTAAGAGAGTAGTGGATAGCAGAAGTGTGCAGAGTACAGCATGGAAGATGGTATGAGTGAAATAAACTTTCACGGATCTACCATAATGCTGTATTTTATTTAAAATAATCAGATTATTTAAAGTGCAAGTTAGTAGTCTGATACAGAACAAATACCTTGTAAAAAACTTCTGAGAATTTAACAAAAACCTGAAGCATCAAGGTCTGAGATACTACTTACACCGAGTGAAATAAACAATTGCGATCACTCGGCATATAATAATCTTCATATTCGTACTTTGCAAATGTCACCAAGGACACCTGATTGTTCCCACGAGGAAAGTCTGTACCAGTAAGTAATTGATTACCAGCACAACAATTTCATAATTTCTAGGCCATTTATCTGGGAAATCAAAACAGATCAGCAAACAATATGCTTCCCTAAATAGAGTTATTTTATTTTTCACTGAAAGAGGTTTCCACTCAATTATTACAGCTACTTTGGTTAGCCTGTTTTTTGTTGGTTTGTGGTTTTTTTTCCCCAGCAAAATTAAGAATAATAAATGGTGACTTACAAACAATTTATAAACTCTTATTTAGGTACATTAATTTAAGTCTTTTCTTTAGTGACTCATCCTTCTCAGTAGAAGAAAAATAGGTCACGAATACAGTAGTCCTGCATTTGAGACCTGTTGCTAACATAACTGCTTTATAACAGGAAAAGAAATATTTGCTATTAAAAAAACCCAAAGCCCAAACCCAAACCCAAACAAAAATCAAAAAAACCCACCCTAGAAATATCACTGAGGTACATTATTGGTATATTGTATTGTAAATAATAACCTCCTCCTCTCCCCCACCCACCCATCTCTTTCTCCCCAAAACACCCAAACCACAACTAAACAAAAATCCCCTAATTCAAAATTTCGTCTGCTTAAAGAACACGATATCTTTCCCTGAAAGACAACTATGTAAGAATAAGAGCCTCAGGGCAGATTTTGATCTTACTAACACCAGTATAAATGATGTCTCACTTTCTTGACTTCAGCAGATTTTCAGTTAACTGAGATCAGAATAAGATCTAAAACACGTCTGGTTTGGGCTGCGATGACCAGCCAGATGCTGCAGTTCTCTGTGCAGACGATATTTGAGCACCAGCACAGGTTGTGCACAGAGGTGGGGAGTCTCCATCCTTGGAGATATTCAAAGCCATCTGGACATTGTCCTGGCAGCATGTGTGGCCCTGCTTGAGCAGGGTTGTTGGACCTGATGACCTCCAGAGGTCCCTTCCAAACTCAACCATTCTGTGATGCTGTAATGACTGCTTATGGATTTCCTGCTCAGTCAGTGCTATCCCGTCATTAGAGACAGACCTAAAGAGATTCCACTTCTTAGCCTGAATAACTATGGAAATGCTACAAAGGGAAACCCTCATATTGGTTTCCATTCTCTGGGAAAGTAAAGAGACCTCTACCCCTACAATCCCTGTCAAGACTTTCTTGAGTTCTAGCTGGTGACGTTGAACCACCAGTCAAAATAAGTGCTTTTCACTTCCAAAGGCAAAAAAACCCCACAGGCAAATATTCTGTTTCTGTGTCCTTTTGCTGTGGGGCTGCCACCTGTGAATGCAAGGTGTTTAGCCTGGTTTCCTAAGGAAGTGAGGCTTGTGCCATCTGCCTGCTATCCCCTCCTCACCCAACAAAGAGCTTTTAAAGCCATTTCTAATTTTACCAATGTCAAATGGAGATAGTTAGGTGTCAAAAATAATGTTTGAACACTGGCAGCTGGGCAGCCAGACCAAACAGGTAGGGCTAAAGTGGAGCTCAACATTTTCCATCCCTTTGGCCTGCTTGTTGGTCCATCAGCTCCATTTACTGACTGGTGCACAGCTGTCCCCAAACTGCCCCAGCCCTGGGCATTTTTCATCTATGTATCTGAGTGTACTGGGAGTCATGTCAAGGGTCTGTAAGAACTAATGGCATTGGAAAAGTAAATATGGAAAAAGGGGGACAGGGGTGTCTAGACTGGCAGTAGACAGAGTGGGCATACATCCAGAGCAAATCAGACTTTTTATACTCTATTGCTCTGATGAACAACTTGTTTACTTCTTATCTCCCAGGCAGTACATGTATATACTGATCCATGCTTATTCCTCATAAGAAGCCAATATTTTCTAAATGCTGTGTCTTAAAATGAAGGATAGCTCCTAACGCCAGTCGCAGTTAGCCAATACTGCAGTACAGGCTGCGGTATTGAAACAACTGAAGAAAAAGGGAGGCTTTGGAGATCATTCATTTCCTTAACACCTGCTTCCCCTTGCTTACATCTTGCACTTTAGCCCAGAAGCTCTTTGCTTCAGATGATGTACATTTAAGCATTACGATGAGTTGAGACATTTGGGGTGATGGGAAAAGGTCAAGCAAATCCAGTTCTCCTCTTTTAATGTGCAACTCAAACGTCGCCTTGGTCACTATTGTCCTTGTTAGCGTGAGGTATCATGGAATCATTACACAGGATGAAATTCTGGCTTATTTTGATGGAGAATGGAAGGAACTAGGGATCTAAACCCTAGGATTTTAGGCGGTTATGGCATGGTATGTTCGTAAGTGGATAAAGTAAGATAGTGCTGATAAATGTACATCTAAATCCCAGAGAAAGACACAGGCCAGAAAAGGTTTTTAAAATGCTATGTCTTCCATATTGAAAGAATGTAAAAAGGAGCAATATCCAAATATTAAAGTCTCCAAGACGTGTCTCACCCCGCCCCACCAGCCTTTCCTTGGTCCAATTCAAATAGCTGTGTAGAGGAGAAAAGAAGAAAAAAAGAAGGGAGAGAATTAATCAAAGAAACTCAGAAAAGTGAGAACATTCCCATCAGCTTCTGCTTTTATCCCTGGAGACACCCTTTCACCCATTCACCAATCCAAGTGTTAAAAGAATTTGCTCTAATACTTTATTATCACAATCAGCTTTTCCATCATAACCTGTTTTTTTCTTGTTTGTTTTCTCAGTGTGAAGCCACAGCAAGGTTTGCGCTTAGTTTACAATTGACCTACCCTTTTTGAACATGCCCAGACAAGAGGAAACTGGTTTCTCTGGAAACAGGAGCTACGTGAAATCTTTTAGTACTTGTATTCGTTTAAAGCTGTTCACACACATGCAACAATAAGGCACCAGACCTTCAGCACGTGATTCAAATTTACCAGGCAAGGTAATGAAGGAGAACACTGCCAGTGACACACCAGGCTGGTAAAATGAATTGGTACAATTCGAATATGAACAAAAGAAAAATCCCAGCACATAAACAGCTTACTCTATGAATAAAATCTCTTGGTGGTCATAATAATAAAGCAAGTTGCAGGAACAATCTTGAAGACATTTATAATGTGCATCATGGAGATGTAACGTGATCTTTTTGACGGTATGGAGGCAGCATGGCCACATATACTGAGAGCCACTTTATGGAGAACAACACATTAGTCCCTGCTGGGACTAATAAAACTAGTTCAAAATATTCAAGCCAAGCTGAAGGCTTCCTAAGTTCCCATTAACTCTGTTTTTCACTTTCAAAGAGTGCAGTGTGAGACTGACAGTCTATCTTGGATACAGCAGACACGGGTGAAGGCAATATCGATATTTGCAGTCCTGTTTGTGCTTTCAAGGCAGAACAGAGACATCAGAAGTAAAACACATCCCAGTTTCTCAGGCACTGCCATTCACAAGGTGGTCTTAACCGAAACCTCTGCTTAAGGTGCTTTAGGACTGCGAATAGCAGTGGCTGAGGAATTAGCATAGGCGTATTGCTCTTGCTTCCGTTGCTGTTGGGATAATAACCTTTAACAAAGTTGTGGGCAGAAAGCAAAGACGGTTACATCTTAATTTATGTCTGCTAGATTTAAAAAAAAACCTGTCAGAGCTCAGTTTCCTCACTTCCTTAGCATTTTTCAGCAGATAGCAAGTTTCCTGACTTTGCTGGCATTTCCCAGAAAATTCCAACACATTTGGATGTGCTTAAATCTCATTGTTCCTAAATTGCCTATGATCAAGAATATTCGAAGATCTTTATGGTGCCTTCACACTTAAATGAGAACAGCAGAACAGTGCATGGCAGGGAA
The DNA here is from genome assembly GCA_947846985.1 of Fratercula arctica. NCBI lineage: Eukaryota > Metazoa > Chordata > Aves > Charadriiformes > Alcidae > Fratercula > Fratercula arctica. Next base: position 202,117,337 of record CANTUZ010000001.1, read on the forward strand.
AAAGAGGTAATGAAGTTATGCTTCCCCACATTTTTCCACGGAGAGATTCCAGTGGGGAAGGAAAGCTACAGATTTTGAATAGACTGGGCAGAAAAAATCATATTTTAATCAGTGAAGAAAAAACCAAAGTATTTAGTGGTCAGGTATTTTAACTATGGTGACAGAACTGGATTTTATGTTTTTAGGAGGAAGCAAATATTAGTTAGGAATTAGGATATCGGCGTGGAAGTGGATGACAACTAGGGAGAAAGAGGAAAACAATCAGAAGTTATGTCCATCATCTGATACAGAGAAACAGAGAGAACACCGTTATTCAGACACACACAAACACATACACATCCACTTTCATACACATACTTCTATATAAAATGGCAAACAAACAAGGTTCCAAGGTCTTAGGTGAACGCTGCTTACGAAGAAAGATCTTTCTCTAGTAGTAATGACTCACTTTGTGTTTCAATGGGGAAAACTATTATAACAATACCACAAAAACTTCAAACTGAGTGGAGGGACACTGAAATGAGAATGTCTGTAAGAAGAAACAACCACTCATCCCAACTGTTGCAGAATCCATTTGAGAACAGAGAACAGGATCAGCTCAGTTTAGCTTTGTTTGCCAGATTCTTAAAACATATTAACATCTCTTGATGAATTAGGTTGAATTCTGATGAAATTCAAGCTATCCTTAGTCGTTATAAGAATATGCATCAGTCTGAAACATATTCAAAAGGTTCTTGGGTTTTTAGGGTAGAAGTAAGGCAATTACCTTACTTAAGTAGAAAAGATTAGAACTAGGATAGCTGTTGGCAAGCCTACTAGTTTAGAGTGAGATTTTCTTGAGCCAGGGCCAGATTACAGACTGTTTTAGCATTGCTAGTAGATTTCCAACACGGAGGGAGGTGTTGACAATCACAGCTGATCAGAGTCACAGTTACTTTCCACCATTTTTTCACTAACCAAGGAAGGCATGTAATTACCGGCAGTTTCTCCACTGCTTTCAGGGCGTATGTTTGCAAAGTGGCCTCAATATAGTCAAAGCACAGGCACAAATCTGAAATGAGGCAGTGGCCTGAGGACTCAAAAAAGTCAGTGTCAGTTGTCTTCGCCTCTGTGGGCAAGAAATCAGGTTATTTGACATTAATAACAATATGTATTCTTTTTTTTTTTCTTTTCCTTTTTCAGATGGCAGCATAGTTTACCATCACAGTCCAGGCAATTCTGAAGATTATGCCCTGCACACCTACTATTAACGAACTCTCACTTTTTGGAGAATTTAGGAGCTAAATCCAGGAAGGCATTAACCTGAGACAAAGCCAAAGAGATATGGGGGAAGAAAAGCTCAGAATCACCTAGCCACTCTCATGGGAGAAACATACAGCAAAGGTGATCAGGGTCTTGAATTAGTGGATGGCAATGGATAGATGATCATTCTCACTGTTTTAGACAAACAACGACAAGACAGCAAAGGGAACTGAAAAAATCCTGAGTTACATTTACAAAGAAATGTAATCCTTACATTTTCAGTCTCTGGGTGACTTTATCCAAAATAAATCAAATAAATTAAGAAAGTCCTCAAAAACTAATGAAGAAGAAGAAATAATTAGTTTTTAATAACACAGCCAGTAGTCAAATAGGATGTCATGGCAGTACCTCTTGTGTAAAAGTCTACATCACAGCACAGTGATGTTCTGCTCATCCAAGGTGTTTTGTGAATAGAACTTAAAAAAAGATCACTATTAAAATCATAAAGCTCTGAAGAAAGCAGAATATCAAATTTGTTCTATTGAGTTTTGTTTATATTTTCTGAACTCAAAATATTCATGCATGTCCAAAGGATATGGAACTGGATTATTTAATTTCTCTTAAAGCAACATCCTTTGAGATGGAGAAACAAATGATTTTTTTTGTTGCATTCTATAGTAAACTGAACAATCTTTAATTGATCTGGTACATATTATATCCTTCCAAGACTATATTTATCTATGTTATATTATAAATTTGAAGAGTACACAAAGTCTTTGAAACTCTTTAGTGGAATGGGCATCATTAAAAAAGTGTCCTTAAAATGCGATCATGAGGTAGAAATGGAATAAGAAATAGAAAAGTAAGCAAAGATTCTATATCCTTGTATTGCATTGCTTCTCATCAAAATTAAAACTGAATTTGTTCTGCAGTACAAACCATGCTTGTTGTTTTCAGTCCTACTGGTTCTCAGCTTACTGACTTTGAGAGATTTTAATAAACCACAAGAGAAATGGACACCCCAAGAACTCCACACACAAAACAAAAGAATTTAAAAAATAAAGTATTTTTTTAAATTGAAAACCAGAGTGAGATTTGCCACATCCTAGTTTTTTGTGATAAAATTTTGATGAGAAGTTTGTATTTGTTCTGAGAAATGCAGCTGTGCTTTGGAACACAAGTTTTCCACTGATGCCTGGAGTGACCAGGACAGATAAGAGACAAGCACTGTGGCTACCTTAGAAATAAGACAGAATGTTTTAATGGCCACAGATAGTATTTATGGCTCAGTGCATTCAGATATGCCATGAAGCTCATGTTGGAAGGTGAGAAGTGATCAGTGAAGAAAACCATTATTCCTTTACTCGTATTCCAGTCCCATCAAAACACAGGCGGTATTTACGACACATCTCATCATTTGGCATCTCCCAGGCTTGCCGTGCAGTTGTATGGCCCTTCTCCTGTTTTGAGATGTCCCCAGCCTGCTGGTGAGCTGTGCAGGGACGCGAGGCCGTGGAGGCAGACAAGGCTAGAGGACGGCACTGCTGGTGGAGGCTGTCCTGCAGCATGACCCGCTCTCCAAAACAAGCCCCACTGAAAAGCATGCTGTCACAGAGCACAGCATGTACTGCATTTTCTCCATCACGCAACTCAATTTATCCTGGTTTCTCAAGCAGTCAGGCCAAAAAAATGCTAGAGACTGGCACATACTCAGGCTCTCACATATTCATTGCATTCTCCCATGCCTAATCCTGACACAAATGCTTAATTCTGCAGCCCTTGCAGAGCCTCTATACTTTAATGGTGTATGCAGAGTCAAGCTCGTGGATGGGCCCTTGCGGGATTGCAGATTTTTGCGCTATTGATATTTCATCTGAAACATGGGAGATGCTAATTGCCAGCTTTGCAGTTTTCCCCTGGTGGCCATACTAAAAATATGTTGCGTATTGAAACTCGCAATGTAGCTGTGGCAAAAAATCTTACAGCAAACAATCCCAGCAAGGAATCAAAATTCCGGTTCTGTGCAGCAAACATTTTCCACAGGTCTATACATTTTAGTCTATACAACAGAAAAATCTTATATTTATTAAATCTCTACAAAACAGTAAAACATACTCGTCTGTCTTTCTTTTCCTCTTCCCCTTATTTGCCAGTATATATTAGAACTCCCTGAAAAGCTTAAAAGCAAACAATGTGACTTTCTTAATCAAGATAAATGCTGTAAAACAGCCATTAACAGATAGAAATACAAGTGGAAATCAATCAGATTAAAAAAAATTTGGTTTTATAACCATTCATAATACTGAAATCAGACATTTAAGTTTCAGAATCAATTAAAATACTTTGCAAATATAGTATTATAGAGAACAGATTCAAATTCTTTCAATTATTAATAATGCCATTTTTTTATTTCTCTGACTTGGATGGCTTTTGCTCTGAAGCCGGTGTTAGTGCCTGCTTGGCACTGTAGCAGAAGATTCATGAATCCTCCAGCCGAGGTCTGAGCAGGTCACCAGGAGTCATTCACTTCGCCTTTAAACTTTGAGGCACGTAGAGCAAAACCACACAAAGCTCAGAGGGTATCTGGAGGCCAGAAAGCTAAATACACACGCTGCCAGGCTGATTTCCAGTGGAGAACAGAGCTGGTACCATTTTTGTAATGCTCTTCCTAACCTCGGAGCGTTGATGCTGCTGCACAGCGCTACCTCCCTGAAGTGAATGAGCACCATTCCTGGTAATTATGCAGCCCTTCAATCCACTTACTCTTAACTTTCCTTTCCACTGTGCTATATTTGACACAAAATGTTTAATCAGGTTCATTTATCATGACTGGAACAGCCTGACTCATTCCCCATTTATAATTAGAAAGGATTTCATCTAATAAATGCTGAGTGCTCTCAGCTACCAAAGCCAATGAATAAGGAGTTTGCCCAGCACCATGCAAGGCCGAGGGTACGTAAACCTATTTCACATGGAATTAGAAAAATATCAGATTTCTACAGAATATTTTAAAAGTTTAAGGCAGTTAAATGTTATTTAGGTCCCGTGTATGAGTTCTCAGCCTGGAAATATGGAGCCAACAGGAAATCATTCACCTTTCTGCCTTGGTCACCCCATACATAAAATGGTGATAGTGAGGGTTTTCTTCCTTTCTTAAGTACTTACAGGGAAGCCTAATTACTCATTTTCTGTCTGTAGAATATTAAATAACAAGTTATTTCCTAAACAGCTAATATCTTGAACTTGTAAGAAGAAAACCATAAATTTAATGAAAACTTAACCTACAAAGAACAAGTTAAAAAAAACCAACAAAACCCTATAGTCCAACGGTCAAAATTAAACAATGAGAGATTTAAATGTTCAAAGAAACGAGAGTGGAGACACAGAAAGCTGGCCTTCTTTATGTCTAAAGCCACCCTGCACTTTTTGTATGTTTTCTTGCAATTATGATGCTGTGTTTGCCCTATATAATAACCCTGAGCAGTGCAGATTGCTTTAACCCAACTGAGACAAGACAGATCATTAACAATTGCCAATTAATTTAAACACTGCATGGTCAGCCCTGAAAAAACTATGCCACTGTTCCCTAGAATGGAGAGTCCTCATCAGTTCCTATTGTAAAATGAGAGAAAGAGAACTAGAGAGAAAAAGAAAAGCATAAAAGAATAATGCAAGGAACAGTGGGTGAATAATAATTAATGAAATGTCACCACTGCTGTATTCTCTCTCCCTGAAGGCCTTTACTAGGGAGGGAAAGAACTTGAATTGCATGTGCTAAATTCTGAATTTGTGTGAATTGGAATTTGGCAGCTGATGATGGTTAAATTAGCTGAATATCTTCTGTGCTGGTAGACATTTAACATAGATGGAGCCATAGCTTTAGCAATAAATCTTGTAAAACAGGAGACAGTCTGTAAGAATTCATATAATGAAAGCACAAGTTTATACAATGTAAATACCTATGAAGACAATAAAATGAAGCACATATGCTGGGAGGGCGAATTCTTCCTGCTAAGGCTTTTATTTCTTGGATACTTTCAAGGAGTTTAGGCACTTCCTGAAAGATGATTGCTTTACTAAATACCAAATAATTACCTAAATTTGGTATTTGATCTGACTTAATGCATCAGTTAAATGCTTAAAACTAGGTAGGGTGAATACAGGCCATACTATTTAATTCGTAGACTCCAAAGCAGGTTAAGTTAGAAAATAAATATCTTGTTATGAAGAGACCGTTAGTTTTAAGGTATTGTTAAATCTACTATTTAACCTTTTTTTATTTTATTTTCATAAATTAAATGCAGCTTTATATAGTCATTTTCACTGACTGATATTCTGACAAGTCATTTATACCCTGCTCTTAAGTTGTTACAGTTATGTCCCCTTCTTTAACTGACTCTCTGACCATAATAACTTCTCCCCCACCTATGGCTTCTTAGAAATTCTTGATCTTCACTTCAAAAGATCAGTGTTTCATTATTGCCTCCACCCAGGACAATTACCCATCCATTTCTGTCTTCGTTTCTCCCACTTTATCTTCCCTTTGCTTTTTTCCAACTATTATGCATTGAACGCTTTTGCTGCCCTCCCTCGCTGCTGGCCCCTCGCCTCACCAAAGTCAGTCAAATCTCTCTTTCCTAATTCTCAGTACAAGTCTTTCATGTCTATTGCATTGAGTTCGAGAGGTAAAGAACAGAATTAAAACCCAGCAGCTAGACAGGTTAAGGTGTCTGCCAACCATTGTGCTACTTCCCAGCTCAGTGCTGCCCTGTGTTTGAGCAGTGCTTTCCATAAGTGACACCACCCTGAAGGGCCAACTTCATCCAACTCGTCCCATCCTAAGGAGTGTGATGCTGGTCACACGCTCTGCAGTGCTACCCGGCCCCACCCTCACATCCCGGGAGGGTCAATACATTGGGGACCACTAAGACTTCTTTCTGCAATCCCAAATCTTTCACCGAGAGTAAAACACAACAAAAACTTGCCTCTATACACTGCATACACTTGCTGTAAAGCAAATTATTCAAAAAAAGTATAGAACGGTTATCTGAATTTTTCATGTTAGTAAAAAACCCCATGCAATTCATAATTGATATAACAAATATGAATTATATACTGTAGGTCATTCCAGTTGACAAAGAAGATTTTAAATAATTTAAGACAGCAAATCTATGTATAGCCATTAGAACACACAAATTAGTCCCTCATTTGAATGCATTGCTCAGCCTTATAAAGCTCTACAAAACATTTGTAAAGAAATGGAAATATAAAACCTTGCAGATTTTCCCTTGCAATGAGCACCAAACAAGCAGGGACTTGAATTATAAGTGAGGGTGGTGACACATGCTAATGGATTTGTCATCAGGAGATAATGCAATGCCATTAACTCATCTAATTTCAGATTCTAAGAACTGCATGTCATGGTCGGTAACACAAGCTGCCTCAAGATCCCAGAAAAATAATCCAGAAGGAGAACAAGGATGGCTCATGGGTATATCTCACCTATGGTCAGCAATGTCTATTTTAACTTTGTTGGATTTCATGTTTAGTGAGTATCATATTCAAGAATGAGTAATTTGACTCACTAAGTCGTCTTAACTCTATTGGGAATGAATATGATTAGCTGCATCCTATCATTTTTGGATAATAAATATGCACGGGGAGGAAAGAAGGCTGATTTCTAAGTGTAGAAACTCAAAATGTTCAGAATTACAACAAAGTTTCAGATGAAAAAATTGTTTTTCTCACAGCTCACACAAGTTTTCCTTTAGGTTGCATCTAAAACACAGTTCCGACAAACATTTAAGGAAAGGAATAATTGAATTAATATATATTCTCACTAAAATCAATAGTATTAAGCACAGGTAAAGAGCTGCTCTTCACACAATGAAACAAAAGATAATTTCCTCTTTAATATTTACCTTAATAGCATTATTGTTCATTTAATGTAAATATTAGAACAGTCTAGACCATAAATACATGCATAATATCGATTAAAACTTAAGCTACTATAAATGTACTCCAGAGGAATGTGTAACAATTTACAGCAGCTAAAGATCTTCCTCACTGATACCTCTACTATATGCTTATCTCTCTCTCTTAAATATGTAATTATGTACTTATCCAATGGACTGGAATGACTTGCAACAATTCTAGTCTATTGGATAAATGGGAGTTCAATTTAATATAAGACAAATAGAGCTTCTATAAATACCTTAACTTACTGTGTAAATGTGTTTACATCAGCTATCAGAAAATAAAAGTTGGTAGCATTACAAGAAGCAAAAAAAACCCAGGTATCCGTGTCTTTCTCTGGGCTTTCAAACAGAAAACTCCCACGTGTATAGTTCTGCTGACTCCCAGATGAGGTTCAGTGATAAAGTAAAACCAGTTTTAGGGTTCCTAGTACCAGATCAAAAATGCCAACACCATAAGGCACAAAGCTCTGATCCTGTATTAACACACATTGTCATTTCAAATGCGTCAAAATGCTTTTGATGGGTTAAGTTCTATTGGAAGGCTTTTTTTTTCCCAGATCAGGCATTGGCTGCCCAGGTATCTTTGTCTTTCTGCAAGTCTAACCTGTCTTAAAACCAGCATAAACTTAGTAGTGCTTGTTCTTGCTAGATCAGCAGAAATGCAGTTGTGTACCTGCTCTGGATCAAACATCAGCTGCCAGATGATCTGAGAGCGCATAAATCTGGCAGGAGGGAGCAAACAACCCTTCCTTGAAACCCCACTTGGAGAAGCTTAAACTGTGCACTTGAGCCATCCCACTCATCTCCACTGAGCTACCGACACGAAGTGCCAGCAGGCTCAGGTCTCACTGCGTACACAATGGCCAGCCTTAAAAAAAAAAAAACATAAAGAAAAAGTATTTTCCAAGAATTCCAAGAATTCCAAGCCATCATTTTCAAAAATTGTTACCAATTCCACACAATTGGTATGTACATTTTCAGACCACCTGTATGTGGGAATATTAAATTTAGCCCTGATTTCAGGTGTGCTTATCACCTCTCAAACTCGGTTTTTCCAATGTCTCAAAATTTTGTTACCCCTGGTTTCAAAATAACAAAATGGAGTTTGTTAGAATAAAGAAGTCTTAGAGTTTCCATTCCCATTTCAGATTTTACTCATTTGGTACCAACACATTAAGGAGAATATTGCCGAAAGTCAATATGAATAATCACATTCATTTTTAATTAATTAATACTTGGTTAAACACGATATCTGTAGGCACAAATATAGATCTGTATGTTTGCTGCTAATTATTGAAATCAGTCATTAGTGAAAGCAGATGTGCAGAAACCTTTTCGGCATATTTTTCTACTGTAATTTTCCTACTTTTATTTGCAAATGTCTTTTTTAGATTCAGTATGAAGAAAAACAACTTGAAACCAATGTCCAGCTTTAATAATAGCATGAGAAAGACTTATCTCTTTCCTCACTGTTTTTCACTGCCAATCTTCCAAGAATTATCTAAGCTACGGAAACTATCTGTTCATCTTTGGGAGTGGTCTATCAGTGCTGACATACAGAACAATGTATTAAAACCCAGAACCACCTAAAGCCAGGGTATATCTAAAATCTGGGTAAGGATATAATTCTTCTTAACTGTGCACATCAACACAGATGCAGAAAGCTTTGGAGTACTTTAGATGGCTGGAATCTGTGTAACACAAGCTCCACAGCTGCACGTGCCACCAAGACTACTCAGTAACCAAAGTCAATCCAAGTGTCAAATCTTGGTCTTGCCTAAACAACCATCTGGTCATTTCCAGATGAATATTCAAGGTTTGTAATGGATTTAGAGGCAGGGTGGGCTATCTTGGCTTCCTCAGTATACTGATACACTCTGCTGGTACCTGCTCTTTTCATGTATGTCTTAGAGCACACCATGGGAGGAAGAAGGCTGGAAAATTGGTGTGCCCAATCCAAGGAGAAATGGACGGGGAGACACTTGTACAGGTCATGATTAGAGCTGCTGAAGAGAAAGCAGCTGTGGGCTAAAAGGCACTAAAGGAGCTAAACTTCAGTCCAGCAGAGGCAGCTAGCACAAGAAAGAAAACACCAAGTCTTACTTTATAGACACCTGGAAAAGGGGACAGTGGAGTTTGGAGCACACAATGGGGATGTGGGAAAGGCTTTCTGATGGAAAGTTGACGGGCAGTTGGTAAAAGGGTACAGAGAAACTTTATGTCATTGGTTGAAGTGTCCTGTCTTCTGCACAAACTTATATGAACCTCCTTTAATTCTAACCCATGCAACTGACAAAAAAAGTGTCAGTGTCCTCCAAACCCTATTGTTTAATCAAACATTTTTAGATGGAAATAATATTGGTAGTAAGTGGAACCTCTTTCATACCCTTTGCCTGAGGCTGTTTAAAGTCACTTGATGTGTCATAACATGCTGTTTCAACTGAAGTAGGAAAAGGAAAAAGCTGTGTTTTTTTTTTAAATAGTTGAGTCTATATTACTTTCTCCAATATACAAGTCAGAATATCTTAAATTAAGTTACAATATAGGAGTTCAGGCCCTGGAGTAATCCAGCCTATAATTTTTCATAATACTGCATGGGATTCTCTGTGTAGTCATAGGATTTGGTTGCCTGTTCACATTTTAGTTTCTTTCTATAATAAAAGCCCAAGTTCCCCAAATAACCCACAAGGATCTATGAGTAGCTCCTTATGTAGCAGTGATAAGGAGACACAAGTAGTAGGTCTCCAAGTAGATCTTGTCAGGCAAACTTGGGCAGACAATAACCAACAAAACTCTCAGTCCTTCAGTGCTGGCATTACTGAAGCACTGACACGGGTCGTTAGAATATCCATATCTTCCAGGTTATGGAGGAAATGCTTCTAACACCACAAGGACTTGACAACTGCTGCAGTATTGTTTTCCAATTCACCTTCAATTTGAATTTTAGCAGAGCTATAAATACAATATGTAAGTTAAAACGTGCTGGAAAAATGAAAAGTTGATCACCTTTTGAAGGTCAGGTAATATTCCAGAAAAAGCAGCTTGCTAAAAAAGGGAATGTAGAGTAGATAATATACCAAAACAATCGCAAATAAGAATTTTGTGCAGCAAAACAAAGGTGATCTCCTCCTTAGTGTCTTCAGCTCTGAGTGCCACAAATGTATGCAGTTTTAAAATTCTCAGTTTGTTAAAGTGAATACAGTATTTTATGAAAGAAGGGCCTTGTTCATTTAAATCTTTGGTTTGTTCAACAAGGCCCTGGTTCTGCACTTGCCCACAAATGGATGGGCTTCTGCACCTGTAAGGACTTCTTAAGTCTTTAAAGAGGGATCCGATTAGGTGTAGGTTTCCTTAGAAATATCCACCATTTGGAGGACTGGAGCCCAAATGGGAACAAAACAGGATCACTGAAAATAGTGTAAATGTCACAATGTTGTAACATGAGTCTATCAGAACTTGCATTGCTGTTACACAAAAATACACTTTAAACCCCAAGATGGTATTTTATCACACAGCTCCTTCAATCACAGGCTTATTGAGACTACAGATGATTTTATGCTGTAGGCACCCGAGCACTAACAGACTGATAGAACTCATTAAAAAAGCGGTAGATACATTGCATAGAAATAAGCACTGAAATCAATTGGGATTGATTAGACCTTAAGATTACACAGAGATTGTTCACTCGTCTCACATAAGATACTGAACATCTGTGTGGCACTATTAAATGTGTGATTGCATATTATAAGTGTATAACCACTTTTCATCATTAGCTTCTGCTGGCCTACTTGTGAAATGTTGACCTAAATGACCAATTATTTCTCAGTTTGTCTTCATAAAAGTTATCGGTTCCTTCATTAAGGAGCATTTTCATTTAAGTAATGCTGTCTTGTAACAAATCTCCTTTTAAGAACCAAAGTTATTGAAAAATAAACTGGAAATTATGAGAATGGGTCAACACATCTGTGGGTATGTTTGGTGCTTCATAATATATTTTATTAATTACACACTTTCTTCAAGGAACATAATAATAATTATTCTAAATAAAACATAGAACACCATAGGAATATAATAAAGAAAAATTGCATTAAGTGTATCAAACAATTCAGACTTGCTAATGACAGCACCGTAGAAGACCCTAATGGGTCACACTTAATTATGAGTGAGTTCAATAATGAAAGCAGACAATTTAAATAATTACATAGAAAATGAAAGAAAATCTAGCTTTAAAGCACACATCACGTACACTGGAGCAAAACAGAAACAATTCACTGAAGACAAAGTTGAATGAACTCAAAGAATTTTTAATGACGTTTTTCCTTTTGCAGCTGAATTGAATGTCTCAACAAATCTTTCAAAAATCCACTCAAATGTTTTTGTCATGAAAAGGAATGATACATCATGAATCTGTTAAACATATCCTTCAGAAAGAGAAGGAACAAAAGTTTTATTTATGACAGCTATGGTGAACATTTTTCTTGAGACACTGTACCATTAGGAAGCTGTTAGTGTTTCTGTGCTTTCAGAACCATTCTATTTAGAGACAACAAAGTCTCTGAGTCATTTTCTCTGTGCATCTTTGCTTCTTGCCTCACCTAGTACATTATTTGGGACATTTTTATCTCTAGGAATATTGAGTGAAAATAGGTTTAATTCTGGAGGAATCTCCTTCCCTCCTGTAGCTTGCCTGTGGTTCATTTGCCATCTGATAATATTCTCTTTCTTAAGGTAATACTAAATCCCGTTCTACGTAATATGATGGTCTAAACATCGCCAGGAAATTAGGTGAGGAGGAAGATTTATTCTCAGAAACATTATCATTAGACAGAAAAAGAGGTATTGAGAAAGGAAGACAGTACCGGTGGTCTTTTCCCATTCCCCAAAAGATAAGGAATGTATTTACAGAGTTTTGGCCATACAGCTGAGGACCCGGCCCACAAAGAGACATGTTAGCTATTATAATCAGCTACATAATACATGCAGATACACTCAGTATCTCCCTGTCCACTTTTTTTTCCCCAAAGCACTATCTACTCTGCTGTTAATGGCCTCCCGTGACTCTCAGGTCCGTGGACCAGACGGTACGACTTTGTTGACCCAAGTTCTTTCAGTCCAACCCAGTCACCCCTGCTCCACAGTCTTTTGTGGCAGACATGGCCTTAAGCCCGAGGAACAGCATTTCCACCTTTAAAAGTCTGCAATTTTATGGAGCACCATTCCCTGTTCACCCTGTCCTATTAAGCGTGGGTGAATCAGAAAGAAAGTGATGTAACAAGCTACCAAGTTGGAAACTCTTTTTTAACAAGGCACTTTCCAAGTTTTCCACATGGTGTCAGTGGCTCCTCTCAGTTTTTTTCAAATCAAGAAGTTAGATTAATACATTTGCAAACTCATCTATGTTGTCACATTTCAGTTGTACATTGAGACTGTAAATACAAGTACAGGTAATATTTTAATCACTGATGCCTTGCACTCAAAAAACCTGTTATGTTTGCACTTTAAAGGAAGAATTTATTAGTCATGCTCTTTAAAAAAATGTAGTTGAGTAAGCACTTCTCCTTAGTGCCTAGCTTCTCCCTCTTAACCAGATCTCCTTATTTTTTAAGATAGGCAAACATGCAAAATAAAGAATATCCTTCTTTAATATAACCAGACTATCACTGAACAAACCCTACATCCAAAATACGATCCATTGACAAAAGTGCTACCCTTTTCACACACTCAAGAAGTTCAAAATAGATGTTTTACTTTAATTGCACTAAATCAATAGACTGTCCTGCGGAACTTTCTTATTGATTTATGACTCATGACATACATTACAGCCACGGCTATTTTTAGTGTCTCACTAAAAAGGCAGTACAACTGTGTTCACAGGCAGTGCAATAATATGTGCATCACAAAGGTTAAGCTTGAATTTTAGATTTACTGCTTATTAAAAATAAATTGCAGTAGGTTTCTTTATATTAAAAAAAAATGCAAGTTGCCTTTTTAAGATAGCATTTAAAGTATCATTCAGTGAATATATGTTGTGACTTTAATACTTGGGCTTTCGAGAACTTGTATGAAGAGAAGGACAAGAGGATTGTAACGTCATTTACTGCCCTGCCTGCGTATGGCACTGTGCTCTGGCAGCACACTAAGCCACCTAAGCAGTGTCCTGATGCCACGTTTTCCTGCTGGCAATGCCTAAGCACACTTTGTTCTAAGGACGGTCTGTTCCTGCATCAAGGGCCTGCCTGGCTATCTGGATGGACAGCACAACCAGTCTTAAGCACGGTCTTCGCATGTCCCTCAAAAAGCAGTTCAGCTATGCTGACTGTTACTCACATGCTAATAGCCTACATTTCTCTCCATAATCTTTATATACTCCCTATTGCTATAAAAAGAAGTAGTATTACTATAATACTCTATAGTATTTATATATTATCTTTATATGTATAAAATACTCCATGACCTTTACCCATAGACAGTAGTGACCTAAGAGAGCAGAGAGCAGTCACCAGAGAGCAGAGGAGGGAGACCAGATAAAACCTTACTTTTAACAGACTCTAGAGAATCCTGTGGAGACAGATTACAGATACAAATGCTAATGTTATAAATACGCTTCCTAATGCTTTTATTTCTCGTCTCACTTTTTTCTGTTCTGTCTAAGCAAGCTTCCAGTGAAATCTCTGAAATCAAATACGTATGGAGACACTTGCCTAGATTTACAAGAAGGACCTTTTTCTTAACCATAAAGCCCTTCTTATCCGTAAAGTTTGGAATGACCCGCCCAGTCAGCCATCACCAGCAAAGCAGATAAAATACGTCTTAAGATTTCTTTTTTGAAGACTGCAGAGCACAGAAAATCTGGCCAATGTATGGCAGGACGCAGGAGTCAAGCTGACACCCTGCCAGTTGCTTCTCCTGCGTCTTCGGGTTGTGCTTCCAGGAATAGCCCCGCTGGCCATAAGGGCATTTGTTCTTACATGCAATCCTCACGTCAGACTTCTGGTCCCTTAGCATGCCCAATGGCAGCACCTAACTCAAACAGGCACGGGCAGCTCCAGCTACACTAAAATACTAATAAACTACATGCTGACACTGTACCATCGGAAAAACTGAGAGGAGAATCAAGTGTTTCAGAACTCCGTAGTAACACTAATCTTGATTTTTAAAAGGCTAATGCACTCTGATTAGAGTGTTCTTGTATGCATAATATGTTCAAAACAAAACACATACCTTTGCAATTTCTGTAGCTCAAAATTATAACAGAGGAATCACCAGTACTACTTTTAGTGTACAGAAAGTGCTATTATGAAGTATAAATATAATCTATGCCTTTGATTCTCTGTGCAGTACATCACTTTTAAAAAATTTTTTTTAAATAAACTATCAGTCACTTTGCAAGAGCTCGGAGACATAGATTTATGAATTGATAACAGATCACAGACTATTTTTCTTCTAGGTTAGTGTTGGAAAATCACTTCTATTCATAGCCTGCACGAAAGGAATTAGTGGCCTCAATAAGTTACTGAAAAATCCATCCAGTGCTGAAAAGCCACTATTGCATCTATTATTATAATTAGCCTTACCCTTACAACTGACTGTCAGGCTGCACACGAAGAGGAATGTAGGGCCTGATCTAAAGCCAGGAGAGGAAACAGGGTGACAGTGGTACGTTTTCTGTACCGTATCAGTGACTAATATTTATGTTTAATGGCCACATTTTTCAAAAGTAAGCTATTAAAGGAAGGTTAGCGTGCCTCTACATTTTCTAAAATTCTGAGCATTCTCTAACTCCACAATCTAAAGAAAAAATCAGGAATTCCTTCAGGAAGGACTACTGATATTTAATTTGAAATATCTATTACTGCATAGTCAGAATGTTTCACTATTTTTTACTTTAGATTTTTTTTAAAGAAAGGAAATTTCTGAAAAGAAAAAATTAGATACATTATAAACTAGTATCTGCAATAATCCAGAACCATGGAAGGTGAGCTGTGCCCCACTGCTGTATCCCACCGCAGTGTTATCTTCTTTGTACATCAGTCTGAGGCTTAATTTTCCTCAGTCTCTCTGGGATATAGCTTGGCTTATGTCTTCTAAAAGAAAAGAATTACAAGGCAAAATCCAAAAGTTATAGATATTCCCAAAGGTTCCTGATGAAAGGAATAACTTTGTGAAAACTGAGTTGACATTGTAGTGTTGCAGTCTTTAAATCCATAACTCAGACCGATTGGTCAAGAGGTGGATACCACTACTATTAGTAGAGCTTTCAAATGAAAACGCTACATGCAACGGCATGAAATTACCTTCAGAGACCGAAATGCAAAATTAATGTATAAGGATAAATTAACTGTAAAAAGTCTGAAGTTATTCTCTCATGGAATGTCTATACAGCTCTATATATTTCATCATGTATATGATGATGACAACCTAGAAGAAAGGTACTAAAGCATGGGCAGGCAAGACAAGAAGACACCGCCTTGGAGAACTGTCAGTTATGAACCCTGAGTGAGTACAGAGTGAGGAAAAGGACAACTTGTAGAGGAAGAAAATGGGAGGTTACTACTACTTGTAGGAAACCACAGGCATTCAAGATGCAGGGTGGAAACTCCTGGCACTGGTATCTGCAGCGAGGGGAAGCAGGGCCGTGTCACTGGCAAGGAGCAAAAGTTGGAAAGGATACATTACACAGCTCAGAGCTCTAGGAGAAAGAAAGCAAAAATGTGTGGTCAATACTGTTTCTAGTTCGCTCAGTGCACCAAGAATGGAGCAACCTGAGAAATTTCTGATCCCAGGAATTAGAAATGGCTGTGCAATTACACTGTACAATATGCAGATCACCCCCTTTAACCAGAAATTTCCAAGTGAAGAAAGAGAAAATCTAAAGCTTTTCATAGGACACTTATGTGATGCTGGAGGATTCTTATATTTTTCTATCTTTTCTGAGGGTGAATGTATGAAAACTCATTTGAATTAAAATAAAATAACACATAATATCTTTTTCAGCTCATTACTCACAACCCGAAGTACACTAGCATAATAAAGAAGAGACCTAAGTCATTGTAATATCTTTTTTTTTTTTTTGGTGCAGCTTTGTACACTCACTGTGTACAGCAGGAAAAGCATTATTCTTGAGTGCATCCTAAGACAGCATCAATTTAGAATAGCACATACACAAGATATATAATTTTACATTCCTTCCATGTTTGCAAATGGAAGCAAAAGAAACACACCAAGGGAGAAAATGTGATTCATTAAACCCAGATCCTGTCTTAAAGTGCTCACAACTTGTGTAGTAGATCTTGCAGGCAGCGAAGGCTGCAACCTACCCCAGGACCTTGGGAAGGGAATAAAATCAAGGTCTCTGGAAACAGTCTTTCACCTCTTTGGAATGTATTTTCCAATTTTAACAGGCACAGCTCAGATTCACTGCAGAAAATATACCAGGACAGCACAAGTTTTCATATACAGTGAAAATACGAGCAAAATATCCTAGATTATAGATGTAGTTTCGTCTGCTTTAAGAACTGGTTTCTCTAAAGCTGGGGCTGGGGCGGGAAAGGAGGTATGTTTCAGTTCATTTGTGCTATAAAACAGGCTACTCAGGAGCTAATAATACAATGTGCCACTGCAGATCTTACAGTCAGATTATGACTTCCCCTTACGCATGGCTGAGCTGTTTCTCTCACAAGTGGTTCTCCACAAACAAAGACGGATGACTTGGAAAGACACTGGGCTTTGTGTTTATCTCAGATGAGCGTAAATCAGGAAAAACTACAGCGAAGTCAATGGGATTACTGTACTATAAAACAGATGGGAGAGCAGGACGCCGCTTCCTGCATGCAGCGTATAAAGTGGCATTTTAAAGCCACACTTTTAATTTGCCAATTTGTTTTGCTAATCTGGAATCATTTAATGATTTGCTTTTCCTCCCCTCTCCCAAGCATGACTCCGTGTCACCTTGCCTCCTTACTTTAAATGCCCTACAGTCTAATTTAGCATCACTGAAGCTTGGTTAGCTTCTGCCACTAAGCCAGCCTTGGCAAGCGGGGTGCCCGCAGCCTGGCCCCGTGGGCCGCACGCTCCCGCTGGCACTCCAGATGTGGCCGAACGCAGCGTCAGCAGCACAGAAAAATGCTTCTGTGTCCGGCCCCCCGCACAGCAGCAAGGCCGGCGAGCGGCAGAGGACCCTGTCATTACCTGCATGCGTTTCCCCTGTTGCCGTGGGTTCGCAGGGACTGCGGGAAGCCGCGCTGGAGCAACGACGGAGGGCTTTCAGTGAAGTGCATGGAGTGGCAAAGAGGGCTATGATACAACGGGCATTTCAAGTGGAGCGGAGAAAGAAAAATTGCATTTTCATATCAATGGCGTTTTAGAGAAAGGAAAGAGGCAAGAGAGACAAAGGAAAGAGGGCATATTTCTGCCTGGTTTTGAGCTTCCAGAAGAGGCTCCTCCAGTTAAAGATGTGGCACCTAAAAGAAAGCACCATCGTATTTTCTGCTAATTATCCCAGCGTGTGCGCTGCGCTGCTGCCTGCTCGCCTGAAGCGGCGTGATGGGCTGGCACCAGGGAAGCAAGCCTCAGCTTTAAACCGCCTTCAAATTGAGATGCAAAAAGTCCCTCATAAAGATATGCACAAATTCTACCAGAGGTTCTTAGGCCTAATAATGTTTGCTAATATACTAAGGAAAAATAATTCCCTCTGCTTTAGGGATTATCAGGTGAAATTCTGTACTTACAGATATGCATACAGTTGGACTACTTGATCAGAATGGTCCTTCCTAACTTCAAATATCTATGCAGATATCTCTCACCATCTGCCTAGAGTATATAGACAAAATAATGTATTTTCCTATCTTAAGATTCATTGATAAAACTTTGCAAACAGAAATTATTTAGTCTTTGAAAAATAATAAATATGTTGGAAAGCATCTGGTTTTAAAACCAGTAGGACAACGGATATTAAAGACTGTTTAAAGTTCTCAAAGAAGAGAAGAAATTTAAAAATACACCGTAGCTATATAGAATAATATTTAGAATAAATTATTTAGATGGCATTATAAGTTATTGACATGTTAACATATATCAGTGTGCATTCGTCTTATATTTTCTATAATATAAGACTCAGGAGATGAGTTTTGCAGGGAGTTAGAGGTACTCCAAGGGAGTGATATGCCTACCATCACATCCTGCCTTCATCTCCTCCTCCCCTTTTGCACCCAGAAGCATATTTGCATGGAGGGTGTGCAGTGAGCTTGAACTCACATCCCAGGCTCTGCGCTGGGACAGCCAAATGAGTCCTTCACTGCAAATCCCATTTTGGCAGTCATGGCATAGGCTTCCCAAGGGATTTATATCCTAAGTTTAAAAGCAATTGTACCTTCTGCAGAGCTAAAGACCATGCAATGCTTACTGATAGCGAATCGTGCATTGACATACTCAGTCATCTGAACATCGCATTGACATACTCAGTCATCTTGCAATTAGGATGGGGTGGGACTGGATAAGATACGACACAATAAGATAAGATGGGACAGGAATGGAATCAATAAGAGATGCTCCCAATTTCTGCCCATTCCTGTAACATGGTTGCGGAGCAATTGCAGAAGCTGCAGCAGTATCATCATCCAAATTTAAAAATTAAAAAGCTAAAGATTGGAACGTTTTCCTGGTCAGGCAGAAAATCTGGGCAATGCTAAAGACTGAGCCTAGCCCTCCAAGTTCTGCACCTGCATCCTTACCATCAACTGGCTGATTTCTAGAAGTACATTGTAGTGGAACAATCTTGTATGCTAAATATAATTTTGAATTTTGCATGAGACTTCAGAAAGACCTCTGCTGAGGTCTTGTGGTAGCATACTAGCATGGGCTTTTTTGAAAGGTGTATGTATTGAGGGGCTTTGTGGATTCTTTCTGGCCTCATGGGAAAGTACATGTGTCTCTGCAAATGAATGAACAATAAAATCTCAGCTGTACAAAGCAGTGGACAGGAACAATACTGCATTTCTCCCTAGGGAAGGACTACATGCTTTTTCTTTCTTTCTTTCTCTAATTTCTATAGGTTTGCAAATGCCTGTAAGCCCCATGAGTTCCTACTACAGCCTTTCTCAGCAACTGGTTTACCACTGAAGGAATCTGCAGCAGGAAGCGTTAGCTGAGTTGTAATGAATCCCCAAAGGCACAAATGACATATGCCACCATTTTCAGCATGTTTTTTTACACTGGGGAGAAAACAGTTGTCAAAAGCACTTATGAAAAGTAATTTTCCATCTGAGATTCCTGGGTTATGGGTAACTGGTCAAAATAGTTTCCCAGTAAAAAAATTTTCTTTGCATGAGACATGCATTCTCTGCCTGTTTCCTGAGAACTGAGACACAGTTTACTGAACTCCCTGCACACAAAATAATAACAAAACTATCATGACATTTCTCTTATTAGCTGATGCTAGCGATATATGGTCACTAAAGCTCAGCACACAGCAGAAGCAAAGCCACCTGTTGGGTTATTCCAGACTACCAGCCAGTTTGCCTTCCCCCTTAACCATCACCATAACTTTTTAATACTTTGCATGCAAACTGCATCCTGGGACCTCACGATGTATGGACACGTGCAATGGTCGCTGCCTTTGATGATCACACCTTCCTGCTTCCCCTTTCCCGAGCTATGGGCAACGGCTCACATGGCATCTTGCCCAGGGAGCTGGACGCGTGTGGAGGCTGCCGTGCCTGCCAAGCCTCAAAACAGCTTTGAAAGGAGAACTGGGGAGCCAGCCAGCACCCTGGGGCCTGCGGGCAGAGGTGGGCACAGCCAAAGGGGAAACAACCACCCGCGTGAGGCTGGGCTGTCTTCCTGGGAAGGAGCACGTGATAGCACAGGAATTGTGTTATAAAAAAAAGTTTCTGTTTGTGTTGAGGACAACATATGGCTTGGTAATTGCCTTCAAATCAACTCTTGACTTGGCAGGGTTTAGCTAAACCTAATCAGTCTTTTGGAGGTTAGGCCAAGAGCTGCTTAAATTTCACAGGCCATGTTGCATTTCACACGATACCTATTTATAAAATCCCAGCTACGTTTGTAAAGTTAGCATAGAAACAAAACTTCTGGAGAACAACCAACTTTACAGGAGCCATCTGTGTCCCTCCCCTCTTTAAACTCAGACCATAATTTCAGCAAGTTTCCTAGTTCGGTATGCACCCAGAATAAAACTCCAAAGTTGAAGGCCTACAAACTTTTGTTGGTGCTGCCTCACATCCAGGCTGACATTTGCAGAATTTTATCTAATGAGAGAAGCCAAATTCTGAAATTTTTACCAACAAGATGCAGGATTTCTGAAGCGATGCTGTTCCACGTTAGACTACTGGGCTGCGGAGTTTGCTCTATAATTATTCAATTCAAACTTGTTCTTGTGTACCTGGCATAAAAGAGAGAAACTCTTATGTATTCATCCAAACTTGTTCTAATCTACAGGCTAGAAGTTGTGCGCGGAGATGAATGCTGTTACCAGAGACACCGCGCTGAAGTCATTGCTCCCAAAAGATCTGACCGAGCAGTTATGTTTTAGACTGGGGTTTATGTACACATCATGCTTTTCCCAGCCATATTTGTCTGCTCTGTTTCCTTATTATAGTGGTGAGGTGAAATGTATAAGCATTCTGGCTTTGTGAGTACTTCACAGAACAAGACAGTAGGATTTTTGCATATCCCACTTTGCTGTCTGCCTGCAGTAACAAACGCACAGGGCAGTGAGGGAGGAAAACTGCTTATGTGCATGCACTTGCTGTCATGAAGAAAGTCGAGCAATGGTTTCCCGCAGTAACTAGAACTTGAAAAAACAAATAAACCATAAATCTGTTTAAAAATCAGCCCTGCAAGCTCATGCTCCTTCTGCAAACTGCTTGTTAGATCCCTGATGAACCCACTGAACAGCTTTTGGATTTTATGTACTGCAGCCCCTCTCCTAGGAAAAGGCAATTGAGGCAATTCTTTATAGCTCATCAGATGGCTGCATGATTTTCTGTTAAATAGACACAGTGCCCACCCCAGCTTCAGGGCGTTACCTCTATGACGCGATCAGCATCTGCATCTGATCTTTTTGAAGTCTATATGAGTTTTGTCACTCAAATTCTCTGCTGAAAGGATCAGCTCTCACAAGAACAAGAGACCAGAAGGGGGAATAGATTTCCCTTCCCAATTTGCCATCAAAACCAACAGGAAATGATTAGCTTCTGACAGCTTTGAACAGTTCAATAACTAGGCTGATTTGTTATTACTGCCTCTGTTCCTCCAAAAAGAGCGCTTTGCCTCTGCACCTTTTCCCTTTC
The DNA here is from genome assembly GCA_947846985.1 of Fratercula arctica. Classification (NCBI taxonomy): domain Eukaryota; kingdom Metazoa; phylum Chordata; class Aves; order Charadriiformes; family Alcidae; genus Fratercula; species Fratercula arctica. The sequence goes on from CANTUZ010000001.1 coordinate 202,138,866, forward strand.
CTTTTCTTTCTGTAGTCGAGTAAGTAAGCAAATGAGGAAAATAAGCCTTAAGTATGAATGTCTGATCTTCAGTGTCAATAGTCCTGCCAGCACATATTTATCTACTGCATTGTGTTGGCATTTATCCATTAGAGAGCATTAAGGAAGAGAACTATGCAAGCCTGGGGAATACTAACTCCACAGGCAGCCGGACCTGTTCATCCATGAGACGGGCGATGGCCATTAGAGACCTGCCTCAGGTGAGGAGCATCATTCCGCTGGGCTCTCCGTGCCCCGTGTGCTGCTTCGCATGGACCTCCAGACAGTTGGCGTCTCTTCGCCATGCCCGTGCAGCTCGCAGCTGTTAAACAGGAATGCAATGGCCTTTCCTTCTGTGACTTTTTGGGCATCTTGTCCCCCAGCTCCTCTTCCCCTTGATTATGTCTGAAACCCAAAGCTAAGCTGTCTGTGATATCTCCAAAGCACCTCTTACGTCGTCAGGTGATGTTCAGTGGAAGGACTGCCTCAGTATCTCCAGCAGAGAGGGAATGGATGTGTGCACAACGGAAAGACTATTAACCAATTTCTGAGGTTTTGCAGCCTCACTAAATAGAGTCATATTCTCAGCTGCAGAGCCTACATGAACGCTTCAGCCACACTGGCTAATGCAAATTTCCTCTAGGCCACTGTCCTTCCTGCCCGATAGATCTCAATGGCTATGAATAGCTAATGTATTCCACAGGAGCAGCCACAGGAAAATAAACTAATTTAAACACTAGTAAGGACTCCAAAGAAAGAAATCCAGCCAACAAGGCAGCAATTCAGACCTCATTCTTCTGTTCTCCAGCACTGCACACTCACCCCTGAATCTACTCCACCATCCCACATGCACCTAAGGCCAGAAGGGACGGACTTCTTTCAGCTCTCCTCATATTCTAACTTAGTATTAATTGGTTTTGCTCTTCCCCCCCCCCCCCCACCCCCCCCCCCTTCCTGGAACAGTGCTCTAGCATAATTCTGCCATATACCAATCTATATCTTGCTATTTAAAGTTTTCATTTAGGGAAGACTGTATGGAAATATTCACTATTGCTCCACAATCACAATTTTTAAGTTAGTATTTTATTACAGGTTAGGAGAACAGGGTGCCTTTAAAAATCATTTTGCATTTCCCAGTCTTGCTGACTTGCTGAGTTTTCCAGCCTGAGATCTGATGAATCAATATTACATTATTATTACTAGCACCTACAAAAACATAATTAGAGTGCTAAATATTATTCCAATGCTTTGAAAAATCTCATATCAGTTTCAATCATCTGCCAGCTCATGAGAAGGAGGTGGTGACTTATGGGGAGAGCAGAAAAAGCAGCAAATTTCTCAGAGTAGCTTGGAACGATTCATGGGAGAGCAGCAGTGGGAATTGCAGGGCTCACAAATGATGATCAACAGACAGTCTTGAGAGTGAAGTCTTTTGTGCAGCCACGGGATGTCTACATCAGCTGTGTGAGGTCACGAAGCAGAGCGTGAAGACTGGGTCATGGGCTGAAAATGGTGCAAAGCCCATTGGAGAGATCCCATGGACAGACTGTACCAGTAAGCAGCAAGGACAGGCAGTGTAAAGCTTGCTGAGTCCAGAAACTAGCTTGGAGTTGCTAGATAGGTAGGTTGGATATGAGGCATTCAAGGAAAGTGTGCTGTTGGCCCAGTGTGCCTTTGCAGCCATATGAGGCCAGTCTGCAGAAGCTAAACTCCCACAGATTTTCACAAATATTGCTGAAAGATTTTGCAAGACCTATTTCCTCAGCCATTCGTCCCTTTGGGATGTTTGAATACCTGTAAAAATGCCACCAGTCAGTGCTGATTGGAGACTCGCTGCAGTCTGTTGGAGCCGCTGCAGCCAACGTGTTGGGGCTGGTGTTTGCTTTGGTTATTATCATCGCTGACTTCCACACATGAAACAGTGTGAGCTGTTTCTGAGTTTAATTTCCCCCACTGTTTCCACATGCCTGCAGATGAGTGGGATGGTGGCCTGCTTTCCTCATTGCTGGAAAGGAGATGGTAATCCTTCCCTCGGCTGAATGTAAACTGACACTGCATGAAAAGCCTCCCCTCCAGCATGAAGCATCCCTCGGTGCATTAAATTAAGAGACTGGCCCTAAACAGGCAGTGTTGACCTTTCTATGCTCTCATACTGTCCTGCCTTTGAGAAACATGCCTTTTTCCCTTTCTCTACCTTTTTTTCCTAATCTTTGTTGTTTCTTTCTCCTTAAGCATCTTTTTACAGGGGGGTTGAGGTGGTGAGTGCTACTGTCTACTCCAGATCCAGCTTCTCTGAGTTAGGCACAGGAGCTTCAGGCAAAGGTTCAGCTTCCTATGAAAAACACATATTCTAGAAGTGCTGCATTTGGTATTGTGGATTTTCTCTTTTCCAAAGTTGATGTTTAATACAGAAATTTTGGGTTTGGTTTGGTGGTGGTTTTTTTGTTTGGGTTTTTTTTGGTTTTGTTTTGGTTTTTTTTTTTTTTTTTCCCAGCTAGCTTTGGAGAGAAAATGCCTGGGAAGTTTTGGTTTTGGCTCTGGAGCCTGAATCTTCCTAATCCTACACCACAGGTCCTCAAATATGTTGCCAGGCTTAAATGCTAATTTCAGATAGCAGCAAATCGTGGCAGGGCTTCGTGTGGATCCCTGAGCGTGGGACTATCTGACTTAGCAGACTTTACAGAGAAGAAAGAAGTACCCTAATCACCGAGACCAGACCAGTGGACTGGAGCTGCCTTGCAGACAGCTGGCTGCAGGATGGAAATGTTTGCGAGACGTAGCATATAAATGCCACAGGAACAGAGCTGGGCCAAAAATTATTGATGCTTTATGAAAGTTGAAGGAAATTTCCATACCAGAACCCAAGAATAAGGAACTAGAGACCCCAAAGTCGGCCAGGGAGGTTTTCGGAGCATCAAGGAGCTTGTCCCCACTCAGCCCTATGTAGTGCAGCACAGTGATCAGCCAGAGCTGCTCTCACCCCAGCAGCATTGCTCTGCCCATCAGCCAGCATGGGCAGGCTTCACGTGCCAGCACACTCAAGCTAGGGATTTTTGTGCATGTTTGATCAGGGGCAACACTGAAGTGATACACTGGCCTACCTCTGTACGGATGTATTCTAAATTACTACCCAAGTTGAAGCAGCATCCCTAGAAACTAAGGGACGATCTGGCTCATGAACAATGCTTCGAGTGATCCCCTGCTTGCTGCAATTTTAAAATGCCTAGACTTCGAAATGTTGGCTATCACTGTAGTATTTTTATATGGGAAAAAATTGTAGGGTTGGCTTGTTTGTTTTTGGGAAGGTTCAGATTTCTGGTTTGTCAGCCTTGCAAGAGTCCCCTTAATAAACTCAAGACATCATTATCTACACAGGTTTTTTGTACAGGATGGGTAGAAGACAAACAAAACATTTGCAGGGTTCCTCCAGACCTGCTGTTTCCATAGGCTGTAATTGTTATTTTAATAGGTGTCCTACCAAGTTATTCTCTTTTAAAACAGACCTTTTGCTTCTCTTAACAAATAGGCTCCTGTCAAACACTAATCCAGGCATTTTTGAGAACTGAGATAGTGGCTGGTATTAATGACTAGACACTTCTTACTGCATCCTTGTGCTTTGTTCCTCATAGGATCTTTTCCCAAGCTGTAAAACGTGATGTCAGATTTAGTTTCTAAAGCCAGAAGAATAACACTAATAGACAGTAAATGGGTGTGAGTTGTCACATACGCCAGCGTTACACAGTTAGTGTTATGTCTCAATTAGCAGCGGGCTTGAAAATCAGTGGGAACAGACAGCATTTTTCCTGGTTTCTGTTGCAGTTCTTGAGCGGTACAGAAATTGAAAAAAGAGGTTTTGTTTACTGGTGAGGACAGAAACCTGGGACTGTAGTGCAGCCATGTCCCTGACCTGCCTGCTCAGTGTTTCTGGATACTTCTATGCCTCAGTTTATCCCCATGCACGTAGCTGAACACTAACACGTAGGTACCTCACAGAAGCAAAGCTGTGCCTGGTTCCTGATGGGAAAAGCCAGTGCGATTCTCTGGACCCCAGATGTTAGGTACATGGAAAGCATGACTGTGTCTGGGTATTGCTAAAATTAACGATGGTTCAGCTTCTGCTGGTCCCATTTTTCACGTGTTGGAGCATGTAAACGCCAACAGCACAGAAATCAGCTGGAGTTTTACCTCTGATTTCCAGGGGGACAGAACTGTGTTTTCTCAGTTGTTTTCCAAAGTACACAACAATCTCAGTCGCCTGCTGTCTAAGGCGATGCAACGGCTACCAGAGGGTACAGGGAAAGTGAAATTAAGTCAACAGTTCATCAGTTCACCCTGTTACAATGCGTTGGCAAAGACCTTCAGATGAGGTGGGGATGCTCTAACTCTTGTGGTGCTGTTCCTTTAAAGTACCTGAAACACATTTTCATACAGTTTACACAAACTGCCACACATAAAGATGACATGACTTGCTCTGTGACTTATCCTCTGGTGTCATTTCAATATTGGTACAAGACTTGAAGTCAGTGAAGTCATCAGGTACTAAGAAAATATGTATCTCATCTGAGAACAATATTTAAATCTGCTACTGAATCAGGGTTCATAGATACTTTTTAAACATTTCAGTATTTAGTTACTTTTAATCGCAGACACACTTCAAAAACTTTTACCAGCCATGTAGCATTTTCATCGACTAAATTCCAATTATATTAGTTAGGTAATTAACAGTCACTCTGTATAATGCATTGCACAATTTCTACACTTCCCTTTTATTCTCTGAAGTGTTGAGTAAGCCACAGACTAAAATGCATTTCCTTTGAGAAGCACGTGCATGCCACTGGTAAGGCTGGTGAAAGGGCCTCTAACATCTGAAAAGTTCACTTACATCATTCGAGGACAAAGGCAAAATGGTTGAAGTTAATAGTGGTGGAAATAAAGCTAATCCCCAAGAATGTATTTAATTATGTCATATTTAGGTCTGCTTGTGCTTGTTTATTTAACCATTATCTGAGATATTGAGGAAGTATTCATCAGGGCGTAAAGCAATGAGATAAACAGGGAGCGGCTATGCGTTGCCTATACACATGTATCCTCTTTTATGCACTTTTAAATGAATTGATAAACCCAAAGGTAAGCAGAGTAAGCACTACTGTACATCTTTCATATCTGACATCCTAGCAATGTGACCCCAAAATCAAGAGAAGCAGTTATATTAATAGAAATAAGGACCATGGACTAGTGATCTGTAGTTAAGCGGAGGAGTCACTCCGAAATCTAACAGTCTAGATTTGTCCTCACTTAACCCAATTCTAATTAAGCACACTAGAAATAACTGTTCAAATTATTCTTAAGCTTATCCACTTTACAGCTTTGTGTAAAAACTGATACCAACACCAAGTCAAAAAATAGCATATTTTCAGTATTCAGTGCTAAACTGAGAGCTGAACAGACCTCACATAAAAAAAAAAAAAAAAAAAAAAAAAAAAATCTTTTAGCAGAGAAAGCTTCATCCACAACTCACAACGTCAAAGGAAAGGCGCCTGGAGCCTTTGTTATACCCTTTGTACACTGCCTTTGAACTGCCTGTATTTACAAGACCACTGTAAATATATAGTGCACTGGTAGCATCAGTTGAGGCTGGGGAGTAACATGACATTTGTGTCTGGTGAATATGTGTTGTACCCGAGGCTGGGAGGGAGGTGCAAACTATCCGCAGTGTCTTGTAGAATCATAGAATGGTTTGGGTTGGAAGGGACCTTAAAGATTACCCAGTTCCAACCCCCCTGCCATGGGCAGGGACACCTCCCACTAGACCAGGCTGCTCAAAGCCCCATCCAGCCTGGCCTTGAACACTTCCAGGGATGAGGCATCCACAACTTCTCTGGGCAACCTGTTCCAGTGCCTCACCACTGTCACGGTGAAAAATTTCTTCTAATATCTAATCTAAATCTACCCTCTTCCAGTTTGAAATCGTTACCCCTCGTCCTATCATTACACTGCCTGATAAAGAGTCCCTCCTTATCTCTCCTGTAGGCCCCCTTTAGGTACTGGAAGACCATTAAAAGGTCTCTCCAGAGTCTTCTCTTGTCCAGGCTGAACAACCCTGACTCTCTCAGCCTGTCTTCACAGGGGAGGTGCTCCATTCCTCTGATCATCTTCGTGGCCTTCCTCCAGACCTGATCCAACTGGTCCATGTGCTTCTTATGTTGGGGGCTCCAGAGCTGGACGCAGTACTCCAGGTGGGGTCCCACCAGAGCGGAGCAGAGGGGCAGAACTACCTCCCTCGACCTGTTGCTTCCTTTGATGCAGCCCAGGATGCGGTTGGCTTTCTGGTCTGCGAGCGCACATTGTCGGCTCATATTGAGCTTCTCATCCGCCAGCACCCCCAAGTCCTTCTCCTCAGGGCTGCTTTCAATCCATCATACTGGTAGGATGATGGTAGTTTCCCCCGGAAACTCTAGTTTAAAGCCCTCTTCATGAGCTTGGCAAGCCTCTGACCGAAGACGCTCTTCCCCTTCTCTGACAAGTGGACCCCATCAGGCCCCAGTACACCAGGTTTCTCAAAGCGAGTCCCATGGTCTAAGTGGTTGAACCTCTGGCTGTGGAACCAGTCCTGTAGCGATTTGTTAATTTGCCAGATTCAATTGGCCCTATCAACTCCCTTCACTTTCACTGGGAGGACTGATGAAAAAACTACCTGCACCAAACTCCTGGTCACATCAAAGGGATGCAGATGCACTGCACTGGTGCAGGGAGGACCTATCTAGTTATTAGCTCAGTTGTTAGCCAGCGCTGTTCCAGAAGAAGTCCAGCTCCAGACTGGCCCTGGAAAGAGGTTCACTGGATTCATGCTGCACTGTAACCTAGGTAAGTCTTGCCAGGCACGATTTGGCTCTGTAATGAACTACCTCAGTGTCTCTTTTGCTGTTGCACAGTTAATCCACAAGGCAGATAATTCAGCCCTGCCTGAAATTTGATCATATGTACAAATTAAAAAAACTGGCAGGATGTGTCATTTTCCAGCCATTTTAGCACACAACATATAATTGATCTTTGCTGGAATTTTTCAACAGATACCAGTATCATTACGATGTCACTCCAGTTGGTAAATATACAGTCCAGTTAAATGTCCAGCTGGGTCACAGACATACCTCCACTTACCATCCTAAAAACCTGTGCTTTATTGCTGTTTGGAAAAACTAAATTACATTTTAGGGGAAAATAAAATGGTTACATTTCCCCCAATTTTCTTTGTAACTATCTCTCATTGTATTATCACCTCTTTTACAACCTATTTGTGTCAGCTTGCACAGCATGGAGAAAGCAAATGAGTGCTGCCAATAAAATATGCAAGCTTATCTGTTGAAGTCTTAAATCTTCCTCAGCTTTGAGAGCAGTTCATCTTCCAGCTCGTAAGGAAAAATAACTCTTTTCTCATTTGAGAGGCCCAAGGTATGTCCTTCCTTTAAAGTGAAAAATCGCAAACTCATTACTATCTCGCTGTATTCTTACTGTTGGTTTCTGTGCTCTCAGGCCACTGAAACATGAAATGATACCTTTGCCCTTAATAAGGTGCATCTACATTAACAACACCCCCATAACCACAGAGAAAATAGAGCGTTCATATACAACATAAAAAGTAACATTAAGTTAGAGATTTTTGGTTTAAAGAGATTTGGAAGTTAGTATGAGTAGTACTTCACATTTCTATCTGTTTATGCTCATAGATATGCATTTTTGAAAAAAAAAAAAAAAAAACAAAAAAACAAACCCTAAATGAGCATCATTACCTACAGTGTTACTGATACATAGACAATATATAAAAATATATATATAAATATATATATGCAATGACTTTCCCCGAGGTCACAAAACAAGTTAATTGGAGTAAAGGAAAGAGCGCTAGAGAATTCTGATCCGCTAATCCAGCACATGGTTCGAACTTTTTAGACAGTTTGAAAAGCAATCAGTACATTTGAGATGCTGGGTTTGGTTATTTTGATTTAAATTTTTGAGGGCAATATATTGAAAGAAGAAAGATGCTGCAAGGAGATTAACACCTTGGTACAATGCTTTACAAACATATGTTAGGTAATTCCTCGCTTTGAATGTGAATTCAGATACATCAATTAGATTTAAGTTCTCTTCTGGGTATTTTCAACACATTTAGTTTAGGCATAATTGGATTTTTACCCCTGAAACACTTAATCAAGGCTAAATCAAAGAAAAATCCTGTAAAATACAAAGAGAATAGTTTTCTGTTTGAAAAAGATCTGCCAGCTTTATTAAGTTGCCTTCATTTAGAGACTTACTTGTTTTTTTCTTTTATCCAATTAATGCATTAAATCACTTTGATGTGTTGCTTTTTAAATACACGGTATCTGCAGTTATATAAAGTACTAGACGCATCAGCACCATTCATTCTCCCAAACTGAGATAACACAGTGCTCATCTCAACAAGAGAGATGATTTTAAGGTGAGTTGATTATTCTCCCAGTGTTTAAACAAACCTTTCATCAGTTTTAGAGTTACACTGATGAAGTTGTTTTTTTTTTTTTCCCTTACAGAGCAATGATTTCTGTCATCAATTTAGCATGAGTCAAAGAGACCCTGAGTAAAAATGAATGGAGAGCAAGTCTCGTAAGATGAGCATATTTGAGAAGTGGAATCCTTTTCTTCCATCTTACACATCTTTTACAATAATGCAGAACAAGTTAACGTAAGTGAAATCTGAGTGCAATCTTGTTAAAAGTAAGCTCTCTTCTCCCTACCCTTGCACACCCAAAAGTGAATATTTATGGAACTTGCTATGCACCTGATAGAAGTGGCAGCATTCTCATGAAAACTGTAGACAAAAATAACCTGTGACTAGAATATGCAGCAACAAGCCCTTCAAAATGAGCTAACTGGTATTCATGTAAGATGGCCAACAAATCTTACCTGTGAGAAGCCATAATTCTTATTATTGCTAACAAAAATCTGGTCACTTTGGAAAAAATACATATTCATATATTTCATCCCTAATTTTTAAGCATGTTACATAGAAGGGCTGGCATCATTATCACTGTATGCATTTCATGGGCAAAAAATCAAAGGCATTAGAGACTTTGGTAGGATTATAGACTAGAGCACTATTCAAAAAGAAACCCAAACAAAGACAGAACTTGTCTCAGTCCCAGCCCAATCTCCAGTGCTGTCTTTGCCCCTAAAAAGCCAAGACACAGCTTGCTCAGCCCAACAGAGCACAGCCAAGTCACACCCCTGAGGGAAACAATACAAAGGACTTCTCTCAAAGTAACCCACCTTCGCCACAAACATTAATCCCTGTGTCCCCATTGGTATATTTGGGATCAGTGTAATTCCGATTTAGGTGGATGCACTCAACATAGTGTAACTTATTTGTATGGAAAGCTGGTGAGTTTTATCGCTATACAGCATCTATGTAAATACACGCTAACTCAGATTTTTACTGATATAACTACACAGGACACACGCGCACACAGGCTCCACAACCCATCTCGAGCAAATGTGGTGATGAAAACTCAAAAATTGGATGTGCTGCTCAACCTGTGCGTATCACCTATTGGGAGCTGCTCTTCCATCGAGGGGGCACGGCTTGGAGAAACTGTTGTATGTCATTGCCATGGCAACGCGGGATGCGGCTTCCAGGCATGACGCAATCTGATAGCCCCACTGCTCCCTCAACTCCTGTTCTGCCTGCAACTAAAAGCCATGCTGAGAAGGATTAGTACTTTCATTTCTTCAGCTGCATGGTTGAAGAAATGAAATGGGAAAAGCTGGGACAGCCTTAATACTTCATGAGAGGCTTTAGCCTTAAGTAAAACCTCTGCCTAAGGTTATATGAAAGGTTCAAGCAGGAATATTGGACATTTCCCAATGAATCTGAAAAAGATGTATCTCTAGATTTATACAAATTCTGTCACAAGCTATGGGTAAGTCTTTAAGGAAAAAAAAAAAAAAAAAGATTTATACAAAAACCAGCATCTTTTTTAGCCCAATAGAATGTATTTTGAAATCTTTTTCTGTCTGTCTGAGATACGCTTCCCCCTTTTGTAAGCCCTTTTGTGCATTCTGTACTCGATGTATTTGAAATATAAACTTGCTTTATGAGTGGCTCAGCTTGTGTCAGCACTTTCCCAGTGTAAACACAGAAAGCTTTATATTAATGTAGATTACAGTTAAAATAAAAGTGTCATTCTCAAACTCCCAAGTATGCCTTTTTTCATTATCTATATGAATCTTAATGAGAGCAGAATCACTATGTAAAACAACAATAAGAATGAACTGAGCAATCCCAGTGGTTCCCGTTGCTTCCCACCCTCTCTTTGGATTGAGCCGTGTTTCAGTTGACATGGTCTTATAGTTGAGGAACCCAAATATAATGCCCCATTAAGGACTTGGCGATTACACAAAGTTAGCATAGTGTAAAGCACTAGCCACTGTATCCCTCCCTTGTAATTTCTAAATTACTGAGTTAATCTTTAGGGATTTTTGTGATTTCAGCTTGTTTAGAAATGCCTGTCAAGAGCAGGAGCGGTTTCTACTTGTTCCCCCAGTTGCTTATTGACCTTTACAGATTTTGTTTTTACAATAACATTTTCTTTTCAGATTTGGTTTCTGTACTAACACCATCATCAGGTTAATGGGAAAAAATAATAATATCCTTCCTTTAGCAATTACACAGCTTCCTACTATGTCAATCTCTTTGTTATTTTCTAAACAAATGCACACCATTTTTCTTCATTATTTCTCCATTTACCACAAGCTGTGTCACAGGTCCTAACACTTTTCTTGGAGCGATTTGCTACCTCTTTTACTTCTGTTAATTTTGAATCAGCACTCACAAATGTGGGTGTACAATACTTGCATGCTTATCTTTTGGTTTCCTGTCATTTCGTCACACTTTCTTTACTGTGACTTACTCTGAACCAAAATTAATAACTGAATCATTCCTGGGACGTTGATGTTGTGAACACAGAGCCCCCTTAACACCCACCTTTGTGGGTATAAGATAGTTCAGCTGAACCTGGGGGGCGCAATGTGCTATTGGGAGAACAACAGTGCAGGGCTGGGCACAATCTATTTTACACGATCAGGGCAGAGGCGTTAAGTCTCTTTGGGGTGTCAAAATGTGGGTCTGCTGGACAGTAAGCTACCTGAGATGAAAAGCATGGTACATACTCCTCCTACACCACGTTACATGTGTGAAGAGTATTTAAACTTCTTTTTTAATTTACATCTCTAATACCAGATATAGAAATCTCCCAGGAATTTCTTCTGGGTGTTTACCAAAATGGCAGTTTTTGCAGAGCGTACCCAGATACACTCTGTTTCAAAATTCTTACGTGAAAAATGTGTTTCTCATTAAGAATTCTCTGGTCACTGTTGTACTTCTTGTATCCCTCAGCCATTTCTTCATAGGTAATACAACATTTCTTGCAGGAAGAAAAAAAACAACCAAGAGTGTTTCAGGAAGCTAAATATATTCTCCAACCAAATTTGAAATAAATGGATTTTCACTTTGGTTGTCTTCAGTGCTGTGGCCATAAAAGCTTGGCAGTAGCTTTTATATATACATTCTAAATCACTCGCGTCTTTCATCAAAGGCTAGGGCACCCAGTCATCCATAGGTGGCCATTTCTTGCTTCTCTTGTACCTGATTTTAGCCCGTGCTCCTGTCTGTCACTCTCCCCTTGTCACTTCAAAAGCAGCATCTCAGAGCATTTGGGAATATGGCTTTTTCTCAAGTGGCATCTCAGTATTGAGAGACACTTGTGAATACAGCTAAAAGTTACCACTTCACTACTGAGTTCAGTCTCTAATTTCTCTGCAGGCGATGCTGCCTGTAAACTGACAAGTGGTTTCAATTCTCCTTGACAGAAGGGTCTAGAGATGTAACAGCCCGGAGTCACACCAGCTCTTAATGGCCAAAGTAACACTATTTTAAAGAATCTGATAAAACAAATATTAAAGAAACAAAAGCTACCCTTACCTACATGGCATAGTCTTTTTATGTTATACAATCTATGACACAAACTGCAATTTTAAGAACAGGAAATATTACCTTTTTTTTGCCATGGGATTGTGTTTGCACAGTACCTAAACTGCTGTTACAAATGTAGCTTTTGTTTTCTGCCTGTCTGGATCTTTAAGTCCCACATTGATGTAAAACATGCTTTTGCAATTAATCTCTCTACCCTTTTTTTTTTAAAGAAAAAAAAAAACAAACCTGAAAATTACCAATTTGCTTCCTATCTTGTCAGCTCCAGGAGGAGATCAAAGGAAGATTGTTTATATGAAGAGTTGGGTGCTCTATAAACAAAAATTCTTTCTTCCTTGCTGTTTTCCGATACTCAAGAGACTATTCTAATAGTCTCATGAAACATTCATTTTAGTTGTTGACTATGGACTTTTTGAGATCCCTACAACAAAATGGTGTGGAAGGAATGGCCTGTGTTAACTTGATAAGAAAATCTTTTAATGGAATTCTCAAACAACCAAGGTCACAGAAAGATTAATTTAAGATAATGTTGAAATGTGGAAGCACAAAAATTAAAAAATGTAGTACGATGAAAGGGTTGTGACATAACTCCTTTTAAGTTAAACTCATGTGAGACTCAATGAAGAACACAGAAAACATCACAGTTAAAGGTGCTAAACCTAAAGAAATGTCATATATCCAGAACTGAGAGCACAGTAAATACAGCATGTTTATACATGAGGGTTGTTTTACTGATCCATCAGCACCACAGATACAACCAAGAGTTCAGACGAATATTTGGCATAATGGAAGTCTCACCATCGAGCCTTTTGAACAGCTTCACGATCTGCTCTCTTCTGTGGCACGTGCCTTCATGGAAGCACCAAGGATGCTGCATGTTTGCATTACCAAATTAGATTTGTTTGATACAAACTGGGTGTGTACTTGGGCAATCAAAGTTAAACCAGCCTCTATTGTGAACATTACTGATAAATTAAATTTACTTTTTAAACAGAAATGATTCTCCCCTCTATTGACCGACCCATCTAAAAGTTACCCGTTAGTTAATATATTATGACTATGACTTTAAAACAACAAATAAAAAGGAAAATAATTCAGTAGAGAGAAAATATGATCACGATGCAGCTAGACAGGTGGAAGAGTATAAAGCAGCAAATCTGGCTGCTGGAGGAGAGATTATTCTGCAAGTGTCTGTATTCAGGTCAGTGCAGGTGATACGCCAGTTAATTGGTGAATAGAGCACAGCACTGAGATCAATGAAAAACATTGATAACAAATGAGAACATAGTTGGTGTTCCAAACATTTAGTGTAGCAAAACTGATATGCTTATGCAAGAGATTACAGGATATAGTTGCCTGTGATTGCAGGGAGACTGAATTCAAAGGCCCAGGGATCTCTTCCAGTTCTACACTCCTGAAAAATGGTACAGGTATTTTAATTAAAAAGCAGAGATGTAATCTGAGATACAGTGTTAGGACTCAGGTAATTTCGACGGGTGGTCACTCTTTTGCTTCTCATTAACAGGAAATTATCAAATAATTTAATTTTTTATCCCTAGTACGCAGCAAGTTGTTGGGGGATACGGCGGGTCCGTAGACCCCTTGACAGAAGATACAGAGATTGCAGTGTATCCATAAGAAGGCCGCGAGTTGCGTCATGTAAGGACAATGTAACAAAAAGAGGGAAGAAGAAGACTGCCTCAGACAACGAGGAGAAACTAGGCTGTGAGAAAGCCGGATTTTGAGCAACGTAGACAGGATTTCGATAACCAATCACATTGTAGCTACGAGCGCGCGTGCTATGTAACCTAACCAATTGAAAGCGTAGAAAGAACGCGTGAACGGCGCGTGAACAAGAGATTAGATATATAAGAAAGCTAAGCTTGGAATGAAAAAAGAAGATCAACTTAACCCTTAAGGAGAGTCTTGTCGTTTGTCCGTCCCAACTGAAACGACACAAGTTCTTCAGGTTTCATCCGTATTATGCAAAAATAAGCAGAAAACTATAATTTTGTATATGAATATCTTTGAGTCTCTTGTTCCATTATGGATGGATATGTTATTTTAAATGCTTTAATACTGCGTGGTTTATACTTCTTAAAAAATAACCCTTGAACAATCCGCTTTTATGTTAAGTTTTCTACTGGAACAGTAGAAACCATTTGTACAGCTACAGAACACGTCAAATGCAGAACTGCATGTTCACAACCCTTTTAAGGTAGACACTGAATTTCTCATTATAAATGTGTACAAATGATACTAATCAAGATCTGTAGGACCTATTGCATTATAGATAATAAATAATAAGTTAATAGTTATCTTATAAGGGGAAAAAGGAATTATCTGTGAAGGACTTGCAAAGAGGGAGCAACTTTCATTATAAATAGTGCATGATATTACTTTAAAAAAATAAGGATGATGAGAGGATTAGGACTAATGGTCCTAGAATCGAACTCTTGTGATTATTTCCTGGAATATCCTCTGTTTGACACCACTACCTGGCGTGCAGAACGATAGTGTCTGAGGAAATAAAATTATTCACCTTTCTCGTGCGTATTGACTCTTAGCCTCTTGCGAGGCCGCCTGCGCCTGTGAGACACGGTCAGGTCGGCACCTCTGCAAGGTGCTGGCTGAAAGAGTTTCTGAGAGCTGCACTATCAGCCTTCTGACACACAGGCTCCTTCTCACCCTTTTCACCCTAAAGTCTCACCTCTTGCTGCCCTAAACATTCACTTTAATATAAACTCCAACACTGACTCTTCATTAACCACCATCTACACCTCTCCTCTGATAAACCCAGCAATTTAGTCATTATTCTGAACTGACAAAAAACCTTGCACCATCCTTAAAGTTATTGCATCTCTAACTGTGAAAACTGAGAAAAACTGGTAGCACCATTACAGAGACAACTAGCTCTTTTAATGGTTTTAATATGCATTTTCATGTTTTGGGAGCCATTCCTGACCATAGAATTTTAAAGTAAAATAAAAGGGTGAGTTTTATCTAAAGTAAGTTTTCTACAGTGTAACAGAAGGTTGAAAACATAATGATTTAACTTAATTTAGTATAATCGCAAAAGGAAGGCGATGCTTAATTCTAATCATCCGGATGCAAGTAAGTGCCAGCACTATGTCAGGAGAAGTTTACAGTGCCAACAATGTGGAACGAATTCGTCCCTCTGCTTGGGAGGAAGGGGTGAACCTGCTCTCTTCCACCGCTAGGATAATACCCCTGATTTTGGGTGAGTAACAGCAGATTTACACCACTGTGCCTGAGATCAGAGTCTGGCTCGTAATAAAGCTTCGATGTGTTTCAGGAGTGAAGACACTTCTTCTTCAGGGACTTTAAGATAAAGCACACATTTTAGAGCTTTATTCAGGCAGGTTTCATTCAGGCTGAGTTTCAAAGAACCTGAATGACAAAGTGCTAGAAGGTGACTTTCTATCAAAGAGCACACTGTTATCTCTTACTCTCATATAATAATATGCCAGGAAGCAGCAGGGATTATGAACCATTTCTCTCACAGTTTCCTCTCTGCCTTTTCTCACAAGTAGGGATGCCAGGTGGAGGCCTCAAAGATTGGGTCTTCCCATCTTCGCCCCCCCCCGACTCTTTCCTCCCTTGGTTCACCATGGTTTCCTCCATGGTTCACCAGGATGCCGAAAACCTGAAGATGATCTGGCTCCAAAAACAGACCTGATGGAGAGGAGCCCAGTAAAACACACCAGCCCCGGCGCCTCTTCTGGAGAAGGGAAGTGATGGATGTGGGACATGGATGTCTGACCGTGAGAGGGGAATGGCACGAGCACCATGAGCAAGGAGCAGCGCCTGGCATAGAAGGGAAGTGTCCCCCTGCCCTGAAAGCATCTCATACCTGGGGAAGGAAACTTTAACACTAGTTTAACTCTCCACATGCAGGCCCAAGGGACACCATCCTGCACACAATCATTTTTCTTTTCCTTTTGCAGACATTTTTCTCCCTACCTCTCAGCTCCCGTAAGGTGAAACTATCCATTTCTGTTCAGGTAGCGCGGTGGCATCTGGGTGTCAGCTTTCTGGCATTTGAGTTAAACAGTAACCATAAAGACGGGCTTGTGAGAGACACTAACTGTTCTTGATGTCAAGCCTTCCCACAATAGAGAATTGCTTTTAAATCATTTCTCTGAAGAATAAAATAGAATAGTTTCATGATAATTGTTTTATTTCCATGGAGAAGTGCAGGAAAAGCTGTAGGGCTTATATTCTTTACCATGACAGCTTGAGGATGCACATGAGGATTCCAGTTTCTGCTTTCACCCCTTTTAATTTTTCTTTCTCAGTTCTCTTAATTTTGTTTTTTTGTTGCCCTCTCTGTTTCTCTACAAATTCTTGCATTTCTTTTCCTTCTTGGAGCTTTACTCTCAGCTCCTCTCCATGCTCCTTCTTCCTCCATGTCGCTCACTCACAGCTTGTTAAACACGCTCTCTCCCATTGACCTCTCTGGTGCAGCGATAGCTGGTCACAACCCTTTGTAGACAACGGCCAATTCTCTCTTTCGGTGTGAAAGGTTCAAGCCAAGACTCAAGAACAGCCATTTCCAGAGAGGGTCAGCAATTCTAAGGAAAAACAGAAGCTGTCTCTAAAGAGATAACTGCACAGCACCCAAAGACAAAAAAAGCATTTGTTCATCAGCTTCTGTCAATTTTGATCCAATCTCCCCTCACACCTTTGGGAAGGGTGGGAGAACCCTAACAAGGATGAGCAAATAGGCAAACCAAAATCGTATGCGCACTGAGAAAATGAACTGGTATTTGAGAGGTGTGCCCACAGAAATTAGGGATAAATGTTCCTGTAACAGAAAAGGTGACTGGTAGAAGCACTACTATGATCGCAACAGAAGAGGTACATTCCATGTCAAATACTTTAATAGATTTTTTTGATAATAACTTCCTAAAAAAAGGGTTTCTTTTTTTTTCTTCTTCTTTTTTTTTTTTTTTTTTTTGGATTACAGTACTTTGCCTTTGCCGGGCATGACTCATATGCACAAAAATGTGCTTATCACAAATGAAACACATTTTCGGATTTACATGCTGAGGTAGCCAAAACATAAAGCTATTGACTTTTCAAGTTTTAAAGTATTTCTAATGATGACAGAAAGGTCTGATGTGCTTGAAGATATGAGGCTCATCACCAAGGGAGCAGTAAGCTCAGGTGAAGGCATAACAAACCAGTTTTCCTCCATGACTGGGTCACCCTATACTGAGGTGCAGAGGTCTGGTTACATACGCACCCGTGAGCATGTTCATAGGAACAATGCTGGAAAGGATATTTCTTCTGCGTGGTGTGGCCACACAAACACCAATTCATGCTTTAAAAGAAGAATGTCATATCACTCAGAAAACACCATAGTTTCTTGGCAACTTATACTGGAAACTGGGAGGTTTAAAAGGAAATTTTTACCCTATACTGCCCTGGTGCATCTACTTTTCCCAGAGAATCCACTACTGACCAGTGTGAAAAGCACATTGTTGGGCCAAATACCCTGCTGTTACTCCAGCTGGGGAAGCAAATTTCATCTCAAACATTTAAGATACTTTGACAATAATCCTTGTATCTCCTGTTCAGGTGGAGTCTGGGCTGTCTGATCATATATTCTTATCACAGTGGAGAATTCAAATATACTAAGCTTTACACACAGAAGTGATTATCAAACACACAGTATAATGAAAAATAGTGTTTGGTAGGGGAGTAAGAAGGTGTCTTCCACCTTCATGAGCTACCACACCTGAGCTGGTGTGTTTGCTGCACCAACATTTCGAGCAATACCCACTCACAGCCTCACTCACTTGATGTGAGCAGAGACAAACTGAGATCCTCTGTACTTAAGAGCCATGGTCAGTCCCATGAGAGAGGATGGGGGCACGTGGAACTTTTCTATTTAAATGAAAGTGGGTAGAAGAAATGAACAAGAGAAGAAAATGTTCAAGAGTGCGTCACTGTGCACTGTGCCCCTGCCAAGGATGGTCTGCATAGTATCTCCTGGAGGTACATAGCAACAAAAACTTTCTCTTTGCTTTTAGGGCAGTTAGAGGCAACACAGCATCTTATGCTGTGGACTGTTGTGGCTATCGTCAAAAGTCTTGGCAAAGGAAGCATGCTAGTATCAAGTACTGTAATGCTGAACTAGCAGATTACACCAATGCAGCTAAATTTTCTTGTGCTGTCTCTCTTTTTATTTATTTCTTTCCTGCTTGTTATCACAACTATGCCATAGAGAGTTTTCTTTGGAACATTCTTCTAAACACAATAAGGCAGCATACATTCTTTATCCTAACGGAACAGTGCGTGAGGTACCCACCATATCTCACTTCCTCTGAATAACTTCAGGAGAGAACAGAGGGAGATAAACCCAGGCTACATTTTTTCTAGTCAGAAAGTGGTGAAACCTCACTGAAGGCAACGCTCATGTGGATGAGGCCACAAAAGTAGGAACTGTAGGAGCTAGAAAACCCAACTTTTGTTTCCTCTGCTACTGAGTCATTGTGGGAACCAGGTCCAGGTATTAAAGATCAAACTGCACATAAATTCAAGAGCAACTTGTTAGGAAGGGCTGTGAGATCCTGACTTAAAGTTACCTCTGTATAAAAATGGTCACGTACTTCCTCCGTCTCATCCTCCTAGTTTATGTTTACTCTTATGAATGAGTGTAAACCCTTATGACTTTTTAGTAAAAGGAACTACACAAATGTAAAATATTATTTGTGGAAGTGAACTGTCAGCCCTTAGAATCTGAATTCTTTACATATCAGCAACTAGGTAGTTTTATACAGGTTCCACCACATAAGGGGAAGAGAGCATTTACTACTGGGAATTAACACTACCATTATTTGGTTGGTATGAAAGCAGCAGCAAACGTACTTCTTCAGTTTAGTTTTGAATCCCGAGCAGAGCGCATATTTCACACTGTAATAGGCAGTAACTTCCACAGATGGGGAACATAATTACAATGTCCTAGCTCCCAATGGCTGAAGGTTGTAAAGGATAATATACAGAACCTGCTGAATCTGCAGAAGAAAAAAACCACAATAAAGAGCTCCCTATCAGCACACTTCTTTTTCAGAAGGACTTTCCAATAGGCGTACAGGCAGGTTTTTTAGGATGGTTAAGTCACTGCAGATGGTTTGATACTGGTATTTGATGGCTGCGATGTCAGAATAGGAGGTGACAGAAACAGACTATCCCTTCAGTTACTCCAGCTTTTAAAATCCAGCAATGAAAAAGCTGGGAAAATTTTGAGTTACCCCTTCCTTTTGTGCAGCACAGTCCTCTTACTGCCATCTAAGGGATAGCGACCACCCGACCCATAAAGATTTCTGCTTTTCTGGGGTGCAGGACTATAAAAGCAAATGCCGCAAAGATACCCACACTTGCACAAACTCCTCACTTCTGTTTCCCAGAAGCTATTTCTATTGCATCTTCTGAACAAGAAACACCAAGACAAGAGTGTAGTCTTCTGTCATTCAGGAGTTGCAGAGCTCTGAAGACAGAGGCACAAACGCTTCCAGTTGTCCCAGTCACAGACAGTGAACAACGATGAACTGACCAAGCTCCTTTGTTCAGCCTTCCACAAATCTCCTCAGGCGTTTTAGATTTGCAGAGTACTCCAGAAAGCTGGTGTCATATTTAAGCTTTGCTTT
Source organism: Fratercula arctica (assembly GCA_947846985.1). Lineage (NCBI taxonomy): Eukaryota > Metazoa > Chordata > Aves > Charadriiformes > Alcidae > Fratercula > Fratercula arctica. The sequence continues at coordinate 202,158,579 of CANTUZ010000001.1, forward strand.
TAGATACACTTGATCCCAACTTGATCTGCAACCTTAATTAGTGAGAAAGGCACTGTTCCTCACTCCTCTTTGGGTTACGTGCTAGATTACAGCATTGTTAAAATACAAAATGCTGGATTGTATCTGACTGCATAACATTACAAGGTGATGCCAAGTTACTTTTTGGAGTTTCTGTCAAGAAGATGACTCTGAAGGTGAAAAATCCTTGGATGAAAGGGAACCCTGCCCTGAAGGTCCTGTTCCTGCAGAGGGTCTGCTCACCAACATTTCACTAATTTCACTACGATCTCTGCCACCCTCTGGACTCATCATGGCTTCTGCCATCATGGTTCACAGAGATGGGTACAATCACTCCAACAACTTTGGCCAACCTCATGAGCATTCCTGAAGATTTAAGCCAGGGCCTTAGGAGCAGAGTCAGACGGAGAGCACAGGAGTGCCATGTCTCTGTGCTCCCATCGGCACAGGTTTCTCAGCAGATGACCAAGTTGGGAGTGAAACAATTCATATCCAATTAGTATGCTTGAATCAATCCAGACCCCAAGAGTTCCTAAATCTTTACTAACTTCCAGCAAGCTTTACTTTCTATTATCTAGGACAGGCTTTTATAACTTATGTCATCTCTGTCATCACAAAAGCACTCTAGCTGCAATAATTTTTCACACTGTACATCACTGCAATTTATTTATTTGACTGGAAAGGAAAGGATAACTGAGAAAGAGAGTTTTTATTGTGATTTGCTCTCTATTGCAATGCTTCCCACATCCATGCCCATTTGTATTCCATCACCTCTGGGTTATGAGCATTTCTGTCAATGGGGATTGTCATGGCTGTAAAGACTTAACTCCTAATACCTTCAGATTAAAGAATTTTTCCCAGGCACTTTTTTTTTTTTTTTTTAGTTCATGTTTTTATAAGGCATAACAGTTAGGGGGTTTAGAGGTTCAGTGATCCCCCACTGTCAATCCTATTTGTTTGTTTTCTTTGCCAGGAAGGCACTAAAATGCATTTAACCTGAGCCCCTCTGCACGATCAGCTTTCTTTTCTAATGTTCTCTTGTCTCTACTCTATAGTGAATCTTGGCACTGATTTCATCAGAGGCTGAGCCCTAAACTCTAACGATTACACTCTCCTTTAGGACCGTTCATACGATGATATAGGTATTCAGGATACATAGTCAGATGATCAAAGTGTCCTGAGAAAGACGCCAGCTCTAACTGCTTCCTTCGGCAGGGAGGGAATTTCGGCTAAGTTCTTTATGGCAGATTTGACTAATGTTGGGATAAAAAATAATTTCCTTTTTGTAGTAGGTAGACTAATGACATTGAGAGCATCTCATTCTGTAGGCATCTGGATATGCACTTCTGTACAACCTGCTTCCCCAGCATCAAATTCTGACTACACTTGGACCAAAGAAAGGCCAGGAGGCAGAAAATGTATCTCACTGTCCCAGAAAAAGGATCTGGGGCAGGAGGGAAAAGTCACAAATGGTTGGCAAGGTCAAATCAAAGAAGATTTACAAAAACAAAATAGTTTGTGAAAGGTCAGGAAAAAAGTATGAGAGGAGGAAAGCAAAGAAATTATAAGGGTGACAGGGAAAAGACGGTAAGGTCAGGTTAGAAAAATCTTGCTTCTCTTCAGATGAGAGTGGTTTTCTTTCTTCAGCTGAAAAAGTCAACCTAACCTTCCATGCTCAGAGAAAGAGCAAATGCAGACAGTACAGTTTTCAGCTAACCCTACTGTTGATGTTTCATTTCCTACAAAATAATGGACAGCCACTAACACTCTGTATATAAACACCAAAGACCACCACAAGAACCAGCTTCCTCTTTATCCTACAGTGCAGTATAGTCAGGAGAAGACTGTTGCAACAGTGATAAGAGATAGATCTGTCACTAAAAGTTTTATCTGGTGCTGGAAATGAAGACGCATGGATCTGGAATGTGCTATATAAACATGGAAGCAATGACAGAGGAACAGCTGGGATGTTCTTATTTTAAAAAAAAAAAGAAAAGAAAAAGTAAATTCTGCTGACTATACTCCTTTCTTGACTCTATGGGCTACAATCAGCTCTGTCATAGCGATATCATTTACAACAAACTTGATTTAAACTGGTTGCATTAGGGCAACCGGGAATACTGTATGGCCTTTAATGTTCTTAAGCTTATTTTGCAGTGAGAGCGTGATGGTTCCTACACAGGCATTTGCTGCTGTAATGGGAAATAGGTGGGCTGTTTGCTGAGTCTGTCAGCTGGAACACTGACAATCGCTACTTGGACTGCTTCAATGTAAATATAATTTTCTCAGACTTCAATACTCTGAGTCTGATTCTGCTTTGATGTCAGTATACATTAATCTACTTCATTCTTCTTATATTTTATTTACATTACACCAAGAATACAATCCTGTCCTTTATGTTTAACCATAGGATGTATTTACACAGCTTATAGAAAGTGATGGTGAGAAATTTTCCAAGCGCCACCATTTTATTTCTATCTTTGTTTTCCCCTCCCCCTTTACAAAGGTCCAATGTGTCAGTGCTGTGCCCTGGGAAAATGCATATTTGCAAGCAAAGTCCCTGGGCCGTTTTCATTTCGTATTGAGAATAAATGTCAAAAGTCTTGCTTCATTTCTTAAATCAGATTTTCTCAGTTAAAGCCCATGTTAAACAATGTCGTACTTAATAATCACATAATTGATAGAAAATGCTACTAGTTGGATGTGTGTGTTTCATTTGCGTTAAGTTTGCTCATTTCATTTCTTCTAGAAACTCTTCTGCCTGTGAACCTTCAATCCAGTTTCTCTAGATGTGCCCAGTTAAGTTCTGAAATCTAATTTGTTCCTGTTCAGTATTAGACTCCTATGCTTTCTGATTACGTACATACACATCTGGAAATCAGCCTGATTTGGTTTAGTTTCTAAAACTGCAGCTGCATTCCCTTGTTTTGTAACTACGGTCAATGTGCATTAGGCATCTGGAGTCTTTCTGTCACTCAAACCATTTTAACTCTATTTCTTTTTAATATCTCTCGTTGACATTTCTGCTTGTCTGATGGTTTGCAGGATGTTTGTTTTCTTTTTCACATTCCCACAGTGCAATTGTGTCACCTTCCATGCAGCAAACTGTTTACTACTGTCAAATTATCTACCTGTGCAATAGCAGTGATGGGATCTGCATGTGGTGTTGAAGTTCCATTTTCGCTCCTCTCCAGCAGTAGTGGAATTTTATACCGTAACTCCAAGCATTTAGGTCTATGAAAATTAATCTAAAAAGACTGTAACAAGTCTGGCAAGTAACATTTGGGGTTTTTGTAAGTACTCCACACAACATGCTTTCTAAGCACTGACTAAAATGTAATGCTTTTTGTGATGGGTAAATGGCATAATATTTACACTGTTTGTTTTCTATGAGGGAAGCTTTTAAAGTTATTCTTTTCTTGCTGAAAATCATATTCGTAATAACAGAGAAACTATTACCTTAAACTGGAGAGAAAGCACAGGAGTTCAGTAAATACAGTGATTTTTCAATCCATAGGCATTATTAAGCAGCCAGAGAAATAACCCCGGCCACATTTTCTGGAGAGGATCCATACTATTCACAACTTCCCACAGCCATCCTTCTGCCTCCTATTTGCCCTACTTTTATGCTATGGAGCCACCTTCTCTCAGGGAACATTTAAAGAAGCGGTTTCCACTGGAGCGAACTTCCCTGCCGCCCCACGAATGCCCCGGCACTGGTCACTGCAGAGAACCAGGGGCCCCTTCCTCGCTCCCCCACCTCACCCCACACACCTACAGCTGGAGGCTTCTCCCAGCCCTGAGCTGCAAGTTCTGCCGAGGAGCGTTAAAGCAAAGCAGAGCTGCGGTGTCAGGCTGAATGGCCATTCCATCCCAGGCTCTTTCCAATAAGCACACTTCTAGTACAATTAAAGGAGTGCCTTCCTCCCTCCTCCTCCTCCCCCCCACTCGGTCTTGTAGTATCTCAACGTGAACTTCTCCCTTGGATAAACAAATACTCGCACCGATAGGTATATTTCTGGCCTTTTAGGAATTTATTTGCGTGCCTTTTTTTTTTTTTTTTTTTTTTTTTTTTTTGAGGATTTTCAGTTTTACCTGTCAGTTGCACTCACTACTGGCTGGCATTTCTTTTTCACCTGTATCGTGGGTGGCACATTATCTGAGACACATGTTTTTCAACCCACTTACCTAATTCCAGCAGTACAGGCAGAAGCTGCTTTATTAGCAGTATTTATGCAACTCGAAACAAACATATTTTCAAATTTTGTTTTGTTTTGTTTTGTAAGCTGTAGTACTGGCATGAGGTTCTGATTTCAGGTAAAACAATCACTGCCCACTACAGCCCCTCAGCTAGTCAGACAGTCAAAGCAAGCAAAGCCAAACAAGCCAGTCAGACATTATCAGAGAGAACGGTGATTAGAACAAACAACAATACAGTGGAAAAATGCATGGCTATTCAGAAACCGTCTTTTGGGGACTGAAGAAGAGATATGGAGCCATTTTTCACTAGGTTCACGAGAAAATGTCAGCACACAGATGCTACTGTACTGTCAGATTGCATCTTAATTTGGCCAAAGGGGACCCAGGCAGTCACCCCTCACAGACAAATTTTAAAGGCCCATTACAAATCTGATTTATTGGTTGCTAAGAATCTCCCTGCTATGGTCTGCAGATTTTGCATGACATGGAGCTGAAATCCAGCTACAGATAAGTGTATGCTTTTCTGTATGATTTAAATCCATCTGAATTCAGTATTTCTTGGACATCGGTCAAGTCTCTCCCCTGTTTGCCCACCCCCTTCCCTCCTAATACCTTAAGGCAGTTTACTTCGGAATGAAGCAGAGCATTAACCTGTACAAAATTGCTAATTTGTATATAACTCTCTTGCTGCCATTAAAAAAAAAAAAAAAGAAAAAAAGAAAATGCCTTTTGTTCTAACAAGGCAGGGAAAATTTTTCAGGAACAAAAGAAATGCATCTGCCCAGCAAGGGAAATGAGAAATTGCTGGGGTTTGTTTCAGATGTTTAGGCATGCTGGTGTTAACAGCAACCATTCAAATAAAAATGTTAATTTCCTTCTGCCTTTCACCTTTTTAAAGATTCTGTTGGCTTTTTCCAAACACACCCCCCCCCCCCAAAAAAAAAAGCATATTCCTTGCCATCAGTGAAAAGCCAAAGATCATAGGACTGAAATGCATTTGGCATTGCTGAAGAAACACATTCAAACTTGCTCTACTTGTACTGCCCATTGTTACGATTCAGACAATGTACAACAACAATCACAGCTCAACTTCTAACCATGCCCGCATCACAAGAAATTCAAAGTCAACAGCTCTTTTTATTTCCATAAACATCATAATCAAAGCCTTCATTTGCAGTTTCCCTGGCAAAATCCTAACAGCATCAGAACAGTCATCTGACAATTTGTGAAAGCAGCATGCAGTTTGTCTTAAAGCATGGTGTTTCGTACAGGAACTATTCTAAACAAAGACAACATCAAAAGCAACACAAGAATCGCGCAAAGCAAGTCCGACTCAGCCCAAGTTTGGATTCAACATCTGGCTGAACACTGCAGCGCCTCTAATTTTGATTTTGGCTTGGTGGGATTAAAACCCATCTAATCTCTTTAACTGACCGCATCACAGGTCCCACCTATACTGCCTTACAAATCGAGAGAGAGAGAGAGAGAGAGAGAGAAAAAGGCAAGAAACAGAGGCAAGAAACAGAGGCAGAGTCTTATCCCACCTTTCCATGGCTCTCAGCCCGTCTGTCTTCGCATGATCTGCAAACCACCTGTACTGATCCAGCCCATTCTGGGGGCAGAAAAATATCTTCCCCGGTAGATGTAGCCTCAGCCGGGCTTTGATTTTTTTTTTTCGGCACGAATGTCTAGAATCTTCTGCTTAAACCAGACACAGCGAGACAAAACTGCAGCTGAGCTCTTTTGTTTTCCCTCCTCTCCGGGGCTGAAGCAGCGGCGCTCCCGGCGCTCCCGCTCCCCTCCCACCCCCGGCGGCCGCCGGAGCGCTCGGATCCGCCGCGCCGCCTCCCCCCCACCCCCCCACCCCCCCCAGCCCCCGGCAGCCACCACCTTGCCCAGCCCTGCCCGGCGCCTTCACGGATTTTTCAGTAAAAGGGGCAGCTTTAGGTGGCGGTCAGGTGATCTTCCTGTGAAAAAACAGAAAGGATGCTCGGGGATGGAGCGCATGAATCCGTGGTGGTTTGCAAACTAGCCATTTACATTACAAAGCAGGGCGAAAAATATAGCTCTGAGGAGATCATTAGGCATTCTTCGGCTTTACAGTTCTCCTCCAGCAAGCCACAAAAGCAGGCAGAGCGGAGAGAGATGTAATTAAACTTTTCAGTGCTAATAATGACGCATAGTTTGTACACCATGACACTCCTAAATATTTAAAAGTGGGGGCTTATTCCTAAATAAACATAATAATTTTTCATATTTTCATAGAGTCTATGCTGGTTCTGTAAATCCCTTTACTGCTTCTTCCCAACTGTGTGCATATATATATATATATATATTTTTACAATACAATCTTTAAATATTTATGCTGAAGCCATATTTAATATCTCAACAGCAAATGGACCATACACAACTGAAAACAATTATTAGTTCTTTATTCACATTATTACATTGTAATTCAAATTATCTTTGACATAAGGGCCATTACATGTAAACCTGACTTTCTGAATTGTGGATTACCCAATGGTCCCGTTCCCTGGGATTACCCTGATTAAAACTACCATACTGTGCAGGGTTTCGGAGCTTAGACTCTAAAAAACTGAAAGAATGAAACCGTATCCCCAGATTCTGTGAGAGTCCTAGTTATTGCCAAGTTTTCAGAAGTACCCAAATATTTTTGCCAAAGTTAGATTTGCTTGCAACATATTATTTTTATAAGAAACAAAGACTGTAAATCTTGATAAAATACTGATTTTTTGACCCCCGTTGCCATTAAAAATTTTCCAACAGGTTTAATAAAACCAGAATTTCACCCAACGTATCTCCTTTGCATTCATTATAAAATGTTAGCAAAGAGGAAACACTTGCAAAACTAGACACAAAGGGTAAAGTAGGTATTCATATTTAATCAGACTCTCTGAGAAACTTTAAATGTGTAGCTGTAATTTATCACCTATTTCAGAACAAATCTAAGCCCACCCTCCTATGACCATATTCTTAAAGACTCAAGTTAAAGCCAGAAACCCTACTCATCTATCCATCACCCAGCACAGGCACTTCTAATGCTTCCCAATGTTTCCAGAATATCATAAATAACCATTTACCCATCTCGTATTAACTGCAGATCTGTTCACAGACCACACCTGAGTCCCTCTGGCACTACGCACGGAACACAAATTTCCACTTTTTGCTTTCCACGCTACCACTTTTATGATGTAAGATAATTCTTTTCCTAAGCACACAAAGGAGCAACCTGAATTTGGTTTAGGATATCAAGGAAAAACGGCTATATGAGATACCGTGGATTATCTGCACCATATTACTAGGCAATCTCTACAAGATCCATACTACCGACTCTCTTTATCTTGCTCTGACTTTCAGAGACTTAAGGTTCTTAACTCTGACACATCCTTGTTAGTGATGCTGCAGTAGGAGTACTTCACATTATTCCTATCATAGCCAAAATTTCTGCCACAGTCCGTGAGCTTTTGGCAGAAGCCAACACTGACTCCAAGGGGCTGGTGAAATGCCCGTAACTATAACCCATGAAGTTCTTTCAAACCAGTGTTCCTGGGGGAGGGGGGGTGGGGAAAGGAAAAAAAAAGGAAAAAAGTCACTGGAGTTTTGCTTGTGTTAGAATTCATGTAATTATATTTTGAAAAAATTTCAGAAGTGGGACCCTTGTCATGCCAAGGTAAACATATCCTTGTAGAAAAATATTCAATGCCTTGCACACTTAACACTTTTATGATGAAACTAACATTAATATTTTTTAAACACATAAATGCTTTTTAACACAACACCTTTATGATGATCTGAACAATGAAGGCCATGGGAGCCAACAGAAGCCAGAAAAAACAGACAATTCCACCTGATCGTCTAAGTTTCTGGATGTAAGTGGAATTCTGCAGTTTTTGGGGACTCTGTATATCCACATGTAGTTACTCTATTAATAGTTGTTTCCCTTCATCCTCCTGAAGCAAGAATAAGTGAAAGAAGGGTAATGACATATGTTGACTAGAATGGGTCAAATAGAAGAGAATCAGCCAGGAAAATCATCTGAAAAGGCTAGCAGGGATAGTCAGACCATTTTTCTTACTCTAATTACTTCAGAACTCATAACACAGAATTGCATACATATTGGCGTTTTCTAACTTGGATATCAGCAACAGCCTTTCATTGCTATAAAGTCAACATAAAACTTGTTTTTAGTAAAGAAATCTAACATTGCTGTAAAGGCAAATAGACACCATTATCCTGCCAGTAATAACACTGTGTAAATCATGGGGCTGCTTGACAAAATTACCAACCTGAAGTCAACTACTAGCATACTAGCACGCAGTTGTGTCACCCTGTGCACAGGACTCCTGTTGAATGGGATGAGCTTCTTGACGAGCGAGACGATCACATCTTATGCGTACTTATTACAGCCACCAAAAATCTTCAGTTTAGCAAAGCGGAGTACACTACAGATTTTCAACAATAAAATGCTGTGGTCACCCATCTAGTGCTAAGTATGGTTTATGACTCCCAAAAGACAGTCATTTAATTTCTAAGAAATAAAGCAATGATTTTACACTTCCCATAAAGTCTCTTAAAATGCCTGGGCTGCCATACAAATTGACGGGAACAAGCGATTCTGAATTTATGTGTTGATGCAGTAATAGGTACAGGCCCAATCCACTGGAAGCAACTGGATGATTATCTTCTATCTAAAGGCTATAAGGCTATATGTATACACATATGTAGATATATATATATATATATACACACACACACAGACATGTACATATTTAATCAAAACCATATAATAAGTATGGATCAAAACCTGTCTCAACCATGCAGATTACAATTACATTTTGGAAATTGTGTGCAGTAATACTTATAAAAATAAAAATCTGCACAAACTGATACTTTACTCAAGAAATAAATGCAGCATTTTTTAATCATTAAGTTTATCACCTGTAATCCTTTGAGAGGAATCTGAAAGTTTCCTGGCAGAATCACTATTTTGAAATGATACTCTTTTAAAAATTAGAGCTTTAATTTGAACAACAACACATACATAATCAAATTATAGAGGCATGACGAAAATAAATTAATGGTCTACTTCAGTATAGAAATAGTCTCAATATTTGCAATGTTAATTTTAAAACAGTAAAAACATGCATACATCAACATAAAGTAACAATAAACCCCCCTATTTTATTTGTAGTACATAACAGCCTTAAGGCTGGATTTATACCTAGAAGAAGCCATAGAACTAGGTTGCATTTTTTTTACAGTTCATTTATATGCAAGTCAAAAAGGTATATGCTTAAAAATGAAACTATGTCCAATTAGTAGGAAAAAGGATATGTCATGTAAGGGTATTTATAAAGTCTTTTTGAATTTGTGTGGCAAACAGGCATGAATGCTTTCCTTTTCCATTACTCTTCAGATGTAGAATTTGCAAGTCTGTGTTGCAAAAGTAATGCTAAAGGAGATAAAACAATATTAACTTCAGATCCTTTACATCAATATCATTGATGAGTGAAAATATCCAAGTGTATACAAGTTACACACGTAACTTATACAATGGGGAAAACCACTCCAAAATTTGCACTGCCAGTATTTTAAGTATCTTTTATCTTCAGAAATACTGTAGGTTATAATCACTAAGGTTAACAATTCTGGCTGGATTCGTTTTCATTTTTGGATGTACCTACAGTCCTTTGTGCTCACAGGAGAAAGATTGCCAGGAGGAAAGAGAAAGAAGAAAGGCTGAGGTCGAGATGTGGTCCTATTCCAGTGACACTATAAATAAGCCATTTGACACGTGTGGGCTGTGACCCGTGCTAGAGATAGCATTTAATGCAGGCCTCTCCATGGAATGAATTAGTCATTATCTTTGACTTTAAAACAGACATAAAGAACTGAGAGATGCTGAGCAAGGTTAATACAAATATCCTTTGGAGCTCCTGGAATTTTCTTGTCTAATTGTGGGAAACCACAGGAAGAGATTATGGAAACTTTCCCTTCTTCAAAAACCAGATGAAAGATGAAAATAGAAGAAACATAATTCCTTTGAGAGTGAGGAGGAAATTCACCATCCAGCCTGCTAGAATGTCGATGCTGGTTTTTCCTTGTGGGAGTGATACAGGAGTGACTTCAGCCTTCGGACACTACTAAAGAAACTGCTTGAGCAAAATGGAAATTGAATGGATAGATCCCATTCAACACTGATGCCAACAGTAGACCCTTACTTGCTGCTTCAGAAGACTGTGCCATAGGAAAACTCATAACAATATAAAAATGAGAGTCTGGACTGTGTATAGCCACCGAAATATCTCATAGCTCTTTTTGTGAAGCAGGGATTCAATACCAATATCCTGGCTAGAATCTAGAGCCAGGATAAATGTTTTGCTGACCCAGTCTGAAGAGAGAAAAATTTTATCCTTTACCTTGCCGTAGAGACACATGGGTACACCTGTGTATATGCACGTGTGTGATCATTGCTCTGGGTAATTCCTATCAGTCTCAAAAAAGGAAAATAGGACATATTCCTCAGAGTAACACAATACAGTCTAAAAAAGATACATAAATAACTGACTTTTGTATCTAAACTGTCTTCAGTGCTGCTGTTAATCTCTACATACACATTGCGTTCCATCCATGAAATGGCAAAGTCATTCCCTTGTACAAAATTTGTAGATGGTTCAATTCAATTCAATACAATTTGTAGAGGGTTTGTGTAATTTGTGTAACTTTCAGCCAAACTTTTATGAAAATTCTTGCCAGTTTATTTGCCAACCAATTCTGAGGTGCGTGTTTCAGAGAAGACCGAATGTCTTCATCTAACTGCTAAGCACAGTAGTTTTAAATAACTTTGGCAGAAACAGGTGGGTAGTGATGGAAAAAAATATTAAAATGTCTGGTTATTTTTTGGAGGATATTAATTCCACTTTCTTGGGATAGTTCAACTGTTTCTCCCTGAGATTGTACTAATGCCTGTACAGGCGCATGATGAGAAGGAGAAGATAATTATAGTCCTCTCCAGACAGTGTGTTCATTAAGTGTGCTATTTTGGATAAGTAAGTTTTTAATTGGTTTCCAGTGCCTGTAAGGAGGATGGCCTATGGTAGTATGGCAGTGAGGATCCACACCTCTACCGCTTTCCCCTGTTGGAATTCAATAAAGTTTAATTGGATTACAATGGGGGTAGCCACAAGATGTCAATTACTGGTGTATTCACAGTGTGGACCTCTTCTTCCAATGGCACTTGATTGACTCACTCTGCACACTTCTTTTATTACAGAACCCCTTCCTCTTCTTCCCAGAGAATAAGTATTGTGCAAAGATGCCATACTCTTTATTAAACAGCAGCATAATCATGCAACTCTTGTGGCACTGCCTGCAAAAATTAAAGCTCCACCTGGTCTGAGTTTCCAGCATGTGACCTACTTTATTTAAAGCTAGTTCTGGAATGTCCTTCTGCATCTGTGACTTTGCCCAAGTGTTGACAGTCTCCCTCCCTAGAACTGGGAAAAGATACCATTTTATGAATTACGCAAAACCATTCTCTGTCCAAGGGGGGAAAAAAAAATATTTTTGTTTGTTCATAGAACAGTTTGGAAAGAACTTCCCCAGATTTCAACTCTTTAAGGTATGTGAAACAATTAAGAAGAATCCCTTACCCTATCTTTCTGACTGCTTCCTAATCCTTTAATTTAAGATCTGAAACCGTAAAGATATCAAATGCTTTTGTTAAAAGCACTTAGCATGTTGCAAAACAAATGAATAAAATCCATGAAAACTGGCCAAAGAATTTGCCAATTCTCCTTTTACACAAATAGTATTTTGATGAAATCTAATTTTAAATAAAAATTAATACTTTTGTATGTTTGTTCTTTCCTCTGTTAAACAGTCAGACATAACAAGTTTTGATTTGTAAAACCTTTTAATGGAGAAAAATAATCTCCTGACCTGTAAAGGGTAGCTAAGGTGTAAATTTGAAAAATCACTGTGGTTATATCAACATTAATAATGATATGACTGTGTTTTTACTCCAATATTACTTCACCCTGATTTAAGAAGAGCTAAATTGCATGTTAGCAAACATTCCTTAGCCCTGTGTGCAATACTGATCCTACCACTAGTAGAAGTGAAACAGAAAGAATAAGAGAATTTAAATTTGCAGGAGGGATATATGTAATATTATAAAATAACAAGGCTCTTGACTGAGGCTTCTTACACTAGTATTACTGCGCTGTGCTTCCAACTTATTGCATATTTGCTCATCTGCATGTTTGCTCAGCATTCACTAGTCCCTATATATGATGCAAATCCCACTTAAAACAGTTCTCAAAATTTTAATAACAAATTTTGGGTTAATATCATGCTAATAATAAAATAAAAAATCAAATTGTTAAGCACAAAGTCTATTAATTTATTATATTTCCATGCATCATTACTATAAAAAATGCTATTTATTTATGTATTTAATGTCATAATAAAATAAAGGAACTTAGAAAAGAATGCAAAATCCATTTTGGTATGCTATTTGTACATACTTTATTAATGTGCTGGTTCAAAATTAATTATATTTATATAGGGATGCTATAGTACATTTGCAAAAGAAAATGGAAGTCTTATACTATTTGCATAGATAATGCAACTCCACAGTTTGCTAGTTGCAGAATGGTAGCACATTCACTACAGTAACTCTTACGGTTACTTACCAAAGTGTATAATTTTCCACTGAAGCCAACAAACATTTTACTGAGAAGTGGTTGATTTCAAATTTCAAATGTTATTGTTCTGGAGAGACCCAACAATTGGAAATTATTACGCATGCTCTCTTTTTACTTGCCTCCCCCCACCCCGTGTCATATGGGAAGGTAAGCATTTTCCATACTATTGCTCTTCCACTCTAAAACTCCCAAATTGGGGAAGTCATTGGGACCTCTACAGGCTAGGAGTTTAAACTGAAATTCAGGATTTTTTGTTTGTTTGACTCAGTAGCTCCTACTAACGAAAACCCATAATGAAATGACTCAAAATATATATGTTAAAAAAGTGTCCATTTGTAAATATGGGGTATGATAGACACTTGATGGATCAGATACTATTTAAATTATTTTACTTCATCTTTCTTGTTGTATTTTTGGCATTTTAGTTATGTGTGGTAACATTTTGCAGTGAATAAAAATGCTCTGGTATTATTATTATTAATAGTATCTGCTTTTGTATTCATATGCTGTTTTAAAAGCATATTACGTATGTTTTAAAACAGTATGAAGAATTAGATAACTTATTTCCTATATGCATACATAAACCTGATAATTTTAATTTTGCATTTAAATCAATTATTGGATAGTTAAGAGACTGTCAGACTTTTCTGTACAGAAGTACAGAAAAGAAGACTTTTCTTTCTGTACAGAAAGAAAAATTGATTTTTTCTTTCTAGAAAAGTTTGACTAAAAAAAAAAAAGCCTCCTATTCATAGTGTACATAGTAATATTCCATCTAGTCATTAATAGTCAAACACGCACACAATGGCACATCTGACATAGGCAGCTGAGTTGGGAATTGAAACCATAATAATTAACAATAGATTTCCTGATCTCACCATGACAAGTAAATGAAACACTCTGCAGTGTGCTTGCCCACTGGAAGAGGGAATTAACTCAGTATGAAAAGCAGAATGGAAGCATATCACTGATTAGATTTAATGCACAAGGAATGCAACAATGTGAAGCTTGTGTCAGCAGAACACATCAAACTCTTTTCTAAATATTGTGCATGAGCATGCAAAAACACACACATACATATTCCCTATAAGAACCATAGTGAAATAGCACAAGATGTACAAAACACGATCCCAACTCCAATAAATAAATAAAAAAAAATTGTATGTTCTTATTTCCTATGAACAATTTAACTTAATAGTTAAATTTTTCCGGTAATTTTGGTCTCATTCACTTCAGGTTTCCTATTTAAATGACTCCCCTATTTGTTGCCCCTCTGTTTAAGCTCGTGGTTCTTCTCTGTTCAGGACCCTGGAGAGCAGCACCGCCCGCCGTCCCGCCTCGCCCCGCTGCCGGCGGCCCTTGGGCCGCAGGAATAAACACCGCTTTGCGCCTTCATTTTACATAAATTATCGTCCTCTCGTCTTCTGGATGTCTCTTATGACTGCTCCATGTTTCCCTTCCTCGTCCTCAACCTCTCTTTTTCTTTTATAGTGGCATTTACTGTTGCAGCAGCTTTCCCATTTGTCTGAAATAAAATGTTCTCCCTTTCGTTCTTCAAACTCACTGCATATTTTTTTTTTTATTTTTGGTAAGGCTGCCTTATATTTATTGCTGACAATATCATCATGGGACATGCAAGAGAAGTATTGTACCAAGCATTACATTTTTGTTGGCTTAATATATATCTGGTCAGATATACTGCATTCTTTTACACTAGGTACTGTTACAAAACTTACTTTATAATAACCCTGAATCAGAAATGATTGTGATTGCAGTCATGTAAATTTATTCACTACAGCCATAACAATACAGTTGTAGTTATTATTGTTCTATCATGTATTAAACACATTTGAAAGATTAAGATTATCTTCAAAGCTTGAGAAACCAGTTAAAGTTTGAAGTTATAACTAAAACCTAAAAACTTATGAGAGTGAACGATCCCAGTCAGTTCACTGGAACTGCTCACCTGTACAAAGCCACATAAGTCCTTGCAGGGTCTGTACCTAGTGATCTCATTAAGGCTCAGAGTTTAATTAACTCTCAGACAGATTTAAATCAAGAATGATTCCCAAAAGTCAGTACAGATTCATTGGTGTAACTCAGTGAATTTTTTAATGTTGGTTTCTTAAGGAAACTTCTGTGATGGCATTATGAGAGGGAAGCAAGAAGGGAGGAGAGGAGGATGTGGGTATGACATATACACATACATGCATTTGCCTGTGTGTCCTTCAGTCTCCCCTACTAAGCTTGAGCACAATGGCCAATTTCAAATGATTTTTATACTGCAATCGACATCTTGTAGCTATCAAGCTTTTACAAGTTTTGTGAAGATACAAAGGGATAGAGGAAATAAGGAAAGGCTGAATAAAGAGCTCATTCTGGAGCTCAACCACAAGATTCATAAGAAGCCAGTTTGGGGGATTTGGCACTATGGAAGCATTCTTTCTTTTTAAAAGCTGGGAGAGTTCCAAAAATATATTTTATATCTCTCTTTTAATACTGTGGCTTTTGTAGGTTTATTCTGCTACATGGAATTCAGAGTGCATCCTCAGAGATGGCCTCCCCATCAGAATAAGAATCAGAACTAGCCTCTGTTTCTTCACAACAAACAGCACACCCATGCAATGTGCTTCAGAAGATTCTGACACATAAAAATATCCTCAAATGAAAATAGTCAAAGTGTTGAAATGATGTGAAGAGCTGCTTATATTGAAATGCTGTGAAGAACAGCTTATATTGGCTCCAAGGCACTTCCGACCAGAAATCCACTTCTAGTCATCGCACTTCTCAATACCAAGTAGGAAAACCAGGCATTACAAAATGGGAGGTCTGAAGGGTAAAGCCCAGATATTTTCCAAAAAAAAGGGATGTGTATCTTTTAGACAAGAAGAAGGAAGTCAAAGTTGCATACAAATGCAATCACATTCAAAACTATAGCCTTAATCTGGATCACTCAGAACTCAGTTTGGGCTAATGTATAGGTCACTACATAACTTAGTACCTGTGGATGAAGAACAGTCCATCTGGCTCCAGTCAGTCCCTAAAGACAAACTTCATAGGTCTGAGGTGAATGTTAGACTCTACAGAGCACACTGGGCTGAAGAAACAGCTCTTTCTTTGGGAGATCTCACAATGGCACAAAATCACAGGTCTTACTTCCGTATGCAGTGAAAGAGGAAGGCAAGCCACCCGCATTACAAGGCCAGTAGTTCTTGATTGTGCCATTATTATTACTGAGATTCCATGTCTTCAAATTCAAAAGGAGACCAAATAATGCCAGTCACTCTATAGGCACTGAGAGTGAATGTCACGTGGAAACCAAATCTGATACAGTATGCTACTCATAAATAATATTTCATCTCTAATGGCTCAGTTTTTTTCCTAGCACAAATAAAAATGTTTTTTCTAAAATGTTTCTGATGACTTGACTATGATGGAGACCAAAACTTATCCATAACCCACCAGAAGTGTTATTTTCTACAAGGATTCTAGAATTGAGCAGCCCCACATTTGGCAGAAGAAACTTGACAAGTAAAGATTCTAAAGGAAATCTGTGAATTCAAACGTGATCATGTTTAGCTGCAATACAAGATACAAAGATCTTTTGTAAATAACACACACTATCTTTTTTTGCATATTAAAAATAATAATAATTATTATTTATCTGTTTTTCTGCTAATCTGAGCTAAAAGATATGAGTGGTAACGAGTAGTGAATGGTATCTAGAAGAAGATTCAGAGAGTTAAGATTTCCTAGGTCTTATATCCTATGCAACGGGAACATTAGAAACAGTTAAAATACAGATGAACTCTTGCAGTCACTATATGTAAAACTCAGAAATAATTCTAAAAGCTCAATCTCTAATGATACCTTAGGTGGAAGCTTTATCTGACTTACAATCACCTGTTGGCATCCCAAGCACACAGCTTACAGTCTCCTCAGAAGGCAGGTAGCTGCAGCTGCTGATTTTCCAGAGCGTCAGGCCTTTATCCAGTTGTCAGACTCAACACCAAGAGCCTAATCTTGCTTTTCCTTCTACTGTATTTTTCTTTATTCTGTGGAACACCTTCACACATGAAGAGAAATCCATTTTTGACATACATGTCAAGATTTCTAATATTGCAGTTTACCTCACTGCACCTGTTCTCCACTGAGAAGAAAAATTCTTGTGAACAAAGGTTACATATACCAAAATTCAGTGCATATTCATTCAACCCTTCCAGTACTGAATGCTAACTTACTTTCTGATATGAAATTTGATAAAATCATTTTTGAGCACTAACTTTTGAGTGTTGTTGCTAAAAACTCTTTATAGCCTAGCAAGCACAAAATACAATCAGAACATTCTATTGCAAATCTTTCTGGCTTGCTACTACATTAAAATATGATAGAGAAGGACTTTTCATTGTAAAAAAAAAGAGTAGGACAAGAGTAACTTAGCTATGCCTACCCCAAAATGAGAGCTGAAATGTTGTCTAGACTATAGATCTAGGATGAGGGGTAATGGCTTCATACTAGAAGAGGGTAGATTTAGATTAGATATTAGGAAGAATTGCTTTACACTGAGGGTGGTGAGACACTGGCACAGGCTGCCCAGAGAAGCTGTAGATGCCCCATCCCTGGAGGTGTTCTAGGCCAGGCTGCATGGGGCTTTGAGCAGCCTGGTCTAGTGGGAGGTGTCCCTGCCCATGGCAGGGGAGTTGGAACTGGATGATCTTTAAGGTTCCTTCCAACCTAAACCATTCTATGATTCTATGATCTTGTCTGCTGGTCTCATGGTCTCACTTTCATGCTGGTCTCATGAATCCCTAAAGGATTCATAAGGGGAGTTCTGGATTTTTGTATTGCAAATAAATCTAATCTGATTACAGTGATGGTACAGGCAGCAGTTTTCCTATATAGAATATTATGCGTATTTTTAACTGTGAATAAAGTACAATAGTTATTCATCCATATGGGATGTACTGCAGATGCTACATTGAGCTTTTGTCATTCTTTTTCTGCTAGTCAATTTTTTCATGCCATAGTAAAATATTCTATTTTATAGATAGTCTTAGATAAGAAAGAGTTGCTTAATCAATACAATGATCTTATTGCCAGTAGAGTAGCCTACTGAATATTATTGGCATTTCATCACAACAGGAAAAACAGATGATTGAAATGTGGAAAACTCATTTCTTTCAAAGCAGGCTAGTCAGATAAAGTGTATTCTGAATTGAAAACTAGATAATGAATGACTGGATTGCTTCTGTCCTCTCTTTCAGAAGGTCAAGCAGGATATACTGGGAGGAAGTTCTTTCCAGTTCTTTCCTATTTAAGATCTGGTTAAAACTGTCATCTATGCATCTCATTTCATGAGATAAGTATCCCAAAGGGAAGGAAGAGAATTGCCAGAGATGAGTGATGATCTGGACCATTGCTATGAGGAATAGTGACTGAAAGAAGCGCAATGACTCCTCTTTGAAAACTATGGATCTGTGTATATAAGATATGCGCCTGTCGCATGATTCTGTGGCTCAAGTTTTCAAAGACTATCTATATCCCACTGAATTGCATAGGAAAATCCAGGAGACAAATCATAAGGAAAAAGCTCTTTGCCTATCTACTAAGAGTATAAAATCATGTTATATAATTCTTCTTCACATTCTGGATGGGTTCTTTTCCCTTCCTTTCTTCAGACCCTATTTTCATTCAAATCTGATCACGATGCAGAGTTCTATTGTAAAATGTATTGCTATTAATAATTTAATCGTAGCTGAGGTGCACAAGGTTATTTGCCTTTTCGGGGGCAGAGGTTATTTTACTAAATTTAAAAATGAAAGAATAAAAGCAGCATGACATGACTCTGAAAAAGACCTCGCTACTTTAGGACCTATATATTCTAATCAATAACACTGTGGAATTCTTCCCTGGGGAAAAAAGAAAAAAGAAGTTAAATATTAAATGGGCACAAACATTCCTTAAACTCTCTCACAATTTCGAGACACAGTTCATTTGGCATAATTGCTCTTTCTTGTTTTCATTCACTGACCCTAAAGTCCAACTTTCTCTTTCCAGAGTATTACCAATGGATTAACAATTTTGAAAGCCAGCCAAGCTAACACTGGTGGTGGTGACAGTAGATTTTAGTCTTTCCATGGAACACTGGATTGTGCAGTGAGTTAAACTAATTTGAGAGATGATGAGATAATCTAATGATCTGCAGTCTAGTATAGTTTCTCATATCAATATCCCCTCTGGAAAGCTAAGAGAAATAAAAACTTATTCTTGTCAGAAATACAGGAAATGCCTGTCTCATGAAACAGTTAAAAATCCATGCATGCAAAAAACCATGAATCTATCAAGTAAGATAACTGTATCTTTAGATATCCCCATCTCAAAGCAGAACACTTAAGCCTCGACACCCCAATAGCTGAAGTACTGATAGCATAAAAAAGCAGAATATTCCCCCATAAAATATAAATTAAGATGCTGAGGTTGCAATCACTACCCCCAAATTAAACAAATAAAGGAAAGGGAAAGGAAAGGAAAGGAAAGGAAAGGAAAGGAAAGGAAAGGAAAGGAAAGGAAAGGAAAGGAAAGGAAAGGAAAGGAAAGGAAAGGAAAGGGAAAGGAAAGGAAAGGGAAAGGAAAGGAAAGGGAAAGGAAAGGAAAGGGAAAGGAAAGGAAAGGGAAAGGAAAGGAAAGGAAAGGAAAGGAAAGGAAAGGAAAGGAAAGGAAAGGAAAGGAAAGGAAAGGAAAGGAAAGGAAAGGAAAGGAAAGGAAAGGAAAGGAAAGGAAAGGAAAGGAAAGGAAAGGAAAGGAAAGGAAAGGAAAGGAAAGGAAAGGAAAGGAAAGGAAAGGAAAGGAAAGGAAAGGAAAGGAAAGGAAAGGAAAGGAAAGGAAAGGAAAGGAAAGGAAAGGGAAAGAAAAGAAAAGAAAAGAAAAGGAAAGAAAAGGAAAGGAAAGAAAAGGAAAGAAAAGGAAAGAATAAAATAAAATAAAATAATATAATATAAAATAAAATAAAATAAAATAAAATAGACTTTGGACCTTGCCTAAGAATTGCACAGCAGAACAGAAAACAGCATTAAGCATGACTGGAAGTAACATAGCTGACATAATTACAGGAGCAAAAAAATCAAAGAAATAAAAAACGTTCATGTACCATGAAACTTGTGCTTCAGCAAATATGAGATCGATGGATTATATGGCTTTCGAAGGCTTTCATTTACAGTTAAATCCAAACTGAAACACCAGAGCATTAAAGTCAGAAAAATCTGCAGGTTAGCATTTTTTTCAATGAACAAAGTATTAAAAGTACTCCCTAAGTGAGCACTTCTTTTGTTATATAAATCCCTGTTCACTGAACCGATTTCCTGTTAGTAGACTGAACCATGGATTAGGTACATTTGATTTGAAGAATGTCACTAATGAAACAAATCATCAGGAAAGGAAAGAGAATTTTAAAGTGTGGTTAGTGCACTGCAGGGTCATAGTGACGGTGTTTTGTACAGCAGGGTAGAAACCCAATGGAAAAAAATAAGGGGGAAATGTGAGTGTATACAAAGGGATTTATGATGTGGCTTTGGAAAGCTGAACTTTCTGAAAGAGGCACTTGGAACCGAGGTAGCTGATGAAATATAAATGTCAACAACCATTATAGCTTAATGCAAGCGAAACATTGGTAATACAAAGTTATAAAGAAGTGTGTCTGTAGCTGAAGTTGGTCTAGGTTAATGGAGGCTGTATGTTCTTACGATATGGATCAAACAGCTGGTAGTCAGAGCCCCCAGCTTCCACCACTAATGTTGTCATTAAATTGGTGCAATTTTAAGCAAGTCATGACTGCAATGCCTCAGTTTACCTGTTTATGAAACCGGAATGCCATTTAACTGTGCTGCAGGGCTTAATTATGCTCATAAATACATGGGATCATTGTAGGAAACATTATATGCATGTGAATTTTTACGAGCATAACATCTGTATCAACAGTTCTTTGAATAATAAGAAAAGACATGAAATCTGCAGGATTGCAGGTGTAAAGAAGGCAGCTTTTTTTTTTTTTTTCCATCATTGTATAGTAAATTACACATAATTAGGAAAAGCAAAACTGAGATAAAATGGGACAACTTTGTAATTGTGCCGACAATCCAGCACTTATCATCCCAAATGTAACAATCTGTAGCCTTAGGACATTTTTCTGATATTTGTCTGGAAGACAGTCAAGGTTATGCACTGAAATCTAAAAGTCCATTGCTCATACTGTTACAAATTACACTGCTTATCACTGTGTGGCACAGACACAAAACACGATTGGCTCCTTGTTTCTATGCCAAATGATAGCTTTAATTATGACGTTTGCATTATCATCAGGAAAAAGTTCAGCAAATTATTTTACCATTGAACATGAAACCTTTTATATATTTCAGACACAGTTATACACATTCTTCTCTGGCGATAGTCATGCTGAAGGGGTAGGTGCATCCACAACACCTTTCTAAAGTGTCCTTCTTGCCTGCTTCACATCGTGAGATATTTGCATGTGTGGTGCCTTCGACTCACCCAACAGTCCCAGCTCAGTTTTAGTCTTTTTCTTTTCTTTTTTTTTTGTTTTGCTTTAGCTTGGATTATTTTGTAGGTTTGGGGTTTGTTTTTTTTTTTTTTTTTTTGTTGGGTTTTTCTTTGTTCTTTTGTTGTTGTTGTGGGAAGATTCTGTGTTTTACTTAGCTTTTCAATCTTAGAGACAATATTCCAGCATGGCAGAAATTAGATATAAGTCTGTATCCTCCTACATTAAGAAATCACATTCTCTGACAAAAAAAAAAGTTTGTTAATGCACATTTAATACTCTCACTAGTATCTCTTACAGAGCATCACTTGAGAAAAGTGAAACCTTCTGAAAAGCATAAAATAAAGAATTACAGTACATGACAGCTCAGTCTAACTCCCTCCAATTCTACCTCTGCAAAAGCCACTGGGAATATCTGTGACAGCCCATCTCAAAAGCAGTTCATGACAGGGCAGTGTGGTAGAAAGATACAGTGAGTAAAGAGGGGGGAAATAAATAAATAAATAGTGTTTCTATGGAGTAAGTGATATGCTTTTACCATGATTCTTTTATATCTGCAAAAACAGAATGCAAAATATATATGGCAGGCCACTGATAAGCAAGGGAAGAGCTAAGGTTAATTTTATATTTCCTCATTTCCCACAGTTTGGATTTGACGGGTCGAGACACTGGCGGTTGGCTTGTAAAACAGGCTACAGAGGGAAATTTATAGATCTGCAGGTAACTTGTATATATTTCAATTCATTTGTTGGACTACTTTCCATAAACTGTAATTTCGTTTTTGTGAGGTTCTGTGGGTGCTAAAATATAAGAGCAAAAACATTTACATAGAAGACTTGAAGTTGATTCAGGTGGCTATAGCTATTGCAAAAGCTGAAAGTTGAGATGCTGCTGCAATTAGGCAAAGGGAAGTATTTTTTTCCACTCCTGACCACATTACTATGGTAGAAGGGTAATAATCATTCCCATCATTGGATGCTGGAGCTACTAAGGGAGATGGATTATTAGTTTTTCTCAAATCTAGTGTCAGTCTCTGTGGGTTACATTACTAAGTACAAAAAAAGAAGGCAGTTGTTTTACAGATTTCTACTTTTGGAAGAATACATAGAGGGCTAATGTTTCCCAACCGTAGGCTCCTTGCAGGGGTTTCTTAATGATCAGCAGAGCGCCTGGCTGGTGAAGGAGTGCGCCGAGCTGCTGGTTCTTTGTGAAAGAATGTGCTCAGTCCCTGAACATGGAAGAGTGAAATACTAATTAGTTTAGTTGTAATCTGGATGCTATGGAGCAGTGTAATATATAAATGCTACTTGATTTTTTCCCCCCTTTGTTTATGACTCAAATGCTTAGCTTCTTTTTATGCCATTTTACATGTTCTGCCCCTGGCCACCCCTAAATCATTGCAGTTACTTTTTTAATTGTAGCCAAAAAAAAAAAAAAATAAAAAAAAAGAAAAAAAATCCGACATAATATAGACAAAGGTCAGGTGAGAAAGTTATGGCCAAAATTAAAAAAAAAAAAATCAGCAAAATTTAAACAGCATTTAAATAGCAGACAATTCCTATTTTTATGAAAGCTATCTGAAAATGCTTCATCCTGTAAGTTTCTCCTAAAGACAGATAGTACAGAAGTACTGCAGCCTTGGAAGAGATAAAAACTACACAAAAATGTGTTGGGGGGAACAGACCAAAAGATGCGTTCTCACTATTGTCACTTTCTGCTGTCAGATGAAAGGACATGTGGCAGACTCAGGAGGAGATAGTTTTTCTAAGAAAAAAGGCAGACAATTTTGAAAATTGGTTTTGTCGTAATAACAACTTGCCAAGCGTTAGTCTTTTAGAAATTCAGCTCTGAGTTCATTTTTCCCAACTTCGGTTGGATTTTGGGGAAAGGTTATTTAGATAAATAACATCCTGCAAATTGAAACACACTATCTGGGCTTTAAAACACATTCAACTTAAGATGGAGAACTGCGAATCATTGTGGGCTTCCTGAATTATAGACAAATTTAGATAACTCTATACATACTCAAGAGATATGCATGCTGTTAGAAGAAGTACCTAGTCCACAGGAATTTTAGAAGAAGAAATTAAAGTATTTGAGTTTATCTAAAGAGGTCTTCAAGCACAGTATTTGGGTTACTATATTCAGCAAACTGCGAGTTGATTTGAAATGGAAATATATATCTTTAGAGTAAACGGAATGTGCAGATGGTCTTGGATGACTGAGAAACAAAACGAGTACTAGCACAAAATGAGCACAAACTGTTCATTTTATGAGTTGTCATGGAGAGAATTATGAATGGAAAATATTCTTACGCAGTAATGAAGGCAGGAGAGCCCTGAAAGCGGCATGAATTATACTGTAACTGCATTACTCCAGTATGGACAATTTGTTGTACAGTATTTCTTATTTCAAGTGCTGACAAACTACCTTGTAAAATTTGATGCAAACACATCAGTTTCCTGAAGAGCAAAACAAAACATTTAGAATGGAAGGAAGAAACCAGGTATTTGAAAAAAAGTTTGCTCATTCATGGAAAATTACTTCAGCAAAGGTGAACATGCCAAACCTGAGAAAAGGTCAGAAAGGACAGGAGTGCTGCATTTCATTTTCATTTGAAGGCAGGAGACTAAAGCAGAAGCAGAAATCAGTGTGTTTCCTTCTGTAAAAGCCAGAGCTGGATAGGTGATGCAGTGTGTTAACAAATACAAGTACTGGTAAGAATGACCAGCTGATCATAGTTTGGGAGGCAAGGTGAATTAGCAGTTCAGGTTTCATATAAGTATATTACTGACTGAGGAGAATTCATTGACTGAATAAGTTGCTAAAGTTACCACAAAGTAAATTCCTTCATTTAATAGTTTATCTGATAGAAAGGAAGATTATGAAAGCAATACAAAGTGTCACATTTGCAAATATATCATTAGAGGTGCCCATTAGGCATGGCCCATGGCACATGGGCATTAGGCAGTGCCCATGAAGAGGGAAAAGCCAATGCCATCAACATTGGGAATTTCAAAAGTGCGTCCATAACTGGGAAGGAAAATGCCATAGAAAGCCAAGCTTTGAGATGCTCTGCACCCACCCGCTGCAACAAAAAGTGATCAATTACCAATTTAAGTGCTTAAATACGTGAGATACCGCTTTAAATCAGGGACCTTCAGGTGACATCTACAGTCAGTAGGAAATGATGATGAAAAATTGAATGTAGCAGTTCATGTTTGAGAAGATGCTAAAAGTAAGGAAAATTAAAAAATCACTGCATTCCAGTCATCAGCCGAGAGCACCAAAATCACACTTTTGATGGTCATGTAAATTTGAAGTTGTTGTTTATCTCCTGTCACTGTGCCGGTAGAACAGTAGAAGCAGAGGCAAAAGCCTGATTCTCACTTGATGACTAAAATACACGGGTTGGGAAGCAGCAGAATGCTGGTTCCAGAAGCAGTTCCCCCATATAAAGTGGTTTTACAGATTTTGAGATCAACTCAGTTTAAGGCAAGTTCCCTTCACATTGCCACAGCTGATAGTCATAATTTGTTGAGCACATTGATGGATACACAAAGAAAAACTCAGCATGTATTTTAATAAATGATGATGTGATAATGCCATAAAGAGTGGCGTGAAAAGAGATGTGTATACCACAGACATGCACTTTTTCTTTAATAGTAATAGAATAGAATCAATTCACTGAAAGGTTTGGTCCTTCATGGCTAGTGTAATATGTAACATAGTGTTACTTCTGAACAAGGAGAAATGCTTGGTTTTTCTCTCTTCAAGCATCTCCAGAGGCAGTTAATTTCTCTAGCTAAACTCTACCAAAGTCACATATATAATAAAATTAACATTCATGCCTAGTGCTTGCCTCTTTCTGCATCATTTTCTTCAGCTATTTTATTCAGTCTGAAGATTCACTATTTGCTTTCTTCCTCACCCTATGTATACAAGGTTTGTCATTTTCAGTGCATCAAAAGAGAGGTTAGAGACGTTAGATGCATACATGTGGTACACAGACAACATGGCATGAATTTAGTCTCAATATTTGTAAAATGTTTCTTGTTCACAAAAGACTTTTTTTTTTTCCCTTTTGGCAGCCCCTAGTTTTCATCGCAAGTAGCCAGCCAGCAACAAGTAGTGGGGGTTACTGGATAAATCCATCAGGACCAGCTGCCTTATTTATGTTTAGATTTGCAATAAGTGCCTGTCCTGTAATATGAAAAAATGAACATTCATTTTCTTGTGTTTCTAGGTAATGTAAGAAGTTTAAAATGATTGTATACTCAAATGCAGAAATGTGTAAATATTAATGAAATGACTAAGCTATTGATTTTTTAAGTTCTCCATTATATTTTACACAATAAAATCGTTTCTCTTTTGTTTAAGTTTTTTTGCACTAATTCTTTGTAGGAATTTACATATAATTTCCAATACTTTCTCATAAAGTGCTTTAACACCTGTCATCTTATATTTAATTCCCAGACTGCATATGTCACCTTGGACTGGTGGTTCATTGGGGGAAGTAGGCAGGTATTTGGGTTGTAGGGTTTTTTTCTTGTTTTGTTTTATTTTGTGGGGGTTTTTTTTGGTTTTGTTTTGTTTTGTTTTGTTTTTAATCAGGAGGTCTACTAATATGGCTCTCTCTACTACCTGATCAAGGTCTCTCTAGCTGGTTTTTGAAGTGCTGAGGTGTGCTGCTTTCCTCTGACCTTAGCTGGAACTCTGGATGCTCAATTTGGTTTGAAAGTATAGATTTACTTTTTTTTGGTTTTACAAATGTTCATACCACCACAAAATGAGTAAAGCCCAACAGATTGGCATGATTCCTCACAAAATTCCCCCAGACTGGCTCCTACCTGGCAGGAGATGACGGCTTGATGCAAGCAGAAGGGCACCTCAGCCTCCATGCCAATTCTGTAAAGTTCACACTCTCCTCATATTACCAATCCACGTGGGTGACCATGCTTATAAATTATCTTGCATGATTTTATTCTGAGTAATAACTGAGATTAAGGAATTAAGATTTAATTTTTGTTCTAATATCTTTTTTAACAACTGTAGAAATTGCCCCTTTAAGCAACGTTTACTAGAAAAATAAATGGACAAGGTTTACAGATATTAACATTCTTTAAAGAAAAAGCATTACAGTAATAATAGTACATTGAAATACAGCGACTGCACTCATGTTAGACTTACAATTTTTTTAAGGGACCTACTCTTTATTGAAATAATTCCAGCCACATAACTCAACAAAAGACCAATTTCCAGAATACAAATAAATGCATAACAACACTACCCTGCTACTTAAAATTGGCAGGAATATTTCAGGTGGGAATGACTGCATTCCAATCTTCGCTTTCATACAGAATATACTACATGACAATGGCAAAGGCAGGTAAATGCTGGGAGTCAGTTTCTGCATTAGCATGAATAATTAATACAGTTCTATGTTCCCTTTCATCCACATAACATTCACATCGTGCCTGAGGTCCCCTCCAAAACAAAATATTTTTTTCTCCAGTGTATTTAACCACTTAAAAATCTCACTTTTTGTACAAAAGTTTCTAAATGTTATACTTTGGAATAAAAAAGCTGCAATATTTAGTTTCAAAAAAGTTCAAAGGAGATATTTCCCTTCCTGCTCCATAATTCAGCTGAAAAGTTAAAGCAAAGCTCTCCTGGAGTTTGACACCTAAACTGCATTTTTCAGGAAACATACTATTCCTCACAAAAAAATAACCAATAGCTAAGCCTATTACTACCCCTGCCTTAACACTGCCTTGTGCTAGGTAAGTACACATTTAAGTGGAACAGAAAAAAAAAAAAAAAAAAAAAAGTGCTGTTACAATTTTATTCCTATACTTAAAGATTTGTGTATTTTTCTAAAAAACACATACATTTAAAAATAGGTATTTTTAAAACATATCTACAAACTTAAAAAATAAATATTTTAAACCCTGAAACTTCTAAAGTACAATATTTGAATAACTGTAAGCAAAAGTAATACCTGACTGCTCTGAATTGCTCTCCTCCATCAAAGATTCGTTTCATTTTGTTCACATAATCCACTGTTTCTGAGAAGTGTTCTAATTAACAGCTTAGCTACAGTTATAAAATATTTTCCATGTGACTTACTTTTCTCTGGTACAAGACAGATAAAGAAATAAATAGATTTGCTTTCCCAGAATCACAGTTAACCCTGCTAAGTCAGCCGACACATTCCAAAGCAATTTTCCTTAATATACTTAGTACTTTATCCAACAAAAGAAAAACAAACCAACTTCACTTGAACATTAATAAAGCTTTTCCTTCTAGCTACCATTCTAATTAATCACACAATCAATAATGAAATATTTCTAACCTCATTTGTAACACAATATAGATCGAGTTATTCTACTTCAAAGAGAATATTTCTCATCTCAGTCAAATTTACAACAGAGATGCATAAAGTCAATCTAATGGGAACATTTCAAAGCAGTCCTGTTTCCATGTGAGAAGTATGACTTTGCCTAAACTGCTATTCCTTTCAACATTATTGTATGGTGTCAAGTGATTTATACAGTGAAAGGTAATCACTCTATAAATAAATGAAAGGTAATTGAGGATATATTTGCAGCAGGAAAAAATCTTATGATTTGTAGCTGTATAGCTGTGCCCGCATACCTGCCTTGTTCCTGAAACCTTGTTCTTTGATTTATACCTACACTCTCACAGTGAGAGAAATAGAGCAGTTTATGTCAGCGCAGAGCAAATCCTCTCTCTTTTCCGTCATTAATTATGCTAGTTCAAGATGCTGATCTGGCCCGAAGCTGATCTTTGGTACTGACTTTGGTACAAAGCTGACCCAGGTACTTTTACAGGAATAATTCTGGGCCGGATCTGCTTCCTGAACTTGCTCACAAGTCACACAATCCCCATGCCAGCACAAAGGTGTAGGCCCTTAAGATATGACTACCGTAAACTCAACCTACCTGAAAATAAGTCTATTCTATATTGCACCAGCACGTCTATACAAATGTGGTATAAATTTCACAGCATCCTGCTAAGCAAGATGTTGCTTCATTATTACCCTGCACGTTATAGATTTAACTCAAAGGCTGGATTTTGAGCAGCTTATCACCACCCTCTGAGCCAGCAGTTCAACCAGTTTTCAATCCATCTCACAGTCTGTTTATCTAGCCCACACTTCAGCAGTTAGTCCGTGAGGATATTATGGGAGACAGTCTTGGAAGCCTTGCTAAAGTCAAGAAAAAAAATCACCTCCTGCTCTCCTCTTGTCCACCGAGTTAGTTACTTCATTGTACAAAGGCATGATTAGGCATGATTTCTGCTTCGTAAATCCATGCTGTCTATTCCCAATCACCTTCTTGTCCTTAATACATTTAGTAACGGCTTCCAAGATTATTCACTTCATCACCTCCCCAAGGACTGAGGTCCAGCCTGCAGTTCCCCGGGTCCTCCTCCTTGCCCTTCTTAGAGATAGGAATAACATTTGTTTTCTTCCAGTCCTCAGGAAACTTTCCTGACAGCCGTGACCTTTCAAATATAAACAGAAGTGGCCTCGCAGTGATTGACCAGCTCCCTCAGCACTTGTGGGTGCATCCCATCAGGTCCCATGGACTTTTGTATGTCCCTGTCCTATCTGTTTAAGTGTTCCTGAGCTTCCTTCACTCAGTGTAAGTCTTCCTTTCTCCAGACTTTCCTACTGGTTTCAGGATCCTGGAATTGCTGAAGGCCACTCATACCAGTAAAGACCAAAGCAAAGAAGGCACCGAGTACCTCACCCTTTCCACATCCTTCATCACCAGGTACGCTGCACCATCCAGCAGAAGGAACACATTCTCCCTAGTTTTGTTTTTGCTACTGATGTACCTGTAGAAGCCTTCTTGTTGCTCTTCATGTCCCTCACCAGATTCAACCCCAGGTGGGCTTCGACATTTCTAACCCTGTTTCTGCATGTTTGGACAGTGTCTCTATAACTCTTTGTCTCCCAGGTCACATGTCCCTGTTTCACCAGTAAACACTATGCTTTCAGTGCATATTAAGCTTACTTGCAGAGTTACAGTTATGTTTTCTATGTATACTTTAATTCTATTTAGTAATTTGGAGTTCAGTACAATTTTTTCTGATGCTGAAAACATTATTGTTTTGAAATCCACTCTCTTGGACAGTTATATGTTTCTAAAAAATAATAATTGCAAAATTCATAACTTGTTGTAATTACCAAGTTAATTCTAACTACAAAGCAAAATGCCTCATTGCCAAATCATGGTTTTCCTTCATACAATATAATCATTTGATTAGACATTCTGTTCCATATTTCCCTAATGATTTTAATTTTTTCCTCTGGAGACTGAATTTTTAGTCTTGTTTTTCAGATGAATGTCATAGCCATAAAGAATCAACTTAATTCTAGCTTGTTCGCAGATACTGATAATAAAATGAGGGAAACATCAAGGATGATTTATTATACTTTATCAAGCAGTAAAGAAAAAAAATAACCTTGTCAGTTGTGCTCAGTTCTTTTTATTTAAATGAATGTGATAATGTCCTCCTTCTCCATCTTTTCCAAAGTAATGTTTATTTGCAGCTGATTTCTCAACAATACTGTATCATGAAATGAAAGGGCACGTCTGATTGCAGAGCTGGTAGACTGAACACGCACTGGTGTTTGCTACTTGTTTAACTGGTCTTAAAAGACCTGCATGCTATATTTCTAGATGCCATTGATAGCCGTCTTTAAGCTCCTTTTAAAACGTGGTGTACGCTATTAAGAGAAAGTAAATTGTTGGGGATTGATAGGCAGTAATGGTGCGTGTCAGCAGGAGAGATGCAACTCTGCAGTGAACCACATCACAGCTCCCTCTGTCCGGCCGTCACTTTGGGCACCAACCTCTACTCTGATTCTCTATGGTTTTCAGAGCAAATGTGCTCAGGATTTCCACTGACCCCACGTGAGCAGTGACTGCACCCGTGCTTTTTCCCATCTGTGTTTCCATCCTTTGCTGGACTGACCAAGGCTTCACTGGCTCATGGTCTAGTTGCTGCACAAAAAGGGAATAGGATCCAGCCTTTCTCACATCTGCAACACCTCTGTAGCTCTTGGAATAGTTTTTAGAAAAGCCAAAAAACCCCTCCAAAATGAACACCGTTTTCCTTACTAAATTCAGCCAGTGTTAATTAGCATTAGCTATAAAAATACTTTCATAATAAATTTACACTTCAAGAACAGAAAGCATTTATTTCTGTGCTTACACATTATAGTCAAAAAGAAATAAAATATTGGGTGAATAACGTTTTACCTTTATTGTTTTCCAGAAAAGTAGATTTCCAGTAACATATGGGATCCACTTCTATTTTCGATGGTTTGCAAGGTACTGCAGTGACCTCTAAGACCAAAGCAAAACCGCTGCCTGTTTAGCAGAAAGCCCGTCTTTCAGAATCTGAAGGTGGCCCATCCTGTCCTGTCATCCAGAAATATCAGTCTTGGAAGGAAACTGGTTGTGTTAAACCTTGGAAAATCCCTGATAATGAGCAAAAGATGAATGGTACAGGGGAGAAAAGGGGACATCTGCGAGAGTTATATCTCTGTCCCTTCAAGCATGGCCAGCATGGCAGTGCCCGATCTGCTGCCACACGGCGCAGTGGTGGCTACGAACGCTGCTCACATTTCTAGATGAGCGTCATCCCTCGTTTCTCATGCTTCTAACAGAATTCTGGAGAATGAATAGGAAGAAGGAGAGGAGACTGTAGCCTTTGCCAAGCTTGGAAGCGCTCTTTGCCTGAATTGTCATTGGTGTAATAGGACATCAAGAGCCTACAATGGAGATGACAGACTATTGTCTGGTTTTAGAGAGAAAGTGGCAGAAACTGCCAAGAGTGAGTCCCTTGTGCGCCTGTGTGTGTAAGGGTGAGAAAAAAAAAAGAGTCTGGAAGAGAAGCTTTATTTAGAAGCAGAATGTATGCTGCTTGCAGGCTGATTGCTACTGGGATCTTTTGTACTGAGAGATTTTAAAAGGCAAGTTAATACCTTTTTTTTTTTTGAAATAATTTTTTTTTTTCACATTCTCAAGCCTGTCAGTGCTATATGAACAGAGACAATGAATCGCACGCTTCCCAGCAGAAGGCACGCTGCTTTGCTGTGGATTAGGAGAACAACACAAACTCCTCACAAACAATATAACTGATTAATTAGATACAGGACTGAATTCTTCCTAGTAGAATTTCAAAATAAATCTTTAGAGGACATAGAAAAATTTCAATCTTTAGCATTCCTTAACTAGTGCATTGCAAAGATTTTTCAGCTCAAACTTTCACACAGAACTGGCACTTTTTATCTATCAGCAACAAAGATAAATACTTCAGAGAGTCTGAGATGTGATGACTATGATATTAGACTGGTCAAGGCAAACATTTCTCAATTAATAAAACTTCCACTGCAAACAACGGGAAATCAGTAGGGAAAATGCTTGCAAGATCAAGATCAATCTCCGGGATCCAAATCAGATTAAGGAAGATTTGAAGTTGCTTTAGGCTCTGAAAAGATAAGGATTCAGAACCTATACTTAAGTACTTTTTTTTTGAGTTTTAAATATGAGGACAAAATTATATTGATGAATTTCATGTGAAAAAGAAAAGACAATTTAAAGGAATATTAAGGGTCAGATCTTGCCTGTTTTACTTTGAGGAACACTTTACTTCTCATGGAATCCAACAGAAATTGATATGTCAATTTGCAGAATAGGTGAGGGATTCATTTTGTCTAATTTTAGCGACAGAAATGCTAGATGTCAAATCCAAGCTAATCACCTAGACTGCCTTACAAAAAAAAAAGACAGGAATGTCCACAGGGCAATATATTCCACTTACCTTTAATACTTATCTTAGGGTAGATGAATTAGCCTCTGGCAGCATCTGTTTCTTTCTGCCAACTGTTAGGAAAGCCCAGGCAACTATCTCAGATTTATATGCTTATCGCACCTTATTTGTGAAGTATTTTTAATGCACCTCAGGAAAGAAAGATGTCTCCAGATAGCTGACAGGGAAATCTGAAGCTTTGTTTATTTATTTTTTATTTATTTGTCCACATGCTTATTTGCAGGGAATCAGAGAGCAGTTTTGTACTCAGAGCTTCAGTGTATCCTCAAAATGAGCACATCACGGAGACCAAAAAGGCATCTTTGATGCTCATACTTACAAAAATTACAAAAGCATAACAATGTTCTCATGTTACCTCCAAATTATGCATGTCCTTGCAAAGACACACAGCGACACACAGACTTTTGAAAATGTTTAGCCGCTTAACACCCAAGGTTTTCAGACATGAAACCCTGTTAGGTATTGACATTTTACTGGGGGCTCAAATACCATCACAATTGCTTTCAAAGATGTTTGAAAATCTGGACTGTTCAAAAGCCATGGATTGCAGAGCCATCTAAACCTATTGTGTGTGTTTATATATCCTCTAGCACCAAAGTAATTGAATGATTCATGAAAGTCAACAGTAAGTTCTGACATCACTGGAACTAATAAAACATGATTTCTTATAGAAGTGTCTTGTGACTGATTGACCTTGATGTCCGACTGAAATATTCATAAATCTGTGGAAATCTAATTATTTAATTAATTAGAGTCCTCTATTTCTGTCACATTCAGTTAAAACACACCAAGTTCAAAAGTTTTTAGAGGGAACGCAAAGACAGCCATGCACAGGCAGTGGGGATGCGTGATCCTTGCCTCCCATGCAAATCACGCTACAAAGAAAAAGCTCTGCTGTGCTTGCAGAAACTTTGAGCCATTCAACCTAAAGCTCTAATTGATCCTCACAATTAAAACAATGAGGATGCAGTAAATCCATCAGAAACAGGTCTTTTCACCTTCCTTTGCATTCTACAGGCAAAGGTTATAACATAAACCAGTCGAGCTCCTGGCAAATGTCAGGGGATACAAATGGAAATGCAAAAGCAAAAATAAGACCACAGGTCCAGAAGTGGTCTGCTCTGAGAGTCCTACAAATAATGGCATTATTTACCCCTGTCTGTAGCAGTTATGTCAACTTAATCAATAGTAAAAGAAGAAATTCACCAGAAGGCAAAGAAATGTAAAGACATGGGTCAAAAAAAAAAAAAATATATATATATATATATTTATATTTATATTTATCCTATTGGGGAAAATATTTTTCAGTCTTTCACACACAAAGTCAAAAAAGACTCTTCCAAGTACAAAGACAGTTTAAATGCCAAATTTCTTATTTGTCCCCTTACATCTGCAGAATTACTGTGCTTGCCCACATAAACTGAAGAAAGGTGGTGTCAAGTCCAAATGAAGTTAAAAGTGGCTGATACAAGGGGCGTCTA
This sequence comes from Fratercula arctica, assembly GCA_947846985.1. NCBI lineage: Eukaryota > Metazoa > Chordata > Aves > Charadriiformes > Alcidae > Fratercula > Fratercula arctica. Next base: position 202,192,430 of record CANTUZ010000001.1, read on the forward strand.
AACCCTCTGTCAGAACCACCCTTGTGGGAGTATCTCTAAAGAGGGCTTTATAGCAGCAGATAGGTGAGTGAGTGCATGAGAATTGTCCTCACTCAGCTTCCCTGAATAGGACATTTTCAGGTACGGAAGCTATCTCTGAGGTACACAGCATCATAACCACGCAGCCTGCTCCTCTGCTCATTTAAGACAATGGCAGATCTTCCACCAGCCAGTCTTAACTGAACAAAGCTTTTCTCAGCATTTCTCAGGTCAAACACGAAAACCAGTCACTGGTGATCCATGGGGTATCATTCTGTGCCTTTTTCAAATAGACATAACAGGTAATATCTGGCCAGAAAAAACCCCATAGTAGAATTGTGTGAGAGTAACTGATATGAAAGTGATGGACAGTCACTGAGCTGTACGGGAAAGCTTCACTGTTTCTGTATCTTATTGTTGTAACCCGGGCCTATAGATCTATCTCAATTGCAATCTCAGCTCTAGCAAGTTCATAAAGTGTTTTACGCTAATGGGTAAGATGGAATTCTGATAGCAAGGGCATGAGAAGGCAACAAGTCTCCAGGTGAACACAGGCATAAAGGACAGATGATGAAAACCAAGGACTGTTAGAATCTTCACCAACAAACTAGAATAAACAACATCAGAAATCTCTGTACTGAGAAGGATATCAGGAACGAGCCTTAAGGATGAATGAAATGAAGTCCAGTCTCTCTCTGCTTTCCCCCTTTTCTTTTCTTTTTTTTTTTTTTTTTTTTTTTCATTTCAAAAGAAAGACTTAAAGATTCCTGGGGTAATCCTTTGGCAAAGGCCAGTGAGTCTCTGTTGTGGTCTAGAAACTCTGCCCTTTGTTAGTGAGCCCTGATCGCTGGGACACCTAGACACAAGCCACAAGGATTTCTGATACGTACCAGGGCACCAACAAAATCCTACCTGACACGCATGAGATTTTGCTCTATTTTCCCTTCTGTCCTCCTGACTACCTTCTTATTTTTCCTCTCTTTACTCATCTCTCTCTCCCAGAGATTTCACAGCCATCCTGAGCCTCACTACACTCCACAGCACTGGCAAAACAGGCTGCGGCAGCTCCTGCAGAGAAGGAAAGCAACTTGCCCGGTGGTGTCTCAAGCCGTGAAATAATAAAAAATAAAGAGAGGTGGTTGTGGAGGACAGATTGCAGCAGTTGTTGACTAAAACTGTGGGTACCACATTAGAGTGCCCGTTTGTGGCTGTCATAGCCATTTATACTGAGAATATGTTCTTCTCTTGCTACTGTGGTTTGCTCTGACAAATTTGGAAAAATAGCCGTAATTCACACTTGTCCACTCAAAATTCAGTGACAGGATTATTCTGCTCTGACTTACATTTGTGTGTGGGTAAAAAAACAATTCGAACCAATATCTTCAGCCTGAAAAAGATACTTTAATAATTTTTGCATGAATTTATTTTGCTTATACATTCTGATTTCAATTTCAATTTTATTTTTTTTCCTTTCAACCTATATAGCTTTGGCATAGGACTACATTGACTAAGGTCTCTGTACTCAAACTCAGAAGCTAATTAAATGTTGAATTCTGCATGTAGTAGGGTCAAACTCTTTGTTGGCATATTTCTGTTATCTTTGGTGGAGTTACATTACAGATATGGTCAATTCGCTCTAAATGAAACACATCATTATTATATTGTCTTGCTTCTGTCTACAAATAAATTCAACCATCAGCTAGGAAACTGGTCAGTAATATACATATGAAAAATATGCCCCCTCACCTTTCAGGAGTTATTCAGTGCAACGCTCTTTAAAAATAAAATATGGTATGCACATAGCTCCAGTATATCCTTCCATCATCAGACAAATTTTATTTTTTACTAACGTTCATGCAATGACTGATTATTTTCACATTGGCCTGTGGGGTGCAAATGATAGAAAAGTAGCATAAGAAGAGTTCAAAAAAGTGCAGAAAGTAAAGGATTAAATTATCTGGTAGCAAATCCCTACTTGGCTCCATGGACTTTGCTGCCAGACAGCTCTGCTGCATACGCAGTTTGAAATATAACCCTGTATGAAACGGGATCAGCACAAAATCAAATTACAGAGAGATGCTGATGGATACCTCTCCTATAATCAGGTAACATCGAAATGGGCTATTATGCCAAAAATATACAAAATCACAAATACGTGGCCATGAAAACATTTCAGAACATTTTGTTTCTCTTCCTTTTATGACTCCAGATGGACAATGAAGAATAAATAGAAACTGGATGAAAAAAGATGGCCTCTCTCTTTAAATACAAGAGTTAATTAATTGAAAGTGACTACTGATCATTCAGATCTCCAGCTGAAAATTCTGCACAACTATTTGCAGAAAAGACAATCTAAATATAAGATTACTGCCATATCTTCTGTTATCTCAAAGCTTTAGGTAGGTTTTTACTTTTTTTTTTTTTTTAATCATATGACAACAGCACACTTTTGAATAAAAATTACTGTAATTCAAGATAACACCTATTCAACAAGATGCCTGTTCACTACCACTGAAAGAAACCCAGGTTGAAAAGGGAGACTGAAACCAGCTGGTTTTCCCGATTTATAAAAAGCACAAGTGGAGATTAACTTTGGTAAGTGCTCACAGCAAGATTTGTTTTGTCTGTTTAAGTAAATTAGATTTAAAATATCATTCAGTTTTTCATTTAAAACTCGGGAATGCTAACTAAACTAACAACCACTTTTTAGAGATATTTAATTGTACTCCAAATGGTCAAGTAATTAAGGATTTAATGTAGTAATACAGTTTATTCTCAACTTAAACCATGAACCTATTATCTGTTCACTCAGAAAGAAAATAGAACAGACAAAAGCACTCCACCAGCTCTGCTATACATTAGAAACTGCAGCGCTTACATTAGTTTTGTATCTTAATTACCAAAGATATCATTAGCTTTGTAGACTGGGACACTTCTCCTTTATTGCTGCTGTAATTTTATTTGTCAGGCATTGGCTTTCATTGCAGGATAAACTGCTGTGTATTTTAAAATTTTACCGTTAGTAACTTGCTTCATTGAATCTCTTTCTTTTTCCTACTTATAAAATTACAAGCAGATAGAGCTCACATGAATGTGTGACGAGGCTTTGTGGAGGTCAGTCACAGCTGTGGCACAGGAGAGTGGGGGGCAGAAGCAGTCTCAGAATGGTGGGTTTTAGCAAGATTGAGACGTTTCCCTCAAGCCCATTTTTAGGATACTAACTATGGAGCTCAGAAAAAGTGCTCCTTTCTCTCTCTGTCTGGGAGAAAACCATAGGGCCAATTATACTGGTATGCTAATTGCCCACTGGAAATGAAATTGTTCAAATTATATCCTCCCTCTATAATCTAGGAATATAGAAAAAGGGAAAAGATGGAAAAACACTAGAGGAGAGTAGTAAGAACTATGGAAACTCTGCAAAAGATGCCATTTCACTTTTACAGCCATCTCCAAAGACAGTCTCTGAAGAAGAGTCCCAGGAGAGAGACTCTTTCCATTCGATTTGTCGTTTCCTGTAGCCAGAGGACACATGTGGACAAACCTTGTTAACATGATTTCCCCCATGTTTCAGACAGGGACATTTTCTTTAAAATCAGAAGCCAAATCAAACTTGCCTCTATATTCATCGTATGGGAAGAAGGCTGCCTATAATGAATAAATCCCATCCATCCACATAAAAAAGGTACTTTCTTCCAGGATAGATTTATTCATCTAATTTCTTTAAGCCCTTGAAAAGATTAGCTCCTGAGTTTACAGCTCTACAATGGCGCCTCAACCTTGATTGTGTGATAATGATGGCTTTAGCATTCAGTATGTTCATGTTTAATATAAGCAGAGAAAACTGCAGACAGTTTACCAACTTTTTCTACTGGCTTCAATCTCCTTAAATATATACCTAGATACATAAATCTAAATTCATATGTGTGAATACTCAAAGAAATAAAGTTATGAATCAAACAATCCCTCAACTCCACCTATTACATTATGGACGTTGCCTAAGTTCAGACCCTCAAAAAATTTAATATGGATAGGATACATGTAATATTTCAAAGTTTACACAGACTGAGGAAAATAGAGAAAAATAATGCCCTGACTGAGCTCATCTGGTTTTTTCATCCTGGGTAACTGGTGCAGCTGCAATGACATCCCCTTCGACTCCTTAGCAGCACCTCCCAGACTGAGCTTCAGTCATGGATCAACTCATCCATTTACCACTTGCTCAACCTTGTCATCAGTCTGCTTTGTTTCTTTTTCTGTGTCTCACTGGATGCATTTGGTCTCCTTCAGAATCATTCATCTTCTCCATGTCTTTCTGCTCAGTACCTTGTAAGCCCATGATGTATCAGTGGCCATCACTTCTTTACTACTTTCAACCTCAGTTTTGCCCATTTTGTCCTTTAGCAGCTCAAGTTTCTTTGTCGACCTATCTCAAAACAACCTTTACTCCATTATCCTCTACAATGACCTTTCTTCCACATTCAATATACCTCTCCCGATCTTTCTAAAAATAGAACACTGCTAAAACTCTTGTAATCTTGTGAAACAAGTCCACAAACAAAACAAAAAATAATATTTTAGGCTGGGTTTCTTTTGCTGGTGATTGATGTTTGAATGCTATGCACACACATACTGTAGGTAAGTCTAAAAAGTCAGATTATGGAGAGATATATTGGAAGCAGGTATACTCTCCAGTCTCCTTATCCAGTCTATGCAGTTGTCCGACTGAGGGATTTAATCATTGAGAAGGATTTTTTCTTTTAGAGAATGTCTAATAAAGCGAGAACACAAAACTACATAGCCTGAAGGTTGCATTACTGGTAAGCCTGTGCTGTCCAGGCTTACTCATTCCTATCTGCCACATGAAACTCGTTACTTCATGTTTTGGTCCATAGTGTAAAGCATCATATTCGAGTCAGTCAACCTTAATACCAGCATTTGTAACTAAGGATAATGAAAAATGCAGAATCTGGCATTTACCATAATTATACCTTTTCTGAAAAAGGCAAGAAATATGTCTTATCTTAAGTTGAAAAAACGGGCTATTAACCACATTGACACAAATGCCTTTTTTTTTTTCTTTTCTTTTCAAGTCATATTAACATTTGCAAGATTAAATACAGTCCATTTGTTTAGGATAAATCTACATCTTGTCACATTAAGACTTTATTATCTCAGTGCATTCTGGAGCAGCATCCTGTTCCTTGTCAAGCAATTTCTATTTGCAAATACCAGATTCTCAACATTTATATATGGATCTCAACTTGCATGACTCGGACACAAAATGTATGTATATACATATATGTAAAATAGGTATATAATTCAGTCTCTGCATGAAATGCAATCTTGAGTTCCCCAATGAGTCTTACCTGATGTATGCACCACCTCTGTACTAGGACACGTAGATGAGTCTGTGGAACTACTACATTTGACATATTCGTTCGTGTGAAAAGTAGAGGCTTATCTGGCTGCTGTGTGGGGCAGGCTGTAATACCAAGCTGGGGACACGGTATGTTCTCTTAAGGAGTGCACCTTTGCATTGCAATTTTCTCTTCCGTGAATACATGCCAGGCCCAGCTGGTCACCCACACAAGATCAGACAACCAGCTGTTTCTCCCACCTGGGACTACAAAATGCGAAAAAGGCTTCAGCGCTGAACTATAAATGCATGAGAAAGGACTTAATTATGGAACTGTGGAAATCAGTTGTTCACTCAGTGCTTGACATTTGAATATGCCACTTTGAACAGCATGAGCTGAGCAGCCTCCCATACCATTGCGATTCCTGGTCAGCACTTCCCAGAAAAATCCAGGCACTATGTGGAAGAATATGGGCAAGTTGGTGGGAGGATTTGTTTCCATGTCAGATAATACTAAAAATAAAGGCATTGACAAACGAGCGCATTGAGCAATCCCATGATAAGTCTAAAAAAATCATCTTGATTCCTGACTAAAGCAATATCCTTTCCTCTCCAAAATACCTATGTGTAGGGAGCTAATGGTATATCCCGTACATACCAGTACATACATTTCTCCCTGGAATTTGCTGTATTTTGGGTATGGTAAAAAAATTCCAGAGAAGGTACAGCTTGAGCCAGGCGAAGCAGAACGCTACCATCTTCTTGCTTAGAGGACTCATTACCATTTTATGCTGTGTAGGTTCTCTGTCTAGCTAAACATACAACATAACAAACAACTAACTGAAGTGCTAGGATAACAAAAAATAGCAGACATTACATAAAAAGATGGAAAGCCCAATGCATGAAATTTACTCCATCACTCCTGCGTACCATGTACTATTCTCAGACTTAGGCTATTCATCCTGTACAAGAAAATTTGTCTGGTGTGTTTCTGATTTCACTGGTCACCCAGTAAGGACGGTTACTGGTCACCTGACCAATGAAGAGCTGATTCAGTGGACCCTGTCTGACAGCCTGGAAGGCTTGTTTGGCTTAGATGAGGTTTAAAGGTGCCCCCATGGCCCCAAGAAGCACAGGGTTGTATGGGCCATCGTACAGCTATCTATAGAAATGCACGCAAGAAATTTATGACTTGCTCAAGATCTCCCTACGTGTCTGGCATTAGAGATTAGGAGCTAAGTGCTGCTCTAAATGCTACTGCTGTAAATCCAGAGTGGTCAAGACCATTTGACCTCGTATTTCTACACTCTCACTCCTCTCCTTTTGCCGCTTGACAAGCAGTCTATCAAGAAAACGTTGTTTTTCTGTTTTTTTCCATACCAGGCTTTTACTAACTGAATTATACTGGGATTTTTATACATGGTCTAAAGTAGGTAATCAACTTCTATCAAAAGCGAACACTAGAGGAGTGCAGAACTCAGTGTTGCTGGATCCACACAATATTAGTCATTACAGAGAATATGAGAGATACATTGTTCTGAGAATAATGACTCTTGGCATTTTCCTTTTTTATCCATATATTCTTTTTCTTCCCAGAAACATTGTCTCTTTTTCTGTCTCTAAGCTTCCCTTCATCTTGTCATCAGCATTTTGTCCTTCCAGTGATCACAGCTGTCCAAAACAGTCCAAAAAACAAACACAAAAAAGCAACAGAACATGGATGAAAAACAGAATGTTCTCTGTGTCCTGATGTACTTGTTAAGCAGTAGAGATTGCACGGAAGAAAAGTTTATTGTTGCATTCGTTAAATATTACCCACGGCTGTTCATGCATACTCTCCTTGAAAGCCAAAAGCAAGCCAAGAAGGAAGGAAAGGACTTCTTTCTTTCAAGCACCCTTCAGAATAAAAAGAACTGCTCCTACTATTTATCTAATGAACTCATGACTTCATTATACAAATCTGGTAATCCTGTAGATGTTGAAAGGTACCTACATCTATTTTTATTTTCTTTGTCAATCTAATGGACCAAAAAAGCTTAAAATGTCTCTAACCAGTCTAAGTGCCCGACACAGTACTGGATGTTTGTTCCAGAAGGATAAGTACATGCAGCAGAATATGGTATCACACATGTATTTAACTGGTCAAATATAAACTGGCGCAGATATCAGAATGAACATCCCCATACCTACGGGTGCATTTTGCCTGGGTAAACGAGGCTTGTAGCCCAGCAGAGTGTATTAGTACAGGCGAAAAGCCGTGCTCATACAGCTTTAGACCTTTTCCAGCACTTAAATTAGCACAGCAATTTCTACAATAAATTGCATTTTGGCACGATCTCCAGAAATCCTCACTTCAGGACTATTTAGGTGTAGCAGAAATGCTTGCAAGAATTAGCCTCCCCCCAAAATCTCCACCACACTAGACAGTTGCTTTCATCTTCAGCAAAATGCATGAGCTTGATTTTCTTCCCCTTTACTTTGATTTGATACAGAATTATTTGAGCTGTCATAAGGAATCAGAGCAATTATCCATCTAATCCACTATCACGTCTTTGACAGAGGCCACCACCCCACGCTTCAAACGAAGGTGAAAGGAACTCTTCAGTTGACAATTCTGAAACAATCAACCCATAGGCAAAAAAATGCCATTAGTTAATGGTTTGCCCCAAACTCAGAAATTATGGGTTTGTATCCCTTCTAAAAAGGACCTACTTTATCTGATATGACTATGGGTATTCTTCAGTCACATGTATCTCTCGGTGTTTTTTTTTAATACTTTCAAACTAAGTGTTAATTTATTCACAGACAAATTCAGCATTATGCAAAGGAAAGGACAACAGAAAATAATTAACCATGTTGCCATTCAATATTAGTGACCATTTTCAATTTTAGTGACTATTCCTTTTGTTTGGTATAAAGATAAAAGACACAATAGAGGCCATGATTACATTACCAGTACTTCTAATGTGTTTCATCTTACTATTACATCTTACTTGTCTTGTATACAAGTTAGCTTCAGACTTCTCAAGCTCTCCTCATGCATTTATTTTGCTCTCCAAATAATCTCCATTTTTCTTAAATTAGATGATTAAAATTTAGCACATGAAATTTAAACTGATAAAATGATACTGACTACTCTTCATATTATTTTCTATCTGGTCTTTGATCTCTTTAACATCATTACCTATTTGAAAGCTCCTGTGCACTAAACAGAGTTATTAAAAAAACTTTCTGAAATGTACCTTGGTCCTCAGTAGAAACAAACCCAGTATCTTTAGGTCCAGTGAGGTAAAGGGATAATTCAAGTATATATTTTAATATTCTTTATTTTGCATTTGCCATCTTCAAATTTGTTTTGCTATCATGCTAACCATGTAATGAAGGTTCATTAAGTCTCTCAGAAGCTAAGAATGCCTACCCCTTAACTATTGTGATTTAATTTGCAAAATCCTCTACTCTGTTGCTCTTCACATTTCCTGGAGAGTTTATGAAAAATTCTGCTCAAGAGTATGACAGACATTGTCAAATCAAACAAATGAATTGTCAAATCAAACAAAATCATTGTTTCTATAACCTCCTGATCCAGAAGCTGTGTATTTTTGAGGTATGTAACCTCAGGCTCATCACTCTACCAAAGCTCCTCACCACCTGGACCACAGCTGACCGGTGGTCAGGATCATGGGCAGAGATGATTGACTGTGCTTACTCCTGTAAAGATACCCAAATCAGTGTGATTTTAGAGGAATTATTCCTGATTTACAGTATACCACTGTAAGCATCAGGGGCAAGTGTCTAATAGAATTTAAGCATCTGATTGTAGAGCTCGTACTTTTGATTAAAAAAAATAAAATATATATATATATATTTGTGTCAATCAGATTTCTGTCACAAAATGTCAGGGAACTTCTTTCGGCTTGAAAGGCCTCATGGAAAGGGGAAACTCACAGCTCATGAAAATTGCAAGGTAAATGAAAGCAGTAACACATTTGCGGATATATGTTGTGATTTCAGGAGCTTGGGGCTGATCCAAAATTCACTCATGTTGTGAACAGTCTCCCTTTGACTCCTGTGAGTTTTGCGCCAACTTCCAGGCATGTATCTTACCAGGCATGTTATATTTCTCTACTTTTGTCATATTTTTGCAACATTGAACATATATTACAATCTGTAGTTATCTAAAGACAAGCACGTTTACATTTGTTCAGCAGAACAAAAGGGTTCAGATACATTCTACCACCCTCTAAGACAGATGCGTTAACTTCAGCAATAACCTTTCAATATTAGAATTCACATTAAGACTACTTAAAGTTACAATCGCAAAAAAGGAGAAACAAAACAGAGAAAAATACCACCTCTGAGTTGCCAGCTCCAGTCCGACTTAGGGTTTGCAAAACAGTCTCTGATGTAATTCCTAGGCAATGAGGTCTATTGAAATCTAAAGGCAGAAAACTTCTAGGAGAAAGGTAAAGCTTTCTTTTGCTTGAAAAGACAGCTGGTGCAGAAATTCAGAGAGCAGTCAGGAAATACTGAACAAACACTACTTTCTTATAATGGCCAAAATGTATTTTCATTTCCACTTCATTTTATACATTTAATACAGTATGATTTTTAATCTACTGTTCATGCGTTCTAATCATGTCAGATGTGTGGGCGTCCTGTAATTCTTTATGAATAATAAGGAATGCAAATAGTGCTATCTTCACACTCACAGTTGACTGCACTCTGTTGGCTCCCCATCAGCACCTAATTTATCAGCTACTAATTTTCAGAGAGATAATGTTTGATGGTAGAGGAATATCTTTGTGCACATAACATTACATTGCTGAGGGAGAATGTGAGAAGCATCTGACCAATTACACGGGCTCCAAGACGGCCTTATTTGGTGGAGTTAATTTTCTAAATTTCACTCACCTTATTTATTAGGACTGATTATTATTATAGTCAACTGGAACTAATAATGATTTTTGCAATCTCTCAAAACATTCAGTTATCTCTCAGTTAATACAGAAATTCCGTCATTGAAGCAATTACACATTGAAGTGTGAATGGCAACACACTGCTATAAATTAAGATTACAAAAATAAATGCTTAATACAGTCTGAAATTATTTTTAACCTACGCATAAATCTCATATGAAAACAATTGATAAAACTAGTAGTAGCATCATCAAGCAATGTTAGATGACTGAGATGTATTGCATATGTCACTATTTTCCATTTCCTTCCTTCCCTACATCACATAGATGTTTTGGCAGAGTTAAATTGGAATCTAAGTTTACCTGTTTTGAGAAAACTGATTTCAAACTTTTGGTGCAATAAATAAATGTTTATGTTTGCAGTTTTTTAGATTTTAGAATGGATGAAGGGTAACATAATTAAGTATAAGTTTCATATTCTCAATAAGCTTCCACCTTTGTTTATAAAGACTTTGCCATCCAACTTGTTTCATATATAAATAGCACTTCCTCACAGGAAATAAATTTTGAAATAACTTAGGGAGTTACACAACCTAATCATTCAGGTTGCATTAGCAAGTTTCTGTGTTCATAGATATGAGCCCTGGAGGAAATTTGATATAAAATTCAGCTCTACATTTATATGTTTGGATGTCATATCCTAAGTCACTACTTTCATTTTATCACATCTTATTAGAAATTAGCTTTTCAGGTTAGGAATTTTCCATACTTGGATAGCAAACAGCAAAACACATCTTTAAGTCTTACTGGAACTTTGAAATAACTATCACTCTACAAATGTCCAGTTATTAATACTTCTGCTGCCACTAATTGCACTATCAAAAATAAAATCTAAAATTTGTCAGTCCATGAACCGTAGAAAGCCTTGTCTAATATTTAGATTCTTTTAAACTCCTGGTAAAGGCATATGCAAATTATTTTAACCTTGATCTTATAAGAGCTAAGCCTTTCAATGATGTGGCAAATTTTTTTATTTCTCATAAAAATAGCATGAAACTTCTGGAAAGTCGTAAATTGCATTGAAATTGTTTTCCCATATGGACAGGAAATCTTTTCTGTCACAAGCATTGAGGAGAATCCTAGATTTAATGAATTTAGAATCAATTTTGTGGGGCAAAGGGTTTTAAAGGATGAGCAAGATGCCTGGTCTATTCCTACGTATTCCACTAGCTTCCTGTGTGACCTCAGGAAATTTATGTGACTTACTACATTATCAGGTTCACATCTCTACAAAGACATATTGATATACATTTTTTCACAGTATTTTGATTTCTGCAGACAAAAATATTCTATAAATATTAAAAAAAATATTATTTAGGCCTTGTCTGTAGAGATGAAGAAACTTTTGGGTAAAAGTGAAAACTTTCTGAATGGCTACCAAGTTTTGCTATTTTTGTTCCCACAGCAATTTAGTGGGGTTTTTTTGTTTTGTTTTGTTTTATTTTATTTTGTTTTGGTTTGTTTTGGTTTGGTTTTTTTTTCAATAGAACAGTAAGGAACTGAAACATACTGGAAGAAAATAGGACCTCAGAAATTATTATCAATACATATGGCATATTATTTGAAGATTGATTCTAGCCTTCTTATGAATAGATTGCAAAAGAAAAAATGAATCAAACAGTATTCAGGGAAAACATCCACTTGTATCCTGTGATGTGATGTATCTTTCCCCTTATTGGAAAACATTGCAGTGATGCTTTGCACTCTAACAAAAATTGTTGGCTGAAAGTTTGTTTTGACATAAGAATCTTTTATCAAACCCAATTTGTCCATCATGACATCTTTTCTATTATGGTCAAAGAGAGGATGATATTCCCCGTACCCTCTTTGATGTCAGTACTCAATTATGCACTTGTCTAAACTCTTCCTGGATGCTGCCAATCCATGGACTTTTAGTCTTGAGGTTTTTGCAAGAATCACATACTATATGAAGCCCATCCTGCACATAAGTTATATGCAGAGAAATTATGCAATGCCTACACTACCTTTTCTAAGACTTCCTGAGTAAAGCATGCCATTTCTGTGTAGTCTGTAATGGTTTTGTTATATAAACCAAGTCACTGACAAAATTCGATGTCAAATTCTATTCACTGGGGATTGTTTATAGCCAAAAGATCAGAATGACTTTCAATCAGTTTTGTCAGGACTGAGTGTCTGGCCTCCCTTACACGGTTATGCTAGGTTCACTACCACTTTTTCGTGTTGTTCTTATTCCAAAAGATTTACTGTTGAGCTTTCTTTCCAAAAAGTATGAACAGCGCTGGCATGTTATTTTCATTTTTTTGTGCTACAAACTTAAACAGATACTTTCATATGGGAACACTAAAAACGAATTTATGGTGTTCCATATTTCAGTTGATTTCAAATGATACACTTGCAAGTATTTTTAATTCTGTATTTAGTCATGACAGAAAGCCAGAAAATTGGGGTTTTTTCCCTCACTAACTTCAAATTTATAGTACTGAAGTGATGTTGCATCAATTTACATAATTTCTTGTTAATTTGTAGCAGCCTCTTATGCCAAGGAATACAGTATAGAATAATTAAATTATAAGAGAGACTGAAGAGAGAGGTTTTGGGGGTTATTTTCTGTCTTCATACCTTGTCTGTGGAACAAACTAATTAAACAGGTCAAACTACTGTGCAGAATGTCATTATCTTTAAAGAAAAGCTATTGTTTACTCCTCACTGAGAAATACAGATATAATAAAATGCAAACAGTAAAAACTCTGCTGTTATAATTTAACGTAACATTTTTTAAAACATCATTGTCTTGGTTTTTCAGCTCCACTTCTTTATTTACCTGGTTTTGCTCCAGTGGATGACACTGAATGGTTTATTCAAGTATTAGAGACACAAATTCACCACTTCGGGGATGAATAGAAATTGTAATTTTAAAGTGTAATTTTTTTAGGTATTTTTAAATGTGTACTCAAGCTTCAGTAACTAAGAAGCCTTATAACTCTAGGGGGAAAAGATTTTGATTGTATAAAACAGATCTTGGACTATTTTAAGGTCTATTTGTTTCTTCTCACAGGTACGTTTTCAGAGTGCCATTTTAATCTGAAAGTTACTTTAAAAAGTTGCACCTCCTTCTATACCGAGTGGCAGAACCCATGCATACTGGAAATTTTACCTGATTTTCTAAGTGGTTGACCTATATATTTGGTCATCGTGTTTCTATTAACCATGAACAGCTGATTTTGTTAAAGAAGAAACAGATGAATGGTGCTCGACCAATGGAATTTTCTAACCCAAGCAAAAACTAGTCGGATGAGGCTGTAAGTGTACAGAGTGGATAATTATGACCACAAAAAAAAAGGCAAAAAAAAAAAAAAGCTATAAATATATCTCTGATCTTTAAGTTATATATAAGGCATGCCAAATTGCCATCTTTATAATTATCCTAAAAATGGATATGCTAGTCTCATTTCTTAGATTGATAGAAGGTATGAAATTTGGTTATATATAAAGATAAATTAATGACAATTTAGACAGAAGTGGAATAGTTAGGAGGTCTGTAGCAGATCTACTTCAGAAGAGATTTTGAGTGAGCAGGTATCAGCCACTTTCATTATGCTATCATTTCACATGGGAATGGCTCCACGGAGCAAACTCCAGGCGGATCCCCTTGGACACTAACACAGGCACAGACACTGGGGGTTTGGTGGCCAGTGGCTTTGCTCTCCTCCAGTTTGTTTTGTTACTCAGAATGCCATAGCTAAGGGTCAGAATTCACACTTATTTCAGAGCCATCTCCATGGCTAACACTTTCAGCCAGTTCTGATGTTACATTAATGTGTGGAAGAGTAATTTCACACAGCTGGCTTTTTTGGGAGCACATGCACGCATCTGCACATGCAAACATATGTAAATGTCTGCACAAATAGCCAGGTGGAGTCTCGTCCTTCAAGGAAAATTGTTAATTTTGAATACAGTTATTCTTAAGTATAATACAGTCTTGCAAGACTTACAGGAGTAGAAGTTATACTTCACATGGACTTTTATGGTCTTTATTGAGAGAAAAACCGAGTTATGAATATGCAGGTCTAATGGAATGTACTCATCCATTTTAAAGTGTTTTAAAAATTTTATTCTAAAATGTTGGAATACCTAATGAAAAACTTACGGGAAATAGATGGTTCCTTCCTGTTAGATTCCATATTAGAGTCCACACTTCTTCACAACCTAATTAATTAGTAATGATAACGAGAAATTACATTTCTTATTGACTCCCAATTCAGTTACTAAATTTTCTTCAGCAGCAATTTTCTGCTTGGAAAATTTACTGCTTTCTGTGTACCTCGGTGAGCAAAAGATCTTGAATTTTAGCAAAGAATGGAGCTCATATCCTTTATTAATATCGAGAAATATGGAAATATATAACCTTATATCATGTAAGTGGGAAATCTAATCTCATTTCTATTCATATTGCAACTGATTATATTCTGGGAGATAAAAAAAGTAAGTTTTTATACTCCCCTACACTTAGAAATGTCTAAGTCAGAAAATGGAAAACACATTCAGGTGATATACTTGTGTATCCTAACAGTGGAGAGCACAACTATGTATGGCTGACTCAAAAACTGCTGAAATTCAGGGGACAGGCGTCTGATGACTTCAAAAGGTTTCAAAGGTTTTTGAACAGGCCCCCTAGTGTCTCATCTACCCTAATTTTTAACACCCCAAGCAATAAAACTCCCTCTAGTCTTCTTTAATTAGCTCACACAGTAATTTTGTGAATTATTTTAAATACAGGATCTATTTTACATCCTTGCTGATTTCACAGTTACTCGTCTAGAGCTCCCCTATTAGCGCATTCTCAGAGAATTTCATCTTCTTTTGAATCAATTCAGAATGCCTTTTCTTCCAGATGTAATCTCAGTTTCCACAATCACAAGGATAGCTCCTTTATAACTTAGGAAACCCTTCGATGCATGTTTGTGTGACTGTATTATATTGGTAGATATCTAGGCCATTAATATTTCATTTGACTTGGATATATTGTATTTTAAAGCATCTTGGAATTTTTTTTTTTTTTCCAGCAGAGCTAATAGTTTGCAGTAGGTGTTTCTAGTGCCTCTATTCAAAACAAAACAAAGAAAACAAAACAAAACAAAATAAAAACAAAACAAAACCCACCTAATTTGTCAAAACACATTTTGCTGGAGTTGTGATTACTGTTAATATACTGTTGCCATATCATTGCTACCTCCTTGTGTGGGGTATTGTAATTTCATGACAATACACTGTTATTGACATTCCAGCAATAAGAGACATCACCAAAACTTACATTTGGTCTCCCTACAGGATAATCTGCATTATCTTTGATTTCATATTCAGAAGTACTGATTAAAACAGTATATTGCCAACATCTTAACCCCTCTAGAGCTTTGCACTTTTGGTAATGGCATCCTAACTTCTATACTGAGTCCTATAAATATGTCAAATTGTCCAAAAATAATTTCTCAGTACAAATTCAGATACAAGAAATATATTTAATTATTTTCCTAGGTGCAACACTAAGTATGTTAATCAACGCTGGAAAGGCATTTTATCATCTTAGACTGATAGGAAGGATGACTCTTTTATGGCCATTCAATGACAATGTCTTTACTACAGTCAATCACAAATTCAACACCAACTAAACTGAACTGACAATCTGTGCTTTAAAGATGACTAGATTGTTCCTGACTCTGAGTGACAAATTTTCTCACACAAGTAAGCAGTATTTCTTTAACATCCATGTTCAAAGCAATTGTTTGAGGTGATGGAAAAAAAAACGATAGACAGAGTTCTGCCTCCCATAGTCACACACCCTTAGTGGACCAATATAAAGGGTGGCTTACAGAGACACATCTTCTCATGTTTGGTGTATTTAATCCTTGACTCATGATTTGTGTTAAGATTTTAGACACATGACACCCATCACACGTAATATCATGCCAAGATTTAGTAAGGCTTCTGTGGTGTAGCTGCTGGTGTTCAAGAGTCATAGCTTTCTTATTGTAATATCTGACTTTCAGAGCCACATTTGATTTGCTTAAAAGGCACGGGCATGACTTAAAATCTTCAATATTCAAGAACAAAATTGTAATTTCATTACACAAAATAAATTAAAAATCACAGGATATTTTTTTCTGTATGTCCTTAAGAAAAAATCATAGTTTGAATATATATGGAAAAATATTATTATCCTGTTTGTATATTTTTTTTAAACAATGAATTATTTCTTAAGAACTAAATTAATATGCTGTCTCAAATTGTTATTTGATTTGAACTCATCTAAATAAGTAAAACTTTCATGACCTTACTGGAATCTTCATTTCAAACAGAAAAATATATTTC
This sequence comes from Fratercula arctica, assembly GCA_947846985.1. Lineage (NCBI taxonomy): Eukaryota > Metazoa > Chordata > Aves > Charadriiformes > Alcidae > Fratercula > Fratercula arctica. The sequence goes on from CANTUZ010000001.1 coordinate 202,209,127, forward strand.
TGAAAAATAATCCTCAACGCTCTTCTCCTTCCTGTATGACTGAGATATGATTGAGACAGATTCTCCATCTTCCAAAAGCTCTGGTAATATTTACACATTTATACCATGCAATATACATAAGAATACTTTACCCTGAACTGGAGATTTTCTTTTGACACTCCTTTCCTCACTCACTTAAAAAAGTCTCTAAGATTATTCAAACTCCCATCAAGCCTGGAGGATGCTTGTGGTGATTCAAACAAGATCTTTTCACTTCATGAACAAAAATATCACCGTTTCATTTCTCTTCATTAAATACCATTGAAATACCTGATGTAAGCTCCCTGCTTAGAAAGAAATCACGGTTGCTTTCACCATTGAATACAGAGGCTGGAAGATATGTTACGTATAATTGATGGTGGTTTACAGAAAAAGACTCACTTTTTAGTCATCAAAACTTTTCAAGAAACTTCCTGACTGCCACCTTTTTGACACTATTGACTTTTCCCTAGATGACTGACACACAAAGTCCAATGAGAGGCTGAGAAGATACACTCTTAATCAGTGCTCTTAATGACTGCAGAAAACTGAAGTTGTTCATGTGTTCTTTATTAACAGATCTCTTATGTGAGATGCTCCATTTACATATCTGTTTTAAATACAAGTCAGGTTCAACTTCAGAAGAAAATCAAGTTTAAAATAAAAAAGTTAAAAACATAGGTTCAAAACAGCTGTAATATCAGATGTTCTAGACAAACTATGACTGCCTTCAGAGTAAAATGGTCAATATACTGTTGTACTGTTCTCTGATCAGTAACTGTGAATTCTTATTAATGTTTTTTTGGAGGGGGGTGGAGGGTTTGTAGGTGTGTGGTTGTTGCTTGGGTTTTTTGGTGTTTTTTTTTTTTTACTCTCAGGACAGAGAAGTAGCCATTCCTCATCTCTCATCCTCATCTAAAACAGAAATGTGGAATCTGGCTTGGACCAATTCACAGGCATATACCAGCCTTTGAAAACAGCCTCTTGATCTCTGATATTTATTGCTTTCACTGCACCAACTTGTCATTTAGGTTGTGCTAGAACGTCCCGCCTCCACACCAGCCACTCAGGATTCCTCAGGTACCTTTGGAGATTGCAGTGTGCATTGCACAGCATTTTACCCATCTGTCTGGTCCTCAACACATCTCATTAAAATCTGGTGCTCTGCTTACACTGGGTCTAGTACAAGAGGCCAGCAAGTCCCAGGGTACTTGAACACTTCTCCAAGAAGATGGCTCATCTCATGGCCTAGCCTACTTTGAGAAAGTTTAACCTACTTTGGAAAGGGTAAGAGTATTATTTTGGTGGTGGTGTTTTAATAAGGAAGAGACGGGAGTCTGGGGACCCAAAATAAACATGGTTGCTTACCGAGAAGCAAACCTTTTGAGAAGCTATGTTCTGCAAAAAACAACACTTGTGAGGATATTGCTAAACATTACGTGACTGCCAATCCACTATACAGTCTTTTACTGAAAGCCATGTAGCTAATGAGTTACCTCTACTGACACTTGGCTTGCAAACCAGAATCTCAAAACTACAGCAGAGTCACTTGTGCTCAGTCAGAATGTTATGATGCTATTTCGTGTCCTTGACAGCTTTAACATCACGGTGTTACACTAGAGTAGCTCTGCTAAGAGTGGCTCCTATTTTTAAAGCACTTCTAGTAAACAGTAAAACAAAATCCTGAACAAACGAATAAAAAAGCAAACAGCCTACTTAGCAGGAATATGTAATTTCAAAATAGTACAAAATGAGATTAATATCATAAGACAAACTGGCAACATACAAATGACAAAAGGAGGTCTTCAATATCTGCAGTGAGTTACATGCAGTTGTGTGTATTCAAAGCACAGCTGTACGTGCCCCACACTGCATCTTATTGGCAGTCTGTAGCAAGAACATTTGCCACACAGGAAGAGATCTGCTGAGACAGAACCCCAAATATTTACTTAAAACAACTGGGCTGATGACATAAGCATTTCACAACAGCAAGCTCCAAACATTCAAAGGAAAACAGATCCCTGTGTATATTTTGTGGAACTCTCCCACATAACACTGGGAAAACGTCCAGGAGACGAGCACAACATCATCTATAGTGTGGTACCATGAGAAGTACGCAACTCAGATACAGATACAGAAGCTCAGGACAGCTTTTGGGAACTGCTGCTAAGATACTCAAAACTAGTCACCAGGTAAAAGCAAAGAATAAGCCTTCTGTAGTCACCTATCAAAATAAGCTGCATTCCTATGTGCTGTTCTACATTTTAATTTTTTTTGTTCTATTTTTATACAATTTTCAAAAACATCTGAAGACTTTTTGTTTGTTAAAAAATTCATACCAGATGATATTTTTAACTTTACTATGCTATTCAGTGGAGCATATAAAATATGGAAATATAAAGCCTCCACAAAATATTCCTGTACTTTAAAAGTAATGCATCATATTAAGATTCTTCATAAACTTCTGCTAATTACCCTTTAAAATGTAGACCAGCAAGAGCTGTAGATAAGAGTGAGAAAACAAAGGCAGAACAAAGCAGATGATTCTTGAATTACTCCATGTCTGAATCACTAACAGGCAACAACTCATGTTTTCTGAAAAAACGAAAGCAGTACTTGTTGGCAGAACAGTGTTTTACACTTTGACCCTCCTTCATGTAACAAAGGATGCAACTGATTTGCCATAATTTAGGGGTCTAAAAGTTAAACCTATTACTCTGAGACAGTCACTGTAGGTTTTCTTCATTGTTGTCAAAGGGAAACAAGCACCTCCAAAAGATAATACGTTTCATCCTAAAGTAGCTTCTAAAGTAGGCCAGATTATTTATCTTTCAGCTATGCCTATTTATTCCATTTACTGGAAAGGAAGCCAGTGTGACTGGCATGAAATTAGACAACTCACTTTAAGAGGACTGAAGTTACATGAAATTAAACCTGTTCAAATGATCTATCTTTCATATTAGGATTGGCATGGGAATACGTGCATTTAATACTGTATTTGTTTTTATACCCGTAAGGATTTTTAGACAGTAGTTAAACATGAATGTGATATCTCATTGCACTCTATACAGTAATGCACAGAATCCTTGCTTGCGCTAAACACATAGATGAAGTTAATGTTGAGCCTGCACACAAGGTCTATTAAAAAAACTTTTCATTGGATCAAAGTCCATTACTTTCAGTTAAACGTTCATTCGCCATTGTGTTGCTTATTCACCTAGTGTAAGTTTTTCCTCAACTCTCAGCAAGGAAAATTTTGAAGTGTCCCCGCTAAAAGCTTTAAGAGTGCTCTATAGCTTTATTTCTCAAGGGCCCTTGGGAAGAGAGATCAAACTCCATCTAAAGAAAAACCTACGGCACAGTAATTGAGTCTGGGCTACCAGGTGAACATGGTCTTCATAGTGTGGCTCTGCAAAATTGGTCATAAAACCCAAATACATTGACAGATGCCAGGTACCACAGTTTTCTGTGCTATGTCAAACAGTTTATTTGATTTTTTTTTTTTAAGCTAACATTTCTATATTGATTTTCTGCATAACCCAAAGTCTCTTCCTTATTTTTTTTTCCTTCTATCTTTTCCTTCCTTCTGTAATTTCTCTATATTTTTTTTCTTCCTTCTCTTGCATTTAATCATACTTTTTCCTGGAATTGTCTTCAGACTTTCTGCTTGTGCTCTTTGCCTAGTCTGAGGGCTGGAGCACCTATGCTATGAGGACAGGCTGAGAGAGTTGGGGGGTTGTTCAGCCTGGAGAAGAGAAGGCTCTGGGGAGACCTTATAGCAGCCTTCCAGTACATAAACAGGGCCTACAGGAAAGACGGGGAGTGTACTGATAGGACAAGGGTTTAAACTGAAAGAAGGTAGATTTAGATCAGATATTAGGAAGAATTTCTTTATACTGAGGGTGGTGAAACACTGGAACAGGTTGCCCAGAGAAGTTGTTGATGCCCCATCCCTGGAGGTGTTCAAGGCCAGGCTGGATGGAGCTTTGAGGAGCCTGGTCTAGTGGGAGGTGTCCCTGCCCATGGCAGAGGGATTGGAACTAGATGATCTTTAAGGTGCCTTCCAACTCTAACCATTCTATGATTCTATGATTCCTATAATTCTTAACACAGTATATAACCTATTCACCACCCAAGTCAACAGCATCACGCAGAAACCAGCCACATGTTAAAAAGCCACAGGTTTTCAGGTCCTGAAGGTTGCCTACAATGCCCTCCCCAGTGCTCCTCTTCTCTCCTCTTTTTGCAATTAAGCCCATATTTTATATTAATAAATAAAGTACCCTGTATCTGGGAGTTTTCTGCACCATAACTGTATTTAGTGACTACTTAAGCTGTATTTCAATAGTCTATTCAGGCACCCATCATCTTCAGTACAACCCAATGGCAGGGTGTAATTTCCCAAGATTTATTCTGGTGATATTTTCTGCAGCAGCTAGCAGTGTTGTAGGAACAGAGAAATCGGCCTGGGAAGCATTTATAAGGCTTGGCAGTTTCCAAAGGACAACCGAATACACATCTAAAGCAGCTTCCAACCCTCTGAGCTTGGCCAGTCATACAGGATTTTCATCTCTTTCCGTTTCCACCCACGATTAAGTTCTCTATGGGCAGAATAATTTCTACAACGAATGGATGTCTTTAACTGATTTTCATCTGATGTTCATGTCTTCTAGCCTGATAGGGTCTCCTGCCTTTCATGTAAAAAATGTAAACCCACTCGAACTGGAAGAAAATGGCACAGGCATTGGGATTTCAGTTATTCCAACTGTATGATGCACTCTGGGTATTTGTGGAGGCAAAACATTTTCTGATGCTCAAAATTATTTTCATTTATGGTCATATAAAGAAAACTGCCTTAGGCAAGAAGTGATTTCATTCAACGTGGCCTTGAAAAGGGCAAAAATCCTTAGTTTTCTAAGTTTTTCTGCAGGAGAAAGTAAGCTGCTTTTTAAAGATTCTGTTGTGCAACATTTCAAGGGGACATGATGTTCATTGTATTGGTATGGTACCTCTAAAATGTACAGCACAAGGCTAGATTGACATCTAAATGAAAACATAGATCACTGGTCTTGCAGCAAGATAATTCCTCTGGTGAATGGGTTAAACTGGGGCTGTCAGTTCGAATACAATTAGTACAACTGATATGCAAAGAATTGCTCTGTCAGGAAATGTCACTGTCATTGCGCACTGTTCCCAGGCTGCCTTCAATTTTCTGTCTGGCTCAGAAAATTTTAATAACAGGTCAGAATTCAAATGCAAAAATTTAACCAAAGTGCATAACTCCTCCCCACCTTCTATTTCCATTTTCATCTTCTGCTTTGTGTTTCACATAATTTTTGGTAACCAGGAAACTATTCTTAACTGCCCATTTTCTGGTTTCCTTAACTCTTCCTCTCGTTCTCGTTAAGTGAAACTAACAGTTTTTGTTGGCAATTCTTGTACAACTTGGTCTTTTAATTATTTTTTAACATAACCCACTACAAAACCCCACAGACACCAGAAGACAAGTAAAGAGGCAGAAATACTTAGTGTTTGTAGAACACCACTGAATATCTATTCACTGTAACGCCCACCCACGCCCTGCGATCGTGTCTTTTCCCACCCTGTCTTTACTGCACTTCCCCAAAGGGTGCTTCTGGTGCTAATTTTTTTTGGGTTTTTTGCCTCTACATTTTCCTGCTCGGTGTGTGATGCATTTTAGGAATTTGTACCTTTGTGCTACCTCCTCCAGATCCCCCTTTCTATTTGAAAGGAAACTTTCACCTTTTCAATGCCTTCCTGATATTTTCCCAGCAGGTCCCAGATTCCCACTGGCCCTGTGCGTGATGCAAAACCTGTGAGTGAGTTTGCACACTTGCAAGGAATATGCAACTAAGCAAACGCTTCAGGTTATCTCTGCAAGGCTGGTGGCCGGCGAATTATCGCCTGGGGAGCAAAAGTGCTCTCGGGCAACTGGGGTGGGGATGGGTCAAAGGAACGGTGGGAAGCGCCTGTTCCTAGAGTCAGGCTCTTTTATGACCCAAGGAAGAAGGCAGGGAGAAATGCTGTTACGATGGTAGGTAAATTACTACCAGGACAAGGAAAAGGGTGATCAGCATGGCCTCTCAGCTTGACCTATCTGGGAACTGCCTGCTGGCTGGAGTGCCATTGAATGGCTCGATGGCAGTGCCAGAGGACAAGCCATAAGTTTCACTGAGTCCCTTTCTTTGCTAGCCTGCCTTTGCTATAAAGCATCTTTTTCTATACATGGTACTGTCGCTGATCACCCGGATCCCCTGGGAGGCTCAGAAAGGGGCTGACTTGCAGCGTTTGCCACCCAGCGGCCCTTGAAGATGGGAAGGGCAACAGCCACCTTCCCTGTCAGCCCCATGGGGGGTTTGCCGATCTACCTGGGCTAGGAGTGCAGCTGAGCTCCCTGTCAGGCAGGTTGCCAACCCCCAGAAGCCTAATTTCTCCTCCTGCCTCGATGCTGCCCTATATAACCACTGAGAAACCTGAACTGGTCACTTCCCATCTCCTCCCTCTTCCCACCACTGTGAGCAATGATATTTCTTCCTATGTGACTCAAGCACACACCTTTATCAGAGTCTTTAAAACCATTGTTGTCAGTTTGTTGCTAAATTACAGACTCTGACCCTTCAGCCAGAATCCTGCTTCAGGTATGGACTAAATTCCATCTCTTTAGGGAACAACATCAGTGTGATGACTAACCCCGCTTTAGCTCGCCTCCTGGCATGCTGAGGCAAGTCTGTGTGCAAGCACTCTTAGCTGAAGATAAATTACCTTTCTTACATTCGACTTAACTCATTCTTGTAATAATCAATGGAATTTTTTCAACACTGACTTCTACCAAAAAATGTGATGACAACTAACTTTATTTCAGCACATACCCCTGCATACAACAGTCTTGAGGACCATCCCTTTTCTGTCTCCGCTCGTCGAAGCTCTTCTCTCGTCATTCTCATTTGCTCAAATCTCTTCAATCTTTCTTTATTCAGGAAGTTTAAAGTTCACTTAATGTTCACTGTGACCATTATCTGCTTTTTGTTTGAAAGCCCCTTACGTCCAGTAAACCACGGAGCTGAGGGAGTGGTTATTGTAGTGTAATTGCCATCTAATTAAAAAATACACTGAATAGCATCTAAAATCTAAAATTTCAACTGTAGTTCGCTACAATATGTATCTCCAGATCTTTTGGCTGTGAGGGTAACACTAAATATGTGAACACAATGACTTCCTAAAATTACTGGCTTCTTGAAACGAGATGACTCAGAGGCAAGAAAACAGTCCGAATCATTTCAGTGAAAACTTAGCTCAGAACTGATATTTTTTCTTCTGATATTGCTAACTATAGCACTTACATCATTTTAGTGGAACGATACAACTGATCCCTCGTACGTGGATGTAATGGCAGGTAATGGGGCATAACCTAGGAAAACTAGCTGCTGTCAAAATCCTCAGAAGCTGGGGAATGAGACAATCCCTCTCCCCAGAATAAATAAAATTGTTTTCCCTTTCTCAAAATGGGATAGAAAATTCATCCTTTCCTCAATATTAAATGATCCAGTAACCTCTAGATGTGTGAAATACACATCCTTCATGCCAAAAGTCCCAGCTGTCCACTAATCACTTGCCAATATCTCTTTTTAAAATATGCTGCCATACTCATATGGGAAGTGCTAAAAAGTACAGTATAATACGATATATACTTTATATATATAATTATGTGCTGTACGCTAATTTTAATGAAACAATTAAGTGCTCACCTCTTTTTCTTTTCTTTCTTTCTATTATGTTTTTTTCTACATTTCACCAGATCAGTGAAATTTGAGCTAAATCAGCTAACTAACTATGCTAAATGCTAAATACATATAAGCCAGTCATTCCTATATAATATTTAATCCATATATTTTTATTCATGAACCATTGTGAAATTTGACTACGAGAAGAGGGTGAAATTTTCAAATTCAGTTTTCTGGTTCAGACAAAGGACTCCAAAGTCAACAGAGGAAAAGGAACCACAATTATTTATTTTAAAAGTATGTATTTTTCCTCAGCTTTGGGCGCAGTGTTTGATAAGAAAACCTTCTAGTTCTACTCTATTCATCATTCAGTCAGTGTCAGGTAAGCAAATTAAGAGCAAAGTCATATCTGTAACCTGATTTTCTCAATAAAATTATAGGCCTCGATGCCTTTTCAGCATGTAAGTCCTTGGAGTAAGTAAAAAGTGTTAATGTTATTGCATTAATTAGTTTTGAAACAATTATTCTTACAAATATTAAAGATTAGATATTAAAATGTAAGTGAGTTTACGGAAGTCATATCTCCAGTTTTCAAATAAATTCACTAATTGACATAATTAATTCTGCATGTTCTGAATGTTGGCTTATTTTTGTGTAATCCATTTTTATACAGTAAGGTGCCCAGAGGCTTTTGTTAGTGGATTGCTATGAATCAAACCATCTCATTAACAGTGTTCTTATTTTCAGGACAATCACCTAAGATCATAAACAATTTTTTCTTTTTTTTTTTTAAAGAAGAACATAATTACTCCATAAATGAATTCTCAATCTTTCTGATAGACTTAGATTTCGTATATTAATTTTCTTGTAGATAATTCAAGACCTGCAGATCGATTTGTTTAAGTACAACAACGATTCCAGCCTAGGACGAAGAAAATTTTGCTTTAAATTGCATATATGCAGCTTCCCATGGGAGTGGAATACAGATGAGCTGCAAATGAAACACTCTCATCACCACACTGCTCAAAGCAATTTTCCAGTATGCCCCCTCCCCTCAGGACATATTTTACTCCACCTTTACTACATTTATAACATGATTTACATGTTAATGAGAAGTGACAGGGACTAAGTAATTAGGAAGCAAGACTGTAGCTTGTCATGCATTTTAAATACTGTACACTGCAATTCTGGAATAAATATTCAGCCTCTTTCCTCATTTTCTTCTTAATTAGAAAACACAATCAATTTAGTCTTCATAACTCCAATATACCTTCCATAGGTAACTAACAGAAAAGAAATGCATTGTTACAATAGGCAGGTTTGATCAGCCCTAGTTCTCTTATATTTGGTCATTCTTATTATATTCTGTTTATTAAGCTTGGACAATACAGTGAGAGGAACATAAAACCTAAAGAAGAAACAGTCCTTTCACTGAGGCTGTGACCACGACTGTGCAAAGCAACGATGGTTCGCACTGGATGGATTTCCTGCATGCACGTGCAGCTGTGTGTCTTGGATAATTTTGTGGAAAAGAACTTTGTGTTATGATTGTGGAGAACGTCTCTACCACGGGGCTACAAAGGCCCTACAGTAAAGTCTGACGGCATCTGTCTTTGGACAGAATGGAATTCTGATGACATTTAGGAAGAAAAGTGAAGAAATGCAGGACCGCCGACAACCCCTGTGTACAGAATGCAGGTTGTGGGAACTGCCATTTCCATGGTAGGGATATGAGTGGTGCCAAGCAACCACAATCTCTTTCACCTCCTCCATCTCGTTCCACACCCTTTCTCTGCATCCAGTGAGTTTGCTCTTTCCAAGTTTTTCTCACCTTGTTCTCTTTGTAAGATCAGGACCTCAGTAAATAATCCTTACCGTTTCAGTACTAATTGTCTATGGTGCTGAGTGAATTACGTTTCAGAATACACTTCTGAAGTACGAACACATTACCATTCTAATTATTCAGGTCAGGAAAAAACTCAGAGCAAAAAAGTAACTTGCTTCGAAGTATTCCAATTGAAAAAAAAATAAAAATCATTCTCCTTGCAGAACTTCACAGTTGTTTGTGCCAAATGTGTAACAAAGTTAAAAGACCTCTGAAGCTCTATCCGTTGGGTTTACATTACCATTCTATGCATTTTGCTTTCAAATATTAAATGTTTGCAGTATGTCATACCTATGTGGTGCTTTTTTAGTAAGATATGCTGAAGTAAACAGGATGCATATTTACTAAGCCTTATTTCCATCCTGAAAACAACTGTAACAGGAGCACAGACAATGGAGATTTCTTGGTAAAGAAGTGGCCCAAATGGAGCCAGTAACTATTAATTACGTGGTGATATATATAGTACCCCTTCTCTGAAGAAGAAATACTTTCTATCTATCTCTTTTATAGTCCATGACTGCCTGGTAAACCCTGTTCATCCCCAAGGACTTTTAGATTTTCAGATGCTTACATAGTACTAAGAAATCTAAGCATTCTCTAGGGGCACATTATGCTATAATTGCTATACATGCAAGGTCTTTACAACCATTACCATGAAAAGGATCTTGTTGATAGAGGATTTGAGAACTAATCATGCATATACTATAAAGATTGAAGTGTAAGTAGATTTTACCCAAGCTGAAGTGCTAAGAGACTACAATGATATATGCAAAAGAAAAAAAAAAAAAAAAAAAACAACTGGTGTAAAAGGTTTACTTAACTCTATCTTCCCAAAGAAACAGGTTCACATCTTTTCTCTCAGTAAGACAACTTATACTCTACTTATCATCCTGCTGGTGATATGATTGGACAGCATGTCCAATCATAAAAATATTTAAAGATGAACGTTAATGTTAATCTGAGAGCTACCTAAAGGTAAACATAACATGGCAGTGATTAATTGGGTTTTTGTTAGCAGTTTTCATGGGAATACAATCTAAATATCTCAGCTTGAAATACTGAGTCTCCCTCGTTTATAAAATATCCAAAACAATTAATTAAAAAGGGACCGCCAAGCTGTTTCCAGTTCCATATTACATACACCAAATATATATGAAAATAAAGAGCCAGAACAGTGAAAGGTAACTGGCTAGTACAGAATTTTCTTGCAATTCCCTCTGAACTCAGCCAGATAAGCATAAATTGCAGTCTGTCTAGCCACTGAATATGGGAAGATAAAAGATGAATTATTCCTTTGAACTCATCTTTGACAGGTGAAGTGCTGGCAGTATTGTGATACAGACTTTCTCATCTTATTAAAAAAAAAAAAATTAATAAGCCACCTTGACCATCTTTTTACATATTGTATTGCTACTACTGTATCTGAAGGAGTGTAAACTTGTGACAGGAAAATATCCCTCATTATAATCTGTTTAGTAAATTAGCTTTTTACAAATGAAGAAAGAAGAGTTTGAAATGCAAAGCTTGCAATGGGGGAAATTAAGATAGTTCTGGAAGCTGAAGCAAGTATACTCAACAAAGAAAGGTGGATTTACCCAGCATCGGTGAAGGAGCATTTCTATAAATTAACCCAAGGCCTATGGCTCATAATTCACTTGACAGTTTATCAGCCCTGAAAATGAATTCAGGCAATTTAGATGAAGGATGGAGGCAGTGGCTTCAAAGCACTACTAGGCAGCTCAGAAATATTCCTTGAGCTTAAACTTTTCACGTTCTAAAGGTTAATGGTCCCAAATCATGCCTTCCGCTGGCTTTTATTAGTGTAAAAACCAGCCTGCAAGATACTCTGGGTGCAGCACGAGAGAGGTAAATAGCATGAAAGACAGTTGTTTTCAAACCAAGTTATCTTCTTATGTTTGGCTAAGGGAGGATGGGTGTATGAGTCTTCAAAACTACTCTGAGGAATAACCAGGACTTTGGGAAAAATGATACACTGTAGATGAGCTTTTACTACTGTTTGCTAGGTCCTTTCAGTGTCAAAACAAGATTATATATGGAACAAGACTTTTCAAACATCCATTAATTATGAATGTGTCTTATAGCTACTCCTTAATACTAACAAAACCTGGCATATGGTCATTTAAAATTAATTAAAAGTATTTTCAAACATTATGCTTAGGCCTGATCCTCTCTGCAGACATTGGCAGTTTTGGAATCGGAGACCACAAACATATCTGTTGGAAATTGAGCAGCTACATGTGCAAAGATGTCTTTTGTTGGCAGTATAATTTTTCATATACACAAAAACTCAAAAAGAGGATTCTTTAATTCATATCTTCCCAGAGTTAAAGGGACAGAGATCACTTTTGTGAGGTAAAATTCTGTCAGTAAAAGGCAGGTTTACAAAAGGTAAGCAAAGCTGACAGATCATTTCTGTTATCCTTTTCTCTTTAGTTTCCGTCAGGTTATGAGAAAGACTATCTCAAACAAGAAACACAGACTGAATAGCCTGAAAAAGATGAGAATGATAGCAAGCACCATGACTTTGGCTGATACATAAAATTCTTAAATCCTTATTGTAATGACCTGGATTTTCCTCTTCTATTTTCATTTTTGTTTCTGGCTATCATGAAGTGGTGGTCTTTTCGCATCAGCTTCTACTCTACGGCAAAACTCTGTTTAGAAGTTCACATGGTAAGGGTAGTTTTTATTCCTGCTCCAAAAGGCTTTATAGCATTGCTATGCCCTATTAAATTACCTTATGTCATGCTGAGAGAGTGCATGAAACGATTCCTGGATGTGCTGTGGGTTAAAAGATGTAATATTGTAATCATATTGCATCATGAGTGTCACCGTGTGGTTCTGTCATACGAGTCATAAAAGTTACTGTACTTAATCTGATTAGTTATTCTTCCTGGCCCAGTAGTTCTGTCAAACTTTGAGGAAAAGTTCCCTGTTTTCATTGCTATGCAGAAAACCGTACTGGGGGGAGCTGTTGCAAGCATCAAAGATAATCCCTTATTGCGTTGGTCTTCCAGCTCCAGTGAGTTCATCAGGAAGAAACTCGGTCTGAAAGTCATGTTGGACTGAGACCCGCGAAAGGGAAGATTTACCTGTCCTGGGCTTGCAAGAACCTGTACTGAAGGACTGGTGGGGCAAGAGCAAACCTAAAGAAACATCAACAAATTAGAATTATGCCTAGACTCACCACTATCCTTTTTTTTACTGCAGTAAAATGATTCACAGGATCCTAGATATCTTTTACCTTTCTTCAGAAGGGCAGTAGTAGTACTGCCAACATCATTATAAGCTCTTAGCTTTCAGTTCAGCTTCACATGTTATCTATTGTATAAAACACAAAGAATGCCAAGGAAATGGCACATTTTCCATGTATTTTAGATAGCTGAAAAAGTTTATGTACCTTTTTAAAATGTACCTAGACTTAGTATTGCTGTAATGGGGGGCGGGAAGCATTGAATCCTTTGATTTTAATTAGGGTATCTATTTTAAATCAACACTCCTAGAAGTTTCCTGATAACAAAATGGACCAACAAAATCAACACTGTGAAGTAGCATTTACAATTATATACCCTTCTTCCTTCTTGTAAAGTTAAACTCCTGGCCTAGGTCCTTGATTGTGCGCATCTAATCAGAGAGAAGGGTTGAACACTTCTTCAGCTAAGTAATAGGCCTGCCACTTCTAAATTTTTAATCCAGTTAAATTGTCATCATCATCTGATAATCTCCATAATGTCTTGTGATAGGAATTTTGACTATATTTTTCAGATTTTGTACTCTAAATAAATACTAGTAATTTCACAGTAGAAAACAGAGGATTGCTTGAGGATGTTTTTCTTCCCGATATAAACACATGTTATGTAAATGATTAGAGAGCATTACAATGGTTCTATTTTCTTTACAAATGAGAAGGAACATATTGAAGTAACACAAAACTGATGAAATGACTCACTTACTCTCCTAAAACAGGATAAACAAAATTCAAAGAGATTAATATATATGATATGTCAGAAGTGCAGAGAGAGCTGCAATTTCTCTAACTTTATTAGAAATAAAAAAAACATGCAACACTTTTCCAGTACTAAAATAGTCCTTATCTTTTCACTTCTTCACAGAAACTGCTACTAGTTATTTAGTCATAGATTTTTGTATGGCCCAAGGGAACCATTGTGACCAGGCAGTCTGACCTCCTCTATAATCTTTTCAACAAATTTTCCATCCTCGGAAATGTGTGCACAGAATTGAACAGAACATATAATTCTTTTTTTTTTTTTCTTCAAGTTCATTTCATACCCAAGATATTCCAAAGCACTTTACATAGTAATAAATCAAAAGCTGATCAAGCAAGCAGTTTGTAGAAAAAAACCACTACTCCTCCGACTGTACCAACTGTACCACCAGTGCTCCATTGGAAGTGATTACAAATCTCAGAGGCAGAGATGATTCAGAACTTTAAAAAGAGAGCTGAAATTCTTAACCAACTGTAAAATTTAGCATTCATTTACCCTCTGACATATTTTAAAGCCTTGCAGAAAAAAACGTTTAACACATATTTCTCCTTTATTTGGCTTTTTAGAATAATCCATACTTTTTACAGAACACTGGAAGTTTTATTTTAGTGACTAAAAGGGAACGAATTTTTTTTTTTTTTAAATACAGCAAAGAATTCAAGTGCACGAAACAGGAATAAAAGAGCAAAAATTTTTAAATTTACTTGAAATCATCTAGAAGAAAATAATATTGTGCTTAATCCAGAGAGAGCACTGCATTAACATCAAACAATACGCAGCATTATTTCTAAAGCACTACAAAAGCTTTAGATATGTGATTCTGTGATTACTTGGCCTACTGAAATCAACCAATGCATTGCATTTTTCACATAAAACTTTAACATTTGTATAGTGCAAAAATATATAAATGCAGTGATTTCTTTGTTATTTTTTATTTTATTGCTTCCTTAACCTTTAAAAGAAGGGTATTTTTTCTAGTTAAAACAGTAGATATGAATTATTATTTATATATTTTATGCCAAACTCTTAACTTGTCTTAATTCAGAAGTATCCTAGATGCTAACCTCTAATACAGAAGCAATCTTGAACACTTCTAATTGGCTTATAGACTCCGTTACTGTGTTTGCCTTGGCCCCCATCATCCATCAATGTAAATGGGATATCACACCAGCATATGGCTTTTACATTATCTTACTTGAGGCATCAGCACTCAGGAGCTCCAACTAGTCCTGCAAGTTACCCTGCGCATTCTCAGTCCTGGGGTGTACGCACAAGGGCACCTGCCTCCATGCTCACTTGGAGACGTCTGAATTAAGTGCAAGGCTCAGTACTTATCTACAGGATAATCCATGATTTTCCTCTCTTTAACGTAAGTGCAGTAATGTATGGTTGTTAGCAAAAACACCCAGATGTACACAGAACAACCCAAAGCTCAGCTGATACATTGGACAAAGCATCTAGAAAATCCTTTATTATTTCTACTACTGATGTAGACACAGCTACAGATTAATAAAAGCTCCAGACTGTAAGAAAATACATCCCTTTCACAAGGACTCTCTGATAGATTAATCTGACCTTTTCAGTAGCATGGCCCATACAGGATTTCATACAGTAAATCCTGGATCAATTGTATGTCTCCTTGACCTCAAGAATATTCCTTAGAAAAAAATGAAGGGAACGATTTGCTTTGAGATTAAGAAACCTGAACACAGGTGCCTACACTTAAGCTAGGTATTTTAATTACCATTACATTGAACAGAAATCCATTCAACACAGTAAAAGACCCTAGAAAGAGTCTAAATAATCAATGGAGTAATCCTTCTTCAGAGTGAGCTGGAGAGCTTCCTGCTCTCCTTAGCTTTCCTCTGGATCTTTCTACATCCAGTCCCCAACTATAGCTTTTGTTATGTCTTTGTCTTCTAAAGTAAAAAGTTTCTGCTCCCAGAAACTACTCTTTCCGTAAGTGCTTCTTCGTTAAGTACTTACTTGCATGATCAAGTCAGCTCTTCATTTCTCTTGTGTTATACTAAATATGTTCAGATTATTTCAATTTTGTAGCAGATTTTCTAGCATTTGAATCAGTCTTACTGTTATTTTCCAAATACTTTCCAAATATGCAGGTTTTACTGAACAGAATATATCTTTTACTTCTGTCATGAAACTTCTTTTCTCTTGGACTACTGAAAACTCAAAATGATGCTTTCCAAGTGACTCCAGCTGACAACTATCATAGGCTTTAAAAAAATGCCGTGGCATAAAGAAGCACAGTTAAGTTTTCTATTTTCTTTCAGTAGCTTATAAACCTCCTTAAACCGGTTTTCCTTTTCATATTAAAGGCATAGAATGAGACAGTAAAAGTAGATATATGTGGTTAACTTTATGTATACAGTAAATTTCAATGATTTTGAAAGGGCCACTCATGCCCTAACCTCAGCAGGTACACAAACCAAAATTTCAATTAGTCCCTTCCATAAAAGCCAGGAGCGTTAAATTCCCCAAATAACAACCAGTCAATTACAAACAGGATGGACTATTGCTCAGATTGAGTGAACTAGTTCAGAGGGGCAATTGCTCCACTGGCAGGTTTCTTCCTGCTACTGAATTTTCATGAAGAAACAAGGCAGGATGAAAGAAAGGCAGGCAGGAAGGAAGATAGAAAAGAGATTTTCACTGATAGACCTTACACTGTAAATTTTAGAAGGTTTCACTGCTTTGAGATGAAGAATGAAAAAAAAAAGCTCCGAAATATCTAATGGAATTATTTACTTAGTATGGAAAAGAAATAATTCATGCAATCTGTTCATTTGGCTCAAACACAAAAACATGAAAGGTAATAAATTATAATAGTTGAAGAGGTTACCAAGAGAAACCGATGAAACAATATTAAATCAAGTTAGGGCAAAATAGCACAAATCTTAAAATCATGCTTATTGTAAATGTGGCTAATATTTCAAGAAAAGGTCTTTTAAGTTCTTGTGGGTTGGTTGATTAAATTCTTTGTTAGAAGAAGTGAAAAAATCAAGACTGGAAATAATATTCATGCTCGAATGCTATACTGCATACCAGTTGCATTTCTGTTTTCTTACAATTCTCAGTCCAAGACTAATTGAAAACTAAAAGGCATAAAGTTATACACAACTTGTAAATACAAATTTCCTTTAGAGCAAAGTATCAATTAATGAAATAAATATCTATGCTGTCTCTGCTTGGGATCTGATGAAGTGTTCTGCCATTAATATTTTCACTAGTCATCAAAAGTAATAGTGCAGCAGCAGTTCAGAAGAGTAGATGCTGTGTATATTCTCATTGGCCTAGTTAACACTTCTGTTTAATAACCATGTGCTTCTCATTAACTACACATGAACATAGATTTCACTTGGTGACACTCTTGTGATACAAAGTAGGTCAGTCAAAAGAGAGATAAACAATTTGTGAAATATTTGCTCTCAATGGAACCAAATATATTTTCTATGAGTGTACCAATAAGGACATGCTATGTAGATGCTGAAAAAAAATCCCCCCTAAAACTACAAAAGTCACAAATTAGAAAGCTGAGAAAAACTGAACGTTTACATGAATGGCTCTCAAGAAATGCAGAATGTTGCTGTGGGCATTTTCATCCTCCTCATCTGTCAAATTCACCAAGTATGTCTAATCAGATCTCTCTGCTTTCTGATGGTAGAGTGGCTATATAATGTTTGACTGAATATATATCATTGAGATGTCCTGACTAGTCTTTTCATCGAAGTTCAACTGAGCCATTTTGCTCATGGGACTTCTATCATCTGGCCACATGAAGTATTGCTACGGTATTATCCCAGCGGATCAGTGAGCACAGCTAATTTGACAGCTCTAATGAGTTACATACACACAGTCCTGAAAATTCAGTAGAATTTCTATATTAATTCATTCAAAGAAAAGGTCAGTTTACATATTCTGTCACACCGCTGTATAAGCAGCGTATAGTACATAATGACTAAAGGCCAGTTCCTTCAGTCATTGAACATACAGCACTTGTGGTGTTGTAAAGTCCACAGTTAAAAATATGTGTTTATGGACATTTTTCTGTGGTATTTGTTTCCTAAGAATGACCTTGTCAATAGAAACAATTTATTATAATTTTCCTCTAAGCACTTATTATTTAAAGTTAATAGGACTTGCTTTGATAAAAAGAAATTTTGTGTTCACTAGGGCACCAGCATAATTCCTGGAGAACTGAAGGCACAGAGTTCTCAGGGACAGAAAAATACTGATATCCAGATAAAAATATATATCCCAATATATTTTCTCAGTCTATAAATCTACACTTTTGAAAAAAAGTGCAATATTTCTTCTTTAGTATTTAGAGAATTTCTTTGAAGAACCATAATTTTTGTCATAAAATATGTCAGAGAGAAAGCACTGCAATTTTCTTAATTTGAAAACATGAAAAAAAAGGTCAGTGGACCTTTATGCCCCAACCAGTAAATTACTCTATGGCATCATTTGCAGAAGCTCTGACTGTGTTAGAAAATATTGATGCGTGTTACTGGACAATTTCTAATTATTTTGGTGTATTTCAAACCATTACAGAACAGAGTGACAGATGGAAATGACCCAGTGGTAGGATGGGGGAAAAAAAAAAAAGTTTGCACAAATAGCCCCAGCACGGCTGATCAGGAGCGAATCCTGCACAAGGAGCGAGGTACGCAGGGGGCCTTTCGCAGGAGCTATTTTAGTGCATTTGGATCCAAGTCAGTAATATTAATACCCTCGTCCTATGTTTTCTAACTATTCCATTCTTGTATCCCAAAAACCCCCAAGCGTGAAATACTTTTGTAGTTACCACTGCCCAAAGAAGACACTTGGAACTGAGTTCTATGGAAAGAACTTTCTAGTAAATGGTTCAAGCAGCAGTTTGAAAACAAAACAAGACTGTGAAAAACAAGTGTTTGAAAACACAGTAAGAAAAGCCTTGTTTTTAAATCCACAAGGGCTTATCACGTAAACCTGTACTCAGTGTCCTCTCCACAGGTTTTTGAAAAGGGAAAATGTCACTATAAACTGACCTTTTCCTGAAGCATTTGCTAAAACTTTACAAATGTCAAAACAGCAGTTCAAAATGAAGACAGCATCATCAGGAAGGAAAACTCCAAGGGTAGTTGTGCATGTAATTTAACAAAGTAACTGAAGGCATAAACTCCATTTTTACTTCCACTTGTAAGACCCCCTTCAAACTAATAGTCTTCTAGCTATATATGAAAGTAAAATGTAGCCAATATATTTTTCTAGCTTGTGACGTTCAACAGTTTTCCTGGCATTAAACGCTGTTCAAAAAAAATAATGAGAAAAGCAAACTAATAAGATTTAATTGCCACTGCACAATACGCAGCACCAAATAACATGATGAAATTTCAGGGCAATCAGACAATAGTACACGTACTCCAGGTTTTTCTTCTCCTTTTTCATCTTTTATTGTAAAACCTTTTGCCTTTTGTATCACAGTCAGTGTTAATACATTTCTCTGTCACCACAGTAAATGAATCCTCATTTTGTTTTTGAATGGGTATTCATGCATCAGGAAGACCTGTCAGTTGAAGTGGAAGGCTGAGAGAAACAAAAATGTGTAGAAGTACTACCTAATTTTTTATCCAATCTTGCTTTCTCAAAATTGCATGACCCTAGGATGATGACTAAGATTATAGGTTTCTTCTATTTAACTATCAAAATGTCAGAGAGCTAGAATGGAGAGCAATATAACTGTATTTGAACCTAACAAAAATGCCTTTGGGATTACTGGGTAACTTTGAAAAAGAACTGCCATGAGAGATCCTTACAAATGTCTTTGATTGAATGAATCAAAGAAAAACCCTCAGTGTTAATCCAAACCTTGTTCTCTTGGATACTTGTCCATCTCCTGCCTTTCACACGCATGAGCTTCACCAGACATTACAACCATGTGCTCTTCCGAGTTATTGCAGAAAATAAACCCAGGTGGCCTCATTCAGGAAAGCCTCTACAATCACGGAAGTTTATCAATTCACTTAAGATGCAGGAATAAACAGTATGAATGACAGCCAAGCAACCAGAATGTCACAGCGACTGAAGCTTGGAGGCAGCAGACAGCACAGTAGTCTCAAAAATACTAACTCTAATGTTAGAGTAGAAGCACATACATGCAAATGTTTTTGTGCAACGATTTTGAGGAAGATACTATTTAAGAGCATTTATCCCAATATCATTCCAAGATATTAATTTACTACAGAGATGTAACTAGTAAAGTAAAAAACCAAATCCCTAGAATTACGATGGTCCTTACGGGTCCCTCACAACTTGAGATATTCTAGGATATTATACTTTATCAGTACAGATTTTTGAGGACCACTGGAAGTGAAATTAGGAATACACCAGATACCAGTGAAGACTGTGTGACTGGTGGGTGTGCAGGTTTGACTGCCGAGTTTTTTTCTAATAATTCTAAGAAAGAAAATACTTTCTACACAAGATTTATACACACCATAATTTTCATCATCCAGCCTTTTACTTGGGGCTAACACTAGACAAAATTACTACCTGCAGCCAAACTTCCTGAAGTTGCCGGGTTGAAAAAATGTTGGAGAAAGCCAAATATGACCTCCAAGTTAACAGAGATGATGAAATAAAATCATTTCTTGTTATGGAAATGTAGAGGGTAGGTTGATAAAATACAGACTGATGGGGACTGATAAATCCTCACAGTATAACATAAAGATATCCAAGCTGGTAAATGAATGCATTCTATTAGAAATATATCTTATACCAAAGTGTGAGGCACTGGAAATCTGTAGAGAATCAGACTGAGTTGGATAATCAAGAAACGCACTAGATGTTATATCCTGTTTGAAGAATTATGCCTGCTACACAGCTTTACGGCTGTCTAGAAGCCATTAAAGTGCATTTAGCTGGAAGTGAAACAATATTTTTCAGTGTTCAAATGTGGCAGTTTTGAGTGTGAGACAGAAGACAATTTAGGAACCTCTGAAACACTCGTTGGCGTAATAGCAGCGATCCATCCTCCCTAAAGCAGCAGCTGATGTTTTCGTTTTCTCCTCCATTTAACCAGCAAAGTGCTCAGACGAGCTTTTGTTAAGCCCTGGTTTTGCAACAGCTGGATTTGCAGGTCTTGAGTCCTAGGAGTTTTTTGAGGCTCACCTGTTTTGTGCAATGCTTCGTCCCCTTAATTCATGCACTATAAGGCATTTCCTCTGCCTCGTAAACAAAGTGGGAGTTTGTTTCCATAGAAACAACAACAAACCTGGAACTGTTCCTGTTTCCACTAGAGCGAAGCTCTGGTTTGCTTCCTTAGGAAAGGCGTAAGGATCCCACATCCCTCCGTGGAGGGAATGCAAGACCAGTACTTGCCCAGATCAAGTCTAATTCTCTTGACTTTTATTTGAATCATAAACTGATCTTGCTACTCCTGTGTGCATCGGGATGTAAGCCACACATGTTATATTTCATAATTACACTGTTACTACCCCATCACCACAATACAGCCTTTGGCTCCAACTAATGTTTTAATGTCGTTTAATGTTGTCCACAGAACTGGACCCTTTCACATTATTTCCTTGGCCAAGTAATAAAATTATACAATAATGCCAAAATTCAGCACACAAAAAAATGTCAAAACAATCCGGTTACAATATTATATAGAAGCTGACCTGAATAGACGGAACAGTCATTTTTTATATCATGGTTTACTTTTCCCTTTCTCTGCCCATACTATACATATGAAATACTAATTTCTGTTTGCTGCAGCTTCACTAGTACTGCAGTACAGCAAATGGAATACTTTAACTCCTTTATTGTTATTTCTGAATACTTTAACTCAGCACTTGTTTCACATAGTGATTTCCTAAGACTACAGAACTGACTCAAGTTCTTAATTCAAGACCCTGATAAGTATGACATTTAGCGACTAGTAAAACTTTTTTTTTTTTTAAATTACCATATATTTGCACTATCGACTCCTTGATTCAGAGCTTCTACCTATGCCCAAACCTTTGGATTCTGCCCTGCCCTTTCCCATATGCACGCAACGTGCGCATCTTGTTTCATAACACAGACATAAAAGTATTTGTGCAACTGTACAATAATCCGACAGTTGTATTCATTAGAAACATGGGTACTCTGTGTCTTCATCAGCAAGTGATGTGAAAAAGTGCAAAGAAAAGAAATAAGGGATACCTTAAGGCTTTGAATATGCAATATTACAGTACAGTTTGCAAATTCCATAGTTTTATTTCATTTTCATAAAATAGCTCTTTTGATAATGAGCATTAAGCTTATTCTCAAAATGTGCTAATGGAGCATCATTCCTGATCACATACCTTTCCATGTTAACTCTTCTGTTGTTTTCTAACATCATTCTCCTTTTAGTTTTTATGGTTTTCCTTGCAGTTGATACTCATTCATTTCTACCCACTGGTACTTTAACTTTTCTGAATTCATTACAATGTCTGTCCTGTGGAGATCTGTTTTTCTGAAAGTTTACACTATCACTCAGCTGAGTGGTTTCATTGACTTCAGAGAGCAAAGAGAGCACTGCTGATTAATAAGTACTCAACACAAACCCCAGGTGCAGAAAATTACCCCACTTATCACTATTTTCTGTCTTGTCCCCTTTCAGACTTTTAAAAAATTTCCTGAACTTTTATGAGCTGTCTTTGTTATGCTCTTTACAGACGGGGAAAAAAAAAAGGATAGTCTGAAATAAAAAAGCAGGTCACATCTCAACAATTGTAAGCTTCAGAACTTGAACTGAGACTCAGGGGTAGAAATGGGATGCAGAGAAAGAATTCTGCTCTTTTTAGGGCTCGAATGAAAAGGATACTTGAATCAAAATCTCTTACTTGAGTCACATATTCTTCAAGCCACTGTACAAGACTAGCCTTGACTAAGTTGTAAATCTCAGCAACCCAGAGGCTTCTCAGAGATATTCCTGGTCACACGATTCATCACCTTGGTTGACTTAAGGGCCCTCATGAAATACAACAAAATCTCCTGTCTCAAGACTTCACATATCATCTACAGAACCACAAAAAAATGCTGGCATCACCTCCAGCAGATTCCCTAACTAGACAGGAGAATGAAAAATATACAATCTACCTGCCTATCAGGGTTACATAGCTTTTACTTTCAAACAACACAGCATGCAATAAAACAAGAACTTCTACTCCCAAAACCACTCTGTGTGCTAGAGGTTCTACTATTACTGGATAAATTAGGATAATCTTGTCAAGAGTATACAAAGCTCTGCCTCTTTCAAAATTGCATCAGGAATACAGCTACTGTTGTCAATTATTACATCACTACTCACTCAGGGGGTGTAGTGATAGGACGAGGGGTAACGGTTTTAAACTGAAAGAGGGGAGATTTAGATTAGATATGAGGAAGAAATTCTGTGAGGGTGGTGAGGCACTGGCACAGGTTGCCCAGGGAAGCTGTGGATGCCCCATCCCTGGGAGCGTTCAGGGCCAGGCTGGATGGGGCTTTGAGCAGCCTGGTCTAGTGGGAGGTGTCCCTGCCCATGGCAGGGGGGTGGAACTAGATGGTCTTTAAGGTACCTTCCAAGCCAAGCCATTCTGTGATTCTGTGATCGCAGTTGTTCAGTTACACATAAAGAATTGAGCTTGTGACATCTAAGAAATTTATAGTAAAGAGAATGTAGTTTGAAAGAATACCGTGATGTGTATAACATCCATACACAAATGCTTCGTCATAGAAACTACTGTTCTCAAGAACAAAGAATGTGATCAAATCACAAACAGCAGCATCACCAATAAAATACTGAAAAGAATCATGGCAAGAGTTGCGTCTTCAATTTTTTCTGTATCTTGGAATTGTCAAATAGTGGGTTTTTTTTTTCAAATATCTGGTTTCTCAGTTGCCTTCATCTGATCTGTCCTAAATGAACTCCTCAAGGTTACAAAAGCTCACACTATTTGTCAATGAGACCGTATCAATGTTCACTTTTGAGATAATCCTCTAATCTCCACTGATAGTCAATGGAATAAGTATCTCTACAATACATTTTTAATAAGCGGAGTCTAAAGTGACTAGTGCTTGTGTTGGTGGCCACATCATAGGTGTTGGAAGTTCAAGGGGATGAACTTCACTCTATAATTTATGGCTTTACTGTGATAGGTATTAAGATCAGGAGATAAAAACGTAATCAAGGTCATGAATGGACAGGATGCTTTAGTCTTTAAGACATAGAGGCAGGAATGGGGAGATATTACTGCTACTTATCATTTTGCTCTTTTGTGATCTTGGCCAAGTTGTCTAATTGCTTTGAGTGAGATTCAGCATAATTAATCATCTTCTCTGTAGATATCTCAGCTAGTTATCCAGACTCCCTGTGTGGTTAATAGGATGAGATGACTCATGCTCTCAACACCCATTTCTCTCTGAGGGCTACAACAGGAGTCTAGCAACTAGCTCAAATGTAAAATTTGCATTATAAATGTACAAAGGTAGGTGAGAGGAATCTTGTTCTGTGTTACAGATCTGGCTAGACTAGACACACTGGATATAAAAGAGTTTCTATTTTATCTGACTTTGAAAGGAAAACTTAAAAGTCACTTCAAAACATACCAGAAAACTGGAAAAAAAAAAAAAAAAACACCCAACTTTGAAATGTGCTAGACCCACTAGCCATTATTTCCTTAACCATTTTCTAACGGTGTTCCTAAGTTCCTAATTGAATAATGGGGCCAACAACATTTTCTTGCTTGCAAAGGTGCTGTAAATTTACACAATAAAAATACCCAGATAACATGATAATGGGATCATACAAGTACCTAGGAGAGATGTTGTATATAGCACTACCTGTATATGATCTCATAAAGGTGCTGAATAGCCTCAAAATTGGATGAAATAAATCCCCTGTACTATATCATTATGTTGAGGCTGAACATAATAAAAATTTAAGGTCAGAAATGAAAAATTTAAATCTTTTATATTCATATTTTTGATTATGCCAAGGCATGAGTGTCCCCTATATAGTCTGCATATACATGTCAAGAAAATTCACTGTGTATTTATCATCTTCTTTCACCAAACAAACATTTGGGAACAAGCAGTTTGGCAAGCAGATAAAATGAATGGAATAATAGCTATTTTTACAAATGCCCTTTTGACCTTCATGATTCATCGATCAAATGCTGATTTTCTTCTTCCTATTTTATATATAGGAAATTTGTACACCTCTTTATGCTGCTTGGTTGAACCAGTTAGCAGAGGTTAAGGATTACTGAATTCTTTCTCATCTGTTATTCAAAAGAGTAATCTCATTTCACATGGGGAAAAAAAAAAATATTACACTAATGGTTAAAGACATATACTTAACATCAGCTAGAGCTTCTGGAACATCATGCTAATGCATTCCCCATCAGTGGTACTTGCAAGCGTCCTAGATCATGGGGCTATGGCAGCCCTATCAATTTTATTTATTAAGGGTCTGTAGGGAGCAGATATACATTCTGGATTTTCTACTTGAGCAGGTACATTGCTCAAGGCATCATAAGCACTACAAAATTATCTTGCAGTTTTAGTGCATCTTTCTGGCTCAAATTATGTAGGGGAGTATTCACAGAAGGACGTGAAGATTAAGCATGGCTGGGAATGGATGCCAAACGCCAAGAGCTGCTTCTGATCTACTGGTTGGAACATCCAGGCTAAACTCTCTAAGTGAGGTCAGCAGATCACAGGCCAAACTGTTACTTAATCAGGAAATGAGCTCAGTCACATTCATGTACGGCAATCACTAAGGTTTATACGCCATGCCAAACGTGTACTTGACTTCTGTCTCAGTTTGAACTTCAGGAAGAGAAGAATTCAGGACCTCCTCTTTGTTCAGCATGTCAGTTATCTTCTGATGCAGGACATCCAAGGAATATTATGTTACACATATAAATGCAGAAAACAAAACCCCTTCAAGTTAGTAATCATATATTTAATATAAAACTATAATATTGATTAATACATTGGATTTAGTATCTGCTTCAATGACAAATGAAATCAACTGCTAAGAGTAGCAGCTTTAAAAAAGCCTATTGCATATTTTCCAATAAATCATTCAGCCATGCCACTGTCTGAATCAATGGCGTATGAGCTATAGTGTAATCTATTAATTAGTAACATTCCAAAGAAATCAAGATAGTAATAATTTTAAAAACATCTCAATGTTTTCTTCAAATATAGCATATTTGTCAGTATAGCATACTGACAAAATTCATTACGGAAATTTTCATTCTTAAGATCCAACCCTAATACTGTATATCACAGAAGCAATAACCAGAAAAATAAATTTATTATTTCAGTGTCTGTCCTGTCACACATGTTTGCGCTGGAAACATAAACACCAGCTTTCATTTCAACATGCAGAATATAAAATGCTCCATATGCAGGACAGAACCTGCAAGCTGCTGAGCTGTAAGCAACCATGTGAAATCTTTAATACAAATCCATAAATCAATGTACAAAGCTTCACCTGGTTGCTTATCATTCGTTCCTACTTAAATGGAAATGTGCTCTAAATAATTTAATAGAGATCAAATTACCTTCCTGTCTTGTACATGCGGCCCTCTACACATTTCCTTTAATATTGTATGATGTGCCCTGCATTTACTTTAGGAAATTATTATCCATTACATCACTTAGAGTAACACAGTAACAATCCAAATAAATTTCTAACATGTTAAGTGAGAAATATTTTAGATGCCAGCAGTAGCAGGAAAACTAGAACATAAATGGGCAATCTATTTGCACAGACTCACCTTGCATTGTATATACAGAAAAGCGTTTACCACAAAAAATGCAAAAGCTTCCTATGCAATTGGTGGAAATGCCAACGAAAGGGAAAGGTTCTCTAGAAAACGCAAGGGCCACACAAGCAATCTTGCATTGTTGCAGCACTGCTCCCGCAAAGAACAATCCGTTTATGAACAACTCATTAAAATAAGTCCTCACACCTCTTCTGGTCTGTTTTTTCCCTGTCATCCTGCCCACTATATACTCCTTTCTTACCTCTGTCAATACCAATTAGAATAGATAGTGCGTAGTATCTTGGAGGAGGCGCTGAATTCAATACTAGATGAAGTTTTTTTTCCTGCAGAACAAACCCGCTTATTAGATCAAAAAGGTGCAATGGAGATGTTTGGTGCTCGTTAGTTGTCTCCAGACATAGATCAGAAAACAAAGAGGGAAAAAAAAATTAGCAAAAAGTATCCTGAAACAAACAAAAGTAAACACACACAAGACATATTGTGTCAAGGCCACACAACTATTATCATTTCGCATTTGTGCTTCAGCAGCTAGAGCTATCTGTCAAGACTGGTTCTTTCAAATTACTTAGGTGGATAAATATGCATTTACGGTTTTCTATTTTTGAAACTGCTTTTCTAAACAAAGCAAGCTACCCTGCTTTGCCACACTGAATGAACAGAGAATAGAAAACCCAACCTGAGACTAACGTGTCATGGCACAAGTTTTCTGAAGAAGGGTCATATTCTGACTGCCCACTTTATGCCTAATTTAGACATGTATAAAGTGAAATATCTGACATTAGTGTAATTGTTCAGGGAGCCTAAGTGATGTTCTTGAGTCTGACACCGCCGCAGAAGTCTGATGAAGGACTCCAACCTCACTGAGGCACCTATTTCTCCCCCTTGATTGACACATTTAAAGGAGGATTTAATGCATTTAACACATTTAATGCAGGATACATTGAATAGGAGGATACTCTACAGGTAGCTAATACAAAACCCTAAGCACTGGGAATTTATGAACAGGCACGCAGCCTGCAGCCTCAGAGATACCTTCTTCTGGTTACAATTCAGAATTGCAGGGTACTTAACAGAAATGGTTAACGGTATGGTTATAACTAAACATAGCCGTAAATCTCACCTACTTCTGTATCTGGAATTCAACACATATTCTGAGTGCCCATGAAGGTCATTCCTCCTTATTTTTTGGCAGGTTTAGCTATGGCATCCTCAGGGCATCTTGAACTGACCTCTGGGATGCACGTCTTCATTTTCTCCTGGGTTTTGTGCTACATCTTAGAATTAGCATTTTAGACTAATTCCTTAGGGAAGCAGGATCTGCTTCATCCAAACTCAGCAAAAGATCTGAGTAAAGAGAAAGACTACGCTTCACATCTGTATTTCATTTGGTTCAAATGTCCTTCAAAGTTATACTCCACCGCAATTACAAAATATTACTGGTAAAAATGATATGAATACCTGCACGTTTTTGCCTCTCGGTTAAGCAGATGCTAAAGAACAGCTTTGCATTGATGTTAATGGCATTAAAGACCAGGCTTTACATAAGTATGTAACCAAAATAAACCCAGTTCCCTGAAACTTCCTTCATTAGCAATCATTTCTAGATGACCCATAATGATTTCCTTTCAAAAAAACCAAACTACTACCTAATTATAATGGAAAGCTAAGTTGAGTTTCATCTGAAAAAGACAGTACTGTATGGCACTTCATGATAAAGGAGGATTGGCTAGCTTATATGCCAACCTTTCTGTAACTTTAATTCTAGAAATGCATATAAGCAGCGCAGTGGCAACTGTACTGCGCTTCAGTAGTCATGGCCGAGGCACTTGCCAAGTCCACAGCGGATGCTGGGTCAGACTTTTGCTCTGTTTCACAGCTGTGCATGGAGTCGGAAACGCTGCCACTGGAAATACCAACACATCATACGTGCAGGGATGTTTGTCCTTTCTACAAGAATAAATCACTCCTTAAAACCATATTATTCAATCCATTTTCATGTGAGGTCTTCACACTGAGTACCCCAACCTATGCGCACATATTTTGAAGAAGCTTTAAAAAAATCTTCAGTGCTGTCAGCAAGCTTTGCATTTTTTAAACATTTCTTTATCTTTTCTAGAAAGCCACAGAATACCTCAATGTGCAGAAATAACAAAATTGTCTCAGTGCAGTGTAGGAGCAGAACTAAGGCTATTTGATGAAGACAGACCCAGGAAGGATCTTAAGTTCAAGTTGCAACAGAGAAATGTTACATCTATTTCAAGCAGTCGCTGACTTTTAACAGTTCAGAAGAAACAAGAAACGATTTCTCTAAAAAACCTATTTAGTGATCAACCTACATGGTGACATTTTATCCCTAAGGACAACAAAAAATGGAAAGCAGTAAATGACAGAATGATGACTGAGTGAAGGCATCAATCCTTAAAAACAATGAAACAGTGATACACCAACAGAAAGCATATCCAGGTGACTAAAGGTCAAAAAAAAAAAAAAAAAAAAAAAAGAGGAAGAAAAAAAAGAGTGAGCTCCTTTTTGGGACTTTCCATAGAAAGGCAGCTTCATACAAGGCTGTTTTTGTGATGACTCCCATGTTTTAGGGTTGTAAACTGTTCCTCCCCCCTCCAAAGGACATGTGCCAGTCATTCTAAGAGAGACTACTATTTGCCATTATGGCACATAATTGTGACTGTGACATCCTACAAAATTCACCAAAAAAATACAAAATTCTATTTTTTTTTATTATGGCCAATGGTACATGATACTTACGAACTATTAGAACTGTGACATTACCATTGTCAACCCATCCCTTGAATTTGGCAGATGTTGTACGTGAACTGTTACTAGACGATATAAGGAAAAGGAAAGGAAATAAGACAACAGGTATAAACTCACAAAATAATAAATGGGACATATGAGGTATTGCTTTACACATGATATATGACAGAAATACATTTTTCACTTTGTCTTGTCTTGTATTTGTGATGCTACTCTATCCTGCGATCCCAGGTCACCTGCCATGTATTGTATTAGAGTTCCCTCTACTGGCTGTGTTACTGAAGCTGTTCCTTAAGAATTTGCGAAGTAAAGTAAACTTCTACTTTACTTTTACTCAGTCTGTTTACTGACCTGAAGTTCTTACACTGAAAAATGAAAACCTTCTCTTGGTGACATATTGAACCAGAAGACCAACCCACATATACACAGCAACAGATTTCCCTGGTCAATTGTCTTACAAGGAATATATTGTCCACTTTGCTAATAATGCAGTGTTCAATACAAGAAGTATTGAACAGGGAACATATTTATTTCACAATAGAATCTTCGGAAGATTCCATAATCTAAAAGTCTCAGGGAAATGTGAGGATTTGAAATGGAAATAGTATTTTAATGTCAATGATAACATAGGTTGCATATGCACAGATAATTTTTTAGCCAACAATTTAGAAAGTTATATTGGTTTTAGTCGTTACAAAAGAATTCATTGAGGTGAAGGAGGACTCAAAATCTGACTTCCTTAAAGAACTCTGCAAGTTTAATCAGAACTAGTCAAAACCTTTACTGCATTCTAATAAGAAGAGTAATTTCTTGGCCATGCTATTTTGCAGCTCCTGTTTAAAGTTTCAGATCCTCTCCTACCACTCATCTCTCTCTTCTTTAGTAGCAATACACTTTCAGAACATATTGTGACAATTGTTTTTCTGTTACTCAAAATCAAGAGTGAACCAGATGCCACTTGCAAGCTTTGCAGGACTCATCACTTCCTGAATCACAGTTGATTATGCCTGAAGATGGTGGATGAGTTACTAAAATTCTTGGAATTTCACCTGGCACCTGAATGTTCACAGCACAGAAATACAGGAAAATGCTTATAATTTTCAAAGGCATATGGGGACCACTGCCACACCAGCAGGAAAAATCTACTTACTAAGCTCCGATAAAGGAAATATCCTGCTTTAAGTATGAACTGTTGGAAAATTGTAAGATGCCAAGCAGTCATAAGGTCCTTCCTAATTTCATTCTGATGCTAATTTATCATAGAGCACTGAAATCCACAATGAAGCCTAAACTAGGCTCAACTTCTATTTCATATCCTAGTTGAGATCTACTGCCAGGTATTTGGGAGCTTGAATATCATTACTTAATTTTAGGGCTTTATGTACTTTCATGTCCAAATCCCCCACAGGAGGACGTTCACGCAGTTTGAATGTCAAGTATCTATGTGGAGGAGCTGAGGTGAGAAGGAACTGCATACAAAATACAGATCAGCTAGAAAACAGTTGCACAGCATCAATGAGGCTGTGTATTTCCTACAGTCTTAATGAAGAAAGGACAGATCACTAGAGTTGCACATATTCAAATTTTGCCCGGGACTGAATTTCCTTTTCAAAGAAACAGGTCATCTTTAAAGTTTTAGCAAAGGTAAAGTATTAACTGGATTTTATAGGGTTAAATTACATGCTGCAACAGATTCCCAAATCCATTTGAGTTGTTTGTTCAAACAATACCAATGTAACACAATACGCTGGTACCTGCAACTCAGTCATTCTCTCCTGAACAGTTATGTCACAGGTGAGAGTCTGCATCTTAAGAATATGTAATGAAGATATTATGTAGGGCTTTGCATTTTTAAGATCTTAAATTCAGTCCTTGTTGATAGCATGGTGGCTGTATACCTCACACATGAACCGGTATTTTTGACAAGATAACCCTAATAAGACTTCATCCTTGAAAACCATTTAAGAATATTCTCCATGTACCTGTATATGGTTTCACTAATGCCAATGGGACAACTCAGAGATTTAAGCTAAATCTTAATGCAACTGCTTCTGGTACAGCAGGGCCTTGATTGTTTTTTTAAGGATTGGTGTATTTTGGTGGTGTCAATTCAGTAAACTTTCACAAGATTAAATTACACTTAAAAGTAACTGGGCAGTTTCATGTATTACCTGTTTTTAAATAGGTGCAAAGACAGACTATTCAGTGTCATTACATGCATTAAAATAAGGCTCACTGGCCTGTGTTATGAGTGTGCAGTTCTTCATGAGCTATGGTGACAGAACATAAAGATAGCTGAAGTGTTTGAAACATATTACGGAATAGAGGTAAGAAAGGATAAAGCAAAATGAAAATATGAGTTTGGAAGGACAGGAGCCAGGCCAGGTCTCAGTTTAGCAAACCCATCTATAAAGCACTCATTCTGCACACAAGCCATCTGCTATTGAGATGATGATCCAGCTGATATGTAAAGAAAATTAATAGCCCAGAAGAATGGAATGGACTACATGTTAGGTAAACTTTTTGTTTTAATCTCAAAAATTGAAGTAATTGAGATTTTCTATAAATAAAAAAAAAAAATAAAAAATGGAAGAACCTTGCCTGCCCCTCTTAAACACATTTTTATTTCAGAAGGTCCCTGAAACAGGTTTAAACATAACAGAACATTTTTGTCAATTAGGAGGTCGGTGTACTTTCTCGCACAATAGAATTCTGCACCCTTGGATTCCTGCTCCTTGTCAACTGTAAATGTAAAAAATGCAAGGTTTTAGCTAAACAAGCAGAAAAACTGAAAAGACAGGCAGCCAGATGACAGCATCAAACAACTGCCTTTGCTGTGAAACTGCTGACCTGGGCCTCCGATAACATGACAGTGGTAAAAATAAAAAGGTGCTATATGCTTTGTAGTGTTAAGAGTAATGGGAGGAAGTTCATATGCCAAAGCAGGTAGAATGAAGGGCAGAAAAGATTTTACAGTAGTACTGACAAAATACGAGAAGTCTGGTTTTGGTTGACCTTAACGTTAGTATAGCATGATAGGAATTAAACAACCCAATGTTAATCTTATCTGCTGAATTAATTTTGTTCAGATATACCTATCCTTCCGGTGGATTTAAATTCACACAGTCCTCTAAGAAAACACTCGTTTTAGCATTAAAACAAAAAATGCCTTATGCTTAATTTATCTTGATGCTTAGTTTTCTCAAATGAAATTATTGCCTAAAGTTAATGTTTGCTGTAAATGATAATGGCAAAAAAAGGACCATAGAAAAAGCAGTGAGGCACGTGTAAGCTGAGTTTTCATACATATGGTTTCAGCTATATTAGATATGTTAGTCTAAACATTTAAGTAGTGGAACATTTGAAAAAAACTGAAATTGAATGGCTGCACCAAACACCCAACTTCATTGCAGTTGCTCCTGGCCTGCGGTGGAGACAGTCTCAAGAGGTTTGGCATCCTGTACATTCATTGCCTTTGATGCCAACGGCTGTGGGAGAAGGGATTACAGCTGCTTGGAAATTCCTCCCTCTCCCGGCAAATCTATGTTGAATATAACCACGAAGGGTAAAAATAATTAAATGGAATTTTTAGCGTTGCATGAAAGATGAACATTTTTGAGATCCATTCGAAACAGGTGGAGATATATGGCTTTCTGCAGTATCAGCATGACTTTCCATCTCCTAAATTAAATATAATACTTCACAGTTCTCAAAAAACTATTCTTTTTCAATATGCATTTCTAGAGAACCACTATGATGCGTGATGTACTGGGTTTCAATTAGATAGAGATGTGCTAATAAAGTCCTGTATTATCATTTCATAGAACAACCAGGTTTTGCTAATTTGTTTCACACCAAACTTCCTAGCTTTAATTAGTAAGAAGAAAATATCCATTCAATCTGATTAAAGATCCCCAGGTACACTCATGTCCGTCTGAGGAGGTTCTTGTGAAGATTATGGTAATGAGTAATTACCTTAGGCTAAAAGCTGTTTTTATTCCATTGTCTGGAATGAAGAACTTGAACTGATCCCTCTCAGGAAAGAAAAAAGGATGAAATATTAAATTATATTCGAATTCTGGTTGGATAGTCAAATTTACCTCTGCATTTTCTCTCTATTGATTTAAAAAAAACCACCCTCTTTTCTATGACATACGCTCATGCCCTGTATATGGTGGATGCAGAACCTCTCTCCTGCTTAAGACTGACAGTGATGGTCTCCCTGGAAGTATTCACACACTCTGTAGTGTGGGGTTTTTTCTTTCTTTTTTTTTTTTTCTTTCCTTTTTACTTTACAGGCTGCACCTCTTTGATGGGTACTAACATTTTTGACCTAGATCTAAAAGGAAAGAAATTACAGCTGCGGCCTTAACTGCTTAGGAAACATGAATACATTTCTCAGATGTTAATTTTAGTGGCACTGAGCTCTCATGCCAAGTCAGATGCTTGATTTAAGGTTCGTGCAACTGAAAAGTACAGTCATAAAAAGGCACTTTCTGCTGACCTTATTTTTTTCTCAAAGACTTTTAATCCCTCATTACTAAGAACGAGAAGATGAAAGAAGCCCTCACAGAAGCGAGCGGCAGACTTGCCCTGTAACACATCCCACGGAGGAAAGAGCAGCCTGGGCAGCTCACAGGTTGCCTACATGCAGGCTGAAGGAGAGATGCACGCCGTGGTCAGCCCCGTTGTCTCGCCTGTCCGGGCTGAAGATCAACAGTTCCCTTCTAGTCCACGCTCTTGGGCCTCCTTCCCACAAAACCCCCCTCAAGTTGGGGGAAGGATGTGTGCTCACCCGGGCCTTACCCTGTTGTGGCATTTTGACAAGACTAGGTTCCTACCTAGATTTAGGAATGACAGAATTGACACTGGTCCACTGGTCCAGACAAAATCTGAGTGCCACTCGTAATTCCATTTTTGTTTTTAAACGAGAATAATCTTCCTTCATCTTCTTGGCAGTGGTTGCCAGGATGCTGGAATGAGCGTGAGAGTGTATGTGTCTGTGTTTGTGTGTAACCAGAGAGAAAGAGTAGTCAACAGGTATTATCCAAAGTGCCCTTCTCAAAAACATTCACTCAAAGAGTTACTCCCTAGCTCTTGCACACCTTGTTTGGATTAACTTGGCAACTCGTTCCATGATTTCTTATTACCATAGAAAAATGGATCAGGATTCATCCTTAAGGGAAATATCTAACAAGTGCTCTAAGTAAAAACAAGATCCGTGGACAACATTGCCCTATTCATTTTTAATGATTTTTGCATATGATGCTAATTGAAATTATGCTTGGATGCACAGCATGAGCAGTAGGATAGCAGTGGGAAAGAGTCAGATGAGAGGAAGTGGGGAGAGAGTTGGTTCTTTAAACTACTTGCTTCCAGACATGTCGACTCTTTGAAACTGTAAAATATATCTGAAGTGGTTAAGGAGTCACTAAAGACATATACCTACTTTCCCTCAGTTGCAGTGTACAGGCACTATATATATTAGCATATCTTTTAAGCAATCTGTTTTCCATGGGACAGATGGAAACAAATTTCCTATGGACAGATCCACCTTCTCTTTGTATTGGTTCTGCATTTATTTCTGAGGGCAAGCTTGTATTTCAATGCTGTCAGCTCACTATCAATGTCCCCTAGCTTTGCATCGGGATAAAAAATGTTCATTACTGGAACCGCTGTTTCTCCAAATGCAAATACCCCCCTGTTGAGATGTCCTGCTGTGTCTAGTCTTCTTGGGAGCAGAGAGGCCGCTGAAAAGGCTGCTCTATCCACAAAGGCACTTTCTGAGCATCAACAGCCAAACTCCCGTTCATGGTGCTGCGTTGTTTGATCACAAGTAAGTGCCCACGACAACCTTGCCTCAGGGTTCAGGACGGCTGTGAGATTCAATACCAAAATCCTTCCGTGGAAGGGCATTTTTAATGAGTTGTTATTACTACAGGATTTTAATTTTCCTGAGGTGGAATGCTGGTGTATCAGCTTCGATGAAGCTGACATCTGTAGTTATTCTGATTCACTTGGACTGGACTCACGTCTGTGTTTGCCAAAATCCACAGCTGTTTTACCCAAAGTAAAACCTCCTGTGGAAGACTAGCATTTGCAGGTCCAGTTATTCAGTCACTTTTCAAAGTCTTTCAGGCAGATCCCTATAAACATGGAAAACCAAAAAGCTTTACTGTCACTGACACAGACACAGTGAAAGCTAACTTACTGCACAACAAAGATATCTACAGAATCACGCTTTCTATCCCCCAAAATCTTGTGCTGATTCATTTTCTTCTGATGTAAAGGCCTCCCATGGTGTGTTGCTGTCTCTTATCAATCAGACATTCGTTCCAAATAAAAATAATCCAGTGCAAGTTCTGGACACTCAGATAAACCGTTTCTTTGAAAAGAAACAATGTTTTCCCACCTAAGGTGTTGAAGGAGAGGGACGAGAAAAGATCTGAGTAAAGGCATTATATCAAAGGCATTATACCCAAAGAACTATGCAAGAAGTCCCACTTTGTTCTCTGAAGTGACCTACCCTGCCTGCTGGCACCAGACTAGAACAAAACAACACTTGGGAAAAAGAACTGGTGATTGCCCTGGTAATAAACTCCTCGCAATCAAGTTCTGAGGAACTACGAGATACCTAGCAAATTCCTGGCTTCCAGGAAGGGCTCCTCTCCAGCAGGAAGAGTCATTTGTAGCTGCTGAATTTTGAGGATCTTTTAAGGAGCTTTATCTCTAAATGCCTTATCTTTATTGAGTTCAAGTGCTTGATTGGACAGAGAATGGTGGTAGTTTCGGCAAGTCAGTTCCCTTCAACTCAACGGGAGGAAACTAGAAATCCGTTGAGATAAAATGGGTGCTTGCCATGTAAGATGGAATGGGAACTCCATTAAAAAGCTCCTTGTAAAATAAGCAGTCTAATTATAGCCATTGAATAAGGACAATAGGAAAAAAAACAAAAGCAATGCCTCAGGTAATTACCCAGAGACTTCTCATAATCTCCTTGCACCTGTGGTTTTGTAGCTTTTTGGATTAGGGATTTTTACTGTACAGACTGTGCACATGTACAGGGAAAAAAAAAAAAAAACCACACGAAAACAACAGCCCAGCTTGGACTGTTGTTCTATTGTGTTATTACCTTGACTGAAATATAGCTTTAGCAGAGAGGTTTTGTCAGGTTTTGGTCTGGTTTTTGGTTTGATTTTTTTTTTTTTTTGGTTAGAATTGGGGCTTTTTCCACTTTTTTACAGGAATACTGAACTTTTCCTTAGGTCTTTGCAATTTTCTTAAAAGGGCCAGTATGCAAAGTTGTTCTGGATGCAAGAGAAGAAATGGAAAAGAGCAGAAAGCCTCAGCTACTCCGAATAGACCATTAGTGGTTATTAGATGGCACGTTAAGCACGTTCATGTCTTCCATAAACTTCATGGGTCAGGTAGCAAATTGGCACTGAGTGCAGCTTGGGCTATGCCGGTCACTTTGAAGTAAAATTTCTGATTCAATAGTCTCAGCTGGTCTCTTAAATGGCCAACGTATTACCTTGTTTAGGAAAACACGTAGATATCACTGAAGATTTTTTAGGGTATTTCATTCAATGAAAAGCAACGGGAGAGAAATGATGAATGTAATAAGTACTCTGAAGACACAGTATCACACATAATTATTTTTTTACCAAATAGGGGTTTTTTTTTAACCATGCTAAAAATAACATTGTTCTTTATTCTTTTGCATTAATAAAGATCAAATGACAAGGAATCTTTGTGAATGAATTACCAGAAGGTACTGCGGTAGTCATGAAGCAATGTATTTTGCAGGAAACGAGTAGTTCTAAAGATGTCCAGATATAGCAGACCAATTGGGTATGCAAAAAACTTCATTAAAATTAGCAATAAATCCTTAGGCCATTTCCTCTTAAGTAAATACTCTGCATCATTCAAATTCCTACATGATAGACTCTGACAGTTTTGGAAGGGTTGCTCTTTTTAACAGATTGCAGTCTAACCCCAAAATAAACATTTAATAAAAGAACATTTTTAATGGAACAGTTCATTTCATCTTCTAGTAGAGTCTATTAAAAACACATTCAGTTTAAAAACAAATAAAAGCGATATTACTGAAGGCTTCAGTTTAGGAATTAAGATTTTCCATTAATTTTTCTTTCAAAAAAGCTCTGTAGTTATTCCATTGGCTTTAATGAAGGTATTGTTGGTACAAATCTGATTTTTTTTCCAGTTGCTCATAAGTTTTATTCTTCTCTTTACCACTTGTGCTCTTTCTGCATTACTTCATGCACTTTATAACTTTATGGTAGTATTGGATCTGTAGTATTGGTGTTTTCTTAAAGACGGTAGGCACCGGCCTGCATAACCTATTTTACTATTTGGATACAAAAAGCCGGAGACGTGCAAACTGCTGGCATCAGTATTCTGTCATGTTTCATCTAGAAAAAGGGCAAGGCACTGCTCTTCACTTTAACTATGGAGGAACCATTCATCTCCCATCTCTCTAGCTAAGTCTCACCAGGGCAATCAAGGGAGCTCTTTCACAATTGAAACACTTTAACTTAAGAGACATTAAAAAAGGAAGAATATAAAAAGCGTTACATTTTACAATTCTGTACTCCAGAAATTTCTAGAAAGCAGTGGCTTTAAACACAATTTTCATAAAAATAATATTGGAACAAATGCTGTTTGTGTGCACTGCTTTTAGGGTTTTTTGGGCGGGCTATTTAAGAATTACTGAGAAAAGGAAAAGACAGTTGCCACGTATAATTGCACCTCTGAATAGGGCTTTCTCAGAGATAGCTGAAAGCAGAATTCATGCTGTTAAAAGCTCTCTAAAAATGTCATAGGCACACAAAAAAAAAAAAAAGAAAAAAGAAAAAAGAAAAAAGCTGAAGTGTTCTCTGAGGGGTACCATGTTTTTCTGTGGGTAAAGAGCACCTAAAATTGCATGAGTACATCTAGAGAGGACACAGACACTGCAAACTCCTCTCATGGTAGCACTGAGGGCAGACCAAAGCGTGGGTCCGTGTATTTTTGGAAGGAATTCCTACCCAGCACGCCACAGAGTGCCCATATCCACTGCTCCTGGTTATCTTCTCCCCTGATAATATCACTGCTTCTGTGACCCCATCTCCCTTAAATGAAGCTTCATGCTATTTTTGATGAAGGGGAAGATTCGCTTTACTAATTAGTATACATCTTGGTAATACTTGTGAGTTGAGGAGGACAAAGAGGATGAGGAAGCCTTGAAAACATGATCAATGCCATATCCCACTACTGGAAACATGGGAAATTGCAAATAAAAGACTTCATCATACATTTTTGTTGAAGTAGGCTATAACTTTGCAGAAATGCAAGAACAAAAAATGATGTCAACATGTCAGAAAACAAGGCATATTAACACCTCAAAATTGTAAACCATTTTGTTCAACATTTTTCTACAGGCAGCAACTCAAAATGCTAAATGACTCAGTATAGCTATTCTTAGAGCTTAAATAAATTCTCTTAAGTTAAGAGAAAGTAAATAGTGCCCTCACCAAAACAGTGTCTACCTTTCCACAAGGATGTGCTTCCGTTCTTGCCTTCCTGACCTTTTATTTAGGAGCTTGCTCACTTGTGACACTCCTATCACTATGATTAACTAAACTCTAAGTTGAGTTCTTATTTCTAGCATCATTTTTAATTCTTCCCCATTTCCTTGACATCCCTGTTTTTAAAAATGAGGTGACAGAAAGGAAGTTTTCCTTGTGATTCATGATAAAGAGAAGTTAATTACTTTATGGATACTATTCCTCATACTGTTATTGTTATTTAATGGGCCAAGGCCTGCATTTTTATTAGGAATAAGTCAATACTAATTTTTCTTCTGGTGTACTCTAGAAATCAGTTCTAAGTCACTTAAGGCATGACAGAATTGCTTTTTTACCTTGGGACTGCGGAGAACTGAATCTGTTCATGATTCAACTCAAATCCCTTCTCTGCTGTCCTGCAACAAGGCACCCTTGACATCCTTCCTCCGATTAGCATGCAACCGGGGTACTAGGCAGCACGCATCCTTCTCATTCGGGATTTTTATACACATAGGCACAGCTACATAGGCATCCTCACTAAGAAATTTTATTTCTTTACAACAAAGAGTCTCTCAGCTTAGTACTGCTCTTTTACACTGTAATCTGCACGGCTGTTCACTTGGCAGTGAAAGGTGATGTCACACACGTAGGTTGCTCACTACACCCATTGCAGGAATGCTCATTTCATCCCGATCTTCCAGTGCACCCATTTTAGCTCCCCTCCTTTGTTTCAAGTCGAGGTGACACACTAATGGAAAGCCAAGGAAAGGTGTACCATTGTATCATAAGGACTGGGAGAATTGTTGGACCTGCAGATATCTCAGATAATGCCCTAATCACACCTCTACGTTGCTTTTTTTCTCAAGCAGACTAACTTAATTTTGCATCTTTGCCTTTTTTCTTCAGCGTTTACCTATCCTCTCATTGCTTTTACTGAACATGCCTTCAATTTCAAACTGTCCTGCTGCCTATTCAGTTCATATTTATTTTTCACTTTCCTGGTGACAGGATTATCTTTCTTAGACGTCTAGTAGACATCTTTCTCTGACCTGGAAGAGTCACAGTTGCTGTCAACATCCAGCTCCTCATTGAAATAAGCCCCACAGCTTTGCCAATTTCCTCTGCCAGGAGCTCTGTTCCAATTCAGCTAAGGCTCAGAGCAGAAAGTAGAATATTATTTTTCTTGCAATTACTTTCGAGGTCAGTAATGGGGTCATCAGTAATTAACATCTAGAATATTTCTGACCATTTCTGTCTTTATTAAAATGGGGAAATCTGACATCCTTCTGCTTCAGGGTGGGTTATATGTTCTTACATATTAAAAATCAGGAGACTCACACCCACTACTTCTAAACTAGGTGGAAATTACCAACTTTTGCTTTTAGAAGGAGAG
Organism: Fratercula arctica; assembly: GCA_947846985.1. Lineage (NCBI taxonomy): Eukaryota > Metazoa > Chordata > Aves > Charadriiformes > Alcidae > Fratercula > Fratercula arctica. The sequence continues at coordinate 202,249,337 of CANTUZ010000001.1, forward strand.
TTGCTGCTTACTGCCGGTCACCCTTCCAGTGTCTGAAAAGAAAACTACAGGGTAGCACATCTTTCATTTCTGCCTGATGGATAAATTTTAATTAAAGTTGAAATTAAAAAGAGAAAAACATGAGTCAACTGTAATAGGAGTATTTATTTATTTTGTGAAAAATAATTCAAATAATAAAAAATTGCAAGCTACTTTAAATTTTTGAATTTTTTTTTTTTGCTAAAAACACTTTGTTTATAACAATAAACCAATTAATACTTAACCACCACTTAAACCATGGCAATACCTAACCATTTGGTCATTATTGTTCTGCTCTGAACTTCATGACATTAAGCATTAAACTAAATTTACGGATTTGGTTAGCTGATAATGTCTACTTCACCTGTTTTTTGAACATGAATAAAAATAAAACAGAATAGTACTAAAATGTAGTTATATTTCTGAAACTCAGATCACTCTTGCTGATTCACGTTAGGTATCTCACATTTTTGGCATTTCTTATAGTCCGGCCAGAACAATTAATCCTATTGTATTGATGAACCTATAAAATTCAACCCCAGCAAATAATTTAAAGAAAAAAGAACTATTATTTCCAATAATGAAATTAAAAGCCATCTTGTAACTTAAGAAATTAAAAATCTTTCCAGTTTCCACGGATGGCTAGTTCAACAAGAAGTGCAGAGGAGCAACGCCACACAGCAACCCATGCTGGGGGACACCCAGCCAGAAAGCAGCTTGGCAGAAAAGGACCTGGAGGTCCTGGTGCACGCCAAGTTGAACATGTGCAATGTGCCCTTGTGGCAAAGAAGGTGAACAGTATCCTGGGCTGCATTAGACAAATTATTACCAGCAGGTCAAGGGAGATGATCCTTCCCCTCTACTCGGCACTGGTGAGGCCACTCCTGGAGTACCACGTCCAGTTCTGGGCTCACCAGTACAAGAGAGACACAGACATACTAGAGAGAGTCCATTGAAGGGTCATGAAGATGGTGAAGGGACTGGAGCCTCTCCTCTGAGAGAAGACTGAGAGAGCTGGAACTGTTCAGCCTGGAGAAGAGAAGGCTCAGGGGGGATTTTATCAATGTATGTAAATACCTGAAGGGAAGGTGTAGAGACGACAGAGCCAGGCTCTTTCCAGTGGTGCCCAGGGACAGGATCAGAAGCAATGGGCACAAACTGAAACACAGGAGGTTCCCTCTGAACTTAAGGAAACACCTTCTTACTGTGAGGGTGACTAAGCACTGCACAGGTTACCCAGAAAAGTTGCGGAGTCTCCATCCTTGGAGATATTCAGAAGTCATCTGGACATGGGCCTGGGCAACTGATTCTAGATGGCTGTGCTTGAGTAGGGTGCTTGGACCAAATGACTTCTGCAGGTCACTTCCACCCTCAGTCATTCTGTGATTCTGCGATTATTGATTGCAAGCAAAGACGAATTTCTCATTTTCTCTGCTTGGTTGTTCTAAGAGCAAATTTTCAGAGGCAAACTGCCCTCATTGTTAGGAGGTAGTATGTTATTTCCAATCTGAACATTTCAAATTTCTATTTCCAGCAGCTGGATCTTCATTTTTCCACAGACACAAAGATGGGTTACTCAGGTTTCTCTCCAGGAAAAGACAAAACTAATTAGTGTTATTACTGATTCTGAAATGCTCATATAATAAATCTGTTCCCTAACTGTGTTCACTGGCACACAGATGCTAGCCACCACACTGAACAGATGAATGGCCAATCATCTTTTTATTTTCTTCCTTGGAAATGGTGAAAATTACTGAGAAAAGTGAATGTTGTTAAGTTCTTTCCAGAGAGATTATTTTGAAATTACTCCTAAATTGAAATCATAAGCAGAAGTAATTTGAGATTGTTTCAGTTGTGCTATAAGAGATTCCAAACAGGGGTAATTTTACATCTTTCAGGTTCAGAGATCTAAAGAATGGGCCTCCCAGTGTGGTGACATTTTCCACACACTACATGAGGACTGGGGGTAACAACGGAGTGATTCCTTCCTCACTATTATTACACTGCAACTTCTCAAGCAATTATCTCTGACAGATGCACAAAGCAGAAAGATCACACCCTTCCATACTCCTATACTGAGGTTATGATGAAAAGCAAAATCTAAAATACACAGAGACAAGACAGAGACGACACGACACCAGGTTGTAATTGACTCATGAATGTTTTTTAGCTGGGTCTAATTCTCATTTTTTAAGGCCCACTGAAACATTGTTGAATTAAAAGCATTCTCAATAGATTCCTTTGCCATGACAACAGCTTGGAGGAGGTTTCAGAACAATTTTATGGTACAATTTTTGTGCTGTGCCATATTATTTTCATCCAATTGTGGAGGGTGCTGCAAGAAACATATCAAAGTGCCTGCATCTTTACGGTATAATATGTGGCAGTAACAATCACCTGGTTTTGTGTTGTTCTCTACTGCCATGCTAGAAGTGACCTTCTTCTCTGAATAGTCATTGATTTCAGATGTGTAACTCACATCATGGCCAGTTAGCCAACAGTAAAGAGTTCATAGCAGACCCAATTGCCTAAATGCCTTGAAAAACATCGTTCTTTTTTATAAAACAATGCTATATTTAAATGCAAATTGACAAAAAGTCACAAAATCATGGGACTTACTACCCGTGAAAAGTATGAACAATTTTCTTACGTGGCAACATAGAAGTAATTGGACCACTGTATTTGTTTTCTGTATTTGAAAGGACAAATGTTACATACTTTTGTCCTATGTTTCTACAATACATCTTTAGGAAGTTCTTGAAGAAATCACATAAACTTACTTGCAGCAAACTCTGTGGGGACCCTGTAAGAGGCAGGGGTATTCCGCACACATCAGGAAGTGATATATAACTCAATGACTGTCTTTGGGTGTTTTGTGTGTTTGATTACATGATCCGGTTCATTTTTAACCACTGATAATATTAGGAAAAGCAATCAGAGTTTGTTGCTGTTGTTTAAACAAATGAGCACCTTGAGATAAAGCTGTGTTTTCTTTTTCTGTGCTCTGAAGTCTTCCTCTGCACCTGCACATTTGATAAATGGATGAGATGTCGGGTAATTTACTCCCTAGTGCAAGAGAAGTTTTCAATACTACCCATACCTTTTTTTTTACTACCAACTCTACCCAGTGATATAGATTAACGGGATACCACCATGCTTGAGTCAAGGAAAAATGATGTTCTAAGATTTTTTTTATTATGAGCATATTTCATCACAGCAAACTAATTCTGAGTTACAGTATGTGCTCTTTTAAAATTATCAGAAATACTATAAAGCTGTCAAGCTTCAGCTGCTTGATTTGAGGAAAGTATTAAGTCATTCTTTTAACTGTACTGTCAGTATAGAGCTCTTGTATAGAAAAAAAAAAGAAAAAAAAAGAAAAAAAAAAAGAAAAAATCAGACTGCAAGAGTCCATAAAACTAAGACATCAGAACTTTAGAACTGCATGTTTAGAAATAGCAAGCATCGCTGTGACATACACAATTTTTAAGGCTTCCTATGAAAAATGTGTAAATTATATGTACATTTCTGGCTTGCATCCAAAATCAAAGAGATGAACCGCATATATCAAATCCAAAGGGTTGGAAAACCATATAGAAATCAGCTCTGGTCCTCTTCAAAATTAAGAGTCCAGATACTGAAATGCCAAAGGTTCTCTTGTCCACCAAGGCTCAGTTTCCAAATTTGTTCAGACCACCTAGGATCTGACCCATTCCCGACACAGCACCTGTCCCCACTTAATACGGGAGAACAACGTGGGGGGGGGCTTGCACAGCCAACCCTTGGCAAAATGGCCTGAGTAACCAGGGCTGTTAAGAAGACCTGAGCAGGTGTTTTCCAAAAATTATGTTAAAAAGGAAGATGATCATTAGCTGGATTAAACAGTAATGGGGAGTTATAAGGAGACTTTCAAGACAAAGAAGGTGCCAGCTTTAAAGAAGTGTAAAAGAAACGTGGATATTCGTAACGCTGGGGAGAGACCGGGGTGTGGGGACGGCAGCAGCCAAAACCAGGTTTGTCACTGACAGCAGCTGCCCCACGGCATCAAGAACTGCCTCCCCGTGTGGCACAGCGGCGAACCCCCACCCCGCATGTATGGGATCCCATCTGCCCATCTCAGCTTTGCCTAAATTTTAAGCATGTCATGAACCAGTTTTCCTGAGTACCTTAATGAGCTATGTAGTAAATAGAAAGAGGTAGGCACCTTTAAAGGACTTCGTGTCTGATTTAGGTTCAGGTATTCAAGTGAGTATGACCTTCCTCTAAGAGTCTTCATAGACACGTACAACTTAACTTTACCTATATAAGATACCTCTGCCTTACGTCTTGACTAGGTGCCCATATGACCAAGATTCAAGTTGGGTACATGTGAAACTGGACTGGATTTTCACCTAAGGTTAGGTGAGATGAATGAAGGTTTCAATGTAGAGATCTATAACATCTGACATAACTCTAATCCTACAATTTTATCCAGCTGGAAGTTGCCCATTGTCTTTAACAGCTACTGCTTTCAGTGCAATAGATGGCTTGAATTTTAAATGAAGGCTTTATTTTTGAGGCATTTGCTTCCTGTGAGCAACTGAGCAGACATCAAAAAAGGCATCGACAAAAAGAAAAACCGTATGTATGGTTTGCTGACAAACACCCTCATAGACAAAGACAAGTGTGTTACGGTTGATGCAGTACCTGCTCTCTCACCTCTTACATTTCAGTCTGTACATCAGAATTTTACAAGGATGTTGTTAAGTCCTGAGACACAGGAGATCTTTTTCAGAAAACCTGACAGGCCCTTAATTATACATGTCCGGGAGGACACCGGTACAATACCAATTTTGTTTCCTTGGTTACTGACTCATGTAATCATAATGTATATATTCTACCACAGCATTATTATGACATGCCAAAGAAAGCATGTCATTATTCAGGCTGGAGAACGCTTAATAAAAAACAGCTGTACGTGACTTTAGATTATTTAAATTATATCAAGCGTTCTCCTTTCATTTGACTTAAAGAAAATGACAGCAGTAAATCAGAGAATACACATGAACTAAATTAGGATTATATTCATTAAATATAATTTAATGAATTCAGTGTTATCTTTATAGTCAGCTGTATACAATGGTATTTCAGAAGCACTGATCAGTGTCAATGTCTCGTTATGACTACTGTATGAACACAAAAAAGATTCAGTTGGCCAGAAGTAGCTTGACAGATCCTTGACCTCTTCACTAGGAAAGGAATAAATGTCTCGGAGTCGTAACCAAAATATCTGCAACCTCAAGCTTTCATTAGCATACAATAAAATACTTCACTTACCTTGGCTTTTTCGCCTGTTCATTTCTTCCTCATGGTAAAAGGATGATAAACATTTTATACTCGCATATGACAAATGGATTTTGTCGATGTCTGTTTAGCCATAGGGTCGCTTCTGAGATCCAAACTGGGTGTCTGCAAGGAGCACACCTCAGAAAAGCCAGACTTAAAGGGAAAGTTTACCTTGGGTTTTATAGCTTTGTAACTTTATCACCTTTTGGGAGCTACGAAGAAATGTAAAATAAGGTAAGGGGATAAGTATGGTCCACGGAGTTTGAACGGATATTTGTCAGAGCAGACAAACTCCATTAATTCCTACTGCAGGCAGAGTTTCCCTTTCCATGGAATAAGAGTCAATGGACAACGGCAGTACCAATGACAGTATTTTCCAGTTTTTTTACACCTCATTTGGGGTGGGGGGCGTGGTGTGAGTTGTTCAGCTGCTGAGGGGTCAGCCACAAAATAGCTCCATCCACTCCCTGGTTGCATTTGGTACTGCTGAGTGCACTTCAGTACTTAGTCATTTTTTAAAATTAGTTCCATTCATTTTCCAAAGGTTTTCCTTTAGCCCCCTTCGGAATTAACCTGGAACCAGTTGAAGATCACTTATATCACATATACAAAAGATTTTCTATAAAACATTGTATGCAAAAATCACTACAAGTGAGGCACCGCTGGGATCCCATTGCTGCAGGGTTTCTTTTGCCTGTCCAAGCTCACCTTAGAGAAAAAAATTCCTGAAGAAGAATCAGTTGTAATGTGGTTTCCTTCATGCATACTTAAAAGTGGATTAAGCTTTCTTGATAATTTGGTGGATGAAAGATTTTAACTTTCGAAAAAACTATCTTTGTCAAAGGGCTTTTTGACAGCCAAAGAATTTACAATACCTGCTGAAGGAAAAGACGAAAAATTTACTAAAGTGAAATTAGCATCATGAATTAACAGAATAGTGAGACTGAGGGGGAATTCATCCCTTCCAACTTTATGTACCTATACATCTGTGTCTAAGATGCTTACTTAGCCTATGTGTACAGTTAGTGAAAATAAATGAGCACTTTTTTCCAAGGTAGATGTAAGAATAGATCAAATGCATTGCTTGGAATACGCTCAGGAATAAAGTGAAACAAACCCACTACTGTACAGTGGTGCAGCCTTGCCACCTTGTTGCCTAGAAGTGAGACCAAGGCAACATTAGTGTTCCCGTCACTACTTAATGTGATGTGACCAAAGGAATATTTTGGTACTGAAGGAAGCGGTGTTTGCTGACAGGTTTGGACTCCCAAAACGATGTTTTTGGGGAAAGGATTATGGCAGTAGTAAGCAAAATATGAAGAAGTGCTAGTAGTTTCTGATATTAAAGCTAATGACACTAAGACGACAGGCTGTGAAAATGGTATTCATGCCAAGTTCAAAGTTGGTAATAAATAAATTCCACATACATTAACATTTACATAGAAGAGAGATTCATGTAAGGAAATCTGCTCATTAGATGTTTGCATCATCTTAGTTGTGTGATCTGGAACAAAATTTTTATTACCTAAAAAAGGACTAGTTCCTCAGGTGAGGTGTAGCAATCGGATCAGTGTGGCACGCTTCTACCGGCTGGAAAATACAACAGCTTTAGTTCTGCCTGTATCAAGGTGAGCACACTATGGCTTAGACTGGATGCTCCTTAACGTGATGAAGGGCTCCCACAGGAATGAGGGAAGCTCTGTGCGGGAGAGGGAGAAGAGCGCAAGGGAAATAAGAAGATAATAGTATGTAGGTTCCAGCTTGGCAAGTGAGAAGGGAAATGATACTTCTCTTTCTGTGCATAAATGTAGATCTGCAATGATGGCAGCTGTCACTGCCATTGATGGGTGGTAACAGAGCCAACTAGTCTGGAAATTCCTGCCTAACTCATCAAGTAGCTTTCTGAATCTATATGGAAGACACACACAGTTTAAAGCCCATTAAAAGGCTCCCTGGATAGCTTTTGAAGTATTTTTGAATGTTTTCCTTTGAAAGACTTTCGTAAATCAAGACATTATTTTTATTATTGAGAATGTTCTGTAATCATTGAGCAGTTTGCAAGTCTCAAGTCAGACAAACACATAAAAAGTCAGTCAATAAGAAAGTTAAAGTGAGGATAAAAGCATAAATAGGCACAGTATTGCTTATTTTCTAGACTGATTTTCTTAGTAAAAATCTATGATGCAACAACACTGTAAAAACGTACTATACAAAGATACAGAAGTTTAGCAGAATGGTTTAATGTCCACAACTGAAATTCACAAGCAAAGCTGCCGCTCCCTCATAAGAGAGAACACAATATTTCCTGTGGATAGATTCTGCAATGAAGCCCCTTTCTTGATGGGTCTGCTTTTTTTGCACTCAGGGAGGAGGTGAGCAACCACTCTGTGCCAATATAAAGTCTTCCCAAAAGTACTCATGACAAATTAGTGGTTTTGATGGCAGAAATGCATATAAATATGGTCAAAACTGTAACCAATACAGAAATGATTGTTTTATAAATACAATAAGCAAGGCTTTTAATTTCCAATAACCTGATACAGAGCTATAGAGATGGAAATGAACAAGTTCTATTACTGACCATTTCCTGTAGTCAAGAAAAGTAATTATGTTGGATTATATACACTCCATGGATGATTGCTGCTCAATGACCTAAACGGCTTTAAAATACGATGTCACCCCATCCGTAACTCCTAAGGAGAATCACTGTTTTAAATTCTGTGCTGAGACTTTTGCATCTGAAACTCTAGAAGTAAATATCTAACTCAGTATCGCCAATTAAATATTCTTGATTTTTCTTGAGTTCTGGGTAAAAAGGTTTCTATTCAAAACAACAAAAGCTTCATGCTACTAACTCAAGGCACTTACCTCTTTCGGTATCATCATATTGATATATTTTTCTTTTTTTTGGCAATGACAATCTTTGTGCAAACAGGCTATAGGAGGTGTCTGAGCACATTTATGCAATTTATTTGGTGACTGCAGCCACATTCCTTTTACTGCACATGATTTGCTTTAAGAGAATCTGTGTTTGAATCCACTTCTATTTTGCAAAATGCCTCTTTCCTCCAGGAGACTTGGTGCATTGGGTGGGTGACCATCTGCACTTCTGTACTGATGAGATAACATTAAATAGTAGAATTGTACTGTTTTATCTACTTTGCAGAGCTCGTTTCTCCTAAAAACAGTTATTTAATTAACAATTAACTTATGCAGTTGTGTTCTAAATTAATTTACACACACACGCGCTAGAGGGAGTGCGAGGGGAATAGGATAAAGTTTTTCCTCTGGTATCAGGGAAGGTTTAACTTACCACTCTTTTTTTTCTTGGTACCAAACTGTGCTATACAAACTAGACTTCAGTTTTGGATTGACACATTTTTGTCTACATCTCTAAAGGCCCTTCTTCACTAGAAACAGTTGATGTGAAGAAGAAAAGGTGTTTGGGCTTATGAATACTCCCTCATTCTGCAATATGCCCTCCACTCCATTCACTAGATTTGTTATATTTTTATTTTACTTAAGACACTTTTAAATCAACAACTGTCTTTAAACAACTGCTTGCATAGCACATGGAGATCCTTTATGCTATGATTAAATGAACAAACCAGTAAGAACCTAATAGATGGAAAAAAAAAAAAAAGTCACCATGCTGTGAAATGAATTAAAAAGTGGAATGAAAGAAATAAATTAACAGCCACTGTAACATTTTTTAACTTTAAGAAGTTGCCTCCCCTGCAAGATGTTCATTATCATCATTTTTATTCTAGATTTCCTCTAGCTTCAGTGAAAACCATCACATTTATTCTTTTACTTCTCACTAACGAGTATCCCACTGATTACCCTAACCTGAAAAGGTACCTGTTTTCATAGAAGCTGCCCAAACCTAAAAGTACATACCTCTGTCTATTGTCTGTTTCTTACTTATGCCACACACACACACAAGAAAATTACAGTAGTGACTACATTTTGGAATAATTGACCGTAATTCTCTATACATATCATCTCCACACGTAAACAGCCAACTCGGAGAGCAAGTTACACTTCTGATATGATAATAAAGGCTTTACATTGTGGATTAACATCAGGACTGTTTTGCTCTCTGGTATGAACTGATGACAATCACAAAACTGTGAATTAGATTTGAGGAAAAGCATTTTTGAAAAAGGCCCGAGATATCTTCCACTGTCCCTCAGAGTTTGTATAGCTGAAGCTCTATCTTTACAGGGTTAAAATATCAATGGAATGATCTATATCCAATTTCAAACAAAATAATGACCTAGTTCCTTTCTTTAAGTATTTTTTACGCAAAGATATATGTCTTAGTAATTAAATTCAGTAACCCATGACTTCACTGGGACTTAAGCATATACTGGAATGTTTTGGTAATCTGGACTAAAACTTAAACTCATATCAAGAAGCATCATAGAATCCCAGTACTGTCAATGGGGCTATGGCACACAAACACAGGATTGAAGATGAACGACTGTATCACATATGGCGTAGGAACAACTAGCTAGAAAGAAATTCCTCTATCATCAAGTTCAGGTCACAATCACAGGGAAAACACAAAGTAGCCTCTTTCATAAATTTAAAATTAGTTTCTTTTTGCTCCCTTAAAACCAAAACCCATCAGATTTTCAATAGTACCATTAATTTTCAGCCTTAATGGATTCATATTCAGGTTTTACCCATTTCTTAAACCTCTTTTATCTTAAATATTTTTTTTTTTCACTTTGGCATTCATTGTTGAATCTTTCTATAGAGAGTGAATAAAATCCCTCTTATGTATCAATCTTTACTTTGCTAAAGTAATTAAGCTAAGTTATTTCAGTAAGACAGGCACTTTGCTCTGCTGAGCAGCTTCGTATGTCTTCTGAGCGCTTCTTCCAATTTACATCTGTTTTGAACATGAGCATGCAGAATAGCACAAAGAATTTCAGATGAGGGCTTGCCAATCTCTTATATAGCAGCTTTACTCCTTCCCATCTCTCCATACCAAACATGAAAATGAATTACAGACAGATTAATTCTATAGTACACTTCCTCAGCTGATAAAATCAATAATTCCATCAAAGAATATCAGATTAGTCTGACACTTTTAACACTCATTTATGAAAGTCTTGTTGTATTTTATCTCATTTTCCATTCATCTCTATGGCTTTGCTTTGTCAACACTTCAAAATCATTTTAAAGTTTTGCATCCTATACAGTTGAACAAATAAATGCATAGTTTCCTGAAAGGTGCTTTTCTCCTATAATGAGCTAAATTTGCTATTCGTAGTATTACTTGGGATGTTATAAACACACTAAATATCCTGTATGTAAAACTTGCAATTCCATACTTAAATTCTTCAGATATTCTAATATGGTGATAATCTGCTCCACTACATCCCAAGTCAAGTTCTTGGTTTTGCTTATATCTCAGATGCAATAAATATTATTTAAAAAAAAATAAATCCAAATCCAAACCCTGTAAGTTTACACACTTTATCATTGGTCATTCTTCTTCCATGTCTAGGTTCTGAATGATCCTTACTGTACATTTTTTTAGTCTGGAGTACAACTAATCCTTACCTCCCCCTCCTAATGATACCCCATCTTCTTTCTTTATTTCATTTCTGTTTCTGTGGTCAAAGGATTTACTATTTTGCCAAGTTCTCCGGAAGGTCTAATTCATCTTTATTTTTCTCGACCTTACTTTGCAACCTCTAGAACACAGCTAACTTTCTTGGCTGATAAATATCTTCTCTATTCCTTGTAGTCACTTCACTGCTAGCTAATGTTTTTTTAGGATACTTAAAAATTAAATCTTTCTCTGATTTGCTTTTGCTTTTGCCTGGAAGAAAATTCTGGATCATTTTATATTTTCATCCTGCAGAAGTTCCAACCCCCTGGCTATGAAATTTCCCAAATTAACTTAGTATAGCTCCTTACTTTTCCAGAAAGAACATCTTTGAATAAAATCTGTAAATAATAAAAGTATACACTTTAATATTTGAACATACATGTACTTGGTTCTGCGTTTATTTGTCAAAGCACCCTTCAACGTGGTTTTGCTTTTTTCTTGTTCAACTGAGTCATACACTATTTGCCTTTTATTATCAAAGGTGAAAATAAACTGGAAAAAATGAAAGGCAGACTTTATTTGTGGAAGTGAATGACATTTTTCTTACCCCATTGATCAAAACATTGAGTGTTTACTCAGTGTTTACTTAATGGGAAGCTATGAGACATTATCTGACACTGGATGTTTGGAGTTTAATCCACATATACACGGTACACCATTGAAATGATACTTCACATTTTTCTTAGCTGTTGCTTTCTCCTATAAAAATGTCTATGGTATAAATGTGTAATTGAGCGCCTTGATAGCTGAGTCACTAACTGTGTTAGCTATAATGCTTTTTGTGCCATAGCCCAACTGGAGATGTTTTTACCTACAGAATAAACATTATTTTTCAACAAAAATTTCGTTTTTACCAAAAAGAAACGGGACTGTTTCTTGTCCACAGAAGCTGTGCTTGAATGTGCGAGTGACAATAACTGGGTAATTAACAAAACAGTTCCCAGGGTGATGAACGCAGTAGGCCATAACACCTCTAACTGTATTATCTACCGCTGTTTACATATTTAAAATTATAAATAAGAAATTTAATTAATAATAGTCAGAAATACTCTCAGCTGCAGCAGAAATGCACTAAAGCCTACAATAACTTACAATCAGCAAATTTAATTGCAACTCTTAAATTCAGAATTGAGTAAAAGAATAAAACTGGACTTCTAACTCAGTCAGAATTTCCATTTACCTGAACTTCCATTAGCTGAAACTAATATTGAGCGATAGATTATTCATGCACCTAGATCTGTACTTAACATCCCATATTTGGAAAGCAAGTCTAAAAATTCTGATTTATTTTTCTTTTTATCTTTTTTCACTACCCTTAGATGAAAAATAATCAAAATCCATTAACTCGTACAGGCCTAAAATACCTTCACCTCCACGACTAAGTCTTCATGACATAAGAGTACCATGATGTTAAAGAGATTACTCATAAAAGGAATGTTTTAGCAGTTTTCTCAATAAATGTTCTCTCTCTTGAAAGGTATGAAATAATTTGTTTATTAACCGTAACCATGAAAATAAAAAATACATTCTTAGATCAAAAAAATAACAGTCGCAGTCCTCCCTCAATATTACAAAGTCTTAAAAATTTAGGGCTTAATAAAAACACCCTGCTCAAACATTCCAGTGCACACGCACTGTGACTTATTCTAAAACACAAAGCGGGGAATTATTCTGGAGGGAGGGTGAAAGCAAAACAGAAAAGGACTGCGTGTAGTAACATGTCATTATTTGAAATCTACCTGGGGATTTTTTTTTCTGGTCTGAGTCATTTTTTAGAGTTTGATTTTGACACTACTAAGTAAATATATTTAACTTGATAGCATGTTCCACTTCACATTACACTTGGTGATATGAAATCATGTTATGAATCTTCATTGCTCTGCCTTCAGAGGAAACCTACAAAGGCTATTATTTCTCTGGTTTTGTATATGAATAAAATGAATTTGCTGCAAAAGTTTAGTGGCCTTATTAAGGTCACATAGGAAACAAGAGACATCCTAAAATGAAGCAAATACTTTTTTCACCTTAAATAACATTTTGGGCATTTGAGATCAGTGTATTTCAATCTGCTCCTGTTTTTACTATCTTTCTTACAAGTAAACTGATGTTTGCACCTTGCCAAGTATTCAAATATGCTTAAATTAAATTAAACATGTTTAAATCATTTCACTGTCCATTAGTTTGCATACCCCTGGTACGGCAGGGTTGTTCTGTGACTAAAATGCACATAAAAATACCTTTTCAAAAACATTCTTCTATCGGGCTCTTTGACGTGTCACTAACAGGAAGCTGTTCCAGCTCCCGGCTACCACTTGCGAAGGTAAGTTTAAAAATTACTTATTGAAAAAAATGCTCAATAATTCTCAACCAGGAAACAATTCACATGTACACTCTTTTTATTTTGCTCAAATGCTAATACATTGAGGCAAGAAGATAATAATAAAACACAATAAAGCCAACAGTGAATGCTAAGTAATAAATAAGTTTCAATGCTTATTTTATTGTAAATATTCAGCTAATCTAGAAAGCGTGGACCCTTTAAAGATAAAATAAGCTAAATATAGACTTTTTCTCTGTAGCAGCAGTGCGTAAGTGTCTCCTTTACTGAAAAAGTTTGGTCAAAACCATCTCATCTCTCATATGTCCTTATTTCCCACTCCATTCCCTCCTACAGATTTTGGAATCACTCCTGATTCCTCACAAGAGGCACATGGAACCAGGACATGTCTGAGCATCTCTGACAGTAAGACAGTCCATGGACATTTTTGCATAGTACCACTGTGTGGAGAAAACTCCTTGAAAGCTCAGTCCAAACTATCATTTAGACATAAACTTTTCTCATTTTAAACAGCATATCATTGCAATGTATTTCTGAGCTCCCCCAGCACCCACAATACACTTCAAGGGCTTCTGATTTTACCGGAAACCCTGGAGAAATGTTTGAGACTGAAAGAGCATAATCTACATTAACTGACAGCAGAAAATCTTAATTATTCTTCTTTTGATTTATCATAGCTCCACTGTGTTTTTCTAAAGAATGCTACTGGCTTCCCCAGCTGGTACATAAATGCCTGCTTGGCACAAAGATCATGAACCAGTTCTCTCACATTTTGTTAATTATTTCATGGCTCACATAAGCTTTACACAGCTACTGTAAATAAACAACATAATCTCAGTTTTATGAACACTGGGCTAGACATGCTCTAAGCAAGTTTTTACTTTTCCAGAATCTTTCCTTATCTTTGTTTTCTGTATCACTCCAGACTGTTAGCTGCAACTGCCAGCACGCGTTTTGCTATTGTTCTTTCCTCCAACAATGTCAGAATGAACAGAATGAATGCGTGAAACTCATAAGGGATTTGAAAAAAGTGTAAATCTATGTGCAGAAAGCCTCCCTGATACAGCCAACTGAATTTTTTCTTTTAATATTTAAAGTGATACTGGGTTTTCTATTAGGAAATCATTTCAGTATTCACATTTACTGAGAGCTCTAGTTACTTTACATTAAAACCAGCTTGAAATTTTTTTTTTTTTCTGATTACTGTTTAGTGTTGCCAGTACTACAAACAGGAACAAAGTAAAATAAAAATCTGAATTTCTTACCCCTCAAAAAAACCAAGTTGCTCTTTCATCTGAGAAAAAAAAAAAGCTGTATGACTATCTCCTCTCTAAGTTATGACAGAAGAACATTATTACACTTGTAAACCATAGCAATCAAAAAATTAGAAAATGTCATAGTTTAGCAGTTGTTTTAATTCATCTTCTTTTGGATTTCTATTATAATGCAATCTTTAATGATCCTGTCACACAGTGTTTTCCCCACAGGTTTGCTACTTCAATCAGTCTTGTGAAAATTACACCCTCTTTTTTTCATTTGCCTTACAGAACCTCCTGCCCCCCTCCACCATCCACCCTCCTGCTGTTTCTGAACCCACGATCACAAGCCCCCAGAGCCTCATCTCACCCTCCTTTGGTTCTTAGTTCTCATGCAGAAAATCAACATAAGCGAGTGCAAGTGTACACAAACTTAACCTGCCTGCAGTTTGGGCAGGAACCTGGCAGGCAACGTTAGTACGGCACCACACCTCATACGCCAGCTGAGGAGGGCTGTTCTGCCTCTGGCTGTGGCCTGCGCTACTGGCCTAAACCTCCCAGGCCACCCCATTAGATCACATCCAGCCAGTCTCTCCAGAGGAAGCTCATGTTTATCAACATACCTGCGTGTGTCAGGCACTGTTTGGGCAGCTGCCGTCTCTCAACAAGGTTTCTAATTTTCCTGCAATCCCTGCCCTGAATTGGTCCAAGCTGGGGATGTCTGTCACCTTCTCTGCTCTTTCTGTTTTGAGATCTCTGTCCTGTATCTGCCCTGCTCCTTCTGATTGTTCAATGGCATCTTCCATCCTCCCCTTATTTGCTCATCGCTGTCATCTAAAGCCAAACCATAGACCAACTCCATCGGCCATCCTCCTGGATTGCTCCTCCCGCTTCTCTTTTCTGTGCTTCTCAACCTGTTACATTCATCCTGCTGACCGCAACATCCAAACTGCAACATATTTTCTATCTTTTGTGTCCTTTTCCATCTTAAAGATATAATTTCAACCTTTCCACTGACCAAATGGCTGTTTAAACTTCTGACTGTCAGATCCCAATGGCTGAATCTCCTCTCCACCAACTCATCATCCATCACTGCCAACTCTTTCTGTTTTTTTTAATTATCTTCTTCCCTACCTCTGTCCCTAGTTAGGTCATCTTTACCAAACTGCTGTCCTGGCTCACTCACACTTGTTTCTTTTGACCTTGCTTGTGCTGTGGGGAAAATCCCAGGAACAGCCTGAATTCTTCTCTACAAAAGTCTTTCCTAGTCCAAAAGTCGTCACTGAAGTAATTGAAAGCTATGACTTAACATTTCCTCCCTATATCTTGGTTTATCACTGATTTCTTCAGAATGATAAAATAAAACATCATCTTCCTCCTCTTGTCTTAAAATTTACTGTCTCCCTCCAACATCTACTGTTCCCTTCTTTCTTTCAAGGGAATGAATACCTTTTGCCATGTGAACAGTCCTAGACCACGGTCTTGTTGGGCTCCTGTTCACGAAGGCACACGTGGGCTAAAATAGTCCTGATCAAAATCACATTATGAACATGAGACAACACAGAATTGCAGTCTTTCACCCTGCCTTTAACTGAGGTCGGTGTACCTGAGTTTATCAGTGAAGCCTGCACCAATTTTGTGAAAGGTAGATCCTCAACTACAGCTGCATTCAGGCATGCTATTGCTTATAATAGTGTTTAAGCTATATTATTTATTTTCAGAGGTAAGATTAGAGAAAAAAAAAAGAGGGGAAGTGACAGAAATGGAAAAGGTATCCCTTCCCAGGAAACACTTATGACAATCAGCACTTCACTGTGCTGCAAAATTAGTCTGCAGAAGTTAATTATTTCAAAAACATAAAAATAAATTAATTTCGTTTTCTTAATTTGGACTTGAGGGTGGGTGGTTTTTTTTTAACTAAGGAATTGACAATAACAACATATTACTTAAAGGAAACGATAAAGATACTGCTTTTCACATTTGCAGCCTTTTACAGGTCTATGATTAAAGTTTTACCCAATTTCTTTTGTAATTCTGGAGAACAAAGCAATTTAAAAGTCTCTATAGAAAAATGCTGCAAAACCACCAATTTAATTATTCTGATATTTCAGGAACATATTTAGCTCAGCAATGATCAGAGCTATTTGTGCCAATCTATATCAGTAAAATCAAGAGAGCTGTTAGCGTTCCGTAATCATTTGGAAATGGAACTTGATGTTTCACAGCTATTATAACAAGGTTAAAGCCTTACACAGTGTTAATCTCCAAAACTCCCCAACGGTAATGAAGTTACACTGATTGACATCAGCTGAGAATTGGTTGCTAGTATATATTCTGAATAATGGAATCTCCTAAGAGTACTAACTTAAACTTCATTGTAGAGAATAAGTTCCAAAAGAGGATGAGGAGAGTTCTATCTGCAGACCTAATGCAGCTATTAAATCAGTGAGGTACAGCTTTTGACACTCTCCAAGTCCCCTGCTCCAGCAAACTCCCTGGGAGTACTAGACTTCAGACCTTGATGTCCCAGGATGCTGTGTGTGGCTCACCAAGGACATATGGATCCCTTCACATCTGCAATCCATGTAGGCATTGTGTTCTCTCTACGCGTATGAATAAAATAATTGCAGGCAGTATGAATAGGCAACAACATACATCGTAATTAATAGAACATTTACATAGATTCAAACACCAGTGGCTAAATAGAAAATGCAGCCTTTTTAGAAAGAAACATAACTGTGACGCATTATGCTTTCATTGTCATGCACTGAATTTTCATTTGAATAATACAATAAAGGAGAAAAAATAAAACATATGAAACTGAAAAGAAAATTAAGAAGTTAAAAAGTAGTTTATTTAGTTGCTGGCTCCTTTTCTTTGCATTTAAGCAAAGTAGGCTGTTTCCTCAAATTACCACACAACTCTAAGAGCAATTATTTTTACTTCTGTGTCATTGCTCATCTGAAATATATTGCAGAATCCTAACCCATCGATCACGTGTTCCGTATGAGCAATACACAATAGCAGCATTGTATCCAATCTATAGCAGTATTGCAGCACGGCTATGTTCATGGATAGAGTGGAATACAGAGAACCAAATCCTTGCCTCTCTGGATGGCAAACAAGCCCAAATTCTTAGCAGAGTGATATTGCTCATGCTGCCTGCAGAGAATGAACAGGCAAGTTATGCTCGTGTATTTCTGGCCTTGATGAGTGAACATGTGTATTTAGAGTAGGCTCTGATTGTCTATACTTATTTCTTCCCTATGCTATTGCAGAACTCATTTGTGGAGCTGGAGAGTGATGGGAAGGTGAGGGTGAACTCTCTTTACTGCTAGTCTCTCCCATGCTATAGAACTGGGGCTGTTTTCCTCTTCTCAACCTTTTTAGTGACACAGGAAGAGGAGTAGTATATGGCCCAGATTTAGCAAAGCAGCTGGCCAGAGTCATGAATCTAACCAAGGACAATGAGAACATCACCCAGACTCTGGCTTGCAATCTTTTAAATAATCCTACACAGAACAAGAAAAAAACAAAAAAACCAAAAAACCACAAAAAACCTCATACGTGTGCTAAAGGACCTATTTTAAAAGTTCTACGATTGCTTTGATATAATAGCTGCAGAATAATATTTGCCAAGATGATGTGATATTCTTCAGCTCCCAGAAGTGAAAATTGGTCTATATCATTCAGAATCAGTTTTCTCATCACAAACTTGGCAGCACGTGTCATTGGAAAATAAGCTTGGAAGTACACTTCTGTGAGAGATTCATGGAGCAGTGAGACAAACCTAATGGAACATTTAACTATGTCGTATGTTTTTATAAGTGGAGATGAAGGGAAATAAATCCCCATCAGCCTACAGGGTCACTATTTTCTATTCATGGTTTTTCTAGCACAGATACAGCCACCAGCTTGAAAGGGGCAGGACTGTGTGTTGTTGCCGTTGGCCACCCCATATTGGCAAAGGAAATTGCTCTTTAAGCGTTCCCACATTTTCTGTGGTCTCTCTCTGGGGTACGAAAGGAGAATTGGGGGATGAAGGGAGACTACAGCACCATATGGAGCACTGTATGGAGACACACATTTCTCTGCCACATGCTGCGCAATACTGTCTGAAGGGGGACAGCACACAACTCACGGGGAGCAGAGCAGCTCTGCACAATGATGTACATACATGGTACGAACCAAAATACACATGAACTAATTTTAAATGTTCCTCTCTCTCTCTAGCAAATCCCCCTTCTCTCCTCCTTCTGTGTTGTTATGGCACTAAATTAGCAGCAGTTTCTATAAGCACATATTTATCACCTACAATGGATTACCTAACAGGAAGAAAAGACGTTTTCAACCTTGTGCCATAGTCCTGCACCAGAACAGAAGTGGACTGGAAGAACACGGAGTGCTGGAGCACCGCAGAGCCTCCTGTGCACGACTTCTGGAATACACAGTTTGAAAGTCTAGTTTCCGTAATTACTCATTGTTTTCTTATTTCTATATAACTCTTACACCTTTATTAATCCTTCTGGCCATGAGCGTGAAGTGCTTTGTGCTTTGAGTTTAATGGACCTGACGACATCGATCTGTTTAAGCTTTAACTTTGAAGGATTGTCAGTGTTGTGCAGCTCACATCTTTATAGGTGCTACATGGAATCACATAATGAAAGAAAATTAAGCTGCTATAAACATCACTGTATTGTCTGGGGAAGCAGTGCATTACTCTACAAGATGCAGAAAGTTAAGGCCTGTAGTAATTTAACAAAATTCTACCAGGGACATAGAGAACTAAATTAATTCTCACTTCAATTCAATGAAAGTTCATGACGATATTTCACTCAAGCAGTGAAAAATGCACTCCCAAGTTACGACTGTGCCTCTCTACATTTCCTGCGTAACTTTGCTTATGTTCTTAGCTGGTAAGTTAAAATCACCACTCAAGCAACTTTTTTTTTTTTTTTTTGCCCCAATACCTAAGCCAAGCTAAGGTGGTAGTGTTCTTCCTCCTTTTAATATCAGTCCCAGCAGAACCGGGGAAACAAATAATAATCACTTCAGAAAAGGCTTCATGAAATGAAACACATATTGTTGTGCCTTTTTTTTTAACTGCATGTATGGCATACCCTGGATTCAAGGTGATCTTCAGTCTAAAACAATGGTCTGTTTTCAGATTATTAAAAAAATCAGGCCACTGTAGAACATTTTCAATGTATTACACAATCATGTATAAATTTATCTTCAGAAGTTATCTACATGTTCTCTCCACCACCCAAACGGCTTCACCGACAAACGCCACGTGGTCTAATCTTTGTTGTGTACCCTGGGACCTGGGAGGTCACTCGAGTCACTCAACGGGACGATAAAACATGCAGTTTTTGCTCAGAGCTTACTGTCCCTCCAAAACTGTTAATTATCCTCTTAAAATTCAGCTTTTGTCCAGTCTTTGGTAACTGTTTATGACCACAGACATTTCCAAAGCAGAGTAAAAGACCAGTTACTGTATTTTAGATTGCAGTCCATGCCATAGCATGACCTTAACGACAACAGCAATGCTGTCGCTTCAGGAAGTTCTGGTCCAAGTCAGGAAGACTTCTGCCTTTCTACAAGAGCACGACCTGGCCTTTGGCCATAATGCACTTAAAGACATACTCTCAGCAACCCCTCAATGTAAAAATTACCATTAGAAGGTTGCAGGGACTAATGAGCTACAAGGAATTTATACAGGGAGTTTTCCTTTTTACAAATGAAAGTGATATACCTGGTACCTAAGTGTTTAATGTCTTTTTACTGAGCTTTACCCATGACCTTGAAAGGCAACTCTATATGGATTGTTCCTTCAATACAAAACATTGCAACCTTATTTCTAGAATTTCAGTTAGAATCTTTAAATCTTGAAGCCATTATTAAGTTCACTTGGCCTCAAGTTACCAAAAGAAGATATATCATTGCCACAGTATTACAGTAATGTTGGTGTATGTGCACACTGGGCACTGCACGACACTTATATTGAAAAATAACAACGTCCAAGGTCTGTACTGAGCTAAAGGACAAAGCTGCACTTCAGTTTCCCCCATAATGTGTCTGCATCTCAGGGCACTCCACTGTCTGATGGACAAAAAATACCAGGCACAAGAAGAAAAGACATTTGTTTTTATAACAAACCCTTCTGCTTTATCTTTTCCATTTTCCTTTATGCTCATCTTCTTTTAAGGTTCCTTCTTTTGTAGAAGAGAGAACTTAAATCAGTGATTTTTTTTTTTTAAAAACAAACCTTTAATCTTTATTCAGAATTCTCTTTTATGATGCTAATGGAGGACTATACAAGAACTAACATTTTCTTATGTTTATTATTGTTGCTTAAGTCTTCCACGTTTAATAAAAGAGGGACAAAGAGAGACAGTATAATTGCACCTTGCAGAAGCCTCCTCTTTTCTTTTAGACTACTGCCTTTTCAGAAATTTTAAAAGAATTTTTTAAAAAAATAGGAACTACCTAACAGAAATAAATTCTTTCAAGCACAGAGCTTGGTTATTTTCCTCAACTTAGTAGGCAAAAGGCTGTTAGAAACACAGTGCCTCATGGACTTCAATTATTTTTTGGAAAAAATGGAAAGTAGTGGAACCATGGTCACCACTGAATCCCTCAGATCCCTTTCTTCCAATTCTTTTCTCCAGTTCAGAACGAACAGCTCTGATCCAGGCCAGAAATAATCTTGCATCTTACTTTGGAGAGTCTGAAAAGTAAAAATCTCAACAAAAGCCCACCAGACATATCAGAGTTGGGAGATGCAAATTGAGGATAATGACAGGAAAGAACAGGAGTAATTAAATGCTCTCTTTTTGTGAAGATGACGAAAGGAAGGATTTTCTCCAAAATTCATTGCTCTCTTCCAGGACATGGCATTATAAAGTACAAAATCAGAATGGTAACTATTCTCTCACAGCTTTAAAATCCAGACTACTAAATTGTTTCTGGCTCTAATTGCCATGTTTCTGAGTCAGTATAATTTTAACTGTGTATTTAAATAGTGGCAAGTTGGTGCCCAAATCTTGATACAAGTACAGATGCATTTGCATTGTAGATAAAAGGACTGATGGTCCCATGGCAAGTTTTGAAGCACTATAGGAAAGGATCATTATTTTTGAAGCACACAAAGATAAATTAAATAATAGGTCATATATATTATAGCCAACCTCATTCTACATGATGCACAGGAGAAAAAAAATGTGCCCTGTAGCCTTTGGTAATCAATGGGAAACCCTATATTATTTCACATATTCCTTGAATGAAGCCCTGAATAGTAGAATGACTCACTACTCAGCTGAACATTTTACCATCTCCTCACAGGACTTAGAAGGAAAGAAGAGAAAGAGAGAAATATGACACCAGCCTGATTTTTATCCTATCCTTGAGAGGGCAGCTGCACTAGATTATCTAGAGGACATAAACCTTGAGGTGTATTTGGGAAAGAGCCTCAATTATTCTATGGACTAGTCTTACAAAGTTCCATCACCTAAGAATTAGCTTTGATGTCCAACCTGTGTAAAACCTACAGCCTCAAGTCATAACCTGCCTTTCCCTGCCCAGTGGCTGAAGGCTTGGAGTCATCCACCAAATCTTCAGCCTGCTGAGCGGGGAGTCAGCCAGGGTTTAGTAATACAGGGTCAACAACACAGGGTGTTTCTCGCTTCTCTCCACCAACAATGATTTCAAACAAAAGCAATGACTTCTACCATGCTTTGTATGGCACCTGGTTTATTTTGCATGAACATGTAGAAAACATACTCCTTGGGGGACCTGAATGTTTACCTTAATAGAATCAATCCTGACGTGAGCTAGGACATTCACATGACTGCTCAGACCAATGTTATAGGTGCTTAAGTACTTGTACTGATTAAAACTTAGGCAATTAAGCATTTTATCTCTCTGTAAAGTCAGATGGCAAAAGAACATGGGTTTTAGTGACCACAGATCTAGACAAGAACCAACAGTCCACCTAGACCTACCTATTTTCCTCTGTGGTTCTAACCCTGAGGTCCTTTATGGTGGTATGGAAATATAATGTAACTGGAGTATGAATAAGAATGATGGCTTTAGGCACCTATGGCAGTGTTTGACATCTAAGGAACTACCCCCTATTTCATTCTGTTCAGACACATGAGAACTTGGCACTATAAGCTGTGTATGCTACCAAGATGTTGTTTTAGCTGCAACAATACTAGCTTCTTCACAGCAGTATTCTGGTAGTGTTGGCCACTAAGCACATATGGTGTGCCAACTCAGATACCACTGAAGAATTTGAACGCTTTTAACATGTTTTTAATTTCAGTGGTGTATTAGCATCAGCGCCTTTTTTACCTCTAGTTCAACATTATTTTTTTTATTTTCATCTGAAAAATGTAATTGCAAGCCATATTATTCTAAATTATTCTGATCAGATAACACTACGAGATGAAACTAACGTAAAAACCATAATCTTCTGCTTTACACTTCTTAAATCATACAAAGCCATTCATAACAAGAAAATGAGAATGATTAGGTACTGATGTTGACAACATATAGGCACATGGGTTTAAGGAGGAATGATAAAATGTGCACTCCACAGACCTGGTATAACCAAGTATGTTCCAATTAGCGCAAGATTAATTCTTTGCCAAAAGCTGTAAAATAACTGGAAGAACCTCAGTCTGCTCATAATTCTTTAGATTACCTGCACTCGTACACATGAAATGTTTTTGCCGTCTTTTGAAAACAAATTGGTTGTGTTCAGACATGAAAAACAGCAACAGAGCATGCAGCCAGCTGGGCCTCCTCAGCTGCAATTGTGCAAGGCATGGGGCAACCAGGCGAAGCTGCACAGTGATGGCAGACTGAGGGGCTTTGCACCAAGTTGTGCTAACTTGTGCGTATTGCAACTATTAACTGAGAATGTCAACAGCTGTATAATAGCTCTGCATAGGGATGCATTCCTCATGTCCTCTTTTTCCCAGTCACTCCCTCTGGCAGGGCAAAAGAGAGAATGCCTTTTTATTATATGAGACTGCACAGTGCGGAACCGGTACACAGAGGTTTACAGAGGATTTGCATGGAAAGAATGAAAAGGTGTTAGTCCAGCTCTTCACTGCACGGGGTATCCAAAATGATGAAGGGAAGAGACCCGCTACACCAGGAATGCAAGCCCAGTCAGGAAACATACGTAGTGCTGATAACCTTCCACAAGCAAACAGAACTTGCAGAGGCTCAGGATCACTCAACATTTGATGTATTTTAGTGGAACGCAACGCCGAAAAGGCCATCTCTAAAGGAACAAGAGATAATTGTTTTGTTTTGTTTTTTTTTTTTTTTTTAACAGATGCTGCTACTACTACCAGGAAATCTTGTGCTAAAACAGCTTCTGAAAGGAAATCTTGACAAATAGATATTTTGAATGCCACCATAATTTATATTTTCCAATGAATTAAAGGTCATTAAATGACAGCCTATTCTCAAATTCCAAGAGCTCTTCGAAAAGGAGCACAGTGCAACGTGCATTTGCCAATGAAATGAAGTCTCCTGTGAATCATAGCAGGACAGCTCAACTGCATGATTCCTGACACACCTGCAATCAAGCTTTCCGAGAAGTGCCCTACAACTTCTGCAGAGAAAAAAAAGAAAGGATTCTATTTTTCCAAGAAGGGGTAGGATGTTTTCAATTTAAAGATTGAAAAAAAATAACGTTTCTGTGTTTCTTTAAGATTAACAAATGCCAAAACAGGTCAAGCATCCAGTCAAGTCAGTACCAATATGAGATGAACTCATATCAGTACCAATCTGCGTTGAAAAAGAAAGCTTATCAGTCAATCCTAACAAAAAAAAAGGGGGGGATCAGAAAATAGAGAGGACTTGAAATGAGTGGTGGTGTGCGTTTTGTCATTAGCTAACGGCCACTAGAACACAGGTAGAGACCGCACCATCAGCAGTCTAGAGTGAATTTCATTCTTTACTACATACAAAGTGATCTACTAATTTTGTGAAGAATTGGAACATATCTTACCAACTTATCACGTATATTACTGATTATTTTCCACAAAAATACAAAAGAAATACGTTGATAAAATAATGACACGTAATTTATTATTATAAAATTTAATACTAAAAAACCATAATCTCTAACTGGAAAGAATATTGTTTTCTAGAGCCTTTTCTGTATGTCCATACCAGCCTTTTAAAATTTGAAGATAAGAATTTTAAAGCTGAAATTGTAACACTGTTCTGCATTTAAATCCAGACTGCTGCTTTCATTTGAAATACAATCTGGAACTTCTGCATTATAATATTTTTTTTAAACCAAAATATATTTCTGCCATCTCCACAGTAAGAACATTTCCATATTCAGAATCACTGAAAGAAATTTGACAGAATGATTTGAATAATCCATGTTAGATTGATTGCTAGTCAAGAGGTTGATGTGTTAATAACAGTAATACATCAGAAGAAGAAAAGTGCATTGGGTGGAATCAAAACCTGGAGATACAGTAGAAATATAAAGTTGTGACAAACTGTCATGGGACAAAAACAGGACAGTGGTACCCTCAGGATAAAGGGAAATAAAAAGAAAAGGACTTGCAGAATAACTTTCCTCCTAACAGTTTTCCGCCAGTAAATTATAAATTAATCTGACTCCTATTGGTGAAACCAAAGCTTTATTCACTCTTCAGATGTTAAAAAGCACCTCTTTAATCTTCATTCTCTATTTTTTTTTTTTCCTCAAAAGGATTTATTCTAGCCAGGCTACTTTTGAATCTAAAACATGGTGCCACTAGAGGCACTAGTCCATTGACACTGGCTTACCACGCGTAAAAGGTTTGAAATTCTTTCTTTTTTCATAAGACACAGAAAATATGAGGGGTACCTTGTTCTCTAAAGCTGGGAGCATGACAAAAATCGCAAAGCTTGAAAAAAGCTTTAAAAGTAGTCTCAGTTGTATAATCTCATTAAAGCCATGTAGACATGACCTTTTTAAAGGAAGGGAGCAGTGGCCCAGAGCGTGGTGTCCAAAAAAAACGAGCAAGGACCTAGGCTCCAGCCAGTGTGAGGAGGTCACTGAACTTCAGGTGCACTTCAGAGACATAGATGTGAGCAAGCTGGTTCTTTGGTGACCCCGAACTTGGCCAACTGCTTAACAATTCACATAAATTGCTCTACATGCAACCAGAAGATCTATTCACAAGGAAGTCCATCCTCACGACCACTGATTTTCTTTTGTTGTCATTGTAGGAAAAAGTCCCAGGAGAGAAAAACAAAAGCACATCCTGCCAAAACTGATATTAGATCTGTTTATTGAATGCAACTATGGGCTTAGTAGCTTAATTTGGGCATCCAGTTCTGAGTATCGATTCTTTTACACAACTCGTATTCTTTTTCTCTTGTTGCTATTGTTCTGAATTTCTAAGAGCAGCTGCTCCATGTTCACTGCACAGTTGTTCTCCAGATAAAAATCACCAAGTAAAGTAAAGATTATCCACTGTCTCTGACAGTTTATCTTCTACAGACTGAGAGAAGACTGAAAGCATTAAAAAAAAAAAAAAAAAAGATACTAAGAAAGACAACAAATCCAAAGGTCATCCAAAGACATGGAAAATTCCAAAATGAAGAAGGTTTTTGAAGCAACTTCAGTCTATGCAGTTCTAATGTTCTCAGGTGAATAGCATTACCCATGTTTTATCATAAAGCTTGTACAATCTGGCATGTGCTTCTGCCTTTATGTAAACTACGTCAGCTTCCCTCAAGAAAAAAAACAAAACAATTTTTTGACCTATTTGACTGCAGATGGTGGCTAAATTTATCTAGAGGATATATTTTAAAATCTTTTAATATCAAGAAGGCAATTCAAAAAGATCATGGAGTAAATAAAATAATGGTTCAGAAATCATAGGAATGCTCATGTTCAATAATGCTGCAACTTTTGTTAATCTTATTCGTAATTCTCATCATTTCAAGGACAGTTTTGTTATTTCAGGAAAAAGGTCAATAGTACATCTAAGACCTTCAGGCTGGAAAAGTCTAATGTCATTGGGAGATATAGTCTCTACCCAAACTTTAAGCTGCTTTAGGCGAGTCAAGAGCTATGACTCGTACTTGTAAAATAAGTTAATTCTGGCCTCTTCTATTATTTGCCGTTCTTGTTCTGCAGAGACAAGCTACTTTATCAGATTTATGCTATTGCCCCTCTAGTTTCCTGCTAGTTCACAAGTAATCAATAAGATTAGTGCTATCATAAAAATTAATTTAAAACTGTCACTATCCTTTACCCTTTTGGTACCATGTGAATTCGAGAACTCATTTTGCAACACTAGAAAACCTCCTCAAAGTTAAAAGAAAAATGGATCAGTTCTTGGGGGCAATCAGCACAAATATTGTAACTAAACTTCCCATCTGGGGTTATGCATGTATTATATCACATATAAATAATTTCAGACAGATATGATAAGCAACCCAAGCTGCTTGCCAGAGACATTAGTCTTTAAATCACATGCTGGTTAGCATCACTGAAGGAAGATATATGATATTCTTTTTAGGAAAACTGTTTAAAAAAGGTCAGCTTTGCAATTTCAGAGCTCTTTCCTGCCTTTTTTTTTTTTTTTTTTTTTTTTTTTTTTTTGCTGCAAAAACTTCTAGTGACTTCCGTGGTATTATATCAACTCTCCAGTTGGCAGTGCATCACATTACCTGTTATACAAGTAATTTGTTTTGGCACTGCAGTGTAAAAGGAATTCACTGATTTTGGATGATTTGATTTTGAAAATGGGAGAGAAAAGCATGGCGTTTAATGGATCAGAAAAGAAGGAATGAAGGAGTGGAAAGAATGGGAGTGGGGGGCAGAATTAGCAGTCTCACTTTCTTACAGATGCGATCTGGGCGCAAGGACCTCAGAGAATCACAAACTGTTGTAACTGCACAGCCAAAGAAATCATCCTAATTATCTTCATACAATCTTTCAAGCTGTAATATCGTAAGTGGTACACAGCTACTGCTATTTATTTTGTTACATCTCTTCTCACTTCATACTACAGCTATACCACATCAGACACATTCCATCTCCCCTTCTTGACCACTACTTAATTTCTTTGGATACCTGTTACTTGAAGGTAAGTATTTAAAAAAGGTGTATTAGTCACTGAATAGCTGAGAATTGATGTCCTCAATATGTAGAGTTGAGAAATTTCTGAGGTGACAGAAATTATGTGTGTCTTCTCTCTCATAACTAACAAACAGTACAATATTTTCTATCATCAGACTTGCTATTTGTAGACAAAGTTTGGACATCTGTTTACCCTAGATCTTAATTGAGATAAAATCTTAATTCACTTCGATACATTAAAAAAAAAAGACAAAATTGTTTTTTGTTTGGTTTTCTTTTCATCCGCTGCTTCCCACTGCTGGCAATGCAGTGCCCGCAGCCCGAGCACACTCTGAGCCCCAGCAATGCTTCGTGCCCACTGACTGAGAGGCAGCACAAGTGCCGACTGTAACCTTTACCACCCTGCCCTGAAACAGACAAAAAACCCCCACAAAAATAACACAGAAAAGTCCATACGAAGATGCATAAGACAATGTCTTTATCTAGACATTCCCAGCATCTCCAGAGAAACAGCGTGTAGCGCGTGCATTTCCAGGAGGTACTTAGGAATACTGCGTGTAGCAGTGGAAAAGAAAGCAAAGTCCATGGGCACCAGTTTAACCAGCACTCCACCTCAGGCAAGTCAACTCAGGCACTGTCTGTGCTGTGGGTTTATTTGTCAACTGTTCTTTGCCTCTTCTATTTAGGCTGTCAGTTATTTGAAGCAGTGACCTCCTCATCATCTTCGGGTACACGTGGCTGTGCTGTACATAGCACAGTGGGGCCCTCATCTCACGTAATTACCTGATTTGGTTTAGTTTTGCTTGAGATACAAAAGAGGCTGAATACACTTGCCAGTGATTCTGCTTTAAATACACCTTGGAGGTGTGCTCCATTAGATACACAACAAGAAGAACATTTCCCTAGAGCTCTCCATTGCTCTATTCTGAGCCATCAAAGTCAAGTCTAAGCAATAACTAACACTTGCCTGAAAGAATAAAGTAGTCATTAAAGTTAGGTACTGTTATTTCCAGTGATGAGGATGTTTCTTGGTGGTATGGTGTGCTAAGCAGAGGCTATTTTATCTAAGAATAGTTCCATATGACGTCAAACTGGCAGATCTTTTAACTGACAATATCTGGACTTCCTAATTTGTTTCTTTTAAGAACAAAGCTGTGCACTGAATTTCCACTCTTGAAAGACACTTTTGACACTGAACAAACTTATAAGAATATATGAAACCACTGGTAAAGTCTGTTTCACACCCTCCCCTTTGAATTCTCTTGGCTATATACTTTTTAGAAGAGGAACAAAGTATTTTACAAATGAAATTTGAAAGCTTCATATTTGTCCAAATATAGATTAGTCAAATATATCTCACATCTTTATTCAGAGCAGCAGAACAACACACACAGAGAGTTTCTGCGTGGGATGGGCCCTCACCCAATATATATTTATTGCCCATTTGAATTCTGCCACTCTTCTTTCACCTTTAAATTCAGAAACTTCAGATGAAAACCTGGGTATGTAATTGGGATTTCCTTCAGTATTAACTCAATATTGTCACTCCCTTGTTATAGTGGTTAATGTAAAAGGTATTAGAATTAATACAAACTACTGTTCTATGATAACACCTATTAGCTCCAACCCCCAGTGAGGAGGGGCGGGAGAGGAAAGCTTCATCATAACTCGGTATATACACACCCAGAGGTGCCTTAGTTCTTCTGATTGGTACCCATGGCGAATACTATAAATGGCTATGGCCTCCCAACCTCATACACTGCCAGAGGGAAAGACCCTGATTGTTTTCGAGATGGAGATTTCTCCAGGGCTGAAAGTGTGGAGCAACTCCCCTGAGGCTGAGTGCCCTCACCACCCTGCAGCAATTTCTGCTTCAAGTAGAAACACATTTTATCGACTTCAGTATCTTAAAAAAAAAAGCTAATGGCACTACCTTTGCCATATAGACAAACTAAAGTCAGTCCAGAAAAAAACCCAACAACAAACCAAAACAAAAAAATCACTGCATACACTTTCTCTTCTGGGAACAGAACTAGACAATCAAGAGAAGCACTTTGTAACATATAAAGGCTTCAACTGTATGCAGACAATACTGCAGCACGTAGGTTAAACATATTTATATATAGACCGGATTATACTAGAATAGAATAAAATCATGTTTAAAAACAAGACTCTTCTTTAAAGTCACTTGAAATGACCTAAGAATCTAATTATTCACAGAAAATGGATAAAAATAAGAAATCACAGCAGAAAGGAAGTATATTATTAAGTGTTCACAGGTTTCATGTTTGCGGGTCAGTGTGTTACACATATTCATTTAAGACAGAGCAATCATAATGTCAATGGGCAAACTAAGCAAAAGAAGGAATTAGTATCACTATTTCATATATGGGGAACTATAGCACATAATAACTGCATTTCTTGCCTCTGGTCACTCACATATAGCGTGTGGCTGAGTCACAAACTGAACCTTTTCTCCTATGTTGCTGACAAATGTCTTAAACCATCCATCCTCCAAGTCTTCTATGTTAATAGTAGTACTGCACGACCCAGTGCAATAAGCTAGAGCCACACACTCAGTCCTCTCCAGTCTTTCATTGGTGTTTATCTAAATTCAAAAACTAGGAAGGAAAATTCCTCATCCTCATGACTTTTTTTTTTTTCCTCCATTATTTCACATTATCACTTCTGACATGTGCCCAGTGAAGGATGCACTTCTGGGCTGCATCCTTCAGTGGAGGAAATCAGTGCAGTCGGACAGATTAATTCACCTGAGCTACTGTAGATCTGAGGTTACATCCCAGAGGATATCAATGGGAATCTCTTCAAATTAACAGATGATTTTTTTTACTTCTATGAATCAGCCTGTCATTGTTTGACTTTTTTCAGTGTTGTTTAGTCAGAATGTCTTCCACTATGATTTCATATTCCCCGTCTGGGAAGGAAGTGTACAGACTCTGTTTTCAACCACATCTCCCCTACTTTGCCAGCTCTTAAAGAAATGGAATTTGTAATTGCTTGGAAGGACATATCAAAGGAGACAAGTCTAACCACAACTGTCACTACCAAAACTGCTTTTCTGTCACATACTCTCCCCAAAGCTTTATTCTTGCGATGACACAAAGTTAGAGCTATTTCTTCTCGCATTAGTGAAGACTGGAAAGGCGCTTGCCCACATGACATCTGCAGTTTGCCGAGAGCGATACCAAGCACAAGGTGCAGCATGACTAATTTTTTGTCTGCCAATCGCATTCACAGTCCTACATGTATTTCATGGCCTTTCTCCAGATCCCTGGACTTGGACAGAAAGGGAGAGTGTCAGATACTGCTTACCTGTGTTTAACTACAACTTCTTACCATGACTATTTTTCTGTATTGTAGGACAACCTCAATGGTTAGTGCTCCTAAATAACTTCAGGAACAAGTTTAGGGTATGAAAACTATGCTAGAAACCCATGCAACAGAAAAAGGAGAAGAAAATTCATGAGACAAACTTCAGTCAGGTGTTCTGAACTTGGAGACGTGTGAACATTTCTTTCCCCCAGAACAGCCTTTTTTCATTTTTTATTTTCCTCTGAGATGCTCAGCATATATCTCATCTGTATTACCGTTGGTCTCCCAACAGCTGAAGCTGTGTTCTCCAGCTTGCATTAAAATAAGAGCTGTGCCCTGACAGAAGACCACTGCCCAGTCTTCCTCCTCAAGAGTGCATATTTTCACTTGATATTATTTGCAATACTGTATCTTTAAAAAAGTTTCAGTTTCTTGACCTTGTCTGTTGGAAGCTTTATTGCTTTTCTAACTCAGCTTCAAATTAACAGAACTTTTTCTTCATTTTCTTGTTTATGTATCAGTTTCATTATTGCTGCCACACAGCTCTGGGGACAGAGCTAGTTAACGGCTGCATCTCAACTGCTGCAAATACAATCGCACGTTCTGCCCTGGGATATATGCGTGTAATTCCTGTTGACAATGCAGGGAAAATCAATTTTGTATGGCACTGAGAACTGCAACCACTTATGGAAGGCAGCATTTGACTCTTAGGGTTACACAGTCATTTCTAATTTGGTAGAATGTGGCACTGCGTTATTAAAAAATAGAGAAATGTAGGGATCACAAACCCAACCAATTCACCCCATCCACAGAGGCCACAGTTTCCAAGGGTAGAATCGATCCATTATCCTCGTGTCATGCATTTCTGGCCCATCCACCCTTTGGTGCACATAGGGTAAAATATAGTGTACAATTCAAATTCTTATCCAATAAATACTGGCTTACCTGTTCTAAGTACATTTGGCTTATCCCGATTTAAAACAGGTATGGATTTAGCTCTCTGCCCCCTAATTTCACAGAGAATGCTCACTCAATTCATGTAAGTGAAAGATACCTTACTCTGACCTGGAAGGCTGAGAAACCAGTGGTCATCCCCACTGCACTGCTAGGGCCAGTGCTGGCCCCCTGAACAAAAAGCAAAGACCAGTAAAAACTCAAGGTCAAGGACTCTCTCATAAAGGTTCTCCTGGTTTCACTGGCACTTATACCTCTATAACCGAGGAAAGACCATAGGCGCATTTTTAAAGGGAAAAGGTTGCCACCTATTTTTCAGATTTTTTTTTTTCTCTTTATGTTACAACTTGGTCATTGGAAATAAAGGCTACGTTGCCTGCAGTTGGCTTTCTCTCTCTTTTGTTCTGCACAAGAATTTGACCAAACTGAGCGCTGCTTTTGCTGTGTTGGCATCCGTTGCAAGATTTGTGAGAAGCACATGGTTAGTCTTATTAAGTGAGCTCGTGGGCAATGGTACACTCAGTTAAATATTACTGCTGCATACTAAAGAAATCTCCCTACCAGTTGTAAAGTACATTCTTGGGACGGCTAACCCTTACTCTTACCCTATGTACAGAGCTTAAAGAGAAAAAAAAAAAAAAAAAAAAAAGTGACCAAAGCAGAAAATTTTGAATACCAGCACCCTTGAAAAGCATGTTCATGATTCAAAAATTAATTTATATGAAAAAAAAAAAGAGTTGATAACAGTTGAGAACTTTTTTTTTGTCCTGAATATGAATGCTGGAGATAGAATAAAATTTCATTAAAAAAAACTTGCCTCAATTATAATTGAGGAGAAATCTGGGTTTCAATCTATGCGATGGTGTCCTTTACATTTACCTGACTATGGAAACTTCTTTAGCTAACCATATATCACCCTGTCCGCATTTGTTAATTTCTTTATTTTAAAATACCCACATTTCAGGAGGGCTACTTTCATACTGTTCTCAAGAAAATTTCAAAGAAAATATGCCGCTCCGATGCTATTTTTTTTACTATTTTTTTCTACCACCACTATTGAAGAGAGTCTTCCACTCTATCTGAGAACATGCCTGCTTACCTAGCAATTCAGCAGCTGTCATCTGCAGAACTATAATACTCTTACTTAGTTAAAGCTTCTCAATATGTTATAGACTAATGACCTAAGAATCTAACCACATAAAATGACACAGAAGTTGGATAAGCCGCAGCATAAAGAAAAGGTAATATGAAGTGTTTATAGGTTCCAGACTGTGGTCTTTGTGGTTGTAGTGCTACTTTTTGAACGACGCATTTCCTTCTGTGAGTACTGTATTTCACTTGACAAATGAGAGCACTTTATTATTGCCTTGACTGAAAACAAAACAAAACCAAAAAACTACTTATCATGCCCATACTGATGGCAGACAGTATCTGTTACACCTATGCAGTAGTTGCAATATTGTTGGGCCTGCTTTCTTTTTAATCTGGAATTCCGTCATTAAGAAGCATGTGCTGGGCCTATAAGAAGTATGCTCCTCTGCTAATGACCCCCCCCAGACATCCTAAGAAGTGGGATTTAACCTCAAAGCATCTTTGTACTTGTGTTTGTACTTCAGCTGTGCTGTTTCTCAGCACCTTCAGACAAACCTAATTTATCATACATCTCACATAAATGTAATGTTTTACATTTTCTGCATACAGGTAATAATTTTTTAATGTTTTTCTCCACCTTCCTTTCTACTCAGGGATGAATGGAACTCCTGATATTACGACTCTATATTTATTTAGCTTCAGCTTTCAAAAGAAAAGGGAAATGCTTGAGCGTCTTTTTTTGACGGAGCTTTTCAAAGCTCCATTCTTTAATGTAATGAAAGAAAAAATGTACAGTAGCTTTCACAACACCACAGCTTTCAAAGAGCATCCACTCATTACCACAGAAATAGCCATCACTTAGTACACCTTCCTCTGCCTGTCATCCCAGTGTCAAGCCTGCAAGTTCAAAGGTGCACCCTTTTTTTGCCCAAACCAGAAGCTCCATTTTTTTGTCTATCAAGTAGTTATTTTATGAGGGAAGAATAATGGAACTTCAGTCCATTTTTCATGATATATATTGTCTGTCAGCCAAGTAGATCTGTTCTGAAAGGCATGGCCCCCGCAGTCGGACACGGCTTATGTTACTCTACTTAATTTCACGTCTACTGCAGAAGCAGGTGAATAAGGCCAATAGCTACAGAAATGATCTTAGAGGTTTCAGAATCTTTCAGATATGGATATCATTGACTTATGTGACAACAAAAGAACATGTATGCAAGACAATATGAACTTTCCTTGCCGTGCCTGCTGCACCTAAACAACAATATTTGCTAGTTTATATGTTTCCTCTGTTGCCCTGTTGCATTCTAAACCCCATGGTATTATTATGTAAAGTATAGCACTGTGAAATACGAGGCAGATCAAACTCTCTCTGTTGGACATCAATTTCACCAGCCCCAAAAACTGCTTTTTTTTTTTCTATGAATTCGTGCTTTTTAAAACTGCAGAAGAAAAACATTGTTATTCTAGAGCTACAATTTATGATAACTACAACTTCGAAAACACCATGCAGTTTCAGAAATTAATTCAGCATTAGACAGTTCAGTTTCTCAGCAATAGCGTGGAAGACATGAACCACGCTGCAACTCTATTTACAGGAAGACTGCTTCATCTACAGTCCACCTCTTCACGCCTTGCAAATGGCCTCAGCCGCTTTAATTCAGATATTCTGCTGCCACTAAGAAAACAGAATTGTTCATCACCCTACTCACATGGCACTGTGCGGAGGTAGAGATTGTCTCTTATGATTTGCTGGAGCTCATGGTCTACCGAACCTTTCTGGAACCGTAAATTGAGGTAGTGACGAAGGTCCTTATCAACAATGCCTCCTGTCAAGGAAAAGACAAATGTAAGCATGATTTAAAAATATATTGCTTTGACGGAAGCAATGAATCACCTGTAAAGTCTCAGTGGCTCATTTTCCTTCATGTTTCTGTCACGATGGATGACAGAAGCACAAAGAGCTTTCTGGTTAATGCATGCAGTTGGTATAATATCACTTACTATCAATAACTGTAAAGGTTAAAACAGTTAATGAGGACTAACTGGCTAAATCTGTACAGTTCAGAAAATATGTATAGGATTATAGACCAAGGTGTCATTTCTTTTCTGCACAAACTGGAACATATTATTATATAACTACCTACATATATACCTAAATAATAGATTATTAGGTATTGTGTTCCCCATGACCTTGTGTCAATTTCCCATCTACTTTTTAAACCAAAAAATCTTGGTTTAAAATGTCTCTGTAATGTTCGGTGTTTTCAGCCCAAGTGTAACCAGAATAAAATGTAGTTGTACTTAATGACCATATAAATATGATAGAATATTTTATGTTATTTATTTCTAATAGCACTCATATCTGGAAACAATACTATAGCAAACAAGGGTACATATTTTATTTCCACCACTGAAGAGAGCCATCAGTAACACAATGTCTCAGCATACCACTGCAAACATGGAAAAAAAATGAGTTAAAACCCCTGTAAACCCACTTTTACTGTAACTTTAGGACAAAACAACTTAAAGTATTGTTTGGCCACTAACTGGTGTATCATCTTCCACTATTAAAGGCATACCTATACATCTAATCCAACATGGTTAATAAACATTTCCCAATATAGTTCCTCTCCATTTCTTTTAATCTGGAGTATGGATCACGTTTATAACTATGGAAAAAAAAGTCTACAAATAACTGCATTTCTTCCTCCTCTGAAATTCTGACATAAGAAAAATACAGAAAATCATTACTACATTGAGTTCTGACATATATTCCTGACATGAAAAATTGCAAGCTGGTAGATCCCTAACTTGTTGCTTCATACATTCAACCTTAAAACATTTTTTTCAAATGGCATTTGCTATTGAACTCTCTGCCGAAAATCTTATTGACTTGGACTACATAAAGATTTTCCTGTAAAAAGGAACAAATAACATTCCTACCTAATTATCTGAAAGTCACTGCAGAGCACAAATGGCTTTAAATTTAAATATATTTCTCCTTATATCTATTCCTACTTATCTGCCAATTACAAGTCCATAATCTTGTTATTGCTGCTCTTTGTCAATAACTTCGAAACCTTTTGTTCCAGTTTTATAAAAAGCTTATAAATAATTTCTTTCATCTTTAGCTAAAGGCAAAAAACCAGCAGACTTTAATAATAAATAAATTTTAAAAAGCCCCAACTCGTAACAGACACAAAGAAATACCTGTGTGCCCGGTTCCCAGAGGCTGAGAACTTCCATACAGATCTCTGTTCTTCCAGGATTCCAGCTGAGCCACTTAGCCTATTACTTTGGTACCACTAACCCTATTTCTAGCAACGGGCTCTGTTTGCAGACCAGACCATCCTTAGTCCTGCTAATTTTTTAAGAGATTTCAGAGGATGCGAGGGCGAGAGGAGGCTGCAGAGAGACACTCTGCTCCTGATCGGAATCAGCTGTCCTTTCTGATCGGCTGCAGAGAGTAAAGGTCCTGCAGCTCTTGCTCTTCTTGCTCTAATATACGGAACATGCCCAGTGATGCAGATGCTTTCTGGCAGCCTGAGAAAATGCCAGCTCGAGAACAACAGCTGTAGCCTGCCCACTGACATAAACCTGAATCATTCAACTTAATGACATAGGTAAGTTTAGGAACCTACACAGATTTCTGACCCTCAAAGTGCATTTCTTATTTACAGCCTTTTGCTTCAAACACAGCCATTTACTTGCCCATGTGTTAATGAATGCGCTAGAGCCTCCTAAGCACTTCATAAAAAGAGTCACCTGATATTTTTGGCAAATTGCATATTCCAAACTGGAGTACAAAAATCTATATTTACAAGAGGAGATACCTACAGCCTTGTATTTGTTACATACAGATTCAAAAGCACAAGTTTGTAACAGAAATAAAACCTGTAAATGGTGCAGACAAAAAAAAAAAAAAAAACAAAAAACCAAACTTACCAGCTTCCAAGCACACGGGAAACATGATTTTTTTCTTAATATCTGAGTATATACTGTCACATTAGCAAAGCCTATTTCAAAGAGCAGTCAGATGAACTACAGACAGCACATGTACAATTGACAAATTTCTTCTTTGAAAGTCATTCTGTTCTCTGACCTAACTGACGTTTTTTCAATTTTTTGGGCATAGGCTACAGGTTCTTTTTATCTGTTATAACAATGAGTTTTACGTCCTGGAAAGTGTCAAAAATAAAATAGTTTCAAAGTCCTCAAAAGCAGATGTAACATTTTTAATTCATCCCTCAAATTGTCATTCTTCTGCTTTTCTCCCCTAAAAAGCTTTGGTTTTTTACCTGATGTTTGTCAAAAGCATACTTGACTCCAGATGTGCTTTCCAGGTATTTATAATACCTGAGCTTTTGAGCAGCCTGACCCTTTTCAAGTACAAGCAGAACAAAATATTGAGGGTGCTGGTATGGGGCCGTAAGACTTTCTGCAAGAAGCTATAGTGATTCACAAGAATGTAAAACAGCCTTGATTTAGCAGCAGTGAATTAGGTCTTGTGTTACAGACTATATAAATCAAGGGTAACATGGGCAATAATAATAGGACTATGCTCTCTAAAGGGCTGAAATAAGAGACAGAAAATATTATCATTTGGTTTACTTTGGAGGGAAAAAAGAAACTTAGTGACATTGTCAATATGTTCATGGAAAGAGAAGCAATCAGAGAGAAATTGTTTTTACAGGCAGTAGCAATACTCTGCTATTTAGTGGTCCCATCCAACACAGTTAGACAAATGCCCGGTTCCCAGGACTGGCTTGGTTTCTATAAAATTCAACGTTCCATTATTTTCTTTTCACAATATATTAAGAACCACCAAGAAGTTGAAAAATTCCTGACGTGAACCTAACTCCACAGTTCTCTATTATCCCCAGCCAGCCCCCGGTGGAGGACCTCAGGATGATGCCCACCGGTGCCCGTGGCATTGTACCACCAGCCCTGCTGCAGCTGCACCGCGGCTCACGAGGAGCTCAGAGGGAAGGAGCTCACCAGGGCCACATCCAGCTCACCGTGCACAGCAGAGAAAGGAAGGGCTGTTGTGTGTCAGGGTTATTATGCAGCACAAGCTTTAGAAACCCAACCCAGAGACCATAATTAAAAATGTTCTTTGGCCACTGCCACAGGAGGAGGCTGACAACTGCGCGATGGAGCATGCACTGGCTTGCAGCCATGCAGGGCTTTTTTTTTTTTTTTTTTTTCCCTCCTGGCTTGAGGCCTGTACTCTGTTTCAGTTTCATTTCACTCCAATGAATCCCATTGCTTTGCTAGCTGGGAAATACAGGACGTGAATTAAACACTTCCAGTAATGATCTCTTGCATAATGTATGTCTGGTTTAGGTACAGCTACCAATCACGATGGCAAACTCATAACCATAACTGGATGTGATTCCAGAGATTACAAAATTAGATACACTTGGACGAACTAAAAAATGCTCTGTTTGCATGTTTTACTTATGAATGTAATGAGCAAAGTATATCTTTGTATAGTGTTTTAATATATTTCTTTCAAGTTTCCTTCCCTTCTCAAAATCTAGCAGCAAAGCCCAATCAGAAAAGTAATACAATAAAGAACACACATACAAAAGGGTATTGAATAGTTTGTAGCTCATTAAGAGATTCAAAACTGAAGAAGATAATTGCCATTTCCAAGAAAATGACAGGGATAAACGTTTATAATTTTCTCTAGCCCTAAATATTGTAAGTGGTTTTTTGTATCTTCCTATTTGGTAACCCACCAATACTGCAGCTGGAGTCTAACTCTTGTATTTCATTTTTCAGTGAAGGACCACTTGCAAAACACAAACATCCCTCTTGTTTTTCCCAGTTAGCTCTAAATAATTTATTTCTTACCCTTAACACAATTTTTATGGTTATAACTTCTCAATAAACATTTTTGAGTATTCACCCATTAGTATTTTCTCATCTTGT
The DNA here is from genome assembly GCA_947846985.1 of Fratercula arctica. Classification (NCBI taxonomy): domain Eukaryota; kingdom Metazoa; phylum Chordata; class Aves; order Charadriiformes; family Alcidae; genus Fratercula; species Fratercula arctica. Next base: position 202,288,339 of record CANTUZ010000001.1, read on the forward strand.
ATCATAACCTTTCAGTGAATTGACTTCCCAAAACCTGGTGCAGTACATTATTTGTTTTTTAACAGTATAATCAATTTGCCTTAGATATTTTATTTGCTGGGATTAGAATTCACAGCATTTCAGTTTCCCCGGGCTCTATAAACACTCCTGGTTAGAAAAATCTATGAGTAAGCAAGACTCTTATATCTAGATTTGCATCTGTACCTGACCTGTGTCTGGAAAAAATAAAGGAAATATCTTAGGATCTGGACCTGTGAAAACAGACAAGCTCATAAACTTTTAGTATAAAATACCTCCCCTCTTGTACGGCCCTACTTGCATCAGTTTGCGCCTCCCCTTGTGTTCAGCAAGCTCCCATTACTGACTGTAAATATAAGATACATATTTGGCAAAGTCAAATGCCTCAGCTGAAAAAGGTTTCACCAGCTTTGGTAGGACTATTCTACTGGAGAGTCTCACCTCAAATCTTTACTCAGGTACTACCTGGAGCTTTGTATTGACACTATGGTATCCATGGACATCTGATAATAGCTCAGGTTTCTCCTGCACCTCTTCAGCAGAAGACATGCGATTTGGTGCATGCCAGACTAACTTACCTTTCATCATTCACAGATGATCTAACCGACCTTTCAATCAGGAGACTAAATGATGGCCTGACTTCTTTAAACCAGGTATCAGGAATATCTGATCTATTAGTTCTTTTCTCTACTGATGAAATAAAAAAGTCTTTTGCCCATGGAAGCGGCTGCAAGAATTTTTTTTGTGACTCTCTCTGGGATTTACTAAGAAAATCATAGCCGTCATAAACAAAGAGCTGCATATATGGTTTAATTGCTCATTTCTGAATGATTTTTAATGGTCCAGTAAGAATTCAGAATACCTGAAACTACCACATACAACCCCTCTCATCATCCCCATCAGTTCAGTGACACCTTGCCCTAGAAAAATCTGTATGATTTTTTCATTCTGGCATATACGACCTAACCAGAGGTAACCTATAATTCTCCTCCTCCAGTCCTGGTCTCCAGACACACACAGCTCTAGGCTGGGGTATGCAGAAAAATTATCAACACAAGCTTGAGTAGCAGCAAGGGACTGGCACCACCCAGCTGTGAGAGTGCCTGTGTCAGCCAGGGCTCCAAAACACTCCTGCCAATGCTCACTTCTCACTGGGAGCTCCCTAAAGTAATTGAAAAGATTTTAAACATAAGAAAATATTAAATACCACATCCCCTCTTCTCTCAGTTCCTTTCCCCAGATGGTTCTCTCTGGAGGAGAGCAACATTCCCCTCTCCTGAAGGCTCCACCTAACCCATGGACCATAATAAAGTTCTTAAAAAAAGAAGTAAAATATGTCCACCAACAATTTTTTTTTTCACAAGTCCAGTGATATTTTATTGTAATAAACTTTAAAAAAATATCCTTAAGAAGGCATTCATTAAAGAGGAATTGATGATGTGTTCAGTTCTGGGCCCCTCTGTACAAGAGGGACATTGAAGGGCTGGAGCGGGTCCAGAGGAGAGCTACCAAGCTGGTGAGGGGTCTGGAGACCAAGTCATATGAGGAGAGGCTGAGGGAACTGGGCATGTTTAGTTTGGAGAAGAGGAGGCTGAGGGGAGACCTCATTGCCCTCTACAACTACCTGAAAGGAGGGTGTAGAGAGGTGGGTGTTGGCCTCTTCTCCCAGGTGAATAATGACAGGACCAGAGGAAATGGTCTGAAGCTGCGGCGGGGGAGGTTTAGATTAAATATTAGGAAGAATGACTTTACTGAAAGAGTGGTCAGGCACTGGAACAGCCTGCCCAGGGAGGTGGTTGAGTCACCATCCCTAGAGGTATTTAAGAAACGTGTAGATTTGGCACTTCAGGGCATGCTTTAGTGACAGAGATTGTAGGGGTTTTTTGTGTGTGTGTGTATGGTTGGGCTCGATGATCTCAAAGGTCCTTTCCAACCATGAAGATTCTATGATTCTATGATTACCGTTACTCATATCAATTGCTAGTGTTTGTAATACAAACAATACTTTGTAAACAAATGAAGTATGTCTTATCTTAGTACTTGATTAATAAAGATTTCATGCATTTAGCATTTCTGAAACACTATGAGATTATTTGCTTTAACAGTTTCTTTAACTGGCAAGAGTAACCAAAAAAATCACTTTTAAGAGAGAATATGAAAATTCCAAGTAATATCAAAACTCTAAGTTGGATTTTACAAGGATTCATTATTAAAATACAGCCTGCAGCTAAGTCATTATTTAGGGAAAATTATTCTCAACAAACCTATCTAGTGCTCAGAGGAGTATAAAGATGAATGTTGGCATTTCACTAATCATCAGATATTGGGAATATTAAACCCTGGAAATTCCTTCAGGTTTCCATGTAAAATATGTAATCACTGTAACAGTAGCCTGAAAACTGTACAACAAAACTTTACAAATCATAAGATGCATGTATTACATTCCAGTCATCAGCTGAAGATTACACGTTTTATTTTTAAAGCCTTTCTATCTCTACATTAAATTCTGTTAGTCTTCTACCTGTGGAACTTCTACCTGCTTTCCACCACTACCTTCAGCCAAGTCTGCCATCAGACTTACCTGGAAGGTCTCAAACTATCAAGCTGGAGCTATCATCACTTTGGAATATGTGGTAAGATAAAGTGTGACGGAGAACCAAGAGGGAATTATGCAAGAAAATTAGACTCCTCAGGAAGAAAATGAATTTTTTTCATACTTGGGACTACTGCAATAAATTCAATTTCATGGTCCTTTACCGAAGATCTAAATAAATGTCAAGAATAAAGGCTTCGGAAAAATGTACCCCTTGTAATTCTTCTGTGTGCCATATATGATGAAAAATATTTTGAGATTTAGTTTATTGATGGCCTTCTCTTTTAAAGCCTACTATTTTGTAGTCTTCCCTTTTCTCTTTTTGTATTGATTATACTACTAACCTTTTTGCTTATTGATTCTTTATATTATATATCACATTGTATTTATCATACACACACATTTCCATCCTTAGATTTTCTCTTTTATTTCTCCCTCCTAGTATTTTAAATTCAAAGATTTAAAATAGAGGAGTGTAGGGCTTACAGGATAAATTGCACAGGGATGGTACTATATACAAAATATAGACTGTATTAAAAAAAGACCAATAAAATCTAGCCAGACAATGAATAATTTTCTCCACGACAGGTCCCTGAGCATTCATATAGAATGACAGAATATGTCAAGTTGGGAGGGACCCATAAGGATCACTGAGTCCAACTCCCTGCTCCTCGCAGGACTACCAAAACCTAAATCACATCAATATTACATCAATATTTCGATGTATGTCTCTGTAAAAATATGTCATTGCCTAATTTTTATGGTCAATGTATTTCACCTGCTCTCCTCAGACCAGGAGACAGGCTGAGGTTTGCACACTCTGATCCTCACCATGGAGAAAGTTTCCACTGGAGGAATTCTCACTGCCTAAGGACAACCTGGGTTCAATTCACCACTGCGTAACACCTGCCCTTGTGGAAGCTTCTACTGGGGCTGTCTGAGCAAGGACTCAATGGACGGGACACCCTGCAGCAGCAACAAGATGAGAACAGCAACACCGGAGGTAGACTGATCCTTGGAATAATGCAAAAGCGTTATCATGCCCTGCATTTATTTTCTTACTTTCGTGGCTAACCTTAAGCCTCTGTTTGAAATATGAGACCCAAGTGTGCATCGCGCCAGAAGCAAAAATGTGGTTTGTAATGATACGGGGAGACTGTGTCAGCAGAAGGGTCAGCTGAGCCAAACGCATCTGCATTTTGTACCTTGTCTCAGATTACTGAACTTCAGCTCTTATTAAAATAGTAGATCTCCAGTCCTCGTGGCTACAGAAACAGCCTTCCATTGTGCTGGCAGGTGCAGCATGGTCCAGAGTCTGCTGGCAGCACGCAACATCGACTTTGAGATAGGCACTCCCAAGTTAACCTCGGAGAACTGTCACTGAACTAGTAAAACCATTTTGTACCTCTGCTATTTAGAGGTACTTTGCTCTGTTCTCTTCAGTTAACTGACCGCCCAGCACAGTTCTTGACTGGAGTTTCTGGGAAATACCATGGCTTAACTGGTTGGTAAAAAAAAGGCAAGCTGTACTTCATGTATCAGAGAGGACAGTCTGGGGCGCTTTGCTTTCAGAATACTTTGTTTTATTTGGTATTCTAGTTAGTAGTTGCAGAAATAAAGTAAAAAGGCTCTTCGAACACTGCCGCTGCTTCTCTACAAAGGCTGTCTGGAAATGAGCTGCCTTTTACTCTAATTTTGAAATTCACTAAAGCTAATTATGAAACAGAACTGTTTGTAGGTGCCTCCAGTATATCATGGATTTGACTGATAACTTACACATAAACATTAATGATTGCTACTGAGGTACTTAAAAGACTGTAATTGTTCCTACAAGACTTACTACAAGGGAAATAATTACCTTTACAGATGTTTTTGACAAATACTAAATTGTAGGGGATTATACATTTACTTACAACGTGAGAATGTCAAAAATGATACTCAGCCCAGCAATATCTGCAAGGATAGACTTCTCTTGAAATCTGAACGTATTTACAGGAGTCACACTTCAAATACTACCTGGCATTCAGATGCTCCCACTCATAGACGTCTCCTTTTATGTGGACAAAGGGTACCACAACACCGCTTGAAACTTGCTAAGGCCAATGTTTGTTATGTGACCAAACTCCCAGGTACAGATCCCAAAGAAAATGATAGAAAGGTCCCAGTTGACTTCAACAAGAACAGTTGCAAAAGGGATATAATCCAACTTATTGGTATTCTTCTGAAAACAAAACCCCTTTGAAAACTGATGGCACATAAAGCTGAAAACTCAGAATAAGCCTAACCAGAGACTGAATGTAGCATAATAAAAACATTTGAACAAAACTAATAAGGCTGATTTTAGCTTCAGAAAAACATTTATATTGTTATTTGGGCTGGATGTATTGCCAGGAAGCTGTTTTGAATTCTAGGAAAATCCACATTAGCCACAATGTCCAACAGACAAGCTAACGAAGGGGAAAAAAAGTCATAAAGATGTAAGAATTTTATTTTTTAATCAAACTATAGCAGAGTATTTCTTCATGTATATACTTGGAAAAAAAAAACCCATGCTTCTCTCTGTGTGCTGCTTACCGACATGCTCATTAGAAGAAAAACACACTTGCAAATTGACTTCTCTGGAAAAACTCAAATGCAGAATTAATCTCTGATACACGGTAATGGGGATAATGTGGGGCTCATTCATTCTGGCTGGGTACAAATTATGCCTCACTGCGTCAGTTTAATTCTCTGTGAGTCACCTAACACTGAAACCCTGCAACCTCTCGTGGGGTCATCTGGTGGAGCAGCCACTTTAATGCCCAGAACACCTGCAAGAAGGGCATCTTCAGACAGTATTCCTCTGGAACCAACCATGTGCATCGCACTTGTACCCAGTGCCACCTCTGCTCTCCACATTCAGGGCCTCTACAGTCCTCTCTGCGCTCCCCTCGGGGCTACCTGCTCCTAAACGCCCGTGCTGAGAGCTACATAGATTGTTGGTCTTCAAGAAGAACCTGTTACAAGTTTTATTATTCAAGCAAAAGTAGAACTTAGAAGAATATGCTCAAAATTGTTTTACTGTGGGCAAATATTCTCCTGTCCTTGCTTTGCAATGGGTAAAACCATCTCCTCTTAAAAGTAGACAGCAATTCTTCTTCACCTTTAATGGAAAAGTTACTGTTCTGTTTAATACTCTTTTTCTATGAATAGAGCAATATGAGTGTTCATCTACTAAGGACACAAATGTTCTTTTTCTCTAATACTCTTTTAGTTTTATCTTCTTTGTGGAAGACAACTGTGATGGAACTTTGAGGTTTGACATGTATTTGAATAAAATATGAAAGACTGGATTGGAATAGTGGCACAGTTTTACCACACTTGAATTATTTGAAAGGCGTTCTACTTAAATCATAGCTGCACAATTTTAATTGCTTGAGATAGAGACTTATTTTCCTTACTTCTGGAAATAATATTGCCATATTAATAGGCTGTGAGTTGTGTGCTGACATTTTGTAAAAAGAGAAAGATTAATCTGGGTAAAAATTCACAGCAACACACAATTTATGAGGGAAGCAAGCTCACAGAGGCTACCACTGTATGAGTTCTAATAATAGTTACAAAATATGATTTAGGTTGGTGTCTGAATCATGGGAACCCAATTTTTTTAAAGTCTTTACAGCATCTCAGTCTGAACCTATAATGTACCGTGAAAAATCACTACCATAACACATTACTTCCTGGCTTTTTAATAGCTTGTTGCATAAATAGCAGAACACCATTTTGCAGCCTTTATACTCATGAAACTTGTCAAGTGCAAACTCATCTTGCAATAGATAAACTGAACTTTGAAAGCAGAGTTCACAAAATTATTGCTCATCTCAGAGACTGAATAGCAAATATGTTATCAAATGCATATCCTTCACCCAAAAAACCATTCTCCTGAACCAAGTGTCATGGCATTCATATTCAGTCAGAGGAAAACGCTGAGAAAAATTAAAATGGGAGGTACTTTACAGCTATTTTTCAGTAATGGGAAATTAAGACTGCACAAAACATGCAAATAAGCCTGAGGTCCAAAAGGTGTCCTCCGGCTCTATACACAACACAGCACTCAGGACACTTAACTGACACCGACCCCTCTGCTTCATTTCTGTGTGGTGCTCCTTTCAGCTTGAAATCCACAGGGATACCATCTTCCAGCTATCACAGGGTTGTGACTGCCCAGCCACTAACTGAACAGAAAACTCCTCAGCACATGAAATCAAAATGAAAGTCATGTTGGAAATTGAGCAAGTGACGCTCTTCTTTCTAAGCCGAAGGTGGGCGAGTGCCTCAGCATGTTGAGGCCACAGGACCAGTGGACACAACATAAAGTCCTCGTAGGGTAGCGTTGAATTGGTGACACATGCTACACACTAAGAAACCTGCATTTCAGTCAAGGCAGAAGAGCAGATGAAGTCTGTGGAATGTTTGGGATTCTCTGGAAGGAAAGCTGGTATTGCAATTGAACAGGTCATTACTAGGCTTAAAAACAAATGAATCAAGAAATACCTAGACTAGCAGTGGACATAATATTCAGAGCTTTACAAAAAGACTGCATTGTTAATCCCCTATGGAGCGTAGCAGACATATTTCTAAGGCTATATATTATTCAGTTTTTCATTTTGCACTGGCTTGGGAATTAGAGCCTTTCACCAAAAAGTGGTTTTCTTTCCCTGTCTGAGGGGTCCATTCTCTCTAAGACATCCAGGATGGTTAGATATTACATAGGTAATTACTGTCAGAAAAAAAAAAAAAAAAAAACAAACCCAAAAACTTCTGATAAAGAGTACACAAAAAGTTGGAAATAGTACACAATTTCACTATAAAACTAATTTTTAAAAATCTAGATATAGCTAGAAAAATCTATAACAAAATAACAAACAAAATAAGCATTTATTGTTTTAAATGACTGCAGAGCAAGGCGTAAGTAACCCTAATTTCTTTCTTGAAGACATCTAAAATCTCGCCATTCTTTGTTTGTGCATTCTTATAAAGCAATTAATAATCTTACAAGAATAATTAATAATTAATACTACTAATAAAAAGACTTGCATAAAGAATAGGTTTTAATTTGGGAAAGGAATGTGAAGGTACAAATAATCCAAGGCATTTTCTTGGTTTTGACGTAAGACTGAAAAAAGTACTGATTTGTCAGTGAAGCATCTTTTATCGTGACAAACTTATTAGCTATTATAGCAGGAACAGCATGACAGACAGAATCTGCTACCTTAATATACAACCCGTTCAAAGTATTTTCTGGCACAATCCGTCACACGAGGCAAGCATCAAAGATGTACAGTAAAAGGACAATCAAAGCAGTGTAAATTTTGGTAAAAGACTGAGACCTACTATCAATATGAAAAACTAAAATGAAGTTGTTGAGGCCTCAATAGCACTGCTGAGCACCAGGCATTGCGTTTGCTACAGACTGTCTCTAGAACAACTTCAGTGTTTTACCTTACTTATACTTTAATTAAATCCAGCCATATTTGTCATAAAATCACTCAGCTACAGGTACCAGGAAATTTAAGATCAGAGGAACTATTGCGCTGGGTCAAGCTCTGGGCTGTTACGCTTAGTAGTCTGTCTCTGGCAAGTGTTTTCCCAAGGCGAAGGAAAAACCAAAGAGCCCACCAGAGCCCGGGTGCTGCGGCTGCTGCAATGTGGCAGGGCAGCCATCCTCTCTAATTCTGCTGCCGAATCACTCGCACTTAGGATAGAATTCCTACACTCCCTCTTTTTTCCACATATAAAAAGGAAACCCTTCCTACTTATTGCAGAGAGAAGTTGGCAGTATAAAACTGAAGCAAACAAATAGCTAAACAGCAAATACAACAGTGAGATTTGTAGATGACCAAGCAAATTATTTCCATGTACTTACTGCTGACAGTGCTTTCTATGCAGTGACAATACGGAAGAGTGTGGCCAGCAGGTCAAGGGAGGTCATTCTTCCCCTCTACTCTGCACTGGTGAGGCCACAACTGGAATACTGTGTCCAGCTCTGGGCTCCCCAGTTCAAGAGAGACAGGGAACTACTGGAGAGAGTCCAGTGTAGGGCAACAAAGATGATTGAGGGACTGGAGCATCTCCCTTATGGTGAAAGGCTGAGAAAGCTGGGACTCTCTAGCCTGGAGAAGAGAAGGCTGAGGGGAGACCTTATTAACGTTTACAAGTATCTAAAGGGTGGGTTTAAGGAGGATGGAGCCAGACTCTTTTCAGTGGTTCCCAGTAACAGGATGAGGGGTAACGGGCACAAGCTGGAACATGGGAAGTTCCGATCAAATATGAGAAAAAACTTGTTTACGGTGAGGGTGACAGAGCACTGGAGCAGGCTGCCCAGGGAGGTTGTGGAGTCCCCTTCTCCGGAGACTTTCAAGACCCGCCTGGATGCAGTCCTAAGTAATGTGCTCTGGGAAATCCTGCTTTAGCAGGGGAGTTGGACTAGATGATCTCTAGAGGTCCCTTCCAACTCTGAAAAATTCCGTGATTCCATGATTCCGTAATACCGCTCTTCGCTTCTAGGCAGGGACACAGACTGCATGAGCTCGTGTCTCTCTATCAGTCACAATAGCAGATCCCCAGCATGCAAAGCCAAGGTAGTTTCAAACTAGCTTGTTTTCAAAAAGCTACAAAAATAAGTTTGATTTTTTCAAACCAAAAAACAAAAGCCTCTGTAATGTCACTCAATAAGCACTTTCAAATTACTGGATGTCGCTAAGCCCCGCCAATAAAGCATTGTCTTTAGGCAATCAAAGGTACCTTTTCTGCAGTACAGTACTTTAGCATAAAAGACAGCACTTGGTTTTGGAGGACTGAACCAGCTGCTCGGTGCACGAAGAAGCTGCTGCATTCTGGGGCAGCCTCAGTTGGGTAGCTGAGTCCCCTTGTGTTGATTTAATTAGCACTGCTGGAAAATGTAAATGACCGAAAGAGACACTGTGCATTGTGCAAAATTACATTGTGCGAAATATGTGTGCTTACATAATGCGTTTCAACAAAGAACTAAAACGCTCCTGTTCCCAGGAGCTCTAGGCAGGCAGATGGTGGGTACTCCAGCAAGATCACGCGCTTCGCCTGCAGAGAAGCGACGCCCTCAGCCTCCGGGGAAGAGACTGCTGCTGCACTCCGGGAATACCCCAGTTCCTGATCCACGGAACAAAACACAAGATTGCAGCTGGACTGAAATTGCTCACTCTGCATCCCCAGAAGCAGGAAGGTGTCACAACAGGGGACAAAAATGAGATGACGGAGCTCTAGGTTCACTTCGTTACCCTTCAGGCTCGTTGTCCCCATGGCTATGATCTACTGGGCTGAAACCAATACAGTCTGGAGTTCAAAAGAATGCTTAGCTGTTTCATACAGAATTTATTACATTTTCACAGTTGTTACTTAATTAAAAGAGAAAACTAGTGGGCTAAAATCATGGGACAATAAAGAATTTGGCAAGCCACTGAGGTGTGGATTAATAGCTACACATTTCCAGCTTTATCTGTGCATGTTAAGGTCAGTATCAGCGTGCATATGGTACCAAGCCATAACAGTGCCTCAGATATGAGTATTGTCAAGGAGGACGTGCCTCTAATTTCACCTGCCTTTCTCTGTTGAGATTTTGATGCACACCTCATAAAATATTAGATCTGTACTTTCCCAATGCCATTTCCTTCTTCTAGTGCTATAGACCCAAGGTTCTATAACTAAGCTTTACACCATATAAGAAATGCCAGCAATCAATTTGCCCTTTTTTTTCTTTTCAGCTTGACAGTATTAAACTAGCATGCAGAGATAATGGAGAGATTTATGTTTTTGAATCAGGAAGGCAGTAAATTTTTTCTGTTTCTAGAAGACTGCAATAAAAAGGAAATTAAAACAACAAAGGGCCAGATTCCTGGATCCTTATGCAGCTACGGTAAAGAAAAACTTCTGTTCATCTCACGGATTCTCTTCTACACACATAAAGACCGAAAGGAAACAGGAGAACCTCAGCAGTGAGCTTTAATTATTTTACCTATACCCATTTTAAAACACTACTGTGTGGCCTGGAACACATCCTGGTGGACTTGGGCTAGTGTTCAGGTCAGATTGTTTACTCATTCTATACTAATAAGCTCAAATAGTGCTTATGAGTGGGTCTGCATTCAGATTTTGGAGTATAAGGTGTCAGAACAGAGCAAAGAGAGACGCGCCCAGAGGCTTATATTTAGGGTATCTGCAAGTCTCCCTGTTGCTTCAGCAGGATAGATGAAGAAGGATGATAATACAGGAAGAAACAATGAGTTTTCTATGCATATGTCATGTAATAAATAAACCATATAATTCACTGTGCTTTAGGAAGGAACTGTTTTGTTTCAGGAGTCCCTTCAGACTAAAATGTGCTAACCATTTGATTTGAATGTTGAGGTTGCTTTATGAAGGCTCCTTGAGCTGCCAAGTGATCACCCAAAGCCATAAGTTAGCTTACATGACAGAAGAACTGAAAGACTGCATGGGACTTGCTCTATTTGAAGTGCTCAGAAACGGCATGAATATCTGTGGCTTGGGGATCAATACCAATAGACAACATGTCCTACCTATTGACCTTTCATATATTAGCAGTTCTCCTAAGGAGTTAGTTATGCTTTGGCCTGAAACATGTTGGAGATATTAATACATGAAGAATCCTGCACAAAAATTTGCATTGATACTCGTATTAATTAGGTTGGTGAGCTAGCCTCAGTAATTTAAATCTTTGAGACTTCGGTTCACAAAAATCCAATTCACAGCTTAAGGGCATGAAATATATAAAGACACCCTGTCTAGAATGGCTTTCTTTTTCTTCCTTTTGTTCTTTAACCTTTCCCTACTTCTCAGTATCTTTCCTTTTACCTTGAACTCCAGTTTCCTTCTAGCCTTTCCTTCTACCTTTTTTTTTTTTTCTCCCATTACACTCTCATCTTGCCTTTCCCATCTCTCCTCTCTTTTTTTGAAGCTCTCAATATCTGTTTATTTTCTAGCAGGATAGCTCAAGTCTGCCATAAGGTGGTGAGTGCTGGAGTGAGCACCGTTTGTGCCAGTCACACTGAGTCCACCCCAGAGGAAGCCACCTCTAAAGGGCCAAAGCTCTTGCTGTCCCAAACACACAAGCACGTGAGCATCTGCAAGTATCTGCATGAATCAGATGCATCTACGTCCTTATGCCTGTTTCATGCAACAGATTTTGGAGCTAAGGAAATACCTTGTTAAAAAGCAAAGCTCTGTATGTGTCTGTATCAGCATACTACAAGCCAACTGGCCTAAAGACTTTCAGTACCTCTGTAATACGGAGAGGAAAAAATGCTTTTTCTTGCAATTAGAGAACATCATAAATGAAACACCATTTAGAGCCCCTCTTAATGATCAATTTTTTTTTTGCAGAAATATCTAAAGCAAGTTGCAATACTGTTGGCATGCCAGTTTAACTCAAAACCCAGAGTCAGTACTAGCTTTCTACATCAAAATAGTGAACTCCTGAGAGAGACTATTTAGAGCCAGGGAACTCTCTTGTTTTAACTGAGAAGGTAATGGAAGTGCAAATCACATTTGCCCCAGCAAGAAAAAAAAACCCCAAAACATTTCAAGAAGTTCCTAAATGTGTGATGTTGGTTGAAGCGTGGAGCAAATCATCAGAAAGACTGGCTGGCTGTTTCAAGACAGACTTCAGTTGAATTTATGTTCTTATTCATGAGGTGAATTCAGAGGTATTCCACAAAGGCCTCTGATTTTTGGTGTTTTAATTAAACAAATGGAGGAGAGAGATTTCAAAGAAAATTGAGTAGTCTCTCCTGTACTGCAGTCTACAGGCATCTTTCTAATCAGCAAAAGACCAAAGACACCTGGAAAAAAGAATCTGTTTTTTGTTCATAAGGAACACATAAAAGACTTACTAATTCACCAGTTGTCAAGGAAGAGCTGGCAGACACCGTAATTCTGAAAGGGAATAGTCAATGTATGGAGTTAACAGCTTTTTTGGTTGGAGATACTTCAACGATGAAGGGAATGCCGTACATCAAGGAAAAACAAGAGGAAAGCTAGCATCTGAGGATACTGCCAGCATTGTAGTATCTCCTAAAATTATCAACTAATATTGCATGCTTTTGTGAATGGTTAAAGAGAGGATATATCTATATATCAGCAAACAGTGTGGTGCAATGACAGCAGACCAGTAGAGTGACTGGTTGAGGACCTAACATCCAGACTGTACGTGCTTTATGGCTGTTACTTAGTACTTGTTCCAATCTAATCCCACGGACTCAGTGGCCATTCACAGCTGGTCACCTCCCGGGTTATCTTCATCCAAAACGAACCCAGTCCATATCCTGTGAGAGTGATCTGCAGGATGAACTAAAATGCAACAAAGTCGGGAGCATCAGGATATTTATTTCAGAAGAACATTCCTGATCTGAATTGAAATGCTAATGCATATGCACCCACATTTGCTTCCTTGCTTATTGCCATCAGTGCGCTGAACTATGAAGAAAAAACTTTGCAATGACCGTAGATTTCATCTCCTCATCCAACAGCTGTGAAGATGTAATGTGTAATGTGCGTATACATATCTCACTAAGTGTTTTGATGAAAGCAGTGACTAAAGCAGGTTTTGATTTATAATGTTTTCATTAACAGTTCAGAGGAATTTAGATTGCAATCATTATACAAATTTGATTAATTTGTGCTGGGAATAAATCACTATCCATTAATAAATTAGAACTGTACTGGCAACAATATAAAATGAATATCTCATTGCAGGTAGGATTCTCCTGTTGTTATAAATTCTTTCCTTTCATGCTATACTAACATATGCCATGCCTCTTGCTTTTGCTTCTGTTCTACAGGCAACACATAAAAGTTATTTTTTGCCCTAACAAGTACCTGAAGAGATACCCAATACCATTGCTGCTTTCAGGTTTATTATTATTACATGTATTAATTTGTGCCCAAAATAGAATACAGGGGGGGAAAGGACATATTTTGGGATAGCAGCCAACTACTACACCACAAACAAGAAAAATGTTACTGAAAAATACTGGATATCATAAATAATTTATTCAAAGTTTCAGATTCAAAGTAGCCAGGCTGCCAAAGGCTACTGAAACAATGATTGGGTTAGAAAAATGTCACTGAGCAATTTGTATGTCTGTAAACATGGAACCGAGCATGAGACAGACTTAGGATTACTTTTTTTTTTTTAGTTTTATGTTTTACAGCAAATTACATTTTCCGAATTTCTGCATCACAAATTTGGGGAAGTTAAAAGCATCACACAAAGAAGTCAGATCCATCATTTGATGGTTGGAGATTTGGAAGGATCAAAAGCTGCTCTAAAGATAAGGCAAAGGCATGCAGTTATATTTTAAGACCACACATACTGATGCTTGATGTTCAAGGTCAGAAAAAAACATTTAACAGAAAAGAACATTTAGTATGACCTCCCACACGCTGCAGGGGACACTAGTGCAGTCAGTGACCCCTGTATTAAGACTATTAATTTATTTTTGTTATAGCACTTTCCCCAAAGGTCTACAGGCTTGAAGATGAGAAAAGATGGAGACCCTCCTCTTTCTTTGGTAGTTTAGTTGGCCTTAGTCTTAAAAATTTATGCCTCAATTTCAATTTGAATGCCTGTGACGTTAGTTTCCAGTCCTTGGCTAGAGCATCTCTCTTTCCCTGCAACAGTGAAACACCTGGAATCGTAGAATTACAGAATGGTTTGGGTTGGAAGGGACCTGAAAGATCATCTAGTTCCAACCCCCCTGCCATAGGCAGGGACACCTCCCACAGGGACACTATCCCATGGAATAGGTCCACGAAAAAATGTGTACGTTGTGAAGGAAACCACTTTCTTCTATCTTTTTTTTTTTTTTTTTTTTTTCTTTTTTGCCCTGTAATTGTTGAGCTGAACAAACCAAGGGAGTGAAATTTCTCTGGTCTTACATCTCTTGGATGTTTTTCCCAGAAGCTGGTTTCTAATGTGTCTCCATCACGTCTAAAGGAAAGAGAGCGGAGCTGCACCCAGACTCCCCACGGACTCACCAAGAGCCACAGAGCACTCGTGACTGTGCCACAACTGAAATCGGCAGGAGTTTAATACCTCTTTACAGGAACTAACGGAAATCAACTCTTAGCTGTCCTGAAAAGCCCGCTGTTTTTTCACACTGCCTGTAGACCACTGTATATTTATGCATATTTCAGTATCAGAACAAGAAAGCTTTCAATGGTAATGCTCTTCCAACTGAGAGTCACAGGACTCAGAAAAAGCAAAGATACAAACCAACTATTTAGGGAAGAGAAAATGCTGAACAATTACAAAACAAGGTAGGAAATATTTTATTACCACCATAAATCACACTGTTCAATGGCACAGGTGACCGGTACGAAATATGCTCTAAGGAGCTATTTGAAAAGACAAAGGTGTTTACTGTGATTTCGAAGTCAGGCACTAAAATAGGAGGTGGACATCTACATATTTTTGCTGATCTAGGCCTAGAAAACTCCAGCATCACAAGATAAAAATGAAAGAGAAAAACTGAGGTAAGATAAAACAAACAGAAAAATGTTTGCAGGAAGTAAGTATAAAGTCTTAAACATTATTTCCTCTATGAAAACTGGACTTGCACCTTTTTGCACAAATAATCTAAAAAATCTAGTTTCCATTTACTCATATATTTCCATAATTTTCACCTACTTGACTGAAGTTTATAGGTACTGATATCCCTAAACGGTGAAGTTGTTTATGATGCAAAACAAACTCTGTATTTTACAGCACAAAGTTACTATGGTAGAATCACGTTTCTCATTATTACTGAAAAAGTATCTTAAATCTTTTAAAACTAGGAAAATAAAAACATTGCAATTTCATGGGAAAATAGATGTTTTGGGACATGCTAATCATTGAGATTCCCTACCCCTCAGTTTCTTTTCTAGTAGACTTTTACACAAATTTAAAATGCATGTAAAACTATGATTCTTGTCCAAAAAAACCCCATTTAAAATCTTACTCCCTTTAAATTTTATGCATAATAGGAAGGCCAACAGAAAATTAGCTCCTTTTCATTTTTAACAGTTCTGCTATTATTAGACGTACGTAATAACGGAGACAGATCTAAAGCCACAGAAGACAAATATGTGACATTATACAATATTAAGTGATAAACTGTAAGCAATCATATCATTAAGGAATATCAGAATATATATGTGCACAAGGGACAGAGTTAACACTATTCATTCAACCTTAACTGGCATTTCACTGCTTCTGAAGGCTTAATTGTCTAACATTAACATTCTTCTTACACTCTAGGGATGTACTTTATACCACACCTTTTCTAAGGCAAATGTTATTGTAGCTAGGTGGTTTTTTTCTTCCCCCTAAAGCACTCTGCAGATAGTTCAATAGCTGCTATGCTTATACAGGAAAATACGTGTTGCTGAAGAGCAGAACAAAATAATGAGAAAATTATTCTAACCAACACAAGACATTTCTTGAAATTTCCAAACTCTTTTTGTCACACCACAGAAGACAGAACACCACTCTGGATAGTATTATTATATTAGGCATTCTACTTAACATGTGCTTCTTCTAAATAATTAATGTTCATATCTGTTTTTCTGCAGATCTAAGTCCCTCAAAAAAGGAAGGTATAGCAGCCAATGCCCAGAGAAGCAGACCTTTGATTATCCAGCATGAAAACTCTTATTTTTTAATCAGTTTTGCTCAGCCTACAGTAACAGTAAGCTTTCTCTGCTTTTCATAGACCATGCTCTAAATTATGGCACATGCCTATAATGATGGGTATGGTACATCACTCACACCTTTTATATAACGAAGACATTTCTTCCAGGAATAATGGGAACTCTGATTTCTTCCTGTATCTGAAAGACTGCTGACCTGGTCAACTAAAGTGTCACTTTTCTGAATTGCTCCAGCGGCATAACAGGACATGTAAAATTAATGATACTCTAGCCTGGGCAGATTTTTCTGACAGTGTGTTTTTTTATCTTGTTTGAAAGCACTGCAGTTAAAAGTTTTCATCACTCAAGGTCTTAGGATACCTTCCTTCAGCATCCAGAAGTCCCACTGCTTTCAAAAGGAATTGATTTTGCCTTGGCCTGCATAATCAGGTACGATCCTTTCTGGCTGGTATGTTAATTTTTGCATTCCAAACCAGATTCTACACAAAATGCTTTTTGCTGTACAGGATTTTCTGCATTTTAAAGAAAGGCATTTGGGCTGGTCCTTTCTCCAAGAAATGTGAATTATCATTCCCCTAGAAGAATCTTGTAGAGAGAGAGGCTTTTCAAATTTTGAGACTGCTTCTCAACCAGGATTTTTTGTTTGCTTGTCTCCAGTGCTGCTATGATTAAGAAAGGAAGTACCAAATTTCACTTCCAGCCATTTTATTTAAAAATCTCAAGAAGGAAAGAAGTAAATATGGCTTTCTTGCTTTAATTATTTGAAAATTTTACAGGCTTTATTTTAAAAGTGATCTAAGTTTGGATTGTAAATGGTATTATTATTCAGTAACAGTCTTCTATTTATTACAATGTCATATATTCCTTCAAAAATTACTTTGGAAGATACTTTTCTTGAAACAAAACAGTCCTTTACAACATGTTTTCATTAAAAGACATAGAACATCAGTGAAATGTGTAACAGGCATCTTGAAGATAGGATTTCACATATCGTGGTGCTGTAGCTGGTGTTGGGCTTTGAAAACAATTGTTTAAACAGGGATTCCTGGAACAGAGCCAGATTTGTTACAGGCGCTGTGATTGCTGCTGGTGAGTACGTTAGAGGAAGAAGAGAAGTGCTGAAAATCAATGGAACTTCCCTTACCTCGCAGTAGTATGAATGACTTTTCTCCGCGAAAATGAACAGCTTACAAGTGATAAAAGCCTATAAAAAGACCAATATAGCTCTTCATTCAATATTAAGGCTACCTTAAAAATGCTAGATGCACCAGAAAGCTGAAGTATCCAGGGAAGTGTATACGCTTTTAAAATAAAACCTTGCTCTCTTTCCCTTGTATATTAGGTGGTCAAAAAACTGCTTGTATTTTATGTGCTGAAGGTCAATTAGAATAATGCTGTCCTCCCACCCACAGAATGAAATCAGCTTAAATAGCCACCTCCCGGGCTGTCTAATAAGTTCCTGCTGAGGTGCTATCTGAGAAGATCATTCACCAGCCTCTGCATTTGAAACCACCATTTAAAAGCAATTCATAAAACCAGCATGTTTATGAAGTTGCATTCTGGACCATGCAACTGCTAAATTTCCTGTGTTTGGAAATTCTAATTCCACACATACCTACGGCAAATGGGTAAGATCAAATTTCACAGATAATCTGCTGCTCTGCTTCATACCCTGAGATTTGCACATGAACATCTTTGCAGCAAAATATCTCAACGGTGTTTTCACATCAGTAGGTTTCAGCTGCAGCATGCTACATTTCCACGAAAAGAAAATTGTTGCATTCTTACAGAAAGACTTTTTAAAATATTTTGATGAGTCTCAGAAAAGTCTTGGGCATTCCTTCCAATAGGATTTTTACAGCACCTGCAGAAATACAATCTTTGATTTTCTTTAAGGCAATCACTTTACAATCTCATAGATGCACCTGTATAAAAGTAGAGGTATTAGATTGTTAGCACTTATTCTCATCAATCAGTTTGCTTATCCCCATAGTCTTTTCTCCCAACGCACTGCCTCGGCTATTCACAATTTTTACAGAGGTCCTTATTCCTCATCCTTTTTTATTCACTGTCATACACCACTTGCTTTCACTCTCTTTCAGCTTTTAATTTCTTAAAGGCCTCCTTGATGTTGTTTTGAATTGTCAGGGAATTAATACTACAGATACTGGAAAACTAAAATTGAAAACAACCCAAACCACTGAAGATGAGGGATTCATGACTCTCTCAGCCTCACTCATCTTCCATTATTCACTTACTGGGGATAAATTAAATGGTAACAGAACAAATATGATTCATATTTAGCTCTCTGAGAGTCAGACATCCAGTCTGAACTAGTCATTTGGTCTCCCTCTGCGGTTAATATGGGGAGATGGGTACCATCATCCAATACTGAAACAGAAGTCTGAGATGGGAGAATCGTAGAATCATAGAATGGTTCAGGTTGGAAGGGACCTTAAGGATCATCTAGTTCCAACCCCCCGCCATGGGCAGGGACACCTCCCACTAGACCAGGCTGCTCAAAGCCCCATCCAGCCTGGCCTTGAACACTTCCAGGGATGGGGCATCTACAGTTTCTCTGGGCAACCTGTTCCGGTGTCTCACCACCCTCATGGCAAAAAATTTCTTCCTGATATCTAATCTAAATCTACCCTCCTTCAGTTTAAAATCGTTACGCCCCATCCTATCGCTACAATCCCTCATAAAGGGTCCCTCCCCATCTTTCCTGTAGGCCCCCTTTAGGTACTGGAAGGGGCTATAAGGTCTCCCTGGAGCCTTCTCTTCTCCACACTGAAATGAATGACAGAATGAGCGTGTTGGACAGCCTGCTTCTTTCCAATGACAACAGAGGGGCTGAAAATTATATGCCTAACTTCTACACGCTTAAACTGAGAGGAGACATCCGTCCTGCCCAGCACCTCTGAAGAGCAGAGTGGAGCACCAGGAGATGGAAGCTCAATGCAGCTCCAGCAGCACAGAGCTGTGCCCACCTTGCAAGTCCTGCTTCCCGGCAAGGCTGATTTGCTCGAGCCCAACCCAGTGCTGGGACAGAGGTTTGTTACTTCCACTGCCTGGGCCAGGCTAACTGCAGCTATGCAGGGTGAGTGACAAGGCCTGGCTGTAGACATGACTTCAGACAGGGTAAAAGAGAAGTGGGATCAGTAAGGAGAAAGAGAAAAAAAAGGTTTGTACTTAGGCTAACACAGGAAAACGCGACCCCAGCATTTAGAAACCAAAGTGTCTCATAACACTGCCCACAGTGAAATTTTTGTTCTTCCCCACTTCCAGACTTTCTACCAACAACATCACCACTCCTTCCAACACACTTCCCCCCACACTCAATATTTTGGCATAATTCCTAATTAGATTTCATGATGGGACAGTTAGTTTCCTAGCCAAACTATCAATTAAAAATTTGCCAAAGTATCCGTCAATCTTCATTTTAAATTTCTTTTTAGAATACCATCTGGGAAGTGAATAAGCTGTGAAAGTTCTTCTTGTGATGTATTCAGCATATCACTTTGAATCCTTACCTGACTTAGGATACAGCAGTGATGAAGTGACATAGAAACTGGGATCTTTTAATTAATTATTTTCAGGCATTTATTGAAATGTTAAACCTGCTTACACCGCATTATATAGCAGTGTGACCAAAATCAGAATTTGATCCTAAATCTGTATGGATTAGTCTTTCAAAAGGTTTAACTGAAGAAACTGAAAGCAAAAAAGTATTGCTGTCAACAGAAGTACTGTTTTCCAGAGAGCATTAGGAACATTCAACAAAGCAGACATATGGATGCATTTATCCTATCAAAAAATAATGTTAAAATTTGTCTCAAGAGTAAAGACCCAAGGGTCGCTTGAGAATCTATTAGAAGCTGCTTTGGAGGGGTGGAAAGGGAGGTATTAAGAGAAATAAAATATGTATGAGTTCTAGTAAATCATCTTTCCAGTTCCTTAACGTCTAACCTCTTCTGCAAACCTTAAACGCTGTTATTTTTCTACAGAAGTTTCTGGCAGAAAGAATGACTTTCAAATTGAGGTGTTCCATGCTGCAACCATTATCTGGTAACATTTTTTTTCAATGTTTCTGTAGTGACCCATGTATGACTCAACCATCGTTCTTTGTCTTTTACTGCAAAACTATTTTTGCAGTGTGCTTCTGGCAGGAGTATGGTGATTTAGACGACATGGTACAAGTTAGTATTATAAACTTCAATTCATGGTCTGTTGCACCAGGAAGACCTATTAAGATTACTGTACACATCAGCACAGAGAACATAACTTGTTGAAGGCTTACTACAATCCTTGGCTGATTTGTTGCTTTCTACTTTCCAAATAGTCAAACACTCACAACAGCCATATCCTCGGATTTGAACCATTTATGGCCACATGCCATCACCTGTCCAGTGCTTTAACTATATTATAATCCCTTCTTTTGGCACATACTTACCGTGTAAAACATCTTAAACTGAATGCCCTCTAAAAAAAAAATAATCTTAATTTCTGAAGCACAATCATAAAACACTGGTAAATTAAAGACCTTCCTTAAATTGCCCAAAAAGGAGTGACTACTTGCGACGAGCGAGGGAAGACAAGCAGCCGACTCAATGTGAGTGATAAAGCAAGCTTCAGTTTATTGCCCGAATATGCTTCATTATATAGCTACTGGTTACATCATCGCTTGAATATTGGCTAATTATAAAAGTCATCTGCTCACTGCGATTGGCTCTCTGTCCACACGACAGGGTTTAGCCTTAGTTCCCTATTCTTATCAGCTCCTTATTCTTGCTTCTGCATTCTCATGGCTTGTTTACTTAGTACTTTCCCATCGCCGAGCTGTAACTTGCTTCTATGCTATTCTCATCTCACATAACTCCTCTATTGTCCCATGACCTTGCTCCTCAAGCCATTCTGCAACAACTACTTGCAAAGACTTTCCAAGCCAAAAAGAAGAATGTGAGACTCGGGCTCCTGTGAAGGAAGATAACACATACCAGTTCCACGTCTGACTGATTAACGCTAACATCACTTAACTTTTCTCCTAGTGTCTCTTTTTCTAACTGATGCTACCAGATGGAGAACAGATATATCTCACACTGTACCGCATGTTATTGAAGAACTACGTTAAACAGGTCCTTATTCGCTTTGTAATTGCAGATTAAGTGCTTTGAGTCCAATCGGGGGAAAACAAACAAACAAACAAACAAACAAACAAAAAACGATTTAACATTCTTCAGTATGGTGTACTTTAGGTATAAAAAAATAAAACTGAGATTCCCAAAGGAAAGCGTTTGCTTCACGGTTTGAAAATTTCTCAGGCACATACATGTGGTTCACAGCCAGCGTGGCTACGGCTGGGCAGAAGGAGCCTGAGATCCTGACCAAACTCCAAACTAGAGGAGAACAAAACTCCGTTGTCCACATGTACCTAAGGTGTACCTAATGCACTCGTTCAGTTTTCACATTTCGGAGATTAAAGACTGCTTGAAGTAGTTCTGCCTCCTTATACTTCAAGGAGACAATCTGCTTGCTCAACTGTGTCTTCAGGTTTCTCTCTTGGGATTAGGGGCCTAAAATGTGAAGACTACTCTTCTTAACCTGCAAATACTTAAATCCTTTAATGAATCTGACTCTAAACAAGTCTCATCACGCTTGCTCTTGCAAAAGGAAGACAGACCTACTGGGATTTTTCAGTAACTTCTCATGTTGCATCTGTTAAGTCCTTCTACTTCAACCATCTGTTTATGAGCGACTCCCCTTCCTCCCTCTGTCCTTGACACATTACTAACAGGCTAATTTTATTCCAGTGCTCCGTTTCCACAACTAATTGCCTCCCAACACAAAGCAACAGACATTCCCAACCATCCCCCTATCACTGAGAAGCAGCAACAAAGTTTCTAGTTCTGTTGCTTGCTCAGATTTCTACCAATCATTTTTCCTGGAAGGAAGGTCCACTTGATAGGATCCCTCATTCCTCCCAGAAGATATTCTGCTGATAATATTTTTGTTTTCAGAAGTTTGTGCAGAGCTGGAAAGGTCTCATTTGAATTCTAGCATAAAGAGCCATTAACTCACACAATGGTCTGTTTGCATCCAGGACACCCGCTTTGTCCACTCTTTATCAAAAATAATTCCACTGAAGTCAACCGAACTGCACAGATGCTGCATATGTAGGTAATAAGAATTGTCAAATATGGGTAATGCCTAAGGATCTGTACTTTTCGAAAAGAAAAACTCAAATAGCTACTGTGGGCTACCCCCAAACTGGTAACATAACTGGGCGATATGGCATGAAGCCCTCAAGAGGAGGACTTTTTCACAGACGTTTTCACAATAAATCAAGTCAGGATTGACTCTAGCAATTTTGTAAGATTTAAGAAACTTTCTGTCAATTTTCTTGGTAGCAGTAAGTTGTGCAGAAGTAGGTAACTTTCAAGCCGAGATATTTAATCACTAGGTGAGCTGCCATCTGAAAGCAGGAATTTGTGATTTTTTTTTTTTTCTTCTGAATCAGTTATTTTTAATGACAAAGCTGAAACACGTACGAAACACTGATCTAGGTATTTTTTTATAATTTAAAATACATTTTGTAACTAAAAAGCATTTTGTAACTAAATGACCCAGTTGCAAAAATGTTAGAATAAAAATATTCACTCATCTTGTGCACGAATAAAAGTGTACCTAGAGGGAGCATGTAGAACTGAAAACCAGGTGGTATTAAAATGCAATTAAGAAACCATAATTATACATTAAATAGAGACACAAAGACAAGGGATAGCTTAGTATCTTAGCTGTGGAACTGAGGATAAATGGACTGAATTTAGACTCCCCATACAACACAGTGAAGCCACAGTCCTGCAGAGATCTGTAATTACTGAAGATCTTATCTTAGCAGCTGCTCAGAAAAGCTAAAAAGCTGATATCGGCTAAGCAGTTTATTCACAGCTCTGGATGACAGTCCTTTAGCTTTTCTCAAGAGATGGTTTCAGTTTTAGCTGTTTATCTGAGTCAAAAGACTTCTGAGGTATGTATAAGAGCCAATTCTAAAGACTGTTTATTAGAGCTAATAAACTGGAATCAGTTCAGATGCTGCAAAGACCAACTCATTTCCCCCTTCACCAGCTGCCACCAAGGCCCACGTCGCTCACTGTAGGGCACAGGCTGCCCCGTGAGCCCAGCATGGGCAGGAAGCCTACGCAGAAAAGGAAAAATTGTGCAAGAAGAGGATTAGCTCTTTGCCGTCTTCCTAGAAACAAACTGGATTTGCATCTGGATCTATGCTGGGAACAACCACAGGTAAATAGTGAAGTAGCATTTATTCCACTTGCCACCAATTGCAGTTGCAGTGCAAAATGGTGGGTTCAGTCTATTTTAATAATTCTCTGTTGTTTTTTGTTATTGTTGCTGCTGTTTTCTTTCATTTCGTTGGTTTCAGGAACCATAAGAACAACAAAACCTTGAATGAACATATTTGAGCTATTTTAAAGTTCCAATAGACAATTTAGAGAGGCATACTTCCCCATGGAAAAAAAAAAATATACTCACTTTGAAATGTTCGAACACCAGTACAGATATATTTCTGCTAGCGACGGGTCCAACCTGACAGATGTTTGTGTATGAATAAACTCTCATGATTCCTGATAAGACTATTTATGATTTTCACATTATATGTGTTCTTAAGCTATTTGCTTGCCTAAGAATCTGGTAATTTCTTCTTTACTTGTGGAATTATTTAGAAAACAGTGGTGTCGCTCACCAAGACAGAAGTTCAGGTAAGACCAAAGCACTACTGTGTGACCTAACGTTGTAATAAAATAGAATGGCAGCTTATTTTTAATCTGTTTTGTAAATAAATTTTTGACCTAATTGTCTAAAGTCCAATGTGAAATAATTGTTTGTACTTTAACTAGTCCGCTAACACAAATGATAAATTTGATTTGACAACTGGATATTCTCATGGCATGTTGTTGACTCATGTGCCCTCTAATCTGAGTCACAGGCCAACATTTTGTCATGGTTGTTTAGAGAGAAAAAATAAATAGTTGCACACAGCAAATGTTCAGGTCTTAACTATACATGCATTATTTAGAGTTAAGTTTCATCAGCTTCGTATTTTCTAAATTTCCATCGGAATAAAATATGTTCAGTGTGAAAAAGAGACATTTTTCTTCAGCGCAGAAGAGGGAGTCTTACAAAGTACTTTTCCAGAAGGCAATAAAGCTTAACATAGTTAAAGCCCACTGGACAGCCAATGGTGTCTTTCAGTGTGGCTCAGTAAGTTATATGGTCTGCATTATGAATACTAAAATGTTTGCCCTAATAGGTCCCAAAGCAGTAAGAAAAATTCCCGTTTTTTCCACACAGCTTCATAACACTCGCTAGCAAAGTATGATGCTTCAGTGACGGTTCATTGTAAACTACGGTTACAAAGATCGGTGCATCCTGAAATTAGCGCCAACTAATGAAGACCTGTTTTTCTGTGCTCTGTCACGCAAAGTGAGATGCTTGAGCTTCAGGAGGATAAAGCCCTGCACGTGCTGTGTGCCAAGGTTGCGTGTCAAGGTCAGGAAGCCTCATGCTGAGGGCAGAAAAGCCCTTGCAGAGCCACCAGTGCACGCAGCGGTGGGCACGCAGCTTTCCCACGTGAGCAGCGTGAAGTGTTGAGACGCACCGTTCAGCTCTTCTGCTGAGAGCTACCTGTGGGTCTGGCTTGGCCCTTGGCCGTTTAACAGGACACCAGCAAAGATGCTCTTTTGGGACAAAGCACATCTCATGGCCGATTTAACAAGACTTAAAGAAGTTTATACAGCCAGATGTTAGAAACAAACCATAATGAGCATCCCAAGTAAGAAATGCAATCATCTCCCTCACACCTCCACATCCTTTAGGGTTTTTTTTGATGCACATACTTACAACTACTTCTGATAAAAACAGAAACTGATAGCAAATTACAAATGCTTCCAGACAGAAAAATGCTTCTAAACAGGATCTATTTCTTTTCTTCTTTTATTTTTTTGAATGGAGGCTACACAGAAACTATATAGAAGCTCCACCAAGGCACTCCAAAAAAAAATTTTTTTTATTGTGTATATATTATTGCAGCTCATATTCAACAAAAAAATAGAAAAAAATAAAGAAGAATTCCTTTCAGACATCAACAAATGGGGTTGCTTTTGGGGTTCACCTAGTTCAATGAACTCCCGGCTGTAGCTAATCTAGATGCTTCAAAGAAAATCACAATAAGGACAGCATAGATATTACGAGATTACCTGACTCTATTTCTGCCTAATTGGCATAGTTGCATACTAATCGGTAATTGCATACTTCACACTCTGAAGTATGATACATTGCAATTCCTTTTGAAAATAAATTTTAAAAAAAAGTAGGATAATTCTGCATTTTTAACCAAAAAGAAGCCTGTTAATTTAAAAAACACATAGCTTAAAATTTACATTATTAAATTATTGATGAATCTAAATGTTCTGCCTTCATCTTCAGTCTTACCCTTGATCCTTCGTGAGTCCCTTTACTGATGTTTGGTTCATTCCACCCATAAATGAAATCATCTAATGTAACACTCGTGTGACAATAGCATGCACATTTTTATTATGATAAATATTAGCATTAAAAATTCAACAGTAATTTCTGCTTATGAAAGTACACTCATTCACATGGCAAACTGGCTAATGAAAAAAAGGAGAACAGTGACAACATTTAAAACTGATGTGCTACTTCATTAGTCCATTCATTCAGACTAAATAATGGTCAAAAAACAGCAAGAGGTAATAAGTAAGGAAGTATTTCCAGTGTCTGGCCAAATTCTATTTTTGGTTAGGTGATTCCTACTCACTCCCTGTTCTACAGTGTAGTGTCAATCACTGCTCATCGGCTGCTTGTTCTCAGGTGGTACATGAACTCATCGTTTCATGTGATGGATTATTCAAAATGAAAAATTCTACATCATTTTAAGGTCTTACTATCAAGCATAGTCTAAACTGAACCCAGTAAAATTATGCTATTTTTTGGTCAAGGTGCCTTGGAAGTGCCCGGATTTATTTTTGGGTTCTTTTAAGATATAGCATTA
Source organism: Fratercula arctica (assembly GCA_947846985.1). Taxonomy (NCBI): domain Eukaryota; kingdom Metazoa; phylum Chordata; class Aves; order Charadriiformes; family Alcidae; genus Fratercula; species Fratercula arctica. The sequence continues at coordinate 202,314,762 of CANTUZ010000001.1, forward strand.
GCACTGTCCTATAGGATATAGTGTCCTCTTTCATTTACTTTGAGGGTAGACTATATCCCTGAGAGATGTACCAGATCTCACACAGGCAGTATGCTAAGTGATGAAAAGAAAATAAAGAAGGAACAGATGCTAAGCTGTCTTTTGTGCCTTGAAAAAGTAATTTGCACATATGTATATTCTATTTCCATTTATTTTAATAACCTTCAGACTTTCAGCTGAGATTGAAATGCTTCCCCAAGCTGACAGAAGGTATGTCCTCTGTGATTCAGTAGGTCCGGTCATATAGGAATAAGGCTGGAAAAATACAGTGCAATTCGGTACTAAAGGAATGAAGGAACACACAGATTTTTCCCTTTTCACACTTAGCAATAATAGTACTATGTGAGGCTGAAGGTATGGACAATGCTGGGAAGAGTTGGATGCCACCAAAAAAAAGGGGATTTGCAACAGATATGCTGCATGTGAAATTACACAAGGTAAGGAACAGGAAACTCCAACCTCGAACCCCAACCTGTACTCTGCAACGTACAGGAACCTCATCCGGCCATGGAGGCACTTGGTCCAACCTTTGCAGTGATGTGCATGAGCCCTGTCTTTCGGAAGCCATTCAAGAATTAATACTCTCCTTCAAAACATGGCTGAAGGAAATGGTGAGTGTTGTTCCAGTGGTACTGCTCTGCCCTTCAGCTTTTAAGAAATGGGCTCAGAAATGTGTTAGGAGACCTGCGTTCAAATCCCTCTTCTGCAGAAGGTGATGCAAACACATCCAGGTTCAACCCAACTAACATGGTATGCCAAGCACAAGCCTGTAGGGCATTCTAGGAGGGGCTGCAGGCAACTTTCAGTTGTTCCTGCTTTCCATTTTTCATAAATATTTGCTGGGTAAAAGACAGATTCAGCACAAGGTTTAGTTTTAAGGCATTTATCCGTGATGGTAGTTCTGGCTTCCAGTCCTTGCTGTACCTTCCTGAAACCAGAACTCATGTGTTCCTCAGTGGTACGGCTAATTAACTACGACAACCACATTCTTCTTCTTTTTTATGTTAACATTCATTAATGTTCGTTCTTTTTAGCTAGTGGATCTTAATTGTTTAGGCCAAGTGGAGCAGCCCTTATGAAAGGAATTTTGAATAAATCCCTCATCACAGAATTGCTGATGGCCTAATTATTCTCCTACACAGAAAACGGAGACATTTACTTATGAGGTAGTTACATACACTTCCCTTACACTAAATGGGGAGAAATGAGTATTTTTAGACATGATTCATGGCATCCTAAAGTAGCTGTTTAGTATATGCCACACAAACCGCACTCCACAAATGCCTGTAGATACCTAAAATTAGGTGAACCTAATCACACTGAAATTACTGTAAACTGCCTCTACAGTCAACAAAAGAAATAGGCAACTCCAGCAGTCAAATCAGCAAGATCTGAATTTCCATCTGGAATTGCCCCTCTCTGTTTCCACTGACATAGTGGGGAGCTAACGCACTTCAGAAACAACTGTTGGTAGGTGCGATCAAACGAGTTATAAACCTCCAAGGGCAGGAAGCCTCAAAAGTCAGTTTTCTATGCAGGCCTGTCAAGTAGATGATAGATGCACCTTAACTGTTTACCTCATTTGCCAATGTAGTCCCCAGCATGTGAGCAAGGTTAAAATGGCAACTTCAAAATGAAAAAAAGTTGAGAGTTTCTTTTTTTTCTCTTCTAGAGAACAATGCACTAATATCACTTCCTACTATAATACAAAACACGAGGCACGTTACAATGCAAGTTAAAAATAAAATACCTACTAATTCCACTGCTGAAGAACTTAACATCAAGAGTAATAAAGTCTTCAAAATACCCTTTGCTACATTTCAAGCGCATTGTATTGGGGCAATAAATAAAAAAAAAAAATCAGCTCATTTCTAATAGAATCCTTTGGAATTGTCAGGCTCCAGGACAGCAAGATGAATTCCTTGGAGACTGAAGCAGGAAGACTGAAACTAAAATTATCCAACTGAACAGATTTATTTTCATGAACAGGGGATGCAAAACCGTAGATACTGAAAAGTGCTCACAGATTGATAGTTTTGGTTTGGACACAGCAGTGAGCCACGGATTGATCTGAGCTTATGAAAAACAGAAGGAAATTCAAGGCTGTTTCTACACAAATTTCTAGTTGGCTCTGTATCTTGTTCCTAACAGTAACAGATGCTTCAGAAAAAGGTGCAAGAATCCCATATCATACATATGCGCAGTAATCTACTCTCTACATTTGATCAATATCTGTTCCTAACCATAGTGATTAGTATAAGCTTTGATGCGTACATCTTCACAGCCATTTAAAAATGTTGAAGTTCATTATGACTAAAGATTCCGAAGATCGCTATATAATTTTTCCCATTATTAGGTCTTCAATTCCAACATACATTTATTATTAACTCCCTTTCTAAAAAATTCAATCTCAGCCTTTTCCACACTTCTTTTATATGATAATTTCTTCCTAAAAGTCCTTGATCATCTACATTGCTTTTCTGTGAAACCCCTCTTGTTTAGTTACACTCTTTTTGCGAGGAGGTGATCAGTACTGAGTCAATTTCCTTCAGAGTATTAACCATTCTCTTCCTTATTTGACCAAATTTTGTTTGGTTTGCTATCGATTGCAGGAGGTACAAAGGTCTTCACCTGCCTATGAACAATGCCATTTTGGGGTGGACTGGGGTATCCGATTTAAAACTATGTAAAGTGTATTAAAAGCATAAGTATTTCAGAAGTGGACCTAGTAAAAGATATTGTAACTCATTCTTTGCTTAAAAAATATGAAAGAAAAAAAGAAGATGGTATTCTTTTTAGTTTCTATTTTTCTATTGCTTTTCTAAGTATACCTTTTTTACATCTTTATTATTACCAACTCTCTGCCTTTGCAAAGAGGCACAATAATGATCAAATTACATATTCCAAACTACATATTCCAAATGATACTGTGGTTGTGGCAACGTAACTATCAATTTGTTTAACAATTTGTTTTACTTTTAAAGAAACATTTTTTTTTTTTTTTATAACAAAGTATTTCTGAGGGGTAAAGAAAGTGGACTGTTTTGCTGTCATTTACTTAAATATTTTTTCTATTAAAAATTAATTATCTTACCCCCATTACTATAGAAAAATAAGTGAAATTTTTTCTTGCTGCATTTCTTAATTAGCAAGGACATTAAATATTGCTTATCATAGTTACAGTGTTCTGTCTTGCTCAAAAGTTTTTTTCATCCGTCATATTCAGTATAAAATGCCTGAGCACAGCTATAAAAAGTTTTAATAATACATTTTGGCAGATTTGAATGCTTTATTATTTGAACTGCTGTGACCACAGACATAAAGACATATTCACAGTGTGGCTTTTTAACAGAGGACTTTGGCTGTGCCTGTAGCTCAGTTCTGCTCTGTTATTTTGGTATTTTGCATTGTCCACATATGTATAAACTGGGGTTTATGTATGTACTCAGGAACGACTGTGAAAAAGAAAAGCTGACATATCTGATATTAAAGAATACTGCAAAATCTATAAAAAAGTCGCTGTACAACCGGCTACCTGGATAAGATACGATGAAATATTCGTCCGTGAGAGTAACCGGCTTTAGCCCGAGGTTTGCTGGACTGGATCTGCTTTGTCAGGATAATTGTATTTTGCCCTTTCTCAGTGCTTTGGCAATTTGGTCACTAACAACCTGTACACCCTCTTGAGCTGGTGCTGGTAACAAGGCTTATCAGGTAACATCTGTAAACGAAGGGGATCTATAAACCCGCGGATGTCCTTGCTGACCTTCGTTAAAGCCAGCCACCTATTCAAGCTGCAAAGCTTTCCAGTTGTGCAGCCACTAACCAGCCCTTGCTGCTTTTGCCCAAAGGCACTTGCTGCACCATCCAAGGAGCGTTACAATGAAAAGCGGCAGAATTATACGTCTATTTTCAAATTCAAAGAGGTCAAGATTCAAACGGCAAAACTGTTGTGTTTATTGCTCAGACCCAACAATTCCCCGTACACCACTGTGTATCCACACCTGAACCAGAGGCTGCAGGGCCTAACCCTGCCTACCACCCTGAACTCTGGGTGGGAGGCCGTCCCGATAAAGTATTGTATTTTAAATTAGATGCAAAGCCTTTCAATAGAAAGAATATCAAGTCTTTTAAGGTTTTATATATATATATAATTCATGACATAGAGCAATACCTCAGCTAACAGTTTGCCTTCCTATTTACATCTCTACACTGGGATTAAGATTTAAAGGATTTTTCTCTTGAAATAGTCTTAAATCTTTCTTTTTCATTATCCTGCAGCACCTCTGGTTAAACAAATCTTTCTTTGTGTATAATCTCTCTCCCAGGCTCACTTTTTACAGTCGTCTGCGCTGTACAACTTTCCATGGGTAACAACACAGGCCTTTGAAAGAGCAGAAGTTTTGTCTTTTTGACTGCATTGTTTATGTTTTTCACAAGTAACTGCCTAATTTTGCTGTGGAACAAGAAAAAAACTCTCTTTAAGACAGAGAATGAAAAAAGATGCATAACAGTTGTAAGGGCCACAAATGTCACAGTGAGCAACTTAACCAAGAAGAAAATTAAATGCAATTTTGAAAAAAAGGAGCTGTGAGTGGCAACGTTCCACTCATGGATTTTTATTTCTTCAACACAAACACAAAATATTAAAATTATATTTAATAATATAAAACAAATTAAAAGAGAAATTCCTTTATCTGTTTGAAGGGGAGTTTCTTGCTTTTGTCCTGGTTGGCCTTTTGGTAAGTGACTGGTGACTTACAACCAAATTATAATACAGCAAAATCTTTGCTATTTTTCCCTCCACTAAAATATAGTTGGATTTTCCAAATTTCATTAAGGTATTCTTAGATCCTTCCTGCTGCTGGAATATCTCCTATATTAAAGATCCCAACCTACTTACCAAACATCCATCAGTTTTCACACCTTCAAAGCCCTTTGCACAGAAGAGTCAGGTTAGACTCCAAGAAGCGCTAACAATGTGTAGCAGGTACGTTTTGAAGGACAAACAATATTACACTGGGGAACGATTTTGAAAGATCTATTATTTGAAGGGTTTTCTTTCACAGTGTATGTTCGGTGTATTACACAAAACACTGGCGGCACTTGTCTAGGTGTGAAGGCAGAAGGCACCACCTCCTGCAAGTACGCTGCCAAGGCCTGTTAGCGGCACCCCGGGAGCACTCGAAGTGACACTGGGCTAACCGCATCCTCAGATGACATCGCCAGCAAGGAACATATTTCTGAGGCTCAGCAAGGCTGGTTGTGAAATCCTGGCACGCCGAACTCAACGGGGATTTTAACACCAGCTGAATGGATCTGAGTTTTTTACTTCATGGGTTTTGGTCACTCTTATTTATATTTAAAGAAAAATATTATTTATTATATAATATATGAATGTAATATATGAATATATGGTTTTAGTATTATACATATTGAAAAATTATAAGTAAAACACAGTATGCCTAAGAAAGAGCTTTTCTTTTTATCCATTGAAACAGTACCTTAGGGGCGGATGAAGAGCGGGTCGAGAGCTTATGGGTGAGGATTAAGGGACAGGAAAATATGAGGGACACTGTTGTGGGTGTTTATTACAGGCCACCTGATCAGGATGGGGAAACTGATGAGGCTTTTTACAGACAACTGAAGGTAGCCTCGCAATCGCAGGCCCTGGTTCTCATGGGGGACTTCAATCACCCTGATATCTGCTGGGAAGACCACACAGCCAGGCATGGGCAGTCCAGGAGGCTCCTCCAGTGCATTGATGACAACTTTTTGACACAGGTGGTACAGGAGCCAACAAGGAGAGGAGCACTTCTAGACCTGGTACTGACAAACACAGAGGGACTGGTGGAGGACATTAAGGTTGGGGGCACCCTAGGTTGTAGTGATCATGAAATGATTGAGTTCAGGATCGTGGGCACTATCCACAAAACAACAAGAAGTAAAATTACAACCTTGGATTTCAGGAGGGCTAACTTTGGCCTCTTCAAGAAACTGCTTGGAGAGATCCCGTGGGCTAGGGCTATGGAAGGCAAAGGGGCTCAAGAAAGCTGGTTGATATTCAAAGACCACTTCCTCCGAGCTCAGGATCGGTGCATCCCGAAGAGAAAGAAATCGGCCAAGGGACGCAGGAGACCTGCATGGTTAAGCAGGGAGCTTCAGAAAAAGCTCAAGTGGAAGAAGGAAGTTTATAATAAGTGGAAGAAGGGACTGACCCCTTGGGAGGATTACAAGAATGCCACCAGAGCGTGCAGGGATGAAACAAGGAAAGCCAAGGCCGTCTTGGAATTAGACCTGGCTAGGGATGTTAAGCACAACAAAAAGAGCTTCTACAAGTATATTGGAAGCAAAAGGAAGACCAAAGAAGTTGTGGGCCCACTGTTGAATGAGACAGGAGTCATGGTGACGGAGGATGCGGAGAAGGCAGAGTTACTGAATGCCTTCTTTGCTTCGGTCTTTACTGCTCGGCCCAGCCCTCAGAAGTCCCAGGCATTGAATAAAGTAACAGGGAAAGAAGAAGACTTCCCTTGGGTTGAGGAGGAGCGAGTGAGGGATCAATTAGATCATTTAGATATTCACAAGTCCATGGGCCCTGATGGGATGCACCCGAGAGTGCTGAGGGAGCTGGCAGAAGTCATTGCTGAGCCGCTCTCCATCATCTTTGAAAGGTCCTGGAGAACAGGCGAGGTGCCTGAGGACTGGAGGAAAGCTAATGTCACTCCAGTCTTCAAAAAAGGCAAGAAGGAGGAGCCGGGGAACTACAGGCCGGTCAGCCTCACCTCCATCCCTGGAAAGATGATGGAACAGCTTGTTCTGGGCGTCATCTCAAGGCACGTGGAGGAAAAGAAAGCTATCAGAAGTACTCAGCATGGATTCACCAAGGGGAAATCATGTCTGACTAATCTGATAGCCTTCTACGATGGCATGACTGGATGGATAGATGAGGGGAGGGCGGTAGATGTGGTCTATCTTGACTTAAGCAAAGCGTTTGACACGGTCTCCCACAGCATCCTCATAGGGAAGCTTAGGAAGTGTGGGTTAGATGAATGGACAGTAAGGTGGATAGAAAACTGGCTGAAAGATAGAGCTCAGAGGGTTGTGATTAGGGGCACAGAATCTAGTTGGAGATCAGTGACGAGTGGTGTTCCCCAGGGGTCAGTACTGGGTCCAGTCCTCTTCAATATATTCATCAATGACCTGGATGAGGGGATAGAGTGCACCCTCAGCAAGTTTGCTGATGACACAAAGCTGGGGGGGGCGGCTGACACACTGGAGGGCTGTGCTGCCATACAGAGAGACCTGGACAGGTTGGAGATCTGGGCAGAGAGGAACCTTATGAAATTCAACAAGGGCAAGTGTAGGGTGCTGCACCTGGGGAGGAGCAACCCCATGCACCAGTACAGGTTGGGGGCTGACCTGCTGGAGAGCAGCTCTGTGGAAAGAGACCTGGGAGTCCTGGTGGACAACAGGATGACCATGAGCCAGCAATGTGCCCTTGTGGCCAAGAAGGCCAATGGCATCCTGGGGTGCATCAAAAAGAGTGTGGCCAGCAGGTCAAGGGAGGTCATCCTCCCCCTCTACTCTGCATTGGTGAGGCCACACCTGGAGTACTGTGTCCAGTTCTGGGCTCCCCGGTTCCACAAGGACAGGGAACTGCTGGAAAGGGTGCAGCAGAGGGCTACCAAGATGATTAGGGGACTGGAACACCTCTCTTATGAGGAAAGGCTGAGGGATTTGGGTCTCTTCAGTCTGGAAAAAAGACGGCTGAGGGGGGATCTTATCAACACTTATAAATACTTAAAGGGTGGGTGTCAGGAGGATGGGACCAGGCTCTTTTCAGTAGTGCACGGGGACAGGACAAGAGGCAATGGGCACAAACTTGAGCACAAGAAGTTCCACCTAAACATGAGGAGGAACTTCTTTACCCTGAGGGTGGCAGAGCACTGGAACAGGCTGCCCAGAGAGGTGGTGGAGTCTCCATCTCTGGAGACATTCAAAACCCGCCTGGACGTGTTCCTGTGTAACCTGCTCTAGGTGACCCTGCTCTGGCAGGGGGGTTGGACTAGATGATCTCCAGAGGTCCCTTCCAACCCTATGGTTCTATGATTCTATGATTCTATGATTCTATGATTCTATGATTCTATGATTCTACCTTCAGTCATCTACAGTGAAAGCTACAGCCTACCTAATAAAAATTACTTCCACATTTATAAAACGGGTATATAGTTTCTAAACAGGAAGCTATCTACTAATTGTTGCAATACTGCTGCAGATGATCATTTAGATAAAAGAAATGCCAAATAGTGAAAGACACTCGTCAAAGAATAGGAAACCTGATATCTGCTTTTTCGTAAACCTTCTATAAAGCATGCTATGGAAGCAGGAAAGCAATTTTGTTATAAATCTAGTAACTGAGGTCCCTGCATATATTTCCTACTGGATGTCACCTCCTAAACTATTGAGAATTGAAGGATATGTCATATGCAATTTGAAAGTAATTTCTTACAAATATGTAATAAAGTCTAGAATTTGACCTAAAACCTCAATGCAATGCTCATTTAGGTATTCACAGAATACCTGTTTCCCAGACCGATATCTTGGCCGATACTCACCTAAGGAAATAAATGCAAATGAAAATATATATAAAAAAAATCATTCTAAGTCCAGAAAGGGCATAAAATTTAAATGATATAGAAATAGAGCTAATGCATTATAGATGAATGCAGATAAACACAAACCAAGCAATATCTTATTCAGACTTCAGTATTCTATTGACTAAGGAAAGGCATCCTGCTGTGGTTCAAAGGTGAAGGCATGACTTGCTTATCACGTTTTTTCCTACTGGAATATTTTAGCAATCTCTATACCTGAAGACCACAGAAGCACTGAAGATGTTCGGATATGGGGCACTGCCAAACAGCAGCTACAACTGATCTACTCAAACAGCTTGCTGTGCAAGATATACTGATGGGTAAATAAATATGAAACTTAAGAAACATCCTGTCTCCCATACTAGATAGCAGTAATTTTTGCAGTACTGCAGGAATGCTTATTCATTTTTGGAATTTTACTGGATGAGCTGAACATCAAGTGCACTTAACAGTCAGACATCGCTGCTTTCTGAAATAATAATAATAATTCAGAGATGTTCAGGTTTTGCTTGTGACTATTGTCTTAGAAGAGCTCAAAGTTCACTTGTGTATAAACCAGAATCCCCTTGTCGCTTTTTATAGATTTTACTGACAAGAGGAAAGTTCAAATGGCTGAGAGCAAGGCAAGAAACAGATTCTATAAGACAGCTTTAAATGTTAGCCAAGTATAAGAGATTGCTTATGTACTTTAAGAACTGATTGCTGCCCCTTCCATGAAAACAGTTTTTCCCTAAACCACAGCATAACCAGAGAAATAAGCATTTTAGCCGTATAGTTATTCTTCTAAGGTGACTAAAACCTTATTTATATATATGTGCAGGTTTTTAAATCAGTTGTGCTGGATGATCAAAAAGAAAACATAACCTGTTAGATGAGTTTCACATTTTACGTAGCTGTTTGACAAGTTGCAAAGTAATAGACTTTCTTTCATTATGCTGTACTCGGCACATCAAATATTGGAATATTGCCCTGCTGTTTTGTACCATGAACTGAGATGTGTTACAGCAATGACAAACAGGGTCTTAATCACTCTTTTGGTTAGAATACTTGTGCGTTTCGGTAAATGAACTTTCACATTTTCCCATTTATTATCACTTCTAAGTTCTATGTAATTGCCACGGTATTTATCAGTGCCAAGCAATTTCATTTGTTTTAGAGGTGGCTTCTCTCAAAGTGTTTTTCCTGTGCAAGCGCGAGGCGGACCTGGGTAGCATCGTCCCTCCCGCCACGCCAGGCTGCGCTCCTGTCTCTGCTAGCAAGCTTTCAATCTTGACGACAATAAAAGTTATGCAAGAGTCAGACATTTTTATTTCTGTGGCAACTAATACATCAGACGCGCCGAACACCAGCTACGAGAACATGAATAAAATTGCTCCACAGAGAGACTGGTCCAGAGCAGTTAACAGCAAAGAATCCTACCCTGGGTTTTCTACATAGAAAATACTAAGGATTCCTCCCTGCACTGCAGGATCCTTAGGGGAAAAGACAGTTAAATTAATATAGTTCCAATCCTAAAGCGTTTGAGACCTCGTCAGTGGTTTTAAAGAGAGAAATAATGTGCAAAGCTCTGGAAAAGATCAAGTCGGGGAGGGGAGTAGCTCTTTTTGCACTACATGTGACTTTCCCATGGGAAGTGATTCCCACCCCACTTTGGCACTGGCTACAGCCGTAGCCCTGCAGTACATCCTGGCTTGGGCTCCCCAGCATGAGACAGATATTCACTTACTGGAGCAAGTCCAGCGAGGGACACCAAGGCCATCTGAGAGCTGGAGCATGTGACGGGTGCATCGAGAACTGTGACAAAGCACGGCACATTTGACATTTTTCTTCTCCCCGCCCGGCAGTATATAACAGATGCTGTTCACTATTAGCTGCTTGGAAGAACGCGCATTTCCCTGAAACACAGGTGATTTTTATGCTATTTTTAATACCATTTGCTTTTAAAATACAACTAATAACGTATCTTTCCTTTGCCATACCGCCTTCTCTTTGTGGATTATCCAGCAGAAGTTTTGTTTTCCAGCACACTGTCAGATATCAAATTATTCATTATTATCCACAATTTTCAGAGAGGAGAGTTAAAGTTTAAGTGATTCGCTCAGGGGCAGTGAAGAAGCTGTTAGAGAGTGAGGGGCAGAACACAGATCTTGTTATTTTAACCCATAGCAAATCTTGTTATAAAAAATAGTCCTGCTACACTGAACCAAGACCTCATGTTAACAGGCCACTGATTTTTTTAAGAAATAATAATGTACTGTTTCGCTTATAGCAAGAACCAACCAATTCATAACAAAGAACAGAGAGAGACTATTAAACCTACACAGCAAAAAGAACATAACCACAGAGAAAAATGAGTTTTTTCTAATGACTTTCCATGAAGATTATGTAGGGCGTCAGAGCTGATCTCCCTTGGTGGCAGAGGGTAACACAGGAAAGGTTTTGAAAGAAATGGGTCTGGTCTGTTTGATCTGCTTGGAGCAATTACTCCAAAGTTCCAGAGCACACCTAAATAGATTATCCATTACTTGGAATATAAAGATTAATTGAAACAAAGAGTTTAACGTCTGTTTACATCTGGCTTCAAACTCAAGAGTCATGGGTAGAGAGATGGTGAATAACAGTCTAATAATCACAGAAAAATCAAACTTCACCTAGTGCTTGAAGGAGATGCACCCCACAACCTTTCTGCATAGATGTAAAAATAAGACAAAACAAAATAAATCTCTCTTTCAAAAATAAATTTGAGCATTCCAGTCCAAAGGATTAAGGCACTGGACCATTACTTGTAGCAAGCCATGAAAAATTGATTCTCAGCAAGTAGCTACCTAAACCATAATCCATCTCTTCCAAAAGGGAATGTTCTCGTGCTTTTCTGCTGCTGATGTCGCATCAGGGCAATGACTATATATATCATATTGTTCTTTTTGTACAATACTGTATACATCAGCATGAGACACAGAGAAAAAAGGGGGTTCTACTCTTCTACAATAAGAAAAACTGTTAGTGCTGGAAATTATTAAAACTTGATTTTGGTGATCCTCCTGACTCATCTGAATAAAGATAGCAGGAAGAACAGAAAGAGACAGAAAAAACCTAATGTAGTTTCTTCAGAGTAATGTTGTTCCTCTTATTTGAAACAATTTTCAGATTCTTTTCCTTTCAGTGATAACCAGTAAGAGCAGTAAGTGGTGAAGATACTCACTTTGCCCAAGGGATCCATTAAGAAATGCTATAACAATATACCAAGTGACTGAAGATACTCACTATATTGTAATTCTCCATTTTCAAGATACCTTTCTTTTTTTTTTATTCCCAGAGTTATTGACTGCTGCTTTCACACTGTTATGTTACAGAAGGACGAAACTTAAAGCAAACACATTTGAAAACCAGAACAGTAGATGTAATATTCTCTGATCTTTTTTAATTCCATCCTGACTTTTTATCTTCTTATAAGCCTCAATAAATACATAAAAGACAGGGGACTTCCATGGAAGATAAGAGGGTTTAAGATACTGGGAAGAGGACTAGAAACTTCAAGATTCAAGTATCAAAGACTGCACAAACCACTTCAGTCTCTATCGGATTGAGGATGTAGCCAAATGATCGAACAAGGTCAAGTCACAGTGGTGAACAAAGTCACCTCAGAGCAGCCAAGGAAGTATCACCAGTCGCAAGGACTCTCCTGCCTTTCCAGTGAAGGATGATGAAGGAAATTAATATAGTCCCATGACCGAACAGGCTAAAAATATGTGCATTGTTCTGCAGCTGCTCAGCATTAATTTGTTATACAACTGTAACTCATTTGCTTTCAAACATCAATCCTCATCTTTCAGTTGCCACCACCAACCTTTTTCTGTCTTATGCATTCAGACTGCAAGGTCTTCTGGGAAGAACTGCCTCCTACCAGGCACTTCTGCAATGCATGGGAAAATGTGTCTGGTTACTTTGTGGAATTCTAGCTGCTGGTGAAATAAAAAATAAATTAAAGAAAAAAAAAGTAGAATATTGATTCATATTCACTAATATTTTCCCTACCTGCATTTTTCAGACATAATTTGTTGTGTTTTCATTGGGTGGTAAAAAAACCTTTACCTCAAAGACAGCTTTTCTCTTTGCAAATACTACTCTTGGATTCGTATTTTCTGGTTAGTCCATAAAAGCAAATATCTATTTTGCACAGGACTCATCCTTATCCATCATTTGTATAGGTGCAAGTGACAGCATTCAGACACAAAAAGTAACTCTAAAGCATTTGGATCCATAGCTCTGGTGAGTTTTGCATTCATGGCACATCTCTACTATAATTCATTGCTTAGTAAAACACTTTGAGCTATAGTATATGAAAAGCACTAAATAATCTGTAACAGAATACAAACTGAACAATCTTATATTTAAAGATTAATGTTTCTTCCAGCTGAATAACTATCTTATGGAACTATCTGTGTTCCTCTGCAGTTGCTGATTGTGTGAATTAAAAATTGGGAGAAAAGGTTAATACAGCAACATTTCGCTTTGTAACTATTTACCTGCACTCTACACATGCTCAATGGGGAAATAATGCATGAATTTTAAAAGCCCTTAATTCCACTGATCCTCTGCTAGAACTAGTCTTAATTGGAATGCCGTTTTTTCTCCAACTGCTTAACCTTTCGTTAGCTTGTTTATTGCAATATTTTTATACTAGATTTCTCCTACCTTATTATCTCAAGAGAGGCCTTGTAGGTTTGCCTACACAGTGATAGAAACTGCAAGGTTAAAAGCAAGTCTGGGACAGGATCGCCTGCGAGGGACAGAGGTGAGGAGCACATTCACTTCTGTCATGCCCATGAGAAGCTCAGAAAATTCATAACTACGTGAATGACAATTGCTGAAAGAAATGCTGACGCAAACCTCCCATTGAAATTGCACAAAATACCAGATGTAGGCAGGAAATCATTCTACCACTTTTGCCACCAAAGCATCAAGAGAAGTGGCACCACCTCCTTTCATAGAATCATAGAATCATAGAATCATAGAACCATAGGGTTGGAAGGGACCTCTGGAGATCATCTAGTCCAACCCCCCTGCCAGAGCAGGTTCACCCAGAGCAGGTTACACAGGAACACGTCCAGGCGGGTTTTGAATGTCTCCAGAGATGGAGACTCCACCACCTCTCTGGGCAGCCTGTTCCAGTGCTCTGCCACCCTCAGGGTAAAGAAGTTCCTCCTCATGTTTAGGTGGAACTTCTTGTGCTCAAGTTTGTGCCCATTGCCTCTTGTCCTGTCCCCGGGCACTACTGAAAAGAGCCTGGTCCCATCCTCCTGACACCCACCCTTTAAGTATTTATAAGTGTTGATAAGATCCCCCCTCAGCCGTCTTTTTTCCAGACTGAAGAGACCCAAATCCCTCAGCCTTTCCTCATAAGAGAGGTGTTCCAGTCCCCTAATCATCTTGGTAGCCCTCTGCTGCACCCTTTCCAGCAGTTCCCTGTCCTTCTGGAACCGGGGAGCCCAGAACTGGACACAGTACTCCAGGTGTGGCCTCACCAAGGCAGAGTAGAGGGGGAGGATGACCTCCCTTGGCCTGCTGGCCACACTCTTTTTGATGCACCCCAGGATGCCATTGGCCTTCTTGGCCACAAGGGCACATTGCTGGCTCATGGTCATCCTGTTGTCTACCAGGACTCCCAGATCTCTTTCCACAGAGCTGCTCTCCAGCAGGTCAGCCCCCAACCTGTACTGGTGCATGGGGTTGTTCCTCCCCAGGTGCAGCACCCTACACTTGCCCTTGTTGAATTTCATAAGGTTTCTCTCTGCCCAGATCTCCAACCTGTCCAGGTCTCTCTGTATGGCAGCACAGCCCTCCGGTGTGTCAGCCGCCCCCCCCAGCTTTGTGTCATCAGCCAACTTGCTGAGGGTGCACTCTATCCCCTCATCCAGGTCATTGATGAATATATTGAAGAGGACTGGACCCAGTACTGACCCCTGGGGAACACCACTCGTCACTGGTCTCCAACTAGATTCTGTGCCCCTAATCACAACCCTCTGAGCTCTATCTTTCAGCCAGTTTTCTATCCACCTTACTGTCCATTCATCTAACCCACACTTCCTAAGCTTCCCTATGAGGATGCTGTGGGAGACCGTGTCAAACGCTTTGCTTAAGTCAAGGTAGACCACATCTACCGCCCTCCCCTCATCTATCCATCCAGTCATGCCATCGTAGAAGGCTATCAGATTAGTCAGACATGATTTCCCCTTGGTGAATCCATGCTGAGTACTTCTGATAGCTTTCTTTTCCTCCACGTGCCTTGAGATGACGCCCAGAACGAGCTGTTCCATCATCTTTCCAGGGATGGAGGTGAGGCTGACCGGCCTGTAGTTCCCTGGCTCCTCCTTCTTGCCTTTTTTGAAGACTGGGGTGACACTGGCTTTCCTCCAGTCCTCAGGCACCTCACCTGTTCTCCAGGACCTTTCAAAGATGATGGAGAGCGGCCCAGCAATGACTTCTGCCAGCTCCCTCAGCACTCTCGGGTGCATCCCATCGGGGCCCATGGACTTGTGAATATCTAAATGATCTAATTGATCCCTCACTCGCTCCTCCTCAACCCAAGGGAAGTCTTCTTCTTTCCCTGTTACTTTATTCAATGCCTGGGACTTCTGAGGGCTGGGCCGAGCAGAAAAGACCGAAGCAAAGAAGGCATTCAGTAACTCTGCCTTCTCCGCATCCTCCGTCACCATGACTCCTGTCTCATTCAACAGTGCTAGTTTACTCTTCAATCCCAAAGAAACATTAAATCCAAACTAACAACAACCTTGTAAATTGTTAACACCCCACAACCTGCAGCCCTTGTGCATTGATATACAAGAAGGGTTGATGGCAGCGATGGTTAGCAACTTCCGGGTTTCGAAATGGGGAAGTCAAAAATGTTCTCCATCCAGCACAAACAGGGAATAAGTGCTAACCGTCAACACTTTCTGGAAACCCCCAACTCTCCCTGAGTTCATTGGCGATGGCAGGAAGAACAGGTCCCGAGATTAATGCACGATGAGACGCATTCTACAAACCATCTCCTGTTCGAGGGCCGCATCTATTTCCATGAAGTCGTCTATATTGTACAAAAGTCTACAAATGTGCAAAAGGATTGCTATTCTAATCACACACACACACAAGTTGGCACCCAGGAATATTAAGAACAATTTAATAAACATTGCTCAGCAGCCTGAAATTACCAATGGAATAACAGAGGCAAAATGCAAGCAAACATATACCACACTGTTCCTGATATCAGCAATGATTTCAGGCTTTGTTCTTAACTCAAATTGAATTAAGAATGAGTATTGTCTTTCCAATTTCCAAATAACACAGTATTTTGATTTTTCTATTAAGTTCCAAATGCACTGAACAGGCAGATGCAACCTGCATTATTATTCTCTACTACTGCAGTACCAGCGATTGTGGCAAGTGAGAAGAGCACAGCACTACGCTATGCAGTGTAGGATGCCTGCATCAGAAAAAGGCTCAGCTCTGCAGAGCTTAAAGCCTTCACAAAACTGCAAGGACGGCAAAAAGGTGCAATGAGCAACACAGAACCTTGGGATTAAAAGCATCCTCTGTCCAAAGATGTGGTCATGGGACAGTAGTACTTCTGACATTTACAAGCAGCGCACTAATCAGCTGGGACTTCTTTTCTTACATTACCCAATAACACAGTTCACTATTGAATGTCCGTTAGCAACTGCTTTCGCTTTTGGTCATAATGAATTTTCACTGACAATGACCTACAGGGAAGCAGAAAATTCATTCTCATTCAGACCTCTTACTCAGACGCTGCTGTTCTAAGTACCGATGAATGATTTTAATGTATTTGTGCTAGAGGGATTAAAGTAAGGCATTTACCAAGATCTGCATTTGTCCTGTACACATTGCACTGCAAGTAGAAGTGATCTATGGCATCATTCAAACTCAGAACCCCCGTGGCTTAACACTTTTATGTTACTGAGAACTTTGCCTTTGGCTGTCCAAGCTTAAAATCAATTCCCTACTTTAAACTTTATGCTGCTGATGTCAGTTTTTATTGTTGAACTCAACAAACTGAAAACTTCACAGAACGAGATAATGAAAAATTGTTTCCCATTGACCACAATTCAAAGCAAAAGGTGACGAGAGTCTTCAGTTTATCTTTGGGCTTGTACAGCCTAACGTCTCGTAAGGATCTTGCCACTGCAGGATCTCAGCCTCACGATGAGCAGAACCACACCTGAATCTCCAGATAAAGGGTTTGGCTCTTGCACGCTCTGTCCATATCCTCTCCCACTTTAACAAACTCGTAATACCTCTATTTTCATTTTTATGACTGATTTTTATAGATCAGTTTCTGCTCTCAGCTATGCTTACTACTGAAGTTAGTGGTTTTATAAGGATATAATCAAGATCAGATTTTACTTTAATGCCTATGAAGCCGTCTTCCTAAACAAAAAAGATTGTACTCCTGCATCTGTGGTTCCTAAATAATTTTTGGCAACATCTTGATACTGGATCTGATTTTCATCATTTCTCACTCTCCTTTGCATTTCAGAACCAAGATACAGATTGCATATACCTGCCAGAAACGTTAAACATGTAATGAAAAATCATTTGTCTCTACCTGGGATCCACTGCCTCCTTTTCCTCAGTCATTCAGCAGAGGGGATGACTTAGCTGCATCACCCAGTGATATAAATAAACAGAACAATGAAGTTTTCCCCTCCTGTTCCAGAGCCCAGGCTCATGCTGTTTCCCTCAGAGCCTACCAGACATCCCCACTTCTCCATAGGCGCTCAGCCAAGCCATGGCTGCAGCTCTGCTCATCCACCCCTCCAAGCCATACATGGGGTTGTCTTATTTGGGTAGGCCTTTCCCAATCAGCAGGACGGCCTTCCCTCATGCTAAGGCTGCCAGGCAATCAAAGGGCACATTACCACTGTTTTGGTGCGAGAGGACAGAGATCATTTTTGCTAATTGACAGCGTTTTCACCATTTGCTGACAACCAGCAGACTAGATCTGGCCTGAAGCCCTCAATGCTGGAAAGCCTTGGCTTATACTTTTCAGTCTTCATGGTAATAAACTGAAATGACTATGCATTATAAACAGATATTTGGTGAGATCCTTTCAGTTACTCCATTTTTATTTCAGTTTTCTTCTGTAGGCAAGCTTTTAATTTAAGTTTCCTTCCATTAGCAAACTTATCTCTTCTCCACCTGCCCCATACCTGTATTTATGCAGTAGATGATTTTGTGTTTATCTAAATGTTTTTGTCATTCTAAACTGATTGCCTCAATGACTGTGCCATTTGTTCTCTGAAATTAAAGCTCTGAAGATGTCAGTGTGTATGCTACAATGTCTTAGCTTTACTTCTATCAGCCCAGAGAGTCTCCTCAGATTCTTGTTTTCTTAAATGTGTTTGAATGGAACTATAAAACAAGCCTCCTGCAAGAACTGGTAGGTCAGCGAATGGTTATTGCTTCAGCGGGAGCAATCACACAGTATCACAGAATCTGTCAGATGGACAGTGTTAATTGTTTGGTGTTTGGCTGGTAATCACAGAGCACGGGAAAATGCCTCTTAACCTAGAGGCAGAAATGGAAAGGGCAGTAACTACAATGGCTGACACACTATAATAGCAACTCACTGGTACCCTGAGCAAGTCGTCGGCGAGATTAGTGTTCCCAAAGTCAATACTTGCCAGCAGTTATTGAAGCACGTGGAAAGACAGAATAACGAGTAGCTGCATTTGTTCGGATACCGCGGCTCTATTTATTGAATTGCAAAACCTCTTTCTCCTGTTCCAGGAGGCACAAAACCCTCTTTCCCTCTGCGTAGGCTCTACAGCAGTAATGGTTCTGCAACATTGATCTTAAAGGACCCATTTCAGAACTCTTAATTGTGGTTTTGCACTCAAGAACAGGACTTTCTGATTGACAAATTCCTCTGTTTCTATCACAGTTCCTAAACTTGGGAGAAGCAACCACCCTTCTGCAGATGGGGAAGTGCTTCACCCGTTTGATGACCATTTATTTCCAGGAGACATTTTTAGATCCTCTCAACCAAGTCCTCTTCCCCATAGAAGTGTAAGGCTTAGAAAGATGAGCATAATTTCTGTCTATCTGGTTGTTTCAACTTACAACATCAGGAGACACAGCTGTGGGAATGGGATCAGCAATACCAGTGCCTGGGATGATGGGGCAGCATTGGGGCAAGCCAAAGGCAAGAGCTGGGTGGGCTCTGGTTGGGAGCACAGCACACACACACACGGCCCACTCAGTGGCCACTTCTATTCTCAGTATAAAGCCGTTACGTGTAATGCAAAAACACAAGCTTTTTTCTTATTTTTCTAAGTCATAACCGTTTTCCTCCCCTCTCCCAACAACTACATCACCAGGAAGTTTATTCATGTCCTGAAGAGCTTTAAGGCCAGTATTATTTGATAAGATGCATTTAAAGCACATCTGATTATAATCTGCAGCAAAGTGAGAAGCTACTAGAAATCTGTCATGTAATTGCAGCATCATATACAATTAATTGTTTCAATCGTAATGCGACTGCTCTCGTGATAGTGCTGGAAAGCTTATTTTAAACAGACAGAAAATGTTTCTCGCATTGCTACCAGCTGTTATAGGAACTTTTGAACCGTGCTTAAAACAAAACTGGAAACTAAATATTCTTGTTCTCCCTTCTGACACTGCTGAAATTGGCTAAACAGTAAAAGAAATGGATGGTTGATATTGTGATTAAGAACTGGAGAAAACCAGCAAGGACGGGAAAGAAGAAACATCACTTTCTGAACAGCCCTGGACAGTAGGTAAGAATTCTTAGGTAAGAATTGTCAGGTAAGAATTCTCAGCACATATTATGGTCAGATTTTTAAAAATCCTCCTCCTTTTTGAGATTTCCCCAGTAAGATTTTTTAGATAAATTCAGCAGTATGGATGCTTGATCTTCAGCTTCCCAATGGAAACAGCTGGCCTAACAAAGGCATAAGAAGCTTTACAACTCTAAGCCCCTGACCGAGTTAGGCAATGATCACAGACTTACCATATGGCTGATGTTAAGAAATATTGAGTTGTTACTGCTTCGGTGATCACCACTTATCCCGTGCTCTGACTGAGACAAGAATTTTGTGGACGAAACAAGGGTTTGGGGGGCACTGAGGAAGAAAGAAGGAGGCAGTAAACTGCAAGCAATTTTCTGTATTTAAGAAATGTGAAAATTGAAGATAAAAATTCTTATGGTGCTACTCTGGGACACGACCCAGACTAAGATAGTTTGCTCATGCAGAAAGAGTAGCGGCTGGCAGTAAGAGGACATTCTTTCTATGTGGATTTACTGCCCGGAGAGGAACACAGGGGCAATTTTAGGCAGAGGAAAAATAAGTAGATGTCCAGATCGGCAGACTGTCCTAGTAAGAGGTGTCCATGCTGCCAGCTCTCCTCAATGGCATGGTCCTGAGGCAATGGCCTTGCTGCTATTACTGCCACCAGCAGCGGCCTGACCTCATGGGAGAGGACAGTGGAAAGAGACGGAGGTGCTCCCTCTCGTCCCACACCGCAGAAGCCAGTGTGCGCTACTTTTTTTCTTTTACTTAGGGCAAAAATACTCAGTTTTGTCTAAGTTGACAAGCAGTATTGAGCTGGTTCTGATGGTGAACATTTTCCATTACAAAGCAGTGCTGAGAAATAACAAATATCATGCTTCAGGGCTGGCAGCAAGCCTGCCCCATTAGCGGCGCACAATTTTGCTGTATCGTCCCTGGCTTTTCCTTGCCCCCCTGCATTCCCTTTTATGAGTCTTCCAGCCTTACTCCAATTTCACTTCTTCAGCACTTACTCTGTTTTGGCTCCTGCTTTTCTTTTCCACCTCTGCTGGACCTTTCCTTTCATCCTGTATTGCAGAAATTCTTCCAGTTTCCATTGGGTCTTCTGCAACATCTTCTCCTGCCTTCACGGCTGTCTGCCAAATCCCAGCCACTGTGTCCCCACAGACTCAGACCTCCCAAAATGGCTCAGGTCTGAAAACATTATTAAGGTTCAGCAACTAAAAGCAGTTCTGTAATAGGCAGTACTAGTCCAAACCTCACCCATGTGCACCTGAACTCAAAGCACAGACAATTAACGTTTCCCTGCTTTTTACTTAATTTCTAATGTAATTCAAACATATATATTGTCTAAACTTTAGTATCCTGTAGCCCCTCTTCCTTTATGTCAAATAATCCCTTTACTCCCCCCAGAGCCTGTTGTATGTACCTGTCAAGGTTATTTGAACCTCTAGACATTGATCTTCTGAGCCTTCACCAATAATTGCAGGATCCTGTAACATATCAATGACTTATAATTTTTTGAGAATACTTTGTTAAAGTACACTGTGGAAGAGAGAATTCCACTGGGTTTCCATTCTTGCAAAATAGGCATACTTGTAGCTGCTGCTTTAAATGTTCTTGTTAATTTTAATCAATTATAATTTAATTCAGAATACTGGGTTGTTGTTCTTTTTTTATATAAGCTATACATCAAAAGCTGCATCTCGAATCATGAATGTGACAGACATCATGTTATTTTCTGTGTGCCAAAGCTATCCGACTCTCAGAGATATCCTGTGAACAAACCTGACTTGTAGATCTTTTTTTTTCTAGTGGACAAAGGTCAGATTTTATTACCAAAAAAAAAAAAAAAGAATTGTTGTTTAAACTAATAGCTACGTTTTCTCCTTACTGCTAACTCATGAATTCTATTAATGCTAATGAGTTGCATGCATTTATTAAAGAGGGAATATATCTACCTCTAAAAATAGATTTACATAATGGGATTATGCTTTGGCTTTAAGTACTTTGCTGGAATAGAGCCAAAGTCATAAACCCCATCACCTTCTGCAGCACAATATGAAATTCCAGCTTGTCGTTCTCACCTTGAAGACCTCACTGACCACTACAGCTCCTTACATACTTGTTCCTAGTGGTGCCTTCTTATGCCCTGGATTTACAAGTAGAAAACCAAAGCATGCCCAACAATAGTTCCTGCACCAAGCTTATTCGGTTTAACTATTTGGGGGCCTCGTACAGTTGAAAGTGCTCAGAGATGACAAGGGTATTCATAAAAAAAATATTAGATGCAGCTCATGGTGACATTTAGAAAAACATGCACAGCTCTGATCTTTAAATAGCAGGCTAACATCTGGGGAACAAAGTGGATTACAAAGTAAACCAGAATGGAAATTTAACTGAAAATTCTCACAGGGAATTGTATAAACCGTTCTTAAAGCTGCCTGCAAACATAATACTTCAGAAGGTGTAGATGACTGACTTGAAAATCTTCTGAAGCTCCAAAATAAGGATTTAATTTACGAAAAACATATCTAAAGTGAAGAGATTTTTCAGTGGATAAAGTGTAAGCGATGGGATAGTCAAGTTTGCAGCAGTACAGCTACTGCCACTGCCTCTGACTAGAACAGAGCATAGCGATAGGGACATGAGCCAGACTGTGCCACCAGCTCCAGGGGCTAGAGATCAGACTTAACTTTCTGTTATTATCTAGAATAAAAAAAAATTCTTTGAGCTCTCTGAATGTTACGTACGACTTCTTCAACTTGTAATCAGTTATCATTTGGAATTGTTTCTATTCTACTGATAAAAACATGGTTCAATGCTATTAGGAAAGTGGCTTTACCAAAGAACTTGATTAACAGCAGAGAAGGTTTCTACAGCTTTAGTCCTGTATTTTATTATTGTAGATACCAGTTAAATATACCCCACAAACTCAATAATTTACTCTTAAGTAAGGGAGTATGTAGATGTCCCATGCATTACATTTAATGCTAGCTTTTCCTTCTTTGATCCTCACAGCTGGGTAGTATCAGATTTTCTTTTTTATAAAGCTGTGCAACTATTGAAAAGATGTAATCTGAGTACAATCAAATCACCTGATGTTTCTAATTCTTTTACTTCAGTCTCAAGTTGGCAGTAAGCTGTTCCGACACTGTGCTGAGTTGATTTTTCAACAGGATTTTGCATGGTACAAAATATCATAGAATCATAGAACCATAGGGTTGGAAGGGACCTCTGGAGATCATCTAGTCCAACCCCCCTGCCAGAGCAGGGTCACCTAGAGCAGGTTACACAGGAACACGTCCAGGCGGGTTTTGAATGTCTCCAGAGATGGAGACTCCACCACCTCTCTGGGCAGCCTGTTCCAGTGCTCTGCCACCCTCAGGGTAAAGAAGTCCCTCCTCATGTTTAGGTGGAACTTCTTGTGCTCAAGTTTGTGCCCATTGCCTCTTGTCCTGTCCCCGGGCACTACTGAAAAGAGCCTGGTCCCATCCTCCTGACACCCACCCTTTAAGTATTTATAAGCATTGATAAGATCCCCCCTCAGCTGTCTTTTTTCCAGACTGAAGAGACCCAAATCCCTCAGCCTTTCCTCATAAGAGAGGTGTTCCAGTCCCCTAATCATCTTGGTAGCCCTCTGCTGCACCCTTTCCAGCAGTTCCCTGTCCTTCTGGAACCGGGGAGCCCAGAACTGGACACAGTACTCCAGGTGTGGCCTCACCAATGCAGAGTAGACGGGGAGGATGACCTCCCTTCACCTGCTGGCCACACTCTTTTTGATGCGCCCCAGGATGCCATTGGCCTTCTTGGCCACAAGGGCACATTGCTGGCTCATGGTCATCCTGTTGTCCACCAGGACTCCCAGATCTCTTTCCACAGAGCTGCTCTCCAGCAGGTCAGCCCCCAACCTGTACTGGTGCATAACATATGTGCACAAAGACACAGTAAAGAAACGCCAAAACATGGCATTCACGCCCATTGACACTATCTGATCTAACAAAAAATATGAATAGTTAATGTTAAATTCCTGATTTTATTAAATAATGAGATACGTTCTAGCAATAGGAAAGATGATTGATCCCAAGGAACTCTGCAGAGTGCACATATCACCAGTATCACTTACATCTTTAAAATGGATTAGAGTGGATTACAGAACTCACAACAGAAAAGAAGCTCGTGGTTTATTCACTTCTGTAAGTTATTCAGTACTGAACAGCTTGTAAATCTTAACGGGAGAGATGAAATTG
Source organism: Fratercula arctica (assembly GCA_947846985.1). Taxonomy (NCBI): domain Eukaryota; kingdom Metazoa; phylum Chordata; class Aves; order Charadriiformes; family Alcidae; genus Fratercula; species Fratercula arctica. The sequence goes on from CANTUZ010000001.1 coordinate 202,338,534, forward strand.
TGGTGTGTACTTCTCTTGTGCAGAATAACTGCAGTGAAATACAATCTCTGATTACGAATGGGTTTTATGGGATTAATCTTTTCTGATTCCGAAGTTTAAATTGAAATGACCAAGAGGCAACATGGCTATCAGTTCCGGAATATCCCTTCTCACTGCCAATGGCACCCCAAGCCCATTAAAATCTAATGAACTCTCACCATTCATTTCAGTAGCGGTGGATCACATCCCTAACAGAATGACAATAGTTTTTTTTCAGGGTTAACAGAGACAGTGAATAGACAATAACACAATAACATGTAATTACAGGTTTGAAAGATCTGTATCTTGTATTTCTCTCAAAGCATTTAGATTGTGCCTTCAAAAAACAAAAAACCTTCCTTTTTAAATACAGCTTTGATTTTGTCACACATGTAGCAAATGTGACTGTCATGTCATACTGTGACTGAATTCAGCATACCCATAGAAAAGACCTGTAACAGAAGGCAAAGGCTAGCTCCTAAAAAGGGAAAGAACACGTCATACGTTTGTATTCTCAAGAAATACGGTTGTTGTCTTTTGCTTTTTCCAAAGGCAGTGATTTCAGTCATTTGAAAGCATTACAAAAATATGTCACATACTATTCCAAACAGTGGCACCTCTAGCCTGAAAATTAATCTATCAGGAACAATCTTGATGTACATAAATCTTTGCCTAGTACATCAGCAATGCATCGATTTTCTTATTCAAAGATAATGTATTCATCCAATAAAAAACATTAAGGGATTTTAGTCTAGTCTAATGCTACTATATTTTTCTACTTAAAAATGAAAATAAATTTTTAAAATGGAGCTGGTTTATTTTAATGTTTGCTACTTAATGCTTTGATCCACTTTTCCCAAAATTTTCCTCCAAATAGATTCATTATCTCTACTTCTGCCTTCACATGCCCCATGTTGCAGCCCTAGAAAAGGTAAGGTGAAATGAACTATCAATCTTGACTGTACATCTTGATTCTGTTCCTTTACTCATTCATCTTGCAGACATTTCTGACTTGCATTCAATCTCTGAATTTGTTCGTTCAGCACCCACAGCGTCTAGAATTCCTAATATTTTTAACTCTTTATTACCACTGATGTTTAAAGAAAAATATAAAATATATATTACATATAATAGCTGCCTTATCCAAGCTGCTCTCCCAGAGACTTGGAACAACAGCAAGGCAAGAATTACTTTTATGAGAAAGGATTATCTTCATCATTTGTGCTGTCCTTATTTACAAAGAATCTCCAAGGGAACAGGGGCAAAAGGAAATTGTAAGTAAGTAGAGTGGTAGATTCATAATAAAAACCTATTCCTCAATGAAACAATCACACATTTTATATTTCATGAAGTTAATTTAAAGAAACGTAAGAGTGCAGTTATAATCTCAGTTGAGTAATTCCAACTATTAGATCTACTAAAGGTGTACAGAAGCTGGTTTACTGAACAAGATGTCAGGCATAGTTTAGCAATTAAAAAACTAGTTTTACTCAGAATGCTCAGAAGCATTTCTACCACCAACTATCCATGTGATTTTTTTTTTTTCCCCACGCCAGGAATATTTGCGTATTTCTGCTTGCAGATCGCATCCTCCTCGCCCTTCAGGCTTCCAGGTAGCAATAACAAATCTTACCAAAGTATTGGCAGTTCCCCTCATTTGTTGATCGGGGAGGGTTTTCTACAGTAGAAGTGCTGAACCCTCAGGAAGTCAGAGTGGCATCAATTCATGTTCGGAAGATGATCTTTATAGCAATAAATATGTAGCAATTTATTTCTGGAGCTTCAAATCACTCAGGGCAATCTTTACACTTGAAAGTGCAAACAACTCCTAAGCGCCGGCAGTTTGAATAGGGCAAAAAAAAACCTGAATAAGGATATTCTGCAAGCTTCAATAACCAAATTAATATCAAGACCTTTTAAATTCAAGGATTTAATCTAATGGATTTCAACAGCGGTGTTTTGTCTCTTTCTGACAGAAACAAAATGGCCAAAAAAAAATTAGGCATTTCATCTGAAGGCTAATAATGTTTCATCATAGAAAGATCTTCGCCCTCCAAAGGCAGAAGAACATTCCCGTAGCCATCACTAATTCTGGGAAGTGACACCGTGCCTGGCCATGAAGGCAGTGGTGACGCTTGGTGCTGCTGGCGTGGGGCCGGGGCTGCGTGTCCCGCTGGGTCGCTGCAGCGCTGGATCCAGCAGCTCTTGGGCATTTGGCACTGCTACACAGCTCCTTCACACCGGCGTCAAAGCCTTCCCCATCTCCACAGCAGGATTTTATGGACAAATCAATTAATTAACTACTGGCAGAAGAAGTTTTTGAGCTTGCTACATTCATTCAGTCGTGCCTGGGTCATTTTCTAACTCCAATTGCCCCACTTAACTCTCCGTTTGAACCAAACTCCAAAGAAGGAGCCTACGCTGCTGAGGGCTCTGAAAGAGCTTTTATGGATGCACGTGTGGTCCAAACAGAATCTCCCATGAACAGGAAGATGGAAGAGCAGGTGACACCATGGTATTAAAACAATCCCCCAACATTTTTTACACAAGTCTGACAGACCCGAGGAGAGCGTAGCTATTAAAATAATAATTCAGCAAACCTTAAGACAGGCAGATAATCTTACAAGAAACTTCCCTTTCCCTCTCTGAGGCAGGTGGATGTTGTTGCAAAGCACTAATAAGCATTTTCTATTTCATCTGCAAGTTGGCAGGTGGCTGCAACCAATACCTGCAGGTATGCAGACCTTTGCTTCAACCTGCAGAGCGCTCTGGGATGTGTTACGATGAAGGGTGCTGTAAGATATCTTTATTACTATCAACAGACTCTGAAACTCTTTCTACTCTCTGGACATTCACAAAATACTGTCTTTGTCTTACAGATCTTTTAAACAAACTGCTGTAATTCACACTCTAGGGAAATGCTGTCGAATGCCAAGGGGATGCATGCACTCGTAAACACCCGCTATCTTTCTCTAATTGAAATGAAAAATACTAATATAGCACCTCTACCATTAAAAACTTGCACTAAAAACCACACAGTTGTTTTTGTACCAACTTGCAATCTGCCCCGAGCTGCTGTTTGAAAAAATCTCTATCACTGTGATTTTATTTCAGCACATAAATGGAATCAGTTACGCTTCACTGAGTTCCTTTTCTCTCTCTCTTCTTTTCTTTCTTTTTTTTTTTAGATAATGGAACTGTCTCAAATTAATAGTCTGGTTTCAATAGCTTATGAATTCTGTCTACCCTTTAAATACACAAGCACATTCTTTGCAGTTTAAATTTGTTTGCTCCTAGTATTTACGTGCTTCCAAAAACTCGTATACAAATAGAAATAGTACACTTCTATTCCAAATAGCACTTAAAGTTAATGGTCTTTTGCTACTGCACCCATTTACAATGTCAAATATAATACTCCCAATCTGATTAACAAGCTCTGCTTCCAGCACTCCACTTGGATGTTCAATGTAACTTCTATTCTTATTAAACCTAGCAGCATTTGCTCTTCATTCCAGTTCATTCATAGGCAATGCAAATGAAAGAAAAAGTTAAATTTTAATCAAGATGAAGTGATTTAGGTTTGCTTAAGACTGACAAGAGATGGCCGCAGTCCATTTGTTTTGTACATTCTTGATGGCTACAGACTTAAACATGCATGTTTCAATATTACAGGTAAAAGCATCCTTGTTTGATTTAACAGTATGAGGATGAATCTTTATCACAAATTAAGTAGAAAAAATGTTCATGAGATTATTCCAAGCATAAAAACATACAAAGAAAATGAAATATATGATAAATATGACATATAAATATTACATATAAAAATATAAATTAAACTAAAAAAATTATCTGGGTGGTAAAGACAAGTGCAGTGGACCACTAAATTCTGAATTGTGTTGTAGGGAAGAAGTATTCTGCACTTATGACATCAGGGATGTACACAAAGATGCACTACATACAAGTACTAACCCAGAGCACGTCTAAAGCATGGAGCAGCCACACACATGAACCAGAGGTGCCAAGGCATGATGCAACAGCCCTTTTCACGTTGCAGGCCCTTGCAATAAACTGGCAAATGTAAATGGACATGTAGAGATTGCACTATAAAAGAATCAGAGCTAACTTTGAGCAAAAAGAACCGGGCACCTTCATTCTCCCTTAAAACAAACTCCCTCTCAGGCTACAACTCAAGCAAGCAATCATGGACTAAACATCCGTAGACATAAGCTGGTCTCTCGAGGTCCGCAGGTTTTGTAAATACAAGGGTGACTAAGGATAAGCAGAATACAAAGTTACATTGTAGTTAATGCAAATCCACTATCACACTTAGAAATAAAGCACTGTGACAATACAAGGCAGAATCACAGCCTCCCTCGTGAAATGGAAAGAACAGGAGAACAGGAAAAATCAGCAGAGCCCTACACATCACACACAATGGTGACACAAGGAGCTATTAAGTGACTCCTTACAACATATCTTGTAAAATTATCTACATAAAGGTAAACACATGTGTAAAAAATTCCCTGGGTATTGGAGCATTACAAGCAGCATTAAATTGCTTTAACAGTTCCTCCAAGTGCCTAGCACACTTCTGGGGGCTGTAAAAATAATACATAACAATAATATTAGCAAGAGCAGGTGAGATATTGCCCATTTCTCACTGCCACTAACCTCCCCACTAAACACATCTGTGTTTACAAGACAGAAATATGCCATCAAATGACAGAATGACCTACCATGTGACCACTGGCTAAAATAAAGGAGAAAAAAAGATTCCTGCATGCCTCAAGTCAGAAAATTATTTGCTGTATAAACTGTATTGCCAAAGGTCATCAAGTGCTACAACTCTACACTTCATAGGCATTTCCCTTCCTTGGAGAAATGCAAGTTATATGTTTCACCAGAAACATATAACCTGCACGTTAGAACTGTATAGGGCCTGTATCATTTCAATCACATGTCCCCCGTATAGTAGGATGTCTATATATATGGTGCCTACAGGAAAGATGGGGAGGGACTCTTTATGAGGGAGTGGAGCAATAAGATGATGGGTAACAGTTTTAAACCAAAAGAGGGGGGATTTAGATTAGATATTAGGAAGAAATTCTTTACACTGAGGGTGGTGAGACACTGGAACAGGTTGCCAAGGGAAGTTGTCAATGCCCCATCCCTGGAGGTGTTCAAGGCCAGGCTGGATGGGGCTTTGAGCAGCCTGGTCTAGTGGGAGGTGTCCCTGCCCATGGCAGGGGGTTGGAACTGCATGATTTTAAGGTCCCTTCCAACCTATACCACTCTATGATTCTATGATTTCTTTCAACTAGGAATATGCCCATTGATCTCCCTCAGTTCCCATGAATCAGAAACCCAAAAGATTCTATTTCTTCAAATGCAATGGCTTATGAAATCCCATTTATCTCTCACAGCTTCTCTTTCATCTATAGCAGCCTCACCTACCTAACAGTTGCTTCCATGACTGAAAACAAGACAAAATCCTATTTTGCCAGGAGTCAGATATCAACCTGTGTGGAAAATAAGCATGATAATTTGTTTTGCTTGGGTTTTTCCCCCCCTTTTTTTTTCTAATTTAGCTACTGAAAAAAACCTAAAAACTGTAATTTTGTGTGTTTGAAGTCCTGCAAACTGTAGCAACTCTAGCGTAATATGGGTTAGAATAGGAACATCCTATGTCATTTCCTGAAAAGTGAAAACATTGCCTTGTTTCCTACTTTTACAACTAGTAATTGAAGCAAGTAAATGGCTCTTTAACTGAACATTCTTTAACTGAACAGGAATATCTTGTGGATAGGTACCAAAGTCATACACCAGCTATGAATGTCCATCCACACATTGGCAACTGAGAAAAAAAGAATAAAATTTAGTCTCAGATATGGGTCCCACAGCATGAGCTTGACTGATTCACCAGCTCCCAACAGCTCCGAGAGATGCTGCAGGAACAAGGCCTGCTTAGAAATCTCTGAGCTGTCTTACTCATGCACGTTGAAGTACTGACTTGACACCACACCCAGTTTATTTGAACACTAAAATCTCCGGGACCTTCTCTCGAGATTTCTGTTACTAATGCAGTAATGAAAGATCTTTTGTGCCTCATTTGGGTGAAGCAGGTAATTATCTAGTGACAAAAGCACGATGTCTTGTGTGGGCTACCTTTGCGTGTGATCAGTAGATCTGTCGCCTCTGAAGGTGGCCACAGGATTAGTATAACATTCAACTGAAGGAAGAAAAGATCCCGGGTGCGTGTATCAGAAGGTAGATGTTCAGCTCTTGTCTTGCTCCATAAAGTATGCATTTGTAGGTGCCCCACATTAACACATCTATGCGAAAGCAGCCTGAAGTAACGCAACAGTTCCCTAGACAGAGGTATGATGTGGTGTTTAAGGATTAAGGCACATGAAGTATAAAGGTATGCATCAGCATTTCTTGAGATAAACACATAATCATAATGCACTCTATTGACTGAAAAAGCAATTATAGGTTCAAATAATTTCAGATAGACATTGTCTATGACTAATCTTTAATAGCTATAAGCCATTTGCTTAGTTACCGCTTTAAAAAGACATTCAAATTTGTAATGAATAATACTAGAAATGATCTGACCTCAGGAAAAACACATCAGAATATGCAATTAATTATGTGCTTTGCAGCTCAAGACACTATAGGTGTAGCAAAACATATATAATTCCATAAGCACATGCCTATGAAGACAGTCTGGAGGACTGGACATTTTTAGCCCTGAGAAGAGAAGGCTTCAGGGGTAACTACCTCAGGCTGCCAATACCTAACAAAAGGGTCACCGAGAAGGTAACCCAGACTCTCTACTGAAGCACAGAAGAAAGAGAGATGATAGGCATAACTTGAAACAGAGGGATCCTACTGGGTATAAGAAAAAAAATAAAATTGCTGTGAGGACAATTAAGCACTGGAACAGGTTTCCCAGAGGCTGCGGGATCTCCACCCTCGGAGGTTTCCAAGACCCATTTGGACAAAGCCCTGAGCAACCTGCTCTGAATTCAGTGTTGCTTCTACTTTGAGCAGATGGTCTCCTAAGATCCCTCCCCCCTGGGTGAATATATGCTGCTATAATTACCCGATGAAGTTAAAGTTCCCAGTTAAGAACTGTAACCTGTTTGAGGGACGACCAAAAGAACACACTTACAGGAGAAAAGTACAGGTCTTTTTTTCTCTCATGCCTTTAACAAAAGCAAAATAAAATAACGTGTATTGCATTTTATATATAAAAAAGTAATGCCGTATAAAGACTTTTTTACCCTGGAGATGTACAAAATTCTCTAAAGAAACAAGACAAGGATTCAGACCAATGGCTGAAAAAAGAGATACGCAGCAAACTGTAGCTCAGAATAAAGATTGGCATTCATTCCCTGGGAGTTTTTGTTCATTAGGATCACGTTACAGAAAGATAGCTGTCATGAACAACAGCGTTCCTACTGTCGCATAATACATTACAGATCTATATAGAAAATCTAGTAAAAATAACTGTTTTCCAATGCTAGTTATTTACAGTAAACATATTGCAAGTTCAATGAATAGTTAAAGCTACACCTATAGTACCAACAAGAAACATTTGCTTGTAGACCACCCGATCTAAACAATACAATACCCAAGGCAAGCCTGGTTAAATTGAGCTTTTTCACTTTGCTTTCCTAGTGACAGGATGTTTTCGTACTGGACTCAGGTCTGCTTCCATTTAAGCCACTGACAAAAGTTTTGTTGACTTAATGGGAACAGATTGGGCCCTCATGACTGAAGCATTTCTCATGAATCTTAAAATAAGTGGAAAGGAGACGCATCTGTTAATCTAAATGTATGATTCAGGAGCTGTAGCCCTGGAGATCTCCAGGCATCTCAGGCGATGCAGAAGCCATGAAGAAGCAGCTCTGCTCAGCACGTTATTAGTTTGTTGCCTCATCCTTAGGTCTTGAATTCAGGGACACGTACACTGGATGGTAGTTGCTGGGCGTTTGGCTCTCTTTACAAAGCCTGAGCTCAGGACACAGTTGACTAAATGTGACATAAAAATCCATCCTCCAGGTGCTACCACTCCATGCCAACAGTTTTAAACTCCTGGTATTCCCATGTTCACCCCAGTCCTTTTCTGGATAAAGCAATCATAGAATCATAGAATCTGTTGGGTTGGAAGGGACCTTTAAAGGTCATCTAGTCCAACCCCCCTGACTGAAATGGTTTGGGACACAGAAAATGTGCAAGCCGTTCAGTTCATACACTTATGTGCTGATTTATTTGCCTACTCAGCCCTGAAGAGCTGGCTCAAAAGTGAGGATATGATTTTCAGGTAATTAATTGGGAAGATTTATTTCATATGCTTTAAGCACTTTTGAAAATTTTCAGTACTAGTTATGGATTGTTTTATTTCATACATCTTCTCTTATATCTTTCACTAGGTCAGAGAGGGTGAGAAAATGAATCACTTCAGCTATTTAGGGTAAAGCACACTGCTTCATGACATTCAATTTTTGGCATGATTTTTCTCCTGGAAGCCCAAGACTACACAGCAGGAATGATCACTTGGTCACCAAGGTCCTTATTATAGCACCAACACAAGAAGCCCCTGTTCACTTCAGTCACAGCCTAAAGGAGTATCCATTGGTATCCATTCCCCGGGAAAAGGAGCTGCATCCCCACTTCTGCTGTGGGTTTGAAGCAGGAATGGATGCATTCAGTCACTGCAGGACTTTTGTCTGCTTGAACAGAGACAGAGCCAGAAAGTCCTCAGTCCTGTTCCTTCCCTTCCAAACCTCCTGTAGAGATAAAAGACATTTGCTATGGGGAGGGAGATGTCTTAGGAGGCCAGAGCTTTCAAAGACAACTTAACAGGCTAGTTTCCAAGCCTGATATAATTTGGAACTAGCACTGATTTAGGAAAATTGTGCAAAACCACTTTTGCTGCAAAGCCCACTGGTCTTCCTTCTCAGTGTTTATTTTGAAAAATGAGCAGCCCAGTTCAGATCCAAACCAGCTCAGAATTTGTGTCATCTCATCCATTGCTTTAAAGTTTTACACAGGATGTTAACAATGTTCAGTTACATACTATGGATGTGGATTTGTTTGAAAATCAAAGGTTATAGACTAACAGTATTGGTTCACATCTACCCTGCATACACTTTTAATGAAAATATTATCTGTTCTGTTCTTCCCCCTGCCTCAAAATTTAAAAGATTCCTATTTCCATGATGTTCTCCTTTTATCTTTCCATAATGGTAATAACATACTTACTGCTTGAGATGGCTTTTGTAGCTCCAGCTGCACTTCAGCATTTAATCAACTATAAAAGCCATTTATTGCTTCATAGACTCAATCTCCAGGAACATTATCACTTAACTATATGGTTGCCCAAAGCAACAAAAGCAAAGCTATCTATGTAGTACATATACACCCCATTCATCTTTTTGTGTAGTTCTAGTATCAAAGAGTAAATGATGGCTATTTTGTATCAATAATAATGTACCTTTACAAAATCAGCGAAAGGAAATGCACATACTATGCTCACAGTAAAACTATTTTTAGGGAAAACCACCAGCTGGTAACTTCAGCTCCCAAATTATTAAAAAAAAAAAAAAAGGCATCTTGGATATTTCATATGGCATAGAAACCAGAATGACGCTATCCCAGTGCTCACTGCTGGACTAAAAGTAGGGAACGTTTCTCTTTCATCTGCATCATTTTGCGTTTTTCAGTACTGAACATCCTGTCCTCTGCCATTGGATTTCTCAGTTATTCAGTGTAGCTCTTCAAGTTGGCCTTTGTCTTTGCTATACAGTATAATTTACCATCATCAGCAAGTGTTACCATCATTTTGCAGATGATTCATGACCAGGTTGAGTAACACAAATTCGTTTAAAACTCTACTAATGAATACCCTCTATTATGAAAATTGTTATTCCTATCCTGTTTCCTGACTGGTTTTAGTCAATGCAAGCATGTTCTTTCTTATCTTATTCTTCTCTTCTCTTACTCTTCTATAACCTTGTGTACTAGCACCCTGACTGGGGCAGATCCTCCGCTTCTGCAATGAACAGTTCCAGCATAACAACCTCCCTAAGCTCCTGTCCTGGTTTAGCTGGGATAGAATTAATTCTCCTTCTAGTAGCTGTTGTGTTTTGGATTTATTATAAGAATAATGTTGATATCAACAACTAAAACAGTATGCGTTAAGTAATGTTTACATTAGTCAAGGGCTCTTTCGGCCCTCATAGGAGCTGAGAGGGAGCACAGACAGGACAACATGCCCAAAGGAATATTCCATACCATCTATGTGTCATTCTCAGTATATAAATGGGGGCTGGTCGGGGGGTGGGAATCCACAATCGCTGCTCAGAATGGGATGAGCAACCGATCATTCGGTGGTGAGATAACCTTGCGTTGTATCAGTTTATTTTGTATTTTCTTTTACCATTATTATTATTATTTTCCTCTTCCATTAATGCTCTATTAAGCTGTCTTTATCTCAATCCACAAGTGGTTTTTTCACCTCTTTTTCTCCCTCTTCTCCCTACCCTGGCAGAGGGGAGTGAGCGAATGGCTGCGTGGTCCTAGTTGCTGTCTGGGGTTAAGCCACGATGGCTCTTTCAAGTGAAGGTGGCTACAAAAAAACCAAATCAGTTAATTCCCTCCATTTATTAATTCCCCTCCAAGGATTCTAATCAACCTTGAATACTCCTTTAACACCTACAGAATAAGACCTCTAGAATAGAAAGGCTGTATCCTGTACCCTTCCCCATTCACATCTTCTCTGAGTTTGAACTTCTCAGAAGTTCATTCTTGTGGCATATGCCAAATACTGTTTGCCCCTACACGAGACAAGCACAGCCTTTGCTTCTCTTCCCTGTCTACTTTTCTCTCTCATGCATACTATGAGTCATCAGCCTTTTTATACTAATGAAATAACCTGAATTGTACTAAATAATTAACTATTTGATCCTTTTGGGAACTGTAAGTCTTAACGTAGAATTTCAGTTCTCTTGAATATTAAAAAAAGGAAAGTGTCTCTCTAAAGAAATCAGAAGTCCCATAGCACTCTAACTCAGTTTTGGCTTACACAAATCTGATCACATTCCTGCTGATAACTTTTCAGAAGCTGTTAGGTAAAACTTTCAATGCATTACCCACTGAATCTTAGAGATCAAAAAAAACCCAAACCTGTTCAATTTCAGCTTTTGACAAAAGACTGAAGGAGGTCTAAAACATCCACTTGATGCATGACACCTTCATGTCATGTTTTCTCTACGAAATTCTCCTTTTCTTTCTAAAGCTGATTAAGTGCAATGCAGTCTCAGCTCTTTGGGGCAAAATGGTGAATAGTCTTATTAATCCAATTACTTATTTTTATCATTTAGAATTCCATAAATATTAGGATTTATAAGACTATTTTTCAGAATAATCACCCCTCAGACCAAAACAGTCAAAAGAAGAAATATTTCACTTATTGTTACACCCAACAGTAGTGTGATTTTGTTGGCTGGTTGGGGTTTTTTGTTGTTTTTTTTTTGGTGGTGGTGTTTGTGGGGTTTTTTTACAGTATTTGTACAGCATTTCAGTCCTACCGCTTCCATAACTGCACTAAAAATGATATATAAACTGAAGGGAACTCCCCCTATTGCTGAAATTCACTGTGATAAAAGGGAACAGATGTTGAATAACACAAATCAGCAGCTGAGGACAGGACAAAAAAAAGAAGGAAAATTGATTTACAAAGGCATCCCAGGACACAAGATGTTTGTATGTCTACATCAGTAAAGCCTCTGGATTCAATGGACATCCTACACAGCATCTAAACAATATTATATTAACCATAAGTGCAAAGTGTGCCCACGTGCATTAAATTGTTGATCTCCGAGAGAACAGATTCCTATTAAGAAGCTAGAAAAAACATTTTTGCAAGCATCAGAAGAAATCACATTCCCCTTCCTCGTTGCTGTACTCACTCAGCCAGTGTCACTTCTCTGCTGACAAGGCTGATCGGGGAGGAGCGAGGCAGGAAAGGCAACACTTTGGCACATTTCAGCTACGTGCTCCCCTTCGATCTGCTCCTGACTGCCAGAACATGGGACAAGAACCAGGCCCACCTGAAAGCTCTGCAGCTTTCTTATGCTAATTTATTTCAAAGTAAGTTCAAATTTGATAAACTCAGTGCATGCTTCATTACCTAAGGGAGAGTACCGGAGAAGACTAGACTTGACATACTTAGCAGGAAATCAGCAAAAAGCCTAGGACACACATCAGTGTGTTAAATAGTCACTTATGCCCATGAACTAGTGGAGTGTAAGAGTTGACTCAGTACCAGCTAAAGTACTTTTAAAGTACCTGGTACTTCAGCACCAGGTAGTCACATCTTCAAGCTGTGGAAGCAGGTTGGAAGATCCTTGGTTGGAGCTTTTGCTGAGGCCACTCCATATAGCTACAGTGTGTTCTACGTAACAGAGAATATTACTCCTAGTACTGCCAGTGAGATTGTCAGGCTACCTCAGGGATTATGCTCAGAAAATCTATGTTGTTTTAGTGTCCTTACGAGCTTTCACAGTCCACAGCTAGTCAATGAATGCAACAATAATAACAGACCTGATCCAACTCCTACTATAAAGATAATGGGAATTTTACACAGGTTTTATGAACCCAGGTTTGAATTAGAACTACTGCTGATTTCTTGCAGCAAACATTACAGCTAGTCCTTTCTTCAGCTTCCTGCAGTGATTTACAGCACATTAGTTTGATCACTGAGTAGGAAGTGGTAAAAAAGGGATTTTCACGTTGATACTAATAGATATTCACTAGTCATTTGAGTTTGCCTGACCATACTACGCCAAAATGGGGTGGAGAGACTTGTAGCAGAGAAAAAGCAATCGGAAGGGATAAACCTCTGACACACACGTGGGGCTGGGCAACTGAAAGACACATGCATCATCAGAGCAAGGGGGAGACTGAAGCATAAGCAAGGTTAGGGTATATTCTGGATCTAGGATAAGGAGATTTGGGAGGAAATAGATAAGGGGATGTGGAAAGATAAAAATGTGTATGAAAGCAGGAAAGATTATGAAAAACACAAAGCTGACTGGGCACAGGAAAAAAAAGTAGAGCTGGAATGTGAAAATCAGGATTGTGAAATGTTTCAGGGGATTACAGAGCCAAAGGAGGTGCAATATAAAGATAAAAATAACGACAAGGAAAGAGAAAGGAAGGGAGAAACCGAGACTTTATGCACTTAATTTGTTCATTTAATTACTTTGGAATTAATGTCAAGGTAAGCAGGCAAGAATTTTGCTCTGTTTTCTGCAGTCCTTGTCCACAGCCAGAATCACTGATATCTGACTATTTTATGAGGAATAGCAAAGATTTGTTTTAAATTTAAAAAATATACCAGCTGAATTGCTTCATATGTAAAGATATCAGATTAAACATGTCAACAACCAATCAGCTCCACTAATGTGTTTGCAAAATCTTAAAGGATGTTGCTAAGCATTTAATAGCCAGCAAAACCTTCAGTAGGAGCTAGAGAAGACAATATTCTTATTACCCATCTTGTGACACCTATAGAAGCTATGCCAAATATGGATTTTGTCTACGATCTCCATGTCCCTTAAAATTTGAATGCAGACACGATTGAGTTTAGAGGTCCCTGTTTAAGTTACAAGTCGGGCGCACGCTTTTAACTCGATGAATCATGGTCTGCTCCTGGCATGTAACTCAGTGCAGGTTAACTAGTGAGGTTCACATCTTCTGCATTACATAAGGTAATGGGACACCAGGCTAGGTCATTTCCTCTGAGACTTAATGATTTTAAAGACCAGAACTTGAGTGAAGGCACGTATCCATGTTTAACTTTTGCACTAGAACATTTATATGGTATTATCCCAATAGAGGCATGGCTGAGGTCAAATTACATGCTCTACTTTCATTTCAGCAAATTTCTGTGAATATTTTCTTTGCATTTTTCCCAGCACTTTTATGAATAGAAGGAAGCTTGTAGATAGATGTAGATAACCTGTGGATAGATGCCAACTTTCTACTATTACAACAGCAGTCAGTAATAATAATAATTAAAAAAAGTTAGCTACTGCAAATGCTTCATACTACTTTCTCATCCAAATAGAAATTATGAAATGGTAGACTTTTAAAAAAGTGCTTGGCTAAAGTACTGGATAAAGTAAGTCTAAATGGGAAAAAAAGGATAAAATTGTTAGCATTAGGGCACACACATTAGGGCTTTTCTCATGAAACCGTCTATATTTCTAAGCTGTTATGCAAAAACGTCTCTGAGAAAAAAAAAAGTCAGGTTTTTAAAAGCTATGACAATCCTCTACAACTTCTGGGAAGAAAGAACATAACAATGTCTTCACAGACAATACAACTGCATCACAGGAACAAACTCCAGTACGTATGACTTAATTTAATCTCACTCACAGATATGAACATATTTACTTGAGCAGAATCAGGTAGTTCATACCAGTAGATTTAATTATCTTATGTATCAGACTAAAAGGGAAGGAAATTTAAGGGATAATAAAAATATACTTTAAGACATTACTAGACATTACTAGTTTTATTAGAGAATGTATTTTGATTTTCATTACGTTTCTCTGAACTTACTGCAAGATCTTTGAGTTCTAGACTGCATCAAAACCGCATCCTGGCATTTCCATTGCGAATGTTGAAAACTGAGATCTTTACTGAAGCTGTGAAGTGATTTTTCAGACTGTGAAGACTACAGGAGATTTTGGGTTGACAGAGACTTCAGCTGTGAACCAACAGACAGGGCTTGCACTTGAGGCTCTCCGACAGGCTTCCTCAGCCCCCCATACAGAAGAGCACGACAACAGCCAGACTTTTCTCTCCAGGCTAAAAGCCCACCATCTAGTTACTGAGATTAACCAAACTATTGTCCGTCAGCTCAAGCCACCACGCGTGTGTTTATAGCCAGCTGAGAACAGAAGGTTTCACTAAGGTTTAAGCTAACACACTGTATCTTCCTTTAGCCATGAAAGCAGATTAGCTCATGTGTCTTGCTACTTATTTCCAGATGACAAGAAAAGCACACGCAGTAGCCATTTCTCAGATGAGGAGTCCTCAGATGAGCGAGAAGCTACCTTGATCATTTGTCATGTCATGAACACACCCTTATTATATGTCTACAGAGCCTCAAACAATAGATTCTTCTCACCTGATCTTCTGAACAATAATATTTTAGCCTTTCTGACGTTCTGTTCCTTTATAAAATGAAAACTGCCTTCTCTCAAGGGGATTAGAGCTGACACTCAGTAAAATGGCTGCAATGATGAGTTGGATAGTTCTGCCTAGCAATAATGAAAAATAAGTTGTACATGACGTTTTCAACCTTCTTCAAACTTCCTGCAATTAAACACATTAACATTTTAAATTCCAATATTTTAACAGCTGCATAGGGATCTCCTTTGCGTTGTGAGAATATCCTGGCGCTCTGCAAGGGGTGAGTGCCAACATTTGCTATACTCCCATCCAGAATCCCCAGGACCTTCCAAATTGTTTCAAAGGGTACAGTTGATATAATTCTGCATATCCGCCTCCTCTGGGTTTCCAACCTTTCCCCATCCACTCAACAGTTCTGACACCTAGATACTATACACCAGTTGCGGGCACCAGACCAGTCACAAGCATTTCCACGACTTCTTTCTAACGCAAGAGGCAGAAAATGGACATTGTGCAGTGTGGTTTCATGACCTTCATTCCTCATCTAGACCCTAAGAACAAGTTCTGGACTACTTTTTTGTTTTGTTTTTTTTTTTTTTTTTTTTTGTTGTTGTTGATCCAAAACATCTGGAATGTATGTACTCAAGCCTGGTTGAGAAGAAGATTTCATCTGACAGAGATTTGAATGAAATACAGCACAGCTCCTTTAGCCACTAAATACAGCTTATGCCACAGTAATCCTCTGAATTCAACGAGCTCGAGATGAGTTTGGCTTTCCCGGTATCTCGGCACCCACAGCGGCTGCGGTGCACCGCTACAGCTGCTGTGCCGAACCCGCCTGCGTAAAACGGCACAACGCCTCTGCAGGAAGGCTGTGGGCATGAGATACAAATTGTGGGTTTGAGAGCTCATATTTAGGCTCTTAAAACTTATTATAAACACATACATAAAATTAGCCTAAATTTCACATGTTCTGAAAGTATTGCCTTCCAAATGGCTTCCAGAGGGTCGGTACTTTGGTGAGGAAAAAAAAACGCAAAGAAAACCCCACCAAACAAGCAACCAAACAAAACCCACCCCAAAAAAGGGTCAGTTATGATGCAGGGAGAATGAGAATGAAATAAAGACAGGAAAGCACCCGAGACCTACCTCTCACTGCAAGGCTGTTGTGCTAACTTAGAGTGCAGGGGCAGTTTTTTATTGCCTACCAAAAAGAAGACATCTGGGGCTATTTTAGATGGTTCTTGGACAGCTGGTCACCAAGCTGCCCATCCAGAACAGCACAGAGCAACATACCCTCTGCAGATGTCTCAGATATCCCAGGACATCTAAAATGGCATTAGGTGTCCATATTCATGCAATAGAGTCCTCCTCCAGATGTCATGTCCTGGCTATTTACTGGTCTCTTAGCTTGCAGAATTATTCAGGTTGCTTTAGCTCCTCTCTCCAAATATCAATCTATCTCAACATAAGCTACTCCTGGGCGTCATCATTTCTTTCAAATAAACAGAATGAACTCCTTTTATAATTGCACCAATCTGTCTCAACCCTGTAATGGAGAAAGTAACCAGCACCTTAGTGCACATCTACTTCTGAAAAGCAGCAACTCGTCTGACTAGACCGAACAGTGGGGTTTTAAAACAGAACAGAACTATTGTAGTAGAGGATAAGAAAAGACAACATACCGTAGGTAGCTTTGTCTAAATTATTTATTCCCACTTGGTTTATTCCAATTTCGTTTTAACAGTATTTCCATATATGTAAATCCCCTTGAAAACCTAAAACAACAAAATGTGAACAAACCCATACAGAAAAAAATCCTAAGATTTTTATTTGGTCCAATGCTGATTTGAATATAATGAGAAGAAATCAAAGAATATAATCCGAAGAAAACAGTCTGATTTAAGAAAAAATATTAAGTAAAGGAGGGAACAGACCTGATAGAGCAGTGTTATGATTTCCTAACTGGTGAAAACCGTATCAAAACAATAAAATGGAAGACTATGGTTAATTTGAGAAATGTAGTCGAGGTACTACTCCACAGGGATCTGCCCTAGTATTACATTCCATTGCAGCTCCAGATTACATTTCTGCTGCTTGAGAACACGAAAGGCAGAATAAACTCAGACAATACTTTATCTGCATTGCAACTCGCTCCAAGTCAAGCCCTTTGTTATGCTCAAACGAGCAATGGACAGGCTATCACTGCTCTCTGACAGCACTTCCCCAGGCTGCCCTAATAATTAAAAATAAATCCAACCATACCATGACAGTATTTACACAGCATTAGTCACTGGATAAGCTTTCATGATTGTCTTCTTTCATTTTAATATTCTATTTTAACATGCATGCTTGTGACTTCAGTGGAATCCCGTCAAGAAAATGTAATTAAGACGTTGCAGGAAACACCTACCTGCAGAACCATCCAGAATACCGTGCTGGCAAACCAGCGGTGCTAGAGAGATACTTGAAGGCCAAGAAAACATAGCTGGCTCCAAATTTGTAGGTAATAAACTTAGACAGGGACTAGCTTTTTCTTGTGTCCTCAGGGCATATTCTCTCCTCTGAACTTTCCTAGGACATTCATTTTCACCAGTCCTTGACTACCTACCAATGGCTGAGATCCATCACCTACAAAGTAGGACTCATAAAGCCTAGAGGGATATTTAATGGTACTTTATGCAGCATTAAACAAGGTAGTTAAAAATAATAATAATAATAATAATAATAATAAAAAAAAAGGTTTGATCTGAGATTGAGGCAATGCTTATTCCATTAATGTTTGCTCCCCTGTGGTTCCTTAGCTGTTTCTTGGTCATACTTTTTTTCCTCCTGCTCATCATAAGGGTTCAAAGCAATTTTTTGAGGGAACCTAGGGGTCACATGAAAAATAGCATTCATTCAAAACACAGAGCATATGAAGTTATCTTTCTCTAAGGTCTCCAAGTTTCTTTCTTCTGAGACTCTTTATCTTCAATTCATTTTTATTCTGCATGGTAAGAATAAGCACACAGGCAGGTTTGGGTTGGTTTTCTTAATACAGTGTTTCACTCCATAAAGATTTTCCTTCAGGCACATTTCAGGTGTTCTAATTCATTAAAATTGAGCTATTTTCAAACAAACTAAAACAAACACAGGGAACTGTGAATAGCTAAAAAATTTAAACGTCACTTTCAACACAAACAAAACCACTGATATTAGCAAACCTAACCCACTCATTTCTTGACTTGTCTTCTGTTTTCAAATTAACAACATAACAATGCATAGCTTGAGTTTTGCTCCCAGGCTGGTGTTTAAAGAAGGTTTCCTTTTACGGTTTATTATCCTTCACCTACTTCTCTCTCTCTGCTACCTAATTTCTTTACTCTCCCACCTCAAGACTGGAGCTAATGAGCTCAGGCTGACCCGGCTGCCCAGGGAGGCAGCAGATTCGCCCCCTCTCTTACACCCTTCCCCTGCAGAAACCCGACACACCATTGCCGGCACCGCAGAAGGTCGCTCAGCGGCAATTGCCTCCTAACTTCTCTTCTCCTAGCAAGCAACAACAACATAGGCACCGCTGTGGCTCTAGAGATCAAGACGACACATGAAAAACCTTTCATATCATATAATGGTGGATCTACCCACCATCTTTCAAATTAGAAATTCCCACTTGCAGTAATAGATTCTAATGTAAATAAGAGGTTCACAGTGATACCATTGAGGTATTTGAAATGGAAATACGGATGAAGAAAAAAGGACAACTACACAGATAGCAGGTGATTTCCATCACTATATGCTTTCCATACATAGAAAATTATGGATGAGTGTATATTCCTCATTCAACATTGTCTTCCTTACTTAAAAATAGCAATTTTCAGAAGCAGCAAGAACCCAGGTAATAGAACAGAGAGTAAATTTTCAGAAGGGCACCAAGCTGGGAGGAATCGCCAGTACCCTGAAGAGCATAATTAAATCTTGACAAATTCAAGATACACTTTAAAAAAAAAAATGCTGCTACTCAAGATGATCACAGGGGATGGGACAGGGGACTCTGAGAAGGAAAATGAACTGTAATGAGGAACACAGGTCCTTATATATTTTCCTAAGGATGAGAAACAACTGGCTTGAGAGTAACAAAAGGACCCATGGATTTCAATGGATCCACCACCCACTGGTCAAATATTTCAAACATCTCAGGCTGCGGTGGAAAGGGAAAACATCCTAGTAGGAGGAGAGCATCAGACATATTTCCTTTCAGTCAATTCAGCCCAGGTAAATTGTCACAACCGGACTGCTGTGATCCGCATTAGTCAGTATCCGATACAGAACATTAACTCCTTAGGGACTCAAAAGAGTAGCTTTTCCTCCCTACCAAAAAAATACGTGCACCTCAAGGGCCAGGCTCTGATTTCCAGCTCAAAGACTTGAAAACCTTCCAAGCTAGGAAGGCTCAGATAGGGAGCCTTCCTAGGAGGCAAGGAAGGGAAAAGATTTCCTCCTCTTCCTAAGGAGAAAAGCCTGTTTTGAAAAATTTGCATTGATTTCAAAACTGCAACTCTAAATTGTTGTAGTAGTCTCTGCGCTAGCTGGCAGAAAGTATGACTAGTGTCTGTCCATACATCAAGAGAGATGTTAACCACTGGAGAGAGTCCACATGGCAGCACTAAGAATAAACCAAAGGAGCTGGGGTGAGGGGTGGTGGAAAAACCCCAAACCAACAATCGATCAGTTTACTCTAAAAATAAGATGACTAATTAAGAGCTAGAACATGAAAACAGTCTTCAGTTACTCAAAAAGGCTGCTGCCAAGAGCAAGATAGTACTGTTTGCTAGAGATTATTAGCGAATGATAGACCCAACATCTAAGAATGATTAATATGAGATTACTAAAGAGCTCACTTGAAGATTTCTCTGACGCAAGCCAAACAGCATGGTGTAGCTGTTTCTGAATGGGTTTTGTTCCTCTCTGCCAGACATTATTTGAATGTTCAATACAGCTTCAGGGTTTGTGTGTTTTTTTTTTTTTTTCTTGTTTTAAATTATTGTTTTTTGTATTGTTTCATGACTAGGAAAGCTCTCGCACAACAGCACTGAGGCTGTAAGAGCAATGTAACAACTCCAAGCATTGACTTTCAGGAATGTCCAGTGAAGACTAACAAAAATTCGGCTATTATTTTTCCACAGTTCAGTAAAAGCTGTATTTTATTTCTTAGTGGAAATGCCACAACATTTATAAAACAAAGACAGTAAGAAAAGGCATGCCCATTTTCTTTACAACTTTGACAGATTTCTGCCATGATCCACGTTTCATTTGTGCTCAGGACTTTCAAATGACATTTGACATCCAAAAACTTTATGATGGAAGGAAGATTATCAAATGGAATATTTAAAGGGAATTTATACAGTATTGCACACATTAGAAAAAAAAAATCTTCTTTATGCAAATCAGACAGCAGGATAAGGAGATCATTTTTTAAACAGATACTGTACTACATTTTTATTAAATGCTGTATTAATTTCTTGAGACTATTGAGGAAAAGAATCAAATTAATTTAAAACAAGTGTTAATTTTTATATTTAAATAAAAATTTCATGCAGCTTTTATTGGATTTTCATAACTGTCGATTGGATTCCACAAGCTCTCTGAGCTACCCGTGTCAAGTGTTGATCCACCCCAACAGTTTAAATAACAACAACAAAAGTTAATTCTTATGTATGAATGGATTTTCCTACATTTTAATTTGTGCCTGTTGCCTCTTGCCCTGCCACTGAGCAGACTCCGAATCTGTCTCCTTTACTCCCCCCATCAGATATTTATAAACATAGGTAACATCCCGCTGATCCCCCCCACCCCCAGTGAATTTGCACTGAGAAGAGGATACAAATTTCTGCTTTCAAGAGGGATGTTATGGAAATCAATTCTAGTCAATGCATGAGGTCAGGGCCAGCACTTAGCCTGTTCCATCTATACTAAAGAATCAATATACATGAATGGCACACTACAGTAAAAATAAAGGCCTTTTTAGGTCCCAGAATATGAGAAAAATACAACTGGTATAAACCTGTGGTTCTTTCAGGCTGGCAGGCATAGTTACACATCCCAAAATGTACAAGCTGGTAATCAGAGATGGCTGTGAACATGACACATTGCAACAGTGCTGTAGACGGTGGAAGAGTGGAACACAGGAAATTCAGTAAGGACGCTTCTGCTAATCTCAAACGCTAGTCTTACTGAAATTAGTGGCAAAATTCCCACTAACATCACTTGGGACCATAATCTGGACTTGCGCCAGGCAGCTGCGAGTAACAAACAGCATGAGGGAGAGTTCAGATGTTGTAAGAGTCTGGACTGCACAGCGATGTCCTACCGTTCTTACATCTCTGCTCCAAAGGGGTCAGCTCCACTGCATCCACTGGAAAGTGGACTGGTACCCATTGCCTTTTCCCTCTTCCTTTAATGTCAGGATGTTTACGGATTTGCCTTCCAAATACGCATAGTCCACTTTCCTTCCTTCACTTTGCAAAAGAGTCCTCACCTCTGCCAGCAGTATATCAGCCTCCTGCAATACCTGTGCACGAGGGAGCAGGATTTGCTTGTGAAGAGTAATGAAAGCAGTGAATTTCAGTTTAATGTCTGCTAAGTCTGTCTGGGGTACGCATCCAGCCTGCTCTTTCAGGGCAATGGATTTGACGATGAATAGGTTTCCAGAGGTTTAATAAAAATCCTGTTTCTAATATCCTAAATTACCTGGAGGCACCAAGACTGATAAACTGAGCTTAGGTTGTGATTATGAGACTTTGTCTTGATTTGCTTTGCCTGTGGTTAAGTCGTTAATTCTGACCATCCTGTCTCATAACTTAAAGCTACCCCAAAAAACCCCGTCATTATACTGGGAGTCAGAAAACTGAGGAACACTCTGAAAATACTTTCATTATGGTATTTTAAAGCTATCACCAAAACCAAACCAGACATTGCAGGTTACCTGCTGCAGAGGTTTTAAACTGAAGCTCTTTGCTGCCCTCTGTAGATACAAGCAAAAACTGAAAAGTCGGGACACTAACAATTTAATTGCATTTCATTTCTAACTTTTACACCCAGACTTATTCACTAAAGCTATATTACACTGTTTTCAGTACATTAAAGAATCTCAAGCACTAGATTTCACTCTCCCCAAAAGACACATTTACCTAGGTCTGGTTGTTTAAGATGGACACTGAGGTCAGACAGAAGAGCATCAAATCTCAGCGTGCAATGAGCTGAAGAAGGTGAGAATTCCATTAACAAATCCAAACTTAAGATTTTCTTTCTTAGTTTTGTTCTAGTGCTCTCAGCATTTCAGTATTACAATGTGTATTTTGGAAAAGGCAAAGGAAAGAGAGGAGTTTGCATGAAATAAAGGACAGTTGTAAAGTTTTGATGAAAACATTCCTCTCTGTACACACCCTTCTTGTGTTTACTTTAATCCTAGTGCTGACAGCGACTCCCTTCATTGCCTTGGGCAAATAAAATACTTACTGTATCATCGGGGTGTTGTGGAATTATCATTTGTAAGGCACTTTGAAGCTGGAAAGTGCTAAGTAGTATTATTATTACAGATGAAAGGCCTGTTGAAGCAAATATGCAAAACTACTCTTATCTTAAAACTTAACACAAAAGTCTGAAATCCTGTAGGAATACACACTTTATAGACAGCCTTTCATTGCAACTGTTCCAGTCTTTGTGAAAACTGCCAAGGAAACAGCCACTTTTCTACAACTCAAACTGGATGCAGCAAATAACTATTGAAGGGATCAAATGGTGACTTAAAGCACTTTTTCCTTCCTTTTTCCTAAATCACACACAGCCCCTGAACAGAAAAAAAAAAAAAAAAACAAAACCAAAAACCAAAACCAAAAACATCTCCCATACTTCTAAGTACGCTTGCTATAGCAAGTACTGTCATAGTAAGTATTAGTGAATTTTTAACTGCATCAGAGAGAATTTACTGACATGTAGAAATACCAACCAAGAGGACATGGAAGGACTATGGCAACTTTCTGTCGGACCCTTTGCTAGAACAAATTCTCTGCATGGTGAGAACCAGTATTATATGGGGGACAGCACGGGATCTGATTTCTGTGCCCAACTCAGGCACAAGCATCGTTGGCAGCCTTGACCGTGTTACCTTGGGACCTGTAATCTCGCCTCCCACTGCTACTGTGAGACAGCAGGAGTGGAATATTTCTGGAGATGTTGCAGTGTACAGCAGAACAAGGCACACCTCCTTATATCAGCCAACAGGCAAAAAAAGCACTACTTTGTTGTGCTTAGTAGTAAAGTACTGTTGTTACTTGTAGATTCTGTTATTTAATTATAGAATTGCCTAGGTTGGAAGGGACCTTTCAGATCATCGAGTCCAACCATCAACCTAATGCTGCCAAAACCACCACTAAGCCATGTCCCTCAGCACCACGTCTACCCGTCTTTTAAATACCTCCGTGGATGGCGATTCCACCACTTCCCTGAGCAATGGTTGCTCAGTTTTGGATAATATGCAAACAGCTTTAGCTGGTTGCACTGTAGATGAGAATAACACTTTTCTCAATGGTGAGTTTTGACCTAATGCATGGGAGCACTTCCACAACGCAAACACAGATATCCCATAGCCCTACTGGAGTTTCCCAAGTGAGAAAACCCTGAAGTACTGAACGCCTGCTAGCTGCACACAAAGTCCTCAATAAATATTTTTCTTGCTGTTTGTACGGCAAAAAGGGGAGTTTTAACATTCCTATGAATAGTTTCTTCAGTGCTCCTTTCTGTTTACCTGAAGCTTAAGCAGTGCAGCACCCGAAACTTGAACACTGCAGCCTGGTGTTATAGCAAAGAACTTCAATGGGAAAAGCAATCAAGAACTCACTGTCCTATTGAACTTCAAGTTTTATTTTTTTGCGATCCTACTACAGTTATAACAAAAATGAAGTACAGCACCAAGAGACACAAAGCTCTCTTACCTTTAAGGGGTGAATTAAGGAGAATAAGCACCTATAAAGAAAAAGCTCCCTTTTGCATTGCAACAGAGTGAAATTCTGATTTATAGAAGATACATTAATTGTTAACAGGCAGCAACTATTGCAATAAAATCCTAAGATTTCCTAAAATTTCATCCCTATTTTGGAAAAAATAGGGCATACACTTGGTCACACACTGACTCAGTAAAGAACCTAAAATCCCTGAGAATATGAGGAAGCAGGAAGGTAATTTTCCATTAACACAATGTTCCATCATTGTCATAGGAGTGAAAAATTTATTTGAAAATATAAAAAAGGTCTTTCTGAAGCTGTAAATTTCAATAAGGCTCAAAAGCCTGTTTATGTTCTAACACAGATGAATTGTTATTACAAAATAGCCTGATAAAATTATTATTTTTGTCATAATAAAACTCTTCAACCTTACTCAAAGCCCATTTGATTTATTTTTTTCTTCCAAGACAAAATATTTGAACCTCAACAAGCAAGGACGCTTTGTTTCCCCTTTAAATAGCAAGCATACTCATACAACATATTCCACTTTCTCAAAAAAGAATTTTACAGTACAGAATATCTCCAACAGAACTTCTGCTCAGATGTAACAATAATACGAAGAATGAAACTGTGTCACAATAAAAACAACTGAGAATTGCTTATAACAGAGTAAAAGCTGCTGCAAACAGAGCTGTCCACCGTTATTACCTTAACAGAGCTACTTAAGCAGTAAGTAGCTAATAACTTTCAGTTGTGTTAAAACAAGCAAAGAGTTTCAAGGAACAGTTAGTCCAAGATGTTCACCCCTCTTACATGAATGAGCAGCATGGCTTATCTTTATCTGCTTTTGTCAAAACAGGGCCTCCTGCAGGCACAGTTGGGTTTGGTTTTTTTCCTACCAGGTCTGTGGAAGAATACGTTCTTCAAGCAGCAAGATTTTTTTTTTTTTTTTTTTTTTTAACAGAAGGGAATGTGGAAGAGAAAAACATGACTAGAAGAAATGATTAAGTAGAAAATTCAATATCATATCCCGTATCCCCCTTCTAGCCGGTGAAGATGATACCCAAATATGCTATTTTACAAATATGCTATTTTCTTTTTGTTTAGTTGCAGATTTTGCATTTAAATTCACACAACAAATTCTTCTGGCTTTCCAGCTTTTACAAGTCATCACCAAGCCTTATTACCAACAGTCAAAATTCCGACTATTTTGGATTATGGTTTGTACAGTGTGAATCACACAATCTTAAAAATTGTAGTGAAAGTAAATCAATTCACCTACCTGAAATCAACAGCATGGTTTGGAAAATGTAAATTCCTTCTTCCATAAGGGTATTAACAGTGGTAGAAATACACAAGTAAACAAGACGGTAACAGGCAGTTAACTGTTTGCTTCCAATATTCGAGCTCTTCCTATTTTTACTATAGAATAAGACAGGGTGAGCATCTCAGCCTTGTTCCCATCTCTGCTGCCATTCCGTAGGGACACAAGGATAGTCCTTTCTTCATCCCTGGCTACGCAGCTGGCTGCATTTCCTGGTCTGGCAAGCAAAATAAAATCCCCAAGCAAGGGATTATTTTGCCAATGATTGGTAAAAAGTTTCATCCTTTTCTTGTATCTCAGACATTAAAACTTTCCTACCTGCACTGGTTAATTCTGCATACGTCATGAAGGAAACAAAACCTATGGTCAATGGATATAAGAGCTCTCAGGAAGTCTAATTCACATGACATTGAAACTGCCTGAGGCTCCAATGTCTCTTATTTAAGGTTCCAAATATTGCTGAAATAGTAAAGTTTCAGTCACAGGAAACTTGAAGCTTTTCTAATGTAGAGCAGGCCATCGGGCTAAATATTAACAATCAACTATTTCACCTACACAAATTCAGTCTGGTGGCACTGACAAATAATACAAACTGAATTTGGACACGCTTTTACCCAGTCAGCTGGATGTTCTTCTGACAATGCTTTTAATGATAATTAACTGCTTTTTGTACATGTCACCCACTGTTCCTCCGTCATCGCTTAATAACCCATGACCAGAGGAAGAATAAAGAAGGAGGAACTGTAGGGCACATGCACTCTGAAGGTGGTGAGAACAAATGGCTATTAAATCTATTCCTGGAACAACAGTGCGTTTTCAAGAAAACATGAGACTCCTGTAGCCTTCTGCACAGCACCAGGAAAACAGCCCTTATGGCCACAAAGTGCAAACACACAGAGCGCTGAAACCTTTCACAGGGCGCGTGTACCCGCAGCGCCATGGGCAATGCTGGCAGGAAACCTCTTTGATTAGAAAATGTGGAGTTACACATGTCTTGCCACACAGGTGTTAGAATTGTGTAGTGCTTTGATGAAGGATGGGCATGATCTTAGGAAAGAGTGACTTTTATTACTTGACACTCGGATTTTTCTTTGGTTTCCGAGGGACAAAATTTCTAAATTCTCAACCTTATGTGAGTCTATTGCAATGATACGTGCTCTTAAAACTCAATCCAATGCACGAGACTGAATTTTGCAGAATTCAGTGGGCTTTTCCTCAGACTGCCTTTACTTTGAACCGCGTTGCTCCTGGCAGTCGTCCAGGCAAACACAAAGAAACATCTGCCCCCTCTCACCCGTGGGCTAATTACCCACTGCACACACCACAGGGCTCAGTCGTCTTTTTCCAAACCGATCTCAAATAGAGTAGTGGCACAATCCCTCTATTATAAATATTTTAAGAGGATAAATTTACACATTAAATGCATATAAGATACCTTATAAAGGCATTTTTCTTAAGAAGCATTCTTGCTACCACTGAGGCAGAGTAGCCATAGTGCTAATGAACACAGTTCACTCATTGCTGTCTACAAGATTAAAATATCAAACGCTCCTACTAAAGACTGAACAGAGCCTCAGTGCATGATAGTTTTTCTAAACTTTTGGAATACCACTGAACAAAAATGTAAGCTTGAGGGAAAACGACAATTAGAGCTTTCTAAAACAGTATCTTACCAACATCATACTGTTTCTCCATGATGTCTCATGCTCAATTGCCTTTCCACAAAAAGACACCGTAAGATAATGGGTAGAGCCTTTTAAAAAAAAGATTTCTCCCCACCTGCACAGTGAGCTGTACAAGTCTATCGGGTGCTTTTCAATACCAGGTTTGATCTTATTTTGAAACCAACACAGAAGTACTCACACCATCATTATGAAATTGTATACTCGCAGAAACACACAGAGAAATCTAATTTGTAAAACTCTTGTGGGAATCAGATAAACCAGCCTGAGCTGAAAATACAATCTTTCAGACTTTCATTTTCTATTAATTTCAAGCTTTTCAAGGCTGATTACTCAAACAAGAAAAGGAAATGGAAAAGTGGTTTTCCTTGCTTTAATTTTATAAGGTTTACAAGAGAAAATACTCAATTTCTCCTGTAATTTTTTTTAATACTTTTTCTTAGAAAAGAATAATAATAATGTAAAGTTCCCTGTGAGAAGAAAAAAAAAACAAAGCACTCAGAAAAGATGGTGCTTAGATCCTTAGCATATGCCTAGCACAGCCATGGAATACATCATGAGGTAAGATTAAACAGGACACTTTGAAACTCCTTAGTGCAATGATAAAATACGTTTAGCTTCATCCGTAGTGATTTGGTGAATAGAGATTACTAGCCATTAGTGCAAAGTTTAACAGACCACTCGAAACACCTGAAAATTTCAATCATCAGATACCAGTTAGTCAAGGATGCAGCCCATTAAAAAAGGCGGCCAGATTTACCTCTCCAGTGGTACTTCTCCATTCACTCTAATGCAGTCACACCAGGCTGTGCTACACCACAGGCTGCTGCACTACAATCTCCCCTCATCTGGGGTCATTCCTATTCCTAATTTATTTCCTGAAAGCTCCAGAAAGGCAGAGACTACAAGTGCCCGCAGTGATTGCTGGAGATGTAGGTACTACCCTTTGCTGGAGGGCAGGTTTTCCAAAGCAGAGGCAGCCAGCCCAGCACAGAGCCAGGACTGCTCAATTTTTACTCCAGATCCTCATGTCAGTCTGGATCTATGTTCTGGGTCTCTTTCAGCGTTGTTCTCTGCCTTGTTCAAAGCTGTCCCTGCTCTTCTTGCCTGAATCTGCTTGATGCATGGATGTTTTGTTTGCCTGACCCTTGGTTCTGCCTCACCTCACCTTCAGCAAATCCTTCTGATCCCTGCTTCCTCATTATCCTGGCTACGTGCTCAAAGCCTAAACCTTGGGTTTGACTGTAAATAGCCCAATCATTTGAGTTTCACTGGCTAAGAGTACTTGGCTTGAAAAATCTTCAGTATATAGCAAGAACACTAATAATTCCAGTCTATAAAGAATTTTGATACAGTTAAATCCACCTTGATGCAATGGGATATTTTTGACTTAGTAAGCACTAGCAAAGTTATGATCGCTAGGAGAGCCAAGAGCTATGAAACATTTCTCTGGAAACAGACTTTGTCTAAGAAGTGCTGGCTTTAAAGGAACTGACCTTTGAAATGTTCCCTCCCAACAGAAGTTTCAATAGGGAATAGCCAGAACAGCAGTTTTCTCTTCATTTTTCAAAAAGATGGCCCCGCTTGTTTTAGGACTACATGGCCAACGGGGTAGTTTTAGATCTGAGGGAATCCCAATGGTTTAGAAACTTCCTCGTCTTTCTCTGTCAGCTTTAAGACAGAATAAGAAAATTGATCTCCTTTTTGTGCATGTGTCATATAACTCTCCCAGAGGGATACAGCATTCCCTAAGCATTTCCTAAGCCTTATTATTCATCCTCTCAGTGTTATTTCCTATGTTTCCCTGGAGAGAATTAAAGAAGAAAATCCCGAGTTATTTTGGACCTGATTCTCTGAAATTTTGAGCCTAATGTAGCCATTGGAGCCTGCTTCTTACATCTGCTCCCACTGCCTCGAGTGATGATAGAAGGTTCACATGGAGAATCATCACGACGTTACAGGCTGCCCCTGTAGCCCATACGCACACCGCCACGACGCAAACCCTGTTTCTTAGACATTTATTTTCTTGAACTGTCTTCTCAAGCCAGTGAAGTCATTACGATCTGAAATGCCAGTGCAGTACTCCAACGAGCAAAATCCTACGGATGCTTTTAAAAATTCATTTTTAAGGCAACTATTCCATTTAAAAATAACTCCAAACCAAGGCTTCGTCTAAAAAGTGCACAGAGCATCACTTTACCCATTGCATGCACTCTGCAGGGCTGTGTTAATTGGTACAGAGCTAACCATAGGCACTCTCTCTGGTAAAGCAAACTTGGAAAATATCCATTACAGTCTCCAGTTCTCAAGGGCCAAATGGCATCAGCAGAGTGCCCTTACAAAAACCGTGGTTTGGGGAGGTCAGTGTGAGCTAGAACCCCTTAATATTTGCATTTGCCAGTGCAGGTGACTTTAGGCTAAGAATTGTTCCAAGACATTAGTGTTATTACAAATGCAAATAAAATTATGCACCCGTGTACAAATATCAGAAAGGTGGTGTAAGGTATCAGGAATGGACTTAAAAATTGATTAGAGAAAATGCTCAGAAAATAACTTCATGGCATTGACTTCTAAGAGGGAATCAATAGAATATTTTGCACAGTTAAATACCTTCTCCAATTTAAATTTTACGTTGTGGCTTCAAAACCAATTAGGCTGCGTTACAGTCTGATGATTTGCCAAATTATCCTTTCTCAAACAAAAATAGTTTTTGACTAACAGAGGCAGAGGAAAACTGCCACTATGACATTTATTTTCATTTTTACAGTGTAGTATACCCAGGGCCCCACCTCAGCAAAACCATTTAAGAATACTTGTAAATTCATAGACATGAGAAGCCCCTACCAAATCACTGCTTCAACATAATGGCTTTTCTACTGACTCACCTGAGACTGGAAAGTCCCTTAATGAGTGTACTTGTGTGTGGCAAGTAATATATATGCTCAAGTTTTTGTTACCCTACTACAAAACTTCCTAAATTAAAAAAAAAACCAAACAAAAAAACCCCAAAAAACCAAAACCGAACAAAACATACGCTCATAATTCCCAGGGGAAGAAAACTGCAGTGCCAGAACATCAGCATATAGTGGAAATAAGCCAATAGAGGTCAGCAGTACATAACAGAAATATCTTCTTAACACCAGGCACGTCAACTACACTAACCTACAGTCAAAAAAAAAAAAAAATCATAACTGAATAAATTAGATGATTCTTTTAATTAAAATTCAAAATATCTGTATTCTTCATCTTGGTTTCCACCAGGCATAATTGCTTCTTGTGGATAAGGTTTTGGATACATATCTGAACATAGGTTTAGAGATTTGATATGTTTTAAATATTTTTGAGGAAAAAATACAATTTCGAAATAATAGGAGATTGTTATGAACAACAAGCATGTTGCTTTAATTCAACTGCAATGTCTACTTACGTCCTATAAAAAAACAAAATTTGGATAGACAAATCCCTTTTAATGGATATTTACTTGAGAAATATTACATTCTAGTTGTCCAAACAAGTGGCTGCATGCTGTACGGCAATCACAGATTACAGTTAACTAAAGGAGTATTAAATTTAGAAAGTAACAAAGGCAGCATGAATAGCAACAGCTTAAAACAAAACCTTTAAAAAAAAGGCACAGAACTAATTACTTTTTTCAGCAGGCAAGATTGTTAAAAAGTAATTTACCACCTGCTGTCACAGAACAAGTCTTGATCATCTTAGTAATGAAGTACTCGGATATTTGACTGTACAAGTTAGAGCATATTTTAACTTGATGAGGGATAAGACTACACAACGCAGCAACTGCAGAAGGAAAGCTTACTGCTTCACGATTCAGTAAATACATGTTCCTTCTATCTATTAATGTTCTGGAAATGAAGCAGGGCATGTTTATTTAAAAAGCAGGATCCAAGAGGTACTGTAACACTTTTTTTACACTGGTTTTTGTTTTTTTTCTTTTAAAACAATTAATTTTGTTGGTCTTTCCTCGGTATATCAGCTTATACGTAACTTTAATGAAATCCTACAGGTTTCAGCGGATGCCCCTACGTGCGTTGCACCCACTGATCTCCTGAATGAGCACCAGCTGCCACAGAAACAGGGCTGCTGTTCCCAAAGCGGCCCAGGGAATTCATGGAATTTCTTCCATTAATTTTCAGACCACATGCTCTAGGGGGCTTTGAAATTCAAACATTTCTCTCTTTAACCTCCAGAGTGCAAAGACATAGTTGGAAAGATTATCGTCATGCTGTGCGTGCATTCCTCTCATCTCCAAGGATTTAATTCACTAATAAAACAGCTCTGCAGCTTGTGGCCTAAGGTAAACTACAGACCTGACTTTGGACCATGAACCAAGATCAAAGTGACATTGGGCCTTGATCATTAATGCTTTCCTTCCATTTTACATAAAATGTACCGCCACAAGTGAGTCACGAGAAGGATAATTTCTAGGTTGATTCTCCCCAGCTCAGAGATGGTAGGACAGGCTTTACTCCCATATTTTATGTACCTGTAACTCCATTGACCTCATGCTTAATTGACCCTATCGTCAGATTAGAGTCAGAGCTACAGAGTACCGTCTTTCCATAATGGAGCTATAATGACAGTCATTTTGGAATATATTAATAATTACGAACTGAAACCTGCAGCCCTTATCCAGATGAAAACTCGCACTAACTTCAGCGATGGATTTCATGAGTAGTTTTGGCTAAGCAAAGATTGCAAGTTTGGGTGTTACAGTACAAAACGTTTCATTTTAAAATCGTATAGAGGCAAAAGAATTTGGCTGCACATAAAAACATCCAAAATTTTTCATAAACAAACATACTTTGCTTATTAGTAGGACTGCTGGTTCTCTGTGCTTTCAGTGGCAAGTACCATCGCCATTTAAACTAGGCTATACTAACTCAAATAGATGCTAAAAATAATCACATTCAGTTATAACATTGAATTCAAACTAGACAGCTATTCTCTAGCTCTAGCATTTGAAGTATATTACTAATAATTTCTTTCAAATTTGGAGAAAAACTCAATTTGTTGGGGAGGAAAATAAAATTTACAAAAAGCTTATAACCCTCCCTGGTAGCCAGCAGAGTAAAGTTTTTGGAGTTTTGTTGTCTGTTTGGTTTGGGTTTTTTCCAGAAAATCTTTCACAGCCTGCCACTAGATTTTGCCAGCTCGTCTATTTTTTCAGAGTGTTTAATGTATCTAATTGTTTTATTAAATATGAAAACATTATTGAGGCTTCTTAATTATGAGGTACAGTCTCCTCTTGAAAACTTTATTATATGTCTAAACTGTTTATAGCTTAAAGTAATTTTTGACAACTCAAAAATGGGAGCTGTTCTGGGAGAAAAACAGCACCT
The DNA here is from genome assembly GCA_947846985.1 of Fratercula arctica. Taxonomy (NCBI): domain Eukaryota; kingdom Metazoa; phylum Chordata; class Aves; order Charadriiformes; family Alcidae; genus Fratercula; species Fratercula arctica. The sequence goes on from CANTUZ010000001.1 coordinate 202,371,115, forward strand.
GTTTAAGACAGTTACACTGCTGAAACAGAGTATGTGATTATTCAAGGAATCTGTAGCAATAGCTATACAAAGATGCAGCAATATATACTGGATTTTGACTAAGGCATTTCAGTTAAGATTCCCAAGTGATTTTGCATCATGAAGGTATATCTACTGACACAAACATCTGAAAAGCAGAAATACAGTATATTTTGGTTTTGCGAGAGTTCAGACTCAAGTTTTATGTTTCCTCAAATACATACACTTCCAGTGATATCACAGTGCTTCGGTACAACATTTTTCCATGTGGAATCTGTATCCAAACAACTTATCCAGGCATAGACCTGGCATCAACCGGCTTTGTTAAAAATAAACCTTATAAAGAAATGTCCTTTGAAAATATTCTCATAGCCAGCCAGGACATACATAGCCAGTTAGTTACCAACAAGTTTTATATTACCTACAAATTTCATATCACGTTAGTACACCTGGAACTCAATTTTTGTTTTTATTAATGAAATATTTTTATTTAAAACTATTGTAATGAACTGTAAACATCTTACTTCGTAATAAAAAGAAGCAACAGAATATCATAAGTCATTATTTGGTTACCAATTATATCATGTAAACTCTGCTTCTCATTGTCTGCATTTTGTCCCCTGTAATACAGGCAAAGAAAGTGATTCAATATTGAGGAGAAACAAAAAAAAAAAAAAAAAATAGTGTGAGTTTCGTATTTGGATTTTATTTAAAAAGTTAAATATGAGGTAGAGGCAAATTTTGTAACTTGACAAAAACTGTTGGGAAGTTACACAGACAGCTTGAGTTTTGTTTGCAATTAATTTTCCATAACTGTCCTTAAAGCTTTCATCAAAAACATTTTTTAAATGCAAACCCAAACCTTAACGCTTTATGTATAAAATGCTTAATGCATTATAGCATACACTCCTGACCTCATAGATAGTCACTAAAATATTTTTTTTTACTAGAAGTCACTGTAAAGTGTATATGTGTATATACCTATCTCCACACATCATGGTGTCTTTCTTTGTAATAAATTCTCATATTCACTGACTAATCAAAGGAAAGAAACTCTGATTTAGTTTTGCCAAAAAATATATTTTTAACCATGCTGAGATCTACTTCGAAAGTGCTTTAAATGTTTATTTTGAAAGTTTGATGGAAGAAATCTCCTATATAGGTCTCCTTCCAATTCAACACATTCAATGAAAGCCAGTGTTTTCCAAAAGAAACAAAAATTTAGGCTTTTCAATATGAACAGCTACCCCAACTTTCCAAACAAGCAACTTAGTTTTCCAAATTGCCAGGACCTCATACTTTCCAACAAAATTAAGAAAAAAATATTTAGAACCTGTCTTACTCTGATGTATTTTTCAATGGTCTAATTTAAGCACTTTTATTACATTAAAATTTCTGCCAAGTCTATGAACTGGAGTTATACCAAAAAAGAGAAAAAACATACTGCACAATCAGAAAGCATTTTTTTAAAAAAAGTTTCGAATGAGAAAACAGCTTTAGGAAGACCCAGAAGACCCAGTAAGAACAGTTTCATTACAAACTTCCTCAGACTTTGTCTTGTCCTGTGCTAAATTTTTACATCCAAACACATTCAGATAACTTTTTCAGCCCAATTTCTGCCTTGTTCTATGATCACAAACTGCAAACTGTAGTTCCAAAACCTTCTCATTTCTTGCACGTAGGTCAGCCACTTCCTTTCAGTTATCCCTTATTTCTCCCTCAAACATCCATCCCTACTTTCCCACCGGTTCCCCTGGCAGGCTCAGCTAATTCAAAAGCTCATCAGCAGGATCCCAGAGAGCTAAGGTCTGCATCACACATTAATCTGAGTGTACTCTTGGTCTCAGTCTAAGGAAGAACCAGTTGGAACTGGAAGAAAACACACTGTCAAGGCACAAGAAGATACTATGGTCAGAAGATGCAGAGAAGGATGTTCTGTCCAATGCTGCTGAAGACACACTTCAAGGGATACCACAGAATCTTTGTGGTTGGAAAGGACCTTCAAGATCATCGAGTCCAACCATACACACACAAAAAAATCCCTACGATCTCTGTCATGATGCCCTGAAGCGCCAAATCTTCTTAAATGCGTTTCTTAAATACCTCTAGGGATGGTGACTCAACCACCTCCCTGGGCAGGCTGTTCCAGTGCCTGACCACTCTTTCAGTAAAGTCATTCTTCCTAATAGCTAATCCAAACGTCCCCTGCTGCAGCTTCAGACCATTTCCTCTGGTCCTGTCATTATTCACCTGGGAGAAGAGGCCAACACCCACCTCTCTACACCCTCCTTTCAGGTAGTTGTAGAGGGCAATGAGGTCTCCCCTCAGCCTCCTCCAAACTAAACGTGCCCAGTTCCCTCAGCCTCTCCTCATATGACTTGGTCTCCAAACCCCTCACCAGCTTGGTAGCTCTCCTCTGGACATACTCCAGCCCTTCAATGTCCCTCTTGTACAGAGGGGCTCAGGACTGAACACAGCACTCGAGGTGAGGCCTCACCGGTGCCGAGTACAGAGGCACCATCACTTCCCTACTCCTGCTGGCCACTTCCTTTGCTGGACTTGGCAAAGGAGGGTTGTGTCCAATCATTGTCTAGTGGTACGACTGGTCTGATCTGGTGGAAGAGGCTGCTGCTGGAAAGGTAGCAGTATCTGCACAACAGCGTGCCCCCCACAGCTTGGTTTTCCCATCGTGGAATTCGCAAAGGAAAATTAGCTCTTTCAAGGGAACACTTTGAATGCCTTTCCTGCAGAAAGATTCAGCTTTGTCACATGAAAAACTCAAAACGAAAAGAGAACAGATGTTGACTAATTGGATACTTTCACGTCTTCTGATCTGCTTATTTTCACTGTCCCGTATACACTCTTTTATTCTATAAAACCAGACAAAGATGTATTAAATTTTCTGGTACTGCCCAAGGATTTCTGTAGCCTTAACTGCAACCAACAGAGAATCTGAGCTGAAAAGACCATGGAACCAAGAATCTAAAACAACACCAAAGACTTACTTAAAATTAATTCTCGTAACCCACCCCATAAAGATATAGATTTATCTGCTTCAGAGATTTATGTTTTTAGGATTAATTTCAAAACTGCTTATATGCAAAAAGGGCAGTCAGAAGATGTAGACAAAACCATCTCTATTGGGTCAGCATCTTTTATCTGACAGTTGCAATTAAGAACAGGATGAGTACAGAGCAGCACTGCCATGTGTCTCTTCCAGAGCATGGCAACCTACTGCTTAGGGACTTTGGAAATTGCGTTTGAGAGATGGCAATAGGTCTCTTTTTGTTTCTTTGAATGAACCTGTTCAATCACATTGCAGCTCATTTCTACTGTTGACATGTACGACATCTCATGGCACCAAGTTCTACAATTTAATTCTACAGAACTTAATTCTGAAGTTCTACATGAAGTACTGTATGAAGTACTCTGTTTGTTTTCTTTTACTAAACGCTTGATAATTTTAAACTGTGACTCTACCAATTTTTATGAGGGAGTCATTTTCCCTTCTATCCATTCATTCTTTTGTAAGCCTCTACTGTACCTTACCTTAATCATCTCTTTGTAAAACTGAAGGCAAAAAACCTCCCCCATAAATTGGGAGATACAATAGCAGTATGGCTCTCAAAAATCTTTGTGTTCGGCCCGTGACCGTTTTTTGCTCAGGATGCTGTTACAGCTTCCTTTAAGAAAAGCCTCTGTCACCACTGACTGCCTTTCCTCTTTAGCTGAAACCACAGAATTAGTGGATGATTTCAGACTAATGAGAAAGAGTTCCCCAAAGAAGTATCAGAGCCTGATACAGCGGACTCTTTACCACTTGCTCTGGAAAAACTATTCTGGAATGCACATTTTGTTTGATTCACATTACCTACAAATACACAAACTGCCTTCGTATCTCCCAAAGACATTTTTGGTTAATGCTTAATTTCACTTCCAAATACAAGTGAAAGCTACAGCTTGCACTCTGCCTTCATTTACACTGACGCTTAGGAGTTCCCACTTCACACTAATTCTTGCTTCCAGGTTAAAAGGAAGGCATAAACAGGAAGCTCTAAAATCCTCTGTACATAATGCGCTTGTGATGCATGTCCATTCAAGTCACCAAGAAAACAATTTTTCTCATGCTTTGTTTTAAAATTACAGGGTCCTGGCTGCTACCCACTCAAAAGATGTCAAATTTATGTCGAGAAGTATGGACTGAACAATTTATTTCTTAAAGCTTCAGATTCCCTGCCCAAGCTTTTGTTCTGTTTTAAGAGAGAGGCATTCCTGATGCCTTGGGTTTACTACAGTAAGGTGCTCTTTGAGACTGTTGTGGTGTCTCCCTGCAAGTGCAGACATCCTTCCTGCAGCACAGGGATCCAGCTGTCGGCACAGTGACAAGCAGAGGAGATGGGAGAAAAACATGGAATAGAAAACAGGTGGAGAACACTAAAGGCAGAAAGATGAAATCAGTTCACTTTAAGGAAGAGCTTTTGTAGAGGACTAAAGAGCCAGAAGGTCTTTGCATGCATAAATATGCGGACACAGTCAAATACATAAAACTGTTGTATTAAATGTAGTAACTTGAGACCAACTTGACTACAAGAGCCAAGTTTTCAAGGAGAGGTAATATCTCTTTCTAGACGCATTTGGAAAAGTTGTGTGCCCAAATATTACCTCTAACTATCTAAGTTGGATCACAGTTCACAAAGTGCTCCCAGATGAACACAAAACCCCTACATCGGGAAGCCTCCCCTGCGTGTTCAGAGCCACAGGGACGTTGTGGCAGTGACTTGTACTCCCTTCCCACCCTCCAGGCTCTTTCCAGCCATGGGTGTTCACACCTCCAGTTCTTCTAGCCTGATGCCACTTGTCCACAAACCCTTTTCTTTTTCAACAGCAAGCAGTGAGCCTTTGACATATTTTCTCCATTTACTCTGTTTCCATAGAAGGGTGTTCTTACTGGGGATCCCCTGCAACCAGCTGCCCTTCGTGTGGCACTGCACACTGACCAGTAAAGAACAAGTAGGAAAAACAATCTGGAAATACAAGCCGAGCAAAGTTTAGCAGGAACATAAAAAATGTTCTGAAACAGATTTTCCTGGAGACATGATATTTTTGTTCTAGAGTCACAATTGTGACAAAGTCTCGTTTAAATACTTTTATGGCTCACCCTTAAACAAGGAGTCCAAGTCTTTAAATACCAGACATTTTTGACGTGAAAACTCGATAAAAGTAATAAAGTTTGGATATAATGAACTGCAGAGACTCTAAACTCCTGGAAACACGCAAGATTAGGTTGGATGGGACTTTGAATAACCTGATCTCATGCAACGAACACCCTGCTCATTGCAATGGGGTTTGGACTTTAATGGTCCCATCCCACCCAAACCATTCTATGATTCTACAAACACTGCCCACAAACACAGACAGTTACAAGTTTGCTAAGTTCAGGCCTTCTCCCCACTGTTTTGTGTGGCTGCTAGTATTTAGCTGCTATTGGCAACTAAGCAGTTAACAGCTTAGTTAATTTAGCAATTTGGAAGACACAGCTTCCTTATCAACAGCCATTAACACCAGCTAAAATCCCAGATGTATTAACCCAAGGCTGCTCCTTATAATGCAGTCCACAGCACACCAGATTTTTTTTTTTTTTACTTAAAAACTAAGGAATGATTGTTAGGAGTTTGCTACAAACACCTCTATGGAAGCATAAAAACTAAAAGACATCAACTATGTCACAAAACGATACTTAGAACATCAAGTGTGTCACCAATACTGGAGGAAACGCATGGTAATGGAGAGATGAGAGTTGGATGAGGGAGGTTTAAGAAGGAACCGAACTCCAGCTGTCACATCAGAGGCCACTGGCAAGAGCCTTCAGGCCAGATCTACAAAACTACAGAGACTCTAAACCCATTTATGTACCTGAACCTTTTGCCACTTGGCACTTCTGAACCCACGATCTGCTGAAGATTATATTTCTCTTCCACCCCTGGCAGAGAGGATCTCCGCTATAGCGAAGCCCTGGAACGTGATCCGAGGTCATGAGCTGGTCCAGCGTTACTGGACCCGAGAATCCACTATTACCTTACGGAGCCAAGTGCTGCATTTGAATCGCTAAAAGCCTATGCATTTACATGGCGTGGATGTCTGCAAAAACAAATGCACACGGAGCATAGTAAATAAAAGGCCTGAGAAACAGCATTTATCTCCTCCTCCTCCTCCACACATAAATTACAAGTAACAAAAATCAATATTATTTTACTCAGATTTCTTCCTCTCCCCCTGCACTGCCACAGCATTGTTTTTCAGACACCTGCAGGAGGGTACATCCACACTTGGATTTTAGGGAATCCCATAATCTCAAAGGTGAACAAAGTCTAATGGAGTAGAAAGATCTACATAATCCTTGCTTGCAGAGCAGCATCATTTATACCACAGAAAATTTCCATTGTAATTTTCTTCTTGGCATGTTACAGTCTAACTTCAAATTTATTGAATTCACAGAGGGATTTTGTTTTGTTTTTACCATAACTACACATTTTAACTTTGGCTATTTTTTTTTTTTCTTAACATTTACTCCAGTATGTCATGCTCTGTTTGAGAGGAGTAATTGGTTCATTCCTTTAGGGGGAAAGCAAAACATGAGCAAATACAATATTTGCACATAACGTTCACACATATTTTTGCTTTAAAGCAAAAATAGTCTTCACATCCTCTACATATTAAAACCACAAAGTCTTTGCCCTGGTGAATATACTGTTAATTGTTTGAGATTTATGACATTATTACACCATGGTTTAATAGTGTTTCTTACCAACCAAAGGAGAAAGTTTAGTTAAAGTAAATAATATTAACTACTGTAAGGAAAGAAATTGCTGTTCTGGTTAAGGCAGTGGACTAAGATTAATAAGGTCTTAAATTCCAGATTCTGTCACAGTATTCCTATGTGACATTGGAAAAGATATATCTTCATGCCCTGTCTTTAACTCCCGTCTATAAAACACAAAAGTAAGAACTATAAAACTATTTGGCAGAGCAACATTCCGGTTTTGTGCTGAATCACTGCCTAGCATAATGGGGCCATAATTTTGGTTAGGGCTTATGTGCCATACTATAATAATTAATAAATAATAGTAATCTATGCCTTCATGAATAAAAGTAGCTGGACAAAGACCAAAGGGCTCCACTGCATCATTCAAGAAACTGAGTTAAAGAAGCGCCATGTTAATAGCAAGAAATGTGAAAAGCATGAGCACCGGCCCAAGGACAAGGGAAGGCAGTGCCAAGAATCACCTACCAAAGCCGCTGAAATTTTCGGTCAGGTCACTAAGACGTCTGTATCTCTTGCCACTACCCTCGCCTGCTGATAGGCAGGGTTTTGCCATGCAGTGAAGGAGTGACGGCACCGATGGGGTGCACGCTCTCCGTTAACCATCACCGCGACTCCATCAAACCCTGCGGCCCCACCGGCACCTCCAGGGCAGAAGCAGCAGCTCAGCTTGGGACCTCTGCAGGGCTGCTGGCCAGCCGTGAACCGCGACTCCACGCCATTGCTTACTATTCCCCCTCATTTCCAGCACCATTTCTAAGTGGTTTCTACTAAAACTGATAGACGCAGTCCTGAGAGATGTGCCAAACGTTATGAAACGAGTATGAAATGTTATGAAGTAGTATGAAATGTTATTTTCAAATGCACCCATCACTTGTAGGTATAGCCTATAGGCACTGTAGAATCCGTGTGGTGCGGTTGGTTTTGATGTAAAAGGAGAAAAATTAGTCAAATAAAATTAGTCTTGTACCAAATCCTGGGCATGTTTTGCACATGTTTTACTCTCCATAAAATGGTAGATAAAACACTGTAGATGTTTTCAATATTAATGTTTGCTTATGGATTTAAATTTACAGGCTAAATTATACCCAGCCGCTGCCACATACAAGATACCACTGCTGTGGCGGAAAAAGACTGATAGATATTTATTTTCTTTCCTATGTGATTTATTAGTCTCACACAATCTGGGGGGAGAAAAGACTGTAATGGATTTGAGTGCCACAGATTATGTTTGTTAAGCAATTTTTCAAAGTGCTTAAATACTCACAAGAGTTCATAAAGGCTTCAAAAATGATAATAACACTCCAAAGTATTAAAAGGAGCGAGAGCGCTAGCAGTGGAATGTATACAGAGCAATTAATTAATTGCTCTGCAGGGTTTTTTTGCCGTTCCTTCTAGCAGAATCTCCACCAGTAGCCAGGATGAGTGCAGTAATTAATCTTTTTTTATCATCTGAGATCAGCATGATCACTGGGCGCACCTTTTCAGTGGAAATCTACTCTGACATCCTGCTCTTAATTATTCACAGTCATGATTAAAGTTTATGATAAAAACAGGAAAAAAAGAAGAATGCTGGCGCAATACATTGTTGCCAAGTTACACTCCGTAAAGGGACAAAACCCAAGGACTTCAGTCACAGCACCTTCAGCGTAAAGTCAGCCAAAAGTGGGAAGGAACTCAACGTTAGATCTGAAAGCATTCAGGGCACTACCACAGAAACAAGACTCATCGGATGTTGCTTCCAGCCACGCGGAAGGTAGCAAACATCTCTCTTACGCATTGCCGAAGCTGAGAGACTAAAATGAAAGCATTTGGGAATGCAGTTCACCGAGATACATTTGACATAGCTCTACATTTTAATGAGTCATTTTTAAAGGCAGGTGGTTTGACAGGCCATCACCTAACTCCATGAGTGAGTACGTAAATTACTTTTTTGAATCGCTCACTGAAAAACATAGTCAAACTCTAATTTACTAGTTGTGTCATCTATTTGGATGATTGTATCATTTGTTTTGACAACTGCAAATTAATTTTCCAACATGAATGTAAAGAAAGCTACCATACAGAATGCTTGACGGCGTGTTTTCTAAGATGAGCATAAGCTGTATCATGGCAGGCTTGGCTATCACATTTTTGCTAGTGCTTGAAGGAGTGGAGTTCAATGACATTTCGAGCTACTTCAATTTAAAACCAGTAACTTGTGAAAAGCCATTCACTATTCAACAACTGTTGAATACCTCCCACAGTCCTCTCTAAGTTTTCTTTTAGGAATACAAACACTATTTCATGCTGAATAAGAAGGAAACAAGCCAGGTTTATGCAAAAAACCTGAAATATAAAAGCAGCTTAAGACAACCCTAAGAGGTGTTGTCTTAGATTTTCTGATTTAATTGTCACAGTACAATAATACAGCTTATTATTTAAAGCAATAAAAGAGAAACAGAAAACTGACAGCTTGATTCTGTGACTTATTCATGTGATTAAAATGGAATGACTTTCAAGAATCAGCATGTGAAAAAGATTTCCAAGCCTGGGTAAGCTCTCTTGGTAAATATTTTACTCAACTTTATGATGATACATAGATTGGTCAATGGCAAAACTGATGTGTTTACTGAATTTATTTCTTCCCAGAAACTGATACTCAGGTGACTAAAGTTTCAATAAGCTCAATTAAAAAATGATGACTGCCTTAGTAATAAGGGTCTGAATTTAAATGCTGCAGTGATTCTTCACCCTGTACTGACAGTTCCCCACTCTTGAACTGCTGTGCTCATTTAAATACAATTAAAAAAAAAAATAAAAATAAATCTTATCATGTTCCATCTATTACAGAGTTCTCCACAATTCACAACACCCTAAGGAAACTAAAAAAGAAAATGTAGGGCAAATCCAGACACAAACCATGACACTCACCTCCCTAACAAAAGGTGGTAACAAGAATTAATGAAAACTACAGTTCATGCATCCCAAGCCAAAATTAGAACTTACTATTCTGACCAAGAAGTAACACAAAACCAGTTTTCCAGACAAGCTCAGATGATTTGTACAATACCAGACAGAGAAAGTAAGATCAGAAAAATAGACTGGTTTTGTTAAAAGCCATGAATACAAAATTATACATTTGGCTTCTCATAATACCATCTTTTGAATAAGTATTAATAATAATATCAGACACTATACCATACAAGTTCTAGCAAAAAGATTTTGAATGTAGGTGAAGCTAAGGGTAAAGAATGGATCTTTATAGCTATTAGGAAACATTTTCAGGAAACCATTCTTAACAGTGCTATTAAGGGGTGTTCTGGTATGGTACAGCGATACACTTTCCCACTCATCTAGAATGTGTACGGAAGCATTTGTACTTCATCAGTGCAGAAATGCCCTACTTAGAATTGAAAACCCTCTGCGATAGCTAGTAAGTGTACAAAGTGAAAGATGTTAGGCTGGTAAAATATGCATTTTGTTCCAAATCAGCTATTTGACCCCATATTAAAAGACAAGAGAGAGGAAAAAGCCATGGAAAACAACAAACAATGCTATAGTTCCGCAGTTAACCCTTCTACAGTGCACTCTGGTCATTCCAAATACATGATGATTTGAAACAAATCAGGGCACCACAATCCTATAGTTTAATTTAAAAGGCACAAATGTGTCAGCAAGGAATTGGTAACAGATAAATAAGGACAGGTGATAAAGAAATAAATGTAGCAAGGCCATGTGAAACACAAGAACTTGCTTTTCATTTATTTCTTTAATAAGGTAGTGAGAAATCTGCAATGTTGAAAATGTACGGCAGAGTACGAAAACACTTCATGTTGACTGTCTGTTGGTTCTGTGATAGAATAAGCATAAGGGCAACTCTACCTGTCTCTTTCTGGAATTGTAAGTCATTCTCCCTTGCTCTCCGATGGCCACGTGGCCTGTAGTTCATGGTCCTTGGGTTAATTCAAACAGCTGGCTTTGCAGAATCAATAGAATAAATCAGAGTGCACACTCATCCATCTATGAAGACAGTTCGCTCTGTTCTCTCTGCTTGGAACAATGTTTAGATGACTGTATAAGGAAACTAAGTGAATTGTTTACGATGGCACAGGGAGCACGCAGCCAATGCTGGTTTGTAATGGGGTTAGATCTAATAAGCCGAGGATGTGACAGAAGCATCTCTGTAGCATTCTTAAGAGTCACTGTTGCTCTTTTTAGTTGCTCGGGCAGTTGCTGTAAGCACATTCCTCATTGAGGTGTCTTTTACATTTTCTGGTGAAATGACAGAAAAAAGAAAGCTGCAAATTAAGTACTGCATTGAAACTGCATTTAAGGTTAAACCCTTTTAAATTTAATCAGTTTTGAAAATTTCTCATATCTATTCACATATATGTGAATCTCCTGATTTTAAAAGTTGGCACTTTTTTGTTGAGCTTACAGATGATTTTTTATCTCTACAAAAATCCATTTAGGAAAAAAAAAACCCACATTTTCCAAACAAGATGCAAAAATCACACATTTTCAAATGGCATTTCCTCCTCTCTCAAAACTGCATTAGTAGTCATTGTTGGAAGTTTATCTGTTATGCTTTATGAAAATCTTACAAAACTAAGATGACAGATTGGTTTACACGTGTGACCCTTAAATTTGCCTTTCTTTTGACTGATAACTGATTTCTAAGTTTCACTCCTCATCATCAGAACCTAAGGCAATATTTTGTGTTTTCATTACACAGGTATCAAACACTTGATATGAAATATCGAAGCCTAAATCTGCTAATACAGATGTCAGTGAAAGTCTGGAATGAGTATTCAGGCTTGAGTTTGTGCTATACATTCTTTCATCCATCCGTTCGAAAACACTGAGGAGCCAGGAGTTTCTTTAAGACTTCATTAGGCATTTGTGCAATTCAGTGAGTCAACTCCTATAGCTGCATTTCTGCATATGCATAACACTTCGACATAACTGTGTTTCCAGAAATAAAAAGATGGTAACCTATTATTTTACTGAATTTTATGTGAAATCAATTATTTATTTTTCTACTTAGGGCAGTTCATGTTTTGAGCATGGAGAAGCACTTCAGCATCAGAGTGTTTCCTCCTGCCTGCCAGCATGTGGCTTGGAAAGAAGCTGCAGAGACCAGCCAGCCACAAAAGCCACTCTGTGGAGGGCCTTTAAACACCCAAAAATCGTCCTCAGTCTCCCCAAGACTTTCTCTACAGTAAACTACTGCTCTCTTTCCCTTTCTCTGCTCCCTCAATGGCTTCATCTTCTTCTCCGTGTCTGGATTGCTCCGTTCCTCTGGCATGACATGGGGAAGGGGCAATTGCCGAGCACTGCCATCCCCAGCCACAGCAAACCCCGTCCCTGCCAAACGCACATTCAATATTTCCACTTGGTCTTGAGCCTGAGAATTGAGCCAAGTAGTTCTGCCTGTGCCACCAAAGGATTTCACCAAAATGAAGAAGAGGAAAAAGGAGGTGAGGATTTGGACCATTGGGTTCTGGGAGAAAAAAGGGGAAGATAAAGTAGAGAGGCAGCAAAGGGTTGTTAAATTAGTGTTTTAGCTTTCTAAGAGTACCGTTTTCATGCAATAATCAGGCAAATAAGAGGATATTTTATCTATGTAGCCAAACACGATCATACAAGGTTATAAACATGTCTGGGCTAAGAAATTCTCCTGATTAGTCAATGTAATAAAAAGGAGAAAGACTAATCTATGCAAATTAAAACACGCATCGGAGCCTTTGTAATATCCAGAGCTGCTTAGTCAGGCTTCAGAGAGACAACACACATTTTATGGTTGACACACAAAGCAGCAGAGTTGGGAACTGGCTGTTGGGAGCTAAATGTTACCTGTAGGATTTGGTACCTTTACTGTATGTCACCTGGTACAAAACCTTAATGCCATACTCTGGTAACACACGTGGCCACTGCCAGCAGTCCTGGAGTTAAGAGTCTTTGTTAGGAAAACTGAGTATTTGTTCTCTTCTGGTTTTAGAAGACATAGCTGCAACCAGGTCAGAATTCTGCCCTTTAAAAACTGAAGATATAACTAGTACAGCTGAACTTACTAATTTTAAAGGCATTGTTGAATAAAATAGATAAAATCCATTTTGAATAATGACTAAATACTGGAAAAATCTACAATAGCATCAAGCAAATGCTATTAAATACTCCACTGTGGATGCTGAACTACTGCCCTGTTTAAGGAGCTTGAATACTCTTACGTTCTATTCAGGCACATAGGATTAATTAACAGGTTTTATTTTAAAAGCTTTGCTGAAGTTTTCTTAGGTTATTAACTTCTATAATCAATCTTGCCATGATATTCTGTTTTTTTCATATTCATAGGATTATTTCTAATGTCAAAAAAGTAGCCAGCAGAGTGTGGGGAATTTGGAATACCCAGATTCTAACAGAAGAAAGCAAAAAAGTTCAACAGAACCACCTGGATTTGACAGAAGAAGATTATCAGAATAGTTTGAGCAATGAGGGATCCTGACCTGCTGGACCCTAAGGCTTTGTGACACACGAGTATGTAATTTCTTCACAAAATGAAACCCTGTTAATTTTCTTAAGTTTACTAAGCATTCTTTTTCAGATTAAATTGGTTTTGAGTAGTTTAGGGAAAAACAAAACAAAGAAACAAACAAACAAAAACCCCACCCATAGAACATTTAAGCTTACTGAAGAAATAGACCTTGAGAGGAGATGTAATATGTTCCACATTGTTTTCCCATTATAACAATACTTTCAATTATATGTAAAGTACAGCTGCTATACTTGATGACAGACCCTTCTTAAATTGTCAGCTAAGTCAATCCACTACACTCTGCATATTCCAAGTTAGCACAGTGCCTGGCTTCCTTTGGGATAGAGTGATAGGGGTCTTTACCGAATTATAAATCACTCTTTTATTTGGCCAAATACAATCTAAGTTATTCAAAACTGTATACATAAGCACAGGCCGCACAATTAATAACAGTTACTAAAGCAGATTACATATTAATGGCTATTTTTGCAAGGAACAGGACTTCATCTGACCCTGAAGTGAACACTTAAACGTTCAATGTTTAATCAGTAAGTTAACAGTTAAGCTGAATATTGCTTTAAATGGTTATTTAAAGGTGGAACAGCCTGTCAGCGATAGATAGACAGACAGACAGACAGAGTTGCCAAGGTTTAGCCACAGGCTTGAGACAAATTTGCATGAGGCTTTAAGGACGCCTGTTCGAGACAAAAATATCTCAGTTTTATTCTCTCTCAGCTGGATCAGCAAAAAAGAAAAGAATCAGGAAAGGGGCAAGTTCTATCTGGATGAGGGAGCGAACAGTGCAGTAACAACGGTGGTGGAGAATATGAATTATTCCATGGAGTGAAGACAAAGGCCAACTCAATATGTTGTAGAAGAGCTTCAAGACACTGAGAGGTAAGAAAGACAAAAACATAAATGAAAGCGAAGCGATACGTGTGAGGAAAAATAAAAAAGCATGCTGTGGTTGGCTCTAAAATAGTTATCACCACTGAGGAATGAGATCTCAAGGTTAGGATTTCAGAGAAAGAGATCCAACACATACATCACTGTTAAGAAGTACTGGGGGAACGAATAGAAAGCCAATGGGCTTTGTACAGTAACTGAAATAAAGGAAAATAGGAAATATTACAGAAGAGGACACAGACTGTATACACTGGGATTCCTGAACCTGGACAAGATAAAGATGGAGTTGGACAGGAAAGAAATCCAAGAAATCTGGAACGGTATGGAGCAGCTGAATAGGTAACGCTTGCTCACTGCCTTCCTATACAAGGGTTCAGGGGCATCAAACGATAGTATCACATGTCAGATTTGAACAGAAGATACTTCTCCACACATCTTGCTGTTAAACTATGTTATTCCTTCCCACAGAACTTGCAACACTTACCTCAGTGCACAAAATGACTGGATTGTTCTTCCATACATTTTTCCATTGACTGCTATCGAATATCAAGTCATCTCCTGTAATTTATGAAATCTATGAGTTGCGATGTGCTGGAAGCAATCAAAGTATTCTGGAGAAGTATCAGTACCCGACTATCCTATTCTCAGCCGCCACTTTAAACACCTATGGCAGCACCACCAGGGACAGGGGTAGATCTTAGGTCTGGGCTTAGTACAGCCAAAATCAGGTTACTCAGGTAGGAATGACCTACTTGCATTCCTTCCCTCAATAGATGTGGTAATTTAATCTCTTCTTAGACTGTAGCAAGACTGGAGGTGAACTTGGACTGAAAAGAACAAGGAGTGTTTCTGCAACTGGAATACTGATGAACTGGAATTAGGGGACACTTGCATGGTCATACTAACCAAACCCGAAATCACGATGGGAAGCCATGCGATGCTCTGCCCAGTGCACGACTCTTGACATGATATAAAAATTCCACTGAACAAAATTAATTGTAAACCTGCAGTAACTAAGATTTAGCTACTGCACTCTCAGAATAATATTTGATAGCTGTCCACAAATGAGGTTTGCTGTCCAACGATCCCTGTTTATTTATAGCAAATTGTTCCAACCACCTGCCAACTTCTTTTCCATGGATGAGAACTGCAGCATCTTACTTGGATATGCATGCTGGACATGCCTGCAATTAAACGATAACAGTTCAGCATAACAAACTGCATCGAGCTTGGAGCATGGAGGGGATCTCAGACCTTTAACTGTATGGGCTGCAGTTTATAAAAAAAAAAAAAAAAAAAAGTAATTTACCTAATTAAGCTCTTGATCTGTCCATGCCTTCTGCCTCTTCCCCGCCTCTTTGGGCCCTCCCTGCCCATATGCTGTAGCCTGGAAGCAGAGGGCTGAGGAGCTGCCAAATCCCGAGGGATCAGGGCTCTGGGACCCACAAGTCCCCTTTTCCCCCATGGTCTGCCAGGGCACGGTGCACAGCCAGCCCCGGGGCTTGCTGGCACCGCTGCTTGAGCATAGACCACGTGCAAATGTTTAAAGCATCCCCCGGCAGGCTGCAACACAACCGTCGCCCACGTCCAAGGTAACAGAAGCACTGGAGCAGCACAGGACTTGCTACGAAAGTCCACCAGCTTCTCCATCTGGCTGCAAGCACTGGAGGCCTATGCAAACAAATCTGGGGGCTGTGCCCTCCACTTCGTCAGCGCTGCCATAAAGGACCCTCCAAGCATGTATTTTTTTTATGGAAAATGCTTCCATTGTGCCAGGGATGGGAATAAAAAAGAAGAAAAAAAAAAAACACAAACAAAACAAATTCCCCAAACCCCATAAATTTAAAACAAAAAAAAAAAATATCCCTGATCAGATCACACCTTGATTACCTCTGGTTAATTCTGACCTTCGCGTTAAATATCACAAGTTAGAGACAACACAGATGAAGATCTGACAGTAATTGTTTCTATTGCGGTAACACACTACGGTGGCCACATAAACTCAACCATCTCAATGTTGCACAGTGTAGAGGAAAGAAGGAAAAACTGCAGAGAGACCAGAAAAGAACAACAGGAGAGCCGCAAGATGACCTGGGAAGTAGAAGCTAAAAGGATAGTTTTAAATACACATGCAATTCAGCTAAACAACAGCTCATGAAGGGACTTGGAAACAATTTTGTAAGGGACAAAAGCTAGTATCGAAAGAGTCGCTTCACATTAGCCCATGGATGTGCAATTAACTGAGTAAAAGACAAAGACCGAAGTTGAGCTCAGAAGTTATCCTCGCAGCTTTCTTACATTGTGAAATAATTGCTCGAGGGAAGTTGTGGGTACTCTACCAGTTCTGAGATATTTAAAAAACTACAGGGGACATAATCCTAGAAACAGCATCTTAAGAGGAATCTTTACCAGCAAGTACTTAACAGAGCATTTCTATTACTTGCTTTTAGCCTTTTATTTATTAAAATTCAAAATTGCTGGGGTTGTTCAGAAAGTTAGGTTTTATGGTGCCTTCCCCGAAAGCAAAACTTTTTGCAAGCATAAGTGATATTAGTGCCACAAGATTAACAATTCATTTGCGAAAATTTACATACAATGTTCAACATGTCTTAAACATCAACTGCCAAAGACCATCGGTTTACCCCAAGTCTGGATTTTATTTTCTTATTGCTTTAATTCCCCATTGAGCCTCCTAAAACCTCTTAGTCTTATCTTAAATCTTTGGTTTTTTCCTTCATCTCTCTGTTGCTCTTTTACTCCAGTTTTTCTATCATTCCCTTAATCTATGACTATTCTTTCTCTTTTCTTGTCCTCTCCTGCACATACTGCTCCATTTTGTATTTTTTCGTCATTGTTGTCACACCTGTCCCACCAGAATCCACCTTGTAGATTCTCTGCTGTTTTTTTTACCCACCTGCCCTTTCTTTTTTCAGTTATTCTCCAATCTTCGTGGCTCCCTTCAGCATTTTTCTTTAAATACAATATTTGCAGTTGGCTGTGCAATGCAAAGCAATATCATAGCTCAAACAATTTTAGACAAACACGCTTCTCCTAATGGCTGTCCTTCCTTGTAGCTTCTGTTCAGATAGTACACGCATTTCGTTCAATTTTGTTTAAATGCCACAAGGACAGGACTAGGAATAGCTTCGTCATTTTCAGACTCCAGAAAGCAAACTGAAAGGGAATAAAATATTTCAGTAGGAAATAAGATGTCTTTTTACCTGTCACCTGTCAGAAAATAAAAATGAATAAGAAGAGAGTCTAAAAATAGGCTTAGAGGTCAGCTACCAAGGATATTTTTTTTAAGAAATGGTTATCTTTTTACTTCTAGCAGATAAGTTACGAACATAAGACATTTACCCTCACCCATTCCCTCTTTCCACCACACACATTTTTTATTTTTATCTAGACTTGAGATGTATTGATAGAAAAACCCATGCTTCTTCAAAACGGAGTTTCATTCTCTAAACATTTTGGTCATTAATCCTCCATAAACAGAGAATTCAGAGGTCACAGGCAAAAAACATAGTCTACTTCTTTGGAGGTTTGGTTCATTTTTTTTTTTGTGTTTTTTTGTTTGTTTGGTTGGTTGGTTGGTTTTGTTTGTTTGTTTGTTTTTTGTTTGTTTTGTTTTTGTTTTGTTTTGTTTGTTTGGGTTTTTTTGTTTGTTTGGTTGGTTTTTTTTCCAGAATGGGATCAACATATTTCTGGCTCTTCTTGAGCACAAAAATGGTAATAAAAATCCTTGCAATAGAGGGAGGTTACAATATCATCAAAATAACGTAATCTCACCTTGGCATATGGAGCAACTCTTCCTATTTCAATGACTTTAGTTGCATCTGCACAGAGAGATGCTGAGGGAAGCCTGAGTGGCCCTGGCTGGATGCAAGAGGCAGCCCAGAGTTGGACTCTGCGCCACGATGCTCTCCTTCAGCGGCTGCACCCTTCGCTCGCCTTACGTTTGCACTCGAGCACTAGTTTAGCCTTTTTGTTTCATTTCCCTACCTCAGGATAAAGAGAGGAGAGGCTGCCGGTTCTCCTTTCTTTCAAACGCTCAACCAGGATTACTCACTGGCCCATCTCTGATCAGCCAGAATAGCATGAACTGTGCAACTTTTAAAGTCACAGCACATTACATATACTTGGCGTTTTTAATGCATATGGGTATAACTAAAATAATAGCATCCTAAAAGGAGAAGAGATATAACGAAAGTAAAAGGAGGAAAGAACAAAGACTAGTTAGTTCCTCTTCAAAAGAAAACAGAAGAAAACAAGAATCCCATATTAACACTGCTTTTCACGCACTGATTTTCAGTCTCATTTCTATGCCCTTCTCTGATTAGTAACAGGGAGCGGGGCATAATATTTCAAACACGCCCAGGTACATTTACTCAGCTGCTGTGCTTTGGAGGGCTCTTCATTTAAATAAGAAACTAGCCTCAGGCAAGTGCCTCACAAGAAACACTTTCTAATAGATGCTCAGCCTTATATCTTAGCTCGTAAAATTAAGTAACTGTCAAAACGGATTAACCACCTGTCATGCAGAAAATACATACACGCACAGCGGCACTGTGAAGACAAATTACTAAACAAATTTGATGCCTAGATAACTCGCCATTTTTAATTCAATTATTTATTCAGTTCAGTGCCTTTATTTAAATGTCCAATACCAGGTTCTACTTTCTTAACACTAGCTACAACTAAGAAATTAAACATTTGGTGTAAAACCCATCTTCTCCAGCAAATCCAAAGGTAGAAGATATGGAAGGAGTATGTTGCAAAGTAAAACACCGTAAGCGTTTATTGTGCCTGGAATAAAAACAGACAACTACTATAACAGATTACTTAAAAGCATCTTTGTACAAGATCCAAGCACTTACAACAAACCTGAATTTTTACTGCTGTCCCTGCCCATTGTATCCAACGAGCAGCAGCAATTATAGCGTGGCAGAGACAGCAAAACACCTTCCAGCTATAACCCCAGGAGCTCAACGGTCCTGAGCTGTGACAAAAGCGTTGGTACGCCTATGTGTATGAGAAGGGAATCTTTCATTCACTACTTTCTGTACGCTACAGTGTTGTGAGATAATCACATCTTGCACCATTCTTGATGGATTTGCAGGCCGCAGCTGAATTAGATGTATGTTTGTTTTAGTTGGAACGGTGAAAGAAAAGATGTCGCTCGTGTTCAGTGAAGCTAGGGACTTAGCACATAACATTTTTGCATGCGTAATTACATCAAAACTGGGTAAAATTAAGAACTAAAGCCTTTAAATAGAGCTTCTAAGGTTCTAAAAGTCCTATTAATGGTTTGCTTAGGTTTTTTTTAAGCAAGCTCTTTAGAAAATGCGTAAGAAGTGTTCAGCAAAATCTGAGGATAGAACATGTTTTTACAAAGGAATAAAATTCTCTCGAATGATTATTTGGTTTCAAAACCAGACCAAGATGACATACATCACAAGGCAACACACTTCCAGGATCATAAGACAGACACCGCCACTGCTCCCCTCCCCCTCTAATCTTTAAAAAATTTTGATTCTCCCCTCCAACTCTGTGCCCCAAATGCATTTCTGTCTTTTATGCAAGGAAGAGTCACTGATTCACCTTATGTCCAGCAGGTTTCATGTTCTTTCTTTCCTGAATGTTTTGTAAATTTGAAGTGGCCAGATGATGCTGGAGCTGGAAGTGTCATTGATTCTATCCTGAGAAATGCACTCAAAGTGAAGGAAAAGCCGGTGGAGCCTGTACTGCTTTCTGCAGGGATTTACCAGCCTTGTACGTTACCAAGGAAATATATAGGCTGCAAAAGTTCCCCTGTTTAATAACTTTAGTATGAGAGCTTTGCAATGTATTCTGAAAATACGTTCCAGGTTGAGGTCAAGAGAAGTCCCAGAAGAATATGATTTTTTTTGTTGCCCACTGTAAATCTCAGTCAAATGAAACAGAAATCAATATTAAAATCCAATAAAATTACTCGAGGTAGCAATATATGACTGGCTGGCTCTGTGCTTATTTGCCTATATATTTGAGCTGTTTCTACATTTAAAGAATAGAGACAGAACTGGTAAAGGCTTTTTTTCTTTTGTGTTCTGCTGAACTAGGGAAATCACTCAAGGTTAATACAATTAGATGATGGATAAAGTTCTTGATGGATGGGACTGCAGTGACACTGAAAAATCTGGTGCTCGTTCTATTAAGAGATATTTCTGCATCCAATACAATTAAGGAAGGTACAGATGTGAATATGGTAGTAGCTGCAAGAAGAAGAAATGGCTTTGTACATTTGTAAGCCACTACAAAAGACATTAGAGTTAAGACAAATACTGGTAGAGAGATCATCTTTCTTCTTATGATGAAGGTCAACTCAAGGGACAGCATTCATAGACTACCTATGGGGTTTGTGTGGCAAGGTTTTGGTAGCAGCGGGGCTGCAGGGGTGGCTTCTGTGAGAAGCTTCTAGAAGCTTCTCCCATGTCCAGTAAAGCTAATGCCGGCCAGCTCCAAGATGGACCCACCACTGGCCAAGGTCAAGCCAGTCAGCAATGGTGGTAGCACCTCTGGGATAACATAGTTAAGAAGGGGGGGTGGGGGGGAACCTGCACAGCAGCAGCCAGAAGAGAGGAGTGAGAATATGTGAGAGAAATGATCCAGAGACCAAGGTCAGCGAAGGAGGGGGAGGAGGTGCTCCAGGCAGCAGAGCAGAGATTCCCCTGCAGCCCCTGCTGAAGCCCATGGTAAGGCAGGCTGAGGTGGCATTTACCCGTGAATTTCTTCCCTGTTGAAAAGGAACTGAGTGGCAGAGAGGATGGGGCAGCGCGGTCTGCAAAAGCCACTGCGTACTGTGGAATGAACCTACCCACAGGATGCAACAAGACCCCCAAGATGCTGTCGACACGCCTCTTTAAGAACTTTTAAAGACCATGTAAAGGCAAAAGGTGCCTTTTGGCTTGGATTTATTACCTGAGCTATAAGTCAAATAAGCATTTTTTATCATTTTCCTAGAAAAATCTACAAACCATAGGAATAATGTTTACAAACATCAGGAGCAGCGTTAGAAACAAAGATATGTTCCAAAAGAAACAATGCAGAAGACCTTTCACTACGCTGTTTGCAGCTCTATTACTGGCTCCCCACGCAAGTGTGAATTTTGCTAGAACCAGAACGGACACAGAAACAAAAGGGAAGTTGTTGATGGAGTTGTTTTGGTTTCCTCTACGTTTGCTACCCTTTTATTTACAGAAGTGAGAACAAGAAAAGTATTGGTAACGCATCAGTCCAGAGTGGGACATTTACACCAGCTCTTTCCCATGTGAGCTCTCCAATGTCTTAATATTACTGTGTTCAGACTGAAGCTTTGTATTTGACTCCTTTTCCCAAAGCCTGCAGTGACACAAGCACTGGAAACTCATCTTTCTGTCAAACCTGTCTTAAGTTGGACAGCTGATTTTGAAGTTATCACCTGTATCCCACTACCTGCATTCAGAGATAGTGTGACTGCAAAAGCTTCATTTTCCCCAGGGGAGATGAATGGAAATGAGCTACTAATGGTCCTTAACATTTTTGCACCAAAAAAAATGACGAATTTTCAGAAAACCTCTGAAGCCCTGAGGGAAAAACATGGTTTTTTCTCATGCAAATAGCATTGGCAAATCCACAGTACTACATACTTTCTGCTTGGAAGTCTTTATCAGCAGTTGTAGCTTCACAAAATAATAGACTAAGACTCCTACCCTAGCACTATTGTAAACTACATTTATGTTTACTGTAGGTTTTGGTTTTGTGTTTTTTTTTTTTCTTTCTACGCCCTTTAATAACATGTGCAGAGTCATTTAAATGGATGGCAGCTTCTCATCATAACAATAATTGTCACGTTCTTTCTGCTACTATCAAGCACCCCTGGAAATTAGTCTATTGACATAACTTTTATAACCAGAACTCCACTCTGCTTTCCTGAATTAGAGGTTATGCCTACTTGGTGGTTTTTTTCCATAGTGTCTTTTATCACAGATCACAGGCACAACAGGTCTTCAGTGTAATACAGTGACAATTTCTGATAGAAATTTACATTTATAAAACTGTAAATATTGTCTAGGTTGACCAAGCAAACATATCTTGCTAGGGAAGACGGGAGCAGAGTTTTCTTATTCTTTGCTGTAATGATACAAGGAGAATTATCGAAAGAGGATTTTCATAGCATCATCAACTCCAGTATGCAAAACCTAATTGCTCTCTAAACATGAACGGCTTGGAATTAAGAATTACATGTTTTTATTTAACTCTGGCCATTGAAAAAGACACCTGGTCAAATTTGTCACCAGGTGACCATTATAAATAATTTGGCAAATGCACACATTAAAGTCTACAAAACACCGTGGCATTTTAACAAGCAGATCCCATTACAGAACATATGATTTCCCCACTTTCATTTTGTAAGAGCACTGATGATGTTAATGTTTATCCTTGAAATGAAAAATAAGTATTTATCACATTTACGGAGGAAATTTGTGGTTATGGCTATTAGGAGGACTTTCCCAAAGTACAAGTATCATTCTGGGTCTCATCCAAGAACGCTTCCAACTCAACAAGTGATCAATGCTTTACTTTAGGACAAATCAGAAAGTATGCATTAGCTATAAATCCACGTAGGTAATGCTGCCAGAAGGGTTTCCAAGGGGATGTACAAATTTTTAAAGCAGATTCACTTCCCTTAATAGGCTAAACATAGGCCTATTTTCAAGGACTGTTTTAATGAATATAAGAAAAAAATGCATTTAATGCAGCAACTGGATCAAGATGTCCAAGTACAAAGATGCTAGACAACATATTCGCATTATTGCTTTGACTCTCCAACAGGAGAATAAGCCAGGTTTGTTCGCTTCGCTATAAAGTTTGTGAAAGGGACCACCGTTTCATGCGGGTATCTGTTTTGAGTTGCTATGAACTGAGAGCTGAATTTGATTACTGAAATCTCCCTAATAAAGAAAGACATACGTTGAAAATCCTGTTCTCATGCTAATCCACACTGCGAGCCAGAGCCTTCTCAGCAAAAAGGCATGAATATTCCTGCTGCTGCTTCTTTCCTGTATTTTATCTGGCTCTGGAGAGCTATGTGAAGATATATAGCAGCAACCTTCCCTATCTGCGAGACACCATTTATCACCCGTTCAGATGAGTTCTGACACTTCAAGCGACCACAAGGTGTTTTATAACTGGTACCAGGTACAAAAAAGGACATCAAGTTGACTTCCAATGCATATTCTGTGGACAGGCTTTTCTCTGTAAGCTTTGGTGCAAGTTTTCTCCTTGTTACTGCTATCTAATCCAAGAAAGATGCTGATTTTTCTCAGCTGCAATGGGCTATTATGTATCTTCCAATTTCTTCATGCAAAGCCTGCCAGGCACACTGGCAATCATAACGGGAACAAAGCGGTTATTCATGAGAAATGACAACGGTCTTTTGAGATTCAAGGGATATTACACCTTCTCTATTAGATACCCAGTTCCCAAATTATTTCATTTATCACTATTCCTGATAACACGTGGCTAAGGATCATTTGTCAGCTAAATAGGTAAATCCCTTAAAAATGGATGAAATTTAGGATCTTGACTTCTGCCAGTAGGGTAATATGATGCAGTATAGAGAAATTACTGAACAGGATTAATGTGAACACCAATTCATTGAAGCATACTTGCAAATGAAATTACGATTCCCAGATGGTTTCCCTAAGAGCTATACTTTTCTTTCCGACACAGACACGTCTTTAATGACTATCTTCAGTTAACATCCTTCCAAGATCAGCTTCTACTAAAACAGACTGCATATTCCATCCAGGTTTCCTAGTGTAACACTTACTACACCAGGTCTGGTTTTTATCACAAATCACGGTGTTGCATAAAAGAGCATACAGTTATTCTTCTGTCTCTGGAGGGAATGATCATCAGCAGAACACGTTTCCATCTTCTATTTTTTAAAACACTGATTTTAATATTTCTATAACCTGAAAAGACTTTTGCCTCTTTAGAAATATTTTTTCAGATCAAATGAAAACTATTTACATTGGGCAAAGGAAAGCTAACACCCTAAATTAATAAAACCACGTGTGTACTGCAGATGTGGACAGTGAGTGGGGATTTAACACCACCACCTCCTTTGGAGGTATTTACAGATGGAATTCTGTTTTGCTTTTCACAGCTTTATTCAAAGACTCTCAAAGATCCTACGCTGTTGTGATCCCACATCCATGCTGCATGGCTTCTACTGCCCTGGCATCTTTGTAGCAAGATTCCGGTACAGCTCCACAAGTTTCCCCCTCTGGACAATGCCCATTTCCCTCTTTTTCTCTGAAGTTACAGTCAGCTGTCTGTGCCCACACTGAAAGCTCCTGGCTAATTGCAAGGATTAACTGCAGGAAGGGCGGGTTAGGAGCTATACAGCTTGCTCTAAGGTCTGGAGTTATTCCAGAAACCGCTTGCAAAGTGGTCCTCCCTCTTGGTTTGCTCTGGGGACCGCTTCAGACTTGCCACTCGACACATATTCCCCTCTGTGGATTCTGACAGAAAGGAAGGAGAAGAAAGGGGGGAAAAAAAAAAAAAGCTCACAAACAACTATGATGGATTCTGGTTCGCCTCAAGCTTCCTGCAAAATTTTCTGCTCTGGCACTAAGAGCTGGGATTTGCCAGAGCATCTGATTTCAGTACCTGTATATCACTTTCAATGACAAACCCCTGCAATGGAAGAGGGGACATGGAAGACTGTGCACAACATGCCGACACAGCTGTATCTCCCTCCTACTAAAGTGTTTTTTTTTTTTTTATTAAAAATTATAGAAATCATAAATTGAGCACCAGTTTTGGATCACTTGTGAAAGCAAGGGCACAATGTTACGTGACATTTCAGGCTTTTACCTTCATTGGTATTAGGCTGATGCCAAAAGTTTGGTTTTGAGGGATTTTTTTAGTGTACAGACATGTAAGCTGAAGTTACAGTTTTGGCTGCAGTCTGGGAAGGGTAAACATGAAAAAGAACAAACACCTCTGAGTTAAAAACAAGGAAGAAACCCTTTTCAGACAGTCACATAAATCATGAGTACAGATACTAGGACTGATAAATTCTGTAGCCCAATAAAATATTGGGAAAACTATGCGTGTCTGGGAGATGGAGGAGACAGGAGGGCAGGCTAGTAAATATTTTGTAAGCAAGAGGCCACTTTTTCTGTATCAGGTCTCCTCCCTTTAGCCATGGGAAGAGAGGAGCAGGAATTGTAGTCTGCAGCAGCAGCAGCTGTGCTACCGATCCAGACGTAAGGGCGCAGGAACTCATGGTGGTACTGGAATTTTGTGGGAACAGCCAGATACTATTTTAGTTTTTCCGTGAGTGACAAGAAAGCCTTTTTCTTTCAGTTCCAGCTTCCCAAGCAACATGAAAACCAGAAGTGGCCATAGCTTTTCTGGGGCAGCTATACTCGTAGTCCTCTGAAGTACACATTCACAGTACTCGAAATTCCACCCAGAGGAATAACTACTTATACATAAATGTTGCCATTTAATTTCCCAGTTCAGATAGGTGGCTTTTCTCCCTGAAGAAGAAAAAAAGTAAAAAAAAAAGAAAATATATTGGAGTACATACCTCTTGGGAAATCAGCTTAGATCTGTACCTTGTTCTTTCTTCTTTGGTCTCCATCATTCATTGGGAGGGCAGAAGGGTAACTGAAAGCCAAAAGATTATCCCTCCCTACTAACTTGCAAAAGTAAGAAAAAAGTGCCAGAAGATTATCTTTTGGACCACGTTCCCTCTTTATATACTTTGGGGAATCTGTCCCTATGGTTCTCTTGTGGAAAGATGAGCAAAACTGAACTCAGACATTTCCAGGTGGCTACAGATACGTCAGCTTTCCAAAAAAACAGGATTTCCTTTTCCTCTGAACTCCCTTTGCTCCCAGGAAATGGTTCAAAATCAAGACCTAAAACCTCTGATCAGTGTTGCCCCTGAAGGGCTGATGTATCAGGACAGATCTCCTGAGAAGCCTGGTGTGAAGAAGGCAGGCAGCCCTGAACTCCGTGACTACATGCTCAAGCTCCAGTACAGAAAGCTGAGTTTTTCAACCAGATGAACGACCGCCAAGACAGCGGTAAGGACATGGGTCTCTCTTCACTGTTATCTGCTTAGGGAAAGGAAGCAGGGAATGGGGAACCTTTCACACCTGGCCCAACAGCTATAATATTATGTGCTGTTTCTTCTGGCCGAAGCAACTCTGTGATATGAAAAGTTACTCAGCAACACAAGGAAGAACGACTGAAGTATGTATTTTTGGTTTTTCTTCTGGCTTTCTCCTCCATTTGAAACCGGTGCTGCCAGCATCAAGGCAGAAAGACTCGGCAAAAAGCAAAAGCTAGACTTGGATGACTAATCTAAATTATTATTCAAAAGTGTTAAATGAGAAGCTTTTGGAGCTGTTCCATGGGGTGTTTATAAAGCACGGAGAGAGCCTTCATCAACACCTTCCTAATGGCAGTAATTGATGGTTCTGATCCATCTTTCTCTTTGCTGTCACTGCTCACATTGCATCACTCCAACCATGAAGTACGCCAAATTGTTCCTTTTAAACCGACTGTAAACCTTCGTGCACCAAAGAACTGCACGTGTTATTTAAGATTACAGGTTTTATACAAATATTAAGCAAAAGATACACTACATGCATCAAGCTATGCTGAAACGAACCAGTGCAGTTCAACTACAGTAATTAACTCTCCAATGGCTCTGAGGCCAAAAGGTCCCGTAGTTTTACACTACTTGGACACTCTCTAAGCTTCCACAAAAGCTACACTATTCACCTTTAATGAATTCAAATATCACAGGAAAGAACGTTCGCTTCACTGTGAGATGATTTTATAGGAAACTGTTAACTTACTCAGAATTGGGAATATAATTTTGTCTCTCGTATACCTTTACCCTGAATATCACAAGAACATAACATAAGCAGTGCTCTGGCTCAGTACAAACATTCTTACAAAGATCCACCTAACCCACGGTCCTGTCTCCAACAGGTGCCGAGACAGGACACAGAAATAATGGTTAAAAAATAGTGTAATACCATGCCTGTATAGCATACTCTGTATTTCAAAACAGTTTGCAGCTGAGGGAATTCCTGACCCACAGCTGATATCCCTTTTAACCCTTGTAAATTAGTACCCACAACGTCCTGTGATAAGAGTGCTATCTCTTAGCAAACACAATACAAACAGTGACTTAAAAAAACCAACCCAACAACCAGAAACAAAGCAAAAAACCAAGTCTGCCACCAGCTAATATGTGAAGTCAATGCACAGAACACTTCTATCCAGCTTCCTGGAGTCCCATAAGTGCTTTGTCATTGTGTTCCTCCATGGTCCTTGCCTTTGCAAGGTGAAAGGCAGGAACAGCACATTACTACCTAGCACAATTATTTCAATGTGTTAAATTGTTGAAGAAATCTTGTACATACCACATTTCCAGAGCCAAAACAAAAATAGTTAAGAAGAGTGATGCAGTTTTATCTACCAACTCATAAAAAGAAAAATAGAATATCAAATTACATTACCCAAGCTTGGAACAAATAACTCCTCTCTTTCCCAGTGTTACAACAATGGAGGCTGCCAAACTACAGCGATGAAAAACCAGAAGAGCTGAGCGTGCAAATTAAGCTCCATCCACTGCCATGCTGGAAATGCTCATTCTAAGATGAGGACCAAGGACTGGAAGTGTAAGAGTCGATCATCCTGCTCATGACACAGACTCCTCTGGAAGAAACCCTGCCCTCAGGGCTCTCAGACATGTTATGCAGCTTTTGCATAGGTCTGCTCTAAGTAATAAAGCAGATCATGGTCTTGGTGCAGCAGAACATTCCTGTCCTGAGGGCTGACAGGGATTCTGCAGGGGCAAAAAGCCCTTGAACAAGAAGCAGACTAGGCAGATGAAACGTTACCTTCCCCCCAGCCCACCATCTAATCTCTTCATGGGCTTTTATAATCTGATATGGTTTTCTGCAAGGTATAAAATCTCCTTAGGACGAAAGGAGTGAGGGGCTGAGAACTCCGGGAATAAGCAGAGGCCATTTGGGGCAACTTCTCAAAACGAGAGAAGGGAATTTGTGTACGCGACTGCCTGCCAGGGAGCAGCAACAGCTCAGCTGCTCTGGGAGGGCAGGCGAGCCAGGAGCCATGGGGGCCACCATATCCCTGCACCCCTGAGCCAAGGGTGCAGGTAGGGGCCCCATGTAACCCTGCCCAGGGCCATCATGCATTCAGTGCTCTGTGTGACACTGTCTTCATTTGGAGGCAAGAACAGGGAACTTGAGCCATTCCACAAGACACAAATCCTCAACTGCTCTTTTTCCATGCGAGGACGAAACTGGGCTTGAGCTCCTGGAGGACAGGAAAAATCAACTGAAGAGTCTCTGAACAAACACGAGACCAAAGGAACTCACAGCCAGCAGGACAGTCCCCTGCCAGAGGTAGCAACGCAAAAGGACTGCACACAGCCAAATCTCAGATCAGTGACCATCCTGTAATTAGAATATTTTCGCCAAACGATGCAGTTCTTAAACTCTGTTCCCAGTGGGATTCAAAACCATGCCCATCAGTTCAGTGCACCAGCAAGGAGGCAACGGGAAATAAATCAACAGCCAAATTTTACTGTCACACAAAGAGTTTAGGGCCATGATACAGTGGAGTGAGATGGGTTAAAGGAATAAATAGATGAAAAAGGACACATCATAATAATTTGCAGAACACTGAATGAGATGCAGATCTCTCCAGTGCTGAGAAGGATTTCAATAAGCAAATCTTCTTCAAGAAGAAGAAAAATAAAAAAGTTATTCTCTTTGCAACTCAAACTAGTGATGAAGTATATTTGGAATACATTTATAACTGGAAAGGTCAGTTTTGATATCTTTTAAAACCAGCTATTGACATTATTATATTAGAACTACTAGACTCATAATCGTTATGGTTTAGGCTGGTTTATTTTTTTTAATCTAGTTGATTTATTGTCACTATTCTTGTTTTTACATTTTGCACTATAATGTAATTTATGGCTTTTTTTTTTTTTCCCCCCCGTTAAACAACCTGAGAGACATACAGCAGACTTCCATTAAGTGCCCCCTGGGATGCCCCTGCTCTTCAGAGCACAGATTTTCATCTCTCAGATCAAATCTCCCCAGCCGGTTTCTGCCTTGTAGTCCTGTGAGGCCAGTCAACTTCCCTAAACCAGAATTTCAGACACCATTGTTTTGTTTTCCTGTTGCTCAGGAAGAAGCACAGAGTGTGTCTGATGTCCTGTTCTGTGCAATAAACGCCAGACAAAATACCATTCTACTTAGGCACAACAATATTAAGGAAGAGACTAACCAGGGCTTTTGATAATACAAGCTTTTTTGAGTCTATGAGATGAATCACGGAGTTCAATAAAAAGAGACAGAACACTTCCAATAACTCTGTATCTTAGGTTTTAGGACACACTATGGAGCTCAGGGTAGGAACAGGCACTAATTTAAAATGTCTAGATCAAGGTCTTTTTCCCCCCTATTGTTTTAGTCAGTGTTTTTATGTTTAGCAATTAGCGATGTATATGGACTAGAATGATGCCATTAAGACAAATACACAGTTTAAGGAGATAGCAGAAATTATCTAAAGGTCGCAATTAAACCTTTTGCAAATAAACATTCATACCTGAAAAGGCACCATTACACATTCTTCAACTTGTAATGTAAGTTGCAGTGAATAGGCTTAGCACTTGGCTCTTCTGGGAGAGCAAGAGCTCATAAACCACTTCTATCCAAACTCAGCACAGCTGGAATCCAGCTGTGCACTCTCTTACTCAAGCAGCAAAAAGAAAATCTCCAGTCCACCTACAGCACAGATGTTGCCAGAGCTACTGAAGGGACTACAGCCATATATCTACACGAGATGGCTCATTTCGATGTCTTCTAAAGCCTGCTCTTCTCTGAAATGTTACTGTACGATGTTATGAGAGTCTATAATTGCTTCAGAGAAAAGAGACAGTTAGACTGTGCTTGTTTCTAAGCTAGCAGGCACGTTTACTGTCAATAATTTCCATAATGGGTAAAATGATGTTGTACAGAGTTGGCCTCAGTTCTTAAAACTCATCCTAAGCTTTTGTGGTGTGTGGTTTGCAAGTGTTGGGACAGCTAATGGCTCTGGTTTTCCCAGCATTAATGCCGTCTGTTCTGTTAATTTCTGCCAGTGCTACCAGAAATGTAAGATATCGGTTTGCAAATGTAGCGCCTGAGGGCACTCAGGGGCCTTAATGCCCCTCTCATGGCCCAGGATCCCATTCCAGCCACCGGGGCCATCAGCCCCTGCCCCAGCGAGGCTGTAGGACACATCTCCAGCCTTGCCCAACCACAAGCCCTGCCAAGCCAGACATCCCTGTCCCGGCCCTGGCCCACCCCCATCCCCACAGCTTTGCCCACCCGCCCCGGGCTAGTTCTGACCCCCGGCCCCCCTCACCGGGCCTGATCCTGACCCCCACCCACAGCTCCCAGACCCCTGACACCACGGAACCCCCTGACAGTAATTGCTGCAGTTTTTCTATATACTACATTGACGTAATTCACACATGAAGAACAGCATGTTTGAATGTGAGAGCCCAGAACTACAAGTCCAAATCTAAAACTCAGACCCTCTGATTCCTCTCTTCTTTGGTTCCCCCATGGGAGAAAGAAACAGCAACAGCTTCCTACTAGCCAAAAAGAGCATGGGGAAATGACCTAATCTGCTTCCAAACACTTTTGTTTGCCAACAAGCAAGAACGCTCCAAAACAACTGCTAAATGTAAGAGTTACATGTCGTAGGATGCTGTGATTGATTATTTGACATTTCCTGGTGGTCACCTCACCAATAAGCAACCCCCACGTTGTGTATTATTTTACTGATTTAGTACAGTATTCTGCTTTGTAAAAAAAAAAAAAAAAAAAAAAAAAAAATCAGTAGCTGATTATTGTTTGTCAGTGCTTTTAAAATAATAAATCTTGCAACATGTACTAAAAAGAGCGTTCATGAGATCTCAGCAGCGAGGAAGAAACTGCCCACTCTCTGCCAAGATGACTCCAGAAACAGCTACTCATACAAGAAAGTTTTTTTAAGTGAAGTGGGTAGTTAATATCATAGAATCACAAGTCTTACTCAGTTCTTTAATCCTAAAGATATTTTAATTACATTTGAATGAAACATTTTCCAGACCAAAACAATTACTTGCAATATCACCTCCTTCTTTTACCCACCATGTAGTTATGGTGGGAACAGCTTTACTAGTATTCTGGCAGAGAAGAGTGAGGAAATCTTGAGTCTCAGAAAAGATGAACGTGCTTAATTTCAGCCTTTGCATTTAAAGCAATATTTTTAAAATGAGGTGTCCAACAGATATCTC
Source organism: Fratercula arctica (assembly GCA_947846985.1). NCBI lineage: Eukaryota > Metazoa > Chordata > Aves > Charadriiformes > Alcidae > Fratercula > Fratercula arctica. The sequence goes on from CANTUZ010000001.1 coordinate 202,402,801, forward strand.
TTCTATCTGCTTTCTTCATTTGCATTTTCCCTTTTAAAAATGCAGCATTAAACTCTCAAAGGAAAAAAAAAAAATCACTAACCTGAGCACGACCACCAGAGATGGAAGGATCTGAACAGGAGCTCTCAAATACTGCTCAAGAAATTTTCCTGCAGTGGCGAGGTCATTGGTGATTCATGGCCAGGACTCTGCTGACTGGACACTGCTAAAACCACCCAGAAGCCCAGCCTGCTACTGAGGAAAACAAACACTTAAAAAAATACCAGGTCCACTGAAGACATTTTCTCCATTTTGATCCGTTTGGGATTTTAGCTCAAGTTCTCATAAATGAAGTGTAATGAAGTCTCTTCTGCTTTCTCTCTCCCCCCAAGATTTTTTTTTTTTTCCAGTGAAAAATAAATGCTTGTGAAAGCTGCAGGATGAGAACTTCAGAGACTAAAGGCCTCTAATTATCTAGAAAAGCACAAAAATCTATCCTCCCCCATTCAACCCCAGGAATGCCTCAACCCCTCAGCGCAAGGATCACCTCCCTAGCAAAGGAAAAAAGAAATCGGTTTGACCCTGAGCTTTGTGCTAAGCCTCTCCCAGTGATGCTAATTATTGCCAAACCTGACAAATCTTCTCACAGCAGCGTCACCTTGCTGTTAGAAAATACACTAAGAGCCAAGGCACAGGAAAGTGGTCATTGCAACGAACAGCTTATTCACCAGGGGTCTGGGTACAATGTAGTCTAAAATCACTTTGCTCTGAACTGAAACCAACAACAAAATATTTTAAAGCTTAGATTGATCTTTTCCTCCCCCACCCCACCAGCACAAGTGATTTCTATTGATTGAGAGAGAAAAATTGCTTAACAGAAAGCAAGGAAGCATTCTACAACAAAAGACTCCCCAAACCAAAAGCCCAGAAATGTTATCAAGTTTTATCCTCTGATGGGATTTGAAACCTCAAATGCAGAGCCTTAAAAAAAACATATTGAACACAGTAAAGTGAAATACCAAACCTAGGCATTTTGATTTCAAATTATTTCTCTCGAGTTAGACCAGAATAGCAATCATCTGAGAGAGCTACACTGAAAAAGGACATGCATTGACTTCAGCTGCTGCTAACTCAATTCCAAAGTTTTAAATATGCATATCTACTATAATAACTTAAAATTGACGGCTTCCAGGAATTTCTCACACTTCAGACAAATGCCTGCTATTTAAACGTGCAGCCAGACGGAGTCACCAGGACTGCTAAGAAACCTTCTCAGGACAGGGGGAGAAGGGAGGTACATTTATCACATTGATATTTAGATGAGCCAAATGTGTAACAGATTTCTGTCAGTATTATAATATAATAAAGCTATAATTTAGATGTGCAAGCTGATGCAAACTCATACATTACTGTTATATACTTGGTTAGTGTACCTGTTGGCAAGGTACCTTCAACATAATTAGGGTAAAAATGACTTAAGTTCCAATTCTACCTGTCTGGCTGATATGTCATTATGAAAACGAAGCACAGAAGTCTGTATGGAAACATGCCAAAAGGAAAGTGATAACATGGCACCTGTGAAACTTTTTATTACCAACAGGGAGTGGTTAAAACATAAACCCCTAAACAATTCAAATTGTTGAGTTGTGTTTGTTTTTTTTTTTTTTTTTTTTTTAAAAAGAAGTAAACCTGAACTTTGCTGAGAGGCAGAGCAGTGCTATTAGATTAGCAACCGATGAGTTGCACCTTCAGTTGTACCACTTGCTTAACAATACTTCACTGAAGACTTTAACGTGGATTCGTGCCAAAGTTTCAACCTTCACAGAGACTTCTCCTCCTCCTGACCCATCCACGTTCAGAGATGCTATCACATCGTTGAGTCATACGTTAGAAATCACTTCTCACTTCAATCAAGGCTGGGAACCATCTCCTTTCAAGGGAAGATGCTGGCACAAATCACTAGTATTCAGAGTCTGTACAATACCCTTGCTAGAATTCCTCTCATCTCTCCAGGGACAAACAAGTACTTCTGCAGCAGACAATGGACTGACTAATCCTAAAGCATTAACACGCACCAAAAAAAGAAAGAAAAAAAAAAAAAAAGAAAAAACCCCACAAGATCACAACCAAAAAAACCAAACCCAAAAAACACCCACCAAAAAAAGCAACCTAACCAGAAGTCCGTCCCTACCCACAGACACAGATCAGTGCTGTGCCTTTACAACAGTGCTGCTGCACGAATCTAACAAAAATTGAACAATAGCTAATGTTAAAACATTCAAACAAGAACCATACACGTACAGTACAGAAAAGCTTCTGTTGCAACGTATATAAAAATAAAGCATACACAACAGAAAGATAAAACCAGAAGTTTTATCTGCGTTACCAGAGTCCTAAACAGGAGTTAATAAATCTGTGAAAAACCTTGAAGAGTCACAGGAAGATAACACAACGCTATTATTCAGATTTTACACACAGGTTGAAAATATATTTAATACTCAATATTTTAAGCAGTGTAGACCTTGGATGGGCTGACCAATCTCACAGTTGAGCGCCATCTATGCAGTGATTTGTACTCCTGGCACAGACTCAAAGTATCTCTGATCATCAACTACCTGGGTAAGGAAAACATATTTAGAATAAGAATTTTATTTTTCTTACCAGGTTTGCCTTGAGTCATTTTAAGGCACAATTTCACAGTCTATATACATTGATGTGTACTGGATCACTCTTGAATCATCAGTTTAACAGAGAACAGTGTTTGGAACAGAGCTGCAATATAGAACATATACAAACTAAATGGGCATAGGGCTGTAAAAGCAAGAGGGCATAAAACATTAAAAAAAGCCACAGTAGCTTACAGCAACTGCAGCTATATCTTCAAAAACATTCAAAAAACATACAGAGTGCCCTAATTAAGCGATGGCCTTCCACGTGTGTGCACTATGATGTCACTCTTAACTGTATGACAACATGCAAACTCTTATGCAAGACCTTTGTCCATTTTAATGCAGAAGATGGATGGCAAAACAGACAATTAAAATCTGCCTTTCTCCTCAGTGTTCAGTCCATGACCATACGCTTTAGTTCAGCATGCTCCATTCAAACATGCTCCGCAAACAGAATGATTCATTTTCTCGTGGAATTTTTCTAGTGTTCCTTGAGATAATATCTAAGAACATCATAGATACTAGTTTATTTTCACAAGACTCCTCATAGGAAGGCAACCATATTAACTGAACTTTTCAGATGAAGAGATGCAAGATAGAAAGAGCTTAAAATAGCACATATTTAGTGATCTGGTGCCCAGATAACACAGAAAATAATCTGACACTTTCTAGAACTCTTCACATTACTTGGGTTTTACATATCCAAAGCATTCAACTTCTCTGTCAGTTTTGAGCGCTCTGCATGCCTGCAGCTCAGATCCCAGCTTCTCCTTTCTGTGAAAAATCAGATTTAAACAAGTTGATTAACACAATATAAGAGTTCTGTGGCACAGGCAGATATAATCCAGGCCTTCAGAGCTGCACTGAACTGCTTCAAACACAAGACAGTCCCTTCTCTTCCTACCTTCCTGCTTGAGTCACTCAACACCTTCCAGTTTCTGCATTAAGTGAAGCAGGGTTGTAAAAATCATCCATGGTAAGTCACAGGAACCCTGAATTTCATGGTTTTCTATAGAAAATTTTTTTTTCTAGCAATTTTGATCTTCCCTGGCTGTAACTGTTCTCTGTCCGTCAGTTTCCTTCTCTCCCAATATGCGAGATCCCTTCTGCCTAGATCCCCTCCATCCTGTCCACTGATGCCTCTAGTAGTATCATAGCAAAAAAAAAAAAAAAAAAAAGGCAAGTAGGCAAACCCATCTGCTTGGCATTTGGGGCAAAGAGAGAAAATTAACTCTGTACCGTGTACATTAGAAGTAAGAAGATGACAATGAAAGTTTTATTGTAAGTGCACCAACACCTACACATACACAGGCTTCTGCTGGCAGGCAAGCACAGCAGGCTGTGTCACCACCACCTTGACACTGGGCCACTCGGCAGCCAGAAACTCCAGATTCACTCGCCCACGAGACAACACCAGAGCACCTGGACTTGTCTTGGTGGCCAAAGGCACTTCCTGCTCTGAAGGAGTGGTGGGGTTGGTAATCAACTGGCTGTATAATACGAAAAGCATAAACAGTCTGGGGACTTCAGGACAGCTGTCCCCTTCCTCACCAGAATGCCCCAACTTCAGCCCCTGAGCTGAGTAGCAGCCAGCTTCAACAGCCAGCTGGAGAAATAGGAGAGTGATGCTCCTCACCCTGACAAGGTGACCCACAGCTTTGTGGTCAGAAACACTTTTTTGAATCCTTTTAGGTGGGAAGCTTTGATCAATCAACTGCTACAAACACTGAAGGAAGCTGGCACCTCACACTCATTTGTACCATTTCTAACCACGTTCATCGTGTCTACCTTGGGAAGTCAATTTGGAGCTCTGCAGCCCACAGTGATTACCTGCTGTCTGTTTTGGAGAGGGGTAGGGATTTCAAACACTCCCTCAGGCCTAGGACCCTGTGAACAGAAAACAAGTGGTTCCTTAGCTCCAGACGCACCTTTCCAGATCAGCAACCAGAGCTACTTCATTCTCCTCCAGGGCCACCAAGAGAGCCCAAGGAACAGACCGCATTTGGGATTATGCTTTTTGGGAAGTTGTCCTGAATTTAAGCCATGTATGAACTATAGAATAATTTAGGTTGGAAAAGACGTTTAAGATCATCAAGTCCAACCATTAACCTAACACTGCCAAGTCCACCACTAAACCATGTCCCTCAGTGCCATATCTGCACATCTTTAAAAGATCTCCAGGGGTGGTGACTCAACCACCTTCCTGGGCAGCCTCTTCCAAAGCTTAACAACCCTTTTAGTGAAGAAATTTTTCCTAATATCCAGTCTAAACCTCCACTGGTGCAACTTGAGGCCATTTCCTCTTGTCCTATCGCCTGTCACTTGGGAGAAGAGACCGACCCCCACCTCTCTACACCCTCCTTTCAGGTAGTTGTAGAGAGTGATAAGGTCTCCCCTCAGCCTCCTTTTCTCCAGGCTAAACAACCCCAGCTCCCTCAGCCGCTCCTCATAAGACTTGTTCTCCAGACCCTTCCACAGCTTCATTGCCCTTCTCTGGGTCCGCTGCAGGACCTCAATATCTTTCTTGCAGTGAGGAGCCCAAAACTCAACACTGTATTTGAGGGGCAGCCTCACCAGTGCTGAGTACAAGGGGACAGTCACTTCCCTAGTCCTGCTTACCACACTGTTCCTGATACAGGCCAGGATGCTGCCGGCCTTCTTGGCCACCTGGGCACACTGCTGGCTCATATTCAGATGGTTGTCAACCAACACCCCCAGGTCATTTTCCACCAGGCAGCTTCCCAACCACTCTGCCCCAAGCCTGTAGCGCTGCATGGGGTTGTTGCGACCCAAGCGCAGGACCCGGCACTTGGCCTTGTTGGACCTCGTACCATTGGCCTCGGCCCATCCATCCAGCCTGTCCAGATCCCTCTGCAGAGCCTTCCTACCCTCAGGCAGATCAGTGCCCACATTTTGTTTGAGGTTGTTTTTTATTCCCCCCCCCAAATTTATAGTCCTCTTAAAATAAACCTGATGCATTACCTGTGTATTTCTGTACAGTACATTTATTTCACCAGCGATGTTTAAATTCCCATTGAGTTTTATAGACAAGCTCCCAGCAGCACGAAGAAACGAAGTTGGACCTTTGAATTTATATTTCAGTCTGGATGCTGACAGAGCGGTCACCTCCTCGACCCTGAACTTTAAATTAAATCCTAGTCACATTAACAAAGTCATCTATAAGGTTACAGAAATATGTTGTAAGGGAACAAAAGCTTATGCTCCAGAACATGGTTCTGCCCAGGAGATGGACCTGGAAACAAGTTTCATATTTCAGTGTAACCTGTGGGCGAAACCCTACCTTGGCTGAAGTAATCAAGACTGTTGTCATTGATTTCAATGAAACCAGGGTGTAACGTTAAAAGGAAAAAAAAACCCGCCCAGCCCACAATGAGTGAAATTAAATCTCCAGCAGGAGAGCCCTCAAAGTTCTCTGCATGCACACAGACAGAAACACTTTGTGCTTGCCTTGTCACTGCTTCAAGCTCAGTGGAACAACCCAAGCAGTTGAATTCCTTAAATTCCTAAAGTGTTTTCTTATGGGGAGAAATTTTGTTGTTGTTTTTTTTTTTTTTCTTAAAAACTTGAATTATTTCTGTTACAGTCATCCTTTTGATCTCTGTGTTATTGTTGCTGATGTTGTTCAAACTGCTCCAGCATTTATCTGCTGTCTCAGAATCCAAAGAAGGAAATTTGCTCCTGCCAAGTAAAGGAAAAAAAAGAGCATTCCTCTCAGCCATGTTTTAGTATGGGATTTCAACACTAACATTAATTGAACACCACCTCTTTGTACAAGCTGAAGAACTGATCTCATTAGATTTAAAAGCTAAAGAAAAACAGGATAAAGTTATCAAGACAAACTCCAATCCCAAAATAACCAAGTTACATATATCCAGTCCTGATTTTCCTCTCTGAACAATCACAGAGTTTGCGGGATAAAAAAAAGCCTAAACAGGTTCCAAATATTGTCTCAATTATTTCCAACTTTTTCATTGGTAAGAACTCAGAAACATGATAAAATTATCTGATTTTCCCAACACATTTTTCTTCAGTTTGATATTAAGGAAATATTCGACTTCTCTTTTCCAGTGCTCATTTCCACTGCTCAGCTTGGATCTTTCTGTCATCTCTATTTTCCCAACAGTAGATGGCACCAGTAATTTCTATATTCATTAAAATACCGAGGGGGTTTGTTGTTGTTTTTAATATCCATGGTTATATTCTGCTGACTATATTCTATAGGTATCTTTAATAAGTCACCACTAAAACATTCTGCTTGTGAAAGTCACTTGATCTATCAGCATATGCTCCTTTTAAGTATCTGCTAATTATTTAAGTGTTTGGGATAATAATTCCTAAAACTATAGTTTGATACAATGACAAAAGAGTAATTTGCTGCTTTAACTTTAATTACTTCACTGAAATTGTATTATTTCAATAACTGCAATTTGGATTTTTAATTATTTTCCTGAAATTGCATTAATTCAATAACTGCAACTTGGATTACTGCTAGCAATGTTATTGTTTTCAAAGAAGAAATGATTTTTACACTTAATTCAACCATTTTAGCTCAGGATATACACCTACGGCACAGAAACTCTTTGTCTATGACAGCAGCTCTGCTCATGTTCAGGCCTATGCTATATTTTACACTTATACTCATCTACAGGTTCATACTTTTTGGGTGCCATTCAGGACTAAGCTTAATTATAAAAACAATGTTGCATCAGATGCACATACATATATGTACATATGCACATACACACACTTTTACACAAGAAAAAGATCACACCAAGAATTCAGCTCTGATTTCCAGATGTAGGATACATTCTTTTGTTTCTCCGGCTCAACTTCCCCCATCACTACCCCCCCAAAAATACCCCATAACAAACTGACCTGAAAATCCACATTGTGAATACATGTATTTAGCTGATCACTACAAGTTCCTTTCATATTCTGCAGGGTATGCAAACACTTTTAGGATGTATTTTAGTTGACTAGATTTGTTCAGATGAATCCCACCTTTAATTTCATACTACCAAGAACAAATTTATGATTCATTTAGCAAATGTATGATTAATTTCGCAAATATTTTCCTTTTACTGGAAACGAAATTGTAATTTGGGTTATTATGTACATACATGTATATATATTCCAACACGAATCGCAATAAGAGAATGACCACAAACAGAAAAGGTTGAAAGGACACGATTCTTTGGAATAACGATTTCAAAATTCACCATGATAAAACACAAGAAGTCATGCATTGGGAAAATGCATCACTAATCTAAAAGGAAAGCCCGTCGGTCATGACCTACGCTCCGCAAAGATGGTTGACCTATTGAGTTCCGAGATCAATTTGCTTCCTGCGTCTCGAAAAGATGTACAGCAGGCACTTACAGCGCTCAGATCAATGAGTTTCCTTTCTCCACGAACCACAACATCCGAAACGTGTACAGAGTTAATGTCCACGCCCACTCCCGCCCTAACCTAATGATCCCCAAGTTCCTGTTGGTGCAAGAACAACCCAAGTCCAGGTTTCCCTGTGAAGAATCTGCCACCCCCCCTACCCCCCCCCCCCAGAAGGGAAAAATGTGTTTGCAAACAGTCATGGCCACTGAGATACCACAAAAATAAGTATGACAAAGAAATAGATAAAAGGAAGCTGAACGCCACAGCTGTGAAGCTCATGGGGTTTTTCAAAGCTTGTGTAGACCAGAAGCTACAGTAGACATTTTACTGTTTGCTATTGGTTGATGCTTTCTGGGGAACAGAAGAAAAAAGAAATTGATGTTTTATTTTAAAACATTAAGAACAAGGAGAGCACAGGGACAGCATGTAACAAGTTATTGGATCTTACTGCTGAGTATCTCTGAACTGGTATTTCAGCCCCCTCCAACACGTTGACCTAAAGCCAGGAGAGCGCGTTGAAGTTGCTTGTGGCTGTACTTCTCTTAGAACTAAATTAACAGAAATCCATCTTACATACAGAAAAAGACTGCTTTAAACACTGAGAGATTTGCAGTGAAACTAAAAAAAAATAATGAAGGTATTAACCTATGGTCTATATCCAGCTGGTGTTTCAGGTGTTGACTGGGCAGGAGGGATGGCTTTGGTTGCCAGTGATCTGGAGCTGCTGGGCTACAGGGACTGGCTGAGCACGTCCTTCATGGCAGACTGGAGGGGGACACAGGCAGCCCCCTTCCCCCTCGTCCCCTCTTTTCTGTTCTGATCACGGCTACCCTTAGCCCTGCATTTGGCAGATCACCAGTGCGTTGGCATTTTTACGTTTCCCATTTGGAACAGGCTAGGGGTTTGGGTTCTTTTTTTTGTTGTTTTGGTTTGTTTTTAATATAATTGGACTTTCAAGCTAATCAAGTCTCCATTCTTACAATCCCTCATGGGATACTCCGCAAAACAGTATTGTTGGAGGTCTTTCTGCTTCCGTCATATGCTCTATTTGTAGGCCCTCATTTCAGTAGTACAAATTTCTAGGAACATTCTGCTTTTATTCCCAGATGAAAACAAAAAGAAAACAAAACCAATCAAGCCAAACAACAAAGCCAAGCACAAATGCAAATTTGATGCATTCAATATAATTCAGTACATCTAACTGCAAGCTGCAATTTCCTCTGAATTTAAAAAAAGGGAACATGAAATTTTCTGGCTTTTAGAATTGCAATATTATAAAAAGAAATTAAATGAAGATCAGTAAAAGCTGGGAAGAACTGCCTAATACTTGCAATTAATTACAAATGAATTGTAATGTTTGCTGCAATCTTTTAATCGAATCCCCTTCAGCCTCTTAACAAACAGGTTCCTTATAATTCTACAGGTAAACAGAAAAAATAATCTCCCATATCTCACACTGTTTCTATAACAAAATTGCCCAAATTCATACAAATTTGTATATTACAATGTCTACTTTGTTTCAGTATTATCATACACAAAATTTGCAACAAAAATACGATATGTACCTGGGAGTAGTACAGAAATGCTGTGTAATTAAAACAGTACAATCACAACCTTCAAAGGGTTAAAAGCTCTTAATATTCTATACACTTTTTATTTTTCCCATTCTGGCATGACAATCATTGGTGACATCCCAAGTACCTGCTAGAATAAGCAGCTATAATTAAGAGCTATAATTAAAGTACTCCAAATCAGTAGACTGATCCCCTATGCTACATTTTCTATATTTCAGTATAATCCTGGGTTAAATGTTAAGTAAAGAATAAATAGCGTTTAACCAACAAAACTTGGATGGATCATAGTAACTCTTTAAATAAATACATGGAAGTTGCTGCTACAAATAGAAGAATCTCTTCTTCTCTTCTAGAAAATGACCTTGAATTGCAGTAATGCAGAGTCAGGTTAGAGAGCTGGAAAAAAAAAAAAAAAAGCTTCTGGTATAAGAAAGGCACCAGAACGGACTGCCTGGCTATAACGACTATGGAATTTCCATTACTGAAAATCTTTAAGAAAGAGCCAGATAAACATCTGTCAGGAAGTACGTAGGTATAGTCGATCCTGCCTCCAGATAAGAGAGGAGCTAGATGAAGTCTCAAGTTCCCAGGCAACCCTCTCCTTATTTTACGTCTAAGTAACAGAGATGCTAGTTTTACCGTTTTATTAAGTACTGTAATGATAATGTAACTCTATTTTCATTACTAAATTATTTTGGCAGAAACTTCTGTTACGCTCTCACTTAAGAATTCAAAAGTCACTAAGTCTGTTTTGCGCCACCCCCACCAAGAAAAAAAAAAAACACATCAAAACCCCAATAAAACCTTAAAATTAATTTTTCTACAATAATTATTACCAGTTAAAATAATAAGGAATTTTTTAGATGATAACTATGATGCTTCAAGCCAAAATTAAGTAGATAAATCAATCACACTTTATTTTATAGATTTTTGACATTAACATAACGATCCTCTTTAATGGCAAAAAGCTAGCGAGAGGTCTCATTTTACAGTTAATTTTACCTAATAGACCAGAGCTTTGTAGCTTGCAGAATCTAATATCTGTCAAAATAAAGTACTGGTTTTTCCTATCTCTTTGCCAAACAACATATACATGCGCGCATGCACTCATACAACTACATGGTTTATCCTAACCGAGATGCTGCTATTTGCGAAATGTTCGTCCTCGCACTGAATTTCGTGGGGGCACGCACATTGCTGGTTTCTCCCTGGTGCTCTTTACCTGACCACTACAGTGAGTGGCAACAGAGCGTCTGCCTTCTAACATTACAGCCGGTTAGTAAGTCTAATTGTGTGAAAAGTTCCTTTAAGTAAACACTACTTGTGTTGATGTAAGTTGGGCATAAGAGTCCTGAGATAAGATCACAACCTCTATGAAATGCGTTTGAGAATGTATCTTCTTACATTTGTCTATAGCAAAGATATAAGGCTAAGGAGTGAAATCCTTCAATTATTTACACATTTGAATACATTTACACATTTGGTTACCTGGCACTATCCTAGACCTTTATCACCTCCTCTCTGCAGGAGTGAACAACAGCACTTTATTTACACATTTACTTTTTATCACACAGCTGTCTAATATATAATTTAGAGCATCGTCAAAAACGTCCAATAACCCAATAACAAAAGACATTTGCTGATGCGGAATGTCTGTGGAGTTTGTGGATTTGGACTCTTCCCAACATTCCTTCGCTTTTTTTTTTTTCTCCTCTTATTTCACTGACTTCAAGTAGCTTTGGCATTTGATTTTTTTTTTTTTTTTAAGCAAAGATTCACACCCTTTATTTCCCAAACCATACATTCTTGATGTTAAAATCATTATTCCCCTTCCCCTCCTCCAAAAAGGGGAAAGCAAGCCACAGCTGTGCCACATTCCAGGGGAACTTGGAGACTTCTTAAAATTTAATTTTGCAGAAATTTGCTTAAATTCATCTGCTCAAGCCAGGTGTAGAGTGGAGCCAATCACCAGATGCATCCATCACTTAGATGCAGTCCAACTTCAATTCCACAAAAATCATATTTAATTGGGGGGGGGGGGGAAGTCTCATCACCAGTTAATTCTTTAATTTCCTTTCTACCTCAGGGGACCTAGTCGCTTGTTTCAGTTTAATATGACACATGCTGATAAGTTTGTGAAGTGCGTTCTTCTCTTACACCAGCTTCAGTTTTTAAGATTTGTAACAGTGAGTTACCCTAGAGCTTCCTACCCTTCCAGCTTCCTCCTCTCCAAGACCTGGAGACCTTCTAAGGATCATCCTTATAGGCCTATCTCTTTCAGCAAAGGTTTTACTGTGACTACCTGACCCCAAGTAACTCTTTCCTGCTCTGAGCCACAACTGAATTCATACAGCCAGGCTGAAGCTCTTCCTGCCTTACACAAATAACCTAGAGAAACCAACTGAAACTTAGGAGGGGCAACAATAGCAGCAGAGGTTCTTCTCATCCTCTTGTGACACATGTTAAATGCAGCATTAGTCCTGACACCGAATTAATTCTTCAGAGAAATTACTGAATCTTGAAGCACACAGAAGTTAAAGTAACGACATCCATTATGCATCCTATCAATTTCCATAGCTCCAAAATTGAGATTCTCAAATTACTTTCTGCACCGCACCACCTTTGCTCACAGGACGATAAGAGCGTACCTTAGTCAAAGCCACTCCAATTCAGGAATCCATTTCAGGCCCTTGCTGTGTATTACATTTAAAATAAGTTTCTTTGAGTGATCATCTAAACATCAAGCTTGTGCTCTTATTTAAGCAAGTAGTTATGAACATTTAAAGAGATTTCCATAGGGATATTAACTAGGCTGTGGTGGTTCTGTTATCACAATAGTTAATGCAACCCTGAAATAACCTAAATATATTGGCATATTTTTGCCAAATTTCAGGGAAATCTACCCAGTGAGAAGCTGTATCTGTATTTGACATCAGTGAAGACATCCACTTGATCGTTCTCAGCAATTCCCATTGAATTCAACAGCCTTTCCTTCCCATATTGCATTTCTCTAGGCTTGTGAAAAGGAATAAGCCAGGATATGAACTTTCTGCTTGCACAGAAGTCACTTTTTTTTAATTTCCAGATCAAGACGTGATATATCTCAGACGTGATTTTGCATTCAAGAGTATTACACCTTTTGGCTAACCTGTGTCTGCTGAATTGGCCAGAGCTGCCATCCACTGCGCAGCAGGTTCAGAGGACGCTGCCCCCGCGCAGTGAGGAGCGGCGCTCCCCACCTTCTACTGCTGTGTCTTCCCCAGAGCCACACAAAGCGCTTGGCACACCAGAGAGACTTCCCTGCCTCCAGCCCGGCTTCCCGAAAGATGAGGCCACCCAAAAGACAGTGATAAAAGAAAAATATGGGATGTCTGCGTGAAGGATTTGGGAAACAGAGGAAAACCTAAAAAAGCTCAAACTCAGTTTTCCTAGAGCTCTTCTCCGCCCCACCCGCGGGGATTTTTGTGCACTAGAAAGGAAGTAAAACTGGAGCCAAAACTTGAAAAGCTGATGCTGCTTAACTGAGGCATTTATAATGTTAATGTTTTTCTTAGTAGTTCTGATATGAAAGCAGATAATTCTGCTTTTTCTTCCCTGAAGCACAACAGATTCAGTTGGTTCGGTCCTGTGACTCTTACCCAGGGATGATTTCCCATTGAGTCAGTGGGAGCCATGTCGGATTTGGACTCCAAGATTTTAACCTAACAATACATTTGTATTCAGTGCTCAAAGGGAATCTGGAGTCAATTAAATCTGTAAAACAAAAATGGACCAACACGGAGGAAGACCCAACAGCTCAGTCATGCCTGGCATTCTCCCCCTCCAGAAGCATATGACCTAATTAACAGTTCTAATAAAATGAAGCATGAATATTTCATTATGAAGCACTTTTAAGAAATTACCAAAAAAAACCCAAAAGCACACATAATCTTGCTGAAAGCAGTTGTGCTCCTCCAGCCTCCCTTGTTTTATATTTAACATCTCCCAGCCCAGCTTCCTTGAGAAAGGGCAAGATCGGAATTGTAGAGACCACGGTAACACTGTCAGACTGACAAATTCATTTTATTACAAAGCTGACGTGCAGATTTTATTTTTGGAAAGCAGTTTCAGCCTTTTAAAACTTACTATATGCAAATATACATTATTCACAATCAAAATTTCAAAGACAGTAAGCACTTTGAATGAAAACCATGTTCTGAAGCATTGGGCAGTCAAATAATGAACTGTTTTGTTAACTTAGAAAGTGTTAGCATAAAGTAGGAAAAAAGACAAACTTGCTTGTTTATGCTTTTCTCAGTGAGCACAATACGAACTGTTAACTAACATCATGACTGTTTGCAGTCATCCCCACAGAATCGCTTCATTCTTCATCTTTTCTTGTTAGACATGGCAAGTATAAAGCAATCCCTTCATTCAGAATAGAACGCTTTCAAGTTTTCCGTGAAGAAGTATTTTTAAAAGAAATCTATTCTACGTTTACATGCCGAGTTCTTCAAAACAACTTTGGGTTATATATTGGTAGACCTTAACTCATCGGAAGAGAAGAGCTCAGCAGCTTTCGGTGAATCAGAAACAGGGCTGAGCGGAGGAAGAAGCCTGATGAATGTTAATGCCTTGGCCACGGAGAAACGTGAGGCCCCTCTCCAGAAGGTTTTGCTACTTGGAGCCGAGCTCGCTGCCTCGGCAGAGTCCAGGGGCTGCGGAGAATTAAAAGACTGGAACAACAATAACATCAAAGGTGTTCAGGGCTTCGCATGTGCCCGTGACATCTTGTACGTGCATTTCACTGGAAACAGCTGAGCACACATCCACCGGATTAGGGCCAGCGCTAGCCATCAGCAAGCAGACAAGCGTGGGAAGCAAAAGAAACAGCAGCTCTCTTTGCCTGAAAAGGGCACCTGGAAATGTCAGATGGAGACCTCTGTCAACACATCGTACTCCTGCGCTCTCACCAGCCAAGAGAGAGGATGAGACAAGGGCAAAGCAGCACACCTCAGACAGACCTGACAAAACAGACCTGCAGGTATCCCCATACATACGCCCCGACGTGCTCCAACGGCGCGGATCAGGACAGACTGCCCTGCACAGCCAAGGTGAACACCAGCGAGCCAGCAACAGCTCCACTCACAAGTGCAAAGTGCGTTTTGGAAAAAACCCAAAGCACTTGATCCAGCGTGGCACAGAAGAGCCTGTGGTACAGAGGGATAGACTGTAGGAGTGTGGTGCTGTTAGTTATTCATTAAAATATAAAAAAGAGGAAGGAAAAAAAAAAAAAACGTCTGAAGAGCAACATTTTGCTTTAGAGCTATGCAAGCACGGGGGACTTTCCCTCCTATTACAGAATTCAACAATACACCATAAGTCCTATGAATATATTTCCCTAACTAGATTTTATTAAAAGCAAAGAAATAAAATTTTGATGAAATATTAAAAAGCTTTTGCCACTCTCCTCTTCTTCCTGCTTGTCTGACATGCGACTCTATTAAAGCTTCAGTGACAACTATTCCAACCCAGTTATAGAATGGTACAGAAATAGGCCTAGCAATAAATCCAGCCTTTACAGATAAGGATGCACCGAAACGGCAATTTCTTACAAATCTGACATTCTCCTGTTGTTATTGGGGTAGTCAGATTACACCCACCATCAATGGATAGAAGGTACAGTGATTCTAATGTCCTCTACCATGATGTATTTGTCAGTAAGTAAGTGCAAAAAAAAGAATAATTTACTTTTCCTTTTGGAAAAAGGTAAAAGCAAGACAGATACTAACCAAAGCTGCACTTTTGAAAATTACAGAGTTTAAAAATCAAATCCATTACCTTAAGGACCACTCCAGAAAGCATTCATTACTATAGAGTTGGGTTTATTGTTTTGTTGGTGTTTTTTTTTTTTTTTATCTCTTCTCCCTTGCCATGTATTTAATGTCTTAATGTTCCCTGCATTTGTATTGTCAAATGGGAATAAAAATGTGAGAGGGCATGTGAGGCACACATTCTCTTTCCTCATTGCTAAAATCATTTTTCTTCTAGATTAAACATCTGCAGTATTTTGCAGCCTCCTATTGGGTACGTACAAACTTCAGTCACTAAGGAGTACTCTCCAGTTATAAATTTTTTGTAGCAGGCTCAGCAGACGCACTTAAAAATAGTCTTGATTATTATCTTTGCACCTAACTACCAAACTTGCTAAATAACACCAATTGTAGCATCTCTGTTGTGCATCATGCAGCCAAAGGAAATTGCAGATGACTTATTTCTGTTTCTGCAGTAGTTGAAAGTCCTAGTCCTGCTCAAGGGTCATCTTTAAACTAATTTTGCTCATCATCTGCTATTATAAGAGTGCTCCACAGAATCTCATCATGCTCCAGTGTACCTTTGGAAGGGAAAGATGCTGTTCTATCTCTTGGTCTAATGTTACCTCTAGTTTAAAATCTCTTCAAACAGCTCACTGGAAGCTGTCAAACGTTGCCACGGGCAGTGGGCACACAGCAAAGCCCGGAACAGCGCTGAAGGATTAGGGCTCTATCTGATGCCCTGCTTTTTTAATCCATTCTTTGGTGAGAGATGATGGTAAAACACTTCTAAGTCTCTAATTACCTACGTCACAAAGAAAGTGGCAGCGAAGACGTATTTTGCATCTTCAAGCTTGGTGACTTGTCCTCTCCCCACTGAACTGTCTCCTAGCCAAGTTACTGCATGCAGATGTAGGATTTCTTCCTCCCCCTTCTTTATCTCTTACATCTCCCTCTCTTCAACTTGAACACTGGTATAAAAGAAGGCATCACCACTCACTATATTGTGGTTTTACTTAAAACGGCCTTAAAATGCCAGCCTCTAAACTTCTTCTGACAGAGCAGCTGAAGATTTGTAGCTCTTTGGCTTTGTCCCTGGTGCAAATACCCAAGGAATACTCACCATAGCGTAACATTTCCACAAAGCAGTTTCTACATACTGTTACCTATACATAAACAAAATTGACTTCCATAGTCCAAAATTTAAGTCTTTGGAAAGGACATCTCAGAGGCACTGATTAATAAACACTGTTTAAAAAAGAAAAGTTGGGAGCCCAAAAGGTCACTCAGGGAACCTTATTTAAAAATGAAATATTTGCCAAAACACTGAAGTTGGATACTTGGCCAAAATATTCTAATTCAAGATAGCTAGGGTTTACTGAGAAGAAACTAAACGTCTCACTGACCCTTTCAAGGGTAACAGCCCTCCTTTGTTTAGGTTTGCTGTACATCCCTTTTATATCATTATGTTGTTCCTTCTTTTATAAGAAACAAAAACACAAAGGGGGTGGGAGGTGGAACGGACACACGACCAAACAAAAACAGCAATAAAACAATCTGTTCTTCGAAGTCCACCACGTGTAAACTTCAAATTATCAACTTCAAACCTGCAGTTGGACTTGATCTTCAGTCTTTTCCAACCTAAATGATTCCATGTACTTAATATACACTAAATAGCCATTTCTAATAATGCTAACCTTAAATTAGCACATTATTACTACTCGTTGGAGAGGAAGAGTGGGTCAAGTGTTCCACTACCTACTGTCTTATAGATTATTTATACATTTTTGAAGTCAGAGTGAAATGATACCGCAATGATCTGGTCTCGTTTCATGGCTGTAAATGACTGTAGAAGGTTCAAGGTAGCAACTTTGAATTGCTCTAGGATCAAAGCACATTGGGATCAAAAGATTCACAAACCCAGATGTTATAAGGTCATCCACAAGGTTTTTCTCTCCTAAATGATTTTACTTGAATGACAGCAGACTCAATCAGGATAAATGCCTCCAAAATAAAGGCAATCTGAAAGCGCTAAATCCATGGGCAATTCATAAATGCCAAATCTCTCTTTTCACTTCACTATTATGAGGCCACAGAATTGGATAGCGAGGAAATTATTTTGTATGTCGTCTTGTTTTCTCCCTCCTTTGCCGTTTTTGATAACTAGTTGTGATGTAAGACTTAATGGGATAGGAATAGGAAAACTGGTGGAAATTATTCATTTTTCTATTTGCCTGTGTCTGTTTATTGCTTGGGATTAAGAGCAATGGTCTTCTCCTTGAATTTAGTATCGAGAAAGTAAGTAAAGTCTATGATGAAAGGGAGTAGTAGAAGGGACTTATTTCGAAGGTCTTAATCATGGAAAAATAGAGTATATTATTTGTTATTTGGGCTCAACACTGGACATCTGGACATCACACCTTTCATAGTCCTTCCCAGACACCTCTACCAGAGGAACAGAAATCATAGATTATAACATCATCTGTGCGTTGAGTTCCTTCTCACCTAATTGCCTGGCCTCACCAGCCACCGAGCAGGAGCTTTAACAAGGAAAACCACCAGTGACATCAGTGCATGTTCTCAGGATTCCCTGTTATTCCTCAGAACCTACCCAGAGCCATTGCCTAACACAGTACAAGTGATGTTGGCATTTTAGGAGAGATGCTGCCACACAACCTTCACCACCTCCCAAAATTTGTAACTGGTCCAGGCACATAAGGATCCCCCAGGGTCTTGTGAGGGTACGACCTTCCCAGAACTATGACACATCCATCCATTCCACTGTCAGATGAACAATGTTCTCTCCACTGAGCTTAATCCTGGCACATGTACAGGACACAGTGAAGTTAAAGAGCTATAAACTAAACTGTTTCTTTTAACGAGAACGTTGCTGACTTGAACTGGGACTGGAAAGAGCACCCTGACCTCTGCAAAGATTCACAACAAAAGAGGTTCAGGAACATGGAACAGATGATTGATTTGTAAAGACTTGTTGGCTGCCCTCATCCCGTTTTGACCATCTTGTCAAATCTGTAACCAGACAGGCCACCATCAGTTACCTCCAGCACCTTTCCTCTGGTCATATCCTTTCTTTTACCAAGGATTTCAAGAGAAAAATGCACAGTGTTTCTTTTGTATCATTTTTTCCTCAATTACTATTTCTGCCTATGCCTTTTGTATCTTTCTATACCTGGAATTGTCCTTTTCCTTATGTAGTCTCCTTTCTGCTGCCTTCTTCTCTCCCCACCACCTCTCAGTAAAATCCCTTTTGAAACTAACATCTTCCACAAAGCTGAAAATAGGTATCCTTTTTTTATAATTGCTTCTCATCCTCTTCTTCCCTATATCTCTACCTCACCTCAAACTTGCATCCTGTCTAAACACGGGAGTTCTCCATGATAACTTCTGACCATCCACACGATGCTTGTTTAAGAGGTTATCCTCCATCCCACCCCTGGCTTCCATCCCAACCATTTGCATTTAAAACAGAATCTTACAAAGTGCAACAGTAGATTTTTTTAGAAGAAAGTGCAACCTATCTGTCTGACAATTAGAATATGATCAGTAAAATCCCTCCACTCCTCCTATACAGGCAATTAGTAGCCAAAATCGTGCAACATAAGGAACAAAAAAAATAAAAATAAAATTAAAAAAGCAAACCAAAAATATTTCAAATTAGTTTTCATCACTGTTTATTTTGGCTGAGGTCTCAACAGTATGAAAAATATCCCACACTCATTGTAATATTCAGATGACAGCCTGGACAACCATAACATATCATTTTGTGGAGTGGAATAGAATTGATAAACAGTTCAGGGGAAAAAAATAAATAATTTCAGCCTTGGATGGAATTTGATTTATTTTCCCAGACAGATTTACATAGGTATTACCCACAGTGGTAAAATAAAAATCCACATCCCAGAGGAGTTTCATAAAAATGTCAGCAGTGAACTACTGAAATCGAACTTTCATGGCAGGCTTCAGGATCACACCGATTGTAGAAGAATATGAATGAACATAAGTTTTGCCCTTAACAGGTCATGTAAACACAGTGAAGAGCTGTTAAAGTGTACTAGCTGTAAATACTGTGTTTAAACCACAAATTCCTGGACAGCTGATATTTCTTTCATAAATGAGTGAAAGACCTTGCCATGCAGTGCTCAATTCCTGATCGCTGTAAAGTGAATTTTAACATTTACCATTCTGGAAGAACAGAAGAAAATTCACTCTTCAGCTGAAGATCATGTCTTCTGCTATGTCTTACAGACTAAAAAATCTGCAAGTAAAAATTAAAAAAAGGCCCAAAAGAAAAAAAAAGAAAACAAACAAAAAAAAAATCTGCAGAACCATCTGAATTCATGCAGAGACTGGCCCATCATCCTTAAAACATAAGACATTTGCTGGAGCTTGGCAGGCAAACAAAACAAACACAAGTCTGGCAGAAGTAGCCCACTTGGGAGAATAAGGAATAAAATATGATTGCTCATTCTGGTAGAGATGGGGAGAGGAAGGGTTACAGCATGGGAATTTTGGAACTGACCCACAGAGTTGGGTAAAAATGAAAATATTTGGAGACATGAAATGAAACACATTAAAATAAATAAGATATGCTCAAGTCAAATTGGGTTCTGTTAAGTGAGAAAGCTACTCCCAATGATGGAAAGATGCCTATATGTCTATTTAGGATGCATAGTTCAAAATAATCAAGAAACGGTCAAGTGATTGAGCTGTGCATCGGTAAAGTCCTTTTCCCCAATTTAATCTATTTGAAAGGGAATGTAAGAAAGCATCTACCCAGTAGTGTACTTAACAAGTCTATGCGTATTTTGAAACCTGAGAAAGGTCAAAATTAAACCTAAAGTTTTAAACCATCTGAATTTGCTAAAGATCAATATTATCAGATTCTTCTTCAAAAAAAAAATCTATGTTGGATGTCCCATAAATACTGCCTCTATCACATTGTTTCAAGAAAAAAATAGGTAGAGAAAAAGAAAAAGCCATTTCAGCGAGGTGTTTGAGCACATCACTAAGCAAAAGTCACAGTTTCCCTTTTGATGGAAGGACAGGCAGAAAATACCATTGATGTAACCTAGATATATCCAAACCCTTCAAATTTTCCCCTGTAGTTTCCTTTTAGCCTAATCACTATTTATTTCTCCCCACTATCAGCACCTGAATAGATGACCGTGGGTAGTATGAACTACAAAACTGTCATTCATGAACTTTCTCTACTACCAATCTACTTGTAAAATTATTATTAGCCCC
This sequence comes from Fratercula arctica, assembly GCA_947846985.1. Lineage (NCBI taxonomy): Eukaryota > Metazoa > Chordata > Aves > Charadriiformes > Alcidae > Fratercula > Fratercula arctica. The sequence goes on from CANTUZ010000001.1 coordinate 202,423,492, forward strand.
AATTCTGGAAAGACTGAAGGACGCAGTGAATTCTCAGGGTTCAATGGGGTTTATGAAGATGCTATTGATCACTCTCTTGTATAGGAGGCTAAAGGCAAAAGGGTGCATAATTTGGAAAAAAATACACTTCAGTACTAATGTAATAATGGGAAGGGGTTCCAGGAATGCCTACAAAATTTAATGCAGGTGCCTTTAAAGCCATGAGCTGCACTAGATTCTATGGCACATAATGGACCTAGAAAGCACTAGAGAGTACTTGTTCACCAACTTATATTTTACACTTAAGCAATTTAATTTTTTTAATAAATGAAAGCCATCATCCAAATTTAAAGTGAGCTGTAAAAGAATAATTACTATTTTTGAACAACTTGGGATGAAAACAGTTTTGGTAAGTACAAAACTATTTAAATCACAATTTTTCCTTAAGAACAGCTCTTCCTCTGATCATATTCCTGATGAAAAGAGAATCTAAATAAATATCTTTCCAGGCAAAAATTCTAATAGCTCAGTTTACACAGGCTTTTGGATACCATCTCCCAAGAGATTTATACCTTGACTAAGTACATATTCTCAGCTTTAAACATGCTGGCTAATTAATTTTGTTTATGCCTCTTTTTTGAATGCAGGCTACTGTAAATGAAGCAATACGAAACAAAGAAAAACTTCTCGTGCTGCTTTGAAATCCAGTCCCGAAGGAAAAAAAAAAATATTAAGAAGAGTGACAATTTTTTAATAGCTACACAGAACAAAGCAGCAAGTAGAATATTTCAGTAGTGGAAGAAGCATATTGTTAATTGAAGCAAAATTAGCAACCACTGAGCAAGTTGCAAAACAGCATCTGAAGAGACAATCAAAGGAGGTGCATTAAAGGTGACTTGAGTAAAGCTTCACGAAGCCATGCAGTGATGCTGCGTGGCCAAACAAATAATCCTGAGTATTTGGCATCCATTACCACAAGAAGTGCCAACCTGGACAGATGAAGCTAATAACACGATGAGAGAAAAGGCTGATTATCTCCCCCGGTCTCCTTGTTTTCTCACAGAAGTGGCAGGGGTATTATAATGAATATTGGTTCAGTTATTCTATTCTTTAAAACAAAACACAACAAAAAAAACCCCTAAAAGCCAACACAAACCAACAAACAAAACCAAAAATCCCAGTGTTCTTTCTACACCACTAGGGCATGGAATGAAAGAGGTCTCCAGATATTTGAAGGAAAAAAGGCCTAAGAAAAGTCTTTCTTATCTTCTGCTCTTACTGACACCCCAATCATTAGCTTATTTCAGGAAAAAGACAAGTGCACGTGTGCATGTCCCTGCTTTTGTTTTTTTTAATTATTTCATGTCCATAGTAGTTAGTAAAAATACTACTACTAATAATATCATTTGCTGTGATTAGGGTGATATGCGATTGTACTCATTTAGTGTTGCTTTCTAGAGAGTTTTCATATTCTGTAGTTAATAGAAACATCAATGCTAAACTGTTTTAGCCCCTTTTATACTATATTCTGCAGCAAAGTCACTGCATGCAAACATTTATTCTCCTCTCTGCAAACATAAGATACAAACCCTTGCAAGGGAAACAAAGGCAGAAATTTATTCTAGACTCTGGTCTATGATGAGTAATGAGCTACAGTAATGTACATTTCCGCCTGAAATAATAAACTGATCAGAAACCAAGCATCAGAATAGCTGGTGACAAGGAGGTTCATTGGCATTGCTCTGCAAAAAAAACTCGTGTTCTGCGTAAGGGTGGTTTAGCTAATGCACATTGTTAGACTGAGCAAACAAAATCAGAAATTACACATCTCTGAAGTAAAATTTGGAGTTAAACGACCCTCAAGTGACTAATTCATAAATATATATATGCACATAAGTACTTAAGCCCTTGCAAACCGCTAAGAAAATTAGGGACACAAAACATTTGGTGACAGGGTCAAGAAATGCCCTCTTTCACCCTGCCAATGGATGCACCAGTAGATGCTGAACACAGAAAAGGCAGCAGTTATCTCCTCACGTGACCGATGCCCTGGCAATCAAAACCAATCCTGACATACTACTACTTATTCTGGAGTTTTTTAGAGTTACTATTCCAATGTTCTCCTTTGAACATGTAGGAGGAGATTTAAACCTCAACATGAGAACGAAGGTTTTTATAAGTGCTTCACTTCGTGGCTAGTTAGTGGCACACTCCGTAAACAATGACACTCTACTATATTTGAACTTGAAAAGCAATTTTTAAGTATGTTTATAGAAACATATTTAAAACTAATGTCCCTGTGAAACCATCTGTTTTCTTTAATGTTTAGAAGATGACACTTAGACAAGCTTAAGAAACTTGTGTTCTCCTGTCTCACTTCACAGCCACCTCATGTCAGCCTTGACTAAAAAAAAAAGGAAAATTTTAATTTATATCTTTTTATCACTTCACAGTCCTATGCCTGTATATTTTAAAATATGAGTGAAGTGACAGAAAAAGTCAAAAAGATTTTAGATTTACTTTGTTTTAAAAAAAAAATAAAGTTTTCTGATTTTCTAATCAATACTGTATTTCCATTGCTATGTAGATAAAAAGATGGGGACTGATTTCAGCACAGAAGCACAGGGTACAGCCTTTAAAAGAAAATATAAGTAATTCAGGAATACAGCAATCAAGTAGCCAAAAATCAAGTAAGCTTCAAAACAGCCTTACCTATACTGTGCAATATAGTATCATGCAGACACATTTAATCTGGCTTCAAACAAGCCAGCTCTACATTTGAAAGGTAAAAGTCACTCCAGTGAGAGCTAAACCCCGCATACATCTATACTGGGGAACATGGGAATTCACATGTGGAGCTAGGAACTATTCCCAATTTATTCTAACATGTCAGGAGGAAAGCTGGAGGGCAAATAAAACCCAACAACCCCCAAAACACCCAACCAACAGTTTGTAGGCAGCATATTAGCTGTGGCATTAGGTGTCCTGCACAGCAAACCAGTCCCACAGCTTAGACGGGGCCACCGGCGTAACTTGGTCCTGCCACACACCAGTATTGAAACTGTTGCTTTGTCTGCATTTCTGGAGCTCCTGTCCCTGCGGCACTGCTCTGTAGCGTTAGGTGCTTCATTCATGGGAAAAGCAAGGAGACAGCTCCACATTTCTCCTCCTAGGATGACAAGAAAAGTTTTGCTACGCTTCCTCCAGACAATGCTTGATATCAAGGTTTCCTAACTACCTTCTTGGGACCTTTTGTAGCACCTCAGCTCCAACTGCAAGAGAAACAGCTATTTCAGGACATGTTTTCCACACCCATGCACATTTCTCCCTTACCTCCCCCCTTTTTCTGGAACACAGCAGTGTGCATTAAAGCTAAGGAACGCAGCTCCTCTTTGAAGTTTTGTGTTTCTAGCTCCTCATCCACAAAAATATTCAAGCAGGCAATAAACTTTTCTCCCTCTATGCTGTTACTCGTAATAGTAATCTGTTCAAGAAATTTGCTGCTGCTGCTGAAATCACAATAACAGGATCATTTGCAGCAAGGCAGTCGCACTCAAACATAAAATGCAGTAGTATGCAACCTCTTGAGACAGTACTATATTAAAACTACTAATAAAAGCCCCAACTCTTTTCCCATTAAAACTACAGTGACTCTTTCCACTCAATTCAATGTAATTTTGATTGGGCCTAAGCTACTCCTTTTAAACATGAGGTCAAACTTTCATCATGTGCCCTGGGAGGAGCCTAGTAATTCTACCCTGGGTCTCCTTTCTGTTGGGCATTAACCAATTTTACATTCTACTCATCTCAAAAGAATTCAGTTGTATGTTTATAAGAAACCACTTTTCTTAAGAAAAATAAAGAACACATAATCAGAAAAGAGTAGTCAACTGTAGAAAGCTGTTGAGTTTTGAATCTTTACTTGATTTACTTGTCATGGCCAAGATAAAGTAAATCAAAACCTGTATGCAATTCATGGCTCTTTCTTTATACTTTGTTTGAAGCAAACAAAAGAATGCCATTAGAAAAGGGAAAAAAATATACAATTCCGTATCAAAACCTTTGCTAGAGTGCTGTGATGTCATCCTATTTTTCTTTAGAAAATTTCTGTCAGAGCCAAGAATTCATCGCTTAGTGCGGAAATCAGGCATTGTTATACTTTGGCTATTCTGCCTTCCAGAAGGGTATTGTTCAATTGACATTCAGAAGGAAGATAATGAGTCAAAACCCAGTTATTCTTGCTTCAAACCTTGACCTCCTATGCAAGGTGTAGATGAACCTGCACAGAACAGCAGGGAAAGGAAGGTAACTTCTGCCTTGAGTTAGAGAAGCTGCCTCTGGCTTGTGACCTACTCAACCGCGCATGACCCAAAAGTATAACAATGTTGATGCATAAAGGGAAAAGCATACTTCCAAAAGTCACAAAATCACTTTCTTTCCTAAGCTAACAGGCCAGTCACTAAGGAGCTATTTGTTAAATGCTCACTTTGCTTCCCTATGTTTTCACTTCAAACAATCATGCTGAGCTGTGTCAAATCAGCTTCAACCCAGTGGGTCAGGGCACAGAAGTTATTTCATCAGGTTCAGGTTCTTCTGATGCGCCATTTAATTTTCACATTTGCCAGACACATTTTTTCTTTATGCGAACAATATTTGCAAGAAGGGAAAAATAAAAGGCCGGATTATCTCCTTTCTAGCTTATATGGCAAGAGAGAAAGTGTCATAAACTTATCTAGGTCTACAAAGGTGCTTCTACATTACAGAAAAACAAAGTGTTTACATACAGGAAGAAATGTAAAGTATGAAGATGTAGGGTAGTAGAGACAAAGCATTTGGGGAAGGGGAGGAATCACAAGAACAACCCATGTATTTACAGAGAGAGAGAAAGGAAAGAAAAAAAAAAAGAGGAGAGGACCATTTGTCCTTGCCGGAAGGAATGCTAAATTTATGTGAGAGTAATTCTCTTCTTATAGAGGATACCAGCAGGCCAAAGAAGCACTGAGGAACTGCAGAAGTGTTCTAGATAAAACTGGACGTACTGGAGGTTCCCATACCTTGGATTTCAGGCAAGACGTGAAGGCAGACATGCAGTATCTACTTATAGTAGACATAACGCAGGACTTCCTAAGAGACCTAAATCAGTAAATATACAACTTCTCTCCTCTTTTTTAAACCTTGGAAACTCCTAAATTCTGCTGCAAAAAGGTCCAAGTTTCTCCACTGACACCAAGGGCAACCTGCTGGCTCCTCTAATTGCAGCTGGTTAAGTTTAGTTAGAAGTTATAGACAAACAATTTCAGGAAAGTGTTTTAATAGGTCTTTGTCTACTCAATGCAAGGATTTTCCACAATGCAAAAGAAAAAGGAAGGTGGCCTAGCCAAAAAACATGGAGGAGAAACTTATCATAAGAATCTTGGCTTTAAGGGGCAGCCAACATAACTGAAGGATTGAGCAGCTCTACATCAGCATGTGCAAGTATTGTTGGGGGACACTGGATGCATCTATATTAGCAGTTTAATGCACCAAAGGCATTCATTTTATAGCAAGAAGTTTACCTTGCATCTATACTCGGTGTCACGTGGTTTGTAATCAAGCACACCTCTAGCATACTTGAAGTACTTTATCTCCTGGTAGAACTCAGGTTGAAGTCAGATAGGAGGCTGCATCCAGAACACACACTCCTTTACCTTATCAAGGCCATCTCACCCAGTCTCCGTACCCTCTCTTGTTTTATCTCCAGCTGCAGCATACTCTCTTCATGCAATCCAAATCCTCACTGGATCTCACTGCTTTGTCATGCCCTTCCTTCAAGGCCACCAGTTCAGCCCCTGTCCTTTGTTCAGCCTGTGATCCTCATCTTATCTCAGTCCTGCTTCCACTCTTACCACTTAACTAACAACCCACCTGCACATTTCCTATCTCTTCTGAAGTGTAATATTCAATGCTTAATTCGTATTGATGTGCTAACCGATCTTAACAGGATGCTCACTAGAGAACAACGGGCAAATTCCTTGATCTCAGTTCCTCTGGTTGTACTGGTTTGACTTGTCCGACTCAGAGCAGCAATTTCAAGGAAAGTCCTATCTTGCTTGAGGGAAGCAAACATCCAATACATACGTAATCTTTTGGAAATGCACCTGCTAAAAAAAAAATCTAATAGGACTTTGACCAAGAATGTGTGAAATGCAATTTCTGAAATGTGTATAACTGCCAAACATGGGTGGATTTTTACAGGCGTAGTAAAAAAGCATATCCATGCTATAAACCTCAAATCCCTCCACCACAGAGAAAACCTAAATGTTCAGAAAGAAAACGTACCCAGACTTTTAATGTCAGCAAATCAACCTAATACTGCAAAGATGTTCACTGAAAGTTTGCCAGTTCCATCCAAACAGTAAACTAACAACCTGAGAGTTCCAAGGATTAATAAAAAAAAAGTCCCAACCCCACAGAACAAGAAACTTTTCCAATCCTTAGCCATAAACTTGAAAAAAGAAAAACCTGCAAATAACCTTAGTATTAAGCATGACCTGAAGCCTTTAAGCATTTCCTTAAAGCTGTGTTTATGTTAAAAATCAAAAAGTATTTGAAAAAGGTATCTTTCAACATTGCCACAAAGCACTTTTCTAGACTTAGCTGTGTTAATCAAGTGAACAGTACAGACATCTAAATGCTCCAGGGGAGTGTTATGCATTTGAAAAAAGTTGTCAGAATTAAAACAAAAAAACCAGATTCCTATTTGCAAGTCAAACAAGATCAATGTGAGTGTTATATCAGTTTCACACATAACAGATTTCCTTTATTAAAAAAAAATTGTATCAGATCTTATAAATACAGATTAAAGTATTTTGAGACTATTATTTGAAAAGTTTCATTGTTTATACAGATAAAGAACTAAATTTGAGGTGATACGCTCCTAAAAACTACCACCAGAACTTTTAATCAAGCTCTTTAATCATATTATATACTTGGCAAATGCTGGTTCTCTATCAGTTAAAATATTTTGTTGTATAACACTAATCCAGTCAAAAGCCACTGATTGTTACTGTGCAAGTGCTATGAAAAACTGGGGCGTATGATGCTTACCAGGGTATATTTTCAAGATAATGGTATGTTACATGTGTAACAAGGGCAATTAGTTTCATACCACATTGTGTTCTCTTTCAAAGTAATGGAAAAGGCTTTGCAATTTTTCTACCCCTGAAGAAGCAAAATTACAGTACATTTTGATGCCAAACACAAACCTCACCAGCTCCACCACACCATCTGGTAACCTGAAAATTACGCAGTTGCCTTTAAGAAAGACTTGGGATTTTATCTTAGCTTTTTCACCAGTTGGTGCATGTTATTGTCATATCATCAAGTTTTTCCCCCACCATCAGGGGGACTAGCATCTTACCACTTTTACATTACACCTGAAATTTTCCCTGTAAATATTTGCTTCATAGAGCTGGGGCTTTAATTAAGCAACAAGTATTCATAACAAGTGAAACAAAACATAAAGGTGGTTTGCTTCATACTATTTTATAGGGACCTTCTGCTGGGCCAAAAAGTATAACTTGAAGGCACTTATTTACCTCCATATAGGAAATGCTAAAATTTGGAGACTGGAGGAAAACTGTAGAGCAAATAGTTCAAGAGAGAAAGTGATCACATCATAAAAAGCCCTTCAGGATAGACTACAATAGTTAAATGTTTTAGAATGCCTTGCTAGACATTGAAGAAAGGTGTTCCAAGTTATCTGTGCCTTGGAGCACATGAACGATGTTAGTTCAGTGGAACAAAGGAAATCTAAGACATAGCGCAGCCACGCTGTGGCATGGATTCTGCGGCATCAAATAACTTTGCAAAAATGTACAGTACCCAACACAAAACTAAAGAAGAAGAAAGGCAAGAACAGTCATGGAGATTTGACGAGACAGGCAATACAGCCACCCTGAGGAGTAACTTCAGCATTTCATACCTAAAAGCAGCCACAAGTCCTACAGTGAGAGCACCAATGGGTTTTCTACAAGTCCTCCGAGCTCTCCTTTGGACAACAGTAGTTACAAAGGCTGCGTGTCCTCCTTGGCTAGATAATCCCATATACAACTACCATGCAAATATTTCTGTAAATTGTCCTTGTTGCAAAACCTATTGCTACTTATTAATGAATCCTACTGGAGGTCATCATTTGGAGAAGAAACAGACTCTAGAAGAGGAGTGGAATTCTTTAAAGCATCAAGACTAGTTGATGTACAAGTGGCAGACCAAAAAAGTCTTTGCTGTTTAGTGGTCCCATTGATAAAAGAAATGGCTATCATAAAGGACTCCTCCTTATATGAAGTCCATCTCTCCAGTATAAGCAGTGCCATGTAGCACAATCCCTGGATCAAAAGAACAAGCCCAGGCACGCTAACAGAGCAAGTTGCCATTTGAACAATATTGCAGACACCCTATGTTAAAGGTCAAACAGACCCCCTATGTAAATAAGACTAACTGATTATCTTCTTGTTTTTATGCTTTCTAATTATAAATCAATGGAATTATCTACTGTTCTATTAATTTCAATATACTTTTACTGACCAAACTGCTTGCACAAGACGCAAAGCAAGCCTAGAGCTTTGCAAGCAACAGGCATCCTTCCCGAGCAAAACACCTCACTAAAGCCCCTCCTTTCTATAAGAAGGAACAAGCAAAATCTAAGTCACTCAGTTTTTCATATATGCAGTTCCTACAACTGCTAGCCCAGCCTGTGGGCCACTTCCTCCATTTTTTTTTCTAGCTATTGAGAGCATAAATCCTATGTTGGTCATTACTGTACTTCCAAAGGCCCCTCTGGGTTGAATTCCCTTTTTTCTTAAAAAAGTAGAGTTTATTTCAAGTTTATGGAATATATTTACCTAATCTTCAGTACTGCCCATGTAAAAGCAACAGATCTTAGGAACATTTCTAGAAAAAAGGACAGGCAAGATTTATGGAAATAATGTGGACAAGCTCAGGCCTCTGCAGACTAACATAAAGTTCAGGATATGCTAAATTTAGGTGGGAGACCAGTGAAAATAATTGTTAGTAAACCACTGAAAAGGTTCAGTTGAGCTTTGACGGCAAAAGACCTATTATGATCAATTATAGTGAAAACTGGAGGCCTTTACTCCAAGGTTTATGACCATAGCAGCAGCTAGCTTGGGAGCAATTAGTTAAGTAGGGATAAACCCAGGGTAAATGCTCTCCCTAGTGCTGCCTTTTGTACAATGTTGTACAATAACAATTTTAATGCACAAATACAAATTCTGTTTATGAATTGGAGTCCTGCCTTTGCCAGCCTTTCACTCCATGTGCGCTGATCTTATATTCACCGCTACTGAGCGCAGCCTGCATCAGAGGCTATCTGGCTGCACTCCTAGTACATTGTACCAATAAATATTAACTCCTCTACTCCTGTAACTCCCACAAAATAACTCTGCATGAATTGTTTATAGGTTAATACGTTTATGACTAGCATTTATGAGAAATTAGGCTTTATTCCATGAAGCCCTGATATCAGACTAGAAACATTACAGCTAGAGCAACCAGTTAGTTTCATTTAAAGCAAACTCTTGGCCTTTTTTTTTTTTTTTTTTTGGTCAAGGGCTACAAGATTGGTGTAGCTCTCTACAACTACCTGAAAGGAGGTTGTAGAGAGGTGGGGGTCGGTCTCTCCTCCCGAGTAACAGGCAATAGGACAAGAGGAAATGGCCTCAAGTTGCACCAGGGGAGGTTTAAATTGGATATTAGGAAAAATTTTTTACACAGAAAGGGTTATTAAGCATTGGAACAGGCTGTCCAGGGAAGTGGTCGAGCCAGACATGTAGATGTGGCACGGAGGGACATGGTTTAGTGGTAGACATGGCAGCGTTAGGTTAACGGTTGGACTCGATGATCTTAAAGGTCTTTTCCAACTTAATTCTATGATTTTACCTCGCGCAACCGCTCCTTTTAGCTACAATTAGTCTAGCTCAATGCTAGAAAGCAGAATCTGCTCCTATCTGCAACTCAGTTTCTAGGAATCCTTGAGAACTGACCCATGAAGTATATCAGAATGGAAAAAACCAAACCAAAAAACCCAACTTCATTACACCAATTACCAACAATGAGCGGATTCTTATCTTAGTTTGGTGTCCTAGAAGTCTGAGCATTTTAATGACAGTCTCAACTGCGCAAACCAGAAAGTTTCATGAACAAATCAAATGCCAGTCAAGCCCACAAGAACAGCAACTGTTGTTTTGTAAGGAGACAAAGACAATGGGATCATAAATCCAGGGGAATTTTATTGATCAAACCCTCCCAAGAAACCCACTTGTCACTACTAGCTATATCATACAGGGTCATGCAACAGAAAGAGACGCTGCCCAATTCCTTATCCCTACTTTCTTGTTAAACGGCTTAGAGTAAGGTGTACAATAGCTATTCAGATCAGGTAGTAATAAACAGCAAGCTATAAAAAAACTAAAAAAGCATCAACAAAAAAAATTATGTGGCCCAAAGCATATTCAGAATTATGATATTTAACAGTACTATTAGACAGCAGTTGATAATTCTGGTCAACTGTGCCCCGGAAAAGCAGAAGTTAATAGTACAATTAGTTTTCTTTAAACTAGCATAATGTAAGGTTCACACAAGACCTTGAAAAGGGTAAAAATACTACATAAGTAAAAAGGAAAAGGCCATTCACTTACTGTGAGACATTTAAGAAACTTGGCTTCCTTTTAGCACCGAAAGATTAATCTTTTTTCAACTCTAGAAAGCCAAAAATTCAGGTATCTAAATCAAAGTTGACTTTATCTACTCATTGGTGGAGAGAATCAAGCACTTCTAAAGGGCTATCCATCAGATCTGCCTTAACTCCTTACATTAGCATGTTCAGGGACCGAGATGGAGAAAAGACAGGCAAAACAAGTTGAATGGGGAGGCACCTAATTCAGTTAGTACAAACAGGGAGAGGACAGAGGTGCACCTTTAATGTTATTCTTCAGAGAGTCTTACACACTCTTCTATACTCAGGTTTCATACATCAGCACCTGCTTTAAAACCCAACACTCAACAGCCTCCTTTTTTGAAAGTCCAGGAGTCATCATTGTGTTTTAAATTAAAGCTAGTTGCCACAGTTTTATCCAACAGTTTCTCAGAGCATTATGTGGGCAAGTACAGCTAGCTTCAAATGTAATAATTTCCTCATTTTGAGGGACTCAATTCCTCTTCTACAGGCATTCACCTAAATGTTGTAGTATAGAGAAGTCTGGTGCAGGAACTCCCTCAGTCACAAGTGCTCCTCCAGAGCAGGCATACTTTGTGATCTGCTGGACCAAGGGGAAAGCAGCAAGCTTAGGCTTGAGTCTGTGGCTATCTGCATAGGGTGAAAGTAGGAAGGTTGGGTTTTGAGTCTCCTCAAGGGCTGTTTGATGCACCAGTAACTAAAAATCAGAAGTAGGAAATACAACCGGACTCTAAGACTCCCCAGTCACAAGTGAACAACATATCTGCTATCTTAATTGCTCTTTTTCCGATTCACTTTGATTTTCCCCCAAGTCTATGACAAATGAATCCCATTGAAAACATACAGCAGGAGCGTCCCTCCACCCTTCCCCCTTAACCCACTCTCTACTTTACAAACAATCAAGTAGGTATTTGAATCTCCTCCACCTGGAACACGAGTACTGAAGAAGTGTTCCAATCCCTGAATGACTATGTGAAAAAGAGGGGCAAGAGGATCACCTACTCCTTCAGCTCTATTTTAAAACAAAGAGGTAGTCTCCACATACTGTTCAGTGGAAGCCAGTCTGGTGTAGATCTCCAAGAGCCTATATTGAACAAAGGCTGTGAGACCATGAGTTATTCAGGACTCATGACCAGTCCTAAAGGAAAGTTGAGACACCTCTCCCATCATGGAAGAGGCCTGGAGAATGAGATCTTTCTGATTACATTCCTGTAACTGTCACATTCCTGTACAAGCATCTTTACACATTATTCATGTGGACGTTTTGTTCCCTTGCTCTGGAATAGCTGTATTTGTAGCATTTCATCAACTGTTGGTTGCACCCTCACACAAAACCTGACAGTTTGGTACATATAGCTTGCATTTCAGCTACTATCTAAAGTATAGATTCACATGCACCCAGCCTGGCTTTTTAATACGATATTCTACTGTTAAAGAGACAATAAAACAAGAAAATGTTTCCTGCTTAGATGAAGTCAAGTCTGTATTGCTGTAGATTAACAGGTATTGCAAACGGAAGTTATATAATAACCAGCCAGGTATTAAATAATCCTTGTAATAACTATAAAGATATTTACAAACTCAAACTGAACTCTAGTTAGCGCTGTTCCACAGCATTTCTGTGAAACAAAAAAGTTATGACAAGATTTTTATTACCTTCTTCATAAGAAGGCCTGTTCTCATTGAAGATAACAGTAGACTATTCTTCACTGAATCAGATCCCAATAGACAAGGCACAGTCTTGCAAAATCTATGTCAGAGTAAAATTCAGAACACTAGTTGTGAAGACACCAAGATCAGAGGTATCTCAGTACTTCCCAGCACCTCAGATAGCAAATACCTTGAGAGCACAGAGCTTCGAGGTTACATTGGCAGTTTTGGGTGCAGAGCCAGTCAACTCCAGAAATCTTGTCGGACTCAGGACTAGAAAATTGTTCCTCTTTCTTTTCTGTAGTTCACAGTTTTAACCATGATCCATCTACAGAGATATTTCACATGAAGAAAGCCTGACAGGGACACTGGACGGAAGCCTTACAACTTGATTTAGAACTCAAAGCAGATTAACACTCAGCCGAGGAGGTCCTGCCCTTCCCCTCTACCGCTTGGTGCCGTACCCCTGTGCTCCACTTCAGAGTAACAGCGGTTCACACCAATGTCTAGGACTTGCCATGCAAGTATCATGCCATTTTCAAGAAGAAAAAAAACAACGTGACCTAACTTGCCTTTTCATGCACATGTAGCTTTTAGTACCTTTTAGTTTAGCCAACAAGTACGAAAATCAGAGTTCGTCTAGCACTGATTTTTTGGAATTAACAAATGTTAGAGGTGCACAGCCTGTGGGAAGGCCTGCACCATGACTCACTAATGCCAAAGGACACGAAACTAAACATCAAGTCTCTGGAATATTATGAAAATAAATTTTAAAAGCACAAAGTAAACCAAACATCCATCTAAAAAGAGAAAAATAATTTCAATTAATGTTTTTCCATCTTTTCCTGTTTACTTCCTGCATAACAATTAAATTTTAAGCCATTTGAAAACCCAGTGACAGCCCCAGCATTGCTACCATGTCAGTTTAGAACTTGGTCCAAAGGTGACTTCAAGGAGAATCCTTTCGAAGTGCCTTGGAAGTGTTTGCCTCAGCGAAACAGGTTCTCTTCCCCACAGTCTCCCAAGAATCACATTTTTGATCATGAAAATGCTCATCAGAACAAAAGTACCACGATACTTTTAAGATGAAAAATACATACATCCCAATCCTCCATGAAATGCAGACTGACTACAAATCCTCCCAGACTTTCCAGAACTTCAGAATAATATGAGTTCCGACTCACAGATTCGTTTTGCACATTACCATTGCGTAGATAAAAAAGCAAGAAGTGAAGGCAACCACAGAAGTCAAGGGGATGACTACTCCAAAATAAAAAGAAGGAAAAAAAAAAAAACCACAACATACCTACCCGTCCAAAAACAGTGGCTCAAAAAAAATCTGTTCAACCAGCATAAGCAGAGACAACCTTGGAGAGCTGACAGGTTGCAAAGCAGATTGCCAGCACTGTGTTGTGACTTGACAGAGGACAGGAATGACAATTATGATGCAACAGCCTCTCCGCAAACATTGAGAGCAAGGGTAAGTGACTTTAAAAAACAGACTTTGGCAAGTGTCAAGGTATAGTCAAGTCAGGCAGCAAGGCAGGGATGTATTCAATATATTTTGAAGTCGCAGTCCTCTAAAAATCATTTCACTTTTAAAAGACATAAAGACAGCTTCCCCAGATACTCACAGAAACGCGGGCTTCTCTATGAGAAGATGCTTGTCTACACATCAGTCTGGCAGAGCAGTAATTTATTTGAAAGTTTCAGTGGTAAAAAAATTTCGTTTCACCCTCTCTTCCACTTCATGAGCAGTGCTTTCGCTTTCCCTCTAATTACCAAAAATGCACAACGTTTAAAATTAGAAAAATCACCTGACATTTTCACCAAACATGACAATAAAATAAAGCAGCTGGCCTTAAGCTGTTGCAGCATGCACACATCCTCTTAAGAACATGCTCTGAACATGTTAGGACCTCATTTAACCACCACATTAATGAACAAAAGTCAAAAATTCATTGTGTCCACTAAATCACCCCACATATGTAAAACAGCTGTGACAGAGTGCACCGGCTCCCACATTATTGCACTTTGAACCAGCCAAGTGCGATCGATTCAAAGCATGTTCATTCACTGAAGTACATCCACGGTAAGTACATGGAATGGGAAGACGACTGGGGCAACCCACACTTCCAAATGAAGCTTTATGACGGTGCAAACTGCAATGCCTTCAAGATCCATAAGCTCTCTTGCCACAGTGACCCTAAAGCCATAGTCTGTGCTCCTAAATCTGCCCCCATTTTGTCCTTCAAGCCCAAGGTGCTGGTCTTTGCCCTGCTCAGACAACTACTTTAATTGCAGTGGAACTGCCCGGGCTCACTATCTTCTTCCCCTTGAAGGGGTTTCCCTCCATCCCATTTGAGTCTGGAATATTCACATATTCAGATACAAATTAACCTATTTAATCAGTATTTATCCCACTTACGCCAAAAACGCTAAGTAAAAGCTGGTGTTAAGTCACCTCTTTGTAGCATTTAAGTATTTCTACAGCCAAGTCAGGATTGTTTCCAGGATGAAATGAACGATAAATTTGTTACTATCCTAAAGCCAAATTTAAAGAGGGATAGAAAGTGACAAACACATAAAGAAACCGACATTAATGAAAAATCACACAAGTACTTAAATTGATACACAAAGCGCGTGGCAATAGTATGTTGTATTAAACTAGTTTATGCACTCCTTATCATCTTTTTTCTGTGAAATATTTAAATCCAAGTTAAAGTCGCAGGACCACGATATTTTCACAGAAGAATCAAATGCCATTTTATGATATTCCCCCTTCCCTCCTCACCAGGTAAATCAAATAATTAAAGTTTAGTGAACCCATTCTTGAGGCCTCTCAAATAAAAGCAGATCTTCTATAAAATACACGAAGGCAACATGGAAAGCAAATTAAGACCTGATACCCCTATGCAGAGAGATACAATAAAAGCAACAGCAGATTATGCTCTCTAACTGCCAAAGACAATAAAGCAAATGTTAGGTGGGAATCCTTTGCCAGACAGAAATGTTAAGACCCTTAAAAGGAACAGTAATGCCTCAGGACAAAAATCATGATTATGCATGCATCTTTCAGGGGTGGGGGGGGCAGAACAACAAAAAACCCCAACAAAACAAGCAATACAAAATAAGCACAGAGAACAAGAAGCACCCAGCAACAATCAAATTGCCTCTTGACGGACACAGCATACCAATACCAATAGCAGAATCACAGTTGATATCATCAAAGTCCCAACAAAGGAACACAGCCCCAATCTTTTATTCTAGAAAACATCTATTTGAGCATTGCAACCAAGCAATACGCTTGTGACTCCCGTGACCCCACCAGGAAGTCTCTGGCCAGCTTAAAGAGAAGGCAAAAAAAAAAAGCTGATTTGCTTTTTCTCATCCTGTCTGGCAAGGTAAATGCTTTCAATAATGGTGAAGACTGAATTAAAGTTGGAAGACCACTTGGAAGGACAGCTTTGCAAGAGAAATATTAAGGAGAGAGACTGAGGTGGGGTACGGCACTGAATTAACACCCTGAGAGTGGCGATGACAGCACCAAGGCAGGCGATGCTTAGCCACACTACACACAGACTGTTTCTTTAGATATAAAGAAAAGTTCTGGGAGATGCAAGAGAACAAACTAGCTTCACGACGGGCTTTTAAGGAATCCACTACAGAAAGAAGCTTTTCAATAAGCCACTCAAAAAGTGCAAGTTTTTCTGACAGTTATGGATAAAAAGTATTATAGAAGGCTAAGTATCACTTATAGTATTAAAGTACCTCTAAGCTGAACCATTTTACATGGGATAGGGTAGCTCCACATGCTAAAGCGAGTCCAACCAAGAAAAGTAACAATTTAAAACTAGAGACAGTATATGGCAAGTATAAATCTGAATACCTATATTGAGTAACGATATACTATTGAGATTTACTGGACAATACTATCTGTGCATGCTTTCTATGCTAGCTATTAGGAACTATTACTGATCAGTTCTAGGTATTTTCTTTGAGTGTGCACTACTGGTCTGATGAGCCTATCTGGTTTCTTCAGAGGGTTCATCTGTCACTTACATTGATAATGAAGGGATTTTAAATGGGATTTTTACTGACCTAATTACTAATAAAAGTCTCTTAGTGCTGCAAATGTATATGGTATTTTATAAACAACATAAGACGTATTCCAGTCTAATGGTACTGAAAGAGATAAATAAATGTATTTAGAAGGCTTTTTAAAAAGCAAATTATTTGTTAGATATGTAGTAATGTTAGTGCAGAAGATGCAGTCAATCTTTCCTAGTTATTAGATCACTGCTTCAGTAGAAAAATCTACAAAGAAAACAGACATTTTCTTTTGCATACATGCAGTCTATTTTCTTAACATTTTTATAAACCTTCTGTTGTGGGGAAAAAAGTAGTTTAAAGAGTTTAAACTGATTTGTGAGCAGAATAACCTAATTACTTCCATAGCATAAATTCCATTCCTATTTCACTTATTGTTTGCGTTTCTTTTTTCCAGTTCTTTATTTAAAGGATCATGAACAAGTTTGTTAATCCTAAAGGACTGGAATAAATTAATTTTGACATATTCCACAGAACACTTTTATTTATCCTTAAAGTTTTATTTGCTGTAGTGTTATGAGTACCACACAATAGCGTTGTTCGTCATCCGGCACAACTTAAAACAGAATAGTGAGATGTTACATTGCTGCTAAGGAAGACCATTATTTACCTTTTCATAAGTATAATAAAATATGATACACATATTCACTGAATACAAAAAACCCCAAACCAACCAACAAGATTAGAGAGATAAGAGAAATTTAATTAAAAATTGTAACCCTTTACCTGCATGTTCTATATGAAAGTAAAAATAAATTAAAAATAGCCAGTTTGATCTGGCTACTGAAATTCTCAGGTTCACAGGAAAGGTCTGCAGTTATCCCTAAAACACACAATAAAACCAAGCTCATGAGATTATTCCAGTTCATAGAATGAACATTACTTGTGTCTCCAGGGGAAATATGTTTCTAGAACAGAAGAGCTTCATTTTAAATCAATATTTCAGAGTCAACAATTAGACTATGTTGCACACTCATACATAGACACTGAGAGTTAAGGAAGTTTTGCACTTCCTCGACAATTTTAAATTGGTACTTTCTGGCTTATAAACTATTCACCCAGAATAGAATAGAAATAACGCAGCTGAATGCTCAGTGATCAAACATTCAATTTCTGTACGTCAGCTGTATATGCTACTTCATGTTATATACAGCAGCAACTCCTGGGAGTGATTTAATTCCTGGGAGTGGATAGTTTTGGTTTAGAGGGAGGACTTTATTTGATTCAAGCACTGCAGAAGCAGCACAGGAAGAAGATGGATTCAAAGGGAGGAGATTGGAAACTAGTTATTCTTTGCCTCCTTCTTTTGCTGTTCTGTTGGCTGATGGAGTATAAACATAGACGCTTTTAAAGGAAGTCTCCTCAGATCCCATGTTATGGGATGCACAGCGTGCAACAGCCCAATCCCAGAACATTCCTGCCACCTACCAAGAACAGTAACTTCCTGTAAGTGCTTTGCGTACAATAAGTATGTGCTACTTATCAGAAGGTGATCAAGTAACTAAAATAATCAGTAACGACATTTCTGGTAATGGGCACATTGATTCCAGGATACCGGTAGCAGCACCAGGATGTATATGCAGAAGTCCGACTGCCAATTTTTACTCCAATTCTAGTGGATAAACACTGGGTAAGTAGAATATATAGAGTTACACCATTGCAATTGGAAGGTAAAATAATTATTTTCAGATAACTGCATAAATGTGTGTTTTACAAAGATATAATCCATAACTTAAAGTCTCAGAGCCAGACCTACCATACGCTGCCTCCCCAGCAGCGGCCTGGTGTTGGTGAGAAAACTAATAAGAGGACTGAGGAATCCTGCCATTCAATTTAATTTCAGCCCCTAGCCACTTTCTTCACTTTGACTACTGCTTGGAAAAAAAAAAAAAAACCCACCACATTCTTCTCTCTAAAATTTCAAGATTATACTACTGGAGATGTTCCTGGAGCTCTATCAATGACTTCAAAACAAACAGAACAATCTGCACTGGACAGTCATCTTAAGTGAATGCAAGGAACACCAATTTGTTTCTGAAAAATGATAAGAGGGCTATGAAAGAAATGTTGCAGTCAACATAAGCACTCCAAACTCCTGTTAACAGTTCACCTGTAGGGTTTGAAAAATTCTCTATTTAGCACACATTTAAAGGATACTTGGGTATGATGCAGAAAGTCAGAAATACTATTGCTTTATTAATGTTTAACAAGTTCTCCCTTTTCATACGCACACTTATTCAGTAACAGCTTAATGAAACAATTTCAATTTTTCAGTAGGCTTCTCCAAATGCAGCTGAATTTTGTCTTGTTTATATCCTCAAGTTCCTGAATATATGTGTTGCCTTATATTGAAAATTAGTCATCAATAAATCGAGAGTCAAAGTTAAAAATAATCTGCTTCTGTTTAAGTAGTTTTTATCATTGATTCTCAACTGTTTGCAATTTAAAGATCTTATCAAGCATTGCCTGTCAAAAGATGGAGAACATAGAAGCAGCAAAGCAGTAGCAAGAGATGCAACTGTGTCTTGAGAAACACTAAAATCTTCAACTGTGGCAAAACAAAGTTCCCAACATTAGATTTTTTTTTTAAATCATGCTGCGTTCTATGTAAACTGTACTGAAGTAAGCAAATGCAGTGGATTAGACTGCCACATGATATTTAGGGATGTTGAAGTTCATGTCGCTTTTCAAATACTGATGTGTTGCGGGAAGAAAATAAACAGTATTTCATACCATAAGTTTCTCAGCCAAGAACTGTTACACATTCAACAAGGACAGCAATAATTTATAGAATGTACTCAAGAACACACTCCATTCTTTATGAGATGTCACACAACAACAGATTTAAGAGCGAACAGGTACATTACTGAACAGGTTTTGCAGGAAGACCAATGCAATTAAAACTGTACTTTTTTTTTTTTCTTTGTTGCACAGTAATGTCCTTAGGCCTGAGGAAAATCAGGAGACTTCCAGTTCAAGACTGTCTTACAAGGTAAGAACTGTTTCCTGCTCTGAAGAATTTTTAGTCCAACTGAACAAACATGGATGAGAACATTTAAGGACAGTGAATTTCTCCATCCCTTAAGCACAACAAATACATTAGCACACATTACAGAAAAGCACCGTGAAAAGGAGATGGTTTTCTCCAAGTCAGTTGTGTACCACAATAAGAAAACACTCCCCTATCTGTAAGCAAAAATTGCATATAATTAAAAATACAATGCCTTGAAGAAAGAAGAAGGGGGGAAAAAGGCAAAAAAAAAAAAAAAAAGAAATCAGGTCTCAGTAAAAAGGGAATTACTACAACCTAGTATCATGCTGGGAGCCTGATCCCCCTGGCACTGACTTCAGTGAAACAAATCCCTTTCCATTCAGAGTTCTAGTACGGAGAGATGGGTGTATGCATACGAAGGAGTCTCTGTAGAGTAAATCAATCTGACAGGCAGTATCAAAGTACATATTTAAGAATTCATGGGCTTCTCATGATCGGAGTTATATAACACAGACTACATTTCAACTCCTCAAGTGGCTCGAACGTGACTTGAATTTTAACTAGCTATAGAGTTTCCTAATCCATCCTTCAACACACAAAAGTAATGATTTAAAGTCTTTTCACCAATCAAATCCTTACACCACATTAAAAAGTCTTTTGAAAAGTGATAAATAGCAACCTCAAAAAAAAAAAAAAAAGAAAGCAGCATAAGAAGATATCATGCTTAGTTCTTTGAAATGCTTTTAATTATATACCAGTTCTTGAAGTATAGGCTGAACACAGGAAAAAAAAGCCTTAAACAATGACAACTGTCTCATCCTTTTCTTGGAAACTGAGTTTGAATATTACAGATCCATAATCACATTTGCCTCCAAGTGGATGGCAGCACTTCCAAGTGAGGTACCAAAAGGTACTTATACCTTCTGCTGCTTCCCCGCCACAGACCAGATCAGACACCAAAGTCTTCTTTGAATGTTTTTCTCACACCAAGAGCACCTCCAAGATGTGTAGACTCTACATGATGACAAATCAAATTTCCTTATTGGAAGAGTGGCAGAGACCTATCTGCTTCTCTTTCAAGTCCCATGGAAGCTACTGCAACTCAACAGCGAGAGGCACTTCCCTAACTGTGAAACATCAAGGGAACCAGGAGGGGGATCATGGCCGCTACTGCAGTTATCTGATGAAGAAGAGTCCAAACAGTTACAAGCCAATAGAATGTGCATTATGATCTCAGGTAAATAATTAAAAAGCATGTTGTAGCAGATAGGGATAAGAGAAATAGAAGTAGTAAACCCGCAGAACAGAATTTTTTGAAAGTATATCATTTCTGAATGAGATCTAACTAAAATCCATGTAACCTATAAGTCAGAGTTATGATCCTTCAACTACAATCAGACCTTCACTTACTTCCATGACTAGTCTCTAAAATATAGTTTCCAGAATGACATACTGAGTGGAGAATTTAATATACTGCCTCTCCACACAGGGCTCAACTTTAGTTGAGCCTATAATATTAATACACACATCTGCAGATCAGAACTTCCTGTTAGTTTTACTATTAGGGAAAATACCTTCTGCCTCTATTCTTAAAAAAAAAAAAAGAAAAGAAAAAAAAAGAAAGAGAGAGAGAACTAATGATTACAGGACTTACGCCTCCATATTGATTTTGTACACTTTGTTAAAAACAGAAGCTGATTTTGCTTACAAGCATGTCTTTAAAATAATTAAACTTAGACGCATTCATAATCCAACTAGGAATAACTGATTTATGAACTATTCAGGATTTAATTTCTTCTTGATGTACATTGCATACGTCTCCAAAACAACATCTCCTGACTACCACAGATAAAAGAACACAACTTTCTCTTCATGAAAAGACAATAATATAGAAGATATTCCCTTTTTGGCTAAGCTTCAAGGAGCTTCTGATTATTTTTTTTTTTTGTTGTTTCAATATTTACAATATTTTTAACTCAGCAGCAGAGACAACTTTTATTACTTTACCCATTCCAATGAATACTTCCTAAACAGAGCAATGCTCAGATACTCTTGGTAAACTTTTACATGCATTTAATCAAACATATATGGGTAACTACTTGAGCATTTGATTCTGCCCCAGGAGCAAAACAAACATAATTGCACTGCAGCAAGCGCCAGCAGTCTCATTTGCCAGTAGAGTACAACAAAAAATAATATTTTTCAGTTTGCCTGAAATTACATACCTTTCCAAAACACTGTGCCTCCTGGCAGAAGTTTTGCATCTCTTCTCTCCCCCACTCCCCAAAATACAAACTAATCATTCCCCACCCTCAAATTCTTCCTAGAGCCCCACTGCTCACAATTCAACACCACCACTATGGTGTTACAGGAACCCACTGTGCAGCCTCTGCTCTTTCGCAGGCACCCACACCTCTTCCTCCACCCACCCCAGGATGCTCCCTCCTTACCTGCATTGAGACTCTTCACCTTCTACCAGGCAAGTTTCGAGTGCTTTACCTCCCCCAGCCTCAACACCCCAGAGGAGAGATGGAGGCTCAGAAGGACTCGACAGTGATAAAGCCAACAAAGTAATCAGCTGTTTGGCCAAGTTCACTAACACAGGATTGAGTACTTAATTAACTACCTACACCTGTGTGCATCCTGACTGAGAGAGGAAACCACCTCTGCAGCTGGCATCCTGATCAGCCTCCCGCCCAGCAAGTACAATAATAGAAAGGCCAACCATCAGGTAGGGTGTTTGCTTTACACCCCAATTAAAGTGTTAATGAGGGCAGGTAGGCTGGAAACTCTTATCAATGTATTACCCTAGGCTTGCTTTCTTCTATCTCCTGACCTTCTTATATGCTAAGTTCAGAAGACCAGCTTAAAACTAACACTACCATTTGCAAAAATCTATTTCTATTAAAGGGAAAACCAAGGGGAGGTTTCTATCTGGGCATGGAGGTGAGCCTATAAACTCCCTTGAAGTCCTAGATAGTGATCCACTGTCTGCTTTCCAGAAAAATCTGACCTCATTAGGTACTTCCCCAGTTATCCTGAAAATCCTGTATGTGCTTAAATTTAACCACACAGGTATACCTTGACCCAAGTATCGTTTGCATGTGACGATTTGATGATACTGGCATTCCTATATTTGCAAATTGGCACAGCATTTTATGCTGCCAGATATTCCCTGAGTAGCCGCTCCTGGGCCGCCCTGAGCGTGCCCCGAAGCAGGGCAGGTAGCCCACACAGCCAGAGGTGAGCGATGTGGCCCTACGGGAAGCACACAGGAGGAAGCCTGGCTTTAGCCTATTATTTCGGGCACGCAGGATCAGTGAAAGGGGAGGGATCTAGGCTTTGCTTCTTGGACCAACTTTAGGGTTTTATACATCAATAATGTAACATAAACCACACAACAGCTCCAGGGAGCAATGACAATAACCTTAATTCACACAGAAGTCCAGGGCTCTGCGTAGTGATTTGAAGATTGCACCTCTCCTGTGAGGACAGGCTGAGTGAATTGGGGTTGTTCGGCCTGGAGAAGAGACGGCTCCGGGGAGACTTTATAGCGGCCTTCCAGTATCTGAAGCGGGCCTACAGGAAAGCTGGAGAGGGACTTTTTACAAGGGCATGTCGTGATAGGATGAGGGGTAATGGCTTCAAACTAGAAAAGAGTAGGTTTAGATTAGATATTGGGAAGAAATTTTTCACCACGAGGGTGGTGAGACACTGGAACAGGTTGCCCAGGGAAGCTGTGAAGGCCTCATTCCTGGAGGTGTTCAAGGCCAAGTTGGATGGGGCTCTGAGCAACAACGTCTAGTGGGAGGTGTCCCTGCCCATGGCAGGGGGTTGGAACTAGATAATCTTTAAGGTGCCTCCAACCTAAACCATTCTATGATTACAGACAATTAGCTGTCTCTGCCTTGTTCCTTTTCATGGCTTCCTTAAAGTTTGTAGACCCGTATGGTTTGATAAGCATCCTTATTATAATGCATAAGGTGGTTGCCGGCACACTACTACCCACCACCGAAAAGGGCTGGGCAGGTTGGATGCCAAATGCATTTCTCTATTTTCAGTGAAGGTGGCTGGCACCTGATCTGATTGAGTACGTCTCTCAAGGCTCTGAAAAACCCCATGCAGCCAAAGGAGAGTAATGAGTATTTAAATCAAACAGGCTGCATCCTACAGATCTTCAGAAGTGCCTCTGTTGAATGTACAGGGGTAAAAACAAAACTATGGCAGGCAGAGTGAATTGCTTACTGTGGAACTGAGCATTTATGCTCCTTGTGAAGCAGCTGGTTATTTTAAATAGTAGACAGGATTCTGAATTGCATTAGGGCATTAACAGGTTCATCAATGACTCATTTAAAAGAACAAAACTTCAAAATGAGCATAAAGTATAACTACTTTGAATTATCTTTTAAGGTAAGCAAGAATCAAAATGCAGAAAATCTGACTACAAAGTGATTTACTGTAATAAAATACAGTATTCACATCAGGTCTGTCAGGTTTTTTTGGCAAGTGAGATATCTAAGATGAAATTGTTACACAGGAAAATCAAATCATTGTATCTGCTAACTGATGAAAATCATTCAAACATTGCATAAATTAATCATTCCTTTAGTGCTGAAGGCGGCTTTTTTTAATGCATCACAGGAACAAGGTTTTACTGATTAATTGTCAGAGGAGACACAAAACATTTCCTGCCTGAGACAATCTGGAAAAAACTGAAAGTCATTTTATCAAGACTGTTATGTTAATGAAACAGGAAAAGGCATACACGTGACAAACAAAAATATCTTTTTGGGCTAAAAAAAAAAAAAAAGGTCTAAAGGACAAGTTAGATGCTACGATGCCTGGGGTTAGAAAGAAATTTCTCCTCTAAGGCTTGTAGTTGTGTAACTTGCATACTGAGGGAGAGCAACACATTTTCATGAAACATTTGTAAATGGCTGTTGCAAGATGTTGAACGAGATGAATGGTTGAGCTGATGTGCTGTGGCAGTGGTTGTCGACTCTGGAGTTGTGAATGAGTGTCAGGCAGTTTCAGCCACTGTCCCGCCTCCAAAATGCTAAAAAGGAGGGAGGTTTGGCTACCCAAAGGTTACACATACATACGTGTGAGGAGAGAGGGGAGGATGAAGAGGAGATATTCTGACAGGTAATCAACTGAAAACCATTATACTAATGATAAAGTAAATCAGCTGATTTTATCAGCTACCCAGATCTGCCTGGATAGTCTGCCATTACCGATGGCCTCACCTACCTCAGGCACCCTCGGAGAGACCCAGCTGGGCAGGGATCTGAGCAGGGAAGGACGGTGCAGTGGTCCTGCAGGGGAGGGCATGCCATGTGCCGCTGGGAGAACGGGAATCGGTACAAGGTGGAGAAAGCAAAGCGCCCATTAATTCTGACCTCGCTGGCAGTGTGGACCAGGTGGGCGGATGAGTCAGGCTGCCGGGGAGCTCTGTGTAAGCCGCACGTAGCAGCTTCCCATCTGCCGGGAGTGCTTCCACATTCACAAATTTTCTAGGTACCTTGTGGAAGGTGATGCACTCAGGAGTCTGTGTGCTATGAAGTTAATTTTGTAAGCACACAGAAAAAAGCTGTAAGTTTATTTATGAGTATTTCTGTTCCTTCTCTCCTCTTAATTTAAGGCTTTGTGCATATTTTGGTCCTTTGGGCACAGTTGTTTGGTTTCTCTCCATAGTCAGTTCCTTCAGCTGCTCGCCGGGCTCTCCGAGGCCACAAGCCCATCAAACCAGCCCCGAGTTTTGCTCTGCCATGGCAAGACTGAACTACCTGATATAAAGACAATGCCAAAATCCCTACCGAGAGCAGTCTCTGCAGTGCTGAGGGGTGAATGCAGACGTATGGGGGGTGGCCCCACAAGCACTCCATCCTGCGACCCGGTTATGGCTCTGCAACTCCCCACCGCGCACCACAGCCAGCCTTGCAGCCACCTTCAGAGCTGTAGAGCCTGCACCTAGGAAGGTGAACAGCAATGCTGCCTTTCACAGCAATGAGTGAATGATCAAACCCTGGTACAGCGAGAGTGGAGAGGGGAAAAAATACTAGAAAAAAAATAGGAAAACTGGCAGAGGGGTTATTAGCAGGTGTTGTGATTTATTCTCCTTCTAACTCTGTGTTTAAAATGGATTAGGTTTCCAACTGATGACGTTCCTCTAACCCGAACTGGCAAAATAGACTACCAGCTGTGGGAAGAGAACTTACAAGTAGAAAACATCTAAAATATTTAAAATGGTATTTTTATATTTAAGGGCCAACAAAATAATGTGAATAAAATGTAAACAGTACGTGAACCCATTAACATAAAACATTCAGCTTTTGCCATATGCTGCACTAAAGTAAGGGTAGTGTACGTTTTTCTGCCTTAAATTTATAAAACAACATTTTCCTATCATTTGGTAGTACGAATTTGCTCACAGAAGCTACTAAATAATGATAGCATATTATTCAAGTATGGGTCGGATCCAGAAAGGGCTGAAGCCAAGAGCTGCGAGCCAGGCTGGTTTTCTCGGTTTCTAGCAAATGCTCCTTCTACAAGATCCCTCTGGTCCATGCCCTGTCTGTGCCGAGAGCTGCCCGGTTGACCAGGCAGATGCTCTTCCCCCTACACTGCACGGCATCCTGAGCTGAATGAGTATGCTGAAGTTCTCTAGAAGACCTGTGCAAGAATCTTCTTCAGTGTTGGATTCAGGCAATATGAGAAATTTCCCAAATCACAGAGCATTGCAATCTCCATTAGGGGTCCCAAGTCTAGAAATGTGCATGGAAATTATTTCGCTAGCTGAGAAAAAAAACCTGTTAGCCTCTGATCTATGCAAGAGAACCTTCTCCTGGGATAAAGATGACTTTGGACCGATCTCCCTCCTTAGCCTGAGGCGAACGAAAGCCATGTTTGCCAAGAGAGTGCACACTGGCAGGCTGCAGGCCAGGACAAATATCCTTGTGCTGCTGCAAAAGAGGCATTGCGTGGGCAGGAAACCAAGCGTCATGGGGACACAGGGAGCTCAGCCATGGAGGAACAGGCTCTACTTGAGTAATTAGGGAAATCACCTAGAAGGAGTAGTCTTGATCCGTGGTGCCTGGTCTCAGGATAGTTTCCATATTTTAATCAGTGACTATTTCATGTGAAATCCCTATGTCGGCACAGCTTACCAATGGATGCCCAGGCACCTGGCTACAGACTCAGGCTCTATTTTGGTCCTTCAGTTGAGTCCCGTTCCTGTGCTACTCTTTGTTGGGCTTTGTTGGGTGCCCATCTGCACCAGCCTGGCATGTAGTGGCTGAAGTTCTCACCTGGGTGACACATAAGTGAGTGGAGGCTGCAAAAGGCAGCTATCCTACTTCCCGGGAAGTGTTCCCCTGCTTATGGTAGCCTATAAAAGGCAGGTACTGTCATGCTACTTCTATTCCCTTAGAGACAGCAGTAGGTTCTGCTCAGTTGTTCCAGAAAAAAAATCTGGAAGTGGTTAGTACAGGGAGAGGACTCCAAACTCTCCATGGATGGAGGTGTCCCACTGCGGGATCAAATGACAGGGATTAGCTCTTGCCAGGGGGTAGGGGTTCAGGTAGTCTTGTAGTCTCAGCTAACCTGTGGTGACTTCTCACTCTGCCTCAGGTATTCAGGTTCCCTCTTTGAGCTTCCAGTTTTTCCCAGTTTCCTGGAGCTTAGGCACCCAGTTCTCACTGCAGCATTTTCAGTGAGTCGTCATGTCTACAGCAGCCACTGAGACACCAGCTTGTAGATGTGCCTTTTGTAAGTCCTAGTTCTATTCAGTAACAACTTTCTGAAATATATAATGTTTTCATCAAACTGTTTTAATATGATTGTGCCCTTCATGTAAATAAAATACTTTCCTGTTCCTTTCCTCTATGGAACAAATCAGATTTTTTTTATCATCTCATTACAACATCTGTTCAATAGAGTCAAGTCCAATACAGTTCTGAGGTCAGTTCCTGCAGTCTGAGAAAACAGAAAATGTTATTATCCTAATTTAGCAGTGATAAAGCGCTGAGGCCAGCAGTTCACATTCAGAATTCCCTGACGTGCTCAAAATTCTTTGATTTTGGATAGTTCCAGAGCCAAGAAACAATGTCATTCTGTAGAGGGGAATTCAAACAGTGTGGAGATAATTTGGCTTTGGAGGACTCATGCTAACACGAAGGCAACTGAGGGGCTTAGTGCAGGATCAGTTTCATCTACAACCTTAAGACATCATTTAGGTTCTTAACTTGCAAACAGTTATGTATGTGCTGAACTTTAATTATGCAATTGTTAGAAGAGCCACATAAACAATATGCTGGAAGCCTGGTAACATTCAATACCAAAAAATTGTTAATGATGTGAGAACAAAGCTATACATTCATGAGCACCATCTACTGGCATATTCCCTATTAGTTCATAATTTGCGTATAAGCAAACATCTCTCACAGAACCACAGACTAGCTGAGGTTGGAAGGGACCCCTGGAGATCATCTTGTCTAACGTCTCTGCTCAAGCAGAGCAGACTTCCCAGGACTATGTCCAGATGGCTTTTGAGTATCTCCAAGGATGAGAGTTATCTCGAAAGATATCTTGAGAGGATCTCTCAAAAGAACATGTGTATACCAAGATCAATGCACCACATGGGATTATTCCTTTGTCTACAGTTAAATATATGTATACACACACACATTTCAAGAAGGGTGTATGGTTAGAAGACAGTACTGTGTCCTTTTGCTCAGCTCCTTTATGCTAACTGAATAAAGGCATGAGCCAGAGATTCAGATCCAGAGTAAGAATCTAGATTTAGGTATCTACGTAAAACCTGGGCTCTGAGTTTAATTGCCTAAAAGGTTTCCAGCAGCACTTGGGATGTTTTTGGATATCCTTCCTGTGCTCCCCAGAGCACCGTTACCCAAACTCCATCTCTCTGTGTTCTACCATCCTCCTCTGCTGGATGTGCTGTGCCACAGACTACGCTACGTCACACATGGCGCTAGGGGTATATGTGTAGGCAAATTTTTGAGTTTTGAGTACTCAAGATAGAATTTCAATACATGAAGAAGAATTACTCTTTAATAAGATTAGAAACTGCAGAAGCACTAATTTTGACCTTTTTGGCATATGTGGTTATCTAAAACATTTTCTTTCTTGTGTTTGTAGCAGCTAGTACATCAACAAAATCAGAGCTATGCACTGTTTAAAATACTAGACTAATGTATATTAATAATTTCTTGCCTTTCGACATATAATTTTAAGATGTTATGATTCCTACAAGTTGTGTGACTTCACCAAACTACAGCATGGGTATATCACAACTATTCAGAGATATTTTTACCCTGTACCCAAAAACCTACCAGTTTCAACTAGAATACGAGTGTGTACTCATTAAGGTTCGTACTGCTTTACATGGAACCTCATGGCTTCATTAAAACAGTCTGGGTAATTCATCCATGTTTTTATAAATCCTTTAATCAAATAAATCAATACTGCATAATAAATAGTACCATTGTAGTCTAATTTCTGATCAAAATTCTCAATAAAGTACAAATCAAGTATGGCCAAAGTGGTTACAAGTTATAAGCAACTTGTGGAAAGACATTTAGCCATCTCTGAAGTCCTCAGTTTTCTGTATTTTTTTAAGTAACTTTTTTCCACTGCCTGGTGTTCTACTGCAACAAATGAGAAAGAAACTTGAGGACAATCTAAAAATGAATACAGACTTCCTTCCGTGTCTGAAAAACTCTTCATGGAAAGACAAATTATCCTTTCCTGGAAATCTGCTATTAGTTTGCCCAAAAGCAGAATGTTAATTTAAAATAATATCCTGCCAGGAAGAAAACACATCTCAGGAAAAAAAAAAAAGATTTGCAAGTTTAATTAATGCATGATTATACTGGCTTCTTAAAAATCAAGATTAAACATATCTGAGGCTTTCTGTGCAATTAGAATTTAGAAACTTATCCTCATAATTTTTTTACACATATGCAAACTGCCTTCGACAAAGGTTTTGCTTTATTGTTTCACTGTGGAAAACCATGAGGGTTTTTTGTTTGTTTGCTTATTTTAAATCTGCAGTAGCAGCTGTATTATTTCCAAGCATGTCACCTTATAACTGGACAAGGCATTGTTCTTCCCATAAGACCATAAGCACCATAATGGGAGCGATGGTAGTGCATAAGCAAGTGTGGAAAAGTCTGATGGCTCTTCTTATCTCAAAGTCAAGAAACTGAACAAAGACTAGGTTTCCAAAGAGAAGAGCCGTTCATCATTTTCAAGCAACTTTAAGCTTTGATTCCTATATTTATACAGTTCATTACTTTTTCACAAGAAGCAAAATGTTCTTGTTCCATGGCTGAATCAAGCTTTTGAGAATTTAGCAGCGTATGTATTAATCATTGCATTCTCTTCATTTTTAAAAGAGAATATGTAATACAAAGGAAGACAACAAGTTTTATTCTCCAAGAAAAAGCAACAGCTCAGCTTCACAACATTAACTTTGACAAATATTCATGAAACCATAACTTATCGGGTCCAAAAAAGGAAATATCTCATATTTAAATGAATTCATTTTCACAACTATTCTCATTAATCTCTTCTCCTGTAGGCTCATTTTTTGAACATAAAAGGATTCCTTGCTTCCATTTCCTATACTATTTTAGCTTCATGCTTTCTCAGAACAGCTGTGCCCATCTTTGTATTTATGCAAACATTTTCTTCACACTATTTTCCAGCTTCTCTCTTTAGTTTACAGAAATGTGTGCTGTTAAACGTAGAGGATGCACTTTTCGAAAGCGCTTGGAAGTCAGGATCTTGGTTTTCACTGAGTTGCTATTGCAAGAGCAAACCTGTTCATCTCTGCAATGTCACTTAATCCGCAAGTTATTAATTTTAACTTCTGATGGATTTAATATAATCATCAGAATTTCCTTATTACAAAACCTATCGTATGGCATAATGTAATTTGCAATTAATGCAATGGACTCTTATGTCAGTGTCTAGAAATTAGACCTGCTAGATAGGTTTCAGTTTCTATTTCTGTGTGTGCCGCTGCTTTGCTGCACTGTTTTCTTACATTCTCTGTGGCTCAATTTACTCAACTGTAAAATAAATATAAAAAATATAATTATAAAAAATGCTTTCTTAGAAGTTTTTGGATATATTTGCAAAAATCTTGAGCACTCAGACAGAATAATGCAGACAATCATTCTGCAGGTGTTTAACCTGAACTAATGTTACACAGTCTTTCAAGAATATGTCTCTTTTTCAAAATGAACTCTTGGTGTTTTCCTCTCTTTGTAAAGTATTTTTTTCTTTGCAAATATTTTATGGTCCTTCAGAACCACTTAGCCTAGGGAAAAACAAGGACATTTTTCTTTGCACAAAATCTATGGATCTGACCATGAAAAAGGCTTTTCTCCTAGCAGCATATGCAAATCTGAAAAATCTATAACATTAATCTTGCCTTGCAGAAGTTGGAGAAAATCTGAGCTCCCAGAAAACATACCGTGACAGTAAGAAAACTGTCCATTGTGACAGAATTGCACAATCAGAACAAGGGTGAGGCTGGCAGACACCTATGGAGACCATCTCGTCCAGCCCCCTGCTCAAAGAGTCAGCCAAGCAGGTTGCTCAGGGCTGTGTCCACGTGGACTTTGCATATCTCCAGGGATGGATACTTCACAACCTCTCTGGGCAACCTGTCCCGGTGTTTGTCCACCCTAACAGTAAAAGTGTTTTTTCTGATGTTTAAACGTAATTTCCTGTATTTTGGTCTGGGCCCATTGCCTCTTGCCCTGTCACTGGGCACCACAGGAAGGAGTCTTGGCTCTGTCTTCTCTACACCCTCCATCCATGCAGTGCTAAGATCCACCTGACCCTTCTCTTCTCCAGGCTGAACAATCACAGCTCCCTCAGCCTCTCCTCACAGAAGAGATGCCCCAAGCCCTTCTGTGTTTTGGTGGCCCTTCCCAGGACTTGCTGTAGTCAGTCCGTGTCCTTCTTGTACTGGGCAGCCCAGCTCTGGACACGGCATGTGCCAATATAATGTGCTCGTTCCCAAAAAGCAGATCTTCTTAAGTGGTTTGAAATAGTATGGTTACACCTTCATTTATCCTCTTCAAATGAATTTTCATTAAAAGCTCTATCTTTTACCACCCTTTTACAGATGAAACACCTTGTAAAAATCAATGAGTGTTTAAGGTGTGGATCAATGGTATAATATGGCATTTAATCTTTATGTGAGAACAAACTGCTCTAATTGGCTACTCATTTAGTCTTAGGATCTCTTCCTGGCAGGCTTGGTTAATGCAGACTCTCTGTCCTTCATATTTGCACATTATATTCTCTGACTTTTTGAACAGTTTTTTCTCTGCTGCCTCCTCAGCTTTGCTCGTTACATCTAATTCCACGACACTTCAAGGCAATAATGAAAAATGTTATTGTGGATTTAATATTTAACATTTAATATCTTATCTTAAAATTGTTCAATATGGAAAATTCAGATGGAGTCAACGGGTATTGTGGGATCAGACTGACAGCAGGCTATTTAAACACGTGGTAAGGAAAATATTGCTAGGGAAGGGTTTAGATAAGAAAGAAATTGCAAGCTAAAAATATTTAACTCAAAATATAAAAAAGAATGTACAATAACAGCAAAAGACCCTCTAAAAATCCCTAACCGTATTCTCAACAATGATGCTTAACCCAGTAGAGAAAGGAACACGAGTTTTAATCAGTTGAGACTAAACATTTCTTACATTAACTTTCATTGTGCTCTGTGCTCCTCATATATAATACCATGCTGGTCCCACAAATAGTCACTGGTAAATATTTTTTTATATGCAAACATTCTTCTTTCTAAATAAAGCTCCATTTCTCCATGAATTTGGTGGTGAAAACACCAATATTAAGAACAGTTTACATTTCTTTGAAGAATCTTAGGAAAATCATACACATTTAAAAAAATCTTTCTGAATGTCTGCTAACTGAAAATGAAAAGGCCAGATTGTTTTATTTCTGACTGGTACGGAAGGGATAATGAGGCCACAAAGCTAGCAGAAGATCCTACATAAACCTGGAGAGATACCAAGTCCCAGTTCCACAAGACCCTGGGAATTCTTCAGGCAGACCATGATCTGTGTGTCATCTCAAGGTAGAGAAATAGTCCGAGTTTACTCGCCCAAAGGCTGCTCTCTTATCTAAAGTGCATCTCCTGCATAGCCCCAGGGGGTGGAGAGGCAAGTATTTCCTGTGGGGGAAATCAGCAGCTCCCTGATAGAACTGATTAAACCCTCTCGCAGCAAGCTGGAAATGCATTAAAAGTTATTTACCTCAATTGCGGATGCACCTATACATATTAAGTACTGTGGACTCACAGAGGAAAAAAGATTAAAACCAATGATTTTGCAATCATATTCACTATATGATAGGAAATAATTAATGGAAACCACAAATACTTGTGAAAAGAGTACCGCAGGAGAAAGTTATGATTAGCTTCCTAAGCAGCTAATAGATGCTAGCAGCTGCCTGGCTCCCTGAATGCGCGGCAGCACGCTGGGAAATCCTGAGGACAACATAGCGGCTAGGCAGACATTCGTCAATGAAACAGTGCTTTCAGTAAAAGTTATTCAATTTATTCCTTTTCTTCCCTCAGGCAGTGGAGTTTCGGGTGTGCAGCAAAGGGATCCTTAATAGGTCTCTGATTGAATCAGCAACGTTTTCCTTAACTAAGAACAGGTGTCGCATGTTACCTTCTGCGACGTGTGCCAGAATATTGGACAAACACTGGGCATATGTTTCATAAATAAGCAATCGGCACATAGCGAATATATTTGCAATATGCTGCAGTCGCCAGGTACTGAGGATATCATGAGATTTCATGATAAAAGTGTTTTGACAGGGCAGGAAAATAAAAGTATTAAAAATTTAAGCTTGGAAATAAAAAGAAATCCGGTATGACATAACAGAAAATTTTATACGGTTTGGGAATTGATGCAGCATGCAGTAAGAATTTCTGTAAAAATGCCCCTCCAGATCTCAAGATACCAAATGATGTGGGTATAAACAACAGCAGGTTTGTTTGAATTTGGGTTTCAAATGTTACCAGACACCCAGCAGAAAATTCAAAATAATTATGACTATCCTAGGGTTGGGCTGTTTAAATTTGTTTATTTTTAAAATCTTCCTGTTATTATCAATATCTATTAACAGAAAGACAGCTACAGCAGGCTATGAAACAGTTGGATAGATTCTTCTTCAGCTCAGTGCTCAACACCAAGCATCTTTTTTGAAAGCATCTGTGAGCAACACTGAAAAGATTTACCTCAGTTCTCCATAAAACATAGAAGTGTACAAAGATGAACTATAAAAAATACTTTTTAAACTATCCTTTCCAGCTTCTATTACTGGTTATCCGCCTAGCTGGAGATTGCAGCAAAAAAATGACATGATACAATGTTTGGAAGTCTACTTTTTAAACTAGGATTAAGACAGGAAACCCAGAAAAAATAGAATTGGCTTGTGAGGTGCAGCTGGTCATACAACATGATCAAATGGTCCACATTAGTTCTAAACCTCTTATCACTGATAGAATAAATATCATTACTAACTTGTAGAATAAATATCATTACTAGCTCAAGCATTTTTCCTAAGATGTAAAGCATCCATTTGGGCCATGTGTCTTCCCTTAAATCTCCTAGTGAAGTTGTCTACGCCTTTTTAAGCAAAAATCTGATCCTGTCCACACTTTTCTTCCTGTAACCAGCAAGGTGTATGAGCTAGAGAACCACGACTGCCTCTTACGGTGGGCACTGCTGTAGACCCACACACAGATGAGACGACACATCATTAGTCGGAGAATGACAAGTGAAGCAGGAAACTGTTTACAGCAAGAGGTCTGCATCCATATCCAACCACCAAATAAGTAGAGAGTGAACGGCAAAGTCGACAGTCTGAACTTCGATGGGGCACAGTCATAAAAACTGTTCCAGTTGCTGAATGGTCCTGGAGCGGGACTGGAAAATAACCAAACAGGATCAGCAGGCAACCAGACTGCGCAATCGGATAGGGTCAGAGGATCAGGAATAAGTAAGATAAGCCGAATCACTCAGCAGGTCTGCCCCAGGAGAGTCAGGAGGATGTGTAAGAGCAGCACAGACGGATCAATGTGTGTCCGCTCAACCAAATGAAAGACGCACTGGGGCAGAAGCAAAAAGCAGCACACGCTAAAAGTAGGACAAACCATACAGGACTATTAGGCCACCAACTTGAAATGGGAGATGGAGACCTCATTCCTAGAGCAGGCTATTTACTATGGTCAGACAGAGTCAGATTATTTTTACAAATAGCGCAATAACTGAAATGATTGCTAACAGGGAAGAAGTAATAACCTGTGTGAAAGCTGGCAGAGGAAACTCAGGCTAAGAAATCAGAAGAGTTATGAAAATGCACCGCGACGTCCCAGTATCTCACCAAATGAAAACAGCGTTAGTGGAAACTGCAGCTGCTCTGCAAGTAGCATCCCTTAACTAAACACAGCTTGCCCTTGCAGACACAGAAAGTGCTCACGTTGCCAGCCAGCACACTCACAGGGAAGATCTCACATAGCCCAACTACAACTTCCTCAGCTTTAAAAACAATATAGACAAACAAAACTCCATCAATAAGAATTTTTTCCATATGATAAATGGCGTGTAGGAAGGCAAACTCAATAGTAACACTGATGTCAAAGAAAGCACTGTACTTGCCATTTATACCCTTATTTGTGAGTTTAGGTTGAAATAATGCCTTTAATTAAAATTATTAAAACTGCAAATCAGGGTTGTGGTGTTGCATAAATGAACATCAAGATTACAGTTATTAGGGGGCTGCCAATATTTAAAAGCATCAGAAGTCTGATGATCTTTTTTTTTCCTTGACAGAGAATTAGTCTACTATGCTGCGCACAGCTGAAATCCAAAGCACTCATAGAGTAGCACATCCTTAAAAACTGCTACAACAGACCTCAATATTTAAATTATCACTTGCAGTGTTGAGCAATTAAAACTGCCATGTATTTCTATTTCAGCTGCCTGTGAGTCAAAAGAGCACCATCACATGGCACACTGCATCTGCCAAAATGAATGTGAATCTTTAGTCATGCTGGGTATGTCTCCACTAGACATCAACAGAGGAGAGTTTCCTCACCTACACCTTCCTGGGCTCCTTGAGTCTTCCAAGCATTTTTCAGATTCCTTCTTATTACACGATACTTTTCCATTACCCAGCTCAGAGTTATCAACACCACTGCAGTCTTGCTGCACTTCTCTTCAATATATTGGTACGGACAGATATTAGCTTTGTGCCTGGCTCGCAGGGGAATTGATGACATCCTGGCATCAGCGTTGTTTGGGGATGAACTCCAACTGACTCAGCTGAAGGCAGGATTTTGCCTAAGGTGTCTAAATGGCTTCCAATTTATTAAGTTCTTATAGTTAAGAAAATCACCTGGATAAAGTGTATCAGAATATCCTTAAAGAAGTCATTGAGAACAATCTTGCTTATTATTTACAAAGGAACCATTAAGAGCTGCAATAGCTGCTCAAGAGCTGCGCTAATTAATTAATATTCCCAATGCCTTTGTGATGGAGATTGTCACCACCGTTTGTTTCAGCACTGGAAAACAAAAATATAAGCTAAGTGACAGCGCGTAATGGTGAAGAATGATTCAAAGAAGACTTTTTGGACAGGCAAGCCTAGAAGACTAGATTTACAAAGCATTAATGTTAAATACGCTCTATGTTACTTTTAAGGCCTTTTTCCATGGGTTGTTTTCCATAAATTGAATGAAGGATTTCTGGCTCTAAACTGTTGCCTGAGGTAAAGAATGCTTTGATTAGAGCAATGACAGTAGCAGGGTCCTAAGACTGAATATTCTGCCCTCTGATTTCTAAATTATCTTCTCTCGTCCACCAGCAGCCCCCAGTTCTGTGATATCCAGATTGCGGCTGAGCCGTGCAACTGTATTCCCTATGTAATGCTCAGCGTACAGATGGAGAAATTAAGAGGGCTGGCAACAGTCTGCAAGCCCCAAAATTCTGAAAGTCATTGATCGTGCCAGTAAGTTGCGCAGAGCCAGTCTACATTAATAAACTACCATTGGTTTAAGGTGGAAGTCTTTATTTTGCTTACTGGTCGTTTCTGTGATATCCAGAATGGCAGGAGGAATAACAGGATAAGTTCTCTGCTTATGGCGCAATTCCATTACAATAATGGCAATAGAGTATTTGGCCCAAAATATGATTTTAGGATTTATCATAACCATTTTGGAGATCTCATGAAATATTTTTTTAAGTTCATACCAACTTCTGAAAAATCAGGAGTGTGTAATAGAAGGTAGAAAATTCTGATATTAGTAAATGAAAATATGTGATTTTAATATAAAAGCCATCTTTGTGGACTTACAGGAAATCTTCCACAGTGGAAACGAAATGGAGCTCTCAAAACCATGTAAGGTACCAAAGTGCCATCAGACAAATGGAATAAGCCACAGACATGTCTTCCTCAGAGATGACTCCTTTATTGCCTCTGCAGCTTATACACTATGCTTCGTGAAATATTGTTACTGTAAAAGAAATTTAGAGGGCGGGTGTGTGTTTGTTTTAGCACGATTTTAAAAAATTGCTCCCAACGCTTCAGTTACAGAATATCATTCAGTCAGGGGATTGTTCCCTTCTGTCTACGCTCCGGTTCAACTCTGACAAGACAGACATCCAAGCTTTAAAATTTATTAATTTTATTTTCTATTGCTTTGAAGAAAGAAAAAGCAAAGAATGGAAGAAGACAAAAAATAACAGCACAGTGTATGATGCAGCACAATAACTAAACAGTGTTAAATGTCATTAGCATTCTGGAAATATTTGTGGCCTTTCATACTCACAAAAAAATGAGTCTACGTAAGCAATATTTCCTCTCCAGAACAATACCAGCAGCCTTTGATTTAGCAGAGGAATGGTCACTAGTGTGACATTAAAGTGGAATTAACTTTTTTTTGATACAGATTCGTGTCCAAAACTTGTAGTTCAGTACCACAAGCATTTTCCTCCCTTACGCAACAAATAATATAAATTTCTGATGATTCCAGTGAAAACTGCTGATCAACCAGAATGCTTACTCCACAGTTTCAAAGCATGTCTGAAGATCATACTGTTGTTCGCTGCCATAGATTTAAATAAATCAGCTCAAATGTCATTAACAGAAAGCCAGGCATAGAGTCAGCGCAACAGATGCACTATAAATTCTTGGAGAAGCAATACAAAAGGAATTTACAATGCAAAGGCAAGGCAAAGAGCAGGATTACCTGGGGGACAGTAAGAATCCAATAAATGAAGGAATAAACAGTGTTTATTGCCAAAGATGTAAGTCTGAAGATCTTAAGCAAAAAGTGATTATTCAGAAACAACTGAGGAAACAGGAGATGGTGTAAATCTTTCGTGAATAGAGGAGTTTAGTTTGTGGCAGGAGATAACATGTAAAAACAGAGTGAGATAAGAAGCGTTTGATCCAGCCAGAAGAGCTAACAAATGAACTGAAAGAAAGAATATGATAAGGGAATGGTGAGGGTCATAAGTGGCACAGTTGGCATGAGGAGAGATGGGAAAAAAATGAGTGGAAACAGAAGCAAGAGAATAAAATAAATATTTTAATAAAGTTTATTAGAAATTTTTTGCCCTGCAAATCTTTTCCCAGAATACAAGGTTTCATTTTCATTAGATTTTTCAACAAAAAATATTGACTTTTTGTCACAGAAAACAGAGGTTTTCCTTAAACAGCATTGCCCCACAATTTTCGGATGGTCCTTATGAAAAACTGTTGCCAGCCTCATGACAGATCTATTCTACTATCTTGCCCACAAATATGTACACATAAAAACTTCAAGTCAATTTAGGTACCAGTAACAGCTGTGGGAATGTGTGATTCAGCGTGGACTATCAAACCCATCTGAAATAACGTGTGTCATGATGGATCCACCATCAGGGTCTGCATTGCCACAAATATCCATACTAATTTAGGATTTACTTGTGTAAGACAAGTCAGGCTCTACGCTGACCACATTTTGGGTTGCAGTTTGACTTGGGTGATTTGTTACAGATTTGTAAGAGATTGAAAACCTGCACTATTTAACTGCATCCTGCTGACTGACCTAAACTCCTTCTTAGCAGGCTTCGTCAGCAGGACTTCAGCTGCTAGGACCTGCAGGACAACTGAGCAAGATGCACTAGTGAAACAAGAAAAGTTTGAGCTATGAGATTTTGCAGGTATGAAGAAAGCAAAAGGACAAGCCAGCAGATAAGAGTCCACCGGAGTGAAGTCAAGGACCAGGAGGCTCTAAGGCTGGGACAGTAGCTTTAGGGAAACTCCAGCTTGGAGAAAAGAAGGCTCCGAGGAGACCTTATAGTGGCCTACCAGTATCTTAAGGGGGCCTACAAGAAAGCTGGTGAGGGACTTTTTAGGATGTCGGGTAATGGTAGGACTAGAGGGAATGGATTAAAACTAGAGATGGGTCGATTCAGATTGGACGTTTGGAAGAAGTTCTTCACCATGAGGGTGGTGAGACACTGGAACAGGTTGCCCAGAGAGGTGGTGGAAGCCCCATCCCTGGAAGTTTTTAAGGCCAGGCTGGATGGGGCTCTGAGCAACCTGATCTAGTGGGAGGTGTCCCTGCCCATGGCAGGGGGGTTGGAACTAGATCATCTTTAAGGTCCCTTCCAACCCTAACAATTCTATGATTCTACGATTCTGTGAAACAAAGCTACAGAGCAGGGATGGGGGGAATGGAAGGCTCTCTCCACGTCTTGCAAATATTGCCTTTAAAGAAGATGTTCCTGAGAAATCCTTTACAAAAGGATAAAAAATACTCAGATCAACTGGAATTTATCAAAAGTATTAAACTCATTTTACTCCAAACATAAAATAATCAGTAGATTGGAACGGTTTTCTGCCAAGCTCCTCTACTGGAACAGCTAATGAATAACCTACTGTGTTACAAATCTCTCATCCTCCACAATGTTTTACATCAGGAATCACTGCTAATAAAGTGGAAAGAAATAACATCTATTTTCAGATAAGCTATTATCAGAGCAGAATTACTCGGCATAATTTAAATGTTAAAAAAAAAACACAAACAAACAAAAAAAAACAAACACAAAAACTAGAAAAGGACTTTAAAATAAAGGAATCTGAGCCAAATGTCTCCAGCCTGGGACAACAATTAATCTCAAGAGAGTATGCACTGTCAGTCTCCTGAATTCTTCCCCAGTCTGCTTTTAGTCTGCTCTGAGTAGCGTAGAAAGGAGGAAATTGAAACTTCTGCCTTCTGGGATGAATAGATCTGGACAAAACACAGTGCCTCCTAAAGCATTAAGTAACTTCAACGTTCAATAAGCACATCAGTGAAATAATACAAATGAAAGAGCCCAACTAATTACTCTGTAGGAAGAGGACTGAGTTGTTGTGCTTGGCTGTGGCAGCTTTTAGTTGACCAGTGACATAAAGTAAATACAAAACTCTTCTAATAATCCCATGATGATTCTCCAGACTCCATAAATCGTTAGCAACTATTGTTATTATTTGATTGGCATTTTGGTATAGCAACTGAGATCGAGGCCTCGCTAAGCGTAGAATAAGAAACTAATAAAAAAGTCACCTGCTCTCTTGTTCTCTGTTAGAAGGATTTTTCAACCCAGTGTACGCTGTAGGTAGGGTTTTAGAATTTCCATGTGGGAAGGTGAAGCCTTCATAGTCTCCATGTGGAGACGACGCAATGATACCGAGAAGCCTAGCGACTATAGCTAATTTGAAACAGTCATTAATTTCAGTACCTTACTCGTATAGGATCAAGAGCACGGAGAACTGAAGATTAAGCCCAGAACTGAAGATCAAGTCTGGAACTAAGAACTGAGCCCCCCAAAGTCAAGCATTGCTATTGTGACTTTTATGAATCCAAAGGAATTCCCATAATAAGCCTGTGTAATACTGACTACATGTCTAGTAACTAAATCTGGAGAACGTTTTCAGGTATTAGAAATACGGCCCAAGGTCATGCATATGATCTAGAGGACTCCTTTGGAAATAGAAATCTAGCAGCCAGGCTTGTTCAGCAATTCAAACAGTGTGAAATCGCCAGAAGGTGTGATTTCTTTAGATTAATAAAGAATAACCCAAAGGACTCTGAAGTCAAAGCACAACTAAAGAACCAGTCAAAGCTTCAGCACTTCATCTCATCAGACTTTTGACAGTATGTCCTGAGAGAGACTATTTTATCTTCAAAGTGACACAGACTCTTTAAGTCTTGTTCACTGAACCAGGAATCTGGTGCGGAACCAACTGCAGTCACATTGCCAATACTGAAATCCATTTTAAATACTGACAGGAGTATACTGACCCTCAAAGGACACGATATCTTTTGAGGGTTTTTTTTTTTTGTTTGTTTGGTTTTTTTTGCTTTCCATCAGAGGAGACATTTCTGAATAACCAAAACTGTATGTGCCAAAGCTCTGTTGTAATTCCCCTGACTTAAGTAAGCTCTGACTAGTTATAGACCTGACCCTAGAGAGTTACATCCCTCCCATACATGGTTTATTTACAATTACAGGTAAAACAATGTTAAGGGAGCTTTTTCCCTAAAAAAAACCCCAAGAAAACCATGTAACGTCCCATTTCTACAACTGTCTTTTCTTCCTCTATCAGTCTGTGAATGCTTTCTCCCTCATTTTATAGCGTATATCTCCCTCCCTTAACACTGTGGCTGTAGGATAGCCCTATGTCCTAGTGATGGTGGAGAATGTTGCCACAGAAAAATGCCCCAAATCTTCATTTCTCCCTGTCTGGGGCATAGCAGAACCCTTGCAAAGCAAAGCATGTTCCACTTCTGGTACAGAGGCTTTTATCCCGTGCTTGTCAGTAAATGAAGTACAAATTAACGATGGGTACTCACCGATGCCATAATAAGTGATTTACAAATTTTAATTGAACGTTATAGCATCCCTGAGAACTCAGTTCAAGACTTTTTTTTAAAATAACTCTGGCCTTAGTTCAGTAATGTAATTATACAAATTGAAGCTTTAAAGCTTAAATGTTTAAGCTAAAATCAATAAGAGTATCCACACACATAAAACTATGCACATGCGTAAGTACCTTGCTGAAGTACCGTCTTTGCAAGGGAGAAATAAGGGCCTTTGCAAAAGTCGCAGATGCCCTGTTCTTCAGAAAAGGAGACCTGCGTTATTCAGAATTCAACATTCAGCAGCATCATTCGCTCCTTATAGAGCACAAGCCTTAAATATTTCTATGAAAATGATGCATTTATCACTTTCAACTGGGGTATATGATTAATCAAAAATAAACTGAGTATCATGCTTTCTTAAATTTTGGACAGTGAATGAAGTGCTGACTCCCATCACTCGTATTTGCTTGTCTGAGAGATGCTTTGTATGAGACAAGGAATGTATTTCTTTAGCTGTTTTCTAAAATGCATATTATGGGGATATTCCAAGCACAAAACAGAGACACCAGAATCACACCAACAATTGTAGAAAATACATTTTCATCTCTTCCACTTTATCATTTCAGCTGCCTTTAGTAATTTGTTTATTAATTTTTTTCCACTACTCTTTCTTTTCACATCACACCAATAACCAGCATCATAAATAATTCAGCTTATTTTATCAGGAAATTTGTCCAAAAGGCATGTCCTCTGTCTTCTCCAATTCAGAGTCACCTGGGTTTCTTCCCCTGGGGAAGCCAGCATGACCTTCTGGAGCTCTGTCCTTCATCCGAGGGTGACAAGAAATGCCATCCCAGGACCACCTCTGGCTACTGCCTTGGTGCTTAGGTGGAGTGAGGAGCAGTAAGAGGCACCTGCGTGCTGGGGACATGGTTCTTGGCTTGTGCTCTGTCGCTTAAGCTCATTCTACATCACCTTAACTTTTAAGACTTTTAAGTCTACACAACCCTAACTTTAAACTTTTAATTCTTGTCTTTTGTTTTAGACAAGCTGTCCTTCTATGCCAGAAAACTCAGTTTGTAATCAGCAGAAAAAAAGAACAAGGGATGAGGAGTAAAGCAGCACGCCGTAGAAGACTACCCTAAAACCGCTGTATAGATCGTCTCCTTTAATGAATAATGAATCACAAGTACAAGTCTATTTGGAAATTCTCCAGCAGGTCATTCCCATACCCTCAATGACAATACTACGGGGATAAGAAGTTACAGCCAACAATGTCATGGAGATCAAAACAGCCTTAAATAATGTTGACTTCTGTATTTTCAGCTCAGACATCAGCTTCTGAATGAATTGGCACTGAGCAAGAATAGACCTGTTTCAGGATGCTCTGTCTTTTGTGGGCAAACAACTTCTTCAATAAGACCTCATATAACACTGCTTTCGGCAAATTCTGCATGAAATAATTCAAAACTATGAAACCATAACAAAAATCATAACCCTATAAAGGAACAGCCCTTGTTCTTATCATCTGTGACATAGCAATGAACGTACCTCCTACAACGTGTTTCATACAGG
The DNA here is from genome assembly GCA_947846985.1 of Fratercula arctica. Classification (NCBI taxonomy): domain Eukaryota; kingdom Metazoa; phylum Chordata; class Aves; order Charadriiformes; family Alcidae; genus Fratercula; species Fratercula arctica. The sequence goes on from CANTUZ010000001.1 coordinate 202,466,509, forward strand.
ACAAACAAACAAATCTGAGAGGTTAGCAAAAATTTTAGGGGAGCATTAAAATTTAAGCAATCATGCCAAATCTTAAAGGATGACCTCATCATTTCCTTGCTTGTATAATTCTCCCATGGGAATCTAAAAAATTGCACCTCTTCTAGGCTTCAGTAAACCCCTGCAGTCCTCCTTTTCCTCACCTGGTATCCATAGAGTATCCTGCCCCGTGTCAAATAACTCGAACCATCAGTAGAGATTTTTACGAAACAGCTTAAGCAGTTGGGTTCTACCTGATGTGGATAAGACTATCAGCATATCGCTTTGGTAATGAGGAGCTGGGAACATTTTGAGAAACAGGATTTCCTCTCTATCAAACACAAGGTGTTTTGTACCACATCCACTCAGGCCCTCTCCGCCACGTGGCCCAGTCTGTGCTGGGAGATCTGAGCTCTCGAGGTCTGCAGGATGAGTACTGGCGTCGTAGCCCTAGAAATGGGTAAGGACTCACTCACTCATCCCTTGCTGTAACTGTGAACAGTTACTTGGACTGTTGTTTTTTTTAAAAAAAGTGGTTTTGTTTAGGATACAGAGCATCCCTTTTTTCTATCCAGATATCTGGCTTTGACTTGCTGGTATTTCTGACACGCATATTAGTCTACTGTGAATTAAGGAAGACGAATTTATATGAAGTAGGCTGAAAATGTTGCTGGCAAAATAATAACAGTTGGTAGGCATTTAAATTACAGAGTTGGTCCCTTTATATATCATCTCAACATCTCATGACCAACGGAAGATTTCCCAGCTTTAAATTAATGGTTTTAAATATCTTCATTTAACAAAAAAAAAAACCCTTTAAAGTCTGTGGGCTTTTTCTCCTTCACTGTCAGGGGTTAGATAATAAGTAGAGATCTAAATAAGGCCATCTCTGTCTTTTAGCCAGATAATGCCTTTTAAAGCTTGTGTGGCATAAAGAACACTGGCAATGGAGATGCATTATATTAAATCATCCATTGACAACATACAGAATACATTTGAAGATAATGAATCCTATCTTACGATCCTACAGAGTAGCTGTGCTTTCACATCCTTCTCTATTTAGACAATACTGTTCCGTGCCATCAAAATAAATAAATTTCCTCACATACATGAATTATGTATTAAACTTCTTAGCCTGATTTGCACATAAAGAAAGTAAGTTATGGTTGAAGCCAACAGTGTAAATTGCCTTTTTTGAGGTTTTATGCTGAGCTCTAGAGATTTATCACTTGAAAAGTGGCTCTTTTGGTCATATTTATTGACCCTAACTTTCTTTTAAAGAGTTTTTGCCTCTTAGTAAATTGAGCAGCAACATAAAATGGTAAAGTTCCTTCTCTTTCTCCTTATTTTGTATAATGCTAGCTATCTTTGTCTTGTGCTCTGGTGAGGAAAGGAAATATTTATCTGTTCTGATTATCCATTGTTAAATGAAAGTTCAAATCTGGTGCTGGAAATTTACTACTGTGCTTATCAATGATCTGCATGTTTTACAATCTATACAGCTAATGTAAGCATGCTTAGAAGAGAGAAGGAACGATTTCCATCTGTATTTAAAGGATTTTCCACGTACAGTGTCACTGCACAGAGAAAAGGCAGTAGCCTCTCTGGTTCTGTGCTCCTTTCCCACACCAAGATCACAGAAACGTGAAAGAAGATGGAAACAAGGACTTGAAGACAATTTTTTTCTTGTCTAAAACTTCCCAAAAATCCCAACAAAACTTTGCAAACAGTTATACGTGCAAATCTTTTTGCAGTCATGGAGTCACAGCCTCTATATTTTAAATGGCATGAATATGGAAATAAACCGAATCCCAGTGCTGACCGTTGGGTGCATGATACGTGGGGAAACACCTCTACACCTTGAATAATTTTCCCATCTGCAGAGGCAAGAGCTAACCTAGCTCTTAGGAACAATTTGAAGAAAACCTACTGACAAGAACCTGTCCTTCCTCTCCCTTGCCTCATCACCATTTCTGCTCTTTCTCATCTTTCTTGTCTCTCTATGGATATTTCATCACACAAAGCCAAATGAGGCTGCATTGTATTACAACTTCATTATTTTATTTGAATTCTCAACTGTATGTTTTCTGGTGGTATCAGCTGGCATTGCAGTGTCCCAACTAATTATTCATCTTTTATACATCGTTATTCTTATACATCATTATCTTCATTCTCTTATTCATCATATTCTTACACGTCATTATAAATCGTTAGTCAGTTTAGTACCTGTACATTATGCTACTCGGTCACACAAGGTGGTGGTCACTCTGGCAGGACCAAACCAAACCTGAAGTCCATGTTCTGCTTTCAGAATCCAGTCAATCTCAAGAAGATGGGCTGGATTTGTGTAAAATCTAGTGTTTCACAATTTCTTCCAGTCATCGGGTAAACGCTTGGGTTACAGTTTTTTGAGTTTCGATAAAAAAGGACAATTTACTCACAACGTGCTCATAAAACAGAAAGTCCTGCTTTCCATCGAGTTATCCTTATTAAGATGCAGTTCTTAGGAACAATTCATTGACTTCTTTTTGGATACCGGCCTAGGTCTCTGGCAGTTTCTGCATCCCTTTATGCAGACTCTGTTGCAAAGATGTAACTCAGCCATCTGAACATTTAATTCTTTCCGTCTATGTGGTATATTATTTTTACAAATACTGGTCAGTTGCAATTCATGAACTTCGAGGTTTTCTGGAGTCCCTATCACTTCACAAAGGTAATTAAGAGAGACTGCAAGGCATCAGATATTCAAATACAATATAAAGAATAGAAAAGCTTCTACTCTTCAAGGCTGAACATTACACATTAGCTTTTCAAAATGCAGACACAGGTTTTTCACTGTTAGTATTTCTGTCTTTTTTGTTTTTACTTTAATACTAAAACAAGAGGAGCATGAAAATTCTTTACTTTGAATAGAGGTCACCAAGCTGAAAAGGTTGAGACGCAGAGTACAAGAGGAGACAGACACAATCTAGCTGGCCAGAGTCCATTGCTACATTCTGATGATGCTGTATTTCTTCACATAGATTTAAATGATGTGTAAAACTACTAATGGCAACAATTTCATAAGGTGTCCAATCCAAAATTCCCTCAAGTCAATGAAGGTCTTTTAGATTACTAATCAAAATATCTATTGTCAAATTAGAAAATAATGTACATATTGAAGCAGCCTTTAGAAATCCTTTTTAGTACTGCAAATTGTTTTCATTTTTGAGTCTCATAAAATAAAAGATGAAAGCAAACAGAATTTAAAAGTTTTTATTCATAAATAATTTCTATCTTTTTCACGAACTGGCCATGCTACTTTGCTTTCAAATTTCGTTTTCCAAATAAAATATTATCAGTTGTTCAAAATGCAAAATGGAACTGGTTTTAATTTTGTATGTCATATCACGTATGTAACAAGATACTACATCAGGTCAGGTTAAATCCAATAATGTAAGTCAAGCATAAAAAAAAAAAAAAAAGAATGATGTCACTGATGGCTGTTTGCAATTATATTCTGTACCACGTGCTCTGGTTTTATAAGTGTTCCAAATAGTCTTTCCCAGCAAAATTTAAGAGTAAATTTGTATTTCTCTGCACAAATCCCCCAAAATCAAGGCAGGCGTTTACCACTTAATTTCTTATGTACATTAAGCATGACTAGCAAAGTACAAACAGTGCAAACTCCCCAAGGTCAGAACACTCCCGTAGTTTTTCAGTGTTACAGTAGGAAAGTGTCAGAACTGCCATCAGACTTTTCATGGAGCTTTGAATCTGATCGAGCCAACTGTCAAAAATAACTATTACACGGATTTTATATACCTTAAGTACACAGGACCAGATTTCCCTTAATGTAAACTCATACCACCGCTTTAGCAACTGAGAATTTCATATAACTTAAAAACAAGAATAGTAAATTTTAGATTGCTGAAGAAAAACACTCTTAATGCTAAATTAAACAAGAAGTCAATGCAGGGAGAAATTTTGCTATAAATGAGCACAAATCTGGAAAAAAAGCATTTTTGGAATTTAATTTTTTTTTTCCACGGGAACAAATTGAAAGCAGGATATTAAATGGCAAAAAAGCCCATGAAGCACACCTCCTATCTACAGGATTTTTTTGGACTGTAAGAAATTTCTGTGCATTGTGTATTCTTCCCACTGCTGTGCACTGCATTGTAACATGACTCTTACTTTTTCTTTATCCCAGTGAGGCCTATATTTCTATGCTTGTAAAGCTCTGTGGCTTGTGAAGTACTCTGAGCTGAAATGTATTATATTAATGCAATCATCATTCTTATAATGATGGACGTTCTTGGAGTACTTTCTTTTATCTAGATTAATACAGTATGGCAGCCAAATTGAGGTCAGTAATGATAGAAATATCATTTTTGCATTTGTTAGACATCAGGTGATGCCAATGTGCAATACTGAACTAAAGTGGGTCTTGACAAAACTTCCACTCTCCTCTTGCACTAGAGTGCCCGTGCACCTTGGAGGACTCTCAGTGCTTCCCTTGGGAACCCTGTCCAAGCCCCTGGATTCGGGAGATTGAGAGGCTTTGGGAGATAGAAAGTCGCAGGCTTTCAACATACTGACTGCATTAGTAACACAACATCTTCCTGCTCTTTCCTGGTCTGGGGTCTTTGACTAAACAGTCAGATAAATGGAAGCTCTCTTTCTTTTCCGTGAAGTCTCAAAAGCAAGAGAACCACAAGCCCGTAGACCTCAGTCTTTCACTATTATCAAGTTCCACAGAGTGAATTAGGGTGAATTAGTGGAACTCCCATCCGTTGTAAAATCGGTTCCATCAGCTTCCATTTCCTGCTGTGCTTGTGTCCAAAGAGCAAGGACGACCAAGGAACTTCACGCTGCTCGAAATTTTCATTAAAAATTGAAAACACATGTTTTCCAAATTTGGAGTAGATTCTCCTGAGCACTGCAGGAAGGAACTCTTTACTCTGTCATACGCCTGCCTAATGAAATGAAGCCTAAGCAACCATGTTGCTTGTCCAACTATCCATTAAGCCTTTTCAAATACCTTTCAGCCTCCCAGTTAATTTTAATCGAATTCAAAGGAGGGGGAAGGTCTTTGAGAGACTGTATTTCTGCAAGGCTTGTTCACACAGGATAGAAAACATAATCCATATTAACACCAAGTTTGAAAGCCTGCTCAACTATTTTTTCTGTCAACAGCGAAAATACATGGGAAAAAGCTGTTACGAACACCTGAACTACCAAAAAAAGTTTAAATTAAAACTTCCATTTTATTAAACATTCAGTAATTGAAAAATAGGAGAATACTGCATGGTACACCAGGCTTCATAAGTTCCCTCACTCTTTTAAAGAATGTTCTTGGTTTTTGCTACCCTCCGTCAGACAAACCTGAACTCTCCTATCAAATGAGTATTTAGAAGAACAAGGAAGATGATGAAAGGAAAAGAAAAATTTCCAAATACTGAGTGGGTTCAACCTGTGTAAATTACTATCTATGACCACCGACTAATGGAAGGAGAAATGGGTCATTAGTCTCCTTCAGTCAGTACTGTTAGATAAAGTTAGGCAAGAAGAACAAGGATTTTAGGATCTGGGAATGTACTGAGGCTACAAAGGAAAAGATTATGGTATTTCTGATGCCATCCTGAGTCCAGACCTGGCTCACAACCCACCTGCTGAACGATTCTGTTCTTATAAACTGTGAATGAGATTCAATCAGTAACTAATAGTAAAATTAAGAAAGGACAGAGACTACGCTACAGGTGGGGAAGACAGAAATACATACATAATCTTACATGAAAATAATGCTATTAATTTGAAATTAATAGGTCTTACACTAATTGTATAAAACTGGGGTGCTTTATTTACATACAAGCAGAAAACTTCCATAGGGATGTGTGACAATTAATACATGCCTATGTACACTTCAAAATCTGAAAACTCGAGGCTGAAATATGGTTAGATACTGCTGGTACCTTTCTGTGGAAAAAAACAAACAAACAAAAAAAAAAACCCAAACCAACCCAAAACTAAAAAACACCAAGACTCTAAGCCTTAAACAATAAAAATTAAAAATAAAAAGACAAGCCAAGAATAATCCTTGAAACAAAGCCTGGTGTGTGAAGCCTATTCCAGACTGCCAGTTCCCAGTCCCAAGGCAGAAGGAGCTCTGTACGCACACTAACTCAAGTGCTGTTAGTGTTGAACTGTTTGATGGAACAACACAGGGAACAATTTCTGCAGGCTACTTGCAAAGAAGTGAGTGAGCTGATACCTGGAGGGCTTTTGTCAGAGCTTAATGAACTGTAGACGTAGGAAAAAAAGGGAGAAATTTGATTCCTTTCCTTTTGCCCTAACTCCTACAATTTTCACTCTTCTAATCTCATTTTCTTGAGGAATTTAACTGTGTTTTCTGTCTTAGCTATTTTCTTTATGTCTTCAGTTTCTGCTAGTATTTGCAGAAAGGGCCTGCTGAGGCTGAGGTCTAAAGGAGACTATCACCCTGTGTGCTGCCTTATCCTGATCCAGGCAGGTTGTCTCTACCCTTGGGAATTTATTATTATTCCCTTGGGTATATGCTATGTCGAAAAAAAGGTGAAAATTGGGAAAAGAGCAGAGTTCTGAAACAGCTTCCTTCATTTGTACCAAATAACTAACAACGAATTTTAGCTCATCTGTCTATCTTTTCTCATCTCATCTCAGATCTGTGATCTGTTTTCAGATCTCACAAGGCGGGGAGATGTTCAGCAGCAACTGCTGAACTTCATGAAGACAGCGAGGACGCGGAGTGTACCTTGCGTATGTGCGTTCACTGCAGGTTCTGCTGTCTCCTTCGTGGATTTTCCAGATGAATTTCCCTAGAGGAAAGAAAAACTCTGCCTTTTTTGGTACAATTTTCCGCTCTATCTCTGTGTCGAGCCTAAGAGGAAAGGCTGATGAATGAAGAATCAGAGCTGAGGCTAGACACGTAACACCACAGCTGAGTTCTGCAAATGATGGTGGGAATGGGATAAAACACTGTTCAGGCACCGCACGTGCTGCTTTGGAGATACGCCATCGGTGACAGATGACGGCACTGGGAAGATCCACAGCATCCTTGCGTCTGTGTGGTACCTTTGTTCAGCACAGCTGCTGAGTGACACCGTGACTACTGCAGCGACTGCTGTGGCAACAGCGGATAACAGAATGGCTATCCCTGCTCAGAAGAAAAGTCATGAAACTATTTCTGGAATTTTTGTAGCTACGGGGTTTGTAATAATGGGTTGGTACTGTAAGACTCATTGTGAACTGACCATGGCATAGTGGCGACAGAGAAATTCTGTCTCGTAGACAAAGCTCCAGATGCAGGCAGTCAGGTTCATGACCATCATACAGAGCAGACACCAGAAAATCTAGTAAAGTGTCCCTGCCAGTCTGAGGAGTTCTGGGGAAAAGTGTCGAAGGCAAGGACCCCCAACCTGCAGAGTCTTGAAGGCACAACAGACTTCTGGAGCTTCACGTTCCCTGAAATAATTTTGATGAAGATAAAGCACAGTCTTCAGAGCAGCAGGCTGAATGGCGAGCTGCTACTGCAAGGACTTTGCTTCCAATCCTGGTAATAAAGCAAACTGAAAAGTTTCCCCTGGTCTTAGAGGAAAGGAAACTGATTGCTCAGTCAAGGCTGGTTGCTTTCTGATGATGTTGTTGTTGTTTTTCCCGGATTTTTTTCTTTTTCCTTTGTCACCGCAGAACTCCCAAAGGCACACAAACTCCCAGGAGACTCAGCTGCTGGATCAGGTTAATTTTTAATACCTGGCGAAGGCATGTCTGGTGTAGATGACAAGAAACGTCAAGAACTTCTACTGCTTGTGATGCAAAGAGCTAAGTCCATGTTACCAATTTTTCATAGCTAGCATGACTTCTGCCAGAGGCTCTCTCATAAGAAAACCTGAAAGTATGTGGGAAACACTACCCGTAGGTTCTGCTCTTTTCTAGTACATGAAAGGGCACACACTCAATGTTAGTCTCAGAAGTGGCATCCTTCAGTGTGTGACATGCAGTCTCCTTTCTAGTCCCGCCAACTTTAGAAGCAATGGGTGCAATGCATCTCCTCTTGGCATATTTTATGAAGAATAAATTGAAATAAATTATGAAAGTGACCACAATCAGATAATTTTCCTGTTCACTCACAGAAATACTTGTCTCATTGGGGAAAGCATGTACTAAATATATAAACTACCCTACATCCTCTTGTTTTTCTTCAAAAATACACTCCTTTTTTTATTGAGTTTTACACTCCAGTTTCTACATGCTTTCATTAATTTATAGAGCTTACTAGTTCTAGGCATCCTCTTAAAATATTGCTTCACTGAGCTCCTGATATCTTAAATGGTGTAATTTATCATTGTCGAGCATGCGGAATTTTGGACATGCTATCTCAAATGCAATCTCCATTTTTACATGATTCTTCTTTTAATAAGAATTTATAATCTCTTTGCCCATAAAAAACCCACAGCTTAACAAAAATACGTCAGAGATTATTCCGCTATGTGGCTCAGCAAAGCTTCTGAAGAGACAAATTGCTTTGCCTGTTGCAGGTACAGTTCTAACTCCTTAGGAACTGATGGAAAATTCAGGGAACTGATCCAAAACCCAAGCATTTCCTCTTAAAGTCCCCGATGATGCCTATACAGCTGCGAACGAGCAGTCATGTAGGGTGGCTCCTGCCTGTTAACTCCTGGGTGTCTTGGGACCATTAGGGATTTTATGCTCCAGCCACATCTGGCCACAGGCTCTGTACCTACCTGGCAGGCTGGTCAGCTGGAAGGAAGCCCTGGGTAGACACAGAGCCACAGATGCTGCTTCAAGAGCTGCTGCCTAAACCCAACAACACACAGGAGCTGCAGAGATACGGGGGGGAGCAGGCGGGAGTCTGAGATACCCTGACACACAGAGCCCGCACAGGCTGCTGCCTGCGTCTGTGTTTACGCCTAAGTGAAAAGCTTGTATCATCCAAATGCTAACACACATTTTCATGATGAAGCAGGTACATAAACGACGAACAAACTTATAAAGCAGTATGACTTCCACAATAGAACAAAAATAACTTCCTATTCCTTTGGGCTGTACATCAGCATCCATATGTACTGTAAAATTCATATAGGAGTATAAGTCTGCTAAAAACATGTATCTTGTTCCTAAATTCAGATGGGCTTTGTGACTTCTTCCGGGATGGACTTCCAAAGCTGAAGATCTATTGCAGAAAATGTTCTAGCCCTCCTCCTACCTTGTCTGGACTGATTCAACCCCACTATAACACAGCTTCTCTCCAAGTGCCTGCAGCACATTGATAAAAGTGGGTTTGAGCTACAATGGCAGTATTTTACTGGCATGACTGAAGGTGTGGGCAGATGTAATTCGTCTGACATTTCTATTACAGGGCTGATCGTACCTTAAAGTGCAGCAGCTATTTGCTACATAATCATGAGTCAGCTCTCATTGACTCGGTGAGTACAGATCATCATTTTCTCAGAAACAAATCACCTTCTCTCAACAGCTGCAGAATTCTCACAGTAGCTTCTGACCTAAAAAGGTGTATTTGTCCCCATCTTCCCATGCTAGAGTGCACATGGCAATGATGACCAGGATATATATTTCTTTCCAACACACTTTTCAAACTACCATAATTAGTACCCATAAAAAGGACTAAAGTAGCAATTAACTAAATAACGCATGTTGCTCATAAAAAAAATACAAGTTTTCTAAAAGCAACTCAAATTAAAGCCTTTTTCACCACTTATTTCATCATCCTGCAGGTTACTCATCCATGAGCAAGAAATCATCATGTCCTACCCCACATACGTAACTTTCCTGTTGAGAGTTAGAGCACTATCTTATACAGTGATATCTGGCCGCTCACATACTGTTCAGTTTTACTCTGCTAAATGGCTTATGGCGTGTCTTGATTAATTCATGTCGGGCCAATCTAGTTAATTCAGTGCTTTCAGGTTTGTTAAAGTTCCTGGAAGCTAAGGGTGCTCAGCACCTTGAGAACATTGCTCAGCTGGGTCAAACCTTTCTAATTTTCTACTAAGGTAACAATAATGGTCTGTATTCCTGCTGGTTTTGTTAACGTTACATACATGTGCCACCAGATTCAAAGCTGAGTTTTATTAAGAACATTTGGAAGCAGCCTGATGAAAGCAAGCTCTTCTTCTCCATCTCCCGTAAGAGAGATGTATCTGATAACACTTCTTATGTTAAGCATAATTTAAACAGCTTTACGTTGCTAGTTTATAGATGGGACATTTTGAATTAATATTGGCACTAAAGATGAAGTACAATTCCTGGTCCTGAACTGCTGAGGCACCGTAGCCAATTTCCACCACTTCAGAAACCAGTTCAATGCTTACAGCCATGTCAACAATTGAATATTCATAGTACTAGGAAAACACAAAATTCTGCTGAATTATGAGTGGATTGTGGTATGCTATGCACAGAGATTAATCATGAATACCAAGACTAGCAACATCAATAAGGAAAAGATGCTCTTGACATACAGTAGCTCTTTTTCAAGCTTTATCACACGATGACTCCTATGGGCAAAGGTGTGGTACATCACAGGTTGAGAGCTGCAGGGAATATAGTATTGAGTCCACCGGTTTGTTAACGCTCTAATTTTGCACAGATTCTAAAGGATACTGCTGAATAACAGGAGAAAGGCAAAAATGGCTCCACAGGACAATTCAACCCCAAAGGATCAACACCAGGGCCTGAATGTTCACCCTGTCTCTGTCAACACTGCCTGTCCTCATTTCATGTCTGGTGAAACCTCCTCCATGAACAGCAGCATGGAGAGTGAGGGATTCCCTTCATGGCTAATATCACTCCATCAAGAGCTATATTTAGGGATGAATTGGAAGAAATGCTGATCTATCATGGCAGCAGCCTTGATACAGCCCTTACCCTTACGTGTCACAGGAGCTGAGTGTTTTGGGTGCTGCTTAGAGAAGGGTGGACAGGCGTTCAGCCTGAAACAGTCATTTAAATTCTTGACTGTATGGGACTTCTTGAGGGACTCAGCTGAGGTATAAATGATTCCCTCCTTAAATCCAATTGCAAATACAGTCTAGGCAGGAAGTAAGTGCTTATCTCCTTGTAACAGGAATCCAGGAAGCTTTCAGGCTAGGAAAGGAGACGCTTACAAGGTTGTGCAGTCCTGGAAAATAAATTTGCTGGATCACTGGCTGGGTTGGTGGGGTTTTAATCTCTAAGGATTTTAGTTCACTGGATTTTACTTCGAGTCCCAGCATCTGAACACCCGCCAGTTATTAAGGTTGAGGAAATCAAACCCCCTGACAGAGGGAAGGGGTAACCTCAATCAAATTAAGATTCAGTAAACCTGACATGAGTTTTTCAATTTAACCTTAGAGTTCAGACAGAGACATTTCTGTTTATTAATTTTAATTTAATTTCTAGACCAGTGAAGGTCTAGCTAATCACACCCAGCACACAAAAAAATGTATTATTTCTGATAGTATTATTCTGTTTCATATTCTGCAGTTCTTATCCTATACCAATCTATAGTTCTATATTATTATTCTAAGGACAGAAACCAGCCTTCCAGCAAACCTTTCCAATTTCATATAGCAATCTGTTCTTCTGTTACAAAATAATTATATTTACAACTTCTCCCACTGAACAAGAAAAGTTCCAGCATTATAAATCCATCAAGTTTCACTGCTCAGATAAAAAAAAAAAAAAAAAAAAAAATCTCTGCGCAGGGAGTTTTACACAACTATGAGTTAAAGAACTATGCCCTTTATATAATAAGCTTAATTCTGCTCCTTCATGAAAAAAAAAAAAAAAAAAGAATAAAGGAACATACACCAGAAGGTAAGAAATTTCATAACTGAAAAGAAACCAAACATCATGTGCACAGGAAGGCACTGCCTCCATATGAAAAGGCATTAAGGCTTCCTGAAAGGCTGTCTTCTCCAGTTAATTCTGAAAGGCCATGAAATACACACACTAATGCAAGTTAACATTCTTGTTCAAGTTCAAGGCACATGCAAACTTTGCATATAGACATCCACGCTTAACCAATAAAACTACGATAATATTATTTACAGTCCAGATGTACTTCTTGTTTCCAGTAACAGAATTTGTAATGGGTTACAAAAAAACCCAAACACCTCAACATTTAACAAAAATACATTTAATGCGGGCTCGGTGATTATATAAATGCACTGGTATACTCAGCAAAGAAAACACCAATGGGGAAAAAAAATATGCCATTTATCTTTTTCAGTGTTCAGGTATGCTCTCCCTTGAGAAAAGTCTCAGTAGTTGCCTGGTATTTGTTTAAAGTCACTGAATTAGTAATGGGAATTGCCACACTCACTAACCAGCCTTTCGAGGAGGAGAATACATTAGAACAGAAATCTTGAGCAGATTTAGTGCAGAGAACATCGACTCAATACAGTACGCCCCCCCCACCCACCCAGTCCCTGTTTTGGGCACGGGCACCCTGGGCAAGCGGCAGAGCCCAGGACCCCGGGGCAGAGGCCAGCGGGGCTCTGCTGGCCAAGGACGAGACCCACGGGGTCTCCCCAGAAGCACACAAGGCTCCAGGGGACTGGGGGCACCAAAAGGAGACAGGACATCATGACACTTGGGGTGACTGGAGGCTATGAATTCCCCTCTTTGAGAGACGAAGAGGTGGGGGGGAGGAGTCTCCAGTCTCCAAGAGATAACTAGCACCAGTGACTCAACTCCAAGCTAGAAAATGTTAAGCACAGAAAGAAACAGAAAGGCATAATTATTAGTATGATATTTCAAAAGGAAATACCAGAGAAGCTTTCAAGCTTTTCCTATCCTCTATGCAAAGCAAAAGCTCCTTCCACCCCTATCACAAGTATTCCCAGGACGCTCACAGTGTCAGTCTTTTGGCACCAACATAAGCACCCACCCCATTGCGCCCATATTGACAGCACGAGTCTGCAAATACCAAAGACCAAAGGCCTGATCTTGAGAGGTGTAAGTCTTCTCCCACCGACAGCAAAGGAACTTGAAGGCTCTTACCACCCCATAGCATCAGGGTCACCAAGTAGCGAGATGGAAGCCTTGGCTCTGAGCGTACCCTAGGTAAGATGTCCCACAGAGTCTTAAATTTGTACAGCTTCTTTTTAGTGCAAATGCAGGATCTTCTATAGTGCTCTTTACGGATGTGTTTTAAAAGTAAATATAACTCAATACCTGAGGCACCTCCCATCTTGTGCTGGGCCTTGAGGCTGCCTCAGGTGGGTTTAGTTGGGGCATCTAAAAGAAGGGAAAATCTTTCTCACTTTTAAGCAATCTCATTTACAGAGTCTGATTCAGATTCTATTATAGTTCATAAACTTCTCACAAACCAGAGGTATAAATTCCTTGCTCCCTAATTCCTCATGGTTGCAGCTAAACTACCTTGTATGGAAATTTCCAGACACAGAATATTTACCCAGCAAATTATCAGAACTGTTGCATTAAATTATCTGAATCATATTTAGGTACTTTCCGAAGGGCACGCACTTACAAACCCAGGGAAAAACAGTAAATCCAGACTATTGTATTACTGAGTAGAATGAGACTGTGGGAATTTTAACCTACAAGGTAGGTTTTGGTTTGCACGTACCAGTGTCTAGCACTGGTTTTTGTCCCTTTTTTCCCCTTCTGAGTCTAGATTTTCATTAGGAAAATTAGCTGGAAAGAACAGTCATTAGCTCTATAAAATATCACTATCCTTATATTTAGGCCAAGGATTTTTTGCTATATTCATGGTAATTATCTTGTACAAATTTGTCAGAATTTTTTCCTTCTCTTCTGAAAAAAACTATTGGCCTGATACTACAGCCACTCTACACAAAGACCTCAGAGTTTTCCCCCTACCAATGTTTTCTGTAAGTACATTTTTATAATCATCTATAAAAACCAAGAAAGTATTTAGACGCACTTACACATAAGAGGACATTAATAAGGAAGGCTCTACGTAAACACTTAAGAGTTATTAACAGTCTGTCCTCAAAACTCCCTTTGTCAAGTACAAGAGTCCTACTACCCACTCTCTACAGACAGGCAATTTAATAAATCCAAGTGAACAAGCCATGGAAACCCTATTTAAGTGCACAGCCTCCTGAGATCTCACAGGCATCTTACTTTACACCAGGAAACCAAAACAGCATCTAGAGGTCTCTGGACTGCACAGATCTAAAGTCACCACCACACTGCCTCATCACAATTAGCTAGTGCCTACGCTGGCAATAATTCAGACTCGTATGCTTACATCCCTACAGGCGTCTAATTTGTTAGCTTCCTCTAAGGTTACCTGCTGTGCCCCAAAGGTACCATGTTCAGTCCGGTTAAAAAGACAGAGCCAATATCTTTCAAAGGAAGAAAAGACTTGGCCACTACCATCTTTAATATATAGGCGAGTATTAAATATTTAATATAAAGTAATATTTAAGGCATTCAACCAGAAACTGGAAGAGCTGGGTCTAACTGAACATCTTGGGAACATTCAGCCAACAACCCCCCCACCATCCCAGCTGAATCTCTTTTGGCTCCATTTTGGCCCTATGCACCTCAGGATTATTCTCAAACCTTAGAGACTCACGACTGTAAACGGCATACTGAATCCCCAGAGAGAATCCACAACTCGCCTCTCCCTCCCGGGGCAGCACAGGGGTTCATTTCTTCCCTCCAGACATATGAACCACGTGCAACTGCAACAGGAGGGGTAAATGTTTTGCTCGGCACTCAAAGCACAGACGAGGCCCTGTTCCATGTCATCTTGCCAAAGTCACTTTGCCTTAAGAAATTTGACACAGAAAAGGTAACAAAACCTGCCATCTACTTTGTTCTCTAAAATTTCTATATACAAGCTCCCAAGGACCTTAGAGGAGAGCTGCAGGTTACAATTGCCCACTTGTGTGTCTACATCACTGACCTTGTGTTCTGCATCTCAGTACTACATTGGCGAGTGGAGACTTTCAGGATGCCCAGATACTCCACAAGTCAACATGCTCCACCCAGTCTCTTAGCAACTACCTGTTTCACAGGTAATCACCTTATCCACCAAGACAGGCTCGGTTTGTCGGTGCCCTCCTGCCTTCACACTGATCTTGCATGCATTACCATGCTATGACAGGTGAATACTTCCAAGGTTCAGTAAAAGCAAAAGGGAATCCAAGGAGGGCCAGGCAAATGGAAAAGTGCAATCATCAGCGTTGCAGTGACAGGCACTGGGTTTATTTTAAGGGCTTCTAAACTCTTACATTGTCAGCAGATCTGTCAGGCTTGCAAGGCCATTGCTGTGCTGATCGTAATTCCCCACGGAAGATGTGCAAAGCCAAGAGACATAGTAATGAGCAAGGGTCCAAATGTGATATATTTTCCCCTTCAACACTGCTGGAGGAAATACATGGTCATTATGATGGTAAGGCATATAATCCCATCACACGCTCAGGCCTCAGAAATCCCCATGGTGATGTACCAACTCTGCAAATAATACCACGTACTTCTCACACAGGTTCAGAGCTCCAGCATGTCCTGGGACACGCTGGTACCTTGCTCCTGCCACAGAAACTCCCACTATGTGAGAGTGGAAGTACTTGCCTTCATCACTTGCAAAGCTATCTATTCTCTGATGCCATTTGTGACATGTGACCCTTTCCAGTGACCACAGTGTCCAGGACTTTCAAACAGCCATCAGCTTCTGCTGAACAACAGTGCCTGTGAGATGGGCTTGATGCAAATGTATTCAAAGGCAATGGGGAGCCCTGACAAATCATGTTGGGGCTGTCTGAGGATGAGGCACTCTAGTCCTTGCCCAGCAGCAATCCTGGACACAGCCCTAGTAACGCAGCACCTGCAACCAAGGGATCTGCAAAACCTCCTGTCCACCACCAAGATCCCCCTGTGCCAGCACGGTGCATCAGCTTCATTTTGCAACTTCAGGCTCACCTCTTTTTCCAATTCTTTCAAACTCCTGTTTTGGACTTTTAAACAGTTCTTCCCCTGTTTTTTCACATTTTTCTTTTTGATACAGCCAGATACAGACTAACACTGTCTGGAGAAGACTTGGAGACAACAGCCTGTCCTTCCTCTAACCGCCATGAAAATGGACAGCAGCTTTGTTAAGAGTTAATCAATGTCAAATTTTCCTATGTCTGCTCATCCAAAGCATTTTTTTTAATGTAGAAAAATAACTTATTCTTGTTTGAACTCTGTAGCTACAACTTAGGGAAGCTTGATCCATCCCAAGGGTTGTCGGGAACTACAGAACTGCTCAGCACTCAACATAAGGAGCAGCAGCAAATGTCCCAAATGCCTGCCAAGTCCACAGGTTTGCCCAGAAAATACCAGTCAAGCATTTGCCAACATTTGCCTCTTTCCTCATTACAGCAGCTTTGCTGCAGAGTCAGGTCCTCCCAGTCCATGCCAAATTCCCCATTTGTCTCTGTAAGAAACTAAGAGTTCATCCCAAAACTGTCCCCCAACCCTGGGACAAGTGGCATTTAAACTCCATAGGACGACTGAGGCAATCATAAAGCTGAAAGTCCTCCCAAAGGACACTTGAGTACAGAGAACAGTCACATACTGTGCAGCGCAAAAAAACTTTATTTGTTATCACATTTGTTTTCCGGTTTGACAAGTGCAAGACAACTGTATTAACCTTATATAGAAAAGCTGCTGGCAAGGAGTAGACCTGAAAGCCAACCACTATTTAACTCCGTGGATTACCTACCACAACAGGACACTGATGAGCAAAAAGAGAAGACATTTCAAAATGGGACAGCTGTTCTTGTTGCAGCCAGCACACTCAGACTCCACAAGCAGAATCGCCCCATAGATAAATTTCCATACAGGCTACCCTTGTTCACTAGGACTAGATGAGGTCAGGCACAGTCTTGCCACACAGGACTGGGAAACTGGCCATCCTTAGTGAGCAAGGCCTTAAGTTCACACAAATTACATGCACTGAGGAGCTCTCTTTGGGCTTTATCCCTCTGGCTGACAACAGAGAGAAAGAGAACAAAAATATTCCATGTTCTCAAGGGTAACCTGATGAACAAAGTATACCTGTAGCATCAGCATATGTCTGTTGAAATGCGCTAAATAAAATATGAAGCTTTCTAGTCTTCTCTGATCTACAATAATGGTTTGTGAGTCTCTCCTCTCATGACATTAGAATATGTCCAACCTTAACTAGAATTACCAGTCTGTGACAGAGGATCTCCTCCAAATGTCAAAGTCAAAGGCAAAAACAACAACAAAAATTCTAAAAAAGAGAGAATACTGTGACTTTCATTCCCACCAAAGGCTATGAACATCCCACTACTGGTATTGATGAGTTTGTAGTTGCCCCCTCCAAAGTTGCATCACTCATCGACACAACCATTTGAGTGGACTTCCTAGGTTGGAGAATACAAAAGCTCACAAAGTCGGCCAGTAGACCAGGCATCGTAAACACTTTCTCTGCTGGGAAGTGGTGTGGGATGCCTGGCTGTCTCCACATGACAGGTGGTTATGGAGTTCTCCCAGAAACTGGCAGTCGAGCTCTAATGTCTGGAGTAAGAATTGCCAGGAAACCCCCACGTGCCACCAGGTTGTTCTACCTCAGGGGCTCCCAGCTGCACCAAACCTCTGCTCTACATGGTCCGGCTGCAGCTGTGCTTCCTGCTCATCCACCCTCCTGGTGAGCGGTCGTACAGGCCTTCTGGAGCCAGGAGATCTGGGATGTTACATGGTTGATGTGCCCTTTGCAGCCTGGACTTCTGCTGGCGAGCTAGTGGGTCACAGGAAAATCCATTGCACCAAGTCACTTTGCCTGATGACTCTGTGAAGAAAGCAAGGGACAAGGCTGTCACTCCTAAGTGACTGTTCTGACCAGAGATGGGTCAGATTCTCACACAGGCAGTAGCTGAGCAGATAATTTTTTTTTCTAGACAATCTTTCCTCTGAGGAAAGAAACTTGTAAGGTGCTAGGTCCAGATCATGCAAAAGACCCAATTCATTTGCAGTTCTTCCCAGTTCTTCTTCTTCAGGCTGCACTTGTCCCTGTCCCTGCCTTGCTTTATGCGACTACAGCATCAGAGCTGTTCCCTTTAAAATTACCTGAAGGTACCTCAACTTATCCTCCCTCTCCCAAACACATGAGACCCCAAAACAGACTCACCAGTGTCTGAATCCTGCTTGCTGTCCAGTAGGAGGAAAGAAGAATCTTCTTCTGCAGGATCTGGGCTGGGTGCCTGGAACAAGCCCTCCTCCACATCAGCTGGCAGATGTGTACAATTCAGTCAGAAGGCTCATAGCCAGCTGTCAAGTGGTGATGGCCTGGAGATGAACAGTTGAGTTCTGTCTGTGAGCTGGGGCCTGCTGGCAGAAGGAGGAAGAGGAGGACTGGCTGTCCCAAGGTGAAGACTACAGGCTGGAGTGTTTCAGGCGTAAGTGGTGCCTGTTTCAGGATGAGGATCATGCCAAGAAAGATCTGACAACGTTTCTGGAGAAAGCTTGGTCCCTCACACTGGTGGTATGATCTTGATTAGTGCATGCCTCAGTGCACTGTAAGCTTACCGGAGGTGAGAGGAGGCCTGAACCTATGTGAATATACCAGATGTTTCACTTGTGTCCTCTCCAGAGAGCTAAGGGTTGTTGTTCTCCAACCCACAGAGAGCCTGACATGAAAGCACAAACTGAAAGGCAAAACTGGTGAGTTCTGTAAAACCTCATACTTGGTGTAGAAGCCCATGAGCAAGGGCAGCTGTACTTAACCACACTGCAACCTCCTCCAGCTTCGCTTCCTTACTGTTGTACCAGTGACCAATTCGCTGGGATATTCCCAGGCAATGAGTTCATTACACAAATGAGGCTTTGGCAAAGTTGTGGTACCAGGTGTACTCTTCCTAGGTAAAGAAGAGACGCAGGTGTCCTTTTGGACCAGTTGACACTGAGTTGCCTGTACAAAGGGAGGCCTTGAAGAAGACTAGCAAGAGATGTAAAGATGGGGGGAGGGTGATGGACCAGTTTTTCAGCCTCATAGACATCAGGCTCTTCCAGGCAATATTGGTCATTCAAACAACCTACTTGGTCCTCAGAGATCAGTCATGGCACTCCAGCTGGGACTTCTAATGGCTCAGAGAGTTTGGATAATCAGCATTTTTGGGTCTCGAAGGCAACTCCACAGCTCTTTTGCAGAACAGGGTAGAGAGAGACACTGCTCTATGTTCTGTACAAACCCACACAAGAGGCATGTCCCTTTTGAATTCCTGTATGCAAGTGCCAGAATCCAAGACTGTTTTCGTGAACTTCTGCTTCTATTTCTAAATTTTTTAAATGGCTAATCGCAGCTGTCTTTGTTGCTGAATGAATGCTTACTGCCTTGTTGTAGCCTTTAGAAATAGATTTATCATGCAAATGCTGATAGAATGTTAAGTATAGCTGAAATAATGGGTAGCACTGTAATACCCTTCCCTAGTGGGTATTGTGCAATAGTTGGTCACAACAGTCCAAAAACAGAAGGATTGTTCTCAAAATAAGTAGCACACCCGATACGCATTGCTCATCTCTCATCACAAGGGACACTTCTGTTTTGTACAGCTGGACTCTTTCTTGGTCACATGCTACGTTGAGTTAGTGTATTTTTTAGGAATTTTGTTTGTTTGTTTCTTCGTATCACTCATTTTCTCATAGTTTTCCACTATTTCTATTTACCTGAGAGTAAAACACCTATCATACCAAATTATATCGATTGCCTGGAATCCTACTTCTGGTAGTGACCAAAGGGGATTTTTAGAGGAAAGCAATTAAAAAATATATGTCTAGGTACTGCTGCAATGCAGGTGCAGACAGAGCGGGAATTCTCTCCAGGCACCATCCACATAGTCAGCTTGCACAGCAGCTAATTGGCTTCTCTTTCATTACCTTCAATTGCTAAATATTTTCTTCGTGTTTTACAGAATATAAAACCCCATCTCTTGAATTGCAAACACAGTGCCTCTTTGGATGACTTCATACTGCAATGAGTTTCACTATATGGGACTAAAAGCTGCCAAACCTTATACAGCTCTGAGAAACCGGGAACTCTCAGGGCCCTTTGGGATGTGAATCTTAGGCAGGAAGGGGTGGGCACTTGTCTTCACACACTGGATTGCTTTCCTTTTACTGAGTGTGAGGTTGTTCTCATTTCACAAGAAGAAAAAGGAAGAAACTGAAAAGTTCAATATATACAGGACGACTTCTGCTTTCCATGCTTACATATATGTATATGTATATGTATATGTATATGTATATGTGTATATGTATATGTATATGTATATGTATATGTATATGTATATGTATATAAAAGAAACCACACCTGAGGAAGAATCTGTGTGCCCAAAGTATGGCCAACACTTTTTTTTTTTTTTCCCCCCAAATAGGTATAATAATTGTCTGAAAATCTCTCCCTACAAATCCTGCCTCGTGTATAACTTTGGATAATCACAAACTACAACAGTTCTACTATTATAAAAGGCATGTTTTTTCCTTTCACAGAAAAAGTGTATGCCAATTCTTTCACCTTTAGAGCCTCTTTCCCTTCAGAGGCACCAGTACAACGGCACAGATGCTGCCCACTAATTTTTCAGTAATTTGAACTCATTCTTGACATTTATCCATTAGGTCTAACAATGTATTTCAGTTTTTTAACCTGGCAGATGGAAATACCTAACAAATTCTGAGAAGAATTAAAAAAATGTGAGGTTTTCTGTGATTATTGTTTCCAAAGTTTGTTTGCTACTCTCCAAAATAAAAAAAAATGCAATAAGGAACTCAGAGCTGGGAACAGCTGAACACATTCTGCCTGAAGTTAAGTGAGGGACTCCTCTTCACTTTGATGGGAGCAGGAAAGGTCCCTACAGAGAAGAAAAGTGAGAACGAGGTTTTAACTGTACCAAATTTCCCACATGTTGCCGAAGGAGAAATCACAGAGGATGTCTAAGAAAAATGAATTAATTTCATCTGCCTTGTTTTATATCCAAAAATAATTAATAGTTTTAAAAAAACCTATACAGTCCTTCTTTTATTTTTTTTTTTAAATATATTAGAGTAAAATAAAGATTGTATATGAATAAATTGCCATGTGCTAAAAACCAAACCACACCAGAAATGCAGTCTGTCCAAGAAAGAAACTTTGGATATAAAGAAACTTTGGATATAAAAACTTCCAAGTACCAGTTCTCAAATAGTGTATGTACCCTTAGTTCCCATGACTTTCCTAAAAGTCTGGGTGTTCACATTGTGAGTATATTCTTTTGATTCACTGACACACCAAATTTAAATTTGATAGGCATTTTTGGCTGGAAACAGCCTTCATGAGCAGATTTATTTTTTTCTTTCAAAAAGAATGCTTTGAAGTGCTGCTAAAAAATTAGCCATTTAGAAAATTGCATTTTAGAAATAGCACAGATAATGAGCCATCCCTTGTAGCATCCTACCACTGTTATAATCTATGTAACTTCTCATATATAGTCATGAATAAACTACTGAATTACGAACTGTAATTAAGCAGTTATATTAACTTTCCAAAATGAATATATGTTACAAAATAAAGATTCAGAAAAAAAAAAGCATAAATCAACTGTGGCTAAACCAACCAGGTGCATTCCAGTTGAAAAGAAAATAAATGGGGACACTCCACACCCACACAGGGCAGTTTCTGAGCTCCTTTCTAAACACTTCACAGTTCTATATACAGAAGACTTCCAGCAAAAAAATATTTTATGGTCTCATGGAAGGAAGGAGTTTTACTAAGAAGTCAGGCTGCGCAGATATCATTACGGACTGTACCACACCGCTTCCACAAAAACCCCCGGAGATCAAAGCCCCATAATGGTAGCTGCTGTGTGAAGAAAAAGCCTGTATCTTAAGGAGCTTATCATCTAAGTAGACAGACTATAATCAGTATGGTGTGAACTCAGTCTGCACAGCATTTAAGCTATTTCATTTTTCAAAAAAAGCTACGCTACCCACAAAAAAAGATGTGGGCGTGAAACTGGACCTGAATCTCAGCATCCAGTCAATTATTCAAGTGCTGTCTTTCAGTCTGCAGTATAAAACATTACTTTGTCCTGTAAACCTCAATTTTCCTGAAATTCTAAGTTCCTTCTATGCTGCTTATTTCCCACAGTGAAAATTCCAAAATCTGACCTAATATAAGCCTGTGGACTAAGCATTACAGGGCAGACTTACAAAAGAACTCACAGTTGCTGAAAATAAAGAAAATTCAGGACTGCTCATACGCATAATTCTTTGTGCTACATGGGAATAATTTGGTGCTTAACAGTCATTAAATGTTTTGAGTAAGAACTTAATTACTTGCTATAACCTTATTATTTACCTAAGCATGGCATGCCTGGTAAACTGTGCATCTGTGTGTTGAAATATAGCAGTGATTTCTTCACCCCAAAAGCTCACCAAGCAGCCGGGCCAGTGGCTGTTACCCTGCGGAGAGTGGCTTTCATGCCATTTCTAGAGCTTTGTTTACATAAACAAAACAACTATGGCAAAGATACAGCATGCTTAACACACTGACTGTAAGCCTTAATCCAGGTATGGAATGCTAATAGGGGTCATGTGCTGGCCCCAGGCTGATTATTTACCAAATTCAGAGATAACAGCCACACATCAAGATTAATTCACCACTCCGGCAAGTTCCCAGCATTCCTACCAGACCACATCAGATGTCGACAGATTATGATTCATCATAGCTTCATTCCATAATGACTCTCCATGTAGGACCAGAGGAATGTGAAAGATTACTAATATATTTGGCCGCCAATGGCCAAGGTTCTGCCTAACTCTTGATCTGACCTTAGAGAGCAAGTCACCATAGTGAATGGTGGCATGACTTCAGTTCACATGGAAGACACAGAACGACAGGAATGCCGACTGCAGTTCTGACATTTCTCAAAAGAAAAAGGATTGTTGGATGTTTTAACTTCAATTGTGTAAGGCAAAAAATATTCACTAATTAGAATTAAATTTTGCAATCCATGCTAACACTGAAAAAGGCTTCATCTTAAACGTATTACAGCCAGCTACTTCACTGTTGATATGCTAAAAAAAATAATAAGAGACAAGAAGCCCAGGTTTAGGTTTCCCATAAATATTGTGTTAATTCTATCTGCATAATCCATGACAGATTAGGTTCAGCAAATTCTGACCTATTCCCAAATCTCAAAAGAGCAACCACCTACCATGCACAATTTAGTAAAACACTCTTCTTATGTTGATTTATATATAGAACAGTGGGTTGGATGGTCTTAAAAGTTTTTGATAAATTCATACTCTGAAAAAACTATTTAACTGTCTGAAAAAAATGATTCAGAATTAAAAGGTCTCAACTGGGATAACACCCCCATTGTATGTGAGAAACAGCTGTAGATGACAATTTTAACTCCAAAGACTTCACTCTTTAAAAGGAAAATTAAAGAAAAGCACACAATGTGAAGGCAGACCAGCCTGTATTCAGTTTTTCACAGTCATATAATTTCAAAAGTACTGTGTCCGGTGTTTTCTCACCATGGAAGTGAGCCTGGCATCTGGGTGAGGGCATCTACCTAGAAGGTAACAAATGAGGTTTCAGATTTCATTAGGAAGAATTTGCAACTTGTGCCTTTCACTTCCTGGCCAAGGGATCTAGTCATTAGGGTATTACATATAACTAACACAGGCTAGTGTGCAGACGGTAAATTTAGGGCTGTAAACTTCATTCTCAAGGACCGGTAGACCCAAGACAATAAAATAGAGTACTGCCAAACTTCTTTCATAAGAAGAAAGCAGGGAAATAAGTAAGAACAATCAGCCACTTTCTATCAGGGCTCTGCTGAGGCAATTCTGCATCTTATCTGAAACTTCAGGAGGGAAAAAAACCCCACTATCTGAAGCCCTAGTTATTTATAGTTTATGTTTACTCCTTGTTCAGTAGAATAAATGTGCAGAGTACTACTGTGATAAGACATAAAAATGTTACTTGTTATACTGACAGGCACTCTAGTAAAAACTTTACAAATGGAAATAATGCAGCTAAAATTCTCTTATTTATGTTTCTAAGCACTGTATTCCTATCCACCACATCACTCTTCATGCCCTAAGCACCTTCTTGATAGCCTGCTTCTTAAATTGCTTTTTATAGATTAAATATTTTTTCCCAGCAAATCACATCCTTTAGGTATGTAAGCTGTGCGAATGAAGCCAAAGGGGAGTGGTGTGCAAATCAGATGAAGGAGCAGGTCATTAGAGATTCCCGTTTTGCAAAACGCTCCCATCTGCTGCCACTACACCTTGTGTCTGACCAACCCCTTCCCACCTCTCCTCCTGGGGTATCTCTCTGCCCACACACCCTCTTTGCCCTCTGCAAATCCCCGCTATTCTTCACATCTCTCTCCCTAATACCACCTGACTCCCCTATATATTCTTCCCAATACTCCTATCGTTTCACCCCATTTTCCCTTCTTCATCCCTTCAGTCCTACCTTAGTGCCTCTTCGATGCCCATTCTTACTCCCTGGGAGTGGCAGACGCACCTACTAGTTGCATGAACTACTATTCTCCCTGATGTCCCCTTCTATATTATCTGATCTTGATGTGCTTGGCCACAGGAAGGTAATCTGGACCCATTCTCTGAGGGGAGACCTTATCTCTCTCTACAACTACCTGAAAGGAGGGTGTAGAGAGGTGGGGGTTGGTCTCTTCTCCCAAGTGACAGGCAATAGGACAAGAGGAAATGGCCTCAAGTTGCACCAGGGGAGGTTTAGACTGGATATTAGGAAAAATGTTTACACTGAAAGGGCTATTAAGCATTGGAAGAGGCTGCCCAGGGAAGCGGTTGAGGCATCATTCCTGGAGGTATTTAAAAGACAGGTAGACATAGTGCTTAGAGATATGGTTTAGTGATGGTTTTTGTCAGAGTTAGGCTGATGGTTGGACTCGATCTGAAAGGTCCCTTCCAACCTAGGCACTTCTATGATTCTATGATTCTATTCTATGGCTGACCACCCTGCTGGCCAGCCAGAAGGTGTATCTATACCAGCTATCAGATCAGACCAGATCACACATTGTCTCCCAGGTGCTGGTGGCTAAAAGACCTGCCATATGCGTGTATGTTGTGCAAAGCTGCCATAGGTGATCAGACATGAGCTATTGACTTATCTTAGGCAGCTCAAAGGGCAGCTCAAAGCATCCTGCATTATCCAGCTAAGGCCAAGCTTGACCTGCTGAGCCTGAAGTCTCAGACGCCACCACTCTTCTGCAAGAACTACAGCATGGATTTCCTGAGCAGTCTGACAGCTATATTTCCTTCACTTCGATAAGTGGTTATGGTCAGACCAACCCTGTCCTTTTGGGAAGAAGATAGACCTTTTTTTTTTTTTTTCTCTCTCTACCACTTGTGGAGTTTGAGTGGAGTTTGGAAAACTAACTGCTTCACTACCCTCTCAAAATTGTCGCATGGAAACCATGACAAGGAGCCCTACCTAAACTTACTGACTCATTGATTGTTTAATCTCCTAAAATTGTTTTGTCTTCCTTTCCTACCAGACCTCAAAAAGTTCTCTTTGCCTAAAAGTGGCAAAAATCACTGCTAATGACTGGGTTACTAATAAGGGGCATCCATTAGTAATGACGTAATTCTAAGTTTTTGGATGCCTGTTAATATGGGATTATTTTTTTCACTGCAAAGAAATGTTAGATAGTTGACCTCTGCCTTTTTTCCCATTGCAATTGTCAGAATGGTTACTTTTACACATAGTACTTACAATTTTAAAAGTAACTCTGTATGATGCGCACACACACATTCTGGGGCATGCAAGTAAGGAGACAGGGTCTAATTTCATAACTCACAGCTCCGTTCATGCAGATTTAGTGCCTAATTGGGCATAAATCCTACCATTCTCTGTGGTTTAGCATCAGAAACTATATAGTTCTACTAAGTCATAGATAAGAAATGGTGATCACTGCATGGATAACAAACTGAATATTCAAACAGTGCTCAGAAGCATTATTAGCATCTCATTCTGCCTTCCTAAGATCATTAGCGGAATACTGGGTTCGACTTTGGTGTCTGTATCTTAAGCAGAAGTTGATAAATTAGAAAGAGTTCAAAAGGAGCTACAGAAACAGCTGGAGATGTAGAAAACAGGTATCAGTGAATAAAGTTCATGTGTCTAGTATGCACACAGAAGGTTAAGAAGCAATTTAGTCATCCTCTCCAGATATAAGTATGGGGATATTTGTGATACTAGAGAGTTCTTTAGTTTTCTTTCAAATGCCTAACAAAGTTCAACAACTGGAAGCTGAGGCTAGAAACATTAGAAATAAAGGAGTTTTAAGAGTTTGAGTGGAACACTATCGTGAATTTCTCATCCCGTAAGGACCATAAATCAAGATGATGCATATTTCTAAAAGATAAGCTCAAGTTAAAGAAAAAAAAAAAAAAAAAACACCAAAATGCAAAACTTAATGGCCTTCATGAAAAAAAACCCCACCTATTAAAACTACATGGTGACTATGAGGTAGGGTCAATTGTGTGATGGTAATAGCCCTGCCTAGGCTAAAAAACTATGAATCCTAAAATGAGGCATGCTGCAAGATGTAATCCAAGAAAGGCCAGACTCAGCTGAACTTTCACTGATAAATCCACATGTCCAGAGTCAGTGCCTCTGCGACTCCAGGCGTGCTACTGCACAATCAGCTAGGGCGTTACTGAGTAAAAATAACCTTCCCACAAAAATGAATATTGTTAAAGTACATCCTATACAGTCCTGGAAAAAACATGCAAAGGAGATGAGAAAGTAATTTACATGTAGCTTTAAATCATGTAATTGGTCAGAAAAATAAAAACTGTTTCTATTAGAGGTGGACCTTTTTAAAAGAGAAGGGGGAAGAATCGCCCTCTCCAGTAGCTTCTTCATCCCAGACTCAAGCAACCATTTTCATCTCTTCCAAGTCTTCATCAAGAGCCGTTGGCTAGAACTGAACAAGCAGATTTTGCAGCCAGGTTCCTCCCCAAAAGTATGGGAAGTGACTGGCAATGATCTCTCTCTGCCAGTTAATGTCACTTTGCAGCCTTAGGCTCCAACCAAACTGGTCACAGAGACAGAGACGTCCAGGAAACTCTGATTGTGAGAATATTTGTCTCAATCTACTGCCTAACATAATGCCATACTCTGTTCTGTGCACTACACAGGTGGTCATGATTATCTCCCTTCCCTTGACTAGATGTTCCCGTAAAACATACCACCACCACCACCACCACAGTGAGGGCTCACTGTCCTCAGGACGCCTGGCCGTACCTGCAGACCTCCTCTGACCGTCACTTGCGAGGGCAGAAGGTTTGTCCCAGAGACGAAGTTCTCTCAGAAGCTGGAAATGGATCCCAAACACAAACCAGGACCATCGCTGACTTTACCACTTTCTGAGCCAAAGGCAAAAGCAAGTCCTTGGTTTTAACTTTCCCACAGTAACCTCTTAGCACGCCTCGGAAAACCCCACAAAAATATCAGCAGGTTTAGAAAGCGGAGTACAAGTGGCCAAGTGTTGCCTCCCCCTTTCCCTTATTTACGGGGGAGGCATTCAGACGATAACTCAAAATCTTCACTCCCTTCTCCTGCAAGTACAAAGGATTCTCTTTTGGGCCATTCTGATCCAACATAAACTTACAACACCAGGCATATAGCTTAAAAAACCAAAACCAAGAACAAAAGTCTTACAAAAATACAGCACTGCAGGCATGATTCTTCCCTGGGGAGAGGATGAGATAGTAACATGTGACAGATGTTTGTCATGTCATTTTACATAGTATTCAAATGCACTCAGAAACAATAGCGACAGTATAAAAACCTAAACAGACCAGACTGAAACAAAGTGTTATGAAAATACCACTTGAATAAGAACAAAAGGAATTAAATATAGAAAGACAAAGACAGTGGTTTTAGGAAGCTCTGTTGATTTTTTATGTCAATTTAAAAAAAGAATAAAGTCTCTTTTAAGGACTCTCTCAAATCCCAGATTTGTCTCCATTATCTGCTGACTCAGAGACTTCACAAGACATTCTGGCTGGGAAACCGCAGGGGTTGCTTCTGACATAATACAGTATTGATGTACCACTGAAGGATGTAACAACACCATGAAACAGAGCATCCTCTGAGCCCGCAGGCTTTCTAGCTATTCTCTTATGCTCCATATTTCCTCCCGGCAGCCAAAACCTCATTTTCCCTTATGTAAAACTCCTTTCCATACTAGTTTTATAAACAAGCAGATAAAAAGAATAAATAAATTATCCTCTGGGAAAGTGGCTGAGCAGTGAAATGTCAGAGTGTAATGGATACCTGATCATATAGGCATAAATTTCAACTATGAAGTGTAAAGAGAAGTGAAACACTCTAATAATTCATTCAGTCATATAAATATGTATGAAGGCAACTTAAAAAATTGTTCACCCAGCTTGGGCAGTATGTATTTTAGCATGTGAACTACTGCACAGTGGTTGCACATGCTCCTGTGGGGAAGACAGCACAGATGCTTTGATTTTTCAGGCTGCTGCTATTCACTAAAAGACGGTGAAAGCATCATTCTTCAATCTGAACTGGGTATCGGTATTCCATTCTAGACCTGAGATGCTGAAATCATTCTTCAAACATAAGCTGCTAAGCAAAGAAAAATCCTTTATAGCTTTTTTTTTATTTGTGTTCAGGTATTTGGATTCTGCAATAATTAAATTAGGAGGCATCTTCAAAGAGTTCCAGATATTCCTACCACAAATGATAAGAAAACAAAATTAAAATGCAATTTACCTGCAGCTGCTAGAAAAAAATCCAACTATCAGCCATCATAAACTTTTGTTCCTCACAGAGGCTCAACATCCACAAAACTCCACTCTCTTCAGTAGCCTGTGCCTTTGATCTCAGCATAAGAACTATTTTTCACAACCTGTTCCCAAGTTTAAGAATGCACTGCCACCAATTTCCCCATTTCTGCAAATGTAACAAAAGCTTTACAAGGTAAATAAAAGTCTTACATACAGTGTTAAAGAGATGTTTCTTCCTAAGGTGATGGGACGTAGCACGGGGAAGAATAGGACAGAAAAACAGGTAGGTAGCTAAAGAACAGAGATGGATTCATGGTCTGACGGAGGCAGAGAAACCAGCTAGTCCGAACCCACCCTCTCCACACCCATCCTATTGTTTGAAGGGCTCTGGAGGGAGGAAGGCACTGGTGGAGGGCCTGGGGTTGGTGAACTCCTGAACACCACAGCTGCTACAAACTCTGCTACAATTTTGCAGAAAAGAAAATAGGCATTCTTCCTTCAGCAAGGGGTTCCCAGATAGGGAAACAAAACACAAACAAACAAAAAAAAAAATCCCTCATTAGTCATCATTAGGGGCTGGTGCTGTTCCAACCAACTCATCAAAAAGCTGGAAGCCAGCTGGGTAACGACTTTTTCCTCTCAAAGAGGAGCTCCACTACTCCACTTTTCTTTAATCCATTTAGGAATTAAAACTGGTTGATCCACACTCTTAAATTTAATCATGAACATATTTAGGTTAGAACAACATACAGGCTTCCCATTTGTAATCTCATATTAACACACGCTGGGGAATATCCAGCAAAGTCTGTGAGTGTATAAAGATGCAGCTGGCAAGTAAAGTTTTCCCGAGCGCCTAAACCACCCGAAAGTCTCACTGGCTGCCTCCATCCCTTTCAGCACCAATCTTTAAAAATAGAGCTGATGGTCTTTGGTCAAGTAATCAAGGACTGCAAGATCATACCCTGATTTTGGAGCACTTCCTAAGCTCCAAGGGGATTATCTGTTCCAGTTACTACCCAAAGTGATTAAGTCACATGATTCTGAGTGCATCACAAATAAGAGACCAAATCTGCTTTTCTTCTCTACAAAATATCGTTACAACGTGAATCAACACAACATGTAAACGAGGTAAATTTTATCCTCAGTGGTCAGAGAGGAGTACAGAGAAAGGGAGATTAATTTACTCTTTCGCTGTCCAGTCAAAAAACATCAAAATCAAGACATAAAGTCAGTCTGTGGTTCTGTGTTCTCATTATTAAAACTCACTTGAAATATACCCTCTAAAAAGTGCCCTTTAAAACTGACTTAGATTTTTTTAACCCACGTAATTTAAAGAGAATTATTCTGGGCAACAATTCTGCAGATGAAGTTTGAAATTCTTGCAAAATTCCACCATGGAGTTATAAATGCAGTTAATAATTTGGACTCGGACAGGCCTTTGGCAATACTTCCCTATTTTATTATTATGCATTAAAATCTAACTATTTATTTATTGCAGTTAACAAGGAAATTTTACATTTCTCCTGTGTTGCTTTTACATTGTTAGGTGAATACTAATGCATATAGAGCTTATGAGGAGTATTATCTATGACCAAACAAAGGAAAGAATCTTACAGCCTGGATCAAACAAATACAATACAATACAATAAGTATTTAACTACACGGAGAAAAAAATTCATTGGGTAATCTTATTGCGCTACTGAAGGATGTAAATTTTGGTCTTCCCTCCCCAAATATCTCATATTAAGAACAGAGTTCACAGAATCACAGAATGGTCAGGGTTGGAAGGGACCTCTGGAGATCATCTAGTCCAACCCCCTGCCAGAGCAGGGTCACCTAGAGCAGGTTGCACAGGAACGTGTCCAGGCGGGTTTGGAATGTCTCCAGAGACGGAGACTCCAGCACCTCTCTGGGCAGCCTCTTCCAGTCCTCTGCCACCCTCAGGGTAAAGATGTTCCTCCTCATGTTTAGGTGGAACTTCCCATGTTCAAGTTTGTGCCCGTTACCTCTTGTCCTGTCGCCGGGCACCACTGAAAAGAGCCTGGCCCCATCCTCCTGACACCCACCCTTGAAGTATTTATAAGCATTGATATGATCCCCCCTCAGTTGTCTTTTTTTCCAGACTGAAAACACCCAAGTCCCTCAGCCTTTCTTCGTAAGGGAGATGTTCCAGTCCCCAGGAGTTATCTACTTTAAATTCATTCTCTTTTTTTTTTCCCCACAGGAAAGGATGCAGACATTGAAACACAAACCTGCCCCTTGGGTTGTGATGACAACTTCTATATATTTCATTTTCACAGACTATTCCTGGTCATTCAAGAAATACAATATATATCTTTTTGTTTCTTTAAGCAAATACTGATCTTTGTATATCAGGTGGTCAAATGCAGCCTAGAATGGTAGTGAGTAAAAGTTACTGGAAATTACAGTAAATTTACATAAGCACTGCCGTTGAGGCCTCCCAACCCTATCGTATTTACCTTTACAAGGGATCCACAAAGTTTTTGAATTTTCACGGTAACTGAGACGTTTTGCACGAATGGCTGCAGGACGCAGGCAAAACCACCCTAGTGTACGTGTTACACAGCCCATAAGGAGTTCCTGTAGGGCACACCAGCTGCACCTCGGTGACACCATTCTCCCCTGCATTCTCAGCACGTGCAGCCCGGGGCTCCCCAAACCTACCACCCTGGGCACCGCCCATACCTGACATGCCTACCTCTAGGTAGCGACCTAGGTGAAAAACATTCTTCTGTTTCATTCCTAATGCCCACAGAGAAGCATCCACACCACGAAAGGCACCTGTGGACCTTCCCAGCCAGAGGTGAGCTGCTCTGTTTGTGATATGAAGGAATTCACGCTGCTGCTAAGTGCAGCATTACAGGTACTTTCCAACTTACCACTTCTCAAGTGTATTTACCCTGGGAAAATCAATGTGGTTTACCAAGAGCAAAAAGACTTGAACACACCATGGTCACTCAGTTATTTATGGGGGATGTATGACACTCCTAATATAAAGAAAAAAAAAAAAACACAACAAAAATCCTCATCTCCTTGTCATATTAACCAGTTATTTGTCTTTTCCACAAAGATAAAAAATAATCCATTAGCAGCTTTGAGATGTATGGCTACTTCCTTTTCCCTTTCCGTAAACACTGATTCTTATTTAATACGTGTACACAACAAAGAAATAAGATGCAATGTTTCCTCCCCTTGAATGAGGTACTCTGTGGAAATGAAGAACCGTGTATTACTGGATGGAATTAGGCAGCACCAAATGTAATGAACTGGTAAGAGTGCCAAATGGCTCTTGTAAATAGATAAATTAGTGTACTAAATCATGCAGTACAGGACAGTAGAAAACAGAATTACTAATAACCCTACCAGTTTTAGTTCATATACTGGAGCCCCAGAGAACAAAAGACAGTTGTGATGTTGACTGAGGCCGGGTTGCATTTATTGTCAATATGATACAAACTTTGGCCTCGGTCCCAAGTGATCGTCGGTACTTGACAGTCCCACGGCTCTCTCGGGGTCCCCCAGATCACAAAATCATTCGAGGAAACCAACTGTGCTAACCAAGTATTGAAACCTTATTCTCTTAGAGGAGGTTTCAAAAGGACTACTGTATTTCAGTGATTTCCTGCTGCATTACGTCCTTCTGAAATCCCAGTCTTGACATGTTTTTCTGTAGGTCTAGACACTGTAGTATCCCAATACTGAATATTCTACCTCAAAACTTGCGTTTTTTCAATGTTCTATTGTCTGGGCTGCCCAAAATTGAAATACGATTTAAAAAAAAAAAAAAAAAAAACATTAGATGTCCATATTTCCTAGTGAGATTAATCATGATTCAAAGGAGCTATGAAAACCATTTAACCACAACTTCAGCACTCCACTTTAACAAATGGATTTAGATCTTTGATACTAGGGCTTACTATCCAAAAACATCAAGCACCCATAATTCTAACATCAATAAAAGCTAGAATTGCTCAACATTTAACAAAAATAAAATGATTAAAACAATTTAAAAAAAAAAATCCAAAATACTCCTGATTTCTCAGGTGAATCTCAGGTAGGATTGTCAAAATATATTTTCAATTTCAAATAGCCTTTGATAAATTTGATTAGGTAAAAGTCTTAATTATCACATACTTTAACTTTCATTTATTATATACAGAAAAATAATTTGTCTTTCATTCTAGGTAAACCTGATACTAATTTTAACTATTCTATGAATTAACCTGTAGTAGAGCTTCTTATTACAGCCAAACTGAAGGATTTATACTAAAACATATTAGAAAGCTCTCATGTGATAAATTTATAATTAAATTATAAAAATGTTCTCAAGGCTTATACAGCTGCTTGGCAAAATCTACCTATTTACCTGCATTACAACAGCTGGGGGATTTTTAAAACTCGAATCTGACAAGAGAGTTTGAATGTTGCTCAGAATGAAAAAATTGCTTTGTTCCCAGATAACGTGATCATGTCAACCTCAAGCAAGTGTTCCACCTACAAACTGCTTTTTCAGCTGCTGTGATGCAGCCACTGAACTCTGAGTTTATTTTCCAGTTCTTAATCAGCTGTGGTGCAGTACTGATCCCTTCTGAATACAGATTTGCCACAGTAATTTACCATATAGTGTTTTTAAAAATATATAATTATATATCTAATATTACATATAATATATAAAATTTATATATAATTTATGCATTGGCTAAGAGCTTGAGCCGAGGAAGTCCAACTGGACTTCATAGTATCACCCATCTCAATTGCTTTGTGGGCAGCAGATCACACAAAACTAAAGGTGACAAAAACTTACATTACTGGTTCTTGGTTTATATGTGAATTACATGAATATTCGATAGGTTAAGATATTTGCAGTTGTGTAGAAAGATGGAATCAAAGATCGCTTCAAGCCAGAGTTCAGCTTTTCATGCTCCTGAAGAACGAACAATAAATCCTTTCTCCACAACTCGTCATGGCGCATCTACCATCTCTCTGGGCAACCTGCTCCAGGGTCTCACCACCCTCATTGTAAGAAATTTCTTCCTTATATCTAGTCTAAATCTACCCTCTTTCAGTTTAAAACCATTACTCCTTGTCCTATCGCAACAGGCAGGCCCTACTAAAAAGTCTGTAGGCCCCCCTTCTGTAGGCCCATCTTTCCTGTAGGCCTCCTTTAAGTACTGAAGGACCACAATAAGGTCTCCCCAGAGCCTTCTCTTCTCCAGGCTGAACAACCCCAGCTCTCTCAGCCTGTCCTCATAAGAGAGGTGCTCCAGCCCTCTGATCATCTTTGTGGCCCTCCTCCGGACTCGCTCCAACAGGTCCATGTCTTTCCTGAGCTGAGGGCTCCAGAGCTGGATGCAGTACTCCAGGTGGGGTCTCACCAGAGCAGAGCAGAGGGGCAGAACCACCTCCCTCGACCTGCTGGCCACGCTTCTTTTGATACAGCCCAGGATGCAGTTGGTTTTCTGGGCTGCGAGCGCATATTGCTGGCTCATGTTGAGCTTCTCATCCACCAGCACCCCCAAGTCCTTCTCCTCAGGGCTGCTCTCAATCCATTCTCTGCCCAGCCTGTATTTGTGCCTGGGATTGCCCCGGCCAACATGCAGGACCCTGCATTTGGCCTCGTTGAACATCATGCGGTTCACAGAAATGTTCTGGTGGATAATAGTTTGTTACGCATCACAGCCAATTACTCAATACAGGGAATTCAACCTAACTTCTGGGGGAAAAATAAAAATTATTAAAAAAAAATTAGAAAATACTTATCTTCAGTAAACTCAGATATTGCCCCTGTAAATGGAGTAATGAGAGCCTCTGGTATTTTAATACAAAGAACAAAGTGGACCATATTGTGTTTTCAGTTTTGTCCGTGAATCCAGAGCAACTCCAGAGCAGATTTAATCAGGTTTTACAATGTCTTAACTGACAGCAGATTTTGTCCCCAGACTGTAGGTAAAAACCTCCAAATAGAAATAATCTGTTTCAGCCTGTTGACATCTTATATTTGTTCAGGTAGGTGAATTCTTTTCCTTTAAAAGAATTGCTCTTTCGAGACTATCCAAATAAACTAACCATAGTTTTGCAAAATCAGTTTGAGGCAAAAGAAAAGAAGACGACACCCTATCTTACCTCACATCTGAGAACAATAAACAAGCCCAGGCCTGGAATCTAGAATACCCAACAAGCTACCTAACAAATCCCAAAGAGTTTGACAGTGCATGAAAGAATCAATACCATCAGGAAAAAATGCTGAAGTTCAATATCTTTAATATAAAACAGAAAGATCAAAGGAGTAACTTACACTTTTTTTCTTTTCAAAACCACCTTCATTTGGAATCAAGTTTGAAACTTGGTTGTGAAGTGCCTTATTCTGTATGCATCAAGTGCTCCCAAGTTTTACTGAAATATTGCAGCCAGCCTGTAGGATTTGGGCAATTAAAATCTTGGAAAGACAGATCATGAGTTAAATGCAGTTACCTTTAGTATTGACTCTGAGACCAGGATTTTTATAACTCTCTTCACTTTCAATGCTGCCTCTACAACAAACAGAAGAATGCCCACAAGTATGAATTTGGATGAAAACGAAGTGCAAAACCTCAGAAAAAAATATAATGCAGAAAGTAGATTCTTTACATAAAGAAATAAAATAGGCAAATCACAGAATGATAAAAATGTAGAGGAGGAATAACAAAGCAACACAGAGATGTATTTTTTGCCAGATATCTTCCAAAGTGATCACATACCCTCAGGAGAAAAATCTAGCGCAAAGATAATAATCACAAACAACAATAACTTCTACTACTACAGTTCTGTTGGAAAGTAAGGAATTAAATTGTCTGGAACTACCCCAGAGTCCAAACATTTGGCCATAGGTATTAAATGAATGCTGAAATAAAAGCTCCAGCACACGTGCTGCCCTGGTGAAAGGAGAAGGGTAATGCACTCGGTGAGCATCCTGCTTACCTCTCCCAGCCAGCAAAGAGAAACCATCTCCCTGGAAAAGTAATAATAACAGAAAAGACACTTCTCAGCTAAGGGAAAAGCCTTTATTTGCCACGCAGCTAAAAAAAAAAAAAAAAAAAAAAGAGAAAGACACGGTAAAAAAGATCACTGACTCGATTAGAGTATTGTCTCGAGTATTGTCTCAAAACTGACATGGGAAACATCTTGAGCCAGTGCATGTAGAGAAAATGAACAAATACAAATATACCCTTGAACTAAAAAAATCATTATAATTTATCTCTTATTTACACAAGATCTGATTCAGCTTTGAGAGTTTAGGTCAATATTGAATAATTAGCAATTATATGTCTCTAGGTCATATTAGTATGCTACCCTCACTACTATTGCACCACAATTATTAACTGAGTCACCCTCAGAACCTCTTCCTGAGGAAGAGACCTGTTATTAGTTTAATACTCTATGTGATTTTATTATCATTGGGGAAGTAAGGCAGAGAGACCGAGAAATTTATTTAAGGATTCTACAGAACCAGATACAACCACGATCTCCCGACTGCTTGCCCATTGCCTTATCTACTTATATATTTTAAAATCTATGCCACCGCACTTTTCAAACACCTAATTGAAAATTCTGAAACTACCTGTAGATTTGTCACTTTAAAACAGGCAACAAACACGACAGTGACACTATCATATCTCAGCGCTGTATCAAATGAGATATATCATAAACCGCTGTCCTTTTGGCATGAGTATGATATACAAACCCCTTTACATATACAGTTGCATATAAATAACTAGAAAAGCGAGCTTTCAAGCAGTGATGTACTGGTCTGTCTCAGTGTGGTAAGGAGTGGTTATGCAGCCAACCTCTAGCCCCTCCTCCATCCCCCCAGATGTCACCACCCAAGTCCCCAGACGGCACCGGCACTGCTCTCCCCTCCCAGCAGCAGCCCCCCCGGTTCCCTTCACCTGGCCGTGGGGCTGATGAGAGGCGGCAGAGACATCCCCAGTGTCCACCAGCTCCAAGCTAAACTGTCATGGTGTAAAGCGCCGCATCAACTACAACAGATTAATACTGGATTTAAATTATGGAGTCTCCCAATCCTCTTCTGAATGCTTTAAAATTTTAGTTTTAATTCCCTTCTGTTTGTTCTTTTTCCTCTTAGGGCTTGGGGGTTTTTTGGGTGGTTATCTCTTTACTCCTTGAGACAGCATATTTATCAATATTAAGCTCCTCAGGACTGGAAGGCTTTTTTGTTCTTTGTCCATTAAGTGCCATGGATAGCAACAACATAATACTTCATATATTGAGTGTTCTGCCATTTGAGCTATAGAATAAACGCAGGGTAGAAGTGTGAAAAGAGCTGAGAGCTCCAACGTCTTTGAAACATAGAGAGATTATGCACGTAACTCCCTTCAAATCACAGGACTGAAGACTGTGATACAGCAGAGTGTTTATCTGATGGATGCTGAACATGCTCCAACGTACCAGTGAGGCCCCAAACACATGGGATCAGGGAGTTGCTCTGGATCTGTTTTGACATAGTACAGAAAACCTGAACCTCTTCTGATAGTGAAATGAAAGAAGCATGCCCTAAATCAGAAAATGGTCACAAAACCAGGACATTTTACATACTTAACAAAAGACATTTTACATGCTTAACAAAACTTGGATGAAACGACAGATTTTGGGTTTTATTTGGAAATCCTTGATTCTGTTGGATTAAATCGAATTCTTAATGTTACCTTAACCTAACCACTTATGCATCAAGCATACAGTTTCCCCAAAGGGTTTTGTTCTACAGATTCATAAAAATTGTGAGGAATACAAATTTTTTTTAGACCAAGTAAATTTATTTCCTCCGCTGAGCTGAATTATATTGTACCATGAAGAAGAACAAACAGCTTTAATGAGCTGTTAAAAGGAGAGTTGTCAACCAATCTCCCCACTTCGATTCTGGCTCTCAAGGCACCGCGGAGGAGCCTGCCCGGAGCACCGTTGTCTGCTCTGCTCCCAAAGCCCATGGGACATGCAGCCTCATGCGGGGACAAGCAGCACAGCATAGAGCTCATCAGTGGGTAAGCCTTTGGGTCAGCAAGGTGGCCGACTCAATGCTGAGCCAAAGCTTCAGGTGCCAATCCAACTGGAAAGGATGTTGGAGGAAAGAGAAGGGAGGGAAGCAAAGTTCCTCTCTGGAGATGGGCAGCAAGAATGGAGGGCAGGCAGCGGTCCCAGGGGTAAAAGCACAACTCTCCTCAATCTCCCATGGTTTCCACAAGCACAAGGGGCTGGAATCATCTCCCTGGGGAGAGCAACCTCCCTCGCTCCTCCCCTCCTGTAGTCAGGGTCAGGGCACCAGCTCCTTCCATGTCCATGGCCTCTTCCATGTCCTAAGCTGGGCTGTAGCACAGCCCTTCCCCTCCATCACAGCCAGGGCTCAGAAGGCAGGACATCTCCATTTCCCAGGGAAATTTCCCAGGGAAACTTCCCAGCTCTTACATTAGATATTGTCCTTCTTAAAAAAAAAAAAGAACTGAAGAGTCCTATGCTAGATTATGTATTATGAAAAGATGGAAGTTCTCGTGCAGTAGCACCAGCACTGCAGACTGACAAATCTTTGTAGGCTGTTGAGCAATTATTCAGCACTGTCTTCCACTCCGACCTCTTTTTATCCTCTTTCCTCACTTTTCTTTGCTGGCCAGATTATTCTTTATATTTATAATATGCAGTTACAGAAATACTTCATGAACCTTTCTGAAAAACAAGACAATCCAAAATTTCCTTGTTTCATAAACAGTTCTAAGATAGAAACAAATTACAGGCATTGCTTGCAGACACCTTTATTAAGCAAAACTCTATTATAAACCTTTAAAACACAGCTCTAACACACGGAAATGTAAGATCTACAGTTGGTTGGCAATTCTCCTACAACAGAAATGCAAAATATTCCACACTGAACTGTGAACTTGATAATACTGATATGAAATTGCCCTGAGTAGTTGATATTGGCACATGAAAATAAAGCAAAGCTCAGCAAGACACATGAAATTCATGCATTTCCAATGTAATTCCAACCAGTATAGCATAAATCAGCATTGGCCTGTAATTCTTGGCCGTCTTGTTTGACATAAGCAAAGCAGAAATTATGTGTTGTTGCAGGTGCTTTGCAAGCAAACATGACGCCCAGCTGATTGTTAACAGACGAACTTTTTTCAAAGGAAAATGAGCTGAAAGAAGATCTCCAAGCTGAATAACAAAGAAAAAAAATAAAGAAAAAAACCCAAAAAACAGGTGGAAGTAGTTACGACCATCCCTGGGCTGGAGCAGGCAGAAGCTATTGCATTATGTTAGGATAGCACTGGAAACAGGCTGGTGCTACGGGAACGGGAGCCGGCTCCAGCAGGCTCCTGAAGCATTCCTGGGGATGGCAGCCACTTCCAGCCGGGCCAGTCGCTGGGCTGCTCAGCAGCGGCAGCTCCGTTGGGCTCGGACACTGTAAATGTCTGTCTCGCCCTGAAAGCTACAGAACAACTGCAATTTCTGATGAGAAAACTGCAGTTTCTAGCCCCTCAAAGCCAAATTCTAAAGTTATACGACCTATAATATTGTTAATCAAATTGATTATTTAATTTTCCAAATGTAAGAGTTTCTTGTTTCTTACACAAAGCCACAAATGTGTAAAATACCTTATAGGACTTAAAGATGGAGCCTTTCTGCTACAGGTCCCTTTCGCTTTTTAAGATATGTTTTGCATAAAATTCAAAGCATTCGGAGCAGTCAAACAGCCCTTGCAGTGTGTAGGTTAGAGCAGCAAGGGGGAAAAAAAGGGTCAGGAAAAAATCGGATACATGCAAAGTCATCTATTCTTTGTAGTAAAATTTAACCATTTGATTTAGAAAATAATTACTGCAAATTCAACAGATATGCTCTTCATAACAGAAAAATATATTTAAAAAAAATCTAAAATATAAAAAGGGGTCCTTGACTTGCAGACCTGGGTGAACCACCTTGGTTGGGTTTTTTTCCTCCTCTGTTTTCTGCTGCCCCTCTGAAAAACTCCTGTGTAAATCACGTATTGCAGGTCCATCCTCCCTAGCTGCAGGCTGTTTTCAGGAGACAGCAATATTTGAAGCTGCCAGCCCAAGGGGGAAAAAAAAGATTACAAAAAGGCTATAGAGACACAGAGGCTCGGCTGTTCCTGGATTTGATCAGAAATCGCCTCTCAGCAGTGGCACACAACACTGTTTTCAGGCAAAACATGAATAAACATGTGCATAAACTTTTGACTCCAACCAATGCCACACTAGTTCTGTGACCCATCAGATCTTCGAAGATAAACAATGCTGAGATGTGGTCAGCTCTTGCTAGGAAGGCTTCTGGATGGGAACTTAAAAGCTGCAACTAGCTGGTGATTGAGTAGATGGCACTCTTCTTGCTGGGCATGACCCGTGTCCAGCAATGTGGCAGGGAGCACTTGCTCTCAAGTTGGACAGATATAACTAAGCTGAGAAAGACTGGTCAGAAAACAAGAATTCTGCTTAAAAAAAAAAAAAAAAGAAGGGTTGGCAACTGATTTCATTTTATGCTTTAAAAAAAATAAAACAGAGGAGAAAGAAGGAAATCCTTCAAATATTAGTTGAGGAATTCCCACTCAAGTGTAGTCCTGCACCAAGGTTCACTGGAGATTGCTGCACAGACCTGCTCCACAGGATGGTCTCTGAGTTGGTTTAGGAGCCCATTCAGTTACCTGCTTGCAAGCTTGGGGACAGCTTTATGGTGCCCCATCTGACATTCCCTGAAGGAAAGCTCAGGTCCCCACCACCTAGCTAGCTATCCACTGCTCACTCGTCTGTTTTGGGATGTGGTTGGGCCCAGCACTTTGTGCAGCTTTGGCTATTCCGTCCTTCTGATGACAGTGGCAGACACACACATGCACAAGAAAAAAGTATTCTCCAGCACGGGATGACCCCAGCATCCTCCAAAGACAGGTATTTTCATCACCCAGCATGCCTGAACAGCCCTATCTCTGGCTGAATTCAGGACAGTGAAGAGCTGGTGATGGTCCTGGGAAGTGAATGATCCCAGTGCTATTCCACCAAGTACAGTTTGGACCTTTCCTTTACAGGAGTATGGAGTATTAACTCTGGTGTCTGAGCCAAAGTCCCACTCATCTCACCTACTGGCGTCCTCTAATACAAGAAGGACATGAACCTGTTGGAGCAGGTCCAGAGGAGGGCTACAAAGATGGTCAGAAGGCTGGAGCACTTCCCCTATGAAGACAGGCTGAGAGAGTTGGGGTTGTTCAGCTGGGAAAAGGGAAGGCTCTGGGAAGAACTTATAGCAGCCTTCCAGTATCTGAAGGGGGCCTACAAGAAAAGTGGAGAGGGACTTTTTACAAGGGCATGTCGTGATAGAACAAGGGGTAATGGCTTCAAACTGGAAGAGAGTAGATTTAGATTAGGTATCAGGAAGAAATTTTTCACTCAGAGGGTGGTAAGACACTGGAACAGGCTGCCCAGGGAAGCTGTTGATGCCCCATCCCTGGGAGTGTTCAAGGCCAGGCTGGATGGGGCTTTGAGCAGCCTGGTCTAGTGGGAGGTGTCCCTGCCCATGGCAGGGGGGTTGGAACTAGATGATCTTTAAGGTCCCTTCCAACCTAAACCATTCTATGAATTCTATGATTCCCTGGTGATATTGGCTCACAGGACATTACACATTTTTGGTACCAAATTGCTGCTTTGACATCAGCTTGTCAAGGTTTCCTTTGCCCTTAGTCCTACAAATGACTGCACCTGTAAAAATCTCAATTAATTAATAATGCAAACACAGTGCAACAGTGTGCTCATGATCAACTTCAGGACTAAAGTCCTATCAAACTAACAACATAATGAACCGTGCTGTGCAGTGAACAGTACTGCGTGGTTGTCAAAAGACGACATGAGATTTTTCATGAGTTCAGGTGTCCATAATATGCTGCACTGCCTTGTGCCAGTTTTATTTAAAGGACCTAGCAGTACATAAAAGGGGATTAAAAAAAGGATTGCAGAACCTCAGCTGGATGTCATCCTTAACGTTACGCAACTCCTTTCTCCTGAAAAATGAG
Source organism: Fratercula arctica (assembly GCA_947846985.1). Taxonomy (NCBI): domain Eukaryota; kingdom Metazoa; phylum Chordata; class Aves; order Charadriiformes; family Alcidae; genus Fratercula; species Fratercula arctica. Next base: position 202,508,447 of record CANTUZ010000001.1, read on the forward strand.
GGTAGATTCATCAAGAGCTAAGTCTTGTTGCTTGTACCAAGATAAAATCCGGCTCTGCTCTCTCACTGATTGCCTCTAACTCTACAAAGGCTGCAGGCACAGAAAAAGGAGGACATGGAGACCTTCTAGAGGATCCTCATAGTGAAACATACTCCACCAGCTCCAGCAGACATTCCTCACAGCAGGTAAATGCTAGGGAGTCCCCTTGTCCTTTCCTTCATGGCAGCCTCTCCAAGGGGAGTGGGGGGGAAGAGTTTCCAGTGAGAAATGAGAAACTGATGCCAAAGAGAAGGAAGTGAAAGCACAAAGAGGGACCAACAGCTCTCTACAGAGGGACAAACACACAGAGCCACCAAGTATAACCTTTCATGCCACCGAAATGGCCTGAATGGAGCCCTGCCTGGGATTACCAGATGTCCTCATAACATCAGGACAGTCTCAGTTTTCCATGATTCCTCAGTAATTTGGAGGGATGTCATCTGACAACTCTAAACCCTAGCCCTAACTATTTGCAAGTTCGGTTAAATCTAGGATTCTGCCAGTAACCAATGTGGGTCAAAAGATGGCAATATCAGGGCTCTGAAAGATGCCACCATCCGCTGAAGCCGATCTGAAGCCCTCCAACATTGTGAAAAGTGAGAGGTTCCCGCTGGGTTTTTAATTAGTGTTTTGTATGTGTCGCTTGTCAAACAAAACTTTGCTTGTGCTACCATTTTTTAGGACTCCTCGTATTTCCAAAACAAATTAGAAGTTTTTTAAAACAAAAAGAAAAGGGGAAGAAAATCCCTCACACCCCACAAAACCCCACACAAATTGTTTATAATTTGCCACTCATCAGACAGCAGCTTTAACAGGCCAGAAAAATTGTAAGAAATCTATCGTACAGCGTGGTTGATGTACCTACATGTTCAATTAGCATTGAAAAAAATCATAAATATCTCATTAAAATATATAAATGTATATTACTTTGATTTCCTACACTTTACAACTTCTAGTATATATCTGAAAGGCATTTTATTTTAAGAGACAACACTCCACCACACTCTCTCCTCTGTACAGACCTTTGCACACTTGCGCTTCTTTGTTATTGACAAAGCTTCTGCTTTACACAGGATTTGTCATGGAATTTAAAATAAATACCTACAAAAATATTCTACTCAAGCAATCAATAGAAATCCTCATTGAACAGGAGAGGGCTTTTTTTTTTTTTCAGTTTCTGTGCCTTTACTTGGACGCGGTACTGTTTGTATAGACTTTTAAATTACATTGCAGGGTTCCTCACTATGCTATTGATTGATCTGAGATTTTTGGCAAGTCATTTCACCACCGCGCGGTTCTGCCTCTTCCTACCTATCCGCTGTGTCTAATTAGCCTTTATAAACCCTTTGGGGCAGTGACTGTTTCTCACTGCCAGCTTGTAGCACCTGTCTCCATGGGATCTGATTTCAGTTGTCTTGATAGACTACTAATAACGTTCATGTTTTAAAGAGACTGGTTTTTTTAAAGAATAAAAAGAAAAAAACTATGCAGTTGCATTGAAGAAATACAGTGCCAGTTCTATTGGGAAAGGATTTAGATAAATCCTTTCTTTCTAAAAGCCTAGTTTAAATAACATTTAAAAAAACCAAACAAACAAACATAAAAAGACAGCACACACAATGAAAATATAATCACTACAATTGTGAAATTCAGCAATTTCCCAGGAGTTTTTAAGAACAACATCTCATAGCCTCAATCAGGAGACCAAAGACGCGAGGCAGCTTTATGCCATCCCAGCTTCCCCTCCCCGCACCGAAATTCACGGAGGTTGGTGAGGACACCGAGGGTTACTCCCTGCTGGGGTAGTCTCAATAAGCTCTTTTTGTAAAGGGCTTCCAGAATCTGGAAGCTATTCAGAAGAGTAATATTAATGTCTAGAGGGATACATGTGAAGACGCCTGTTTTAATGTCTCAGCTGCACATCTCTTTCCCAGCAGCATCTTCCTCACTGCAGATACGGGGCGGGGGGGAGGAATTCTGCAGCTCACTGCAACTAGTTCCTACAGAAAATCAGTGAAAAAGTTGCTTACTGCTTACTAGAAATTTACTTAATATTGACCTGAAAGAACACTATTGGATCCCAATTGGATCTGCTATGTTTCCTGAGAGAAACCGATACTGCCGTGTTCGCATGCAGGAGGTGCTTTCTCAGCTATGCAAAAAAAAAAAAAAAAAAAAATCTTCAGTTTCTCCAACTTTTATATTCAAAAACATTAATTTTATTACCCTTAAAACACACACACAAACAAGAATCCCTATCAAGGCAAAGCAGCTGTTATACTTCTGCAAATTACATTAACTGTACACAAGCCCCTACAGTATTTCACACATATTTAAAGGAGACGTTTTTAAATTTTATGGGTTCATCTGTTCTGAAGGGTATTTCAGTACATATGTACCACAGGCATAACATAAAAACTCAACATAAATATGAATCCAGAAGGCCTTTTAATTAATATTTCGATTGCTGACTTTTAATTAAGAAAACCCAACATCTTGGTTTTAATTTATTTTCCCAACAAAACCCCCAGTGCTGTGATGCATTCTTTTCCTGAAATCTTTTATGCTATTTTTACTGGAAAATGACCAAACAGAGTGAGTGTTGAAAAAGCTCTTTTTACTGGCTTATCACAAATTCCAGTAATTCTTCTAGAATTTTATGGGGGGAAAACGTTCTTCCAGAAGTAAATGGAGCAGATAAAAAGAAAAAACTGAATTGTTCAGGAAATATATTCGCTGTATTCAGCTAAGGTTTTTTGACCAGGCTTCACTAGCAGTAGCTGTAATGGAAAGACCATGAGACAACAGACCAGTGCTACCAATAACAGAAGCTCCACATAACTGGGTATTTTCTCTTAAATTCTGTTGCTCGACTTTTATCCACTTTATAGCTTCTATCACCAAGACTGAAATATTGTCAATTTGAGTTACAGATCCTGTGTTGAAATGATACAGAATATTTCCAGTAACTATTACCAAGAAAGTCATTATGGCTAACTCTGCATTTAATGTGACTACTTACTTACATTGCCATAGAAACCAGAGACTCCCAACTTGAAACTGTCATGCTAGTTGCTGTAACAAAAAGGCAGTTCCTCTTACCAAAAGGTTTCAGACTTTATGCGTGAGACAACAGGCAGATGTAGCAAACCCACACAGAAAGAGAAATCAGAAATACCAGGGAAAAAAAAAAAAAAAAAGAAGTCATTATAATGAAAAGGAGTCACAGCACACCACCTAACATTGTCAAGTGCAGAGCAGGCACCTCCACAGCTCTCAGCTTCAAGGAGAGTGCTGCAAAAGAACAGTGTAGTGGTTGCGTGGGAAATTTGGGGGATAATTACACTTTACCTAAGCAAAACACACGATAGCTTAAATTGAAAAGGTGTTCACCTCCTGCCCCAACTCGCCACAAGAGCTCAGCCACTGCTGCCTTTCCCGCTCCACAAGGACTGCTCTTCAGTGACGGGAGCACCAAGGTCCTCTATCAGCTTATTAAGTTTGCGACAGGACTCTGAAACACTCTGACATATCAAACGCTGCTCCTATCCAAGGACAGAGAATTAAAATATAATGGGATTAATCCTTGTTTATACTAACGTACCACTTTGGAAGCCTAAGAGGGGCTTACGTGACATTTATTAATGCAGATTTAGCACAAAGAAGGACTTAGTAAGGAAATAACAGAAACTAAGACAGACATTTCATTTCATACCAGTTAAAGAACCAGCCCCGTGAATGCAACACATTAGAAACTATTCAGTATAACTCATACAGGGTACAAATAGGACCATTCCACAGTTGTCAATCTGAGTTTAAAATCAAGTAAACAAAAAAAGTGTGTTGTAAGAACTTACACGTGAAACGGATGTCCTGGAATGAGACTGATGCCCTAATTTTGTTTCCTTTCAGCTTCTGTAGCACGACTTAGGTGTGGCTTTATGAAATGGATATATTTTATCAGAAATATGCAGATTAATTCATGATTGCTAAGAAGGAAACAAAGCTGGAAGAATTTTTATTTTATTTAAAAAAAAACAACCCACCATAAAATGTGCAATTTAACAAATCATATTTCATTTTGACAAATGCAAGGACAATGCGAGCTATGAAGATACCGAGATTAAATAGGTAAGTAACAAAAGGCAACGTGTACCTGTTTGCAGGAAGGATTTCCACTCTGGAATACTAATGTTACATTAACACAGCTACACCATTTACTAGCTAGTATACAGTGTAGAAAATTTTGCTCATTATATTCCTACTATTATTTTGCAGTTGTTGTGCTATTCATAGTGAATCCATCAGCACTACTCATAAGTATAAAATCTATTTCTAGTTTTTTTTTCTTTTTTTTTTCCTGCATATTGAGGACACAATATTTCTTCTATTCTGAGTTTTTCAAAACAAACAAAGAAACTCCCCATGACTCTGCAGACAGTGAGTGATCTCAGTTTTGTCCTCAGCGTCTGACCTAACAGACTTCCAAAGGAAAACTCTGGCTCCCAGTGTGATAATCTGGGGACTCTGTGAACAATTTAATAATTCTGGACAATTCAATGAAATGACTGCCATCGATGGCTATAGAGACTACCATATGTTGTCAAGGCTGTGTCACGTATCTCCCAGACCAGGGACAATGGGAGATTGTTATACCAAGCTTGCTCCCATCAGAACAGGAATGATCTGGAATCATGGAATGCCAAAATTCTGGGTCAAAACAAGTTTCTGCATGCTTTCTGAAGTAAATTCAAGCATAGGGGGTAGAAATATCTTACTGGCAGAATAAACTAGTTGACGCTAATGCCAGACCTGAAAGACGCACTACTGGAAAGGGTCAAGGTGAATTCCAGGGACACGGGAGGTCCTGAACAAAGATGCTTCAGTAGCAGAAAAGTGTGGAGCAGGCAAGAAAAAAGGACACTGGTGTCAGTTAAGGTTCCATGGTTTGTAAGAAAGACAAGGTATATGGGGGGCAGCTCCTTGAAGTACACCGATATGAACCAAGGATGATTCAAGAGACTTAGAAAAATGTGATACAGAAATGTAAGGAGGCATTATTCCACCTATGGCGTTTTTTCTGGCAGTGGACATAGCCACTCTGTTTTGTCTGCAAACCATGATACGCATGTATGCTTGGGTTTTTCTTCCATTTTCACATGGTGTTCACCTGAACTGTAACCCTCACTTCCCAAGGCTGAAGGTCTGAAAAGAAAGATGCAGAAGTTACTTAAATGTTTGTGGGACAGCACTACTTCTGAAGGCCAATGTCACCACAACTGTTTTGGTACCAGAGATGGGGGGGATGCAGACAGTGAACCAAGGAGGTGAAGGTGCCACCTCAGCAGCAAGGGACCCAGCTTGCAGTTCTGGTGTGATGGCAACTAAACACTACGGGGTAAAATCTCCATTTCTGTAGGACTGTCACACACGTACAAAGGCCATCCTACACAAATATGTGTCATCCAACACAAATATGCGTTCCTCCCCTGTTTCTCAGGGGACACCATTGTTTCACCCTACTTTGGTGAGAACCTGGGACAGAAATATAGATGCATTAAGAACAACTCGTGATGTCAGCTCAAGAAGAAGGAATACCGTTTTTTCATTGGAATTAGTCAGTTATGGGTATTTTAGAGGGTTGGTTTCAGCCCAGCATGAGATATCAACATATTTTGAGGAACTAAGACGTAGTAAATGTATGTTCCCTGTGCTGGTTTTCCCTGTGCTGGAGAATCTCCTCAAGGCTGTACAGTCTCTCTTGAATATGACAGAATGCGTGTTTTCTAAACCAAAAAAACATTTTATTTTAATAATCTCTGAATATTTTTTCCTGGGACTTTCTCTCCCACATTTTACTTTCTCCGTTTTGTTACCTGTCTTACTTTCCTTCGTCTTGAGTTCACGCATTGTGGAAATAATCAGAGACATTCATGAGAAATGTCTGAAGCCGATAAGCAGAGTGAAACGGCATTATTCATATAGTACTAATCATAACCTATATATGAATGAGAAGACACCTGGAAGTGCTGTGTTGACAGCAACGTACCTTTTGATTAAGCTGTCTGGATCCTAGCAATCTGCATGTCCTGACTGAGAGTTCAGAAAGAATGCATTTCTGGTTCATTTACACTCTGGAAACAGGGTAAATACATGGCAGATATAAACAAACAGCAGCCTTCTGTCAACTAAGCTTCTAGCGAAGAGTCCAAATCATGCATAGGAGGTTTGAATAAATTAGAATTTTTAGGCTAATGTTAAAAGAACATTCAAACCATAAGTACTGTTTAGAGATGACCAATTATCAATGAGAATTTTTGTCCAGTTTAGGAACGCTAGATAAAGTTCTGTTTTGTTAAAGCCTTTCGTTCTCTTCCTTTGCTCTTGCTTCTGTCTGCTGTTCCACTTTCCACTGTGGTAGCTTCAGCCTACAGTGAGAAAGCTGTACAAATGGCAAGGAAAACTATTACGCTTTCTTACGGGGTAGATTTCTATGTGGTTGAAAGCAATCTGATTTGTAATAAATTAGGTGTGCTGAAGAGATACTGCTGGGATCACAGCCCCCGCGATTTTAGAAAATTCAGTTAAGGCCAGCATTGCAATGACATTCAGCAACAAAACCCAAAGATCGGCACTTTGCTACTGAAATCAATACCTTCAAACTCTGCACTATAGACTGCACCTGCTTGGGTAGGCATCTAGACAATCTTATTCCAAAGTTTATGATGATTTTATTTGCTACTGCAGAATATGGTGCCATTACTTGGCCATGAGAGTGAATGAGTTCATTGTAAATATCTCATATATATGCATCAAAACTTGTATGAAAAATATTGCAGATTAGTACTGTAGCCCATTAACATAATTATATATTATATTACTGTGTAGCAATACTACACAAAGTCTTACACACTCTCAACCTACAGATAAAACGTCCTACACATAGCTCTCCAAAAAAAAAATAATAGATACCGACGTATTTGTATACTCATGTATTTATAAACACATATTATACCTATGGAAGAAAAAAAATTGCTTCCAGAATGTTAACGCAGTTCAGCAATAGCACTATGTTCTTTGACCCTTGCCTTGATGGTCTCCAGCAAAAAATGTTTTCTTTTTCTTTTTTTATTTGTTTATACCACTATGAGGAAGAGAAGAACAAGAAACATCTGCTTCTACAACTTCTGCAGCGCTTTCCTCTCCATCACCTTTGTAAATCACAGTTATGACCACCTCCTCACATAAATCCCTTCTGAAGGAGCACTTTTTCCATGTATACACCACTTCTCGTATACAAAAAATGTAGATGAATAATTTATCAACTCTTACATGTCATGAAAGGAGCTCCTCATCTATAAGGAGCAAGGAGAAGATCAGGAATGCTGAAAGCAAAAGCTCAGAATCCACATCTTTCATGAAATGCTGAATTAATGCAGATGAGGTTATAGGATGCATAAAATAAGTCAGATGCAATTTTACCCCCTCATAACCAGTACTTTCCTTTGATGTCAACAGTATCAACAGATGGACAAGTGTTAGTGCGAGATGAACTTAACCATATGTGACTCAACAGAACTAAGCAGAGCGCTCTCAATTATTTCATTTCGTCAAGGAAATGATGCACTAACAAAGTCATGGCCCCATCCTTTAATGACACATCTGTAATTCTCAGAGAAGGAAAAAGACTGATGAATATAATTCTACTGCCAGTGAACACACAGAGTTCCTGACATGAAACACCACAATCGCGCTGGAGGAGCTGAAGAATAAATCGCTGGCTACATGAGTCAGAAGTCAGCTTCAATGGTCTTTAAATTAAGATGGACAACCATAAGAATGACATAAAGTAATGGTAAAAAGAGAACTCTGAATTTAATCTCTAGAGTTAGTAAAATCCTAAGGAGCACAAGTTAGGAAAAAGAAGTAAGTCTGAAGTTCAGTTTATTTTCAAAGAATATCTTTGCATTATATTCCAGAAGTGCAACCATGCTGGTTTTCAAAGTTCTTTGGGTTTGGTTTTTGCAAGACATGTGTGAATTATTTTAATTTTTTGGGAAAATCATGCAGCTTTCTATTGTAAAATATTGTTCTTTATATTAGTGAAGAAAATTTTATCCAACATTCACATCTTGGAAGATAGTATATATCGATACCAGGAAGAAAAAACACAAAAAGACAATCTGTATGCACAGAGTACTTTAATGAACATAGAAGAGAATTATTGATTAATTTGAATAACCAAAGAAATTTCTTAAAAACATAACTATACATAGGAAAATGTGTGTGGAAAAGTCCGTAGGAAAATAGTAACATTTTAACCAGCTGAGACGGTATTTACATGTGCAGGGCAAAACTTTGGAAAACCAAAACATTCCTGTACTTCTCTGTCAAAAGGCAGATTTTTAAAGGAAAAAAAAAAGTTAACTGCTATCCAGGTTTTAATTGCAAAATTCATGGTTTAGCTCATTAAGAAAACAAACAAACAAACAAAAACCCCAAATGCTACAAGGCTACTAAATCCCTAAGCCACCAATCACTGGGTGCTGGGACAGTCCTATCCTGTCCCTTTACTCTTCACTGTGAAATCGCTGCCACCGCTACCAGAAATAGAACGTGGAGGACGTGGACCTGCCCAAATGGCCACTGTTGTATCCAACCTAATGAGGGTCCAAATCTTCTGACTGGGAAAGCACTTGCAAAGATGCCCAAGTCCATCTATAGTCAGCAAAACATTTCAGCATGTGCTCACTGTTAAGTAAACAATTAGACTGAGAAAGTAAAACTGTTTTTAAGTCCCTGCTTACATTATGCGTACTAAATGCCTTTTTGCATAAGGAGCTAAAGCATTATGGGCTGAACCTTAAAGTCTGGTGATTTAGTCAAATCAGAGACTTTGGAAAGCGTCAACATAAAGTACCAATGTTATCCAGTTCAACTACTAGTTTCATATACAACTAAATACTTCTAAAAGTAAATTAAACTGCTCAGTTAGTCAGATCACCTGGTTACTTGGTATGTCCAAACCATTTTCCTTGAGGAAGAGATGTGTCAGGCAGCAGCTCCAGGACAAAATCTGCTGCAATGCTCCTGAGTTCTGAAATCCGTGTTTTCAGACCAACCGTTGGGATTCTGGTGAGCGCATCCGTGGAAGTTTATAACTCCATGCAAAGAATAAAGACCCTGGTTTATGCAGTACAACTGAGTGGGCTGTTCCTGCAACCCTTCAACTAAAACCAAAGCTGTATTGGAGGCTGTGCACGTCATGGACCTGTGTCGCCTACTGATGGGAATTACTGGAGAAAGATGCTGTGGATCTGAGACAGCAGTGATGAACAGAGAGTGGAACTGGAGAAAACATTGCTCCTCACATGACTCTTCCCCGTGTGATTACTTATCCAAATTAGGATGCCTTTCCTTAACACATTGCTACTTTTACAACTATGCATCTGTGCATCTGTGGGAAGAAGATAGTACTTAATCTAAAATGTTCTGCATGTAAAAACAATCGCATTTGAAATTCAGAAGTATTTCTTTCAGAAACAGTAAGGCTCTTCTCTTCACCAGAGTGCGTAGAAAGTCAGAATGTGTAACGTTTGCAAAATATGCCCAACTAATTTGACTGCTGTACAAAATTCTCCCACTGAAAGGGTATATATTGAAAAAACCATAGGACTTTACAGAGGAAATCCTGTCTTCTTCATTCGATGTCAAGGACAGCTTTGCCATTGACTTCATCTGGGACAAGATTTCGCCCCATGTATTTGAAGAGAATCTCTGTGATTCTGCCAACCGTAGCACAATAAGTAGCTCGCAAAAAAAAACCTAACAAAAAAACCCAAACAGGAAATAGTCTCCAAGGAGTTCTCTGCAAACTCTTAACAATTAGGATTAAAACATAATAACGATTCTTACAATCTTTTCTCCCCATGCAAAACCAGGCAATAATTTCCTGCATTAAAACCTTATTTATTGGGTGTCATATTTAGGTGAGTTCTACATCGGATCATATTGTGGAACTGCTAATTAGTTTCTCATGATGTTTACTCCTCTTGATTACATATAGCAACTCCTACATTATATGATTGGTTTTTTCTAAGTTAATATTTTTAGCTCAAGATATTCAGCTCATATAAAACAGCAATATTCCATTTGACTTTTTTTAGAAAAGTATTTCACCTTGTAATGTGATAAAAGATGAAGTATTTCATTATTTGGAAGAGGGGGGTGTTTAATCAAACACAACGTAATGAAAAATCATGAAAGTACCTTTATTTATCCATACTTCAAACCAGCTAAACCAATTCCTGTAAACTGAATTAGCCGTTCCCTGATTTCATCCACAAGTGAATTGTCACTGCTGAATTATCAAAACTTTCAAACAAGAGAAATACTCACAGTCTCTTAAGCATCACATTATAAATAGTCTTGTCCTACCTCCACATTTCTCCCTCTGACTTCATTCCTAGGCAGCACTGAAGAAGCAGCTACAGTCACATGGTGCATTCAAGGTCATGCTATACTAATTTACAGAGATATCATTGATAAATTATGCGGCAACAACGATAATGGAGTCATTAACCTTGTTCCAGCACACTAAAGGTGTTTTATAATTAAAAGGAGAACAAAAGTTACAAAAACATGTAAAAATTTATTGCCATACTTTTTGCCTCCTACACACCACTGCAAACTACCGTTGGGAAATAGTAATTTGCTACTGTGAGTAACGTAGATGCCTGCCGTCTGCGCTTCGTAACCAGGGGGGGTTACAAATACACGTTAGTCTGACTTACACTGAAGGAGGTAAAAACACAAACCATTGACCTTTTTTTTTAAAAAAAATAGGAAGTTGGATCCAGAAGGCCTCTCCCTTTGGCGAAGTAAAGGATGCTGGAGCACAAGAAAGATTATTCCAGCCAGGAAGTCTCTCTCAGTCCAAGAATCTATGCAGAACTGTCACTTCCAAACACGCAGTCATCTGGCCAGTGCTTTGAGGACTTGCATCAAAAGTGTAGTGTGTTAACATACAGAAGTGAAACTCCTCAGAGATATATAGATATATATAAAAACTGGGCGGAATTTAGAATTCATCCTCTAAGTCTCATTCAAGGAACTTGCAGTAATCCACGGACTAAAAGCCTGACTAATGTCCCTAATTCATGTATGACAGGTATCTTTATTGAGGGTGCACACATTAATGAATCACTGGTGCTTGCTTTGACTTAAAGAGAAATATTAGAAAAACAGTGAAGACGTGGGACAGAGACAGTTTCACATAGTAAATTAACGTAACCTTAAATTGGCATTACTGTAAAGCAGCTATAGGATTTCTGCAAAGAAAAAAGTAAGAATTTAAATAACTTGACAGACAGTATCTTCTTGATATTGACCCTTATCTTCCTGACACTCCCACTGATGCTTCTATTTGAATCCCGTCACAGTAAGACTACTGACACTAAAATTATTGATAAAAAGAGGAAACTACAGAGCAGGTTTCCTGGAGTTCAGGTGCCCAGAGATGACACTACACTGCAAGACAGAATCCATTATACTCCTTTCTAATCTTCACTTATCACATAAACTATTGTGTCTCCCTGCATTGCCTGACTATCAAGATATGATCTACAATATATTGCACAACTTACCCAAAAGGACAAATAGAAAAATCCCAGATCTTATCTTTATTTAGAGGTTTGACCTTATGTGAACAGCTGAATACATCATAAAGTACATGCTGAAGGCCTGAGTGAAAGTCAAATTCTTTCTACTGATTCTGCCATGTTTGGATAAACTTATAATGGGCATCTCTTTCAAGCATTCAGAAGTATCGCAAATGCCACTTTAAACAATAAACTGCCGATTACAATGAGGAAGTTCAATGATAAAATTTTACCAAATGTCAGAGGAACTTTCCTCTATGTCCTCTGAGCAAAGGCTGCCGGCTACAGTTGCAGAGCACAAACGTCTCTGATGCACGGCACCAAAAACCATCCCACTGCAGAAATCCCCCGAGTTTTCGATGGTTGAGCTTACTGCCCGGCTGAAATGCGTACTTTAGTGAAACGCGTCCAGATGCTGCGCCATCCATGTCCAAGGAGCACCTACGGACTCGGCTCCCAGAGCAGCTCACAGCTCCTGGGCTTCAGAAATGCTGCTGGGGCAGCAGAAACCTCCTCCCAAGCATTCAGCTGCAGATAGCCCAACTCAGCATAGTTTAAAGAGGATAGAAACAAACACATGAACAGCGTCTGTGGCGTCTCTATCGACTTTCCTAGAAATGCATTAACCTATTACAGTACTTCAGAAATAAGAGAAACAGAGGAGAGGCGAAAGTAGACCGTTCTCTCCTGAAAGTTTCTTCCTGCCTCTCCCTCCCACTTTTCCCGAGCTCCCTGTTCCCTAGGATTAGGCGATCGTTTTCACCAGGGATCAAATGAATGACTTTTCCGCTAATGATACTTAAGAGATGCTCAAGCCGCCCTTAACGCCACCAGGGACCCGGCGCCCAGCGCCCCCCCCCCGCCTTATCCCCACGCCGAGCCAAGGGCAAGCCCCGCTGCCCGCCCGCTCCCCCGGCCCCACCAGCTGGTCCAGCGGCCGGTACCGGTGCCGGGGGCGGGAACGGGGGGCGGATGGAGACGGGGTGGGGGGGGGGGGTGTGTGATGCTGCCGCCCCGCCGCCCCCTCCCGCGGCATGGCGAAGCGCTGTCACTGACGCACATTTAATTCGCCCGGCTGCGGGCACGGCGCCGCGCCGCTCGCATCCTCCCCCCACCACCACCTCCGGCGGGGAGGGGGCGGCTCCGGCGGGGAATTCGGGGGGAAAGTCAAACTGCAGCAACAAAGTTGCTCCCCCCAAGACCTGCCCCGGCCCCCTGGGGGTGCGGTTGGAAGGGGGTAGGGGGGGGCCGTCCCCGCCTTACCTTGCTTGACGCACTTGAGCCGGATGGGGTCCTTGCAGTGCTTGATCACGGCCAGCACATCCCTGATGGTGAGCCCGGCCACGGGGGTCTCGTTCACCTCCAGCAGCAGCTCCTCCGGCACTAACTTGCTGCCGCCCTCATAGGCCACCTTGCCGGGCTTCACCTCCCCCAGGTAGGGGAACTGCCCGTTCTCGGCGCCCCCCTTCAGCTCGAAGCCCAGCTGCCCCTCCGGGTTCCTCACGATCACGATCTCGTGGACTCGGCTCGTCCAGTGGCTTTTCTTCTTCAAGCCCTTGGACATTGCCGTGGGGATGCTCTGCCCGACTCCCTCCCTGGATTCCGTCCTTCTTCCCTTCCCTTCCCTCCCTCCCTCCTCTTCACCCCCGCCCCCGCCGCCTCCCCGGGGCAGCCGGGGCTCCTCCGGGGCAGGCTCGGGGCGGGCGGGGAGCCGTCAGCGGGAGGGGGGGCGCGGCGGCCCCGCGGGGCTGGGAACTGGCTCGGGGAGCGCCTCTCTGCCCTCTCCCTCCGGCTCTAGCTGATATCCATGGCAGGCGCGGCGGCCGGGACCCTGCCTCTGCCTGGATGTACTAGTTGTAGAGAAACTGGCAGCGGGGAGGGAGGGAGGGGACGGCCGCGGGGAGGAGGGGGAGGAGGAGGGATGTCGGTGGGGAACGAGGCGGGCGCTGCCTCGCCGCTCCCGCCTCGCCTGACCCGGTAGTGAAGGCCGAGATGGAGGCTGCCTGGCACGGCCGGCAGAAGGCGGAGAGCGGCCCGGGCGGGGCGGCGCGGGGCGGGGGGGGGAAGGCACCCGGCGGGGAGACCGGCCCCCGCCTCCCGGCCCCGGTCCAGAGCGGGGGGGCTCCCGGGGAAAGATGGCGGGGGGGGGGGGGGGGGGGTGCCGCCCCTGGCTGCCTCTCCCGGCCGGCTTCCCCCTCCGCCGGGGCGGGCTGAGCCCCCCCCACGCCGCACCGCAGCGTCCCGAGCGCGGCGTGCGGGAGCTGGGGGCAGCCGGGGATGCTGCGGTCCAGGCGCTGCTGACCCGGCCACCGAGTTGGTGGGCAGAAGGACAAAAGGCCGCCCTTTGCATCCAGGGTCTCGGCGTGACAAACCTTCGCGGGGTGGTTTCACTCCCTTCCGAGGTCTCGCGCCTCAGTTTAATGAGTTGAACATGGGGGTAATTTTTAACGCTGGTTTTCGCGGCCACAGGAGACGGGAGCTAAAAACTCAGATGGGTGTTATACCTTTACACCTGAAGAGAGTATAACGAAGAGAGGGCTGGCAGTTTGTTTTATAAAAGATGTTCACTGACCTCACTCAGGTTGCCGCCTGCTCTTTGGGCTTAAACCCCAAATGACCTTCGCAGCCAAAGACGGGCATTTCCAATCTCCAGAGCATCACTCTGGGGTGCCCTTTGTTCAGCAGGTGATACTGTAACCCGCTCCTCCTGTGGGCTCGCCTTTAATTAGTTCTGTCATATGCCTAACACGTGTGCGAGCGGTGGTGTGTAGCAGCTGGCATGGCTTTCTGAGATGCTTGCCTCGCCTAAAAAAATAGTTTCCATCTGAAGGGGAGATTGACAAAATGCAGGCAGAGCAAGTTCCTGACTTTAAGAAGCGTACTTTTTGTGCCTGGAGGCTACAGGAGAGTGGGATATACGTGAAGGCAGGGGTCTGCAGGCTGGGTGCCGAATGGGGGAAGGCGGGAGGAATGTAGCGTGTGTTACCACACGTGATTTAAAGCTGGTCAGATATTTTTAAATTTTCAATTAAAGTCACTCCGCAATGAATTTTTTCACAAATTGTATTGCTGTTTTCCCTCTAGGTTCCTATGGAAACAGGCCTTTATGCGATCATGCTTGGCTGTGTCTCCTTTACTTCTCCAATAACTTTTGAAGCTGTTGGGCAGTTTCGCCCAAATCTATCTCAAATATAATTAAGATATTTCATGAAAATAGGCAGCTGGATAGGGCTGAGAGATCCTGTAAATGTCCCAAAGGCTGTAACATGAACTTGCCTCTTATTAAACAGTGATTCACATGGTTGAGAGACCATATAAATGTCTTGGTAATGAGAAAAGTTTCAATTACAGCTCATTATCAGCCTCGGTATAAGTCTGTGGGAAACCAGGGTTCTTCAGTTCATATTCTCCCAGAATTACTCGTTTAATGTCCTCGTGCACTCGAGGTGGAATGGGCACATGCAAGGGGGAGGAAGAAAGCAAGGAGAAATTACTAAAGTCTGTGTCCTGCAAGTCATTTCACCTGCTTCGCTGCGTGGGTCTGGCCAGTGTGGGCAGCGCGTGGGCCTCTGGATGTGAGGGGCTTCACAAAAGTGGGATTAAACAATAATCCCCACAAAAATAATCCCCACAAAACTGGAAATGAGACATCCGTAAGCACGGAGAGAATGAAGATGGGAGGGGAACTATAAAGGTACTTTGACTGGAAGGTACTAAGAAGTTTTCAATGGTGGGACAAGGATTACAGTAATGGTCTCCTTTTCCAAAGACCATCAGGAGTGTCTTGCTGCCACTAGGAGCAGGGTCTCTGGTCTGGACAGAAATGGGCTAAGGTACTTGAAAAGAGAGCAAGAGAGTCAGTAGGTTTGTTTCTCTCTCTAGCCCTGCCCTTGCCCTTTTATAGAATCATAGAAGTGCCCAGAGTGGAAGGGACCCTTCAGATCGAGTCCAACCATCAACCTAACTCTGACAAAAACCACCACTAAACCATATCTCTAAGCACTATGTCTACCTGTCTTTTAAATACCTCCAGGGATGGTGCCTCAACCACTTCCCTGGGCAGCCTCTTCCAATGCTTAATAACCCTTTCAGTGTAAACATTTTTCCTAATATCCAGTCTAAACCTCCACTGGTGCAACTTGAGGCCATTTCCTCTTGTCCTATTGCCTGTCACTTGGGAGAAGAGACCGACCCCCACCTCTCTACACCCTCCTTTCAGGTAGTTGTAGAGAGTGATAAGGTCTCCCCTCAGCCTCCTTTTCTCCAGGCTAAACAACCCCAGCTCCCTCAGCCGCTCCTCATAAGACTTGTTCTCCAGACCCTTCCACAGCTTCATTGCCCTTCTCTGAACACGCTCCAGCACCTCAATGTCTTTTCTGTGGTGAGGGACCCAAAACTCAACACAGTACTCGAGGTGGGACCTCACCAGTGCTGAGTACAGGGGGACGATCACTTCCCTAGTCCTGCTCACCACACTGTTCCTGATACAGGCCAGGATGCTGTTGGCCTTGTTGGCCACCTGGGCACACTGCTGGCTCATATTCAGATGGTTGTCAACCAACACCCCCAGGTCATTTTCCACCAGGCAGCTTCCCAACCACTCTGCCCCAAGCCTGTAGCGCTGCATGGGGTTGTTGCGACCCAAGTGCAGGACCCGGCACTTGGCCTTGTTGGACCTCGTACCATTGGCCTCAGCCCATCCATCCAGCCTGTCCAGATCCCTCTGCAGAGCCTTCCTACCCTCAGGCAGATCAACACTCCCACCTAACTTACTGTCATCTGCAAATTTACTGAGGGTGCACTCAATCCCCTCTTCCAGATCATTGATAAAGATATTTTAGTTCAAAAGTTGGTGGGAAAAGAATGGCTAAAAAGAGGAACTACAAGACATAACATCTTGTTATCCTTCAGTTTCCCAAATGTTTCCACGTTCACTTCTTCGCTGAGTCCTCTGCTCTACTAAAGCCTACTCTGCTAAAGTGGTCACTGTTTCTTAATATAGTTTGTAGTCATTCTGCTAGTATAGTATTGCAATTGTTGATTTGTCTGATAATTAAAAGTCAGTTTCTAAATAACTTCATGTTCACCACAATATATGCACAACAGTACGTTGTTGGTTTATGATCTCGGGCTCTAGGGCAGCAAGGACACTGATGGAAATGCACAGTTTGCTTTCGGCTTCTATGTGAAAATATATGGCGAGGAAATCAAACCTTATATAAAGTCCTTTTGTAGCAGTTACACTCTTTCAGATAACTTTGTTTCAGTGTTATGGCAATAGAGGGGTAGCTGTAAAACAAGATTAGCTTTGTCACTGACAGAGCAAGTGTGCCGGCACATGGCTTGAGGGGGCGAGTGTGCAGATTTTCCGCCTGGCCCCTGAAGAGTCTGAAAAAGGACTTTGTGACCTGCCAAGATCTTTCTGTTAGTCCCTTCCATCAGGTTTCATCCCAGGAGGGCACGAAGTGGTCCTGAGTGTGAATGTAAGGGCATGGAGCATGAGGGATTTCCAATGGGAGAAGTAACAACAGCACGTAATGAAACACGTTCACCAAACAACACAAATGCCTTTTATTATTCCTTTAAATCTGGTACACAGGAACCAGTAAGTCACTGTACTTTTGGGAGTAAAGCTGAGCACATGAGTAAGCTGAAGTGTGAGACTTCAGTAAATAAATGTATTTTGTAGCTGGAAAGTAATCCTTCCTACGGTAACACTACAGATTCCGTACAACAGTAACTGAATTCTATCTGTATTTTCAGTATGCAACGTTTTTGGATAAGTGAATTCCTCAAGTGGAAAATGATGTATTGCATGTGCCATAGGGCAAAAAAAAAGGAAAATACATCCATTATCTACTATTATTTATGCAGGAATGGAGTTCTCTACCTTGTAAATGTGTTTGTAACATGGGACTTGAACTCAGAAGACATTAAATTTCCATCTTCGGCTCATGCTTCCTGTGTGACTGGATGCTGACTACGTGACATTGCTGTCTCTTAGTTTTTGCCTTTTAGTATGGGCATAATCTGTCTTTTCTCTCACAGTTTTCTATTTAGATGTCCACTACCTGACAGCCTTATTCTTACGTGAGGCTTCTCAATGCTACAACCACATATGTCCACCACAGGACATACGTTCATCTAGGAGTTGGGCAGAATTCTGATGTTTAACTCCAAATTCACAAAAAAATTGCCTATGCCTTTAGTTCCCTGAGAAGATTGTACTAGTTAATATTCCCACCAGGAGAGCTCCAGTGTCTTAGCTGCTTTCACTGTCTTCTCCTGGGAGTTTTAAATGTTGGCCTTGGGATTCTGGGAAGATTCTAAATCCTTTTTTTGTTTGGATAAAAATTGCAAATTCCTACCCTTTGCAGATGCAAATTTCACCAAAAAGTCACAAAAAGTTTGTTATGATGTTTACTACTGCCACTCACATCTTTTATGAGCCTAATTTTACTAGTATGAGCCTTATATTATTACTAATATAATCTTTTCCAATTTTCTGGATTTTGAGAACTTTTGCTTCAGAAAGGCTAAAACTGCAGGCTGTTTATCTCAAACCTCTTTTCCCAAGTCCTCCACATTCTGAAAGCTTTGATAAAAAAATACATGTTTTATTTTACTACAAAGCCAAAGAAGGATTTGGTTGGGTTTTTTTTAAGTCTTAGGCCAAAAACCTTCCATAGTTTTGGCCATCAGTGCTTCCAAATAAACCGTTATTTAATTGTAGTCTTCAAAACTTTGTAAAACATATCTGGTTAGATTGGAAAGTAATGGGAAATACTCAGCTTTCTCAGCCCATTAGAGGATTTCTGCTGTGGCAGTAGCTATTGCAGAGGGCAAATCTGATTGCTTCTGGATGTAAAGAAAATAGTCTCCATGCCTGGACCGAAAAAATAAATGCTGCCTTTGGTAGCGAAGGACAATTCAATGAGAGGAGTTCATCTAAACAGTATAGTTTACAATGAGTTTATAAGATTGCAGGAGACATTTTGTTCTCTCCTGATCATCTCTGAATTGGTGTTTGTTTTAAATGTGATCTTTTCCAGTCTCCTTCCTCTCTCTTCTTATCAAAACTCGGTATTACATACTTCCTGTGCTGCTCTTGCTAGCTGCTCATGACTTGATTAAGGTGAGATGCAGGAAACTTGTTGGAGGTCAAAAATTTCCCCAGGGATAAAGTTCTGGGAGACAGGCTGTCAAAATAAATTTGGTAAGAGCCGTTAAAATAAACAAATGGTGGCCTCTTTCCACAGAAATGCAAGTTTAAATTGCATCCCAGTAAATACCCACACTAGGAGACAGAATAAGACAGAACCAGAACTGCACAGAATACCCTGTCAGAAAACGATCCTTTAGATTTGACCTCACACTGGAAAGACAGCAAGCCTACAAGTATCTGTTCCCGCGAATGGAAAGAGAAGCGTGAGGCTCACACATTGAATTACTGCTGCCGGCATCCTCGCAGCACACGGGGCAGTGGTGGCTGGGTTTCCGAAAAATACCAAATGAAGTGGCCAGGTAGCTGCCTGGGTTTGGAATGACGACTTCTCCACCACCCTGGCACCGGTTTGTGCAGTCGCTAGCTTAAATTACCCCGTACCCATCGGTAAGGCTCATTGGATAGCGCAAGAGTATTACCGCATTGAATGGTGTGGATTAGCCTGTAACTTTCACTGAATTTGAATTTCTCGTATCTTCATTTCCCATTATAGTATTTATTATTCAATGATTTATTTCACAATTAAAGTATCTATAAAAATTAGTTACCGCTCTTACACGATGATATCTTAGATTAACAAACTACAAAAGACCTATTCCCTGAATTCTTTTTTCCTTGCTGCATTTTCATTTCCCTTGGATTAGACCAAAACGAGGCTTTCCTCTTTCATGTCTATAATCAGTTTCATTTTACGTTTCGTATGAACTAACAGTGCTGCTGAGATTGATCTCGCAGCGTAGCTGGGAAAGAAGATGAATATTTTATGAACTTATAAAAGATAAAATGAAAGCATATTATTCTAGGGATGTATTGTTCATGTTCCGCATAAAATTGTGACAGCATGTCCATTCAGAACCTTATTTGTACATCTCTCTCATCTCTTTGAGAGGAATCACCTTCCCATGTCAAAATTCTTGTGCTTAATGTGATTGCGAAGACTTTTTGTCATGAAAATTAACAAATACTTACTGAAGTTAGAAGTAGTGTATTTTCTCACAGATATCACCATGGAAATTTATGAAAGGTTACATGTTTTGTAGATATGTTTCCATAAATATTAAAGCATGGTGCAGCGAGGAGATTAGAGAAAGTGGCTCTAAAATAATACCTGCACAAACTCACCCAAATGCCTGTCACTGCTCAGAGGCCGAGCATGAGCAAAACTGTGTAGGAAAGATTTACACCTCAGTCAATTTAGCGCTTCAGTGCAAGTGGTGCCGAAGCACTGAACTGGCCAAATTCTCAACTTTTTTACCTTAGTAAGCCTGAAGCTTTAAGGCATTTAGTTGGGTGAGGATGAAGTCTTATTTCCATTGCTCTGCCAAGCTTTTAAATTCAATGGAGTTGCGGGCTTGTGCTGTCCCATGGCAGCTGGAGGACCAGGCTCCAGCTAATCTCCACTCCCTGCTGTGGATGCTTTTCACAACTGCAAAACATATTCAGATTGCTTCCAAAAGCTGGTTGTATTGAAGGATTATCTAGTGATGGATGAGTGTTTAGGTAAAAATATCATCACACTGAGCTTAGTGGCAAAAATGTTTTTCAATTACCAGGGCTTCATTCCAGAACGATGTGTAAATACTCCCCAAACTTGAATACCAGGGTAAACTGAGACTGATAACCCCTTCTCTCTGCCCTACACCCAGAGTGTGTGTTTCTCAGATGATGTGACATAAAGGCATTTGCGCCACCATGCATATGCATAGTGTCCTCATAAAAACTCGTCACCGAGCTTTTATTCGATTTTGTTTATATAGTTCTGGAATTGGTTCACACACACTTAAAAGCACGTGGTGGGCTTTGCTTTGGAATTGAGATGATTGAAAACAAAAATGCATTCAAGGAGGCTAAATTACATTATTGTGCAGTTTTGGCATTATTCTCAGAATATGGCTTCATGCTCAGTCATGCTACTGGTTGTACATTGGACTCAATAAGAACATTTCTACACAGGTGCTTCCATCAGTACTAGCTCACAGAGTAGGACTGGTACTGGATCGCCAGGTCACTAATGCTGAAGGTCTGTTCTTGGATGACTTTTTCAGAAAAAAAAGAAGCTTCATCTGTTACAATGACCTAAACCTAATGATTTGAAGACAGAAGGCTCAATCAAGATTTCAATTCAACATTTTTTTCTCCTGTAAGTTGTAGGTCAAGTCCACAGTCTCCAGGAATGTTTGGGGCTCAGCCACAGAACCCTGACTTATCCCGCAAAAAACTCTTAAAGAGGGACTTGCACTGAATTTAAAGAAGTGTGCCCCGCTCTCATGAAGCAAGGCAGGCATGTTTTAGTTCTTCCTGCAGTCAGTTGAGAGATTTGTGTTGAACACATAGAATATAAAAATAGAAAAAGAGTTTCAAAAGTCCAATTATTCTGATTTTGTCTTTGGAAATGTATTTGCTTGTGCTGGGAGGAAAAGATACTGTACTTTATCATTGCCTTGTTACAACATAGCTGGAAATGAAAGAAATACTGTGTTTCCTAGACTGGCATAGGTGTTGAATTTTTTATCACTATTCAAAGGGAAAAAGGTTCTTAGTAACTGACTGTGTAGTTAGAAACACACCTGAGAAAGAAACGCTGGATGGGCAATTAGATTATTTTGGAAATTTCCTGCAGATTATTTAATTAATCTGAGATACTTCATTCAAGGACAAGCATGTAGGTTTTCTTCTACCTAAATAGCGTCAGAGTTCTCACTAACCTTCATGCCATGATGGTATTTTGTTCTCATAAGGATTCTTTATTTGCAACTCTTGTTCTTTCTTGTCATGGCCAGGGTCTGGGTTGCTGTATCTGAAGACAGTAACACTTATTCTTTTGTCTCTTTCAGCTAATGATGTATGAATTGGTACCTCCAAGCCACAGCTCTGCTAGTGCAACATGAGGTCCTTCACTCCATTGTTTTTCACCCCAAAGTTAATAACGAGGTAGTGGAATAAGCATGAACATACCATCAGGTAAATAATGAGACTAACACCATGCATGGAGATTTTAAAATTAGTTTTTTAATAGGGTGGAGAGGAAGAGGGAAAGAACGACTGTCATCAGAAAGAACTTTACAAAGAATCAAATGACCTCCCTAAGACATTGTGATATATATTGATTTGGGATGTGTCTTTTTTTCACTTTAGCCTTCAAACTGAGTGGTCTCCCAGGCATTTCTTGTAGGACTCCTACTATCACCATGAGCTTTTTGCTATCCAGTTACATCGTAAGAGATGGTTCATGCTCTGAACAGTTTATAAGCCAGATGTCATAGGTAATACAGGTAAAAGCAGGCAGGATCGCATAGCTCCAAGATCACTTTCTGAGCATGTAACAGAAGTTGAGGGTGTTTGTACACTAGAACAGGTTGTGCAGAGAGGCTGGTGAGTCTCTGTCTTTCCAGGCACTGAAAACCCAACGGGACTCAGCCCTGAACAACCTGCTCTACTTGACCCTGCTCTGACCATGGGTTGGACTAGGTGATCTCCAGAGGTCCTGTCCAGCCTCAACAATTCAGTGACTCAGTGTGGTTGTGTTAGGAGCAAAGTCAACCGGACCTAAGTCTCTGGAGTCTTATGACAAAACTGTTCCTCGAACCACATCGTCTTTGCCATAAAGTTGTACAAAACCAATATTGTTATGGATGGAGACCAGCTGTGCAGTCATTAGATGGAGTAGTACTTCTTCATACCAATTGTCCCATTGACTTATATATTAAATTGACTTCTGAGCACCTCTTGACCTGACGGTTAAGCTGTTAATATGCAATTCAATTTAAAATTTAATTGGCACTATTAAGACACTTCTTCCAAACCCAGATTAATATACCTCTTAATTTCCAGACCTAGGAGCCCTGAATGAATTAATAATATATTAACTGGGTTAATATATCGGCATTCCTGGAGCAGTAAATGGGTGCAACTGGTATTAGTTCAGCAGGTCTTAGGTTGGAACTTATCTCTCCCAGTGATGAGAGAAAATGGCAGCTTAGTCATTTGACAGGATTGTGTCTCTTTTTTGGGTGCTGGAAGTAGACTAAAATGTTGCATCATGCTACGCAGATAAACTAACGATGAATTATTTTTTTACTTCTTTACAGGAGGCCTCAGCAGGTGAAATCAAATTTTCAGTGGGCCCCATATACTGCTGCATTTAATGTCTGTCTTGAATGTTGTGTATGCATTTTTACATGTCAATAGAAAAAAATCTCTCCTTGCTGCTTGCACTTAAAAAATGAGTGCTTCACTGGCAGCTGTTTCCCTGCACTACTGGTATGAGAAAACGTGTGACCTACTTAATTAACAGTATTGTTTTCTCAAGTACTTCAGTGTTTTCCTAATATCTCTCCTTCAGTTTTGGTATTGAGTAACCTCAGGACGCTCCTCTCTCAAAATATGTATGGGTTTCCATCTGCAGATTTTGTGTATGCCTTGATCTTTCTAAAGCAGATCTGAACACTGAACCCTGCTAAAGTCCATCAGTCATTGCGTTGTCTTCAAAAGAAATAAAGGTAGCCAGGTTTTTTTTAATCCTTTGTATATGAAAAAATACTGAAAGTTATTGCTTTTAGATTGTACTGTTGCAAAATCTGAGACATTTATTTTTAAACTGCTATCTTCTGAAGTTAGTCAGTTTATTTTTTTAAAAAATTAAATCCACAGCAAGCAAAGAATCAAATTAGATTTTTCACCGTGCTTTTATTACAGAAAGATACACTTTCTGAAGAACACATTTTCGGTCACTGCAAAAGAGCAAGGAGTCACCTTGTTTCTTAAACAGCAGTAACCAAACTGGTAAGAAATATGTCAAAGAACATTTTCAAGGTTTGCTTGGTTTTTATATGTTTAAGGAAAATAAGTAAATTTTGTGATTCAGAAATAGCAAGTCTGTTTCAGACCAAAAAAGCAAGTAAAAAGTCATTTGCACTGCTTCTTCTTGGTGTATATATGACAGTTTTTAACTCCATTGAATTGATTTGTGTAGCATGCATGTTATAATTAATTATCAAAACGAAGCCTATGTTAATATTAACAGATTCACTTTAATCCTAGGAGAAAAAAGAGTTTAAAATTAAAGCTGAATTTCTGTTCTTAATGATTTATTTTGGACTTCAGTTTTCTACTATATGTGTGTACATCCCTCAGTTTACCTGTAGTTTGACATTTATTTGTTATCTTTGAGTAGTTATAAGATCAGTTTGTCATTTGAAAAGTGGGTGATTTTCTAGGATAATTGCTGGAGATGTAGAAGGCAACATAAATTGTTTACTTCCATCTGACAATGAATGTAGCTGCTTAGATTTTTTTATTCTGAATCACAGACTTTTTTTCCTTTTTCTAAGTTTCTAGAAATCATGATTCAAGCAGCGATTTTAACTGTTATGAGTGCTCGCTCCTTATGAGCTCACTCCTTTTTGCAAAACCATGGCACTTGACAGTATTTGTTACTACTAACACTTGGCTTTCTGCAGTGATCAGAGGACGGTAGTAGGCAGGTGTTACGCTGTGACTACTACTTACCAGGAAAAACTTGCTCCTTGTCCTAGCCCTTATTCTTCCATCTGCTTACTTCACTCACTGTTGTGTCTGGCTGTAATCCAGATTTGTAAACTCTTTTGGGGACTTGGATTTTTCTGTATTCCCTGCTTCTATACGACTTAACATAGAGAGCACAATAATTATCTGAATGGCAAATATTGTGGCAAACTGAATGGCAAATATTGTTCTCTGTAGTCTTTCCCCCAGATCATCAAAACTTAATGAACTCTAGGACCACATTGTGGCTCCATCCCTGAGGATGCAGCTCATTTTTCTTGTAATAGGAATAAACCTCCTTAAATGTCCTTATTTGGTTTAACAAATAAAATTTTTTAAAAAGGGATTGATGTATCTAATACACCAGACTAAATTAGTCAAGAAATTTAAGCATTTATCAACACAGTATCTTGGTGTTGGTGAAGTGAATTTAATCAACACTTTTTAGTTAAGAGTATTGCAACTATTAGCTGTTAACTTAAACTTCTCTTCTAAATTAATCAATGAGCTAATATTTGGGTAAAATCAAAATACAGTTAATATTTTTTAAAATAACCTGCATTTTTTCAGTTTTGGGTTGTTTTTTTTTTTTCATTGTTTCACATTTGGATTTTGGATGCTTTTTCCCAATTACAATTACTGTAGCCTGTGATTTATGGCAATGTAAGACAATACGAATGGATTTAGATTCTGAATGCACACATTTTTTAATAGGCATTGAACTTTAAACAAATAAGCGGTTTCTTTACTTTAGGGGGATAACTCATTAAAGGAGTACAAAATTCCTGCAGATGTTTCTAAGATCAGTGACCTAAATGCTTATGGTGACACAGAAAATGGTGTTGATGTGGCCTTTAAGAAGCAAAAGGGTAAAGAATT
Organism: Fratercula arctica; assembly: GCA_947846985.1. NCBI lineage: Eukaryota > Metazoa > Chordata > Aves > Charadriiformes > Alcidae > Fratercula > Fratercula arctica. The sequence goes on from CANTUZ010000001.1 coordinate 202,533,773, forward strand.
TGAAATTACGTTTGAGGTGTACAAAATGAATTAAAAGATACTTTATCTACAGAGTTCACAAACTTTTCTCAGGCTCTCCCATATTTTCTTCAGATGAGCTCTAAAGTAATTCTGGATTTGCATTTCCTAGTGTTATTCCTAGGTCCACCTTACCTTGCAAATTTTACAAGTTTCAACTAGTACAATGAATTATGAATCCATTATTTTATTAGCACAGTAATGAAAGTCTGATGCTCAAATCTTTAACCTTAAACAAATTAAATGTTTCTGAATGTATGGGCCACACACTTGGGAAAGAATCAGTTGGGCAGAATGCTGTCCCCATGCACTGCCCTTTGCAGAATGCCGTTCTCTATTATGTTGGTGTTTTTTTACTATCCTTTTAGAGCATTATTGCACTCAAACAAGATTCACTTATATAACAGGACAGAAAAATAATTTTATGGAATAGTAGATGGAAGTTAAAAACACACTGCTTTCTATGTTAGCCAATATTTAGTTAGAAATAGCCAGACAGAAGAGAAATGACAGAAAAGTCATGGAAAATGTAATTTCCCCTATTTTTCCCTTGTGCTAATCTTTTCTGTTTCTCCTCTCTGCATGGCATATTTAATCAGATCCATCAGCTTGAGGATTCCCGCCTCTTTAGATATCCCTTGTTGGAAGAAATTAATGTAAATCTAGCCAAGCCCTGATCTGAGCAGGGAATTACCTTAAAACTGGCTTTGAATGACAGTCATGTTTGACTTTTTTCTGACTTAGAAATATTAATATACCTGTCATACTAAAAAGCTTTTGATAGTGAATTAGAGATCATTCCGTTTCTTGAGGGGGGCACTTTAATTACCAATATACACAAAAGTGAGAAAACAATCCTGTAATTATTATTTAGGAATAATGATAACTACTGTGTCGAAATGCAAGTTAGCATAATACTTAAACTATTTATGATTATTTCCCAGATCTGTTAACAAATGTTTACATGCAAACATGATCAAATCCATACTATGACATATGGTGCAATGTTTTTAGTGGAACGTGATAATTAGATGACTGAAAGAGATGCAGATTGATGCTTGATAATGTTATTAGGAAGTGGATTTGCTTTCCATTCCTTACTGTGTGCCTCCTGTCTTCTCTGAAGTGTTGGATATAAGATTCTGGACCATTTCTGTAAGGTGCTGGTGTTCATTCTTCCTGCTCAAATGAATAGGTGTCAAATTTAGTTTTGGTGTCTGAAGCTTTCCTTGATAACCAGCTAAAAAACTGGGTCCGCTGACCAAAGTCCACCCCATCCAGATTCCTCTCGAGCACCTTTGGCAAGGCTCAGAGAAATAACTGAGCTGTCAGCAGACAAGAAGTGGGTGGAATCACCTGGCTATGGGGCTTTAAGTTCCTTCTCAACATCTGGTGTCAAAGAGGTGAAACCTTCCTCTGCTCAGTACATCTCAAGGAGGGAGGTCCTACTGGTACCCTCAATTGCATGGCTTTTAACCAAAGCAGTCCTAGGAGCACCAGAGGGGAAGCAGAAACTCTCTGGTCTCCAGGAGTTGGATGGAGAGTTCCAGTGGGAAAAGGGTGTCCACCTGTGGAACCGTCACAGCAATGGAAGAGATCCCAGGATCCATGGAAAGAGCAATGGTGAGGCAGGGCTCAGTCAGAGCATGTATGTAAGACTCACAGGTATATTAAGTCTACAGTGTCTCTCCTCACACTCACACAGACTCATAAAAATATGTTGGGGTTTTGCAGGTCAAAGCATTTCCTTTCACCTCTTTTCAAGCATTCCTGAGTCCCCATTCCCACCTGGGGGTAACTGGTGGGAAAACGGAATTCCAAAGTCATACAGAGCCTCTCCCTTTGAAAGAGCAAGCATGGTAACCTACCTACCTGTAGTCCAGGCAGGTTTCATTGAAAGTTGTAAAACGCTTTGAAAATTATTCTTACTAGATATTAATTCCTTATTATTGTGCTATATTCCTGCCAAGTTAGATACATGTGGGTGAAATATGGACATGTGTTTGTCTCCTTGTTTGTGTGGGAACTCTGAATCTTAAAATTAATGTGCATAGCAGGTTGTGTTCAGAGAAATTGACATTAGTAGCTGCAAGCATATATGTAATTCTTTATAAATATAAATTCTACTTTTCTTAATACCCATAAAACTCTGCTGTATTGTGGGCAAAACTCCAAGTGCTATATTTCTGTAGAGCAGCTACCAAAATGAGCTATTGTTCATTTAAAGCATCATTTGGAAACCAGGTTTTCATGGAAATACGAAAACTTAATTGGAAAAAAAATATATTTAAATCCATATAGTTTGGAAAATACTGTAACAAATCCAGATCCTGCAGATAGCGGTTAAAATGGCTGTGGGGAAACTTTTCAAACAGGACAGAACAGGTGGGGTCCAAAGTCCCCAGTTGGGATTATAAATAATCACCTCGATTTCTAAAAACTCCTGCAGAAAAGAATAATTGACTGATCAGTTCTAGACCTGGGCAAACATCTTTCAAAAATATATCACACTTATTTCGGATGTGGGACTGCAGGACTTGGGTCTTGCAGCATTATAGTGTTGCAAGAGTCAACTTTGAGCGGCCAGGGGAAGATTGGAGCTATATGCCTGGATATCTATAAATTATATATTGATAATTAGATGTCTGTGTGGTGTATAGAATTAGATGACCAAGAAAGAGACACACTAATGTCTTCAATATGAATATGTGAATTGTTACAACATTCTTCTGCCCCATGTCCTGTTAAAATTGTAAGAAAGGACATTTATCTGCATAAGTCATGTTTTATATCTAATTTTTTCAACACCTAATGGTTAGTCTTCACTCAGTAAGTGAAAAACCTCCCTTTGCAGCCTGATGATACGCTATGTACATTTCTCAGCTTCTCGTGATGCGGCATTTTTATTTTACAAGGAGTAAATAACTACTTGTATTCAAGGGAGAGAAGGCATGACATTTTGCTCTGCCTTTGGGTAGAGAGCACACACTCAGTGTTGTACTGCCTGTATTAAATAGTACTTGGAGCAAGGGCTGAAATTTCTGTAACTTCCCAGCAGGAATCAATCACCTTTGTGTTTGTAATGCATATATCGTATCACACGTAATCTCCCTTTTTGTTTTGGACAAGTGGCTGTTTCCGTGTGTCATGTGCAGCAGAACACTTTGAAGGACAGAACTTCCAATAGCTTTGCGTTTAAAAGCGTTAACATGGAAAACATGCGGCAAGTTCAGAGCTCTGCAGACAGAAAAAAGGCTTTTTTCTTGTGCCTCACACAAACACTGTGCTGCTAGTTAAGAGGCAGGTGGTTTTATCAGCTTCTTAATTCTGGGGACCAAGCGGTGGGTGTGCTTCGCTATTAGACCTGATTGTAGGAAAGAGGCGATGGAAAACCTAGCACAGGATTTTCAACAAGGGCTAGACACGGAGCTGGAAAGGGGACCACAAGAAGGAATGAGTATACCCTGCCGAAACTTGTCCGTCGTTAGACTAGGAGTTGAGATCTAATCGAGTTTAGTAGTAGCCGCAAATCCTTTCCAGCAAGTTTTGTATGGCACGTACACAGGCAGACAGATCAGGGCACTGTTCGAAGGAAGACCTGGAGGAGGGCTAAAGGCGTAGGAATGAAAAAAGAAATCCTCACTGAACAAAAAAATGTGTGGGTGGGTGTGAGAGGGGAGAGGAAATTATGTTCATTTTTCAACCTTGTTTTGCAAGTAGACAAAACTCCTCTTTTTTTTTTTCTTTTTTTTTTTTAAACAGTCAGTCTAGTTTTCACTCATGATAGGAGGACATGCATGAAATCATTTTAATGAGCAGTTGCTTAAAGGAAACATAATCAGGCAGATTAGAGTTTTCTGTACTTTTTCAGCGTTTTATGTCTGTATCTACATGTGCTAGAATATGCAAGAATTAATCATTTAGTTTCAAAAATGCTTTGGGCTTTTCAAGTAGTTCTTTATTTTTTTTTTAAACGTTGATGTAGCCACATATTTTTCCATTCATGGTTCAGAAATAGGATTTGCTTCCCTGGTTTTGTTTATCTGTCAAAGTCAGTAGAAATCATAAGGTATTTATGACATAATAACCAACCTACTGCTCTGCGAAACACAGTGTTGAAAATGTGGGTGTAAAATGTTCAGCTGTTTCGTGACTTCCTAGAGCTCTCTGCATGGAACACATCCATGTAGCATTTTAAGAGCTTTAGCTCTATGTCTCTATTTACCTCAATATAGAAATATTTAAGCGAAAATTATTAAAATTAATGAACTGATGTTTCCAAGTCTAATGACGGTTTAGGACGTTGTTATAGTGACTGACTGAGCTGAAAGGAAAATACAGGAACATTTTGAAGGATCTGAACACCAACCTAGAACATCTTAATTGGAATAGAAATACTGTGGAAGAGCAGGTTTTCATTCTTAAAATAATGAAATTAATATTTGGAATATGTCAGTATTTTCCCCATGGTTTTGTTGTTGTCAACAATAGTTTCAGCCTAGCTAAATCAGCCATTCCTAATAAAGAACAAAGGCACATAGTAAATTCCTGACCAAGAGCATAAACATCTGCCACTCGGTTGCAAGTAGAGGAGGCTGATACAGAGGACAAAATGGTGAAAACAGGGAATAAGGGTCCAGAACCTGCCATTATGAACAAAGTTAATTAAAAGGCCATATGAAACCACGGTGGACAAGAGAATATACTGGAAATTAAGAATAAAGCCTAGTGCAAAATACTTAATAAAAATAAATTTTTCTTTTCAGTCTTCCCCGGGAAGTGTCAAACAGTTATTTGAGCTGTGTTTTACTCTGCCTGCTTCTACCCTCTTTCCTCTTTTCCTTTTATCGCAAAAAAAAATTCTTTAAAAAGTACTGATAGAAGCAGAGAAGTCAACGTTCATGCTTAGAAATAAAGGCATGTGGAGGAGTGTCCGCTTTTCACTGCTGCAAAGGGTTTTCAGAAAATGTGGCACGTGCGTGTGCTTGTTTATGCCGTGCAAATAAATGGGAAGGCATTTCTCGGAGGAATGCGGCAAGCAGCGTTCCTGAAAGCAAATGGGAAATTCTTGCTGATGTGGGAGTCGCCAACACTCTCCCAAGCTAATGAAAACCCCCATATCAGGATTAAATGGGAAAGAAAAGTGTCGGCTGATTGATTTTTGTCGCGTATGGGGTAGGAAGGGTTGGAGGTGGCTCCCTCCTGAATGTCCGGGCACCGCTGGTGCTCAGGCTGTCCATGCACTATTAGCATCTCCCAGCTACAGGGAACCGTCCTCAGTCTTCCTTGCCCGAATTGCTGTTCTGGTGTCTTCTGCACTCACAGTTTGCTGCTTATTCTCCTCCCTCACCCCTTGCTTTTTCTTTTCAGTTTCTGCTCGGGTGCTTTGCTGTAGCTTTGCACGCCGAGTCGCGGTTACTTTGGTATTTAAAACCTGGCCAAGGGAAGGATGGCTGCACTCTGAATGCCAAGCAGAGCACGGACTGAGGACTTTCTGCACTGCAGGCATAACTGGGAGCTCTTCGTGCTTGCAGAGGGGATGCCATCGCCCCCCATCCCACACACATTTCTGCCTGGGAGTATTTCTAGTAATTTCCTTATGAGCCCTGACCTCTGGTTCCCTGGGAGGGAGGTACCTGCGCTGCCCAGCAGCAAGAGCTGGGCTGCTGCTGAGTATTCTGGAGTGCCCTCTGCTGGCACTGTGTCCCCTCGCTGTCTCCGTGAGGAGCAATCCCCCTGCGACAAGAGATGCTCAGGGGGTAAGTGACAGTAGGTGGGATCTATCAGGGCACTGCAAACTGCTCTACCCAAGGGCAGGGACTTGGGAACCATCACAACAATCAATGATCCATAATTGCTTTCCAGTCCTCCTCCTTCCCACTGCAGCAAGAGTGAGGAAGGCTGACCGGAGACGCTGGGGCCTGCGTTTTGCCGAGCTTTATATTGTAAACATTAGTTACATCAGCATTATAAGCATTGCAAGTCTGTACTTTTACCAGACATTTCTGGTTGACATGACATGTTTACAAACAGTTTGGTTTCTCCTGCTTTGTTCAGAGCTGTGATTTGAAGGGGTTGAATCTATATTTCCTTTCCATTTCTATGGAAACAGCTAACCCTCTTCTAATATAGCTGTTTTGTAACAGCTGGGCCTGATTCCCTTCTCACGTGGGCTGTTTTTAAGCCAGTATCGCGCTGTTGATCCCACCTGAGTTACTTGAAGCTGACAATTACAATTGAGAGCACTCAGATCTGCTGCTCTCCCAGCATATTGCAATGAAAGGGACTTACATGCAAAATGTAAGCAGGTTTGGAGCAGACATTGTAAAACATCTCTTGCCATCCATCATTTTATTTTGATAGCCCTAGTTCTAACTCCAGAGCTAGAACAGCCACAAATTTCCATTATATGGCTCACACTGACCTGCCAACTGTGAAGAATCAGCTTTTTTGTATTCATTAGGAATATGGAGTTAGATTTGGTTTTCCTCCAAAAGCTTCAGAATACAGGATTAGAATTGCATTTGGGTTTGGGTTTTGGTTTTTTTTTTTTTTCCATTTGCATTAAAATACATAATTTTATGTGTTTCAAAATGAAAAGATGTCCATGATTGCTCATTCTCTTATGTGCTGGCCTGGAACAGAAGCAGGAGAGGTCATTGGTATGTACACCTGACTGGGGGAGAATTTGCTCTTTGCTTTAATACTATGTGCCTTCCTCAGAAAAATGCAGTAGTTTCTCTTGGGGCTTACCGTCTTTATTGCATTTGCTGCTGAAATGACACTGGTGTTAAACGTATTTGATCCTCGTATCAGGCAGTTGTGGCCCCCGGAGAAATCATGAATGATGCACGGAGAGCTGGCTGGTCATAACACCTTTCATATTTCTAGCGAGTGAAACCACATGAAAAGTTAGCCAAAAGGCGAGTTCTTCCCTAAAATGGATTTTCTGTATTATTTGGTCATTCAGAGAGTGGGTAGAAAGATATCCCACACAGCTGTGTAACAGTGAGAGCAAGAGGGACCACTACCTCCGTAGGCTTCCTGCAGCTCATGGTCATCATCTCCAGCTCTCCCTGGTTCAGAGGACTTGTGCCCACTTCTCCTGAGCTGGCAACAGCAGCTAGCGAGGCTGCACGCATTTAGCTCTGGGGAACACTCCTCTTCCTCTTGCTGTGGCTGTGAAAAAAGCTAAAATGTGTACACATGAGGCAGACTTTGTATTTCACTGTGGCTGGCACCATGGGGCACATTATTTTTGAGTCATATTTGCACGGTTCCCTGATGGGTGAAGTAGACACTTTGGTTCTTGGTGATTCTTGGTATCCTGAATTGAATCAACCCATGGGTTGATGGCTCTTCTCTGAGCTACTTTAATTTTATAGGAGTAAATATATTTGCTAATTTAGCAGTCACAGTAGCTTAAAAACAGAGTAGTATTATGGAAAATCTGTTTTTTGCCCTGTAGCTTATACTATTTTGTCTGAAGAGCTAAAATATACAGAACACTTAAAAGAAACTATATGCTTAATAAACCAAAGTGAAAAATAAGAACAAAGTATTTAAACATCTACTGAAGCAGATGAAATATATTTCATTTCATGTTTTCAGCTAACTTATACCATAGAGATACTGACAAATCCATTCCTAGAGGGTAAAATTTGGGGTTGTGGTAATATGACCAAAGAATAAAATGTGGTAGGAAGCAATCTATGCCTTATCCCCCTTGGGGAAGGGGGTGTGTTTGGTTTTGTTTTCTTGTTTTGGGGTTTAGTGTATTTATTTATTTATTATTTATTTTTTTAAAAAATTTACTTATTATTTTGTGCCTATAGTACTGTCATATTCACTTCCTTTTTGTGGATATATTTGTGGAGGGATCTGACAAGGTTGCTATTTGCATTGGGCGGCTTTGAAACTCTCGGCATAAAACCACTTATTAATGAAACAGACGTGCCTGGTGTTACGCTCTCTGTTGTTATCCACACAGAAGTTTCAGGTCGGAACGAGCTCCTCTTCCTAGCTGGGGGGCACTCTCTAAAAAGGCATTTGCCTGGGAAAATATGCGGAGGAGCTTTCACACCATCTGCTTTTCTGATTAAAGCGACATGGGAGATTCATGCCGTGGGCCAGGTAGCAGGGGCACAGTTTACGTATTGCAATGTATGTGGCTCCTCTGAGGCCACAGGACGAGGAAGAGTTGCTGTGCGTGGACCCCTAAGTGGAAAATCGCATTCGGCAGGACTTCTTTGAGTGCAGGGCCCTGGTCAGGGTGTCTCAGTCCCAGCTACTGCACAGGGGATGCAACCTCTTCTGGTTGGTGGGAAAAAAAGAAAATCCCGGCACTTGTGTGACACCAAGAGTGTTTCTCGTGCAAAGGCTGGGTCAAACACACACATTCGGCTTGAATCCATGACCATATATCCCAAGCGCACTTGTGTTGGTGCTGCGAGGATAAAATATAAAAGCTGCACAAGACAGCTTCTAATAAAAGGTTATCACTGCAATTCAGAAAAATTGTGTTTAGAGATTTAGAAATCCATTTCTAAGGTCTGTAAGTCTTTCTGCCTCGAGCCTATCTTTTCCATTTTATCTCAGTCTCTTAATTGTGGTTCAGGCTTAGTGCTAAGATGTTAACAGTACGTGGAGGGAGCGGTAAAATCTCTCACAGTACTGACCATTTATTGTTTTTAAACTGTATAAGACTGCCTGTATTATTTAAATATCTGTCCTTTGTTTTCACTTCTCAGATATTTGGAAGAACTCTTTCTCTTTAGGGTAGCATAAATATAGGTCATAGGAGGTTTAGTGCCAGCAGTTTTCTGGCCATTGCAAGGGCCCATCCCATCAGTGAGAGTCCCAATTTCTCCTGCCATTGCACGTGATCATTTTTTTTAGGTTTTTCGTTCCTTAAAATGAAAGATCTTAAGTCAGTGGGATGTTTAATGCATAGTGGTACGTAGGATAGAGAGGACGTCCTTGTGCACTCTTCTGGCCTTCGTGACAATGACACACTTGCCTGAGATTGTGCAGGACTGGACCCCATGATCCACATTGTCTCTTCCAGTGTTAGTTAAGCTGCCACATAATTGCAGGAACTGAAAGGTAATTCAGTACTGTGATTCCCATGCTTGTGATGTGTGAACCACTTGCACCTGCAAGGCAAAGAAAATGCTCAGCGATACGCAGAGTTGTGACTGTTGATGTGGTCCTTTGCCTCAGATAGTCTGGGAGTCCAGGGCCTCCTTGGCAGGGAAATTTAGATAAATGCAAAAGCTGCATGTGATTCTTTAGGCCACATCCTGAGGTCTCATCAATTGCCAGCATCCTCAGGATCTGACCCTTTGTCATCTGCGTTAATATGTAAAGATATGGAAGATATATCCACAGTTGGCCTAAATCTGCCTACATCTTAAATAACCTAATAATTGCCCAGTGTTTATGCATCTCCCAGCTTCAGAAATCAAACAATCAGCAGTCAGGAGGCAGAGTCAAGCTTGAAAATACAGTTGCATGTGTTTTTCCTATAGAGCCTTTCTGTGTGGCATTATAAATAATTGCTTGCTACCCGTTAATATCTAATGTAATGCAAAGCGGAACTTCGTATGTGTGCTGACATAGAGCAATGTTCAGTGTGCCTCCATGATTTCACTGGTCTGTAGGAGTAAAGGCACGACTTCAGCTTGTTTGGATAACGAAAGGTGGTGTAGCTCAGTTACAATGATAAAACACCGTAGCTCAGGGCAGGCTGCACCCTCTCGGCACCAGAGCCTGGATCTGCGGTGAGGAATTGGTTTGATATGTGACATTTCAAGGAGATCTAGACCTCATCTGAAAATATCTCTGACTGAGAGACATCTCTCCAAGTGACTTCCTCCTTTTCTTCCAAGTATGTCCAGACTTTGGTAAATTCCCAGACTAGGGTCTTCATTGTGTCACTGTGGCTCCATGTTAGGAATGTGTTTCTTATGTCTGCTTTCTTCCTTTCATACGTTGCCAATTTTTTTATTTTTTTTTCTCTTCATAATTTGAACAAGAAAGACAGACCGTTATGCAAAAGCTCACTTGGAAAAATAAAATGCCTTGAACTAGTACAGCTGCTTTGCTATAAATAAAATTAAAAATACTGAGGTTTTAACCTAGCTGTTTCATTAGTTTAGATTTGGAATAACCTCACTAGATACAATCCCAGCATAATATCCCTGAAGAACTTGGGTTTTATGCTTATATCAGTTCTTGTGAGCAGAAGAAGAGCACAGGAACAGTTTGTTACGAACTGTTATTTATAAATTACAACTTCAGGCACACAGAAGATAGGCACTCTGTTGTATATAAGCAGTGCAAACACAGAAAACCAGAGACGGTCCTGCAGCAATGTCTTACGTCTGAATATCCCAGACATCTGAGAGACTGTCATCTGCTTAGATCTAAAATCTTGAAGGGCTGTGTGATATGAAACAATAACTGCTTTTCGCTTTTTAGTCACTTTTCAGTAATAAATGTTCTTGATACGTGATTTTTTCTTCTTCGCCCAGAACATATGAAATAATTTTGCATAAATTATAATTAGGCATAACTGAGATGTCTGGCATTTTGAAATGGTTTCTGATTCCTGCCAAAGCAGGAAATTATGAGTAAAATGATTAATAAATGCCATTCCTCTCTTCCTAGCACAATAGAAGGAAAACAAGTTAATACAAACTGTATAAGCTTTTAAATGTGAGTATCCGTGTGGCAAAATGTAGCATAAAGATCATGTCTGTTCTGTCCACAGTCTTTTACCTAAATGAAGAGTGTCGCCTTTTCTTTAGAAAAATAAGCGCGGATGACACACAAATAAGACGAAAATAGATGGCTGCCCATATAGAGTTTCTTGCTTCCTGGTTTAAAGAGTGATGGTCAGAGGTAGCGAAAGCCTGTTGGAGATTTTTGCTTGAGCTGGGACACTCTGAGACTGACTCACGGTTTGGAGCCTGTCCAGCACTTGTGGCTGACCCACTCCTGTCTGATGCACCAGGTGACACCCAAAGGTCATTTTGGGACTGGGGGACATGGAGGGGTGGGAGAAGATTGAGATCTAGCGCGGGGTTGTCGAGCTTTATTGCACACACAGTCAGGACAATGCCTCAAAATTCAAGAGAGCAGATGTTGCCCCTGGGAGTGTGACCTTTACCCTGATGTTCAGGTTTTCTGTGTTTACACGCGGGATAAGCTAAAATAAATATATTTACTTCAGATTGCCTGGGGCCCAAATGGTCTAAAAATATTGAAGCTCACTGCAGCATCTCAGCAGTGAGTTTATTTGAACAGAATCAGCATTATTTTTATAGAACACAAAAATATTTTACGTACTTATGAGTAACGGAGTTTGTTATTAAAAAGCCATCCTCAGCTCTCCTCCAAACTATGTGGCCTCATGCGTGGAGAAACAACTAACATCAACTAAAACCTTGAAGCAGCTTCTTTCCAGCTTTTCAAACACTCTTTGAAAAGCTCTGAGGAATGACAAAAAAATAAAAATCCAGTTACTAGCCAAGCGTGGAGCAAAAATTTTTATTTTGAGTATCAGTGACGTACAGTGTCACTAGTCCCTGAGCTCTCATAATCAGGTATCTGGTACAGCAGAGACATCCCCGCTCAATACTATGTAATACTTCAGGTATTTTCCTTCTAGACCTGACCAAGCCCCTAGGAAAGCAGAAGACCTTGAAGGCTCTCAGCACCTTTGCCTCTTGGGCTCCGGGCACAGGGCATCAGTTCCTGGAAAAGTCAGCCTTTCGTTAGCAGGCGGCTGACAGGGTGCTGCTCGCTTGTCCAACTTTATTATTCATTCTCCAGAATATGTCTAATCTCCTTGTTATTTTTCTTGCATTGCTTGCTCCTCCTGGAGCCTAAAGGCATGACATTCAGAGAGCATTTTTTTTTTTTTCTATATCCCTGCTTACCGTCTCGGTGGCCGCCTTCCCTACCTGCTGGCATGGCTTTTCAGAACACAGCGTGTTTCAGCAGCGTGTTTTTCTTTGGTTTTCTTACTCATTTCAGACTGGTACAGACAGATGAAGAAAAAGTCCTGTAAGAAAGGAAAAAAGTATTGCGATGAAGCACAGGGAATCGGCTTGTCCTCAGGCAAATTCCTTATGCTGTGAATGACCTTCAAGTTCACTTACTCATTTTGGGGGTCTCTGACCTGAGAAATCTTGGAAATGGTGTCCAAGGAGGCCAAAATGCTGTTTTCTTTAGCTGAAAGCGATGGAAGATTCAGAGGCATCACATTTTTCAGTGAAGTAACAGGTAAATGAAAGTGATTGCCCAAGTTTTATTGCATTCAGATTAGAGGAACGATTTTGGCTTGACCTCTCCGTACCTCCATTTTCCAATGAAAAGGGGAGAGGTAATCATCTTTCTCTCTCCTGCACAAGTGGTCTCAGGCTGAATGTGCTCATTTGTGTGAAATGAGGCTCAGCTGTACTCAGTTTGAGGCGCCATGGAGAGACCTGTGCCGACGGACAGTAAATGCATTTCTAAGCGGCTGCTTGTCAAGGGCTGCATTTTTTCTTCCCTGTGCCAACCCTTCAATAGCTTTGTAAATATGAAAAGAGGGTTGTGGTCTACTTGTGTGGTATTGTTGCGCGTTTTGTTCATGTTGCATTTCAAGCAACATTGAACATAAACATTTTTCACATATTTTTGTCAGTAATTTTTCCTTGTGGTAAATTCTTAGACTCTGACATATTTTGAGCTTGCCTTCAGCAATCTGTACACATGTTTCTTATTAGGATCTCCCTTGTTACATCATTTATTATAACACTGTTTTGCCAAATGCTTGAATTAGGAAAGGCATGCCATTTTGACGTTATTCAGGGATTCTTGCAGGGAAGTAAGGTAAGATATAGATGATACTCTCTTTTGAGCCCATAAGCACACACGTTTCTGATTAGGGTTTTCAGCAGCTTATAAAACCAAATGGGATTTGATAGAAGCGAGCTATAAAGGAAGTTTTGCAAAACTTCTTAGAAAGATTTGAATCCTTAATTTGTATGTATTCCCAGCTGAAGTTTCATTGTGAGGGGAAATGAATATGGGGAGCTATTGCATAACCAGCAAACTCCAATTCTGATTTCAGAGAAATGTAATAAAGTGAAAATAAATTACATTGTAATAATTGTTTTGGACTGCAGGGCTAGTGCAACTTCCAGGGAGAAAAACAAAAGCTCTGATTCACCATGATATTACTCCATTTTTATACTGATTTATCTATATTGCATTCAAGGAAAAACACTGACAAAAAATTAGAATAAGGGCAAAGATGACTCAGGTCCCCACAGTGGTGGTTTATTTCTTATTATAACAAAGAACATACAAGGAATCTATAAAAAATGAGTGCACCTCGTTCACTTGACATTTTCCAGTAATAAAGTCACCATCCATCTGAACATATTTTCTTTTAAATATATGGTAGATTGTTCAATTGCACCCATCAGTGCAATATCTGGATGACAATGTCCCACAGTGAGTCAGGAAAATATTATTACTCCATTATGGACTGTAGAAAAAGAAAGACTTTGAGATTTGTTCAAATTCAGCCAGGAGGAGTAAGGCAGAGATGGGAAAGGAAACTGCATCTAGTATTTCCCAACCTGGTGCCTTAACACAGGGGTTGCCTGGTTTCTTAAAGATGGCCTTTCCCTGTTCATGCAAGCACATCGCAGATATTTATTCATTCTAATGTATGCGTCTTCCATGAGCCGTGTGCTAGTTCTTTGCAGTGCCCACCATAAGACACTACCCATGTTAAGAAGACTAACCTTAAATTCAGGGCTGCTTGTTCCATGCCTATGCTATAAGGAACGGTCAGAACATGAATAAAGACGAAAGGGATTGAAAAGGCTTCTCGGTTTCCTTGCTTTGTGCGTTGGGCAGGGTTTTTCCTGCCATTGCCCCTCCTGTCCTGCTAGTCAGACTCAATGACTGCTCAAGGAGTAGGAGCAAAGTGGGATCCCTCACTCTGGAAGCTGTAGTGCTCGAAGCTGCATTTTGTAAGTGTCTAAAACCATTATTTTGTTAACCATGTCACTATTCATTGAACGTTTAGTACAGACGAGTTTTTATTACTGTTTCTATGTTCCAGCTTCCACATACTTTATTTCCCTTTCCAAACAGGAGGCATTCAGCTCCATCTAGCTCTGCCGGCCCAATTATATCCTTTGCAATGCCAGTTACTAACTGCTGGTCACATATAGGTTTTATCCACCCAATAAAGCAAGTCCAGCTCTCCTAGACTGAGGGAGACCTCTCAGCTAGTTCTGTTTCCATCCTTCTCTCCGCAGGTTTCCAGAGAAGTGCAGTATCCCAGCAGAGCAGCAGGGGCACCCAGCAACGTGCTTAATCAGCTCTGGGAAACCGTACCCAAAACAACTCCTGACGAGATCCTCAAAAGGAGAATATCCTAGAGGAAAGGCAGTGTGAAATGTCAGATGAGGAAAGACATACGTAAGATGATCATTGGGATAAATGAGCAGTTCTCTCTCTCTCATGGCTCATCTTTCTGATTAAAGATGTTGTCCTGTTGTTGTGCCTTCTCTTTATGGAGAGTCTGATATTGACTATTAAACTGGTGCTGGTTTTGGAAAGGCTCAGATTTTCAATCTGCTCACCCAACACTAATATTTATTTGCTCTGCTGAGAGGGAATATTGAAAAGAAATACCTCTATTTTCAGACCTATGTACAGTTGATGTCCCCAAAACTTTGCTATATTATCAGATTCCAGAACGTACTTTGCTTTGTCTGTTTCTGTCCAGAGGGTCACTTTGCGGTTACAGGCTATCATCATACTAGAAATATGTTGACTTTTGACATTATTCCGATGAAGAGGAATACAACATCATTAGTAAAAAAAAATTAAAAGTCATTATTCTTACAGCTTCCCGGAGCTTTGTGTCTAATCCGGTCCAGCCACTGTCAAAACCTTTATGTTTTTTGATATTGAGTGCTTTGTGAAATTACAAAAAAATCCCCAGGCTGGCCCCAGAGGAGTCCGGTGGAAGGTCTGCCCTTGTGCCGGGGAGGCAGGGAGCCCCCAGCAACTTCTCAGCAGCAAAATTGCTGGTTTTTCTCTTCACGGCAAAGTTAACAAGGGGATTGGTTTCACTGCCCAGCTGCCGTGTCTAGGGAGCTGCTGGTTTGGCATGAAGTTTGTACTGATTTGCTGCTTCATTTCATTCCATTCCAACCAAAATCACAGTTCTGGAAAAATAAATCTGCAGACTGCAAACTTGTTTTGTATCCATATTTACTCTGTATTTTTTGAAAATTTAGGCTCTTTAGGTCCTTAAGTAGGATTAAATTTATGCAATAGTTTAGGTAGTCAAATATGAAAACATAACTAGCTAAATAATAAATTGCTATAGTTTACAAGAAAAGTCAGTACCACAAATCTACAAATAGGAAACACATCAAAAATATGTGTATCAATGATAGTTTTGAGGATTTCTGAGTCACTTTTCTGGGCCCATTCATTTCCAAACTTTCCAGTAACATTGTAAGGAGTAAGAAATTTCCGTTTTAAAAAAAAAGAAAGAAGAAAAAAACCCCAACGTTTCCTGAGGATTTAGGAAAAATGCCAAATGTTGTGAAGTTACGATAAAAACATGAGTGTTAGCAACGTCAAGAGCAAGAATAACTTTCTGCAAGCATTGCGAACGCTGCAGTTCTGACAAAAGCAATGATGTGATATATCTTGAGGAATAGCCCCCTTTACTATGCTCACATGCTGCACTGATATGTCTAAAATTTCCTGATTTGCATTGAGCCCACTGTTTTTACACGCTACTTGCTTTGTACCTCATTGTTCTCAATTGTGCAAAGTAAAATTTGACTATATGGTATAAGCAAATGTTATGTAATGTTGCTTATACATGTAAGCAGAAATTGCATTAACACTTCATAAACCAGCAGATACGATAGAATATGAATAGCAAATAATGATTGTGTATTGTGTGTTTCTCAGGTACCAGTGATCAGATGGAGAAATTGAACCACTGCCAAAGATGTCTTACACCCAACCTAGGCTTTGCCATCTATATTTTACAATACTAACGCTTAAAATGGGCATTCCTAATGTTTGATACATGAGGAAATACGGCACATAATCCAATAGCATGTGCCTGGTCCCAGCTCTGCTGGAACTTGAATCAGTACAAATCTGGTGCTTGTGTGTGTATGATCTATCTCCTTCTGGTGTGCTGTTTGCATCTAGGTAGGTCCTTGTCCTAGATGTCCTAGAGCAACATATATTAGCCAGAAAGAAAATAACCTTCAGAAAAAGGTCCTGTCCCCATGCCCAGGACATGGTGCAGTTCTTCGAGGCTTTTCCATTGTCTTCTTCAGCCTTGTCACTAAAAAGTAAACAGATAAGTATAATTATTCTGGAAGATAAGCTATGGTTTAATTTGTTTTGAATCAATTTAGCATTATGAACGTTATTCGGGACGAGTAAGGTCTGGAAATGGATGTTTACATAGAGAAGCTACTCTGGAATAGTTGTCACAGAGCAGCTTATTTCATAGTAGCAGCTCCAGCAGTTAGCAGCCCTGGTCAGAAAAAACTCACCCTGTGAGCAACCGTTACCTGAACTTTCTCGGTGAGTCGTATAGCAGCCAGACAGGGCTTCACGGGGTACCTCACTCTGGCAGTCCCTTATGAAACTGTTCATCGGAATAGCTCACAACTGCTTGCTTCTTATTTTCTGTGGAAGCTTTTGGGAAAAGGAGCATAACTCTCATTTGGATGCCTTTATTTGGCTTTCTGTGGAAGTCTCCAAACAATGCTGTATTGTATTTATGTGTCTACAGTTGGAGCCTGCACTTTCTCTTCGGTGCAGCTCAGGAAGCCGTATATTGTATAACTAGTAATAAGTCATTTCCTAGACAAAATTATAAGTCAGGGTCTGATTCAGGTGGATCCCAGAATTCTATAGCTTTTTATTTATCTAGAAAGCTAAATATGAAATGTATTGTTGTATGTTGCAGAACTTCCTATAAACCTATTAATGCAACAGTCTACTTACATTTCCCATATTCCAAAAATAAACTCCTTCAGGGCTCATATGCCTAAAGAAGAATCTTCATGGAAGCAGCCTAATCCTTTTACAATCCAGCCTCATGGGAAAAGCTCAGCTGAAGTCAATGGGAAAGACTCCGCCTGTTGGCATCCGTTGGAGGTATGAGGATCCATCTCAGGGATACAAGATGAATTCTAATTCTAACCAGGCGCATAAGGTTATCAAGCTAAGCTGCTGGTTAAAGAAATGTGGGTGTTTCCAGTTGTAGCACTAAAAGGTGAAAATAAGTTTAATGAGTACAATTCGTATTTTATATCTGAAGGTTCGCTTCATTACTTGGCCATTTTAGTGTCTGACTTGATGCTAGAGACCATAATAGTGTGGACAAGGAAGGGAATAAAATCCTTACACTTCTTTTGAAAATGTATCTTACTTTCAAGTGGTTTTGATATCCTTTCCAAAAAAACATTACTTGTGAAATTCATCCCTTGAAAATGACAGCACAGTTGAGCATTTCTTTACTGAAATGTTAATATTCTTTAGCAGCTAGGCAACTGGCATATCTTGGATGTCTCCAAGTAGGAACGTGTTTACTTTTTTAGCAAGTAATGTAGTCATTAACAACAATCTTGGATATGCAATCAACAGGAACTTGTGTCTTCTGCTGCCTTATTAATGCACATTATTATTCATAGCCTCCTGCAGATCTAGAATACTACTGGCTTCTGAAAACTTAAAAGCTATGGGGGAAACATTAATGCACAGATTAAGAATTGAACATTGAGGTCTGAGGACCTAAGATTCTGCATTGTCCTTTATTTTGCATCAGTGTCATCTTATACAGTGGACGTGTAACACTAATGTTGAAATTCAGCGACATTTCACAAGTGTTCTGAATTTGCATTTAGAAACCTTCATGGTAAGTCCAAGTGCAAGTGGGAGTCAGACCCCTGAAACTTCTGTTATGGAACCGAAGGACAACACCCAAGTTACACACCCCATGAAAAAATATACTTCATATAGGACTGTATGGATGCAATTAAAGATGCAGTTAGTTAGCTTAATAGCTACTTTAAAATAATAGATCCTTAATAATAGGTGGTTTAAAAATCTGTTTATAAAATCTGTACGTGCACAGATGATTGGCAAAACATATGTTTTGCCATTCAAGACTTCTCTTAACTAGGGGGAGAAAATGAACTTTCATTTGCTTCTTTCAAAGGTGAGTGGTTTGTCTATTAGAATAAAATAAACATGGATGAGGGGAAAGTCAAAAAGATATTGGCAACTTCGGTGCATTTTTCTTTTTTTTTTCTTTTTGAAGACGACCTGCTATTGCCTGTTGATGTGGTCTGAGAACATAAGGTTGTGTTCAAGTTTCCTAGGGAATAAAACAAAGAAGCTCCTATCTCTCAGTCACAGTGTGACACACTGGAAGGCAGATGCTGAGGTGTTCAGCAGACTGGCGGTGCTTCAGGATAGGCCCAGCATCTGGAGAAATGTAAGGTACAATAACGAGGCAAGCCTGAAGTGCAGGTGTCTCCTGGACTCCATTCAGCTCTTCTTTTGCTTTCAAATTTACATTGTTTTGCATTGAACATTTGCATTTTGCCTTTGCCATGCTGAGGTGGCCAAGCCCTTCACTGCCTCTGCACCTTCGCTCCTCTTCCCTCCTAATAGCACGTGGTGACCCCTCAGTAGCAAAAGTGCCTGTAATTCACCTGATTTTTTTTATGTATGTGCCTCCTTGTAGTTGGCTGCAAACCTTTTGTTGTGCACAAGCAACACACTCAACCTGGTTAGGAGTCATCCAGTCAGCTTCAGAAACCTAAAAATTAGCAGTTTGTTCTAAAACACCTGCAGAAAGTGGTAGATACCTTGAAGGCTATTTTCTTCTACTCTTAGACAAAAAGTGGTGGATGACATGAATGCTGGCCTCCCTCCACCTACAAAGTGAATCTAGATGACCAGCTTAGTCTAGAAACCTAACTTTAGATGGCTAAATGTAACATAAATATGACCTCTATTTGGGAATCTTATGCCTTAAAACCAATATTTCTAATGTCCCAAGAGTCACTTCTCTTCAAACTCTAGAGAAAAAGATACTTCAGGATTATCCATTTTTCCTAAATGCTTTTACTTTTCTCTAAAGGTAGCTCTAGTTTAGGGTTTTAGCTACACGCTGACATAAAGGTCAGAGTCTGCAAATTGTAATATGCTTTGGATTCTTTAAAGCTTTAGCCAAAGCAGTGGATTTACATGGCTTGTAATTCTGGTTTTCAGGTGCTTCCCAGAATTTCTCCAAGAAAAGATCTTACCAGGTTTTGTCTGAGTCTTTTGTCATCCATGTATGAGCAAGTTCTAATGATCCTAAATCCTGCATTATAATTATGAGTATCAGCAAACAAAAAGCCTTTCTCTTCATTATCCCAGGTATCTATAGCATTTGATATTTACAAAATGTAACTAACTGACCATAGAAAGTGAAATAATTTGTCGTTTTATAGTTTCAGAAATCTGTAGATACCATTGTGAGCCATTTTCAATAGATGAAGAGGCTGAAGTTATTTCTCCACATACAATTGGTAACAGCTGCAACAGCGATAGTGGATTTTCTGCCTCTTTCTTCTCCCATCTGTCTGTCTCCCTCTACCCCCATAAAGAACCAGCTGGTCATCACAATTTGCAGCCAGGTAGAGGAGGAGTAAATTACTGCCCTCTGCTATGGAAAAGGCAAATATACCTGCAAGTTGGTTGATCAGCATGCATGGCTGTCAATCAGTGTGTCCCAAACTCGGAAGCAGACAACACATGGGCTAGCACCTACCCTGAAAATTTGCTAGGGATGCTGAGTGGGAACTCGGAATACAACGTACTTGTTCAGAGAAAAAGGAGCATGTGAGGTATTTACCTACAAGAACTAGCCCTCTACTGCTCACAGTGTTTCTCTCTGGCTTGTGAAAATGAGGGATGAGAAACAGAGCAGCCAGAAGTAACAGAATTGTTGGTTCTTATGTATTTGAAGTTGTGATGGAGAGCGTATGTGAGCACATAATGTCATACACCTGAGAGCCAGGAATCAGGGGAGAAAATATGTATTACATACTAAAATGCAACATGTCATATTAAGTAGAGAAGTGAGGTGAGAATTTTTATTTAAGAAGTCTCTGTTCTGTTTATCCTTACCATTTTGAAAGGAATCAGAATGTAGAACTAAATTGCTATGGCAGCAGAGTATAAATAAAAGCAGATAACGTTGCGCTACAGGCATGATCAAGAGTTCGTCTGCTGAGAGCAGACGAGTCCGGCTTGGCTCTGCCATGTATTTTAGTTTTATAGCAAGACAGGTTAGCAGATCTCAAACCTCATGTTTGACTGCTTGTCCCTTTCATATCAAAATATCCTCATCACTGAGAGCCATGACACCTGATTTCCCCCAGCTTCAGATATGGGCCAGATTTTGTATTCCTGCAGAGAATGGGCGTATACATAGTTATTCAACAGTAAGACAAAATGATATGCATAATTATAATGCAGATTAGCTAAAATATTTCATCTGGTTCTACACTTGAGCCATAGGCATTGATGGAGAACTCTCAGGAGTTACTGTGGTCTTCAGGGTGTCACAGGATCTGTGACATGGATGATGGCCTGAAGATACCTGCACACTCTGCTCTGTTAAGCATTGCCATCGTCTTTCTACAACAAAAGTTCAAGATTTTCAAGGTTGGTTATTTGTTCTTTTAAGTCCCTGTCTGCTGAAGCGGCTGCAGACTTGGAAGGTGGAGGAATCTTCAGAGGTTCCTCTCTGAAGAGTTTGTCTTATAACTAGAATACTGATTTGGGAAAGATACTAGAAGAGACTTTGAACTAAAATAATTCTAGCATCTGTGGCCTTAACATTTCTAGAGACTAAATTTATGGCCGCTGGCCTCAGTCTGGTAACCAGTAATTTTTTCATTGTTCTAGAGTTGAATGTCCTCTTCTAGCAATGGAAAATACTACTGCATTCCTTCATCTCAGGGGCCTCAATTTAGAGGAAAACTACGATTTCAGTATTTTTCTCCAGAAGTCATAATATCACGGAACACATTCTTCTATCAATTCTGGATGTTTGAGCTTATAAGGATGAAAGTATCCATGGCAATAAAGATGAAAGTGCAAGGAAAATTGGACTACATTAACGACATAATTTCCATAGTGATCATGCCTTGACAGGATCTACAGAGATAAATATCAGAGTCTCCATTGTTCTGTTGACCGTATTGTTTTGTTAAATGTAGCCCATAAGAAATGAAGGGAAGGAACAGAGACCTCAAAACTTAAATATGAATAATCAATTATTATCAATCTATATTCTGAATAATAAATGGTGCGGTGTGTTTTCTTTTTGTCTTTGTCCACTGTGAATCACAGGTATTAAAGAGGAACAAAAACAATTACAATAATCTGCTTCATCTTAAGTCACATCAGGGTTATTTCTTGCAACATTTTATTTCTTTTTTTTTCCCCCGTGTGCTTATACTTGTCCCTGGAGATGGGGTTTCTACTATTTTCCTTTAAAGACTATTCCACAGACCAATAGGCCTTATCATGACGACCTTTTTTTCCTCATATTCAGGCTGAATTATTCTGTTTGTATCTTCCTGTTATTACCTTGTGACATGCCTCTATCCTTGCTATTTATGTACCTCAACTATTTAGAGGTAGTTCTCATGTCTTCTTGCGTGGTTTTCATTTAACACACATGTATTTGTGAGATATATTAAGTGCAAAAAATGTATTATAAAAGAACAGATTTTAAACTGAGAAGGAATCATCTTAGCTCAGCTAGAGCTAAGAGACCCTTGCTACTTTTAGTGGGAGATAATTTAGCACTTTAGAGTAATTAATGTGATGTTATTAGTGTTTTTAGACAATGCAGACACATTATTATGGTGTGGTATATACATAAACAATATTTAATCTTATTCTTTTTCTTGCATAGCACTTTCTTGTGAAAGGAACAGTTTTGTTCAAAGGATTTCCTCTGAAGATTTATACACTTATAAACATTTTAGACTTAATACTCAAAGTGTGTTTGCTGTAATTGCTCTTTATGATAAATCTTCCAGCATTTATGCAGTGTTCTTTTTCAAACATCTTTGTACAATTTATTTATCTTAATATATTAAGCCTGAAAACATTTTTCTCTGTGAGAATTTTGAAATTATTAAATTAAAAGTTTCCACTGATCGAAAAGGGAAGCTGAGGCACAGGGGAGAAAATTATTTTCTCATAGGCACACATTGAATCAGTGACAAATTGGGGATTGGCGCATGAAATGCTTAGATTAGCGTTCAGGTTTATGTTTGTATGTATGACCGAGAAGCTAACAATGGAATCTCTGTCTCTAATTTTCAAAACTACTTCTGAAGTCTCTGCTCCTCATTCTTTTTAACACAAACCATGAAAGCTCTACATGTATTTATCTTAGATCTTTGCACAGTGAACACAACTAGTTTCAGTCACATGGCACAGAAATGTTGGGAATGGAGCTGGGTTTGGCTGGCAAAGACTACTCTTTAGATAAACTCTGCTGTGCTTAGATGCTTCTGTAAGTCCCAGCGAGCAGGGACTTCTCAGCATCAAAAGGTGCTCGGATACCTCTGTAAATCCACCCCTTTGTGCAGCTCTTGCCCTTAGGGTACTGTAAAAAAACAGCTTATTGTTGGTGAGCACTATCCAAAGATGGCGTGTGGAAATGATAAAGATGAGCAGGGCACAAGACTACCTCACAGCATCAAAATGTTACTGATTCAAAACTGGGTAAGCAATTCCCACTGTGAGAAACCTCCACAGATAGCTTGCAATTTCTAAATCATATTCTGACCACAACCTACTACATACAGTGGAGAGCTAATTAACTTGCTAATATTAACAATAATTATTATTATGAAAGTGCAGTGTTAAGCAAGAATCTGTTTGCTTTGTTGTCGGAAAGGTTATACCCCTGACATTTTTAATGCGGAACCTTTTTATCTTGTTATTTGCCTTTAATTTCCTGCTCGCAGTACAACATGCTAAGCTCAGTGTTTCTAAGGCACTAGGAGCACTCTGAGGCTATTCAAAGTCCTTTGGCCTCTTCTTTTGCCCCTTAGTCCTAACCCTAGAGGTACATATTACCCCATGAGGTATTGCCCGGAGTGTGTTACCACTCAATTTTAGTATAAAGCACAATGTTAAATCATGTTCTAAATAATTCTGAAGAATAGCTGTTATCAATAGACTCAGGTTAATTAGTTTGTGTGTTACGTTCGTGCCAGATGGGATGCAAAAACCTGTTGGGTGACAGCACTTTATTAGTAGGAGAGAAAAGATGCAGCGTATGTAAACATGGTTGGTGTCTGAAGGCATTGCGGCAATTCACAGAATGTATGTAGGTGGGATTGTCGGTTGGGGATACAATGATGTCAAGTGAAAGATAATAAAAACCAGTCTTTCCTAATGATAACCACAGAAAGAACAGATAAATTTAGCTAAGTACACTCGGACACTACAGGAATGGGAAGGGGGAGAGAGAGACTGTCCAGAAAATTAAAGACGTGTGGATTAAAGGGGAATCAGGTTTCACCTGGGGTCACAATTGTGATTCTTGTGACTTGCATGTTCTGAATACATGGGTTTGACATCAGTTCCAGGAGTCTGGTCTCCATCTGATCTGGTTACAGTAACACCCAT
Organism: Fratercula arctica; assembly: GCA_947846985.1. Classification (NCBI taxonomy): domain Eukaryota; kingdom Metazoa; phylum Chordata; class Aves; order Charadriiformes; family Alcidae; genus Fratercula; species Fratercula arctica. The sequence goes on from CANTUZ010000001.1 coordinate 202,557,572, forward strand.
TCCTGGTATGAATTCATACCCTGCATTCTCCACCTCAGCTCAGCTGGGGGACGGAGGAGGGACTGGTTCTGGGGGATATGGAGCAAGTTACTATTTTCTTCAGGCTTCAAAACTGCACCAGTACTGCCCTATGGTGTACAGGTTTCCTCCTGTCCTCTCTCACCCTTGTTTCCCAGACTCGGTTAGGTACAATTCTCTATGTGTAGGTTGGTTGGCCACCACCAACGTGCAGTCAGTCCTTGTCAGTTCTAGTGCATCTGGAGTGGATGAGAGAAAAAGATTTTTGCTGGCACTGCATAGTGCATAGCTCCTTTATTTGAAGCTGTTCCTCACCTCACAGAGAGTTCAAGTTAGAAATTTTAATGTGGCCATGTTGGTTGCTTTGGGAAAGAGCTCTGTCTATTAGAGTATAATTCTCGTTCCGCTAAGAAGCCGTTAGAAAACAGATCTTAAAACTTTGTGACAATACTGATAGGAAAATTGAAGTAAAAGGCTTGTGAAGGAAAACAAAATAAAGAATCCCATCTGCTTTCCTGGGACTAGTCACTGCTTTGATTATCTAATATTACACATCGGGCTCTCTTGTCTTTTAATCTACAAGCTGGAGATAATGGAAAAATGGCATGCAGAAAAGTGTGCCAAAAGGAGCACAAATAGTATTACAACAATACCAAAAGCCTTTAAAGGACCAGGGCCCTATTTTATTGTCCCCATGCAAACTGAAGTCAGCTAAGGATGTGAGACTGCACTGAGTCCAGAGCAATCGCAGCTGACTTTACACACCTCGCTCAGAAGCCTCCATAAGTAAAGTTGCAGCGTCTTTCTTCAGCCAGAGGAGAAGGATGAGCACCTCTGGGGAAACTCAACCCACCCAAGCCATGAATGAGTCTCGGGAATTGCTTGTCTTTCGTCATTGATTTAACAGGAACTGAGGACAAGTACTCTCACTTATATTAGGTGTCTAAAAAGAGGTGAGATGAATCTGAGCTGAAGAGTCAAATGGGCAACTCAGACAAATAACCTGGAAGGATGAGGTAGCAAAATGATTAGAACTAGAAGAAATAAGTGTTGGTGTCTCTTTGCAGCCTGAGATGATCCGTAGGCTTCTTGGAAGGTTTGTTGAAGAGTGCTAGACAATATTTTGGAGAGTGGATGTGCTCAGGGAGTCTGTGGAGTCCAATGAATAGGAGCAATATGTTGTGAGTTCAAGGACAGAATGCATATTCTGTATTTAGGAAGTGATTTTCCTGTGGCAAAGATTTGACCCAAACAAGCATAAAAGAATTGTGATAGCATGAAACCATGAATTCTTCTCTGCTGCTTAATTACCATTTATCCCGTTCTCTTTTTGAGTCACTGTGTTAATCGTCGCACAGGTGCTGAACAGGAAAGATATTTTGTTTTGTTTTAACTACTCTACTTGTAAGGCTTGAGAACCAGAGTGACTCTGTCATTTGCACACAACAGAGCCAGTGCAGGGAGAGCTGTGGCACGATGGAAGTTCAGAGAAAATGAAACTCAGTTTGGAGCTGTCTTCAGAAATACAACACCAAATTCCTGAGCTGCTAACACAACTGGAGTCAATGGACTTGCTGAGTTCACCCAAATTAATTCTGAGGAATTTTGGTTTGATATCAAACCCAGGTCTCATGGGTCTGACAGAATTAAAATGTTTCCAGTTAGCTCAGTATAATTTTGAATCATTAACACTGAGATGTAATAAAAACCTAATGATACCTCTCTGAACTGTTTCATTTTGGATTGTGTTTAAGTGAAAAAGAGCTACTGTTCTTGGACGGACTGGCAAGCGATGGGTGAGTACCAGATGTGGTTAGAATAAAGATGACTCTCTGCTAAAGTAATAATGCTTGAAGTTCCATTTAAAAGTATTTCAAGACATAGCTGCCCAAAGGGGTGAAAAGATTCCTTTCACAGTTGTAAATTTCTCATTCTTACTTCCCTGGAGTATCATAGGAGTGACAGAGAACATAATATAGCAATTAGGTTCTGCAGCTAGATTCCTCAGCAGAGATGTGTATTGTAGCAGGCAAAAAATATATGTATTTCTCTGTGGTCATAAAAAAAATACAGAAAACTACTGACAAAACCTTGTATAGACTGTGGATGATCACTGTGATGTTTTTATCAAGAAATAGTGGAAGAAATGCATATAAAGCCAACCAGAATCACCCACCAATTTCTGCTTACCTCGAACATCCTTCAGTATTTCACCTCAGCTCAGGGGACCTTGACCTGTGTTAGTCTGGAGAGCCACCACTTCGGGGTAATATATTTTTAAAGCTTTTTAAAAATTATTGTCAGTTGTTTGTCATGTTATGCAGGTGGCAAGAAGAATTACATTTAATTATGTAAACAAAATGTTGCAATTTGGTTGATAAGAGAAGTGTCTGATACAGCAACTGCTTTGAGAGTCTTGCCTAATCGTCGTGTCAATCTGACTTGTTTGTTGAGGCAGCCGACTTCATCCCACTAAGACATTCTGTATCTGTTTCCAATTGCCAGTTTCTTAGCTGTATCTCATGGGGGGGAAAAAAGCCCTTTTTAAAACACAAACCACATTCTGTATGCGAGTTGATTAATTCAGATGAATGGCATTATGGAAAGTTAAGAAAAGATGAGCTCTGACTGGCAAAACTTAGTAAGATTACTACTTCAACATACTAGCATTCTTCATTTCTTTCTATTTCCTTTTGGAAGAAGACTAGAAGAAAAAAATGAAAAATATCAAAGGCAAGTAAACCCAGATTAGTCACAATGGATTATTTTGCTTTTATTTGTGACTTTAAAAATTGTAGTATTAATAAAGATAAAATTCTGGCTTTCCTTTCACCTGACCATTTCATTTCAAGGTTACAGTGTAACATCATGAAATAATAGCCAAGATTCTGTGAAGCAGTTAACCCGAAGTAAAGTGAGAGAGGCACTGAAACAATGAAGCCTTCATTTTGAAATAGCTGGTTTGTGAATATTCTTGACAGGAATTAGTTAAGATACAGTAAAAATGTCTCTGGGTGTCTGAGCTTCTGGTTAAAGTTGAAAGCATAACAAAGTAGGAATTTTATCACTCTTTCTTATGTTCATTAAATCCTGTGTTTCCTATGTAGGCGTTGCTTCCCCGACAGAATTTGCTCTTAGAAATGAGCTGCTGTTATGTCCTCTATTCTTAAACTGTTGACAGGTCCCTGTGAAGTACAGTGGCCGTAAAATGTGTGCTCTGCTGCTACGGGAATACAGCATCATTCTGACGTAACGGTGAGAGTACTGGTAACTTGACCTAGTATTGACCCCAGTAAAGAGATTTGATTCCAATAAAGAGATTTGATCCAAGTAAACTCTCCGGTTGTATTTCTTTAGACTATTGTTACACTTCATCTTTTCATTCATAGAAAGAATAGAGGTTGCAAAATATTCATTTAAGCCATCCTCCTCTTTGGAGATCTCAAAAATCATTGTTCCCATAAAAAAGGACATGGTAGGTTATTACCTTTATGCTTGTCATGTATTAAAATGCTGTAAAAACATTTGTCTTTAGAGTAATATACTGTATTTTTTTTTCTATATCTAAACAAAATTATGCTTTTAAGCCAACGTTCGGAAGTGAGGTACTAATCTTCCTTGCTTTTTGAACAAATTGACTCATACATTTGTGTTCTTAGAAATGGCTGGTTTGTAATAGATAATCAGTGAACCCTAATATTCTTGAGACTACTAGCTGAATCGATAGTGTGTGACCAGGAAAGGGTGCTGCAGAGAAAAAAATGAAATGAAGAAGACATCTGAAAGTTGCATATTTCAGTTCAATAGTTCGCTTTTATGAGCATTGTATTTCAATATGTACTTGACTAGCCAGACATTTCTTTTCTCATGGAAAGCTCACACAAGGACAGAAGTGGATGAAAGATTAGAACTGATCTTCAAAGAAACTGGCACAATATTAACATATGAATGGAAATGTAATCCATGTTTTAGACCACTGAAGAAAACAAGTAAATGTGAAGTGCTTGAATGATAATGGGCTCCGAAAAATACATTCATGGGGCCCAAGAAGAAACTGGGAATAAAATGCATATATTCAAACTTCCATCTATTCCTAGGGAGTCACACTTAGGACAAGTCCAAACTAAAATCTTGATTCTTTTGGTTCTAATTTAGGCATAGAAAGAACGTCATGAGAGCACAATTTTCCCAATTTGGACTGGCAGAGATCTTACCAGGTAAGCCTGCAGAATTTGGCCATCGTCAAAACCAAACCTGTATAACTTAGGTCTGAACTTTGAAGCCTCATCTGAAACTTAAATCTGATTTGAACACAATCACTGCCCATCTGTCTATAATAAATATAATGAAAACAGACAGGAAACCTTTCTCCCACACAGACTGTCCATACGGTTCAGCAATGACCTATTACCAATGCAGCACAACAGAAATATCTAATAGGATTAAAGTCGACATCATCGGCACTGAGAAAAGGTCATCTAGAACCTGAACATGGCCGATAAGCACTCTGACCCATCCATTTACGTGTTTTGTACTGTTGCCAATTACTACAACATCGGAACAAATTCCTGGGAAAATAGATTGGCACTAAAGCAAAACTTGCAGTGGAGATGTTAAGTTTCTGGCTTTTTGCCTGCTTCACATTATTAAAAAATTTTCATGCAGTTGGATTTGGGGCAATTTAGGAAAGGGAAGGTCATAAATCCCTTTTAAGTATTTTTCTGGGGGGCAAAAAAATGTAGAAATTGTATGAAGCATTGTCTTTTGATTGTCAGATTCTAGTTTTATCCAAGTCCAGTTGAGGACTTCTTTCCTAGCTAAAAAATGCTCCAGCATGCTTCATAACCCATTTTTCCTCAGAGAAATGGTGAAATAATAATTTCTGTACTATCCAGCTCTTCGTTATCTAAAGAATAAATTAGCAATTGGGCAAGGACTGGAAAATATTAGATCTTGGGTTGTTTAGTATTTATTTTTTCAAAGTATACTTGTTCAACCGAGAGCAAAATTAATGTCTAAAGTATAACTTTATTCTATGTAAAAGGGATTAACTGCCAATTCTTCCAGTGTGACTGAAAGTAAGGACAATTTTTTTTCTGAGTTATATCATTTGCAATTCAGATACAATGTTACAGGAGTCAGTGAAGATACTCTGCTTTTAAAACAGAAAAAAAAAAAAAAAAAAAAAAAAGAGGAAAAAACAGGGAACCAGGTTTATATCAACATTTCCAGACTACAAAGGAACTTCCAGGTCTTGCCACTGCCACAGGAGGCAGAATTAAGGTCTAAGAACCGCAGTCTGTTCCTGGACTGTTTTTCCCAGGCTGATCCGAGCCAAGCTGTGCGGGGATGGGGCATCCCCATGTCACAGGGAAATGCCCAGCAAGGATGGGCTGCCCCCGCAGGGGAGAGGGTGACACCACCCTTGGCTCTCTGGTCAATCCTAGTACTGAGTTATTAATCCCTACACACATATGAAGTAGTAATATGCTCTCAGATTTCCTTTTTCACTTTTAAATCAAATGTTGTCTTTGTTAGAAGAACCAGGTTGAAGTGTTTGTCCCTGAACCTATAGGAGAAAGAAGCTGATGGGAGGATTTTAAATAGCATTTGAGGATTTATCCTGGCCATAGACAGAAATGTTGAACTTACAAAGACTAACCCCATACAAGCTGATGATACAAAAAAAAATAGTTCAGAGTCCAGAGGTCACCACTCTGCTTAGCTGCAAAGATTTTGGTGTCTTTACGTGCAATAAGGAGTAGCAGTGGAGAATGAAGCTCTCCGGAGGGGACTTGCAGCATTACAGTGAAGGGAATACCTGTTTGGAAAGGTATTGCAGTTTAAACAATGATAAATATCAAATGAAAGGAAACAGCCTAAAAATATAATTGGAAGAAATTATACCGGGGTCATTGGAGCCCGGTACTCGGGGTACTGGCCCTCCGAATGGCCAGTGCCTGTGCGGAGCTGCAGCTGGGGCTGGGGGAAACTCAGGACAAGGCTGAGGCCTGGGGCAAAACACAAATGCACACGCATCCTTTTAAGCATGTAGATAGCCCTATTAAAGAAAGAAGTGAAACCCTTGTAGGCCTGATTCAATGGCACTGCTCACATACTGAAGTTACTCACATGCTTAAATGTCTTCCCTGTCCTGAGGTCTGAACCTGACAGGTCACGAGGGAGTGAAATTTGTTACTGCCTCTTGACAGTTTTGTCATCCATAAGAGCAAAGCCTGATGGGCTCGGAGAAGCTTACAGCAGACAGGTACCCTTCTCAGAAAGCTGCCAACACATTTAGCCACCATCACAGAATCACAGAATGGTTGAGGTTGGAAGGGACCTCTGGAGGTCACCTGGCCGAACCAATCTGCTCAAGCAGGGCCACCTAATGGAAAGCCACATCACACTATACAAAACCTGAGCAGGAAGGTCTGTTGGGGTAGTTTCATCAGGTCACAGCAGAAAGGCATTTGTGCAGCAGTGCATGAAAAGCTGCTTTATAGCCCTTTGAATTTGTATGGGCGTAGAGAAATTTTCCTGATTCAGCCTTTTCCCCAAACACTAAATTCAATTAAAAGAATAAAACCAGCAACAAATAATTAGAAGCCAGTATTTATTCCTTAAATTTTTGTTGTCTGCAATAAGAAGAATAATCTGTTTAGTTTCTATACAGTTTTCTTAAACTTTTTATAAAGCAGTCTGGGCATACTCATAAGAATCTATCATCAGGCTCATTCCCTTGTGCGTGTTATTGCTAGTTCATTTTCCATCTTGCAAATGTTCAGAAATGTCAGTTTTCAATAAAATCTTCTTAGCTGGAAATTGCAATTCAGTTATGGCAATACACTCCTAAGTCAAAAAGTGAGCCAAACAATTTTCTCTGCACTATCTTCCTGCTCGGTCACAGTCTTACAATTTTGGATTTCAGCACAAAAAAGAAAAAAAAAAAGAGCTGTGAATAGCAGACCTTTGCCTGCTTGTTCATCTTCTAAATTATCTGAAATACTTAACTAAAAAATTGCTTTTGTCCCCTTCCCTTACTGCAATATTTTTTGAGATTCACTCACCTGAATACCTGATATGTCCATATTTTCTGTTTGACATTTTTCTCTATGAATACTGGATAGGATTTTCTTATTATAATGGTTTGAACTTTAGAGAAACAGTGATATATAAACAAATCTTCTGATTATTTTTCACAATTTCCAGCAGCATGAGAATTGAAATGTAAATGAGTGGCTCTCCCAGCTGAAGGAAGAGAACATTTACCACTGTGCCTTTTAGAACAGACTTGTGGGAACTTCCCTGGAGGAATCAAAAAAGAGAGTTCACATGTATTAAAGCAGAACAAATGAGAGAGACAAGAAAGACAAGGTTCAGGAGACAAGGATAACAATCCTGCTAACCGTAGGTGATTTGCATTTAAATATCAGAAGCTAGACTGAGCAAATAAGAAAAAAATTACTCGCTTTTTTCCCCCATGGTTAGTGTCAAACAGTGTAAAAATATATGATGAGATGGATTCTTAACATCGTACGTACATGGGAGAAAATGCAGCAGTACAAATAAGTGTTTGAAAATTCCTTTAACTGATACTGGATCATGCACTTTGACATACAGGTTGTAAACTCTCCTCTGGTCAAAAACTTTGTTTATCTGAATTTATTCCATAAAACCTATTCCAAAGAAACTGTATGGAGAAATAACAGATTAATGAACACACAGGCAAAAAAAAAAAAAAAAAACCACAAACCAAAACCCAACTTGTTAATGCAAAGTTGAATCCTATAATGTATTGTACAAGCTATATGTGTGTGAAAAATTAGAAGAATTTTCATTGTGTCTAATCGGGCCTATGTACGTTCCTAGATAAGGTATGTACACACAGCTTTTTGAATGTACATTTCCAGTTCGTGGAAGGTGATTTCCCACCCTGACATTATAACTTGCACTATTTATTCTTCTATCTTTGCATTATTCATCCTGACATCCGTACAAAACACACTGCTTTCGGTCTATGCACTAAAGTTAATTGGGTCAGGATTTTCCACAGGTCGTTTGCTCCTCCAGCACAAGTTATGCGTAGAATCATTTTGCCACTCTCTTAGAGCCTGATGCTTAATATGGTACAGTCAGTTTATCTGTGGAAGTATCTATTTACCATGCTTAATCTATCAAATTAAGCTGTGTTCATGACTTTGCTTCTCGCAGTGGAATTGCGCTGATCACTTTGATCTCATAACAGTAACTAAGCAAGCAGCTGCTTTGGTGCTGTTTTGACTTAACAAAATGAAATGTGGCCTTCTAATTCTGACCTTGGGTAAGAGTTAAACTTCATGTAAAGTCTTTTACCAGACACCTTATAATTTCACGGATTATTTTTTAACCCTTACCTCAAACAGTTTGGTGGGTATGTATTCCACCCATGAGACGAAATCATGCTGGTTTGGTTCCTGCCCTGCCTTCTGATCTGCTGAGTGACCTGGGTGAGTTGCTCAGGCCCTAAATTGCATTTCTTGGTGTAATTTGAATGTTGTTTCACCACGAAGCAAATCCTACTGAGTCTGAAAGAGCTACAGCTGAGGAAAAATAAACCCCTACTGAGACTACACATGCAGATAACTCAGATAAATGATATATAAATGCTGCTATCTAACTTCAGTCAAATCCAACGTTTTCTGACTCTCTGCAAAGCAAAGACAATAATGGATCAGGCATGAAAATTGAATTTTTACCGTTTAGTGGATTCCATGAAACCTCTACTTTTTTTTTTTTTTAATCGAAAAGAAGGAGGAGATCTTTGCATTAGAAATTTCTCTCTTATCTAATTCCGTTTTCAACATTTCTCTCATATGTTCATATATTCTCATAAATGTTCATAATTTCAAAACGAGTCTGAGATGGGTTACCTAGCTCATTGGTGTAAAATACAAATCCAATTCTCTCTGTGGCTTCACCTAAATTTGGATGAGGAGTCATAGTCTGAGCATATGAATCTGGAAGTGTAACCTCTGCAGCTGAGGCAAGCACCCACCTGTTCTCTCCATGTTGTTCTCATTACAGACTGAAACCTTCCCTGGCGTATGTGAGAACAGGCAGTTTACTTTAGAGAACATCATGGAAAATAGGCTCCAGGATGGCTGGCTGTGCCTTTCCCTCTTTATTCTCACCTCTAACAAAGATTTCCCTCTGTTGTGAATGTCCTTTATTTGTCTAGCAGAGAGATTGGGGATCCAGGCAATACATTTCAGTACACATGGGATTAAGTGCATCTTTTTTATTGTGAAGAACATCAAGATTTATTGTTGCTATAGGAGAATATTGACCTTGGCATCTCCTCAGTTAATATTTAACTCTTGGGTCAATAAATCTGGATGTTCACTTATTCAGAAGTCAATATCAACTTAATTGTTGTTGGCAGGACATACTGTAAAAACCTTTGGAGGCTGATAATTGAATATTTGTTACTAAATAGTATGAAGAATATATATAACATAGTAAAGACCTGATGCAGCCATGACAAAAATCATCTCATGGTCATAAAATTTTTGCATATGGAGACACTAGTTGTGTTTGAATAGAAAAAATGCTAAAAAATGGACACCAATCATCAGTACACACTTGGGGTTTGGTTCTTTTCTTTCTTCTGTTTGTTTACGTCAGTAGTATCAGAAATTATTTCAGTGAATTAGGAACAAAACCAGATTTCTAATTCCAATTAAGAATGACTACATGGTAATTAAATGAGCACACAGCCAATATTTCAAGGGAGGACAAGTACTTCTTTTGTCTGTTTGCCTGGAAATCTGTTAAGCATAAGCACGTTCTGAAAGCATTGTTTTTTTTTTTAATCTTTGTGTATTCATCATGTACCAGGCACACAAAGGGCCTTGATCCACATCTGTAGATAACACAGTGAGGCATCTGCTAATAACAATATCCTCTTCTGCTTCTGGTGTAGCATGATGCCATGATCCTAGCCCCAGGGAAAGAAGTGGGATCTGTGCTGCCAACTCTCGCTATTCCCATACTCTTAACCAGGAACTACAATCTCCTGGCTGATGAAGTGCACTTCAGCTGTGCTGAATTTATATGAGATAGCTATAGCACGTCACCCGCCCAGCTACGTTCAGAAGTGGTGGAGCAGTGGACTGCAATACAGAGATAAATTTTCACACACAGTATTTCCATTGCTCCTCCAGTTCCAGTATTGCATTTTCTTCTTCCTCTTTGACACTGAGGCTCTCCATGGGAATGACATAGACACCTTCGTGACTAATGACTTGAATAAAAGGGATGTATTATATACTTTCCCATTTCTGCTCATCTGTAGAAATTAATTTAAAGTTCTGCTTCTTGGAAATGTCCTTCAGTTAGAGTGCTTTTAACACGCTGTAAACATAGCCATGGCCACAGTGACATTGGTGGAGGTTTGGGTACACCACTGCGACCAGCAAGACCCCAGTAAGGTCTGCTTGGTTCTTCGGGAGGGCTGCTCTGTGCAGCTGGGTCAGACATATCCCTAATGAACAGCAGAACCCAGCACTCCTACTGGGGGTAACAGGAACATTGTTTGACCTGCACGGAAACAGAGTAGGATGGCAATGATTGTGTCTGTTTTCATTTGGGCACTCATACGTGGTGTCCTGCTTGTTGACGCTCTTTCTTTTAACTTCTTGTCTAGTTCTATGATGGATAGGAAATAAAAAGGGAGAAGGAAGAACCTTTCTGGGACTAGAATCACTGCCTGTGCGATGGTCAGATACCTGATATATTACCATACATTAGTAACTCCTACACAGTAGAAAAACAGCAGCACTCAGGATGAAGATACAAACAGTTAAACAGGTGGCAACAGGCTGATTCAAGAAGAAACAAAGATTTTGCTATATATAGATAAGCTAATATATATATTAAGCCACATAAACATTGTTTTTATAAATAGAAATCAATTAGTCTTCTGAGATGCCTAGCTTTATTAATTAGTATGATGGACATAAGAGCATGTGTGCATGTAAATAATTCAATTTTGAGATTATAAGACGTTCCTGAATTCAGACTGTGTTGATGGCAAGCATACAACAATACCGGCCAAGTCAAGCTCTGACAGCACTGCGACCCTGATGATGTGGGTAATGCCGAAGTGATGTAAACGTAAAGTCTAACAAATATATAGGGTATTTCAAGGCTTATGCCAAAATGCACAGGTAGTCAGAGTTCTCAACTGAAGATGTACATAACATGGCTGTGGAGATAACGGAGCATGGCTGAGACAGGTTTTCCTGCAGTTTGTTGGTTTTTTTTCGAAGATAAGTTCTCTGATATCTATTGTTCCTCTCCAGACAATAGGGCTTTGAGTATAAAGGAAATAAACTTTGTAATAGGTTTTTCTCCTTTAAGCCTTAGTTTTAATGAAATTTACTGTACTTAAATCTTGCCTAAATTTAGATCAAGGACCTGTAAAATCCCTCAAAGAATCAACAGCAACCCATTCTGTCTATTCTTGAAGAATATTGCCCCTGTAGGTGCTTATAACCAAGACATGCCCTTCTGTTTAGCCTAAATGTTCCCTTGATGCTTAAGTGTAGTTGTTCAGTTGCACGGAGCAGTAGGAGTGAGATGAGCTCCCCTATCCTGACTGAGGGTGCTCTGTAGCCAGACGAGCACCCATCTCTGGCAAAATTCCCAGAGGAAGTGCCAATGTTACTGCAACTAGTAGTGGTGCTCCCCTCTACCCTGCCTTTTTATTTTTTCGCAAAACAGTTTAATAATTAAGAGTTGTCCACCAAGAAGTTGGACTCTGTGCCTGTGCTTCAGGGAGCTTTGAACTTACATTAGGGGATATTTCATGTTTCATTTTGGTTGTGCAAGAATACAGTATTCTCATAGTAACTCTGACAGCTTTCTGTGACTGTTTGCTGGGATGAACTTAATTAGAGAATGGGTATTTACCTGGCTCATCATTAATAGTCAACAGGAGTAAAAGGCTTATGCAGTATGATAAGGAAAAAGCAAGGTGGATGCTTTGAAGAATAGGGAGGACAAACTTCCTTCATCAACCTCTAAATAGTTCAGGAAATGTCGTATGTCAGGACCCAGCAGGCATTTTAAGACAAGGTAGAACAATAAGCAATGGCACTGAATGTGTTATAGTTAGCAGGTGTGGTGGCACTTGATGAAATTGCTGTCCCCCATCTGAAGCCCTGTTTCCAGTGCCTGGTGCATAACACCTGGTGTCGCAATGCTCCTGCTCTCCTCCCTCATTGCACTCACCCGCTCAGTCATGGTGGTGAGCGGAAACCTTTTGGTGCCTGGCACAGTATTCCTGCAGATGGATGTAATTACACCCGCTCATTTTGATTCCTAACAGTGTTATGACTTTATTTGTTTAAATCTGACATTTTAATTTTATGAGGGGAAAGTGTTCTTGCGCTCCGACTGGTGTGTCCAGGGCATTTCTTCAGCTGGCTGAGGTGGGAATGGCATGTCCTGCTGGCGCTGACGCTGGAGCAAGCCTGTCTGCAGCAGTGGGGAAGGTCACAGGTACTTGGGAGCTGAGCAACTCTGCATTAGATCTGCCACAGGGTTGTCATTTACACTTTTCATTTAATTATACTTATAGGGCTGAAGTTAGATTTTGTTATATAAACAGAATTCCTGTTTTCAGCAAATCTATCCAAACAGGAAAAGCAGGTGCCCAGTTGCCTGGTCTCCTTCCAGGCATTTAGGTTCTTGACTGTCAGTGGCTTGACTTTAACAGGAGAGGGACAAAGCAAGCTGATGGAAAAGCCTACCTGTGCTCCTCGAATAATATTCAGTGCTGTGGATTCAGGATTTTCACTTCTTGGGTCACTGCTTTAATTACTGGACTAAAATGCAAACGAGACAGAGCAGCAGTCCTGGTCCATTAAGTTCTTGTCCTTCGAGAGGGCTGAGTAGTCTGGATGACAACTGGATGAACAACCTTGACATTTCATACTGATTTCTTGTGCTCTGCGTGGGCACTTCACTTTAGGCCAAGTGACTTTCCCTCTGCAGGTTTTCAGCAGCAGAAATCTGATGCAGATATTTTAGGCATCATGGGCTGCCCCCAGAGCCAAGTGTTTACCATTTTGGTGAGATAATACTTATGTTAGGAACTTATGTGGGCAAGTGGGATTCTGCTTGGAAGGAATGTGACCAGCAAGCTCATACATATATGTACATCCCAGGAAGGAAAGCCTTAACCAGACTTTAAGGAGGACATTCCCTTACAGAACCCTGATGATGAGACAATCATGCAGCCACCAAGTTGGATCTCGGCATTTCTCTCCTGACAGCACAGAAAGCAGACAGGACTTGGGAAATGGAATCTCCCAATCCTCAAAATCACCTCTTCTGCTGAAGCCTGCTGGGAGCACTCATGCAGAAGTGGTTGGGTACTGCTGGGATGTTTCCATTTAAAACAACAGTGTCAATATTCTGCTCTGGTTTGTGTATAGCTCTCTACCACTGTACTACCAAAGCCTTTGGAAAGTGTTGTAAGCAATGTGATTAACTACCATCATGTGTAGTTCTTTTCTTTTCCGAAGGAGAAACTTTGCACGTGTCTTTGAAGATTATTTAATAAATGATATGTATACTGTGCAATCTGTTACAGAATCACAGAATGGTAGGGGTCAGAAGGGACCTCTGGAGATCATCTAGTCCAACCCCCTGCCAGAGCAGGGTCACCCAGAGCAGGCTGGACAGGAACGTGTCCAGGCGGGTTTTGAATGTCTCCAGAGACGGAGACTCCACCACCTCTCTGGGCAGCCTCTTCCACTCCTCTGCCACCCTCAAAGTAAAGAAGTTCCTCCTCATGTTTAGGTGGAACTTCCTACGTTCAAATTTGTGCCCGTTACCTCTTGTCCTGCTGCCGGGCACCACTGAAAAGAGCCTGGCCCCATCCTCCTGACACCCACCCTTTAAGTATTTATAAGCACTGAGGGGGATCTTATCAATGCTTATAAATACTTAAAGGATGGGTGTCAGGAGGATGGGGCCAGGCTCTTTTCAGTGTTCTTGGAAACGATGCTGAAGGTGTGTTTAGAAGGAAAAAAAACAAGAGTGGGGTTTCTGATGGTGCCACTGAATGGTTGTGCTGTGGTCTGAGCTTGCCTCTGGAGGTCCTGCCTTCCCAAGCAGTGGCGTGCACTGGGCAGCTCCAGTCGGTGTCCCCAGCAGCAGGGCCACACGGTGTAGTCCCTCCCAAAGCTTGGGATGTGCTGGGACTAGGGAGCCCTTTGAAGGCTAATTTTGCTGTGTTGCGTACATTAGGAATAGCTTCAACAGGAGCAAAAAACGTTGAAGCTATTCCTAAACAAGATCCTCTCTCTAGTTCTGGGTATTGAAGATGCCTGAATTCTGGAAACACCCTTTCACAGCGTGGTCTCTCAGGAGTAATAATGCTTGGTGAAAGCTGAACTTCCCAAGGAGCAAAACGTTGAAATGGCAGGTTTAACGACAGAGGAAGTGTTGAAATAACACATTGTTTCAACACCTTCTCCATCACCATCCTGAGTACCTGGCATGCAAAGATAACAGCTGTTTCTGAGACATTTGTGAAGATCTTTGGTTGTAGTCTTCCCTTATGGAGGAGTGAAAAGAATGTGATAGTGGCAGTTTTTAAATTTGTAGTGAAATCTGTTCTTGTGAAAAGCACCGGATCAGCAGAACAGGAGATGCACATCTCTTTTAGGAAGAATGTCGGGTTTTGTTGCTGAGGCAACAGTGGTACATGGGAAACGGAGATTCAACTTTTGACTCCAGCGCAGATTTTCTGTGTATCCTTAGGATCAGTTAGGCATTGACTCAGTAAAGCAACTTGGTTTTCTGATGGTGTATAAGCCCCTCAGAACCAGAACCATCTCTCACTGTGTGTTTTTGCAAATGCCTAAAACAAAACAGGTCCATGGTCAGGTCCCAGGGTGCTGTCACAAATTAATGAGAGTGCTAAAAACACATAAAGCTCATTCAAGTTAATGGAAAAACTGCTTTATGTTTTAGGTGTTTGGTTTTTTCCTTTAAAAAGGCACGGTCCCTGATGATAACTCCACTGAATATAAGTTTGAACAAAATTTAATGCCCAGATTGTCATCAGATCCACTGGATCGGGCCCTCCTGCTGCCAGGGCTTCTCCTGTCATGGCTTGGAGCAGTCATGTGCTTGAGGGGGTTGGAAGTTGTGTTTCCATGGTTATGTAGCTCCTGACTTTCTTTTAATAACCCAGACGAGAATTGTTAATGTTCACTACTGATAATGGGAAGTTAAAGAAAAAGAATAACTCCCATGGGCTTTGGATTTTGTTCTGTACTGTGCAAAGAAGAAACATCAGGTGAAAAAATAGCAACAATTCATCCACACAGGCTAGAAGCTACTCAAAACCAGCAAAATGTGGCTTTGTGCTTGTGACCATCTCAAAAGTCAAAGCACAATGCATTGCTACTGTTGTAAATTAACCTATCCCAGTCTACAATATTTACCTTTGGTGGCAAATTTGTAAAGACCATCATGATATAGGAAGTGTTACTATTGCAGTCAATAGCCCATTCTTTGTCTGTGACTGCATCACATTCCAAGGATCCTAATAAAAATAGACACTATACCTATGAATAATATGTTGAGAGATGCTTTTATTCATCTCCTGCATGAGAGTGTGTGAAGATCTTTATTTTCTGTGGTCAGTTGAACAGTAATTGATGTTAATCATCAGAACATGAAGTTACCAATATGGCTCTCAGGGCTTTTAAAAGTAGTGCTTCCAGGTAAGTGATTCAATGTTAATATCAGTTCTCTTTTCTATGCTAAAAGGGCAGTTGCGAAGGAAATAAATTGGTTTTGTGCATACACTGAGGTTTGCAATTTGTTGAAGAAAGATGTATTTTCAAGATCTGAAAATCTATTTTAAAATAAGGGATAAAAACAAATTCATAAAAACGAGTTAGCAACTATTATGATTCCAGATCAGAAATATTCTTGAATGAGAAGTCTTAAAGAGCATGAGCATACATTCTGAAAAAGAAACGTTGAAAAAATGAATGCAGGACCTGTTATAGTTCATGATAGCTGATGGCAAAAATGGAATTGGGAAGATCTGGTTTGTACTATCAATGCCACTACATTCCCTGGTGATCTTCAGCACGTCCCTTAGGTGAAAATGTTCACACTTTTCACCTTGATTTCTCAGAGGAGTTGAAAAAAGTATAACTTAAGCTAGGGTTGTTCAGCAGCCTTGAGAATCAAACCTCACCTTTACATGGAGTTAGAAATCATATTTGAAAATTATACTGCATGCATCTGATCTTAGACAGACACATTTGATCTTATTACCTATATGACTGAAGTTTCTCCGATAATGATGCGTAATGATGGGCAGTAACGGGACATTTCCAAGCGTAACAGTTTTTTTTCTGCAATGCACTGCAGTGTTTGTTTACAAGGAGGTCCAGAAGTGCAAAATGGTATTTGATATAATAATCGTTTCAAATTACTTTATTATAACATTAAAGGAATTCAGGAAATGCAGATCCAGCTACTCTTTTAGGATTTGATTAAACACTTGAGCAAGAGCCTAATTTATAGCCTATAAGCTATATCATTAAAATTAGTGGTTTTAATGATAGCTTTAAGTATTAGTGACCATCCATAGCAATTACAGGAGTGATGAAAATACTTGAATGTGGGTTTTGGCTTGTGAAGAATGTACCATATTAAATCCATATTTTAGTAGTGATATAAAATGACAATTATTAGAGCCTGGTTTAAAAGTTGCTGAAACTGTTTTCAGCATTAATGGAAATATTTTCATTATGTTGAGCAGATTAAAGGAGGTAGATCTTCAAATGATAATTCACAGATATCTATGTATTCATAATCTTGTCTTAAAACTTGTAAAAGTGAGATTACCCTTTCACTGAAAGACAAACTACAGTTAACAGTGTTCGCGTGTGATCATTGAAAATGTTTAGAAACTTTCTTAGAATGATTACAGTTTATTAGACTTCAGCGCAAAAAGATCAGTATTCTTATTCGTGTAGTACTGAGACATTACACGTCGTGTGTAAATATCTCATTTATCATTTTAATAACTGCAGCTTCCAGACCTATATGCCATCTGACTCTATACAGAATTTAAATACAATGTCTCAGCATAGGACCTGCACTACTTTTCTATGATCCAGGGATGCCAAATCAATAATTGTATACTTAAACCAGTCACATTTTAATCAATATCTCAGCTGAGCAGTTGTGAAACCTCATATATACTACAACATTATTTCCCCAAATGATAAAATTATGCTTGAAAGGAATTTTGAATTTGTAGAGTTTCTGTTTCTGATTGTGTTTGCTGGCTTTAATGATGCAGAATCACTAAAAAACCCACATGCTAAAATGATAATCTAAAGTGAATAAATGGTTACGTGCTATGTTACGTGGCAAGAATGCTACCAAATGTTACATCTTCTGAAGATAGGATGGGTCAAGACTTAAGGAAAGGAATAAGGGCATCTCTAGATTGCAGTTACAGACAGATAAGTGGATACATGCAAGAAAGTAAGCGTTTTTGATTCCAACCACTAATGTCCATTCCTTCTAGAAGAAAAGATAGAAATTTTGTCTGGGGCAGATGCATAGCTAGATTATACATGTGGAGATTTAAGATTTATTCCAACCTGGGACACTGAAAGAAGGATTACCCTAAAAAGTGAAGGTGAGGTTGGAGACAAACAGGCACGTGAGAGCTGCAGAGAAGGGTGGTGCAGAGGAGATACTTGAGTTGGCATGTGGGTCCCCCATCAAGCCTTACTAATGTGCTCCTGCTGAATGGGGTCCATTGGTGTGATAAATTTGATCCTGGGAGAAACCTTCACTTTCCTTGATTCTGAAAGTCAAGTTAGAGCTGGTAAATCTCAAAAATGAAAATATATAATCTGTTACACTTTCAACAGGTAGAGCAGAATTTGTTCCCCACCTCAGACTATTTGCACTCTTGAATTCTGGAGCTTGCAGATGTGAGTCCTCTCATGGTGTGGGTGGAATTGGACCTGGCTCTTAATCAGTCATAAAACCACATAACTGAAAAATAATCTTTATTTTTCCTGGGTTATCACCTAGCTGCAGGGCTCAGTGCACACATATGAATGTTTTTCCAGGGACAAGGTTGCAGAAGGAACATGTGGCTGTGGTGGGGGTGTGAGTGGGACTGCCCTTTTCAGAAGGGCAAAGCATGGGAAGCCACTTCCACCCTTCGTGCTCTAAGAGAAGGTAGGAATGGCTGTACCAGCTCAGATCCAAGTGCCACATAGCCCAGTGCAGTATTTGCATCAGTGGACAATTCTTAATTTCTTGGACACACATCAGAGCTAGGAAAGCCTATGCTCTCTCCAGTCTAGCAATTTTTGATTCAGGTACTTCATCGACTCCGTGCTGAAGGGGGACTGCTGGCGTGTGTCTGTTAGTACCAAGTGGACAGTAGCTCTGGTTGGAGCTGAGTTAGCTATCCAAGTAAGGAGCTTGTAAGGTGCTCTGGGATCAGATGGGGTTTATAGGATACCTCTGTCTCCTGTGGGTCCTATTACATTTAGGTTGCTCTTTGCTGACACAATTCTTATTATTGGCACCACTTTGAATTTCTCTGAGGATAAGGAGCCAAAGAACGTAAACTTCATGACATTACAGTGCTCAGTGTTACAGTGACTATTTTATTTTATTTTTCCTTGGAACAAGCTGTACCCCTAATGAAACATCTTAAACCTGACAATAAATGTCCTATTTCATGGCATAGGCATTACTTACTTCTTCAAATGAGCACGTTTTGAAGTCCAAGTACTGAGATCTAGTTCTGAATCAGAAAGTAACACTCACTTCTTTAAAGGGGACCAGAACCAGATAAATGAGCGATGAAGACATAATTTACTAAGGGAGACCTGCTCTGAGAGATGAAACATTCTCTAAGACCAAATTCACTCAAGATTTTAAGTACAGATCAACACTGAAGAACTGTGTTCAATGAGACACTTCACATGTGTAAACTGAGATTTTTTTAATTACCTAGTTGAGCTGGAGTCAAGAATACTTTGCAGTCAATAGCATCATGAAGGGTTTAAGAGAAGCATAAGAAATATTTTCTACAAGTCAAGGAGGATCTTGAACAACGGATGCAGAAACCAATGTAAAGTCCAGAAATCCAAAGAGAAGACGGTACAAATTACAGTCTGGAAGGAATTATATGAACTTGACAAAAACATTTGTTTATTTTTAATTGAGACAAATTTATGGATATTTCAGAACCAATAAACATCAATTTGTAAAATAATGATTTACTCATCTCAGCCACAATAGACTTAACAAGCTGTTCAGAGAGCTCATGCAGTTCATAGAGCTCTGTTCTTTCTCTCCTGAAAAGGCTGATTTTGATTCTTACCAAAGAGAAGGTATTGAAAAATGTCAAGAGTATTTCATGTAGAAATGTAATAAATATATATGATACACAATTTCAAAAATATTTTTTTCTCTTAAAAAATTTCAAAAGCAATTTCTCTAAATAATTGAAAAATTCTGGTTGAACAAAAAAATAAGGAAAAAATCTATAATTTTTTTAGCCTTTATTTTGTAAAAAGATGGAAATCTGAAGTTCATTAAAACCCATATTTTTTTCTGGTGATGTTTTAAAATGCTTCTGCTATGACAAGAGGTTATTCAATATCAAAGCAATTTAAGCATCTCCCCCCTCCCAGATTTGTAAAACCATTAATGACCCTTACATCTCTGCATCCTGTCCCTGTCTCAGCTATGCAACATGATTTCTCTCATGGCACAGTCGACTCCGCTCATTCTGAGAGACCACAGCATAGGTAACACTGAGAGCTGTCTTTGGTACGAAACAGGTCTGGATAGAAATTTTAAATTAGTCATCGTTAGCTGATTAACTTTAATATATGCATGTTGATTAGAAAGCTCATTTATGTAGGTTTATAGGTGTCTTCAATATTTGTGCATCCAGGTTTGGTCTTTGTCACTTGAGGTTATTTTAGATATGCAAAATCTAACTGAATGATTTCAGTTTACATTTTGGTTAGACTCTCATTTAAAAAGAAAAGCGATGCAAAGATATTATTTCACAAATGGCATAACTAAATTGCATACATGTTATCTTCAGCCTTTTGCTGGAGCACCTGGGACTGTTAAGCCTTCTCAGCTCTTTTCTGAAGCCAGAGCAGCACCTCTGGCTGCGGTTCTGTTGGTAACAGCATTGGTTTAAGGCGTGCCCATCTCTGCTTGCTTTGTTCCTGTACCACCCTTCATTACGGCAGCATAACTTTTGTGGAGCACGTGGTGGAGCAAGTAAGGAGCTGATAACCAGGAACAAAAAAGAGGTTTTCATTGGATGATTGCTGGGTTTTCTTTCAGAGTTATTTTGATTGTGGCACCACTCCATCACCAGGGCCACTGCCTGGTTCACAGAGCAGTTGCTGTTCACAAACGTCAACAAGTGCAACTGAGGAGAAGGGGGTGTTACACTCAAAATTTTGTTTATGGGCAAAGAGGAATCACACTATGTATGTGTAAAGCCAATAATTTATTGGTAGTATAATGGAAATCTTAACAGTCTAATGCAAGTATCATTATTACTCTGGATCTATTTGTTACATTAAATAGATGGTAATAATAGAATTAGAATGCTTCTATAGAGACAAAGTCTCACTAATAGTAATAACACAATTAAAATGTTAAAAGACAGTTCTTAGTTTTCTATGCTTTTCTTGGGGAATGCTCACCCTTGCATTTCTCCTCTGAACTTACAGTCAGCAGCTTAGTGATGACGGAGAGGATAAGACCGTAAGCCATCAATCTTCAGACTCTGTCTCTGGGACGGATCCGGTGATGATGTTTCTGGCTTCTTTCTCCTTACTCTACCCATTTTTATACATTTAATACCACACATTTGCACCTTTCCCGTGTTCATTGCTCCGTGTTACATCCAAACTTAATATCCGTGGTGCTCTTTATGTTAGATACTACTGTTTTCTTCTCTTTGTTACCATTAAGACCAGCTTTGTCCAGCTCTGGATCTGCATTGCTTTGCCTGCGGGCGAGTGGTTTACAGCCGTGGGCACCCCGGTGCCAGCCTGTGCCCCATCTCTTATTGTCCTGGACTCACACTCTTCTATGCCGCATCCTGCCTCTCCACCTCTCAAGATCTCTGCTATTGTAGCAGGCTTGTATTTCTCTACATGACATCATTGTGTTAGAGTTGTAAATATCTCATTCTACACTGAATAACTGCTCATTACAGCTATCTATATGAAACCATGGCGGTACCACAAAAAGATAAGCAAAGGTGGACCTGGCAAGCCTCAGTCCTTATGGCCTCTAACTTAGCAATGGCAATACTGTATTTGGCTACAGGGCCATGGTGGTGAGGAGAGAGTGAATGGAGAAGATGCTGGGTTAGGGGCTGTTGAAGCCAGCTCTGTGCAGGAGAAAATTTCCATGGCAGTTTGGTTTTAAATCTAAGACTATCTGTTATTGAATAGTTTGGTTTTAAATCTATCTGTTATAAAACCTAGTAGATGTTCTATAATAACGTAGGTGCTAGTGATTCTGCATCAGCTCATACAGACTGAATATCTCCTAATTTCTTAGTAGAAAAGCATTTAATACACATGGAAAAGGTGCGAGTTCATTGGGCAGGCAGCTTGAACAGCTTCTCTCTCCCTCTGAGATGTGTGTTCCCACTCTCTTGTGATGGCATCAGCAGTCACCCAGCCAACAGAAGTAGGGACCTAATCCAGCTGATCCCACCAAGGTGAGGGACTCAATTGAATCAGGTCCCTGACCTTGTTTCCAGCTCGGATACAAAAGCTTGGGTGATCACAGACGAGGCAGTTGGAGTAATTCACCAAGTTTGGGGGCAATGATGGGACTGCTTGTTCTGGCAGGTTCTTAAACTGCTGTGACACTCCACCTAAAACTTAACAAGAAGCTATTGAGGATGACTTTTTGGCTACCATGCTATCTACCTGGAAGCTTACCAGCATTTTTAGCTGAGTTTCTGTACCCTGTATGTGTTGTGCAGATATAAAGAATATACAGCTATGTCTCCTTTCCTGTTTCTCTCCTCTTTTTTTCAGGACATGACATATTAGAGATGGCTTGAGGCCTGTTAGCAGCAGACCAAAATCTAGTAGCTAGATGAAGGAATAAATAATCTTGCCTAAAAATAGTATGTCAGTTCAAAAATACAAAAAAAAAAAAAAAAAAAGTTGGATGAACTTTGCATTAACTAGGGCTTCTCCATAGCACAAATCAAAGAAAAATGAAATATGAAATATGGGCAATAAAAGTAGCTCTGGGCTGTATGCTAAAAATAAATTATCTTTTAAAGATATAACTATGTATGGATGCTATTTTGAACCACAGTGTAAGTGCTACAGGAATATTGTTCAAAACTTGTGCTGCCTTGTTGAGAATCAAATATCTTTGAAATGACTCCAGTGGTCTAAGGAAAGGACTAATGCGTGAGGAAGGCACATCTCCAGGCAAGGTGACTCTGACTCAGCAGCTCATGGAGACTCAAACACTAAGAAAAACACAGTCCTGATCTCCCTCCGTGGTGGCTACTGGGTGTAATGTACAGCGTACGGGAGAGGCTGAACTTCAAACAGAAGAATGCCGTTAAGACTGTCTATTATTTCCTTTAGAGACTGGAAAAGTGAAGTATAACTATAAGCAAATGTAATGTGCGGTTGCGGTTTGCATCAAAACTATTCTGTGGTAAAAGCACTTCAGCTCTCACTCTTTCATTAAGAAGCCCAAGGAGCACATTTCAAATATACTGCATTAAAAAAGAATCTACTCTCTTAACAACCCTGGCAACGAAGGGTGAATGTACCACTATTGTCCTCTTCTGTCCAGTAACCTGCTTTAGGAGATAGTTACGTGAGAGGCTGCATTTGGTAGTGAAGTTGGCTTTGGTAGTTCCTGTTCCCCTCTGTCAAAGCCAGATTTGACGATTATCATGCTCTTCTGGCATAATCAGCTGTGTTTACTGTTGTGCCAGTTTAACCATTTGTGGTGGTGCACCGTAGACAGGTGCATGGAAATTGGGCTTTAAAAAGTCCCAACAAAGCCTTTATTCCTGGAGTGCTGTCCTTGACTGGATCCCTTGCATGAGCTTGGGCCGTGGGCAGTTGCCCTGGCACAATTGTGCTACACTGCTCTGAAAACGGAGTAACCAATGGCAGGATTTCAATCATATTCAGCTAATGCTTCCTCCTTTCCTTTTAATTCTTTCAGAAATCACATCTTTTGCTTCAGGTAGGGTTTGTGTATGCTTATTTTACCAGTAAATTTGGTGTGGTAAAAGAGTTTTTAATATAATCAAAAGTAACAATGAAATCAAGCTAGTAGCAAAATACTTGCGGGTTAAATAAGCTTGGGCTTCCACTCAGAATGGATGTTAGCTCTGTATTATTATTATCATCATCACCATCATCTATTCTAAACTCTTGAATAATGCATGCCATAAGGCTTTCCTGAATAAATTTTCTTAAATTAAATATTCCTTTTATAAAAGAAAGATAAAAAAGCAAACAAAACCCAACAACCTAACAATATACCTAACAAAAATCTTGTTAGGTTATCTCAGTGGTTAATTATCCCTCTTCTTAAAATTCTCACCTTCTTTTATTTCTGAATCTGAACTTTCCTTGCTTCAATTTGCAGTCACTGGATCTTCTTTTATCTTTATCTACAAGGTTGATGAGCCAGATAAAATCAGATTGTTACCCAAATTAGAATTTACAACCCATAATCAAATCTCCTTTTTTTTTTTTTTTTTTTTTTTTTTTTTAACTAAATGGATTCAGACCTTTGAAGATTTCATTGCAGGCAATGTTTTCCAATCCTTCAATCATCCTGAACGCTCTCCATTCTCTAGTTCTTCTTCAATCCTATATGGCAGCAATAGACATAATATTTTAGTAACAACAGTACTGCTGCTAAACTACTGATGTAATATATATACACAAATCCAGTATTTTCTCCTTATTTATCAGAGAATCACATTAGTCCTTTCACCCAATGTACCCTTGAAGGCAATCAGACGGTTAACAATGATAGCTCCTGTCTAACTTGCCATCACTTGTAGGGCCAGGAAAATGCAATATTTTCTGCCTTTGCAACTTGCTCTCTGCCTTCTCTCAGAGCACAACAGCATCCCATGAACCAAGTCCAAACTGGAGAATTCCTGAAGAGCCATCATGCACTTTACAAGTGCTATTATGTCAAAAACTTTGTTTCAAAGTATGATATCTTGAATAGAAAAAAGGAGAGAGAGGCAAGAGAAAAGAGGAGAAAAGGAACAGAGAAATCAAGGCAGTTGAGCAAGAGTTATATACATGTCACTTCATGAACCCCACAGTCAGATTATATACCTTCCTTATACCTTCCCTTTATACACTGCAGACTGCGAGTTGACTAATATAACGTGGGCAACAGTAAGCATGACTATCTCTAGACTTAATTTCTACACTTCTTTTGACTATTTGAAAACCCAGAGATGAACACAAATCTTTATCTTCTCAAGCTCTTCTCAAAAGTCTCACATAAAGTAGCAACAGGAGTTATTACTTGTTTATGTTCCCTTCTACTCTTCCAGTCCAATGTGGAATAAATAGACCTCAACACTCGAACGCTGAATAGGAGTAACATATTTTGTAATTTTCTGAAATCTATTAGCATTTCCATTTTCTAGGCCTAAAACTGCTGTGTTGAAATTCTGGCAGATTGTTTTGGCACTTCCTTCTGCTTTAGGGACAACTCAGTTTTTACTGCCATGGGATATGACTATCCAGCTCCTGGGAGTAGCCTGCTGTAGCCACCGGGATCAGGTACTAGCTGTTTCATTCTGGTGCCTCCCACTGCTAATGAGCTTGGCCTTGGGTTTTATATAAAAGCGTCAGAGATATAGAACTGAAGAGGCTATGGAAGGCTTGCATTTTCCATTTTGAAGTCAGGTTTTCTCCTTCATTTGGCTAGTGGTGTTGTATCGCATATTATTTAGTGCTACCAGTCTGAGTTTCCCAGTGTGAGTTACTGCAGGCCTGATCTAGGCTGTATTCCATGACTGTTGATATACTTGACATCATACATTCACTAGATTAAAAATTAAAGAAGGTCTGTGGAGTGGATTCATAGGTTTCCACCTTTCCAGGTGAAAGCCCTCTCTATCAACGTGCCTTCTCTAGATTTATTCCTGACTGTACAACATCCTAGTTTTGACAGAACAGAGTATATCCTGACTTGGTGTAAGCAGCCTGGTAAGGCAAATAGAACCTTAACATTTGGTAAAATTTTGTCTCACCTATTAGAGTAATTTTTTAATGCTTATGTTAGCCCAGATGACTTGGTCAGATTTCAGTGATTTGCGGAAAATATGAAAGAACCACACCCTGTTTCATCAGTTTTTTAACTTGAAGTTCAATTATTTCTCTTTGCCAAAATAAAGTCCAACATAGGATTCTTCTACACAGGAGTGTAACAAGCTCTGAATTAGGAAATAGCCATTTCTAATAGACATTCCAAGAGTGTGCATCCATCAAAGGAAATGCAGTGTGCTCTGATAACCTGGCCTTTTTACGTGTATGTTCCTGGAGTAAGTAATCTTCTCCGTTTCAGTATAGAGATCACAAGCAGAGACCAGTAAGTATTACCAATCTTGTGCTCCATCTGGTGTACAGGCATGTATTAGGCAGCAAAGAGGTCAAATTAGTCAAGAAAGATATCGTCCTGGAAATGAGCAGTGGCACAGCTTCGTGTGCTTGGGAATTTACAAATTAAAACCTGGGGCATTATGGAGCTTTGGCAATTGCAGAGTTAGGCAGCATTTAAGCACGGAATTCTCAAAATCATGGATTTGAAGCTGTGCTCTGAAATCCTGCCTAAATCCATGTTCAGTACCGACATCCATTGCAGGGCCAAGACCTTGGCTGTTAAAGCCTCACAGAAAATTACTGAGTCTTTGGTATAAGTCAAATGGGATTTTGGTCCCCAGCCCTGAAAGCATCTTTGAAAACAGGAACTATTCTTTTCTGTGGCTGCTGCTTTGAAAACAAACAATAAAATAATTATTATACCTATACATATAAAGCAATATTATTTCAATAAATTCCTTTTAAAAATCTGTCTAGCTCTGCCAACAATGGAAAATGTATGCTATCAGTGCTGTAGAATTACGTTCAAAAATTACTAGTGGTATTCTGTATTACAAGTAGGCATTAGGATTAATACAATCCATGATCTAGTATGCATGGAGAGGGAAGTAATAGTAAATCAGGCACATCAGTAACTGGGAAAATTTCAATTTGCTTTATTCTGTAGTATAAAATTTGTGCTTGATTAACCAAGAAGCTGAGAATTATAGAAAAAGTTAATTCTAGGATTGCAGGGCTCAAGCAGCAGAGGACAGTAAGTATTGCATAATCAGCATGATTTTTCTTGAAGAAAACTTCTTCCAAGATGTTAACAGAGGTTTTAGATGGGAGAATGCTCTCAATATTATATATGAACCGTGTTTTGGCAGGAAATCTTCAATAAGTTATATTTTAAGTGAGGGAAGTCAAAATATTTTGGAAGTGTTAAAAGAGATGAGTGCAATAATGTATATTATAAATGAAGATGATGCAGAGAGAAGAAAGAACAAAGATGAGAGGATGAAAACACCCACAGGCTGTGTTATCCAGGAGTGCTGATCAGCTGAGCACCACCTAGAACAGGTGCTAATCGGGTACATATTGCGGTGAAGACTAACCCGAGAAGGAGGATGGGTACAAATGAAACACAGAATCACAGAACAGATGAAGAAAGAAAAAAATTGAAGTGAAGAATTTTCATGAATGAGGGAGAGATTGGGATCAGGCAGAGCTGAAGAAGGGAAGAAAGGGAGTAGTCCTCCAAGAAAGGAAAACAAAAATGAAAGCACTGTTCTTGAGTGTGGTGAGGAATATAAACAGTGAAAAATTGTTTATCTAGTTACCAGACTGGGCATATACAGAGAAAAGACACTGACACACATTAATGCAATGCAACAAAACAGAACATCACTGGTGAATGAAGTGAAACGGGATATTACAGGGGTGTCAGAAATATGGCAGAAAAGAAGTTCGACTAAGACACAAGGTAAGAATGATTTGGGAAAGGTAGGAATAAAGATACGCATGGTAGGTAGCTTTGTATATTAATCATACAACAAGCTGGAGGGATGAGGGATAAGTGATAACACAGGTAAAACAGAATTTCTCTGGTTCAGTTTGCTTTGGGGATGGCAATACTAAGAGTCTGCAGCAGGCCTCCAGGATAGGATCCGTGAAGATAAAATTTCTGTAGAAGAGAGAGAAATACCAGGTGTAGGTTTGACTCTAACTAACTGTAAGTGGCTGTCGGTGTAGTAACTTATGGCAACCCATAATGCCAAGAAAGATCGTTTCTGATAAAGAGACCAGGTATGGGAAAGTGGACTGAAATGGATAGTAATGAGAGGCCTGATTAATTAAAGCAATCAAAGGGTTGACAGTCTGAGAATACTCATAGATGCTTGGTTGTATGTGGAGCCTCCAACTGAACTTCCACTTTCTAGAGAGCTGCATGTCAGTGGCTGTTCAGCCTGCAAGAAGCCATTGACGTCGTTCTCGACAGATTGCTTGAATAAAAGGAAACCTGGTTACTGCTCAGCGTGGGCTGAGTTCATGTCTGGAGAAGTTAGAGAACAGGCTGGTAGGAGAAGCATGGCCTCGAAAGTAAGGTTGGCACCAGCATCCATCATCTCCCCTGTAGTTTTTAGAACCTGAGTGATGAATGTGCCTGTCCATTTTAGGTGGAAGCGAAGTTCCTATGCTCAGTCTGGAGGGAAAAAATAATGTGCATTGCATAGTCCTGGAAAGAACTAATACATAAAGTTTCAAAGTTGTCAGCAAGAAATTTTATTGAATCTGTCAAACTGGAGATGGTACAGCGGTGAGAACAGCTTTACAGTAATGATATCTGAGAAGGAAAAATGTAATCTTGAAAACTAGAGATCTGCCAGTTTAACCTAAGTATAATGAAAAGCTTTTGAACAAATTTGGAAGAGAAGAATAATTAAGACATGGAGATAAATGGAAAATGGGATTAAATGCAATATTGTTTTATGAAATCAGATCAGTCCAAACTAATTTGCCATATTTCATCTAAGAGGTGCCTAATTTTCTAGAAAGAGAAAATACACTGAATCTCATTTGCTGGGATTTCAGTAGAATGTTTGAAATTTCTAGGCCAGCTAAGAGGCACATTACATGCCCAGCCTCCTATTTAAATATGTATTTCTGAGTAGAATGAAACACAGATCTGACTTGTTTAGGACCGTGCATAATATTTTAAACGTGACCATAGGTAAAAACCAATTTTAAATCCAATTTTTAACCAATTATTCATTCATCTTGGAGTTATTACTTCTTATTCTTATTTCATTACATTAAGAAACATCATGCTAGATAATGTCAGAAATCTTATTAAAATCATGCTATATCGCATATTTTTCTTTTGTTCTTATCTAATAAGCTATTTAATGAAACTAGAGTGGTTTCATATTAATTTTCTTGACAAAATAACGTTGGTTGTTGTTTATCATCTCATTATCTTTTGGACACTCACAAATTGAACCTTTAATAAGTTTTCCAGTATGTTTCAAGATTTGAAACTAGGCTGATTAGATTTGTGTTTCACTGAGTCCTCTTTTCTCCCCATTAGTTAGGAGATAGAGAATTTGGTAGTCCCTTTCCAGTCCTTAAGATATTATCTGTCTGTCATGACTTCTTAAAGATAGTAATCAGAGTTTATTTTGTCTATTTCCTTAATTATCCAAGGATGAATTACATCTGGCCATGCCTATTTGAATACGCCTAATGTCAGCTGAATAT
Organism: Fratercula arctica; assembly: GCA_947846985.1. Taxonomy (NCBI): domain Eukaryota; kingdom Metazoa; phylum Chordata; class Aves; order Charadriiformes; family Alcidae; genus Fratercula; species Fratercula arctica. The sequence continues at coordinate 202,586,569 of CANTUZ010000001.1, forward strand.
TCTGCAAGCTGTTTTTCTTAGTCTGACTTGTATTCTGATTTCCTTGGAAAAATATTTTAGTTATGTCTGTTAAAAGTTATCTTTTTTTTTTGGTAAGGGCCACAGCAGAGAAAGCGCAGAAGTTTTACTCTTCTTTGAATCATCTGCATTCTTCCAATTTAATGTGTAATTCCAATGTAATGTGCAATTTTGTATACAGTTTGACATACATATCCCCTGTGGTCTAGCTTTAAAAGCAATGGCTATGCTCTCCTGTGACTCTCAAAATGTTTCAATAGTTACAACAAATCATGTCCTCTGATAATCTAACCTTACATGTAACTATTGTTTTTATATCCACAAATTAGTCAGTTTGTTGTACGGTTGTGCTACCTGCCAAATATTATGTGGATATTTAGATTTGAATTTAAGAAATATTTCAGAAGAAAAGTGTTTTCCCTGTGACAAATATGAATATGCAGGGAGAAATTACTTGGCTTGTGTTTGTTGCTTTGCCAGTGGCATATCTTCTTTGGATGTGTTTGGCAGGTAGTGCAGCACTTCTGATTGCTACATTGGTCTCCCTCGCTGTAGCATCCTCTGATGCAGCGTGAACTGGCTGCTTACTCCGTACAAATTTGCATTTCACTATTGTAGCCACTCCACAAGTACCGATTACCGAGGCTAATGTAAATTCGACCAAAAGAGATTTTCTCAATACAATTCTTTTAATACCTTAATGCCAGCTCCTTTTTTTTTTCTGGAGTTTATATGGTGAGCTTTCCTGCTTTATTTCATGAATTTTCCAGTGCACTGTTTCTGTGCATAATGCCTTTTAGAAATTAACCTTGGCTTTCTCCCAGGAGTTAGAATTCAGCGTCATAGATCTTGATTTATCCTAGGTGACAATCATGAAGAGTTTGGAGGCACTGCACAATCATGTAAAGTGTTAAGTTTCTGCAGCTCCATGTTGTAGTTCACTAGTTCATAATTTTCCACCATTTTACATCCTGTAGCTGTACTATGAAACTTCTGTTTTCACATTATTTGCGAATCATACTGGCACTTGCAAATGCTCAAAAGCGCAGATGTACTCACTGCTGTGTGACACTCCTATCTAGATGCCTTAACCACATCTATGACAACTGTGGAAATGCTATTTGTACTCAGACTTCTTAACAAGGATCTTTCACCAGCAGATTAAGCAGGTAATGCTTGTAATTTACATTAACTTCGAACAGACATCTCCAAAACATAGAGGATAGAATAGTATCAGACTTGCAAATGTAAATCTTCAACAGCTAACAATGGAGCAGGAGTAGATTTCAACCTTTCCCAAACAAGATGTCATTTCCTGCGTATAAAACCAGCGTGTATATGCAATACATGCACCAAGATGGGTGATTTAAACTGTAGTGATTTTAAGTATCATTTAAATCAACATGCATTAATTAAATAATGTTTATCCTTTTTCCTAAGATATTCTGCGAAATAAAGTCTGTTCTAATTAGCTGATATAATTTGATAAATTTAATGAAGCTGTTTACTCAGTGAAAGATGCATGTCTGCTACATAGCTGTCTAAGCTGTTATAAAATTACATACATTTATTGTGCTTCTTAGTACTTACAGTTTTATTATACTGGAAAACAATGAATAGTGAATTCATTATTTAGTGGATAATTTATCTTTTTAATTATTATTTGTATGAAGTTGCATTTGAATGGAAATTCAGCTTAATCGACACACACACAAAAATGAACAAAACCAGCATTTTGATACTGTTTATCGGGGGAATAAAACTATAGAAATTGTAAAAAAAAGATTCCTTAAGACAAGCTTTAATGTGAAGTAATGCATCGAATAGAGCAAGTATTAACCATCACTATTCAATTGATTATTTTTGCATACCGTGTTCCTCAACTTTTTACAATGGGTAAGTCTCATCATTTCACACCTCATCATTCCTTACAAACTGGACCTGGAAAATGAGCTTTCCTCCTTTTTCAGCATGCCCTGAATCTCACGGCTTTCCTTCAGCTCAGCATTAAACTAAATTAGTCAAATAAACTGAGGTGAAAAATACTCTTGTGCATCTTCATGAAACACAACTGTTGTCAAAAACCAGCTGAGCAACTTCAATAGACCATGGTTTTAGTTTTTTACCAATAAATCCTAGCTCTTCATGCTCTGGTTTTGTTTAAACTGTGATGGAAAACTTGTATTGCTTCATTGAATATAAATGATGTTAAGGGGCCATTAAAGAGTCAGAATGTAAATTGTATTTTCTTTTAAAGGAAAAAATATTTAATTTCATTTGAGAATATGCATCTTATATAATGGCTGTTTATCTGTAGTGATCTAATCTACAAACATGAGTACATACTGTGCTTGTATGTACCTGTGTAAATAATCACTGAGTATTTATGCTTTTATAGTATGATTTTAAAGTTATTCTGTTCAATAGCTACTACATTCCTTGAAAAGCAGCCTCTTTGCTGGATTTGCATAATCAGCTCACAATATTTTAGGAATTGTGCCAGAATGCCAGATGATAAAAGAAAACCCCTGATGTTCATTTTATGTCATACAGCCTTATCCCACAGAGGCCATTGGAAAGGGAATGTGGGACCTCACTGTACAGCAGATCTAGGGTGACTGATGGAACATGAAGGTACAGGACCTGCACCTAATCTAGCCATGGAAAGCAAGGGAGGAGATCAGTTGTATCAAAGGGAGGGCAAGACAGCTACTTATTTGTGGAAGAGTGAACAGTCACAGGAGAGAGGACTCTTACACCAGTGTCGGATGGCAATGATGGGCATGCCTGTAGGAGATGTGCCCAGGTAGAGGATCTTCTCCAATTAGTCATGGAGCTCAGGGAGGAGGTAAGTAGATTGAGGAGCATCAGGGAATGCGAGAGGGAGATAGATTCCTGGAGTAGAATCCTGCATCCCATGACAGAAACCCAGCAGGCAGATAGAACCCCTGCAACAGAGAGCTCCCTATCCTCTGTCACCTCAACTGAAGGCAGTAACCTGGAGGACAGGGGGCAATGGCAGGAAGTTCCTGCACGGTGCAACAGGCGCCGCACTCGAGACTGCCCAGTGACTACCCCATCTTCCCAGGTGCCATTATTTAACAGGTACAGTGCTCTACAGAGGAACCTGGATGATGATGAGCACAATATTTCTCCTACTTCTCCTACCTTGGAGCCATCAGCAAGGTCTAGTCAGACCTCCCCCTGCATCAAAACCTCTGCGGTAAGGAAGAAAAGACGGGTCCTTGTCATAGGTGACTCATTACTGAAGGGAGCGGAAGGCCCAATATGCAGGCCGGACCCGGTACATAGGGAGGTCTGCTGCCTCCCTGGGGCCTGGGTCAAGGACGTGAAGAGGATGCTTCCTTCCCCGGTACGGCCCTCAGACTACTATCCACTTTTGCTCTTTCAGGTAGGCAGCGACGAGGTAACAAGAAGAAGTCCAAGGGCAATGAAGAAAGATTTCAAGACCCTGGGACGCCTGGTCAAGGGATCAGGAGCGCAAGTGGTGTTCTCGTCTATCCCCCCTGTTGCGGGGAATGATGAGGGGGTAAATAGGAGGAGCCAGCAGATCAATGCCTGGCTTCGAGCTTGGTGCTGCCAGCAGGACTTTGGGTTCTTTGATCATGGCCTGATCTACAAAACGCCTGGCCTGCTGGTAACAGGCAGGAATACCTTGACCTCCAGGGGAAAAAGGGTTCTAGGACAAGAGTTATCAGGACTCATTGAGAGGGCTTTAAACTAGATTTGAAGGGGGGTGGGGATGGTACTGGGCTTGCTGGTGAGGTGCCAGGGCGTAGTTGCTCAGCGCTTGTGGGCCAGTGTGCCAGTATTTCTGAAAGCCAGAAGGCACACCACATCTCAAGGGTCAAAACTACACACACAACTCCCTCTCTGAAATGCTTATACACCAATGCACGCAGCATGGGGAATAAGCAGGAAGAGCTGGAGGTCTGTGTGCGGTTGCGGGGCCACGATCTCATTGCAATTACTGAGACGTGGTGCGACAACTCGCATGACTGGAATGCTGTCATGGGTGGCTATGTCCTTTTCAGGAAAGACAGACCAGCAAGGCAGGGTGGTGGAATTGCACTCTATGTGAGAGAGCGTTTGAAATGCATTGAGCTCTCACTAGGGGCGGATGAAGAGCGGGTCGAGAGCTTATGGGTGAGGATTAAGGGACAGGAAAATATGAGGGACACTGTTGTGGGTGTTTATTACAGGCCACCTGATCAGGATGGGGAAACTGATGAGGCTTTTTACAGACAACTGAAGGTAGCCTCGCAATCGCAGGCCCTGGTTCTCATGGGGGACTTCAATCACCCTGATATCTGCTGGGAAGACCACACAGCCAGGCATGGGCAGTCCAGGAGGCTCCTCCAGTGCATTGATGACAACTTTTTGACACAGGTGGTACAGGAGCCAACAAGGAGAGGAGCACTTCTAGACCTGGTACTGACAAACACAGAGGGACTGGTGGAGGACATTAAGGTTGGGGGCACCCTAGGTTGTAGTGATCATGAAATGATTGAGTTCAGGATCGTGGGCACTATCCACAAAACAACAAGAAGTAAAATTACAACCTTGGATTTCAGGAGGGCTAACTTTGGCCTCTTCAAGAAACTGCTTGGAGAGATCCCGTGGGCTAGGGCTATGGAAGGCAAAGGGGCTCAAGAAAGTTGATTGATATTCAAAGACCACTTCCTCCAAGCTCAGGATCGGTGCATCCCGAAGAGAAAGAAATCGGCCAAGGGACGCAGGAGACCTGCATGGTTAAGCAGGGAGCTTCAGAAAAAGCTCAAGTGGAAGAAGGAAGTTTATAATAAGTGGAAGAAGGGACTGACCCCTTGGGAGGATTACAAGAATGCCACCAGAGCGTGCAGGGATGAAACAAGGAAAGCCAAGGCCGCCTTGGAATTAGACCTGGCTAGGGATGTCAAGCACAACAAGAAGAGCTTCTACAAGTATATTGGAAGCAAAAGGAAGACCAGAGAAGTTGTGGGCCCACTGTTGAATGAGACAGGAGTCATGGTGACGGAGGATGCGGAGAAGGCAGAGTTACTGAATGCCTTCTTTGCTTCGGTCTTTTCTGCTCGGCCCAGCCCTCAGAAGTCCCAGGCATTGAATAAAGTAACAGGGAAAGAAGAAGACTTCCCTTGGGTTGAGGAGGAGCGAGTGAGGGATCAATTAGATCATTTAGATATTCACAAGTCCATGGGCCCCGATGGGATGCACCCGAGAGTGCTGAGGGAGCTGGCAGAAGTCATTGCTGGGCTGCTCTCCATCATCTTTGAAAGGTCCTGGAGAACAGGCGAGGTGCCTGAGGACTGGAGGAAAGCTAATGTCACTCCAGTCTTCAAAAAAGGCAAGAAGGAGGAGCCAGGGAACTACAGGCCGGTCAGCCTCACCTCCATCCCTGGAAAGATGATGGAACAGCTCGTTCTGGGCGTCATCTCAAGGCACGTGGAGGAAAAGAAAGCTATCAGAAGTACTCAGCATGGATTCACCAAGGGGAAATCATGTCTGACTAATCTGATAGCCTTCTACGATGGCATGACTGGATGGATAGATGAGGGGAGGGCGGTAGATGTGGTCTATCTTGACTTAAGCAAGGCGTTTGACACGGTCTCCGACAGCATCCTCATAGGGAAGCTTAGGAAGTGTGGGTTAGATGAATGGACAGTAAGGTGGATAGAAAACTGGCTGAAAGATAGAGCTCAGAGGGTTGTGATTAGGGGCACAGAATCTAGTTGGAGACCAGTGACGAGTGGTGTTCCCCAGGGGTCAGTACTGGGTCCAGTCCTCTTCAATATATTCATCAATGACCTGGATGAGGGGATAGAGTGCACCCTCAGCAAGTTTGCTGATGACACAAAGCTGGGGGGGGCGGCTGACACACCGGAGGGCTGTGCTGCCATACAGAGAGACCTGGACAGGTTGGAGATCTGGGCAGAGAGAAACCTTATGAAATTCAACAAGGGCAAGTGTAGGGTGCTGCACCTGGGGAGGAACAACCCCATGCACCAGTACAGGTTGGGGGCTGACCTGCTGGAGAGCAGCTCTGTGGAAAGAGATCTGGGAGTCCTGGTGGACAACAGGATGACCATGAGCCAGCAATGTGCCCTTGTGGCCAAGAAGGCCAATGGCATCCTGGGGTGCATCAAAAAGAGTGTGGCCAGCAGGTCAAGGGAGGTCATCCTCCCCCTCTACTCTGCCTTGGTGAGGCCACACCTGGAGTACTGTGTCCAGTTCTGGGCTCCCCGGTTCCAGAAGGACAGGGAACTGCTGGAAAGGGTGCAGCAGAGGGCTACCAAGATGATTAGGGGACTGGAACACCTCTCTTATGAGGAAAGGCTGAGGGATTTGGGTCTCTTCAGTCTGGAAAAAAGACGGCTGAGGGGGGATCTTATCAACACTTATAAATACTTAAAGGGTGGGTGTCAGGAGGATGGGACCAGGCTCTTTTCAGTAGTGCCCAGGGACAGGACAAGAGGCAATGGGCACAAACTTGAGCATAAGAAGTTCCACCTAAACATGAGGAGGGACTTCTTTACCCTGAGGGTGGCAGAGCACTGGAACAGGCTGCCCAGAGAGGTGGTGGAGTCTCCATCTCTGGAGACATTCAAAACCCGCCTGGACGTGTTCCTGTGTAACCTGCTCTAGGTGACCCTGCTCTGGCAGGGGGGTTGGACTAAATGATCTCCAGAGGTCCCTTCCAACCCTATGGTTCTATGATTCTATGATTCTATGACTCTAGTTAGCAAAAGAAATCCAAATGCATAGTGAAAGGGACAAAAGGAACAGCAGTAGTAAGGGGCAGAAAGGGAACAGGCATGTTGGGGGTTAGAAGAATGAAAGGAGATTCTGCGGTAGGCAGTGGGCTTCATCTCTGGAATCAATTGAGTATGTGACAGTCTTGCAACATTACAGAGAGGTTCAGGTAAGAAAAATAGTTCTACCTGTGTAACACATGCACGCATGTGGTAGGAGACATCTCACCTAAATTTCAGATGACTACAGTGTAGCTTTCTGTATCTGAGATAATTGTCTAAATTCCTTTTACGGTCACTGGAAGCAACCAGGCATTTTGGTTACAACCCATTTTGTATGTGTCTGAAATGATCACCTGTGTAGCACATTCAAAATATTTTTCTGATGACTGCAAAGGGAGTCCAGACAACTAACTCAGGTATAGACACGCTGTAAACATTTAAAGATAAACAAAATGGATTTTATATCCTGACAACAAGACTTCCAGCTGGGCAGGGATTGATTCTAAAATCTATTGGGCCGAAGTGTCCAGTCCCTTGTATCACTGTTTAAACTTCTGTGGCACATGTGAGGTACTACTGTACTGAAGGGTATCTTCAATGTCTGCTGAATTCTCAGGTGCTTAATTTCAGGTACACAAGTTCGAAAACATTCCCTCAGTGGTTGCCCCCTTGCTACAACGCAGGTCCAACTGTGTTGCTTTCTGATTCTAGAACCCAGTTACATTCTTTGCACAGAACCACCTTACCTTTACACCTTATCTTGACTTCTTTGTTGAAGTTGGAACAATAATTCATTTACTCACTGACAAGTTAAACAACCTTGTCTCCAGAGTTTGCAGATAGCTTTCTGTAATGTTTTGCAATCTAGGAGTGAAAACTCGGTCAATATGCAAGCGTTTTTTTGTGTAACTATATATATTTCTTGTACGTTTTATGGGATGGACTAGATAAATACTTGCAATTGGACCAAACAGCTTTATTTTGTCATGAATAGTGTCGGGAGCTCATTGATGACAAAGTAGGCACTCTCTTTTCCAAACCATAACCACATAAGAACTTTTTTTTTTTTAAACCCTGCTGAGCCAAGAGATGGTATTTTTGTAGAACTAGCTACCATACCCCAAGTTCTCACTCCCAAGAAGTAAAAGCCAACTCAGAATAAACAACTTTATCTGAAGGTACAACTGGTTTTCCACATGGATATCACTTTACATTTGTCTACACTAAATTTCATCTGACATTTTGTTGCCCAATCAGTCTTGTCAGTTCTTCTACAACACTTCACATTCAGCTCTCATCTTACTACCTTTAATAACTTTGTACCACCAGCAAACCTTATCATTGATTACTCTCTTTCCTAGGTCATTTATGAATATGTTAATCAGTATGGGTCCCAGAACAGGTCCTTACAGAATCCACTGCTGACATCTCTGATCTGTAAGAACTATTTATTTACTCCTTTTCTTAGTTCTCTATATTTTATTGAATATTTTGTGCATGCCAGGACCTTCTTTCTTAACCCATCCTGGCTTGTATCAGGAATAGTGTGACCAGCAGGACTAGGCAAGTGATTGTCCTGCTGTAGTCTGCACTGGTGAGGCTGCATCTCAAGTACTGTGTTCAGGTTTGGGCCCTTCACTACCAGAAAGACGTTGAGGTTCTGAAGCATGTGCAAAGAAGAGCAACGAGGCTGGTGAAGGGTCTAGAGCACAAGTCTTATGAGGAGCGGCTGAGGGAACTGGAGTTGTTTAGTCTGGACAAAAGGAGACTGAGGGGAGACCTTATTGCTCTCTACAACTACCTGAAAGGAGGCTGTAGAGAGGTGGGGGTTGGTCTCTTTTTCCAAGTAACAAGTGATAGAACAAGCGGAAATGGCCTCAAGTTGCACCAGGGGAGGTTTAAGATGGATATTATGAAAAATTTCTTCACCAAAAGTGTTGTCAAGCATTGGAAGAGGCTACCTAGGGAAGTGGTTGAGTTTCCATCCCTGCAGGTATTTTAAAGATGTGTAGATGTGGTGCTTAGGGACATGGTTTAGTGGTGGATTTAGCAGTGCTAGGTTAATGGTTGGACTTGATGATCTTAAACGTCTTTTCCAGCCTAAACAATTCTTTGATTCTATAATTCTATGTTTGCTTCTCAGTTTCCTTTAAAAACTCTTTAGAAATCAGAATAGATTAAATCAAATATTTATTATTCACATAATTGTTGACCCCTTCAGAACCCTGTAAGACACTTGTAAAGCAGGACTTCCCCTTAAAGAGGCAATGTTGACTTTTTAATCAGACAGTATTTGTCTGCAGGTTCACTAATACATCTTTTATGTGTAGCTATACCACAGTCTTTTCCACAGTTATTTTGGTTTCAAACAGATCCTCTGTAGACATCCTTGTCCCTTTTCTCCTTGCCCCCAAGAAAAGGCTTTCATGTAGACATACCCCCAGTTTCTTCTAAAGTGAATGACCACGCAAAGAATTCATCTACCTTCTTCAATGGACTTGTCTTTCCTGAGGTCTCCTTTATACTTTGGGCTCCAGCAGGTTTCTTCTTTGAAGTATCATCCCAAACACTGTAACTCCACCATCGTTATATTTTAAAAGCTTCCTCATAACCTTCTTGATTTTAAATGCCAGCTGGTTTGTTCCCTTATGGTTCATCTCTCCTGTTCAGACCACCTCTATTCACAACAAACCTGTATTCATTTCCTCTCTCCTTCTCCTCACGGAGCATTCTCCTCCCTTTTGCCTTGTCCTGTTGGGGTTGTAGGTGATTCAGATTCCTTATGATGTCTACCACATTTGTGATTAGCAAAAAGGAAGTCATTATGTAATCATCTTCAAGGTAGCGAACACATCTATCTTTTTTTCCCAATGATTACATCTTCTACTCCTACCAACCTTTCCCCTCCTTGCAGTTTGGGTTCCTGATTTCAGAGGAGTATCCTTTGTGCAGGGTGCTACTTTGGTATTATCTAATGGAGAAAACCTGTCACTGGGGTCTTTTTTTACGTTTTCCAGCTTCTATGGTATTTATGACCCTCTCCTTAATGAGCAGCTCCACCTCTCAGTTTGCTTTTTGGGTAGGACTTATGCCTGTTTGAAGATTAGATGGCTCCAACGTGTCCCTGAAAGCGCTGTTGATTAATTTTTCTGTCTCCCTCAGTTCCTCCAGTTCAGCCTTCTAGGTCTCATGGGCTTGAATTTTCTCTCTGAAGCTCTCACGTTGCCAATACTATTGCTGTGTGCCACTTTCCCACAGGGAAGATACTCAACATTTGACATGTCATAGAGTAAACTGCAAAACTGTTTCCCTTTTGCCTGAGCTTCCCCTTCATTTCTTCTCCTCATGAATGCAAAGGTGACTTCCAAAGCTTTTCTATATGTCCACATGATCTAACTCACCTCACTTCCTACCATATTTCCTTAATACAAAAGCTACAAAGCACGAACAAGTTTTGTAACATTCACTGCTGTAGTAAATATTTGAGGTTTATGTTTCGAAAGTAACGACTGGGAAAATAATTTCTTTGGCTTTATATGCTTTTCTTTAATGATCAGAATGACATTTAAGCTCTTTTGGGGATGGGAAAAAAAATTTACAGTCTTACATCATCTGAATTTTAAAAGATGTCCTTAAAGTCAATTTTTGTAAAACCAAAATGTTTTAAAGGGGCAACTTCTCATCTCATAGAAATTCTTAAAATTTCAAGAAAATTCAGTGTTACATAAGAATTTTACATATGTATTCCCCCAAAAAGAAGAATTTAAAAAGTATTCTAGCAATCTGTATGCAGAAAACAGAACGAGGCTGTTTTGTACATCATTCTCTGGGATTGACATTAAACACAATTTCCTTCAGCCTTTCTCTCAACTTGTAACAACTAACAAAATACCAAAGGAAGATAAGACTATCTTGAAAACTCTGCATCTGCAGACTGTCCTTCCTAAAACAGTGCACGGGCATATTAAAAAAATGCTACCAAGAGTACAGAATGGTGTTGTTCAATACTGAAAGTACAGCCGGTCGAGCTGCGGTGTTCTAGAACAGTAGGCTAGAGATGTAAGATGAGGACTAAACCCCAGAATTGTTGTTTTCTCTTTGGAAACTCAGTATTTCATGTGAGTTGGTGAATCATGAGTGAGACTCAGTGCTTCTATTTGCAAAATAATTGAATTTTTAAAAACATAATTGTTCATAAAGATGCCTTGCTTGGCATTCAGATCTTGGTTTTCATTTGGCAGATCTTGATTTTGAAGTCTAAGCCAAACTGAAATATGGACAAATAACCAAAACATGGTGAGGCATGCATTTTTTAAGTGTTTCATGTGAAGAGTGTCAATTTAGTTTATATGAACAGTATTTGTGGGGGGAAAAAAAAAGGTCCTTTGGGTTTTCTGCAGTTTTAGCACCTTGAAAATACTGCCCTGCTGTGTACTGGCATCTTATGAATTTTGTTATTGCACATGATTTTTCTCTAGACTGGTTAATTTGCAAACAACTATGTGATTTCCTACAACTGTTTATGAGCAGATTGAAGTAAGAGCAACTCCAACATCTGCTATGTAAGAATCATCTTAAAATCAATAAAAATGAAAGCTGCCATTATGCACTGTCATGGATAGATCTGTTCTATTTGAAACTGTACAGTAGAAATTGGCGTCTTGCTGTGAAGTAACTACTGAAGGGAGCCATGAATAGAGAGGGACATATGACATTCCAATGACTTCACATGGCAGAGATTAAATCTACAACTCTGGCTTTACCTGTATACCTCAACAAGAATCTATAATAGCAGCAGCAGTGATACCCTTCCTCGCAGTTGCTTTTGCAGGCACAGGTACAAAATACATCAACTCCATTTCCTGTTGACCAACTGTCCTAACAGCTGGTTTGTGGGAGTTTTCACAGAATGGATGAGGTTGGAAGGGGCCTCTGGAAGTCACCTTGTCCAAACCCCTGCTCAAGCAGGGCCACCTAGAGCCAGCTGCCCAGGACCTTGTCCAGACAGCTTTTTAATATCTACAAGGAGGGAGACTCCACAGCCTCTCCAGATGACCTATTTCACCTGGAGTTTCTACCTGGAGTTTTTTACCTAGAGTTCTTCCTTAATCATCTGGGATATAAATTTATTTTCTTTTTGTTTGTAAGCAAAGCAATGAGATGTCAGCATGTTACTGTTATGATGGGAATGAAAAAGAGAGAAGTGGTCTTAGCCAGTGCCCTTCATATCCTACACTGATCAGGTGGCTTGCAGACCAGAACTACCAGGTACTAGATTGGCTCGAAGCAGGTATGCAACTCTGGGCATCTGCACTGCTGTGCCTCATGGATGGTTTGGTACCTGCAGTGGCAATTGGAAGAAAGGAGCACAAGGTGAATGAGGACATCAATTAACTGCATGACTATTAGGCAATGTATCACACAGACCACGTAGGTTCATAGAATCATAGAATGGTTTGGGTTGGAAGGGACCTTAGAGATCATCTAATTCCAAACCCCTCCCATGGGCAGAGACACCTTCCACTAGACCAGGTTACTCAAAGACCTATCCAGCCTGATCTTGAACGCTTCCAGGGATGGGGCATCCACGGCTTCTCTGGGCAACCTGTGCCAGTGTCTCACCAACCTCAGAGTAAAGATTTTCTTCCTAATATCTCATCTAAATCTCCCCTCTTTCAGTTTAAAACCATTACTCCTCATCCTATCACTACACTCCCTCATAAAGGGTCCCTCCCCATCTTTCCTGTAGGCCCCCTTTAGGTACTGGAAGGCCGCTATAAGGTCTCCCCAGAGCCTTCTCTTCTCCAGGCTGAACAGCCCCAACTCTCTCAGCCTGTCTTCATCAGAGAGGTGCTCCATTGATCTCATCATCCTTGTGTCCCTCCTCTGGACCCGCTCCAACAGGTCCATGTCTTTCCTGTACTGAGGGCCCTAGAGCTGGATGCAGTACTCCCAGTGGGGTCTCACAAAAGTGGAGTAGAGGGGCAGAATCACCTCCCTCAGCCTGCTGGCCACACTTCTTTTGATGCAGCCCAGGATGCAGTTGGCTTTCTGGGCTGCAAGCACACATTGCCAGCTCATGTTGAGCTTCTCATCCATTCTCCACCCAGCCTGTATTTGTGCTTGAGCTTGCCCTGATTTTGCACTTGGCCTTGTTGAACTTCACAAGTTTAGCATGGGCCCACCTCTCAAGCCTGTCAAAGCTGTCCAGGTCCTTCTGGATGGCATCCTTTCCCTCCAGCATGTTGACTGCTCCATGCAGCTTGGTGTCATTGGCAAACTTGCTGAGGGTGCACTCAGCAAGTCCATGTCACCGACAAAGATGTTAAACAGTGCCAATACCGGACCTTGAGGAATGCCACTCATCACTGGTCAACACTTGGACATCAAGCCATTGATCATAACTTTTCATCTCTTCATTAAAGTGCTTTACTATAGGCCAGGCCACAGATGACTAATGTAATTAGGAGGCAGCTATACAATTTCAGACTGCTGTCCTTTGGTAAGTGGCAAAGTGCTTGTTTAAGTGAGAAATTGTTGGACGCAGTGGCACAGACTTCCCTGAATGTGTGTTGGCAGGGAAGGTTCATACAGAAAGACCTATTTTCTAGAGTGCACGTTAGCTGCCAAAAGCTCTGTTAAAAGAATGCTTCACTGAACAAATTGGGTTTAAAACGTGTGTGTGATTTGTCAAAATTATAAACTGCGGGGGTGATATTCAGCTGACTCTCTGTAGCTATCTATTGTAGAAGGCTATATTTGATCTAGTCGCTCCTGGCTCCCTTTGCAGCCAATAGAGAGAAACAGGCACTTTTAGATCATGACTCATCTACGCTTAAAGTAGATGCCGTTTATGCCCTAATAGAGAAATGCCTGTAATTGGCTATAAGAAGAGTTAAGTCTGACTGCCTGAGATGTAGGCATGCAAAGTGAGGTGAGATGATTCCCACCCTGAGGCACTGTTGTTCCAGCATGACTGTTCCCACAATACAGTCACAAATAGGCAATGTGTAATTCAATAGAGAAAATGTGTGGTTGATACTTCCTCTATTAGTGCTGCAAAGCTATAGATGTTAGGAAGCATGTGTCATTTGTAAAAGGAGGTCAGTTAATGACTAACTACCAAGAAACAAATAACCAAGGAAAGATCTGTAAGAGTATAGTGAATACATAATTTGACAGGAACCATGCTGTGTAATGTGCATTATTTTTACATGGCAGACCACTGCAACACAGCAATACTAATACACCTGAATTTCTCTTCCTTTGAGCTTTATTCTGCTTTTATAGCACTCTTGCACACATGTAACTGCATGGGTTTCAATTAAATGACTCCTGGTTTAGGTAGTGTACATGACAGTGGCATTAGTCTTCTATTGCAATTTGCTTCTGTTCAATCTATTTGTTCTCAGTAAAAAAGATTTCCTATCTATCTGTTCCTGCAATGCAGTTTTGTGCTATGTTTTGCGCTATGTTTTGCCAAGTGATTTCTGCATTAGTATTTCCAGTGAAACATTGTCACTAATACTTCTATGTTCTATTACTGAAAATTACATTCCCCTTTTCATCTCTTAAATATCTGCTTCTAAAATTTAAAAATCCTATGCTTTTGCTTTTGAATCTTTATCTTGGTTGACTTTCCTTCTCTGCTGTTCTCCAGGCTGTGCTCTGCAGATTGACATGACTGACTCAGATGCCTTGGAACTGTGGAGACTGAGGTATTATGGTAATGAGCATGATAGGTACATTAGACTCCAAGAAGGACTTCAGGGTCATCACAGATAATTACAATAACATGAGCTGTCTGCAGTGCTGTGACTGAAAGGGATAATGTGAACTTCAGAATTACATTAAGGGGAAGATATATCAAGCAGAGGTAGGAAAATAATCTGAAGTTTGTGTGTGTGTGTGTCTGCCTCTTCACCTGAAGCGTTGCTTATGGGGCACAGCTGGAGGCAGATCATCAGCACGGCCCTGTCAGTGCTGTAGTGAGTTGCAGGGAATCCATGTCTTTAGATGTACGGGGAGTGTAAACCAATCACACATTCATGTGTGATCAAGGTGATTATCAGAGTTTGGAAGAACATTTTCTCTTGGATTGGATAGATTAGTTTGGACTGTGGCTTAATATTTTTTTTTTTAATTTTTTTGTTTTTTTAAATTTGGTTTTTGCAGAGTGAGGTAAGGGATATTCAGTCATATTTCATCTACTCAGTGTCCTGATACTAAACAGATCTCAGACTCTGATGGCACACCACTATTTCCCTCTCCCCTTGTTCTCACTAGCAGGACTGAGGGACTGGGATTTTACAATCCATATGAGGTGTCTGGGTAAAGCTGACTTTCAAATGCCAAGCAATCAATTGCCTAGCAATCAGCCTAGATGGCCTCCTAATTTCATAGAGTCATAGAATCAAAGAATGGTTTGGGTTGGAAGGGACCTTAGAGATCATCTAGTTTCAACTCCTTCCCATAGGCAGGGACACCTCCCACTAGGCCAGGCTCCTCAAAGCCCCATCCAGCCTGGCCTTGAACACTTCCAGGGATGGGGCATCCACAACTTCCCTGGGCAGCCTGTTCCAGTGTCTCACCAACCTCATCCTGAAGAATTTCTTCCTAATATCTCATCTAAATCTCCCCTCTTTCAGTTTAAAACTATCACGCCTCATGCTATCGCTCTACTCCCTGATAAAGGGTCCCTCCCCATCTTTCCTGTAGGCCCCCTTCAGGTACTGGAAGGGGCTATAAGTTCTCCCTGGAGCCTTCTCTTCTCCAGGCTGAACAACCCCAACTCTCTCAGCCTGTCCTCATAGCAGAGGTGCTCCAGCCCTCTGATCATCTTCGTGGCCCTCCGCTGGATCCGTTCCAACAGGTCCATGTCCTTCTTGTGCTGAGGGCTCCAGAGCTGGATGCAGTACTCCAGGTGGGGTCTCATCAGAGCGGAGTAGAGGGGTAGAATCACTTCGTCTTCTTTTCTCCATGAATGTGTCCTTGCTGGAGGCAGGTGTGCTCTGCAACATGTCCCATAGCCTTAGTCCCCACGTGGTGGTTACCAGCATACACATTGTCTTCAGTTTTCTTTGGAAGCAAATCTGTTGGGTAGTCAGAAAGGCATCCTGTGCATTTTGATAGATTGTCTATACAAGGAACCTGGGGGGAAGGGCTGTGCAGCAGGGACTCAGCTAGTTTCTAGGGAAGATTTACATTTAGCCTGCTACCTGTAGTCTGTAAACTACTTAAGTAACTCCTAGGAGAGGATCTGTCAGAGACTGACTTTCTGTTTGTGTGAGAGTATGACAAGTAAAACGATGTCCCTCAGTAGTCAGACAGAAAATTCTTTACTTTCTGGCACTAATATATGTGCTCACCAAAAGGCCTAATATCATGCCTGTAATTCTGAATACAGGCAGCACCGGAAGATCCCTGGGAGTCCATGAAACCATGTCTGAATATATGGTGCAATGCTGGATGCTTCACATTCACCCAACTATATTCTAGCTAAACTCTCACCTAGAAAACAGTTCTGCACTCTCATTGTCTTTAATTAAATGGTCAGTATTTGCCCCTTTACTACAGAGAGGATGAGTATGGTATTTGTTTTGCAGATCAGAACACTGATTTAATGAGACCCATGAAATCAATCAAAAACTTTCCTGAAGTTCCCCAAGATTGCCAGTCAGGGACAGGGAGAAACAGAAGGAGCATTCCTTGCCCCCGGTGTAAAAGCTTTTGGAAATTGTATGATATTTCTTTGAACTTATGTCTGAAATTCCTTAGAAGTAGTTTAATGACAGAGGAAAGTATTTATATTAAGCTTGCAAATATGGGTTAGAGAGGGAATCTGCCTAGTATGTGACCTCAAAGATTAACACTATAGCATTATCATGAGATCACAGGGTAGGAAAAAATCAGATAAATGTTTTAAATGGCAAGTCATGTCAGACTAACACCAAGGACTTTAAGAAATGAAACTTTCTTGTTAACAAACTGACATTATTGTATTTAAAGGTCAGCTGACAAAAGGGTATGACTCCCAGGCAATCTCTCACAGGCTGTGAGCAGTACCTCCCTGGGGAGACACTGACCTTTTCCAGGGGAGGAGTTATCAATGCTGATAAAAGTCAGTCATTTCCAACAGAAATATAACAGTAATTATCCACGGAACTAGGAGTGGACTTCTAATAGCTGTATGTTTATTCTAGGGCAGAAGGGACACTGCAGAGTCCATCTGTTCTCTTCTTCTGCACATTTTCCATGATGGCTGCATGCTGATGGGTGCACTGATGGTATGCAAGCAGCTTGCCAGAGCTCAGATGGGAAATGCTCTTAGAATCATGGAATCGGAGAACTGCCTAGGTTGGAAGGGACATTTAAGACCATTGAGTCCAACCATCAACCTAACACTGCCAAAACCACCACTAAACCATGTCACTAAGCACCACGTCTTGCCACAGAAGCTGGGCCATAAGACCTTTCCAGGTAGCATTGCCATTTCAGGAGTTTTTGAAGAAGACTTTATCCCCATCTGGTTACAACGGATTTTCTTGCAGCTTTCTGGAACTCAGTAAATTAAACCAATTCTGCATCAGCTGAAAACTGAGACTCATTGCCTTGAAATAACATCAAGATGAAATTAACTTTTGCAGCCTCCATTCGGGCAGATCTGTTAATAAGCGTGCCAGCTGAATGACTGCAAGCTCCTTGCACCAAACAGTTTCTTGGATGCCACGCTAACCCTGACACAGCTAAAGGCAGATATACTGAACACCCACCAAAAACTGCCTGAGATCCATCTCACGTGTTCAAACATTCCTGTATCGAGGTGCACCACCATCGCAAGTACAGAGTTACTACGTCTGAAAAAAGGGTAATACGGAGCAGAAACCAAAGAAGGGATCAGGTCACGTACACTGTCCGTAACAAATATACCCTCCCTTCAGAAGTGCAACTGTGGTGTGCCAGCCACGCGTTAGGTCTCCTGTTTGTCAGAGGTGATACCTGCACTTACTGTCAATGAACTTCTCATGTGGCAGAGCTCAGTGAATACTGAAAACCAAGTTCAGTCGAACTATGTTCAAAATAAGATATGGAAGAACGCTGAAAAATGTTTTAAAATGAAGTTTTTAAAATTGTGAGGTTATTTGTATTTTCTCAATGCTTTTCTAGCAAGTGAGCTGCTGTGTAGCATTACAGAGCGCACTGGGCTACACTGCATCATCATTACGGAAAAACTCCCATCGTTCTCAGGGTATGTACTCTAGTTCGGCTGTAAATTATTGGAATTGACACTGGAATCACTTGTGGGAAATTCTGTAACCTGAACTATGCAGGAAGGCATAAATGATCATAATAATCTTTTTTTGGCCTTCAACTTTATGAATCGATGTTCATTGCAGACTGCTTTTTCCCTGCCAGGGATACATCTTTTACTCCGAGTCTGTAATTCTGCAGGGGAACGCAGCACTGCAGTGAGATTTTATCCTGCTTTCTACCTACTGAAGTCCAATTCTTCCTGCAGTTAAATGAAAACAGGGTCAAAACACTGCGCTACCTATGAGACAAAATAATCCTAGTGGTAATAAAATGAGGTCCCTGTGTTTAAAAGAGCTTGTAATTTGACCATTTAAATTACCAAATTAGGATTACCCTGAGACACAAAAGCTCGACAGGAGTGCTCCATGTACAGCTACCAGAAACTCATCACCTATATTTGTTATGCTGCGGAGGCTAAAGGGAGACCCTCGATTTCCTGCATGAGCACCTGGTGAGGTTCTGCCCTGTCTGATAAATGTTGCTACCTCTGTCTAGGGACTCTGGTTGAGACTGTTTTGGCATTTAGACTCGTGGAACAACTTTGGTGACAAATGCGTGGCTGGAGGCCCTTGTATTAGTCTGGAGTCACGGAGCAACTGAGCAGCATTAACCATCACTGAGAAGGCAGCTGCACTCTGACGTCCCTACCTGAGCCAGACATATCTCTCTGATGGGGGAGGATTGCCGGAAATTTTATTCTAGTGTTGTCAGCTATATGTTGAAGCCTATTGCCTCCCTGAGTCTGCTGATCATCCTATTACGAACACTGTGGCATTATCCATGACTGCTGTTTCCTGATACCTCCTCTGCTGAAACCTTCACCCTAGCTCATCCATCACAGCACTCATCTAGTCGAGATTCACCTTGCTGACCCAAGCATATTTAAACCACTTCTTGCTGCTCTCATGCTATTCTAGGAATACAGGCTATATCATCCACCTCATTAGTCACTGCCAGTGACTTCACACGCAATTCAGGAATCTGGTGCAAATTATTCAAAGATCTTCTAGCTATTATCTCCTAGCTATCAGTAAAGCAAATCATCTGAAACTCCTACCAAATACAAAGGGAGTGAAAGTGTCCAGCAGCTACTAAAAATCACAGCTCTTGTTTTTAAAGGCAGACTCACTTCCTAGTTCTGTGTCTCCACTGTCTTCACCCTTTTTCCTATCACTAGTCGTCTTTTCTGGCCAATCCCATCTCCTAATTCCTGAGCAGGACCCTTCCTCTGTGGTATACCTGTCACATGAGAGAGACCTCCTTGCTCTTCAATTTCATGGGTTTTCTGCAAATATTCTAATTCAGTATGACTATTCTATTTGAGTTTGTAGCTGCATTGTGCACACTCTAGAACATTTTGGAGATCCTGTTTGTGTCAGTGACAATATTCATCTGAAAATTATGTTAAATAGGGGGCCTACTATGCAAGAAAAAAGATCTACTTATAAAGACTGTCACAAGACATTTGCATGTTGTACAGGCAAAAAAAAAAAAAGCACATGGGCCTGTGCCACTAAAGTGAATACAAGTTTTACCATTGATTTCAGTAGGTACAGAAATTCACTCATAGATTCTTTTTGCATCTTTTAACAGAACTGACTCATCTTTCTCCTTTTATGCATTGCAGCTGTATCAGTGGTACTTCAAGTGTCACAGTTGTTTTTAAACAAGTATATAGATGTTGCTCCAAAAATCTGTATGCTTCATATATGGTAACTGGGAGTTGCTACTAATGTTGTGGCTTTCACAGCCCCTACTTTTAGATATACAAGGACAAAATAAGTCCATGATCCATATATTCTTTTCAGCAATCTCGGAAGCCTATATGAAACTGCATGTTTAAAAATTCATAACTTTTCAAGTTGTTGCTATTCTTTTTTCATATATCTCAGTAAAAGCTACAGAAAAAACAAGACTTAAACTTTAAGGTTTTTTTTCTTGCTGTGGAGACCATTCTACTAAATTACATCAGCGAGCTGTGCCTACATATTCAAAATGTTTATGGTAAACTCAGAGAATTTTGCTTAAGGGTCTAAAAACACTTCTCTTCGGGTTGAGGCTAAATTAGGGCACAATTTCAGAAAATGGGATTTTTCAACATATAATTGTGAGCACTTAAAAATATGGATGATTCACAAAACAAGAGACCTTTCATACTTAGCTACAATCATTGCTATTACTTTCTTTAGAAATGTATATTCATTCTCTCGAGCTGTTGAAAACATAAAGCTGTATGTGTAGAAAGAATTTCCCCTGCCTGGGAAAGCAGATCTTTTCAGTTGAGTTCCTAATTGCCTTCATTTGTGCAACCTGAATATTTTGACAAGGGCATGTGTTCTTTCTGTTCTGTTCTCTATTCTATCCTCTCTACCCTGCCCTACTCTACTATTCTCTATCCCCACCATCATCATCATGAATGCCTTAATCTGGAAATGATCAAATGCTAAAATAAGAAGCAAAAGAATTTTTTTTTCCCCTGTTTCCTCTGCTAGACTGTTGAGCTTGGTTTTGTCTTGAACAGATGGCACCAGAATAACTGGAAATTGTTCAGTGTCCATAATTTAGGCATTTAAAATGTAAATGTTATTGCAGATCATTTGGGAATTTCAGGTTCTTCGATGCTGGAAAGCATGCATTAATCAATTTTATGAATATAAGAGTACCAGTATTCAATTTAATTTCTTACTTTAGTGTCCATTTGGACTGTTAGGGTTGAGTAAATCTGTTTGGTGAGGAATGGATCCATTTGGATTAGGATTCATTTGGATTAGGATATGAGTTCCCTCCTTATCAGGTTCTTTGACAAAGCAAGGAGATGTATCAGTAACACTTTTTCCTCTTTCTGATTAGCCACTGTAAATCACCACTATTGTAGAGAGAGAGAGCTCTTGTCATGCCCAGCAGAAATACATTAGCTGTTCCGAAGTCTGGGAGACAAGTTGTCCATAATGTGTATAAAGGTGGGGCTCATCCAGATCATACTCTTTTCCCAAATTTGATTAAGTTGGCACACAGGTCCTTTTTGAATACATAAGTCTTCAATTACTTCAGTTACTGGGCTGCAGTTGAATGATCTTGCTTATTATAGCATGCGGTGGTTTCTTGCAAGATTGTATTGGTTTTACAATTTAAGCAAGGACAGGTGGAGGATAGCTTTAGATTACCTGAGGTTAGGAAGAGCCTGATTTGCATAGCTTCAGGGCTGTTGGAATCCTTTGGGAAGTGGAACCAATTTTCTTTTATTTACTCTCAGTTCTACAGTTCCTTCTGCCACTTACTCTCACTGGGTCAGCCTTTCCCTTTTCTAACGTTAATGTCAGGATGTTGCACCAGAACTACAAAAATAGATTTCACCTGGGCTCTTGAAAGGATAGCATCAAAGTTTTGCAAATTCAAAATTTTGCCTCTTCTTTTGTCAGAAAGCAGTGAACAAATCTCCTTCTTCTATTTCTTCAGAAGAACAATGGAATTTTATTTTCTGTCAACATTTTCTATCTATTCTTGTCCCTTTTTTGCCTCACTGTTCTTCCCATTTACCACCCTTATCCCATTCAACATAAACAATCTGCCTCTACTTACTTTTTCCCCATTGCGCACACTTTTGCTGTATCCGTACCCTTAGTTACTATTTCTGATAGTTACCCAGGTAACGAGGTCGCAACCTTACCTAGTATTACTATGTATCTTGGGCACTGGTGATCTCCTGAATCTCTGCTTCCTAAAGGTCCCCCTTATTCCCTCACCAATTATCTGTGAAGTCTGTCTGTTTCTCACACACCTCCTCCTTATACCTTTTATAAAATCTAGCTATTCCTCACGGTGCTGTTATTTTTGTCAGTTTCTCACATGGTTATTTGTTAAACCCAATATTTTTCTCATGTCTTGTCCAGCAGTTTCTCACATCCTCTTCAGTTAGTTTAACCTCAGACCAACACCTAGTCAGCATCCCAGTCATCCTCCTGTGACCCTATCACTCCCCTGCTCGCAGGTCATGTCCCAAGGAGGTGCCCCCTCCATCTCTGTGCCACCAAACCTGAACAGGCTCCTGTGACACCCCCAACATGGGCTGCACACATTGGGGCATCCAAGAGGTTTGACCTGTGCAAGGTGTGCTGGGCCACAGTGTGACTTCTCACCATTGCCAGCACCAACATGAGCTTCAGAGCCAAAATGTAATATACGTAGTGGGGTACTTCCACTCTGTAACACTCCTGTAGAGTACCAGTGCATGCCAGACCTGTCTGCTCCTCTGGCTTCTCTTCATGCAACCTCTGCTCTGCTCCCATGGACCGAACACCCATAGTTGGGTATTGCTCAGTTTTGTTTGAAAATAGTGCTCTGAGAGCCTCTGGAAAGCGAACCCAAACACAGTAAATGAGGGTAATGAGATCGGCTACAGAAGTGCACTCCTGATCCAAACTAAATGCTAATGCAGACACACTAGCATCGTAATAACAAATAAGCTTAATGACCTATCTCTGCACCTGGTCTTTCTTAAATGCAGGCAATGAGACCATATAGAATTTCACTTGATGTCTCTCTTACCTTACAGTGGCATCAGGGATTTATTATTTTTCCCCAGGAGAAAGCGTGTATGTCCCAGGACTGGCACCACACTTGTGGTCACAAAGCACAGTGTTCCCAAGGTTGGTTGGACAGGCCAGATCCTTCTCTTCACTGCAGAGATGGGCCTAATTAGACACAGCAGAGTACCCATGTCAAATGGTAAGACTTAAAGACGGAGAGGTGAGACTGTGCAGATGATTATGTTGCTCTATGAAAGGAAGCTGTACAGAGTGATAAAATTAACATACCTGAGTAAGTACTGGGACGAATTACCAGTAAGTAAACTGGAGTGCTTAAGCTTGTGGTTTTCCAAACTGTGTGTGTAGTAATCAGAACAGATACATGTCAGAAACCTTAGGGCATGGCAAGGGCATGGGAGACCTACGTAGTCAAGTCACTGGTGTATAATACTGTGCCATACAAGGTATCTTGCATTCATAGAATCATAGAATCATAGAATGTATTGGGTTGGAAGGGACCTTTAGAGGTCATCTAGGCCAACCCCCCCTGCAGTAAGCACGGACATCTTCAACTAGATCAAGTTGCTCAGAGCCTCATCAAGCCTGGCCTTGAATGTCTCCAGGGATGGGGCCTCCACCACCTCTCTGGGCAACCTGTGCCAGTGTTTCACCAACAGGAGCCAGTGCTCTGTGTCCAGGGCTTTCCACAGCCTCTGAGTTGAGTTCTTCCAGCTGCTCAGCCAGCGATGTGCCAATGTGAGGCTGTTTGCTAGACTTCCTAAAAAAAGGAAAACCAAGTAGAAGTTCTGAGCATAATTTATGAACTAAGAGGACAGAATCCTTGCTTGATGGGATAAAAAAAGAGGGAAGAGGGATGGGAGAACCTGTTTTTATAATCTACACGGCTGATGTTCTTGATCTTATTCTCTACTAATTTACATCGGAAATTTATATTTATTGTCCCTAAATGCATTGTGCTGTATGTTGTACTCTTGAATTTAATCCCATTTCTACTATTCATGAGCCATGGCTTTCTTGCTCTTTCCCTATGATATCCCAAGCCTTCTCTGTGCTGACCCTGTCCCATTTCAGCAGCATACCACTATTCTTGGTGCTTA
This sequence comes from Fratercula arctica, assembly GCA_947846985.1. Classification (NCBI taxonomy): domain Eukaryota; kingdom Metazoa; phylum Chordata; class Aves; order Charadriiformes; family Alcidae; genus Fratercula; species Fratercula arctica. The sequence continues at coordinate 202,610,317 of CANTUZ010000001.1, forward strand.
GGTTGTTGAAAAACTTTTCAAAAGATCAATGGTAGAGAATGGTAACCTCTATCCAGGTTGGTATTTCCCCCTCAAGTATGACCAGGTGTCACTTTCCATAAGTCATTTCCTTTTCCCATCAGAATTCATTTACTAATTCCCACACAATCAGGCTTTACAATCTGTTTTCTATATTTGAAGCACTATTTTTGAACACCAGATAGATGAACACCCTACTATATTTAAAATTTGCTATAAAAATAGTTTCTTACTGAGATATCAGGCAAGCCTTGGACAATCTGTTGTTTGGTTAATGCAGATAATGTTTTATCCCATTTTTTATTTATCTGCATGTTTTCAATTATATTTTCTTCCAAAAATTTGTCTTGTGTAATATTAAGGTCAGAAAAAGTGATTTTGTAGCTATTGATATCTCTTTTTCCTGTGGCATATGGTTTCTATTTTTATTATTTTTAAAGATGCACTTGTGGCATTTATTTTCTCTCAAATATATTTTATACTTTATCATGAATCTTGACCAGATATTTTTTTACTTGTTGTGCAGTGGTCATTGCCCAGTCCTCCTAAAATGCTAAATCTTTTTACTTCCACATCAGAAGAAAAATTTGCCATCCTGCTCTTACTTAGATTTTTAATGACTTTTTCAGCATTTTTTTGACATATATGTTCTAGTTCAATATTATTTTAAAAATCTATCTCTTTTTCTTATATTACATCCTATTTCTTTGTTCCTCTGTGTTTTTATATTTATATGGGTAAAACTCATTCTGTTTCTTTTCATTTGTTCTTGTTTCCCATAGTCCTTTTCAAGATTTCCCTGAATATTCCCTTAAACAAGTCTCACTTTATAGCAGTATCACTTTATTTCTAACACCTTAATTGATTGATTCAGGTTCAGTTTGTAGTTCCCTCTAAGCTGTTCCCTCATCAGTTGTCCCTTTCCTATATTTTTGTAGCTGATTACTCCTGCCCGATTTTGTAGGACAGCCATAGGCTGTTGTTACACTATCTTCTTCAGGCAATCTCCTGAATTATCAAGATTGTTTGAATTCTAGGTGAATGCACTCGCAGTTCCATCCAGGATGGTGTCATTAGCAAATGTAAAAATATGCTTAATTCCATCATTCAAGTCATTCTTGAAAATATCAATTAGTTTCAGTCCACAATAGACTTTTTCAGAACCTTATGCAACAAACCCTTTCATTTTCACAATGAACCTTTGATAACTACTCTGTCAATCATTTGTTTCAATAAAACATTTTTCTATTTTTGTAGGTTCTGTTAGATCTGGAATCCTTTCCTAGAGAACTGTTCTCTTGGATAGTCAGCAGTTCCAGGCTGAATGACCCAAATTCCTTCTTTCTAACCATTTGTTTTGTTTGGGTTTTTTGTTTGTTTTTCTTTTTTTTCTCATTTATTTGACTTTGATATCAAAATGTTTTTTATTGAACTACTATTGCTTATACTTCTACCCTGTGTTCCATGGCAGCATTATCCAAGAGTCTTTTTTTCACAGCATCACAGGAACCATTAATTCAAATAAAATAAAGAGTCATAGCCAGAAAAGGGGTAAACACCAGCTTAAAGATGAGAGTATGTGGCAGTAGAAGCAAAGGACATAGGCCATTTATTGCCTTCCACACTTGTTAAAATAAGTTGATTATTCTTATGCATGCAAGTCTGTATTTGCAAAAAATAGTTGCTGTCATCTGCATCCTGTGAAGATTATTTCTTGCATTTTATTTGATGTTATCTAACATCATTGATGATTTCCAGAAAATTTAGTGATGAATGGAAAGTATAATTTCTTTTACTATCATTTTTTTTAAAGACTTTGGTCGTCTGTGCTTTTATTTCTAGTCTCATTCCTTTTACATTGCCTGATGGTTTTGAAGTGATTGAAGCGATAGGCTTATTTGTGAGCAAAAAGGGAAATTTTGTGTGGCTTTAAAGCACAACATGGTAGCAGAACTGTCAAGGTCTCAACTGACATATTGATGCTGAAGTCAAGTTTAAGCATTGTACTTATGTTCCTGGACCTTTGCACCCCTTTTGAGGGTCTACATTTCTGCATTCTGGGTTTTATGCAGCCTTTTCAGGAGCATTTGTTTCTAAAGCAGCACCCTGAATCAAATCCTTTCACGTATTACAGTTAATCTCTGTTTGCAGCCATCCAACCAAATGCAATAAGCTTTATGGCTATGCTTCAGTAAACAACTGCACTCCATAGAAGGTTATTTTGATTCTTAAGTCCAATGCACTTCTTTTTCGTATTTGTCCCTTTATTTTTACAGTGCAGCATATTTCCAGTTAATTCAGATGATGTGAAGTTTTAGCATTAACTGACTCTTCTTCTGCATCACTCCAGCTGGATTTGCACAGTTCACTCAAGGTTGGCCATATGACCAGCTCTGAATTAATTTGTAATAACTCCGTATTGTATTTTTACATGATAGCTACTAGGAAATATTTTTGCACTCAGATTTAGAATAGATTGTACACCATCTCTCTTATGACCAAAAATTATGACCTTTAGATTTAATGGCTCCTCTCTGCTCCATCATTAATTCATCTTTTCCAGCTCATATATATTCACAGGCTGAATAAATAAATTAAATATTAAATTAATTATATTAAATATTCTATTATTTAACACATTTCCAGATTATTTTGTTCAAATTTCTTTCAAGTCAATTTTTGAATAATTTTGTTGTTAGTTTTCAAGCTAAAGTGAAAATCCACACCAGTGATTCTTGTCCCACTTACCTTTTATAACACTAATTTATTTTTTTTTTTAATTTTTGACAGTCGTCACACTGCCAATTAATTTCAAGGGACATTTTTTGCTTTTGTTCCATCATATATTTTCAATTTTTCCACTTTCTTCCCAGCAAATGCTGAAAATCCTGGTGTTTAACCAACAAAGGACAGAAGGTTCTTTATTTTAAGTAAATAAAATTATTTATTAAAATTAATTAATATTAAAATTATTATTCTGGAGAAAGAAGGAAGCTTTATTTTCTAGGAAAATAAAAAACAAACAAAAAAAACAACCAACCAACCAAACCAAACCAAACAAACAAAAAGCCCCAAACCTAAAGCATATTCACTTTATGAATTTTTGCCTTGCTTTAGTCCATGTGTTTATTTTAATTTCTCTGAAACATACTTTTGGGATACACTCACAGATTCATAAATTTTATATACAGATTACACCGTAATGAACACATAGTCTGTTTTCTTCTGTAGCATGTGAGGCATAAAATTTCTGCTAGGAATTCTTACCAGAAGCCCAGTAACTTGTATTTGAAAGGCACTATACGTATATCTGTCAACCAATTGATTTGATCAGTACAATAGATTTTCTTCGGGACTCTGGAGAAAGTGTTTAAAGGCAATTTGACCCTAATACACATCTAAGCCACTGAAAAGATCATCCTTCCACCCTCCCAGTGTATGAGATGACAGGCAATATTTCTTCAGGCTAAGTCATAGTAAAGAAGCTGGCATATAAAAGCATATATTAAAGGCGTATCAAGTAAACATATTCTCCCTGGAGGTTGTATATTGTTTTTTCCTTAAAGTTTGTTGAGATTTTGAATGCCATTATACAGACTGAAAAGACTGAATTACATTGTCTGACTAAAGTAACAGAAAATGCTAGCTCAAAATAGTGAATATACAGCAAATGGTGTTATAAACCCTGGAGGAAAAAGTATTTTTTTCTTTATAACATAATGGAAAACACATCCATGGTATCTATTAAGTACAAAAATTTGTCAGATGTTCACAAATCTAATTTAAAATGGCAAAATGGAAACATTTGTAAATATCTTTTTCACACGATCATAAGGTTTCTTCTACTCTTGGTTGGTATGTAGGGATTAATACAAAATACTTCTTTCTCCCATTTTAAATTTAGAATAATATAGAAAATTAACCTAAAATTATTAAATAGAATCATGTTATTTTTCATGGAGATGCAATTTTATTGCTAACTATTCTGTATTGGCAGGATGAAGCTAACTTCTCTCTGGGGCATGGAATTGGCTTTATTTGTCTGGGATGGGTGGGTTGGCAGGTTTCACTTTTTGCATACTTGAACATAAATCCCACCTTACTTAATATACTAGCAACGGTATACTAATTAATATACAATTACTATTAGTATTACTAATTAATATACAATTAACATATTAATAATGCTAGTCTTTTCTCTTCCCCTAACTCTGGTTGTCTTGTAAATGTTACTTTTGTGGAAGAGTGTCTCTGACTGGAGAGTGCTTTGTGTTCAATTTAATTTCACCTCTTAGAGTCTCTTTAATGCTGAACCGACTATTGCAATTTAATTCACTGGTGGCATGACGGTGTTTCTGCTCCACTCTGAACTTGAGTCTCTCATATCCTTTTTTTAAGAAGAGGAGAATCCCATGAATAGTAGCGTTAAATAATTGCACGTGATCTTGCCCTGGGCCTCTCAAACCATTGGTGAGGGAAAGTCTTCCTTCAACATGAGGGATGACAATGAGTCTGAATCTATAAGCTGTCCCTTCCCTGGTCGGGAGATCATTTCTCACTGGAGATTATTCTGGACAGAACTAATTCCCTCTAAGAATGCAAATATTCTCATCCTCTTACCCTTAATTTACCAGTGAGTAAATCATATTCCTTTTTGGATCAGGCACTGTACATTCAAATCCAAAGAACAACTATCCTCAGAGTGATTTGAGAACTTCTCATTCCCTGTGAAAAATCCAAGGGAACAGTGATTTACAAATCAACTGTTGACAAAACTCTCAACTCCTGAGTAACATTGTCTTGAGTGACTTTGTGACTTAATTTGCGTCTTTCCTCCATCAAATTTCTGATTTTATTTTTAAAGCAATGAGCAATTTAAAATGGTGACCAACAGGCAGATTTTGCTAAACCACTCTGAATTAAAATATTGCTTTTAAGACATTATTGAGACAAAAACCAATAGTAATAGACAATTGTGCACTAGCACAAATTCACACTGGCAGGATGTAAGGGCCATATTTTTAAGCAATGGATCACTAGGTGATCTGACTCTCTATTGTCAAGTCCGGCCCCTGCTATAGAGGATGGGCTGACATGCTTCTTAACACAAAATACCAATTGTAGGCAAAGCTTTTGTTTTGTTTGATTTGGGGGTTTTTTTGTTTGTTTGTTTTGTTGGATTTTTTTAAATTATTATTTATTTATTTATTTATTATTACCTTGCAGGATGTACTTGTGAAAGAGGCTTTTCCAGGGATTTTTATGAGCGATGTCATGTGTTAATGAATGTCAATGATGAGGTAGTTCAAACTGTGAGTCCCCTGGAAGAGCTTGACCTTGGGACTAGAATAAATAATTTCCTGATGTTGAATATGTCTAATTTTAAGGATCTTTATTAAATATTTAGAATACTGGTGGACAGATGCTTTCCTTTTCATGCCATAAGAGAAACAAAGTCTTTTTCTAAGCATGGCACTCCAACATTTGTGCTGCAGACCATCTGTAAACGAAAACATTTTCAGATGCTAAGACCAGCAATGGAGATGCCAAGGGGCTTCTTAAAACAGATCCATAACAGTAGGATAGAAAGTTTTTTTGGTAGTTGAACAGTTTTGTTCTGGCCATCTGGAAAGACCTGTCTTCTTTCAATAAACTTTTATCTTCCAAGCATTACAAAAAGGAATGTAAAAGTGAGACAAAAATAATAGTCCCACCATTACTAATAATAGCATTAGATAAGGAGACTCATTATTATCCTAGTATTATAGGATATAATATAATAATATAATAATATGCTAATATTATAACTAATATTATAACGATCAAAATCAAACTCATGAAGGGGTTAGTTTTGTTTGGTCTAAGAAAGAGAGAGATATAAAGGGGAAATCCTAATAATGGTGTTGTGATTTGTCGAAGGTTATAGTACAGGAGAATAAACTATTTTTCTACGTGCCTAAAGTAAGTAAGAAAGGGAATTAACTTTTGGCACAGAAGAATTTAAATTAAATATTAGGAAACATTTTCTGATCATTGTGGAAGTGATTGATTTAAGGCCATAGAAAGAGGCTGCAAAGTCTCTTTACAGGCTCTTAAAAAAGGATCAAACAAGGGCTCATTCACGAGCACCACAAGGTACTGGATTAGATCATCTCTAGTGGCTCCTTTGATATTTTTGGTCTAAACCTTCATTTCAAGATTATTCCTCAGAAGAGTCTTTCCTTCATCATGAATGTAGCAATTGTGATTGGTGAATACACTGTACACAAGTGAATTCTTTAAGAAATTTATCAGTTTTCTGTGTCGGCTGTGAAAAGTTGTGTGCATCCAGTATCCTCCAAACCGCCAAACATGAGGCGGCTGGCTATATTATGTCTTCTATTTTGCATTTCAACAACTTGAAGGGCAAAAGCCTTCAGGCTGTTGCTGACAGCAGATTTCTAATGAGGACCGAGTATTCCAGTGTCTTGCAAAGAATAGTTTTTAAGGGCACAGAGAGGAATGAGCTCCCTGTTCACAAGTGGTCAGCAAAACCTCCTGTTTCCCAGTCTTCCATTCACCTTGCCTCTTTTTTTCATACACATAAGAATGACTGACAGTATTTACATACATAAATGATTTTTCTACCATCCTTCCTCTCCCACCTCTGCTTTTAAAAATATGAATTCCACACCTTCATTTTTCTTCTGAATTTTTGAGCCTAGAAAACCAGGAGAATTTTGATTATTTTTTTTCTTCATGAAAACACACACAGGTAGTTCAAAGTTTGTGAGCAAGATTCCCAGAAAAAGGCAAAATAAAACTGTCTTCTGTCTCAATCATTCTAGCATAGCCAGGAGTTAATTAATATTGATAGAAAAAAATGTCAAAAAATAGATGTATTTTTTGAATTACTGTGTGTTAATAAGCCATGATGAGAGCATGAGAATCTCAAATGTTCTTCAAAAATCAATATGATAGGAAGCATTTCCCAGGAGAGGTTTTACAAAAAGATCCAAATGATCTGTGGTGTAACCTCATAAAAGTGGTTCATATTTTAGTGTAGCAATGTACTGCAACATTACTCCCAGAAAATGTCCTCTTCTAAATACCAAAACATTAGACCATTGAATCAAGAACTATTTTATGACTTGTATACAGTTTACTGCATATGCAAGCTACAATGAGAATAGCAGGAGGTTTTGTTAGAATTTATGTTTTAGGGAATTCATTGTTACAGAATTACACAATATGGAAAACAGCAACACACAGGTTTCTGTTTCTTTTTTCTTCTGGCTGTAATCTACATTAGCTTTCTAAGATTTTACACTCAATTCGGGAAATGCAGGCAGTACAAATATACACAATTCCAATCTATAAGGAAAGGTATGACTGCATATCACCCTCAAATAAGTTTTTATTCTTAGGCTATGTTAATTTATTATCTTTTGATTATAGCCACTAGCATCTCAATTCTCTTGGGATGTCCATATTATTTTACCCAAAGCATGAAAAATAGCTCTTGCTTTTTGAACCTTTTCCATATGCAAAGTTGGAGACACAGAGGAGTACTCACACTGTTGAAATGAAGACACCCATCTAAGCAAATGCACAAACCTATTAAACAATAAGCCCTTGGGTCTACTATACAATGAATGCAGAGTCCCTGCACAGTAAGTGTCAGATCCATTGTACACTGTGACTTGTAGGAGAGGATTAGTGAGCCAGATGTTTTCCAAAAAACACATTTTGCTAGCAACACTACACATGAGCCCTGGACATGGGTGGATTTCCAGATACAGGGTAGTCCTTGATGAAATATCTGCCCCCTGAGCACACCATCCCCTGGTGACATTCTTTCAGTAATATTAGGCCATTTTCTAACAATAAGGGAGGCTGGTGGCTGGAAACATGAGATCCTCTAAATCCACTTGGACCTAGGGAAAACCTGCTAGGTAACTATATCAGTTCTGTAATTTCTGTTATCTCATGGGACTGTAGTAATTGCTGCGCTACAGAGTTATGTTGCCTGTGCCTCCACTACAGCCAAATGTTTTGAATTATTTGCTGAACAGCATCATCAGGAAGAGTGGGGAGCACTCCCATCCTGACTGCAGACCCTGGTGCCCCACTTCCAAAACAGGACTACAGAGGCAAATGCCTCCTCCAGGTCTATTTTAAAGGGAAGCAGCTGGAGCTACAATTTTAGAGAAAAAGAAATCTTTGCAGAGTCCCTTGGGGAACATGGGTAATGCTCCATTGAGCCTCCAGTCCTGCTCCCAGCTGGATGGGATGTCAGTGCCCAGATTCTGGCACTGATGTGACCCTGGACATGCATAGAGACAGAAATTCAGGTGCCTGGGAACCTTCAGAGTAAGATGGGTGTGGACATGTTGATTTAAGTGCTCATATAGTGGATGGTCAACATGAAAGATTTCCTTCAATCATAGTTTTTGATTTAGATGCCTCTATCCTGACTTGCTTTGAGCAATTTATCCAGTCTAAGAACCCAAGATCTTGCATGTTTTTTGACATATGCAGTTGGCCCTGAGCGAAAATGGGTATACTGTATTTTCAGAATGGCATGCAGGAGCAAATGTTATCATCTCCCTTGCTGGGTCTGTGACAGGAATGTCCCTTACCAAGGGAGTGATTTTTTTTAAAGCAGTACTTTATACTGCTCACTTTATCAGTTTAGTAACTGTTGAATCCCAGGACAACTTAATGGCGGTTAGAAAGTTGAGGATTATCTCAAAGAATACTGTACAGTAGATATAAAAGAAATTCTTACAGTTACCTCAACAAAAAGTTCCTGTCATCTTTCCTATTTAACTTTACATGCAATCCTTGCTTTTCATTCATTTCATGTTCTGAATGATTCGGTGAATATTGTCCTTGTCGTCTCTTCCTCTGTTTTCATTTCTCTGATAAGTATTCTCAGCTGTTGCTTATTTAGGTTATTAGAAATGTCCTGTTAGACATTCAAAACTATCAGCTTCCAGTTCAACAGTTGCGTTGTGTGCTATGATACCAGTTATTTTTCCTTCTCCAGCTAACTTGTCTTCTCATAAGCTGGTCTATGCATTTCATATCTATGTCAATGGGAAAAGGGTATCTGCAAGCTGAGTTGCTGAATCCTGAAATAATTAGCAGTAATTCTGCTGTTAAAATTAGATATTAGCCAACCTGGTCTGCAAATATGTTAAACAAATTTCAGCTGAACATAGAGCTCTAGCACTTAGCTTTAGTAGTTTAGATTTAGACATGTATTCTCAGATGATTGTCTCTTTACTTAGTGGTATATACATCCAGGTCACCTAAACCCACTTTTGCAGTTGCTCCAGACAGAGGTCTGCCTGGAGCTAGCGAATTTTTAGAGCAAAAGATTAACCTATGCCATTTGTACATGTCCAGTCACTTGTTATGGAATGCACTACCGTAACCTCTTCGGGTGCAAGGGGATAGAGCATGTAGCAGGTGGTATCTAAGTGGTTTGGGTCTTTTCTCCCATTTGGAAAGTAACAGCCTTGCACAATGTTCACTAGTGGGCACTTTCCAAAAGTCTGGTTATATTAACTCTACTGACCTGTCAAATTTGGAGTTTGATTAATTTGGCCAATTCCAAATTCCCATTGCGGCTCCACATGGTGTGTTTCATTTCCCCTAATAAAATATTGTTCAGAGTTCATTCATGCTGTGAAAAAACTCATATTTCACTCTGAAGTCATTTCATTAAGGGGGAAAGTGAATCTTTTAGTGTTTTTGGCTAGTGAAGTGTCTTGAAGTCATTTTGAAGCTAAGCATTACGAGCTCAGGACCAGATCCAAAAATTGAGGTATAAGACGAACACTTGAGCTAGATAGTGTTAAAGCTGGTAAGAAGTTACTGTCCCCAGGTCTCAGACACAGTGAGTTGTGGTTTCGGCTGGGATAGAGTTGACTTTCTTACTAGCAGCTTGTACAATGGTATGTTTTGGGGTTGGGATGAGAATACTGTTGATAGCGCACTGATGTTTTTGGCTGTTGCTAGGCACTCAAAGCCTTTTCTGCTCCTCACACCACCCCGCCAGTGAGTAGGCTGGGAGTGCACAAAAAGCTGGGAGGAGACAGCTGGGACAGCTGACCCCAACTGACCAAAGGAATACTCCATGCCATGTGATGTCATGCTCAGTATATAAAGCTGGGGGAGGAAGAAGGAAGGGGAAGATGTTCGGAGTGGTGGTGTTTGTCTTCCCAAGTAACCGTTATGCATGATGGAGCCCTGCTTTCCTGCAAATGGTTGAACACCTGCCTGCTGATGGGAAGTGGTGAATGAATTCCTTGTTTTTCTTTGCTCGCATGCGCGGCTTTTGCTTTACTTATGAAACTGTCTGTATCTCAACCCATGAGTTTTCATTTTTTTGCTCTTCTAATTCTCTTCTTCACCCCTCCATGGGGGGAGTGAGTGAGCAGCTGCGTGGTCCTAGTTGCTGGCTGAGGTTAATTCATAACAGTGATGAAATCTAGTTTTCTATGGCTTTGTAGCCTACATACTATATCTACCAAAGGTCTCTAGATCTTTCCTGCCCCAAGTCCTCCACTTTCTACAAGCCTTCCCAATAGCCCCAGTTTCCTCCTCAGGTCATTATCCATGGCCTTCCTGAGAAGCAGTTGAGATAAGGCTATGGCATTATCATTTGCATCTGCAGTACCGGAATAGGAAAATAGCTTTTTGTATGTCTTAAAATTTAGGAGGTAGAACAGGCTTCCAGGCTAATAATAAGAGTTGTTAAACGCAAACAATTAAATTTAAAATTAAAATTAGCATGACTAAAGGATTTCATTTGCAGAACAGGATTTTAGTTGTAATTTGGCATTTGACTTACAGTGAAGACGACAGGTTACAGATTCGAGAATAATAAAAACTGCCTCTGGAATTAATTTTCTTTTACATCTTATTGCAACACATTAGACACATACACTATTTATCATTGCATGGATCTCATCTTAACAAACTCCAAAGCCTTGACCCAGTCACATTCCCTACTCTGATTAGACTGCAGCAGGAGATAATTATTCCAGAAACATCTCTGTGGTGGGGTTTCACAGCTGTTAAAATCTGCTAAAATGACTGTGTTAATATAAACATTAACAATAAATAAAACCAAGGGATCTCCATGTTTTACCACTTCTTGCCAGCGGATACTCCAGAGAACTGAGAAAAGGCAAGCACTGAGACCATAGCCTACCTCTTTCTCCAAGACTGCTTTGGTATCTACACACAAATACAACCAAACTGACTCTAGCATGGAACAAGAGGCTAAGAGAGTTCTGAGATCCCCTTGAGTAGAAATGTATCCTGATTCCATAATTTTCCTGTCCCAGGAACAAAATTGGGTTCTGCTTAAACTCAGTTTACACCACTTGACCACTGCACAGTGGGAATACAACTATTACAGGTGCTGACATAAAGTGGTCTGAATGGACAAAAAAAGGACACCACTGCCACAGTTTGCAAAAAAATGGCTCTGGACTGTCTCCACTAATGCTGGGAGAGGGTTGTGGTCCTGGGACCCCTTCCCAGCCAACCATCAAAGATGAAAAGTACAGCTGCCTTCTACAATTAAAAAATAACAATGTAATACTCAATTGCAATTTAACTTGTGTTAGGAAAAAAACAAGCACGAGAAAAAATAATAATGCACTTGTATTATAAACCGCAAGTCTCATTCCCAGCAAATATACATTTCTTTCAGGAATACAGAAGAAATGTATACTTTTTTATTAAAAGAGACAAGATATGGACAATGAGAAGGGGTTTTCTCATCACTCTGTTACATCAATTTTGCTCTGGAGTAGCTGCATGGACTCAGTGGCATCAAGTTGACAGAGAGAGCTGAGAATCGGGCTTTGCGTTAATGAGCTCTCATGGGCTTGCCTGGTAAGAAAGTAATTTTTGGAACAAGAACACGAGGTATTTGAATGCATGCAATATTCTCTCCATTCTGGTGTTCCACTTGGAGCTGGGTCTAATGTACACAAGGTGGGAGCTAGCAAAACTGTGTAAAGAGGCTTCAGAACATCACTGCTAGGGAAGCCGAGTGACTTATCTGGCTAAAAACTGATCAGAATCAGAGAATAATTTATTTTCGTCTGCTGAACTACTGTTATCCCTATTCCTGAGAGAGCTCAAAGAATAAGTTATATTCTGAAAAATTATAAAAATGAAGTTTTTTATTTTATTTTAAAAAGTGAATTTGCTGTATTCCCAACTGAATTGAAGATGACGCTTTTTGCCCTCTTTCCCAAATTTTAAGGGTAGGGATTTGGGTTGTTTTTAACAATATAATGTCTTTCATCAAATGCTAAGGAATCACAGTATAAATAGGAACCTACTATACATTGAGGAATAGATGAAATTTGATATTTGAGAATATAGAATAGAGTAGAATAGAATAGAATAGAATAGAATCCAATCCAATCCAATCCAATCCAATCCAATCCAATCCAATCTTCCAGTTGGAAGGGATCTACAACGATCACCTAGTCCAACTGCCTGACCACTGCAGGGACGGCGAATAGTTAAAGCATGTTATTAAGGGCATTGTCCAAATGCCTCTTAAACTGACAGGCTTGGGGCATTGACTGCCTTTCTAGGAAGCCTATTCCAGTGTTTGACCACTGTCTCTGTAAAGAAATGCTTCCTAATGTCAAGTTTAAATTTCCCTTGACGCAGCTTCGCACCATTCCCATGCATCCTATCACTGGATACCAAGTGGAAGAGATCAGTACTCCCTCTGCACTTCCCCTCCTCAGGAAGCTGTAGAAAGCAGTGATGGGCATTGCTTCCCTGGCACTGGCCTTCCTGGTGTGGACCCTGCTGCCCACACAGTTCTTTTCTCTGTTTCCATCACTGTTAATGCACGAGGAATAGGAGCCTGCTGCCATCTCTCTCTCACTCCATCAGGAACCGGACCTACTCCTTTTAAAGCCAATGACAAAAGGTGCACATCTCATTTGCTCTCAGAGACACTTTATACAGTTCTGTACATAGAAAGGACCTGAGTGCCCCTGACATAGGTACAAATATTTTGGCAGTCACCAGCTCTGTGTTTTGTCTCAATAAAGTTTCTAAGAGTCCCTCATAAAGCAGTGTACGGGTGGACAATATTTTGACACATATCTTAATTAAAGAGAAGTAATTTCCCAATTGGGGGGTAGGGGGGGGAAGGTCGTGCCCATAATTTCCATCAAACAAGAATTCTCTAAGCTTTAACACACAATGTTTGTAAGAAGAGAAATTTCCTTTGACAATCTGTATACAAAAAAGCTTCTTAATTGAGTGTCATAAAACTGTCCCAAATGGGAGATTACAAGACAGCGGCTTGCAAAAAAAACCCATTAATTGCCTTTAAAAATTTCCCTTTTAATACCTTAAACTTGGCTATTAGAGACTCTTTTTAATGTTTAGCTCTGTAAAACAGCCTAAAGGAACTGCTCTTTTAATATTTCAAATAAGAGAAAACCTTAATGCTGGAAAGTGTTAGTCACCACAAAATTTGTTATCAGTTCTGAAGATTTGGCCTGCTGGACGTGATCCAAAATTTTAATGCCAATAAGCATTTTCCCCCTGATTTCACTAGCTTCTGGATCTGAACATTTGTAGACTCGAAGTGTGGGTTTTGCTGTTGCTAACCATGAAGATAGTTTTCTAGCTCTTTATTTCAAAAAATGCTTCTGCTCAGTGTTGAATTTTTAAGGAGAAATAGGTGATGAAGTAATTGCAACCCCAGAAAACATCACCTCAAAAATTGGATGTTCTGTGGAATGGCATCATACACTGTCCAGGATCTAAAATCACACTATCTTACCCTGAGCTAAATGGGGAACACTGGAATCTGTATGTGAGCAAGAATTTAGTGAAATACCATTTTTATTCCTTTTCGGTACAAATTGATTCAGAATATTTAAACTAGATTCAATTAACACAAACCAATAAAGTTCAAACAAAAAGATCACGCCAATTTAATTAAACTGGTTAACCAGATCAGATTTCTTTGACTATATTAGTTAAACAAAAGTAACGGGAAGGAGGAAGAAAATCTTAAGGCCTGTTCAGCAGTGTCTCCACCTCAGGAAATATTTAAATGATTGATGCGATTTTTTGCATTCCAGAAGATTTAAAGATATTTTGAAAGTAATATGCATGCCCCTTCTAGAGTAAGTCAGGTTTTTAAACCGGAGTAGCTTGCCACTGGCAAGCTGCATTCTGCTGGAAAAGGGCCATGAACCTTTGCTGCCCCAAGCATCTTGGCATTCCCTGCCAAACACGTGAATGCTGACACAAAAGCATGAAACGCGCCCAAATACTGTATTGCCCAGCACAAAGATATTAATCCCCAACCTGCAAACCCTCTCTTTTCCTACATACTGTTAGACTCAACAGGGCCGCATAGGCAAGATTTGTGCTTGTAGTATCGCATAAATTACCAAGAACGAAAAATAACAGATTATTTTGCCTCCCCTCCCAGAACTGCTCCTCAACTGATTGTTTTTTACCTGCTCATCATTTTTTTTTAGCAGGGAATGGAATATTGCTTGTACAGGTCATGATCTATCTACCTCAACTCTCTTAAATATAAAAATATCACATTTCTTCCAAGATATCTCTGAATTGCAAATAGCAGGAAGGCAGAAAAATATTCTGAGAAAATCACTATGTGCTGATTCCTCTCCCACATGCCCAGGGCATTTGTTTTGGCTACTGTCAGCCACAGGATACCAGGCTGAGTGGACTTTCGTTCTTATCTTATAGCACATATATCTGTTCTTATACGGGCCATATCCACTTGCCATTATGTTTTTACTGACGTGCTTCTGTAAGCTTTCTGCTGGTGGACAATTTCCTTACCCAGAGCATACAGCAAAACTAACAACCAGAATTTTGAAGTTGTTTTGTATTGTAAATATTTAATTAATGCAAATACTTCATGGGTTGGAGTGTCTGGTCTTCTGTATGCATTTGTGTACTCATTCTCCAACTTGACTGCAGTCTTCAGGTTGAAGTCAAAGTAAAGCTTCCAGTCAGTCAGGTCAAATGTATTTATGAATATATCAGTTTTCCAAAGTGTAAGGACTGTTTTATTAAAAATCACACACACACAATAACAAAAGTATAATTTATAGTATTATGAACATTTTTTATGAACCGTTTGACCAAACAGTGACTGAATGATTTGGAAATTTAATTTTATGAACTTTTTCCTATGTAGCTTTCAAGCAAGTCCCATGACCAAGACTTTTCAATGGTTTTCATGTAAAAGGTTAAAATAATATGTAAAACCAAATTATGTTCATTGTAATTTGTTTCACTCATTGTCATTTCACCTCAGATATCCAAGCTCCAGAGGACTTAAAGTTTTATTTTGTGTACAAGTTTTCTAATAGGAAAATACCATCCCTCTCTTCACAATCTCAAATGCATAAATTCTGAGTTTTAAGTGTATTCTGAACTTGATGAAATGAATATTCTGTGGTTCCATGAACAGCCTAACCGTGTCATACCAGGGTTACTGAAAGCAGGACATAGACAAGCAAGTGTCAGCCCTGAATCCGCACTAACGAGGTAACATCAGATTATTTTCATTCAGTCTTTCATTCCAAGAATAAGGTATTGATACAAAGTAAGGGACAAAAGGAGAAGGCTTTTTTATTTGTTTTGGTTTTGGTTTTGGTCTAGTTTGGTTTGTGTTTTGGTTTTTTTTTTCGAAAATGACAACAACAATATCAGGCACCAACCCTGGCTTAGCAGAGTTGAATAAAATAGAAAAAATACACCTAGAAGAAGAAACAAAAATACGTTAATAACAAATGCGTACAAGCTGAGAACAAAGCAGACTGGTCCATCCTGTATGAATTAATGCAATGTCCTTCTTTATACACAGTTAAATACAGTAACCAAAAAAAATCCAAACAAAAATCCATTTCTATGCTTATGTCAATATGATGGTGTTATAGTAAACTAATTTGCTAATTTGAATCCCAGCTGGAGACTTCCACTTAGTGCCTGGAGGAATAAATGGTTTATTGAAATGATTGAGATACATACCAGTGACAGCAAAAGACTCCTAGGACTTTATTACTCCCTCATCTCATGAAAGTTAGGAATTAAGCTCACTGTCATCATCACTTTCCAAATGAGAATTAAAAAACCTAGGTGATTGTCTGAATCCCCAGCCACCTTGAAAATTAAGTATTTTATTGATTGTTGCAAGAGCTCTCCAGGTGGGAATTTCAGACAGCCCTAGAGATTCCATTGGGAGGCTCCTGCTGTGTCAAGTCCAATTTATTTGCTTAAATCTATTGATTAATGTCATGGGTGGAGTGTCACAGAGATCCTTGCTGCAGGATCGATCAAATTGTACGTGAATAAAACGTGTAAATAGTCAATAGAAAATGTTCCTACAGATGCAGAAATGGTCACGTAGGACAGCTCTTTGGTAGGGTATTTCAGAGATGTTTTGTATATAGTTGAGACAATCAATAACAATTCATTGCACATGTGCTGAAGTGATCACGTACCACCACAGGCCAGCTAGATTATATGAAATGAGCGGAACAGCAAATCAGTGAGTCTCACTCTATCCAGCTGAAGATGCTGCTGTGAGGACCGTTGCAACAGAGATTCCTCCTTCCACCACGCAGCCACAATCCCCTCTGCCCTGTGCGTGACCCTGTGCCTCAATCCAAATAAATTAATTTCTACATGAAGAATTCTGTCTCTGAGTGTCTGTGCAACACCAGCACCCAGGTGATGGAACTTGATGACAAGAAAGAATATAGATTTTTCATAGTGAGTGAGTAGTAAAGAAAAGCAGCACTCTGAGTACTCTTCAGGATGTCGAGACTGAGATTCAAAGAACAGTCCAGCACTAGATTAGGCTTCCCAGAGAGGCTGCACAGTCTCCTTCCATTAAAGTTTTTAAGATGCAGCTGGATAAAGCCCTGAGCAGCCTGATCTGACTTCAGAGCTGACCCTGCTTTGAGCAGGAAATCGGACTAGAGACATCCTGATATCCTCCCATCTGTATTTTCATATGATCCTGTGATAAGAATATGGCAGAAACACAAGGTGAGGTCTACACCTGTATCAGAGGTGAAAGCTCTACACAGAAGTAAAATAGAGACTCCTCAGAATAATGGTGCTCTGAATTGTGTTGCTCAGTGACAGTATGCAGAAGGCAAAGAGCAGCGGACAATGACTGAACCCTCTGGGACACCTATAGACACCTTGATGACGGACAAAAGGCCACATCCTGAAAGTTGAAAGAGAGCAACAGTTCCAAGATATGAGAAGACAAGGCAGTCATCACCAAGGAGTGGTGGAGATGGAATATTTGCCTTTTAGGAAACAGTTATCAGACAATTTGATACAAGCTTGTTTATTAGGGAGCCATAAGCAGATGTCTTTGAAAATGGTTTCTGACTGCAGAAGGAAACACAGTGGCTGAAATGATGCATATGAAGTATTTAGAAATGAAAAGGAGAAAAGGGAGTAAGTTTTTGGAGAGGTAAGAATGTGGAAGAATTATAGAATCGCAGAATGTGTTGGTTTGGAAGGAACCTTTAAAGGTCATCTAGGCCAACCTCCCTGCAGTAAGTGGGGACATCTTTAACTAGATCAGGCTGATCAGAGCCTCATCAAGCCTGGCCTTGAATGTCTCCAGGGATGGGGCCTCCACCACCTCTCCGGGCAACCTGTGCCAGTGTCTCACCACCCTCATTGTAAAGAACTTCTTCCTAATGTCTAATCTAAACCTACCCTGCTCTAGTTTAAAACCATTGCCCCTCATCCTATCGTTCCACTTCCCTCCCCAGCTTTCCTGTAGGTCCCTTTAGGTACTGGAAGGCTGCTATAATTTCTTCCCAGAGCCTTCTCTTCTCCAGGCTGAACAATCCCAACTCTCTCAGCCTGTCTTCATAGGAGAGGTGCTCCAGCCCTTTGATCATCTCCGTGGCCCTCCTCTGGATCCACTCCAACAGGTCCATGTCCTTCTTGCGCGGAGGGCTCTAGAGCTGGACACAGTACTCCAGAGAGACTCAGGTCACTTGGAAAGGAAGATTATATGTAAATGGAAAGGAGCAAGAGAGGGATAAAGGGATGAAATGGGGGAAGAAGGGAAGAAAAATAGGAAACATTTTACTGTGCCCCTCACCAGATCTTCTCGGCATTTAGTCAAGGTTATTTCACAGGAGTAGGAGTCTAATGTCTTTGTAGAATGTCATAAAAGTCCTTTGACGTCGTACAGACTTTTCATTCAAATTAAGAAAACTGATTATATTTAGGTATTGACTTAAAATACAAAAGACTTCCCAACAGTGCCTGGGATAAATTTCAAGTCTGTTTTATAGCCTTAGCTGTACTAAAGCCAAAAGAGGATATTAAAAAAGAGCTAATTATAATTATTACTCTGAGAGAAAATGATGATATCAAAGGCATTTCAATGTTCATCCATTTCAGAGGACCTCATAAAGTTCAGGAAAAAGTCTGACGCTGTTCATAATGCGAAACCTTTTCAAAAGTACCAAAGTGGTTTTGGAGCCTGAGTGACTTAGGTCCCCTGTATACCCAGAGGAAGAACTGTCTGAAAGGACATATGAGTCATCCTTACAGAGCACGGATGGGTGCATTAGGAACTTTGGAATAAACATTGGTTGTTATTTTACAGAGTATTAATATATGTTCTGTCCACCACTTGCATCAGTGAACAGTATTTTAGAGAGACACAGAACTGATTTCTGCTAGAGTACAGTAATTTATTCTTGTAAGGAATACCATGCAATCTGCAACAAAACAGAGGCTGTGACACAATTCAGTGGTCTGCAAGTAGGAAATACATCAGACTTATGATTCAGGAGTTCTAGGGTACTGGATTTAGTCCCTGAGCAGTGTGGACCAAGATACACTGATTTTCAAAGTCTTTTCCTGTGCTCCCCTTTCTTCTTCCATGCTTTTCCACAGGCATCTTCAAAGTTTGCACCTCCTTCAGTGGGGGAAGGAGAAGAGAAAGAGGGATAGTGGTGGCAGATTTTCTGAGAGCATGCAAAAAAAGCTTGCTCCTTCTGCCAAATCCTCTGCTCTGTTCCCAGCCAAGCCTTTCCCCCATGATGTTTTTCACCTTCCCCTAAGGAAAAGGAAGGAGGGAGGATTGGAACTCTGCACTTTTGAGAATCTAGTGATCTGGAGATTTGTCTTGGAGCACGTATCCATCAGTCACTAAGACACATGCATTCCACTTCGGTGTATCTAAACTGGCATGGGAAATAGAGTATTTTCGGCTCAGGGCCACCTATGTAATAAATTTCCAGAGATCAATGTGTGTTCCAGACAAGATTAGAAGCTTTCAGTAAAGTCTTTTTTTTTTTATTTCCCCCCCCACCCCCCCCATAAATTATGCTCACAACAGCAGCCTTGCCTAGAATTGCACTGATCTGTCCTGGGCAGATGGAAGAAGAAGCAAGAGGAATCTAAGAACCAACATAACAATTTGCCCCATGCGTTTATTAACGTGAAATGCTTGACTGCAATGAGATAGGAACAACATTAAATCACCAGAATCTGAAGTCAGACAAACAGACAAACACGTAGCACACAGGGAGGCCTGAGTCAAATCTTATTTGCATCACTTTTTTTAGCGGCGAAATATTTTCAGCTTCAGTGGATTTTCTTTTCTGATGTACAGAATGAAAATTTGAAAAAATGGGCATTACCCATTTCTTCTCCATTCTGAATTCTGAATTCATTTCAGCATTTCAGTCAAATACATCTGTGATTTTTGTGGAGCAAAAGTTACAAATTTTCTAAGTATTTGTTTCTCTGGATAAAACATTTTAAACTGTTCTCCACAAGCTATTTTCCACCTTGAAGGGGCACTGATCAAAGTAATGGAATTGACACCTGAGCAAGCATTACTGTGACTACTTCCATTAAGTGGTTTACATATATTACCTGCATGGAAATTGTGGGTTTTTTTTTTAAACACCGAGGGTTGAAAAATATCCCACAGTAAGTAGCATTTACTATGTCTGAAAATACTTCTCTGGTGCTTCCTAATGCAAAAAGATCATTTTTCTGTAATAGCCACGTAGTAACTAGCAAGATAGTATGTGGGATATAGGATAGCTTCAGAACATATTACGGTGAGTCTGACAGAAGACAGATTTAGGCTCATGGTTCTGTCAGTCTAATTTTGGACATCTTTTAATTAAGATTATGATTATGACCAGCTTTCCAGAGACATTACCAGACAAGTAAAGATAATGAAATTGTATATTAAATTCTCATGAGAGATCTCGAACAGTTTTACTGGCAGTGGGTGTTTCAGTAATCCAAACCTGTTTAGTACCAACTCAAACATTCATCTTTCTGCTTTTCATTTGAATTTTCCAAGTGGGTTACATCCAAAGCAGGCATGTGGGATTTTAGAAAGTTCACACGCAAAATGTTATTCAAAAGGACTGTAATGGATTGGCTGACATGCGTGGGTGCGTGTGTATGCACACATGCTTGCACACGTGCTGTGTGTGCATACCATTGACATCTGCTGGGTGTCATCAAAACTGGCCATATTCATATCAACGATCAAGCAAAGAATGACTTTCCTGTAGCATAAAAGGAAAGAAGTTGAAGTTCTAAAGTCTGGTATGAAGCAACTATCCAACATGTGTAAGTGGTTTCTGTGTCAGCAGGTTTTAGGACTCTGGAAGATATTTGAGCCAGAAAAGTTGTCCTATGGCTTGTTGAGGAAATTTGGTCAGATTGTTGAGCAAGATGTTATTCATGAGTTTCAAGTAGGTGAACCTAATTCAGTTTCTGTGTGTAAATTTTGTTGCAAACCAAACTGTGCAGGGCTAGTGCAATCTTGCATCAAATAATTTCCTTTTCTAATCCTAAAATAAACTGTTCCTTTCCGCAAATACAACAGCATTACTTGCTTGACGGACAAGATATGCAGCTTCTCTGAATCTGCACGTCTCTGTGGAGTTTAACAAGATGCAACCATGTATAAAAGCTGAGAATCTGTTCTGTGAACTGCAGTCTGGCAGAAATCTGTATTTGTATCTTCTTATCTTCTTAGCACAGCCTGAATGAGGGAAAATTAAAAAACTCATGAAATGAGTCTTACTCTTCGTGGTGACCAGATTGGTTGGGAACGCTGTTTGAGTTTTATGGGTTTTTATAGTTTTATAGATCATTTAAGACATTTCAGTTCAGCTGGATGGAGTTGTCACTCAGCCCCCAGCATAAAGCACAAGTTACTTCCCGAACTCCCTGTCTTCCTTTCAATTACTTTTACTTTTAATTAAATCAAAAAGGCCCGAAGAAGGGACCTCAGACTTGGCCTTCACTGTCTTGAGACTTGAGGCCATTATCTCCACAATGTCAAGAGTGAATCAAAAGAGTTTCTCTCTTTCCCTCTCTTGGGCTGTTTCTGGTTAAAAGCATACTTTTGATTTACCATTCGAGGTGAAGAACATTGTTCTTTTTATGTATATCTGTTCAGTTCTGTGACAAATACCACTTAAGATTTTATTGTTTACCAGTTAGTGACCTGATGTGTGTTTACTTTTAAGTCCTTTAAGCTTCATGACCATTATTTTTTATTTAGACACATTTTCCCTTGTCCTTTTGTTTCACCTGTCTTTAATAGACTGCTATCATTATCTTTAAATGGATGTCAGATGTGCTCCTCTCTACAGGAAAAGTGCTTTTAATCTTCATTGCACATTGCAACCTCTAGTTCTTTCTTATCCATCCTTCAAAGACAACGATACTGAATGACTACAAGGCTCATGTCCCTTTTAAGGGCACTGATGGTCTCTGTATCCTGTTAGGATGCTTTTTTGTGCTTGTGTCATCCCTTGCAGCTGAAAAATCATCAAATTGGCAAGATAAGAATTTATAAGAACTGTGGTGTTCTAACAGGCCCTTTATCTCTTTTATTCTATAATCCCAGTGGAGTTTCAGAAATGGTTGGGCTGTGATGAAACACGCCTAGGCAAACTGAACAACCAAATGTTCTGAATTCTGTTCTAACGTCCACTAAGTAAAACTGTGCATCTTTTCATCCGTATAAAATGAACAATTTTTGACTGAAAGCTGGTTGATATTCTCTTGAACTGGAGAACTCCACAAATATCACAGAATTTGAAGGGTTCTGACCTTTGAGTCCACTTCAGAAGTGCTTACTAAGCTAGGAGGTGCAAATGTGTCCAGAAATCCAGCAAGTGTTAAAGGATGTGACCTGTAAGAAACATCGTGTTCTCTTTCAGTGTTGCAATGCTTTATACATTCAGGCCAAGCAATGGGATTAAATATAGGATTATTATAGGATTAATCTCTTTGTCGTGGTTTAACTCCAGTAGGCAGCTCAGCTGCACACAGCCACTTGCTCACTCCCCCCACAGTGGGATGGGGGAAAGAACTGAAGGGCAACGGTTAGAAAACTCGTGTGTTGAAACGGAGAGTTTAATAGGTAAAGCAAAAGCTGCATGTACAAGCAAGGTAAAACAAGGAATTCATTCACTGCTTTCCATCAGCAGGTAGCCATCTCCAGGAAAGCTGGGCTCCATCACACTAAATGTTTACTTGGGAAGACAAACACCATAATGCCGAATGCCCCCCTGCTTTCTCCCTCTTTCCCCAGCTTTTATTGCTGAGCACACCATCACACGGTATGGAATACCTGTCAGCTGGAGTCAGCTGTCACAGCTGTGTCCCCTCCCAGCCTATTGCGCACCCCAGCCTGCCCATGATGGGGCAATGTGAGGAGCAGAAAAGGCTCTGATACCGCGTAAGCATTGTTCAGCAAAAGCTAGAATGTTAGTGTGTTCTCAACACCGTTTTCATTACAGATCCAAAACATAGCACCATACAAGCTACCATGAAGAAATTTGACTGTATCCTAGCCAAAACCAGTGCACCCCAGATTCACTCAGGGATCACCTGATACTGAGTGCATTCAGACCATCAAGGACCTCCAAATGCGGTCACTGGTCAGGTGCCTTTGTTGGCTGGCCAGCAGCGCTAAATAGGACATGTAGGTACACATGTGTGGGGATGGCAGGGTGTGGTGTCTTGCTGCTGGAAAGCAAAGAGAGAAGGGATGCTTAGGTGCTGGTGTGTGCCAGGCCACCTCTCTATCTCTGCCTTCATAACAGAGAAGGTGAAGTGGACTCTGTCTTTGTAAGAGCCTGTGTCTTTAGTCTTTCCTTAGTCTTCTTTCTACCAGTGACTTTTATGTCAGACTAGAGTATATGCAGATTCGTATTTATATATTTATATTAGTGCTGAAGCACCTCTCCTGTGAAGACAGTCTGAGATAGCTGGGGTTGTTCAGCCTGGAGAAAAGAAGGCTCTGTGGAGACCTCATAGCAGCCTTCCAGTACCTGAAGGGAGCCTACAGGAAAGCTGGGGAGGGGCTGTTTGCAAGGGCATGTAGCGATAGGACAAAGGGCAATGGTTTTAAACTAGAGCAGGGTAGGTTTCGATTAGACATTAGGAAGTTCTTTACAATGAGGGTGGTGAGACACTAGGACTGGTTGCCCAGAGAGGTGGTGGAGGCCCCATCGCTGGAGACATTCAAGGCCAGGCTTGATGAGGCTCTAGTTGAAGAGAATCTGATCTAGTTGAAGATGTCCCTGCTTACTGCAGGGAGGTTGGCCTAGATGACCTTTAAAGGTTCCTTCCAACCCAACACATTCTATGATTCTATGATTCTAGTAAATGAGAAGGCTAAATTCTGTACCGGTTTTGGGGAGATTTGTAAAATACACTGTTGCACCCTCACCCTGCCCTGGTACTTGCTGTCAATTAACTTGTCATGTGGGAAGGCTGGACCAGAAAACACATGCACACACAGTCATTGCTCTTTAAAATACTGATTTCCTTAACCCAATGATGTCATCCAAGATAACCTTTCACACGTAACTGCTGAGTTGCAGTGGCAGAATGTGGCAAATGGCAAATCAAACACCAGGGCCCTTTCTCTGCTGGGGCAATAAGAGGAACCACTGCAGATTTGCAACGGCATTGAACAAGTGCAGCACCTTTACCCAGGCAAGGCATGGCTGGAGAACTTCCTCTGTTTCTGTGCTTACCTTGCGCTCGTTGTGGTAGGAGGCATGGCTGTTTTATATCACCTCATTACTGCTTTTGCTTTTTCACCCAATGACGGATCCATTTCCTGTTGGAAATGTGTTCTTTAATCTCTTTACTATGCTCTAAAACTGGTTCTATCCAACTTCCCAGGAAATATTTCTTTAGGGATCAGAGGCCAACTGCCTGTCATTTGTGTTTATATCCTGGATGTCCCTTGTATCATCCTGTGCCTATGTTCTGAAGGATCTCTGCGGTCACCTTGCACTTGCACTCTCATGGGTCCTTGTTGTGGTCTGATGGGCTACAGCAGCACTGAGCATGGCATGAGAGCATGTGGCTGTGGGATGCACAATGGTGGACCACAGGTCTCCACACAGGTTAGGACCTCATGCTAGGTCATCCAGAATATCCTATGTGACAACCTACAGGGCGACAGCCCTAGGATTTCCCCTACAGCATAGGTGCTATTATAAATTCTGGTGTCTACCAAGATTTCTTCAAAACCATGGCACAATTAGATGACCATGGAATTTGCCCTGAAAACTGTGGCACAAGTTGTTCTTTATCATAGTGTCAAGAAGCCAGGAAGACCATAACTGCACTAGTATAGGAAATATCCACAGCAGAGCAGCAAATAGACAGCATAATGAAAGCATGATCCAACATCATGCAGCTGGGAGTCACACCTAGCCCAGTGTTCACCATCAAGACTGTGCTGAAGAAGTCTAACTACAGAAAGAAGCAATTCTCCTGCACTCTTTCCTCTGATTTCATAATGTTTCCAGCCACGTTGCTCATTCACTGTGATTTCTACATTTTCCCAATGCTTCAAAACTCTGACCTTTCCTTTGCAGAAATACATTTTTAAAATTCAATACCTGGTCTCACAATCATAGTAAATGAACTTTTCAGCGTGTTTTTACTTTAAAAGTACAATCTGCATTGGCAAGAGATGACTTGGTAGTTTTAACCCAAGCTCTCAAAGGCATAAATTAATGGAAATACTGAAATTCTTTCATTCTTTCAGTCTGTAATTGTGTTTTTCTGACTGGTTTTCCCTGGTTGTTAAATTGACAAGATTATTATGTTATGATTTTATAAATAACGTGTGTTGAGAAAGGTATGTAATCCAGGTGGAAAATGGAAGCTCAGGGATTCACTAAGAGTCAGGAGCTTCTTGGAAAACAGTTGCCTTGTAAACCTGGGAGGACAAACCTGTTTTCTGAAAGAAGTTTGGCCGTTCAAGAAGGGCTAGATTAGATTTGGCATTCCTGGAGATTTAAAAGAGCACAGGACTGCCGAGATCTGCACTTCCAATTTCATCTCACCCTGTCTGTGGCTTAGTTTACAAGAATACATCATGCTCACAAACATGATTCTTGGTTCTCTTTCCACAAATATTTTGAGTATCGTTTTCAGATAAGATTTGTTTCTGTGTCCCTAATAATAAAATCTGAGGTTTCTTTTGAGCCTGAGAGTGAGCTTCAGTATCAGGTGTCTTCGGTGCTGCTTAGTAAGCAGTGAGACATACACAGGTCTTAATGCTCTGCTGGATGTCACTATGATTGCTTTTTGTATTTTCTGGTAGGTGCTGGAGAACATATCATTATCCTCCTAGAGAGGTGCCTTGATGCATCTGTTCTTGTGGTTCCCATTGTTCCTGTAACAAGCTGTATTTTAACTTAGTGAAGACAGGGAATAAAGAAAGCAGAAAATAATGGAAGAAACTAATAATGGAAAATAATGGAAAATAATGAAAATAAGCAGAAAATAATGGAAGGACAGTCTGAGACTGTTTTACCTTGAAGTTGCCTTGGAGGCAGAATACAACTGGAAAACTCCTGATTTCACTTCAGAATTGAAACTTAGTCTCCAGAGAAGTAGATGATAATGTTTCCTTGGGATCAGTCTTCATCCCAGTTCTTAGGGAAAGGAACAAACTACATTGAGCCTCTGAATAACAATCCAGATCCTGTGATGTATAAGTACCTCAGTACTTCTGACATCGAAGGGATTTGTTACTAGGGTACCACCTCCATGCATTGCAGCTGATTGCAGTGCCTATCTGGAGGAACTGAGGAATCTGCTTCACTGTTCTTGTGGTTTGAAAGTTTTTCCTTAATATCCAACCCAGGGGATCATTTGTTGGTCAACAGGTCAAAAAGACCATTTGTTGCCAATTAAACTGATTTGTTCTTGTCATCTTCCCAGTGGCCAAAGAGAACAGATGATGGATCGCCTTCCAATTTATAACACCCTGCTGTGTACTGTAAAGCTGTTACCAGCTCTCCTTTCTTTTCCTTTTCTTTTCCAGGTGATTTTCAGCCTTTTTCAGTTTGTGGCTCTTAAAGATTTTCCAGTGAATGTACTAACCCTTGCGTGGTACCTTGAACACTGCTTTTGGCAGATTCTATTTTTCTTATCTAACTTTTGAGCTCTGAGAACACGTTGACAAACCCTTGCACATCTGACGACCACAAACTGTGAATCAATGTATCTTGGACGCTAAATCATCAACCCCTTTATGCAGAACATTTTCCCTGCCATTTTATCTGTATACAATATTTTTTATATTCTATAAACACTTTTTCTTCTGTTGCCTTCCTCTAGTCTTTCTCCAAGTTATTAATATTTTTCTTTAAAATTAGGTGACAAGCGAGATGCAGATTCCAAGCTACATTCATCAGTGAGAAATACAACTTGGTAATTGTTCCTGCTAAATTATGGCCAAGTGTGAGATGTGCTTTTGCTAGCAGATCTAACTGCTGACTTGTATTTTATTATGTTTCCAGTAAAAACCCTCTGGTCCTTTTATGGCATATTGTTTAGACAGGGACTTACAATTTAATATTTTCATGTTTTCTTTTAGATGGGATACTCTTTGGGGGTGGGGATAAAGCCTATGTTTTACTTCATTTTTTCATTGCGCCTTCCTGGAGTTTCTCATGTAATGCCACCAGCAAAGCCAGCATGCAGCCCTTGAAACAGGCTCAGTCAAACTGAGGGTATTAAATGAGAGCAAAAGCTCAGAGACATGGTAATGCGAAACGTTTCTGTCTTGAAATTCTAGCCAGTAACAACACTGCTTGAGGCTTAATTTTATGGTTTAAAAAGCCACAAAATCTCTCATGTGAGTACAGACAGGTATTACACAGTTGTTAATTTTATTTATGTTTACTTAAGCAAACAAAGGACAACCTTGTTAGTTTACAAGAAAAACAGATTTAAGCACATGAAAACACTGGGGATATGTGGCTGCAAAATTTAAAAGATACCATTTTATTTTTTGCTTCCTTGAAATGTCTGGCTTTGGGAGACTTTTCAATCAGTAAATGTCCCAGGACCTTAAAAAGACAATGAGTAGCTTTCACCAGGAATATTTAATTAACAGGTTCTTCCTCACATCTGTTTTATCTTTATTATCAGGGCTTAAAACCTGAAGGGAAGAAATGTAACTTCAGGGTTTATTTATTATTAAAAAAATTTTGCAGCTTAACACTAATGATTTAGGATCAATTGAAAATTACACTCCTTTTTTTTCTTTTTCCCTAAAAAAGGGTAAATGATTGAAATATATATTAAAAACTAAGCTGTGTGTAAGAATATAAATTTAGTCCTAAACCAGCAGAATCAAATTAGATACTATACATTTAGCACTTCTGTCAAGATATAGGCTATGAGATTTACAGTGCAATACAACAGTTCATAAAGAAGACTATTCATCCAATTTTGAAACTCAGAAATAAAAATTAAAATGAAATGAGCCTAAAAATGAACATTGATTACAGTATTGTTTCTACCCCACTTAATTTACTCTTATAAACTTAGGGTTTTTAAGACAGGACTGTTATTTCAGGGCGTAAAGTTACCTCTTCTGTGCTACTTTTAAGTTGTATGAAAGCCATGGTCCTGGAGGGCAAAGGGGGGGGTTCTTCAGTGCTAAGACCTGTGCGGGGTAAACAGGACCCCAAAGATGTTTTTCCACACCATAAAGTACTGGATGCACTGGTGGAGGGAATGTATAATGAATTGGGTCCCACTGTAATCTCTTCTCATGGCAGTTTCATGTTCTAATAGTACATTCACTCCGCAGGTCAAAGGTGTCACAGCAGGTCATGTAAACCTATAGGAATTATCTTTAATCAGCTTTGATATTAATGGTAGTGTATCTCCAGCAGCACAGAGCTAAGTCTGAGCTGAGCTGGTCAGAAATGACCCAGAGCCCGGGACCTGGCAGGTGCCCTGAACACTGTTCCATAGCTACATTATTTCATTATTTACCTGAACTCACTAAGCGAAACTCAGCTTGGGTGTGTGCAATACAAAGATTCTGAAAATGAAGGGTCTTTATGCGTACAGAAAAAGAAAATATTTGATCCATATCTCATATATGTTAGATTAATGTATCATTTATGGTTTCTTTTCTTAAAAGAAAAAAAAAAAAAAGAAAAACACATGCCAGCCCCCTCGTTGTTAGATACCAATGTTCGGCCAATTGAATTGCTTACCAAGGAGCAATGCTTCCTTTTAAATTTTCATTTTATAATGAAGAGGTTAATCTTTTGGCTTGTTAAGAAAAACTGGTTTGCTATTAAAGTTTGCCTAATATTCCAAAGTGAATTGATTTTACTTCTCTGAGGGCAAGGAATCCACACAGAGCATCATTGTAATGTTTGTGCCAAAAATCCAAGAGAAGTTGGGAATCCTTGTGTATCAATTCCTATTCCAATGGAAGAGGCAACTGTTAAATGAAGAGAGAGGGTAAAAACCTCTTGATACACAGGATTCCGTAGGTTTCTGGCAAACGTTCAGAAGTGGGGAGACAGTGGTAAATTCCATGTCAGCATAACATGGTAACAAGATCTGCAGTCACATCTTTGGTGGCAGTTCAGATGTCCCTTTTGAGACGCAGCACACAGCCTCAGGATTAAATTACAAATGTGTATGACCCTGTTGCCTTGAGTTTTTGTTTTATCAGTTGCTTGAGTGGAAATCACTACTATTTTGATTTAAGACTATCTTACATCCACTTTTTATGTCTTGCAAATCACTAAATAATTTGGGGTAATGCAGCATCAGACCCAGGGATTTTATTTTATTTTTTCATTGCACCACTTCTGTGACAATTAGTTGGATGAACTAAAACAGAGCTTTCCCAAAGACAATGAAATGCTCAGTGTGGCTGCCTGACAAGGTCATGCAGAGAGTAATAATTCTCATGAAGCTGGAAGAAGTACATGCCTTTCTAGGGCATAAACAAGCTTTGAGAATGCCAGAAATAAAACAAGCAAAATAATTATAAATTGAATCCAACCACCTTGCTTCTTTTAACCCTCCCACAGATTCAGCTAATTTATTAAACTCTGGGCATTGCAGTCAGAGCTCCAAAGAGCTTTTTTTGTTCCGTTTTGCTGCACTATACTGCATGAATGATCAGAGAGTGTAACAGTGCCCTTGATTCATATGTTTACAAATCACAGACCTGTATATTTGACTGTCTTATCAGGTGTGGATAGGAACCTGTACACAGCCATGGTAGCACAGAGAGATACTGCCTGAATGATATTACTTGAAAAATTGAAGGGCTGTCTTTCAAAAGCCATTAAGTATTCCTTTTTTAAAAAATGAATATCCACCTTATCAAGCCTGTTAACATAAAGTTAGAAATACTTCTGATTGTAAATGTACATTATTATTCTTAATATAAGAAAGTAAACATAAACCAAATTTGTAACAGTTAAAGGCACTGAAAAGACTTCATCTGGCCCTCGCAGGCTACTGCAGCAAATATTACTTGTGTGTGGCAAAAAATATTGTTCCATTTTCTGGTAATATATGATCATGAATTAGATGCTAGGGTGGTATTTTGTTGAATATGGACCTATGGCTAGCTCCGACCTATCACTTAGTCAATGAGGTTTGGGTGGTTTTTTTTATTTACTTATGCATCCCTGAATGAAAAAAAGTCAAATTATGTGACATGTTTGTAAAATCCATGCCATGATTATCGCTGATAATGATATAGGTATATCCTTCACAGATAGTCCTGCCTAATTTACCTTATGCATCAACTTGGTGAAATGTTGGCCAAATCTGTAATGAAGGTGATGTCTCTGAACTGGCATGGTGGATGAGAGTTACTGGAACATGCTTCCGTGCTAGTGAAATCATTTGTGTCTTGGATAATTTGCTTCATATACAATCTGTTTGGGTTGAGGTGGTAATGAAACTACTGTATGACCTGACCCTACCCTGACATCTGTGAGGCCATGATGTCTGGGAGAAGGATTAACTTCAGTTTCCTATCACGTTCTGAACACCTGATGTGATATCCATATAACTCTTGAAAATTTTGACTGCCTAGATCATATAGTTGTCAGAATAGTGTCTCTAACCCAGTAGATAAAGCTTGAGGAATCTCTCGCAAGGCCTTGTACCAAGTAAACATACCTTAGATTAGGCCTGGCAGATGGGCAAGTTATTGCAAATATGTCTCAACAGCACAGAAAGTATGTGATGGTGCTGGATGAAATGCAGAATTCCAGACCTGAGCATCGACTTTATAGAGCTTTGTGTTTATTATTAATAAATGCATTTTCTTAAAAAATAAAGTTATTCCATTAAACTTACAGAGAAAATGCTCTGTGTACAAATGCAGGCCAGGGAGAGAAATTATGGAAGGAAAGCATGATTACCTCTACTACCCAGCAGAGACGAAGGCTGAAGCATTCACCCATCAAAATAGTTCTGTGGTATAAAGGAGATTAGCTTGAAATCTCTTGTCGATAGACATATACATGCCGGAAAGCAATTTAATGTGTCCTCATTTGCTAGCCAATTGAATTAGACAGGGAATTCTGGCATTCATTGAGAGCAAGTAAATACTTTTCATGGCCTGATGAGACTAGATTATTGATCAGCTAGACACGTTTGTCTATAAAACAATGGTCCCAAGCCTTTTGCTGAGACAGATGAATACAACATGAGCATGAAGAATCAAGTCAGAAATGTAACAATCTGTCAACTTGACAGTGAATTCTTTTTAGTTCAGGTCTTGATTGGTAGAGCAAGGTATTTAGGGTGGCCAGAGAAAAAAAAAATACACAGATGCCTTGCATATGAAAGGTCATCAAAGGCTTATTTGCAGTATGTTCTGCTAGGGAGCACAGACAGATCTGTGAAACACAAGGGTAGCGCTTTGCTCCAGAGCTGGCTGGGGAACAGTGATTAAAATCCCTGTTATGAGTAAGATCATGATGCTTGGTTTTAGACTTACAAGCATTTCTTAGAAGAGTGTTAAAAGTATTTCGTTCATTGATTGCAAATAAATATACGTGCGGCCAGCGTTTTTTCCTAGAAGCATTTATTGATCTGAAAACATCAAGAATTTTACCTAAAAAAATAATAAATTGAAAATTCATATCAGAAAAATGTTATTGATAATTTGATACTATTTTTAATCTCATTTTGAGTATTCTTTTTCAGAGAGAGAGGTTGGCATTAGGTAAAAATGATTTTTCACCTTTGGTTTCCTTGCCTAAAGATTGATTGATGACCTTTCCAACCGCTTACTTTAAAGCTTCACAAAAAATATTTCCCTTTGCACATTACAAATATACTGTACGTGCATAGAGCTGAACTTTCTGGACAGCCACGTTTGATAAAACTCCTACCACATTCCAGGCAGCACTTGTACGAGCGATTACCAAGCTTCAACTGTATGCCTAAAAGACAACCTGACTTCATATGGAAATATTTAGTGGAGATTTCTGTCCTATCTAAATGCATATATATGTATACACACACACACGCATACTCACCTTCAATAATCCATTTGTTTATATATATATATTTCTGAAAGTCAGCATGAGTATGTAGGCTTATATGCATGCATCACTTTGATAAGCTGAACATATTGTATGGAGAACATAACTCTCCTGGTAGAGACAGAGTAATTGTAACAGAGGGTACAGTAGGTCAGTATAAGATTTAACACTTTGTATGAGTCAGCTTCAGCTGCTGTTCTCCAAATAAAAGAGAACTTGTAACTGCTCTGTCCTATTAGCAATCCAGGAGAATTACCCTTTTGCTGGGCAAGTTATTGAATCTCCTGAAAGGCTGTGATTTACTCCTCTCTTGTTGCTAGCTCATTTTTCATGGCTACCTGGGCCCTACCTGTCCTCTCTGCACAGCCTTGAGCAGGGGCAGAAGCTCCCAAACAGAAGCAAGGCAGGCTGGGGGGACACTGGGGCAGCCCCAACCCAGGGCATTGGTCACCTCCTTGGGGACGGGGATAGGACGATGGCCCATGGATGGGCCTGACTCAGCACAGACCATGGCTGGGCAGGACGGGGCTGTGGTGGAGCTGGAGATGTGTCCTACGGCCTCAGCAGGGCAGGGACTGATGGTCCCAGGGGCTGGAATGGGGTCCTGGGCCATGGGTGGGCTAGGGGGAGGCCTGGGGGTGCATTTGGGCCCATGTGTGCACTCTGGCACTGACAGATAACATGGCAGCCATTTTGGGGCAGTATCTCCTGCCCATTTTCTGTGGAAATCCTAGAGCCGCATGACAACACAAAAGAAGTTTCTCAAGTTCCTACATGACCTGAAATAAGAAGGTTGCTCTGAGCAAGAACACTGCTGGAGTAGGAGCAAAACCAGTGAGGAATAAATGCATTGCTATTTCTCCTATATAACTGATTGAAAAAAAATCATACTCCCAAAATCTATTGGTCCCCCGTTACCTGGTCAAGCTCTGCCTGAGTTTTCCCTGTTGCTCACCTGAAGGTGACCCTCCTAATGCAAGCTTTAAAATTCATTGACTTGTTCTTACAATTCTTCAGCAGACAAAGCTCCTGATAAATTCAGCTACTGTTAGTTTATTATTATCTACTAAAACGAGCCTCATCTGTTACTCTAGCTGCATGGTCAATTTATGCATATGACAAATGCTCAAGAGGTTTGTAATATCACCTTTTAAAAACACTTCTGTCCACTTACCATAGCTTCCCACTTTGGAAAAATCTGAATTTTCAGGAAGCCAAACTGACTCAGGATTTCTTTGTGTGAGGACTCTCAGGGTCATTAATCCAAATTAAAAATATGAAGATGAATGTTATTCAATCCTTGATTGGGCATCCTTATTCAGAATTCAAGTGGTTGCACTTTGCTTTCACTTATTTCAGTCTGAAAGTGAATTAATCTACTCACATGGGTTTAATGCCATTTAACTAACAAATGTTCAGCCCAAGTTTACACTAACTTTTAGAGTGTTTTTGTGTCAACAAACTGTCTTACAGGTGATATTTTTCATAGATACAAGATGACTTTACTATATACAATTGAAAAACTTCTTCTTAGTCAAATTTTTGGTGCTTCAGTACATAAAAGAAATGTACAGCTCTTCTTGGAAACTGAATATATTTCCAGTAAGACTGATTTACTAAGTGAATGCCCGAGTGAAATAATATCTATGGGATTTTCCAAATAAAAGAAAGGAAATTCCAAATCACATATATATATATATTTAGAAACTCCTGTTCCAGCCCTTGTTCTTCCATCCCTTCTGTTTTAGCCTGCTTTTGTATATCTTAAACTTCTTTTAGTTCATTCCCTATAGTGTCACAGAAGCAGAAAGGAAGAAAGGGTCCTTGCTGAATCCCTTCTATTTACAATGAACTAGCCTCTGAGAAGCTCTGTGCAGTTATTTACTCTTTTCAAGGATTATTCCTATTTAAAGGATATAGTAATTCAGGCATTACACATTTTTATATATAATTTTCACTCTTTTTTTTTCTCAGCACGATGCATTTCTCTGTATGGAAAACTATATAATGTTGCCCTTAGAAACTCTGTGAAATTCAACATAGATAAATTTCATATAATTTTAGTGGACCAAAAGTATACATGGGGGGGTTGTTTTCTGCTGAAGCAGACAAGAAAGCTGAAATGAACTTGAAAGTGATATGGGCTCTTGGCTTCATGAAAGAAAATGAAAGGACATGTTCAGATTGTTCCCTCCTGAATTGCTGGGTGTCATGCTTGGGTCAATAAAGCTCACAGCCTGAGTTTTTTACAGCAGCCATGAATTTATGATTAGGTCAGCAATGAGGTAGAGAGATTTTGTGGGTCTGAGCAAAAGGATGTTCAGTTTCAGATCCCTTCAGCCATCCACCTCTCTAGGCCCCGGAAGGAGACAGACCACCACTTGAATGGCACTCTGTGCAATACTTTAATGAGAGGGGCACCTGGTTGTATTTTGGTCATTTCTTGGTGATATGGCTAGCACATATTTCAGTTCCACTTAGGAGACTGGCAACAGCAGAGTGTTATGGAAGTAGCTCTTGCAAAGGATTTCCCTTCTCTGCATTTTAGCTGGCTTTCTCAAAGAAAATATTTTATGATCTCTGTAGCTTATGAACAAAGGATCTATAATATGCTTATCAATAACTAGTTTCAGCCGGCTTCTCGTGGTTGGAGATGCCTTTGCCTTATCTGTCTATAGAGCATCGTGAAGAGCTCAGGACTCAGAGTCCTTTGCCTCAGTCAACCTTGGAGGGCATACCCATGATAGTGCTTGGGATGGGCTCAGATTCGTGATTAACTGAGCATGTAGGCACACTGTGGACTGAGTTCAAGGACTGTAACTTGCATGCCTGTGACTGAGCTCCCTTTCCCTTGGTAGAAGCTTGCATAGTTGGAGTTCACTGGGGAAAGCACACAGAAAAAAAGGATGGGTTTTGGCATGACCTTCAGCTCAAACTTTTGTCGGCTTGTAACTCCTTGACCACAATACAGTCATGTGGACTATCTGACATATAACCCACAAAGTGTAATGGGTTAACAGCCATGATTAGGTCTGAGATTTTCACAGGTCTCATCAGCACATAGGTTTTATATCCTATCAGAACATCAAAGGAATCCACATGCTTAACCTGTTCAGTCACCTCAGCCAAGTATCAAAAAAAAGGTAGGAAGAGGCTAAATTAATCTCAATTTGTTAAAAAAAAAGTTTAGTGAAATATACATTTTGTATGTGCCTTCTGTACTTGAGTAATAGCACATTATAAGGTAAGAATTATTACAGCACAGGACTTGATAATCTAAAGACAAAGTGAGACCGAATGGTGAAGTAACCGTCCTACCATAATGGACTAATAACAACAACAGGTAGGAATTAACCAGGCAGCTTAACTCCATCAGTGCTCTCTATCTGCTACTCCACAGCTGTAAAGATGAGATGTCACACGTCACCAGTTTATCAGTGTAGCTTCTTTCTTATTCCTTTGTGTAAATGTTGGGGACTACAGCAAAGGTGCCACACGCAGACAAGGAACAGGTACTTCTGGACTAAGGACCTGTGCCACCCCAAATGAATGGGGACCAAGTGCTCGAGTGTTTCCCTTGTGCTCTTTGTAGTGAGGCTGCTTGGAGAGATCCCAGCAGTAGAACCCCAGTTTTCTCCCTTTTTTACAATCACTGTACTGCTTCCCTCTGATAATGCATGTGGGGAATCTCCCACTGAGTTTTTAATTGGTATGATGGTGAGATTTTATCCTCTGCCTACTGTAGTTAGTGTTGCTTACAATAGGGAAAGAAAAGATCAAAACACCAGTGAAGAGTGTGTTGCTGTGATCAGGATTCAAAGCACAAATAATGATGTATCATAAGCCTAATTACTAGTTTTTAATTATAGCACAGAAGAGATGTTCGCTCTAAATAAACTGATTCCTAGAGCTTTACCTTGCTTGAAGGCTGAACTTTATGACAGTGACAAAGAAAACAATTTGCCAAAGATCAATCTGATTATGAATTGTACAGTCTATCCTGTTGTAATTACAACATCTGTGCAGACATATTATGGTGCTCAAAAAATGCATCATTTATGTTTCCAGAAGGAGAACAGAACATGCTTTGAAATCACGGAATCATAGAATTGTTTGGGTTGGAAAGGACATTTAAAGATGATCTAGCCCAACCCTCCTGCCATGGGCAGGGACATCTTTCACTGGATCAGGCTGCTCAAAGTCCCATCCAACCTGACCTTCAACACTTCCAGGGACTGGGCATCCACAACTTCTCTGGGCAATCTGTTCCTGTATCTCACCACCCTTATTGTAAAAAATGTCTTCCTTATATCCAATCTAAATCCGGCTTCTTTCAGTTTAAAACCGCTGCCCCTTGTCCTGTCACTAAAGGCCTTGGCAAAATGTCTCTCCATCTTTCTTATGAGCCCCCTTTATATATTGAAAGACTGCAATAAGCTCTCCCCAGAGCTCTCCCTTCTCCAGGCTGAACAACCCCAGCTCTCTCAGAGAGGCGTTCCAGCCCTCTGATCATTTTCTGTGGCCCTCTTCTGGACCCACTCCAACAGGTCCATGTCTTTCTTGTACTGCAGACTCCAGGACTGGACACTGCTCCAGGTGGGGTCTCACCAGAGCAGAGCAGAGGGACAGAATCTGCTGACAGAAGCTGCTGGCCGTGCTTCTTTTGATGCAGCCCAGGATACGATTGGCTTTCTGGACTGCGAGCGCACATTGCTGGCTTGTATACAACTTTTCATCCACCAGTATTCCCAAGTCCTTCTCCGCAGGGCTGATCTATGTATTTATACTGGGGATTGCCCTGACCCAGGTACAGGACCTTGTGTTTGTTGAATTTCATGAGGTTTGCATGGACCCACTCCTCAAGCCTGCCAAAGTCCCTCTGGATGGCATTCCTTCCCTGAAGCGAATCAGCTACACCACTCAACTTTGTACCATCTGCAAACTTGCTGAGGGTGCACTCAATTCCACTGTTTATGTTATTGATGAAGTTATTATGGTACAGACCCTTTAGGGACACCACTTGTTACTGTTTTCCACTTGCACACTGAACCATTGACTGTAACTCTGTATCTGGCCATCCAGCCAATTCTTTATTCATCTAACAGTCCATCTATGAAACTCATACCTCTCCAATTTAGCAGCAAAAATGTTGTGGTGGACTATATCAAAGGTCTTAGAGAAGTCCAGATAGAAAACATCCATAGCTCTCCCCTTGTTCACTGATGCAGTCACTCCATTGTAGAAGACCACTTGAAATGCTGATATCTATTTACCTCTTCAGTCATTCTACCCCTAACTAGCAATTAAGGAAACCGGAGAGTATTGCCTTCAGGGAATCCTCTTTTACAACACAGAGAAACAAGAGAGGTGGTGAGGTGGCAGAAGGTTAAACTGTGATTCTCCTGACCCACTTCCTCTCTACAGCCAATGGGAGTTGAGTGCCTTAGTATATCATTGAAAATACCAGTATTTGAGAAAAGCTACCACTGAAAGTTACTTCTGTCTGATGGAAGTTCATTAAACTGTAGGAGAACAGTTTGAACTGACTTTCTAGAGGTTTGTTTCTTTTGCCCATCAGAATACTTCTGTAGGAAATCAGTGTGAAAGGGAGTAGTGTACTGTATCTGTGTATAAAGCCTTACCATTATGACCACAGATTAGATGCTATGATTTTTAAAACATCAGTATTCCAGTGAAAGAGTTAGTGTAGACACTCTTACACCACCCTGAGGTGTTCTTTAGCAGTAGCATTTCATCAAATGAGAACAGACTATACTTTTGTTTTGGTATAACTCTATCCTAGAAACCAGTTTTACTATTTTAAATGTGTCAGAAGAGTTCAAATCCCCCAAATATTATTAATCAGACTTATAATGGAAGGCAAAAATTCCTCTGAACATGTCTTCTTAGATGTGTGACTTTCTGCCTGATAGATTTGAACAGTTATAAACTCCACCACTTCTGTTCTGCATTTTCTGGACACGAACAGCCTCCATCCTTGAAGCCAAATAACTAGATTAGTGTGGCAGTATCCCAAGGTTGCTTCCCCTGTTACCATGGCTCAATGCCTTCTAGATCAGAGCTGATTTGCATCTAGCCATGAGCAAAGCTCTCCTTGTTTGAACCCCGTGCAAACAATCCACCATCATTCATTAAGGTGTATCCACAGCCCAGTGCTGAAGTTTCATCACCTCTTCATCTCTTCCTGACAGACTGGTTTTGATCATGGTCACACAGGGAGTATACAGCAGAAGTATGGCCCTAGCCCATCCTTCCTCCCGGAGGTTCTCATACTACGATAAAACATAGCTGTGCTTCTTTGTGGGAAACTGCACCTGTGCTGTACCTGTAGCAGACTATCCCATAGCGCCAGCCTGCCAGCCTGCATAAGTTCAAGAAATGTTACAGAAATTTCACTCAAAAACATTACAAGAAATCCATGTGGTTTGCATAACTGCTAATGACAGTCATTCCGGTTCTGGTGACGGAGCTCTTTGTATGTGACAAGGAAAAATTGGCTAAAGATGTGTGACAGCTGCTTGCGAACTCATTCAAACTGACAAAGCTCTTGAAGTAACTGCCTGTGTACACAGCAGTGAAGAGATTCACTGCAAAAGCAATCACTTTTAATTGCAAGAATTTCAGTGGCTCATGATTTTGTTTTGCACTGAGTCAGATTTTTTTTTTGAATCAAGGGCACATTACAATTTAGGCTGTAAAGGTATTTCAGGTCTATCCCAATTTTCAGCCAAAACATTTTCTGGCAAAATTCTTTCTCCAGTTACAATATTCTTCTAAAATGAAAGCAAAAATATATATACAAATTGTAAATGATTTTATTTTTCTGTCTGTCTGCCTAAGCTTCGATACTGGAATTTTTACATGTATCTAAGGTGGTCAGACTCCATGTTCCCACAGTATGTGACCTACGTGAGTTTACTAGAGTCCATCTACGGGGTCAGTAGTCATATCTTTAACTGCAGTACTGATAAGATGTTTTAAAACGGATGTGGGTTTAATTATTGATAATAGACTGTGAAGTCCTCTTGGTGAAGTTCAGGAACTTTGAACTTGGAATCTGTGGAACAAAACCAGGAAATAATATTGCTTTGGGCTTTTATCATTCAGATTAGCATGGAGTCAAATTATCTATGAATCAGGTGCAGAGAAAGATACTCTGCAGAGTAACAGATACTCGGCATTGATTTTAGTGATTAATCACAGCAAAAGTGCTAGTGATTTTTGGAAAAACACAGATATACACATACAAACTGATAGGTAGAGAAAGTCCTGGGAAGAGAAGAGACTGGCAGATGCTAATCACTACATAAAACATCATAACTAGCAATAAAATAGAAGAAATAAAATACAATGATGAGATAAGAAGTGATGAGCATAAGAAGTTCCACCTAAACATGAGGAGGAACTTCTTTACCCTGAGGGTGGCAGAGCACTGGAACAGGCTGCCCAGAGAGGTGGTGGAGTCTCCATCTCTGGAGACATTCAAAACCCGCCTGGACGTGTTCCTGTGTAACCTGCTCTAGGTGACCCTGCTCTGGCAGGGGGGTTGGACTAGATGATCTCCAGAGGTCCCTTCCAACCCTATGGTTCTATGATTCTATGATTCTATGTAGCAGATGGATCATAGAAGTATTAGTGATTGTTCAAGATGCTGGAGAAAATCCACCTAAAATACAATTTTTTTGGGGTTATTTTTTAAAAAGTTGAATCAAAAACCAGATCAGAAATACAACAGCTACTGGGATGTTCATTAGAATGGAGAGTCTTTTTATAAAAAGTTACTAAAAAAGCTTGTTTAGTCTGTCAGATGAAGTCTCAGAGAGGATATGCGCTATAAAGATCCTTGATGGGTAAGCATCAGGAAGGGAAAAACTATTTATGGTAAAGGATAGTGCTGACACAAGAATAAATGCACATAAACTAGCTATGAATGCAATTAGACTAGATATGAGGAGATTTTTAACCATGAGAGAAACAAACTTCTGGAACAGACTTCCAATTAGAAGAGTAAGGGCATAAAACCTAATTGACTTTAAGATAGAGCCATATCGGTTTATGAAAAGAACAATACAATATGTGTTATTAACAACTAGACTT
This sequence comes from Fratercula arctica, assembly GCA_947846985.1. Classification (NCBI taxonomy): domain Eukaryota; kingdom Metazoa; phylum Chordata; class Aves; order Charadriiformes; family Alcidae; genus Fratercula; species Fratercula arctica. Next base: position 202,650,396 of record CANTUZ010000001.1, read on the forward strand.
CAGGAGCCAGTTGTGTGTTCCCTTATTGTTATGCATAGACATATGTGTGGTTTACAAACTGTGCAGAGCACTGATGTTTCTTTCTGCATTTTAAAAATTTTAAACTCATTATCCACACGTAATTTTAATCCATTACTACTATGCTTGTACAGTACCTTTCAAACTGAGTAGGATTCATTTTGACACAGTGAAAGTGATTAGTCATCAAAATAGTTTTATGAAATAACTAACCAAATGGGATGATGTGACTAGCACATTATCACCTCCCATTTGAGAGTCAAAGCTCACCTGTCACAACAGAGGAAACTGCAAAAACCCAGAGACAGGAAAATTTGAGCTATAGAAACCATCATCTGATCGATGTTGTGGTAAAAGACTAGATACTCATATTCAATTTACATGTAACATCCCTTTCCCTCCACTAAAAATATTTTGGATGCTAAAAAATCAGAGCACAGCAGTCCCTTGTAGAATTAACGATAACTTTCTGAATATAAATCAGGACAGCTAAATCAATATTTTCTCCTGAAATCTGTGATACTTTGGTAGATAGTTGAGGAGGCAGGAAGGTTGAGACCACATATAGTAAACAACCTGATGTGCTTTTCTATCAAGGTGTTATGGTTTCTGCTGGGGTGGAGTTGATTTTCTTGCTAGAGCTGGTATAGTGCTGTATTTTTGGGATGAGAATGGGGTTTTGGGAGAATGGGAGTTTGGGATGTTGATAGAGCACCAATGTCTTTGGCTGTTGCTAGGCACTCAAAGCATTTTCTTCTCCTGCCACAACCCCACCAGTGAGTAGGCTGGGAGGGCACAAAAGCTGGGAGGAGACACAGCCGGGACAGCTGACCCCAACTGACCAAAGGAATACTCCATGCCATGTGACATCATGTTCAATATATAAAGCTGAGGGAAGAAGGAAGGGAGGGACGTTTGGAGTGATGGTGTTTCTCTTCCCAGGTAACCATTACGCGTGACATACCCCTGCTTTTCTGGAAATGGATGAATACGTGCCTGAAGTAGTGAATGAATTCCTTGTTTGCATGTGCGGTTTTTGCTTTACTTATTAAACTGTCTTCACCTCAACCCGCGAGTTTTCTTACTTTTAGTCTTCTAATTCTCTCCCCCATCCCTCCAGGGAAGGGTGAGCGAACAGATGTGTGGTGCTTAGTTGCCGGCTGGGGTTAAATCATGACACAAGGGCGTCACCTATGACCTGTATCTTTGAACTTGTAGAAATAGGCTTTCATGTTCCTGTTTGTTACATATGTAGCGAAATCTAAGATTAATCAAGAATTCCATCTTTAAAGCTTTTAACTACTCTCTAAATTTTTTGAAAAGTAAAAACCACACCTTCAGTGTTGTTGTCTGCATTGTTCTTCCTCTGATCTCACCTCAGTAATCCTACTTCATTAAGAAAGTTAAACAAAAAAAGTCATAGAATCATACAATAAAATCATAGAATGGTTAGAGATGGAAGGGACCTTAAAGATCATCTGGTTCCAACCCCCTGCTTTCAGGAGCCTTCAGGTTCTTCAGATGGTCTTGAATACAGTGGATGGTTCCTCAGTCTCCCAGTCCCTGCCTTTGCTTTCTGTGACTTGGGTGGTGTGGCTAGAGCACTTGCCAGTGAAGACCGGGGCAAAAAAGTCTGTGAATACCTCAGCCTTCTCCATATCCCGGGTGACTGGGACTCCCATTTCCTTCTGGAGAGGACCCACATTTTCCCTAGTCTTCCTTTTATCACCTGCCTGTAGCAGGTCCCCACTGTAATATCACCTGTCCCTGCCCTCCCTTTAATCCTGACCCATAAGCTGTTTGTCAGCTCCTCACCCATCCCCAGGCAAAGCTCTACACACTCCAGCTGGTCACTGACATAGAGGGCGACACCCTCTCCTTGTCTCCCCTGCCTGTCCTTCCTGAAGAGCCTGTATCCTTCCATTCCAACACTCCAGACATAGGAGCCATCCCACCATGTCTCCGTGATGCCAATAAACTCATAGCCTTGCAGGCCTGCACATGTGTCTAACTCTTCCTGTTCGTTCCCCATGCTACGTGCGTTTGCACAAAGGCATTTAAGCTGGGGCCCCAGTGAAGCTGACTTACTGCCTGGAGTGCCTGGTATTCCTTTCTGCTGCAGTTATTATTGGAACTTATCTGGATTTCACACCTAACTGTATAGTTGAGAAAATTACATAGGTCTGCAGTTATTTTGATTTAAATTACAATAAAAATATCAATACAAAACCTCTACAGACTTTAATTTAATAGACCTGTAATTACAGTCGCTGTTTACACACATAAACAAACAAAAAACCCCCAGGTATAAATAAAGGCATCAGCCATCCAGCCAATAAGGAAAAGCACTATAAGAAACTCTACTTTGCCTCTCCTTCTGACCAAAACTGCAAGCTTTCCCCCAGAGCTGCCAGATCAATAGCTTCTGCATGCATGAGAAGATCTTGTAGCAGCTCTGTGAGATCTGTTCCACGCTTCATGGGAAATGCCCTTCTGATGATGCCCTTTCCCTTAAAATAAAAGGCAATCAGTTTGAGTCATTCAGCTAATCTCACCCCTGTAAGTACCTCCAAAGGAAATAAAGTGTTCTTCAAACAGGTGTTTTCTGTGCTATCAAGAAATGCATGGCCCACAGCTCCACACCTTGAAAACAGCTGGAAGACTATGAGGCTGCTAGCACGTGCTTTGTAGGCAAAGGCATGCTGGACTGTCTTTGAAAGCTTGTTCCAGCATCATGGTATTGTGGTGGAGCCTCATGTAATGTTTGGGTTTGGTATTCTAATTTGAAGGTGTCCATGGCTGAGATAAAGATAGCAAGATCACATCTAAAAGAAATGAGTACATGCCTGTTACCTTTGTCAAAATAGCACAGTGGGTTCTGTACCCAGATCAATGAACAGCATGTGCCAAGGGACAGTGTCTAAAATCATCCTTGGTGTGCATCCTCCTGTGTCTAAGAAGGACCACAAGCTTTAAGCCAAAGAGGCTGAGATTGCATCACCACTTTCTCTGCTTCTCTCAATATACTGAGGTGAGTTTCAGCCAGTTCTTTAATTCTTACCCATTTCTTGCACAGACATTGGCTGAGGCCTGACCCACATCAATGAAATGGGATGGAACATAACATTTTATTGACCGTAAACTTTACAGCAGATGCTGCCCCCTGGGCCTGCTCCATGGGCCCCATAGCCATGAGGAGTAAAGGAGCAGCTGAGTTACCCTACCTCCACTGCTCCTTGGTTGGTGAGACTGTCGTTTGAAACTTCAGTTTATTTGCAAACCTGTGGAGATGAAGAGTGATGCTGTGATTAAGAGTTTTTACGGAAACTGAGGTTTCAAAAAGCTTTAGTTCTTTGTATTAATTATCTCATATTATTAACTGTTTCTCAATTTCATTTTTTTCCTGTAAATTATCTCATAAAACCAAAGGAGTGCTGGTAACAACCTCCACTGCGTGAAAGCCTAAAAGAACAACACATTATACTGTAATTGCTGTCTTAGCTGAGGATTCCTCTAATAGAATTTGTACATGACATCACCTTACATAGTCTTGGTGTCTCAACGTGTTTTCGGTTTTAATCAAAATAGACTTGTGATCAGCTAATTTATTGATGAAATGAAGACTCAAAAAGCACTGTAGAGATAGATACAATAAATTAAAGTTGATTTAAAATATGATTTAATCAAGATGGGTCCAATCTTAAGACTGTGTTAGCTTTACACAGTTGAAAACTTCACTGATTGCATTAAAATTGCTTTAGACATGTGGTGTCAGATCAGACACAGTCACAAATAAACCAGTTTTCTCCATCAGAAAACACATTTCATGAAATTTTCAGGACATCATTCATTATACATTTCCTTTTGGTGCCTCCTTGAAATGCTCCACTTCAGACACCAAAAATACAATCAAGATCACATAATCTCAGAAGTATTTTCTTCCTAAATGTACAGTCCCACATTGTGCCCCAAATAATGAGCATATTAGTTTTATTTATTGATGTGGTCCTAAGCTGTGTAAGTAAAGTTATAAATGACACTGAAAACTGCTGACGTGAGAGAAGGTATAAGTCCTGTAAGTGCTATTCTACAAACCCTAAATTCTAAACATTTAAGTTGTCTTGCTGTGCCCCAGATTGAATACTTTTTTATGATTTCAGTCTTGAGGAATTTAGTGGGTTGAAGCAGAGTAGCTGCTTTTGTAAAAATTGGAGGTAGTGGTTTATATCAACAGAAGAGTTCTTTTCCTGTTGCGTATAAATGCCACGTGTTTCTACTTCCCTGAAGAAGACACTGCTCATGCATCAACACGGACAACATTTTATATTATGGACTTTCTTCCAACACTTTGCGCAGGTAAATTAAATGCAGATTAAGATCTAAGCACTTCTTTGATGAAACATTATTTCATATTTCTCAGCACTTTGCAGGATCAAGAACATAAAGAATCAAAGCTGACTGTGGCATGAAGAGTCAGAAATGGCCATAGTGTGAGACACCATGGAAGGTTTTCCTGCCTCAAGACCTTCTGGAATCTGCAATCATTTGAATCTTCTATAGCAGTGTGAGATTGAATCATGAGTTGGTTTCGCTGCATGTCAAGGACTTCTGGTCTAGCTGTTATTGAGGTCTGTAGCCGGCTGATCGTCAGTATGTAATAGATAAAATACATCCTTCTCCTCTTGAAAAATAACATCAGTTACAGTACTGATTTTCATCTAGCACTGTTGCATTGATAAAACAGAATGTTTTATAGGTAAAACAGCAAGCTCTGCTATGCTGTAATTGGTGTATGGAGCCAAAATCTTTGAATTAGGGTTCATTAAAGCCAGTCAGTTGTTTCAGAACTGCAATAATGAAAGTTTATTTTTTAAAAGACTACTTACACTCCTGTCTCAAACTCAGTAGGGCAATAATCCCATACACGTTGCAGCTTCCACATATTGAACACAAGATTAATAGTAATGACTTTATTCTAGCACCAGATTATCTCTGTTAATACTCAGAAGTCTTCTGAATTACAGTTCATGCTGTGCCACAACAGGGAGGCTTCATTGCTCTTCTGGGTAAGGATCATTCTCTTCATAGATTTCAGCATGGCAGACTGAAGACATTAGCTGATTCCCATACTTTGCCTAGTATGGTATGGTTTTGGTTGTGTATCTATAAACTGACTGTAAACATTCCTTTCCTACAGAAGTGGTTGCTAAGTAGCAGGCTGTTGGGTTTGAGGTTTGTTGGGTTTTTTTGTTGTTTTTTTTTTGTTGCTTTGTTTGGTTGGGTTTCGTTTGTTTGTTTGTTTGTTTGTTTGTTTGAAATATTCTTAAAAGCCTACCCTGCCTCGGCATCAAAATTGTCACCAAGCAATAGGAAATCCTTAGGGAATAGTATTATATGACAATGATCACAGTGCTGCTTGTGCCAATCAAAACCATAGAAATGAAATTCAGCTCTAAACCAAGACATTTAAATCTAAGCATCTATATGCAGGTGTCTATATGACAGCTTCGGCATCTAAACTCCCTTATATAATGGTTATAACCATTAGAGACCTGCTCAATTCTGGGAGCCGATCTTATGCAGCAGTTCACCTTGCAATGACAGTGGTACCGAAGGCTTGATTCTGTTGTCCCAATACAGGCAGAAGGTTGCTGTGTCCCTCTATTGTGTCTGCCAACACCGTGTGGATGTCTCAGAGACCCCAGGGTATCTCATCATTAGATACTTATGTTCAGGTGACTGAATACCACTGACAGTGGCTGGTCTGCTTTTATAACCTTCCTGGTCACTAGCGCTATCATGAGCATAGAAATTGACCAGGTGAAACTTTTCAGAGATGGAGTCTCCAGAAATCTCAGAAATAATATCTATGAAAAGCCATCAGAACATGCCATATTATTCAGCAGAAATGTGCTTAGGAGAACAAAAGATGCCCTTCTCTCTTCTTCAGGGCAGAAGGATATTTATAGTCTTACGTCAGGATTAAGATGGGAGAAATGGGAGGAGGGGGAGGGAAAGAGAGAATGGAGGAGGTGGAGTGAGAAGGAAAGAAAAAAAGGAAACCAGAATGGAGGCAAAAGTGACTAAAAATGATTCAAATGACTCTACAGGAAAATGAAGCTGTTTTTCCTCTCATTTTGCTTTTTAGATAGGTTGCGATAGTTGTTCACTAAATATTTTAGCTAGAAGGATTCTGCTAGAGTTTCTGCCTCTTCTTCCAGCTTTAACTTGGAGTTACATAAATAATACTAGGAGTCATAAGAAAGTTTGCAAATGGTCACATATACAATCCTTTTTGTGGACCACTTATTTTCTTGCATACACAAAAGCTAAGCACTGAGAAGAGAACCTAGCCTTAAATACAATATCCTGATCCCACTGCAATCAGTCATTAATCTCCTCTGGACTTCATTGGGAACAAGATTTGACCTTGAGAAAATAGCTCTGTGTGGAAAAAAAAAAAGTTCATCACTTAATACAGTGTTTTGGGGTATTTTATTTGAAAAATATGTGCTCTATTCATACCCCCCAAAAGAAAAGCAAACATTTTTTGCTTGGCACAGTGATTTAAATGCATATCCACATGGGAAAAAACACTTAGGAGCTGTGAATTGCATTTGGAATCAAAGCCTTTAAAGGGTGGGGGAAGGCTGAGCCTTCCTGGACCTGCCGCTAGCAGTTCCCATATTTCTGTTAAGGGTAATCAGTTGTGGCACCAGCAGCACGAGAGCAGGATGTCGGTGCTGGCAGAGGAGTTCCCGTTGTGCCTTATGACTGGCTAAGCATCTGCAGGGCAAAAGGAATCCTTTCGCTTTAAATATCAAACATTCATTTTAAACTTTAAACACAGAAGCTGTTCTTCTGAGAAAAGTATTAAAACCAGTAGAAGCATGGTTTATGGTGTGTCACTGGAACTTTCCTGTAGTACGGTATGCTCAGGATAAATAAGATTGTTTTGCTATTTCAGTTCTTTGTGAAGCAATTTTTTAGGGCCATCCATTACCGTGGTGATATTTAGTTTGGGCTGTCGGTAGGAAAAAGCGTACCTTTGCATGAAATACTGGATGGCCAAAGGCAAACCACAAAAAGAAATCAAGGGGCTGAGGGGGATCTGAAGAAGGATTTAGAAAGGGAAATCTGTGTATTTAACTTAAGAGGTGATGAAACATTAATCCAATTTATACATCTTTGATGAGCAGACGTTTGAGGTAGAGAAGGAGTGTTCAGGACAGCACTCAGCAGAACAGCTGAGAATAGATAGAGTTGTGCAGAGAAGGAAAGGGGTGTGATAAAACATGAAAAAGGAAAACTTCCTTTGAGTAGGAAGTATTGGTCTATAGACCAATGTCAGCAATAGAGATTCTACTATTTTGAACTCTTTATTAACATTACTTTATCTTACAGTAGTGAGCAGACTCTAAATGAGATCAGAGTCTTTTATACCGAGCCATAGCTGAGAGCAAAATACATTTTGAGATAGTCCCTGCCTTGGAATTCTAATGAGATTGATAAGGCAGATAAAAAAATGAGAAGTAAAGGCAGCAGAAACTTTCCTAAGGTTACAACCTAAGTCAGTGATGGATTTATTTATTTATTACTAATTTATCTAATGAGATAAAACCATGACATGTGGACTTTAAAATTATAGCTGCACACTAAGAGGAGATGAGCTGAACAACCCTTTCACCTGAAAAACTCTCCCATTTGCTATGATTCTCTCACATGAACAAGCAGAGTAATGCAGTGGCATTTTGAGTGCAGTGTAAGTTATTAGCATTTACCTCATAATCAGAACTGTGTTAGACATTAACTGGGAATATTGTAAGCTACTCTTACAACTTACAGCTGGTAAATACATTTCCCTCATTGTTTCCTACCACTGAAAAATGCATGAAATTGGAGTTAAGAGAAAAGTCCCTCTAGTGAGGACCGCATCACTCTAGTCAAGGCACTGCAATAACCTCCAGTTTTATGTAGATTATCATGCCTTTAATAAGCATACACTTATTTGGGAAGATCTTATGATGCTTAATTTTTTTCAGGAAGCCTGGGAATCCTTAATAGTTCTGCAGGTCTTTGTGGTTGCAGAGAGAAAGGCTCTGTCTGACAATCAGAATTACCAGAAAACAGAAGATTTACATGCTGACTCTGGGCGCTTAGATAAGGTATTTTTGTCAACAAATGTATTTTATCACATATCAGCAAATGCTAAAGACATTCCTAGTTTTCTTTTAATGACAAAATGCTGTATCACAGCCTTAGGAGTACCCAATAAATAGTATAAATACAGTTTTTACATGCTAGAAGAAGTTGCACTAAGTAATACCCCTCACATTTTACTGTTTTTTGCACTCATTAGTGAGATGATGTAAGATAATATTTAAGAAAATATTTGCACAGCAGAGAAACAGTGTTAGCAGGCTTACATGGCCCTCTGGCAGAATACTGCAATAGCAGCATATATCTTTATGCACAAAAATATTGTGCAATTTATTTTAAAAAAATACTGTTTCTCAGAAAAAATGATTACACATATGCTTATCTTTACATAGGTAAGTAGTTCTTGTTGGGCTTGGTCTTCATTTGTTGCTTTTTCTTTTTACATTTTACCACCTTTTAATCTCATTTTTGTGTCTAATTTTCCATTTTTCTTTTCTGAGAGTATTTGTTCACTGCACCTTCCTTCTGCCCTCCATGGCTTGTCTCTGTATGGTTCTTCCCAGTAACCGTACAGGTTAAGCTGCACAACAGAGAGAGAATCAGTGAGTTTTAAATGAAACAGGGTGCTGGTGTGGTGTTCGTTGCACGTTTACATGCCTATAATACACTCTTACAAAAAAACAACTAAAAATCTGTGTTCCATAAAATCACCTTTCAGGTTATAAGACAGCTAAAGATACCCAGAAAGCACATTGGAAGAATGATCCCCTTAAATATAGATAAATTATAATTCAGTAAGATTGTCTTGAGTTTCTTGGGTACACAAAACATACGCTTTCTGCTTTCATTTTCTCACTGTCTTTCACTTCTTTTATTTGACTGAAGCTCCTGAAAGATGCCACGCATTGTGCAGATACAGAGGCACAGATTCAGCTGCGATGTATGGGCAGTCTAAACGGATGAAAGAGAGAAGCAACATTCCAGGTAAACCCTTGTCAATATTTCCTCCCCTCTCCCAAAGGATTTCTCCTGCCTGTCCCTTCTCTCCAAATGCAAAATGACCCTGGACAGATATTTAAGGGTATTTTGCTTTCCTTCACATCAGATCACCATCTGGCAGATTCCTGTTCAGCAGCACGCTGTGGGAGAGGACGAACAGTCAGATGGGAACTGACACGCTAATGGTTCTGCCTACAAGGTAGGGACGTACCCACCCTTCTCTTCTATACTTCTACATACCCATCCTTCTCTTCTATGCTCCTCTCTCACTGTCTCCTGTCCTGGTGACCACGCTCGTTCATTGCTTACATTCTTCCATTTCTCAGAGCACCTGCTGATTTGCCATTTTTCCCTTTCCTCCTTTTTTCAGCTTTCACACCTGACATGAAGCCATTTTGTTTCCACTTTTGATTACTCTGTTTGCTCCTTTCTGTAGCTGCAGGCTCCTGTGATGCTGGTGAATCCTGCGGCACCTTTTCTCAGAGGAGACCAGGACTCAGCGTGAGAAGACACGGGCATCCCTGCAGTGTGGCAGCTGGCAGCAACCACAGCATGTGCTGTCTGCCTCAGTTGTCTCCAGTTCTGATTTGGGGCTACATTTAGCAGTGATCAATTTTTGGTAATTGTAATTCAAGCTTTTAAAAAACACGTGGCATCAGTAAACATAAGCACTAGTCTTTTCTTTCCCTTCCAGTGCTTGTGGCTTTAGTTTTAACATTTTCCAGCTCTTCATGTGACAAAGAAATATTCGCATTATGAAAAATTTAAAGTCACAGGAGAACTGGGACTTTCAGGAAAATCCCCAAAGGCTACAAAACTGCATGATAAGACCCAAGGAGTTGAGAACACAGAGCACAGGGTGCGGAGGAACCGGCAGCCAACGCTGCAGCCCCAGCTGCACGCACTCGAGGGCTGGAGTTCAGGGGGATTAATCCCTTGTGAGAAACACATGCCCTTCATACCTCCCGTGAGTGGTCGGGCCTAATGAGAGGTATTGACATCTCTGAAAAGACAGCAAATGTACAGAAAACAAGTGAAAGAGCGCTCACATGCCTGTGCATACGGGTTGCAGCTGATATGCCTGCAGTACCGTAAGTCCAGCTGGCTTTGATATCAATAGTAAAATACAGCAACCCAATCTTTGGCAAACGGTTATACAGCTGCAGTAAAGCCTCAGGCATCATTGCTCTGGGTGCCTAAGGCAGCTAACTTAGAGCTAATTACCTCTCTCTGTGCTATAGTCACACTGGCTGAAAGGAGTCATCCATCAGGAGATGCTCGGTATGCCACATGAATCTTCAGTGGACTATTCAAAATGCCACCCGCTATCCTACCAGACACCTGCTCCTCCTCGCTGATCTGAGCTAGGATCCATGGGCATCAGGGATGTTGAGGTGAGAGACCCTTCTCCCCCAGCCCCCGTCTCTCTTTAGGATGGAAATTCCACTTTGCTGTTGTGTGCTTCACGGGGCAGTGGTGTGAGACCCTGTGAGAGGAGCACAGTGGGAGGACGGGAGGCAGTCCCAGCACAGCACCCTTTGCACTGTAGCTGTGCAGAAACTCTCCCTTTTGCGTGGTTCACCAAAATGCAGAAAACTTGTAAAATATGCTGCTGTCTCAAGATTATTTATGTGCAAACTCAGAAGGAATGTGACGAGCTCCATTGGGAACGAGAAAAACTAGGTAAACAGGCAACACCACTGGAGATGAAATTGAACTTTGACAAGTGCAATATAATGCACATTGAAAGGAATGATTTAAGTTATAAGTACACACAGATGGTCCCTGAATTAGCTACAGTCTCATGTAATAAAGCTTTGGATTTTGTGGCAAACAGCTCCCAGTCTGCTCAGAGAATGGGAAAGCAAAAGCATGTAGGTATATTAAGGAAGGAAGAAAATGATGTGTTCAAAATCAGTGCTTGTACATACATGTAGACATATGGCAATGATTTCCAAAGTGTTTAAATAACTTAGATCCATAATCAGACTATTTTTTTTTGCATCACCTAAAGTGGAATTAAAAAGTCTGTAGGTAATTAATTTCATGGGACTAAGGGAGAATTGTTACTTGACAATATCTGTAGGCACCAGAGTGGTTGCTCCCCAGCACTCACTGACTGAAAATGCATTGAAAACCAGATAGCCGTTTATGGGTAAGCATTTCTGCCTCTGTCTCCCATGTTTGGAGAAAACCAATTTAAATTAATGGTCTGGTATTATAAATCTGAACTTCGGGTTGCCCTATGCAGGGCTGTGTCTGGGTACGGTTCAGACCATCCCATTCTTGGGCCCCCTTTTGGGCTGATTCTAGGCAGCTCCTTGCTGGGTGCGTGAGAAGCTGAATTGCCCCGTTAGGAAAGACGTGCTTTATAAAGGCTAGAGAGATAGGTGTCATCTTAAAGCTTTTGGGAATTTCCTTCTGAGAGGTATCTCCCTGTGTCTGGATAAAGATCCTGAGTATTTAAGGCAGATGAATGAAGAACAAATACTTGTTGCTTATACATCTGTAGACAGTAGAATCATAGAATCATAGAATCTTCATGGTTGGAAGGGACCTTTGAGATCATCGAGTCCAACCATATACACACACACAAAAAAAACCCCTACAATCTCTGCCACTAAAGCATGCCCTGAAGTGCCAAATCTACGTGTTTCTTAAATACTTCTAGGGATGGTGACTCAACCACCTCCCTGGGCAGGCTGTTCCAGTGCCTGACCACTCTTTCAGTAAAGTAATTCTTCCTCATAGCTAATCCAAACCTCCCCTGACGCAGCTTCAGACCATTTCCTCTGGTCCTGTCATTATTCACCTGGGAGAAGAGGCCAACACCCACCTCTCTACACCCTCCTTTCAGGTAGGTGTAGAGGGCAATGAGGTCTCCCCTCAGCCTCCTCTTCTCCAAACTAAACATGCCCAGTTCCCTCAGCCTCTCCTCATATGACTTGGTCTCCAGACCCCTCACCAGCTTGGTAGCTCTCCTCTGGACCCGCTCCAGCCCTTCAATGTCCCGCTTGTACAGAGGGGCCCAGGACTGAACACAGCACTCGAGGTGAGGCCTCACCGGTGCCGAGTACAGAGGCACGATCACTTCCCTGCTCCTGCTGGCCACGCTATTCCTGATACAAGCCAGAATGCTGTTGGCCTTCTTGGCCACCTGGGCACATTGCTGTCTCATGTTAAGCTGGCCGTCCACCAGCACCCCCAGGCCCTTTTCTGCCGGGCAGCTTTCTAGCCACCCTTCCCCAAGCCTGTAGCGTTGCTTGGGGTTGTTGTGACCGAAATGCAGGACCCGGCACTTGGCCTTATTAAACCTCATACCATTGGCCTTGGCCCATCGATCCAGCCCGTCCAGGTCCCTCTGTAGAGCCTTCCTACCCTCAAGCAGATCAACACTCCCACCTACTTTGGTGTCGTCTGCGAACTTACTGAGGGTGCACTCAATGCCCTCATCCAGATCATTGATAAAGATATTAAACAAAACTATCCCCAAAACTGAGCCCTGAGGGACACCGCTGGTGACCGGCCGCCAAGAGGATTTCACCCCATTGATCACAACTCTCTGGGCACGGCCATCCAGCCAGTTTTTAACCCAGCGAAGAGTACACTTGTCTATGCCATGATTCACCAGCTTCTGCAGGAGAATGCTGTGGGGGACAGTGTCAAAGGCCTTACCAAAGCCCAGATAGACAATGTCCACAGCCTTCCCTGCATCCAGAAGGTGGGTCACATGGTCGTAGTAAAAGATCAGGTTGGTTAAGCAGGACCTCCCTTTCCTAAACCCATGCTGGCTGGCCCTGATCCCTTGGCTGCCCTGCACTTGCCGCAAGAGCTCACTCAAGATGATCCTCTCCATGATCTTTCCTGGTACCGAGGTCAGGATGACAGTCCTGTAGTTCCCCGGATCCTCCTTCCGACCATTCTTGTAGATGGGCATCACATTAGCCACTAGTAATTTGAATTACATTAGCCACCAGTAATTTCAATCATATTAGCCATTAGTAATTTGAATACTACAGAGTTCATAGGCTACTGAATCAGCAAGGGGTATGTGGTTCAGTATCCCTGAAATCTGAAGCTGGTAAAAACCCTGAGTCATGAGTTTTAACTAAGATATTTTTAGGGTTGCAATTCTCCTTAAGGAAACATATTTCAAATGATCAGAGCTACTGTGAAAGCAGAAAAGTTGTGGCCAATGAATGGCTGCAAATACTTAATTCCTAGATATAGCTGGAATATTAGCAGAAGACCATCGTGGCTCAAGAACAAATGACAAATATGACTCATTACAACTGAGAGATCAGTTTAAGAAAAAAACCCATTCAAATCAATAATTAGAAATAAAACCACAGCAGAGAATGTATGAAAATAATTTCTACCATGCAGCACATGCATAACTAAAGGTGTGTTCTCCCCTCCTGAAATCACAGGTTTATTTTTATAAATGCTTAAAATCTGCAAGTGTAATCTGTAGCAATGTATGACTAATAGCCTTCAAACAGGAATAATTAGACAAAATAATAGTAAGTTGCACCATAGGTCATTATTTGAAAAATAAATTCACACCCCACCACATCTAAATTCCCTCACCAGTGCATTTACTACCCAGTAATTCTCAAGTAAGCTGAGTTAATGTTCCAATAAAACATTCAGGCATAGTGAAGCTGAAAAGCCGACACAGCACAAAGCATTTTTTAAATAGTCAAAAATGGTATTGTGTACAATTAAAAATGGGAGATGTAATTTAACCGTACATACAGATATGGTACCTGGTAGCAGAAACCTGTATCTGTACAGCTGAAATCCAGGAAGAGCAAAACCCCACCAGTAACACCATTTGGCAGCTCCACACTTTTGTGTGCGGAAGCGAGCTACACTGGCAGTGATGTGGTGCTTTTTCAGTAATCTCACATTTTGATGGCACCACAATTTTACTTCTCAAAAGCCTCAATGGACTTGCTTTGATATTTTAGTGAGTTTATATATTAGGATAGCTATCTGCTTACCTAGAAATAACTATGTATTCTGCTTTCTGCCCATCACAATAGTGCCTTCATTCCTCCACATTTGCTGCAAAACTTCTTTCCAATATAGTCTCAAGGAACAATGATTTTATATGAACTTAAATGGGGCCTGCTAAATATATATGAATACTGTTCTGCCTCCCCAGGACTGTATCTTAATCGCAGCACGACTGCAAATATATCTCAAGAAATAAAAATATAAAATCGTATGTTATAAAATGAATGAGGAGAAAAACGTTGCTATCATTTACTCATGTGCTTCGTGCTGTATGTCAGCTGGCAAAACTCACGTAAACCAGATAGTTGACAACGATATGCACCTCAATATTTCATTTTACTCATTAATTCACATACACATAAAAAAAAGCTTATGTACAAACTAAACACTCTAAAGCCCATGATATTTCTTAAAACATAGAAAAAATGAATACCAAAATATAGCAAAGGTTCTGCTTAATGTAGTCTTTTACCTGAAAGCTCAGCAATTCAAAAGCTCAAACACACTCCCAATTCCAACATTTCCCACCCTTCTAATTTCCTATGCTTCCCTCCCCTATTCAAAAAAGTCTCAGGACAGAAAATGAGGTTTGCAGCCCTGCAGGTCACCAGGACCAGGGTGAGCCAAAGGGCAGAGGGAGTTGCTGAGTGGTGGGGCTCCTATAGGGAATGTTCGAACAGCCACTTCCCACCCATGCCAGGGAAACGAGGAACATGGACTAGGCTTCTGTTACTAGTGCAAAAAGGCACAATCTTGCTCACAAAACTAGTCCTTAACTTGAACAGTTGCAACTTGACTTTGGAAATAAGATTCTTGCGTGGGTGAGTTCTGATGGGCTTTGGAAGAAAACTATGTGAGCAGAAACTTTTTCTGCAAGCCCTGTTCTTGGGAGGGTTTTGCCTCTAGAGCGGATCAGCAGATAGTCACCATGTTGGGGGGTTATACAGGGTGACTATATCCTTGTGCAATGCTGTCAGTACCAAACAGAAACACAGCCCATGCATTTGGTTGCTGTCGCATCCTGGCGTGGCATGGCCAGGTGCAAGCAGGCAGATGTTCGTTTTCCCTGTGCTCAGAGCCAGGTGACCACAGGACCACTCTGATCTGGTGGCCATGGGCTACATTGGTTTCCAGCTGCGTGTCTAAACGGTTTCTGGACCAGAGCTGGTTTGTGCAGCAACACTACCATGGTACCATCAGTGCCTGCCTTGGCCTCTTCTTCCTCTCACTTCTCCTTTACCAATACAGATGCAGAAAGGCCACACCCTGCTCCCTTCTGAACCTTGGTCACCAAACACTCTGCCACCTGAAATTAGATTTTCCTGGTTCACAGCCTTGCCTTGCTGCTTTTTGATTACCTTCATCCCTCCCAGAGAGAAGGGGGAGTCAGCAATCATCCCACTTGCTACCTTTGAAACCGCAGTGCTACAGCAAAGAGACAGCCCCCAGGCGCTCCAGCATTCCTGGGCTAGGGACACACACAGCCCAGTTCCAGAGATTAATTCTGTTTGTTAAATTAAGTGTTACAAAGGAGCAAAATATATTACCTGACATGGCAAAAAAATAAAGCGGGCCTTTCTAAAGTTAAATGATGTAAACTGGGGACTATATGCATTAAATACACAGATGGGTTTATGAGGAGCTGCAGGACAGAGTGTTTTGGCAATCTGTATAAATGCTTTCATCTAGAAATGAGAATCTGTGACTGAATGCAGTTGGCTGAGCATAAAACCTCAGCAGGCACAGCACTTGCAGTGACACTTAAAGGCAAAACATTGTATCTGAATGAGAAAACTGCCTAAAATGGCGTTACCTATATAAACTACAATATGACACTCTGGGGGGAAAAAATGAAAACCAAACCAACTCAACACGATGCCAATAAACGATAAATAAATGCAACAATCTTTAAAATGGTCCTTTGATACGAAGCAGCATTTTGAAAAAAAAATAATAATTTAAAATAACACTAGAGTTAAATAGCTCTCTAACCTTTAAAATTGTATAACAATGAATAAGCACACTTCATAATATGGAATAAGCTAAATTTATCCTTTAAGAAGTTTAAGGAAGCTTCATCAAGCTTGATGTGAGAAAAGGAGATTGGAGTTCCTGTTTGGGGTGATTAGTTTACATGAGTACTTTTTTTTCCTGGATTATCTTTGAGGATGGAAATGTTTGCCTGAATCCCATGGCATGAAAACACTTTGTGCAGTTCAGAGCTGCTCGCTGGTATGTAGCTGAGATACCTTTACTTGGTTCTTGAAATGCACCCTTAGAAACATGCACTGCCAAGATTGCTCCATTTACTGCCTTGCAACAGGGCTGTGCAAAATATTTCTAATAATAAGGAAGCCATCTCCAGCTATGCGGTGTGGAGAAAAAAAAGATCTTATCCTCTTCTACTTCTGTTGGTAGCCCTGGATTTTGTTCTCTAGATGCTCCCAGATTATTGTCTTTAGTACTGATGTCATTTAATGCACTCAGGCTACCGGCAGATATTGGTTCTTTAAATGCCAAGTCAAACAAACTCAGCTGCTCTGCCCAAAAGATAAAACTACTTCCAAATTTGTCATCAAATAGCACTTCTGGGACCCATTAATATGGAATATGAGTCTCTTCTCCACTAATGCTGAAGGGCTTATTAGAAATTGAACTTATACAGTAGCAGACACCGGACTTTTCCTTTGGAAAAGAAAGTTTATTATTAAGACCTTCACATTAGAAGCTAAAAGTATTTATAACGTACTTTGGGCTCACTCTATTATAAAGATTTCCTGAAATGCTGACACAGAACTTCTCATCCTGAAATGCAACTTAGCTAAAATCAAGAAATAAAATATCATTCACTCTCTTTTTTTTTTTATAGAAGGTAGTTTTAATTGCTGATCGCTTTTGGACTTCCTTTTCCACCTGCTATTATTTCTGGTTTTAATTTTGTTACATTTTTATGAAGTTGTTAGGGTGTTTTTTTCCTGCTTTTGTTCTAGTAATTGTGACCTGCAATGTGAACTACTTAAAGACAAATATTTACTTTGTTTTTGAGAAGTTTCTCAGGGAGAAAAAGTGTTATATAGGTGTTAGCAGAGAAAGGATTATCGAAAAATTATAAGAAAAGATGTCGTTATATCAAATGTGAGCATTGTGTTAAAGAGATAACTGTCAAATAATTTCAGGATTTATTTCTGGTGCTAAAAATTGAACAAAAAAAATGCAAAGCACTAGCTTCAGGGTAGATTTTAGCATTTATGTTATTTTTGAAATGTAATCAAGAAGCTTCTGTACATAAAAAAAATGGCAAGAAAACTTCAAAATCTTACAGGCAGTTCATCAAAATGCTGAGACAAAAAGTGCCAATGCTCTTTTATGTGACATACTATAAAGATAGTGAAGCAGAACAGTTGATATGCACTCATAAAAATGACGGAACTTTTAGCAAAGGTTATAGAAGTCTCACAAAGAATAGAGAGTGAACTTGAATAATGGCAATGACACATACGCAACAAACTCAGGGCAGTAATCGAATAGAACAGTGGCTTTTAAAGGTAACACCATGTATAAGTTTAGCTGAATGGCCTGAAGTTGAATATATGGTGTTGCTGATATTAGTTGAATTCAGGAAAACCAATATTTATCACATGAAATAAAATTAATGAGGTGATTGACTTGAACAGCTGAGTTCTGCTGTAAGGTTCAAGAAAACGGTCCATGTAGAAACATAATGACTCTGGAACTCCAGGTGACTGGACACCGAGGTGCTGCAATTCCTTCTAGGGGCTGATTTAGAAGGAGCCAATGTACTTTGTATCCTGTAACGTCTGTGAGCAGCCTTTTAGCAGCTTTGTGAAATACTGATAGCTTGGTGAAACCAGTGTGAAGCCCCTTCTATAGTACCCTCCACACACACAGACAATATTTTTGTTATCAAAGTCTGTGAGTTAGAGTCCCTGAGTGTAATGCTGCACAGTTTCATTTCCCTTGTTCTTTCTTGAATTCTTATTATTTTTACAATGCGCTATTTCAGGGGAGGCAGCTAGTATTGTAAATATTCCATATATACGTCCACACCGCTCTTGTACAAAGTCTTTATGTTGTTCACACTATTTACTCTCCTATGTCTTGTGAAAGGATTATTTACGTGACCAGAATATTAGTATCAAAATATGCATCTTTTACAGGAAAAAAAAATAAAAGGGTTGGCATGTGTATCGATGATTTATATGTAGGCTCTGAGATCCTGAACACATAGACAAATGTACTTAGAGGAATTCTTTAAACAGTAATAAAGGCAATTGCCATAGCAGGGATCCTCTATAGACAAATTTGCTGCGAAGGTGAGGTAGATGCAGCTTTTTGTGAGTAGGCAGCAAACAAGTTGTAATGGCATTGGGGTCCTTCAAAAAACAGAAGGAAAGTCTTGAAAGTGCGTCTGTCTGTCCTGTCCCCGCATTGTGAGGGCGTCATTAAACTCAGAGCATTCCCATTCAAAGCGATTCTATATAAAAAGGAATATCATCTAATAGGTGGCTCTCTTAAGAGAATGATGGTGCAGGCACAACCACAAACTGGGCCAGCGCAGAGGATGAAGGGCAATAAGAGACTGCTGTGGCTGGATCAAGAGCTGGCAATACAGGAAGGGAGTCTAGAGATGGGCAAATTAAACCAAGTTGCTAGGGACAGATAAGTAGAGATAAGTATCTGCGGACAATAGCAGAAAGCACACAAAAAAATACAGGATGAGATACTGTTTGCAGCGTTAAGATGGACAAGAAAATATTCTGTAAGTGCCTTAAGAGAGAAAGGAAGAACTCAGGGCAGTAGCCGGTTGGCTACTGAGTGGGGAAGATAAACACATCAATATACCAAGGTGGCGCAAGTGGTTTTTTTAGCAGCAGTCTTCATAAAACAAAGTCAGCTGTGGTCAGACAGCTAACACAGTTAGGACAGAAAAAAATGTAAACTCCAGATGGATAAAAAAAGTGGACTAAAGTGTACTTATATTTAATAGACATTTGAAATTGTTGAGTATTTGAACCGTGAGATGTTAAATGGGAGACATCACAAACAATCAGTAAGGTTTCACACACTAAGTCTTAGTTCTTCTCTTTCAAACGCAGCAAAAGAAAAACCTAATTATTATTAAACAGTTAGTTTAACTTCAGTACTTGGAAAAATACAGGATCATATGAAAAAGCTACATATTTTCTGTAGAATGTGGCAAGGCAAGTAGCAGCCAAGCCTGACTTTATGGAGATAAACCATGTCCAGTCATGAGTGCTTTGTGGTCACTCCATCTCAGAGAGGATTTAGTAGAACAAAGCTGATCAAAAGTTCAAAAAACTTTAAATGAAGATGATTAGTAGAGCAGAACAATTACATTGGATAAAAGTCTATAAATTCCTGAAGCAAGCGAATAGGAATTGATTATTCACTGCTGCTCATGATCCAACAACAGCAGGGCAGCCAAGAAAATAATGTGTAATAGGTTTAAAACAATAAAAGGAAAGCCTTTTTCAGAGACTACATCACTGAACTGTGGAACGTATTGACATAATATACTGTGGAGACCAAATGGGATCGGTTAAATTCATGGAGGGTTTACCTATCAGTGAGTACTAAGCATAATGTATAGTAAGAAAGACTGTAGAGAATCCAGAGGGGAAAACCAAACATGACCAGAGATCTTGAAAAACTGACCTAAGAATAAAAACTGAAGAAATTAGTGTTGTTCATGCTACTGTTCTTCTTGTTATGTTCTACAGAAGAAATGCCTGGTGGGAGATACAATTTTCTCAGATAACCCTCTTTAGTATGGTATTTTTCAAATAGTATCTGTGTCCTTCTTCTAGATCACTGATAACTACAATACTGGACGCAATACAGAGTCATGATGGACTTTGCTATGATTTTTTTTTATTTTTTGTTATTTATTTTCTGTTTTCTATCCAGTTTCCATCCATGAAAAGTTCTTTACTTTTTATTCTAAAGGCATTTTTCTGATTATTTTAATACATTATCTTCATGACTCCTCTTTATCCAATACTTCAGTCACTCGTTATTAATTTTCTTCTCATAAAAAAAAAATATTAGTGTTATCTTTTTGTAACATTTATATAGTTTATCAGCTTCTTTCAACATGTGACTAAGAAGAACTCGTAACTGTCTAGGTTACGCTGCATGTCCTTAGCTCTTCACCTTTGCTACAGAAAGTAGCAAAAGTGAGAGAAGAATAGATAGAAAAGTAAGCAATCATAGATCCAGGACACATAACCTGCAAGGATAAAGTAGAACTATTTAGTCTAATGGAGATACGATGGAGATGTAGTAAAAAATTGAGGAGTTCTGGTAACACTCTTTAAATATATGAAAAGCTGCTGCAAAGGGGAAAGCTGTTCTCCACATCCCTGAAGAATACAAATAAAATGTAGGTTGGGTGTTAGGGGAAGCATTTTCATGGTAATATAGTAAAAGAATGGAATACGTTACTTGCAGAGTTTCAGACTTTTCTGCCTGATGTGTTTGGGACCAGGCTGGACTCACTGCTGCTGGAGGGGGCACAGAGTTGCTCCTGAGGATCTCTCTGGGATTCTGTATGCAAAACTCATTAAAGCTTCCCAGCAGCCTTCCTTCATTAAGCCCTGAGGGGAGTACTGTGAATTCTTCTACTCTTCCCTTAGAAAAAAAAAAAAAAAAAAAAATCTTATTTTTTTGCTAGATTTCTGGCTATTCCCTCTTTTAGAGGAAAGAGGAAACACTGCTAAGTGATCACATGGGTCATGACCCTCTTTCTATAAAAGTTAATAGGATTTTTGTTGCTTCAGAGGGAATTGGACCAGAAGCTGAGTCAGCAAGTTTTGAACTTACAGCTACAATGAGCAGTGAACACTATCTAAAAGAAAAGCTGGAATGAACGTGAAGGTCAAGTGGACAGATTAAAATCAAATACATTCCCCTTGATCTTCTCGTTTCTGGTCCTACAACATGTTCTACTCTTCCTTTTGTTGCGCTGCCTCAGCTTTGTTGAAAAATAGGGAAGATCAGAGTTCCGCGATACCTTTGGTAGTAGGACAGGTACTTTCCAGCCAGACCAACCTGGGAGCCTGGGTAGCAGCTCCTGGGTGAAGAGAGCCATAGATGTTGTTGGCCAGTATGTTGTGCTTTGCATTAGACATAGGAAGTTTAAAGCTTTATCTATTGATTTTGGAAATGGCTCAAAAGAACTCATTAATCATAAACATTCTTTTTTTCTGACTCTAATTCATAAAATGCTTCTAATAATATGTGTCATGAATAAATCAGTGTCCAACCCTATCTATTATTAATAACCAAGAGGATTATTTTTGTAACAGCAGGCTCATTATCATGTTACTTGATACGAATTTCCAATGTAGTCTTGTCGGAAGTAGCAAGCAATCCTGAAGATCTTTTCCCAAGTCATTGTTGTGATGAGACATTTCAATTAAAATTTTATTGTTTTAACAAGTACTGTTCTTCTAATGATTAAAGTAGGCAGTGACTGTGCCTGCTTTCCTGTCAAGATTTTGAATAACAGCGACAAAATCACCTGGAAGAATATACTTTTCAGTCTCATTTCCAGATTAACGTTCAAAATGCATAGCCTGAAAAGTCCAGAAAAGGTAGGACTTTTTTTAGAGTTCTTAAATTTTGCTTTTGAACATGCAGAAGTTAGAGGTTTGAAGCATCCCAAGATACAGCAAGGAAGACTGTTGCAAATTTTTCAGGTGAGACCCGATTCTGTTGTTGCTGAAACAAACATTCAGACAGGTCAGAACTGAGATTTGTGAAGTTACCATTCTAAAAAGTGAGTCACACAGTATAATATTTCACAGTGACTTAGAGCATTTGCTAAGGAAGGAACAATAGAATTACTTTGCTGTAGCAAATAGATATGAAAATTACTGTGTAAGCTTCCTGCATATATATATTTTAAGCCACAGTCAGCATTTAATTACAAAGTCGTCATTTGTTTGAATTTGGCAGTTGAATGAATGACTCCAGTATCTTGGAAATCCACGTTCTTATAATACAGGAGATACGTGCAAATGTATTTCTACTTAGATAAAGGCTGTTAAATTGGTCACTCTTAAAGAGATACATCTTTCTGATATGCACCTGTAACATCAATGTTCGCAGACACCTACTCACCTAGGTTTCCTTCACAGATGGTGGAGAGAAACAGACCACCTCATCAATTGGGTCTTTGGACCTAAGCAGGATCATCTACGTCACATTAATCTAGACTGTTCTCAGGAATAACCAGCAATGGACTTTCCACAACCTCCTCAATCGATGAGTGTTTCTCCTCTTTTAGCATTAAATACTGTCATTACATCTAGCCTTAATATCTCTTACTTCAGTTTAAGCACTTAATTTCTTGTCATATATTGCTTCTTTTGGATCTAAAGACTAACAGTCCAAAATACAAACCTACAGGCATGGGTAGAAGTGGGAAGTGCATCAAAGAGCAAGTGCGGTGAGTGCCAGCCGTACCCAAAGGTCTGTGTTGCAAGGCAAACATTTCCAGCCTGCTTCTAGTATGTTGGCATATACGTGTAAGTGCTGTGACCTTAATTCTGCAAGGTTTTGCATAGAATACCAAAAAAAACCCTAAGGTTTTTCTTCGGGACTTATTCAGAGGCAGATTGCACAAGTTGGGATAAATGCTTAATATAATTCTCCGCAACATGACATCTGTGCCCGCTGCTTGCATGTACTGCTCACCTTGAGAAAAGGGACTGGACACAGATGACCAAAGAAGATTATAAATACGTGAACTTGTGCTACAGACCACAGTATGGTGATGGGGCACTTAGTGATGTGTAACTGTCCCACTCGTGCCGCTTGGTTCTTACTAATGCAAGATCAATACCTCTCTCTTCTGTGTCTCTTGTGCTCCTCAACTTTTATCTTGTAATTGCATACAGTGTTTTGATTTCTGGACTGTTCAGATAAAAACAAATACTTTTATGGCTACAATGCATCACAATCACATGAGCAGCCTTATAGGAATCACAATCACATGAACAGCCTTTTAAATAAAACAACATTATTATGAAAACATGGGGTTGTTAATAACATGAAATGCTAATTATCTGCAATATATTTACTAGATGTTCACCATAAATTTTTGGTAAATAAATTGCTCAAGCCATAAGATGTGGTGTTTTTCACTAGCAGTCCTAGTTTCCATTATATTTGTAACTCAAACAATGGCATTTATCAATAAGCAGTCAAAATACTTGTCATACAATAGCATGACTGAATAGTCACACTATCCTCCTTGAAAAGTATGCAGAATGATGGTCAGGTATGACATGCCCAATGGCTCTCTTACTGGCTCAGTAAGCTCAAACTCAAAGCCTTTGACAGTACTGTAAGGCTCTCCCTTGACTTTGCTAGATACCAGAAGAGATGGGCACAAATAAATGCATCTGCATCCTTTGAGTCAGCTTCAAACTAGAGGCACTGATGTTGGAGACCTGCCTACCAACATAATGGTTCCAACTGCAGCAAATACAGTTAACCAACTCTGAAATTCTGTCTTGAAACGTAAACTGCTAAAAAAAAAAAAAAAAAAAAAAAAAAAGTGCCTGAATAGCAACTACTAGCAACAGTTTCTAAGACTCTCTGCTTGTTTGGTTTTTTAATATAAAACCTTACATCACTTGGTGAAATCCAGAAAGTAAGGAAGACTGATAATCCTCAGAAGTGAACAGAGCTCTGCAACTGGTCTAAGACAGCCATAAAGAAACAACAGAGATGAAACAGAAAATTGTCCTATGTATTGGTCTCACTCTTCCAAGCTCTGCAGGTTTTCCAATCTATTAAATAAAACTGAGGTTGAGACAATGCACTGCTGCCAGGACCTCTGCTGTCTCTATCCTTCCTGGGGTCGAGCGGGACCAAAGCCTTCCAAAATGCTGCACAGTGTCCACTGTACGCCCGAGGCAAGGTAGCAATCATGCTGTTAACCAGCTCTGGAGTGCTGTTTTGGTACTGCTTCCCCATTCTTTGTCAAATAACCTACGGAAGGGCTAAGAGGAACTGAAGTAGAAGTTTCAAACTCTGCACAACATACCCGTTTTCATTTCTTCAGTGCCGATGAATACGGATCGTTGCTTCCTAAAAGTATGCTTACATAAGCTTACACCTGAGTAGACATATGTAACACAGAATACCTTTCAGTTACTTAGAGAATAAACGTATGGTGGAAGCATGTCTGCAGTGAAGCCAGCCAGCATTTTGTGGTGTTCCTGCAGTGATGTTAGTTGGAGCCCAGAGGGCAAACTGGAGCTGTAAAGACACTTGTGGTTGCACGAGTCTATCTGTGGGCACAGTCTGAACCTGAGGCCATGCAGTGTGCAGGGACAATGGGCTGGTTTTGCAGCTGATGTCCCCTGATGTGACATCAGTTGACTTCAGTGGAGCTAAAGGCCAGTTTATATTAGCTAAGGATTTAGCTAAGAGGTGGTTTTCTGCATCACTCATTACTTCAGCAACGGAGAGCAACCATGGTTTTGTTTCTGCTCGCTCTCTGAACTCTTTCACTGCACACCTGGCAGCAGTTTGATCACTTTGCTCTCACCTCTAGGTGAGGCTGAGGTATGGTTGATCACTGGTGACACCTTTTATCGCTGCTCCAACTGTCTAAGCTAGGAGCAGTAGCTGGCCATAACCCACTGCAAACCATAGCAACTCATCAGCTCTGAAGGAGAGTTGAGATTGGCAAGCAGCCATCACCTAAGTTTGGGAATTTGATCAAGACTCTGAAGACAAGATTTTATATTTTCTTTGGGGAATACATTTTATTCTTCACCTCTTCCAGCTATTTGGCGCAAATAAGAAAAGATGTCAAGTCAGCAATAGAAGAAAAATAAATTATTACTGAATACATGCTTATTCCTGGTAATATTGTCCCATTTATTTTAAAAACCAGGGGACTCATTTATAGTTGGTTTGAATTAGTAGAACCACAGGACTCAGTCAGCCCTCATTAAAGTGAATGGGAGTCTTTCTATGAAATTCATGGGAGGCTGGAGCAGGCTATTAAGTGGTATATATGTTCCTTCTGAAAGAATCAGAAAGAAAATTGTTCAAATTCCTTTCAGTGCATGTTCTTAAACAATTTACCTATTACTTTAACGCAATGGGTCAATGCATCAAAGGAAAGTATTTTTGTGAAAGCATTAACAATTTGAATTTAAGGATTGCAGTGTGTTAGATAAAGTCAGTGGAAAATTACTGTATTAAACACAGTGGTCTGAAATCAAACCTGGTAAGAAGACTCACATGCTATTTCTCATTTCTTATATAGACTCGTTACTCAGTGTTGGTAAAGCTGTTCCTCATCTCTGTTACATTAGCTGGGAAGCACTGACTGGTAGCTAATAATTTACTTCAGTGATATGAAGTTTAAAGTTTGAAGAAGGTTATGAAGATTTGTGAGGCAATATTTCATCCTATGACAAAGACACTGTACTTAGCTGTGCTGATTTATTCCATCAGTCCTTATCACATAGATTTCTGGACCAAGGTCAGAAAAGTCAACGGTCCACAAAGCTGTATTTCTACCTTTGTGCCACTTGCATCACTCACCCATTTCCAGGCTTCTGGTGGTGCCCGGAATTATGCTAAACAATTGTCTTTTACCTCTTCTTTATACGTGTTCACAGACTATTCCTTCTTGGGACTGAAACTAGGAGTCATACGTCAATGTCGTATGTCATTAAGAGTCAAAATATCATATAAAAGACCCTTATCTCAAGAGATTTACAGTTGAGAAGGCTCAAGAAAAATAAATGTTTCTAGGGCATGATTCATCTCTTCCTAAAATAGTTGTCCAAGATATACATTCAAAGTGCCTGTTTCTCTCCATTGACTTGGATTGGGGCTGACTAGTTCAGATTTAAGTACTGCAGAGGTCTAAATTTAAGTAAGATGAACCTACACCTTTCTGCACCTATCTCTTTTCAGACATCCTCACTGAATCTATAAGCTAGATGAATGTTGAGTTCCCTCTTTAAATTAAGAGCTAAGTGTTCAAGCAATGGGAAGTTTCATTATCACTAAGTGAACTGAAAAAGACATTTGCCCTCACAACTGTGTGTTTCTGCCTCAAGAGTTGTTGTTTGTGCTTTGTCCATAACAGGCAATGTCTCATCTGGAGCTCATTGTGCACCATTCATGTGAGTTTTTAATAGCTGTCTGAGACTCTTCTGATGATCCTCCAAGAATGGTGCAGCTGCTAATACCAGAAATACAGCGGTTTTCTTCTCCTTTCCTATTTTTATTGCTAAATTTAGGTTAACAAATTTGGCTTATTATCCAAAGAATATTAAAAAACCCTCATCCTATGAGTTAATAAAACCAAAGGACTTGAAAAGAGATAATATTGACATGTGGTTTTGGAAGTGTGTCAGAGTCTGTCACAGCTCAGTTCAGCCAAATAATTTGCTCTTCTTTGTTCATTGCACTAGTAATTGTAGAAAAAGATATTCTTATACCGTTCAGGTGTGTCTTCCTGCCTTGAATTTTGGCAGCGTCTCTGACATATTCTCATGCATGCTCACCTACACATGCTCGCGCTCACACCGTGTGTGTGCGAAACCGCTGGCACCAGCATCAGCTGCAGTGGCTGAACCAGCAGCTCGGAGACGTGGTTCTCTTTCCCTCCCTGCCTTATTGCTCTTCTCAATTACAACACTTTGTAACAGCTCAAATCTTTTTGTTTCATAGCCTCCTGCTGCAGGAAGCTGTGATTTCTTCATGGTCAGGGGGCTTATAATGTGTTATTGCTGAGTTTCCTGAGCTCTACGTTGCATGTGCAAAAAAAAAAAAATTCACACAAAAACCCCTAAAAATAATTTTTAAAGAAATAATCAATAAGAAATAATAAGGTTTGGAAAGTGTAATTCCGAGAATTGAATAGTTTGCTTTATGTATTGCAGATGTGTGATGTAGTTTGATCTAATCTGGCCTTTGGGACACTAAAGTTTAAGAAAAAAATGAGCAGAGTTGTGTCAGGGAAAGCAAGTACATGTCCAGACACATGATTAAAAAGAAGTTGTATCAAAGTATTATATTACTCTCTATGAATCTCTGTCCCTCATATTCTCCTCTATTAAGCCAGTCTTTTTATGTTGCTACAAAGGTGTAAGGTCCAATATATCCAAACTAGCTAATCTATATATATTTCATTTTTGGCAGGGTTTTTTTTATTTTTATTTTTCTTTGTTCTACACCAGCAAAATATGCTGGAACAGCAGACAAGAATTTCCAGTTGTTCATCAAAATTCCTTTTGATTTCTGCCTCTTTCTTAATTTCTTTTGGAAGAGGCAGAAAAGAAATCTTCTTTCCATGAAAAAGCTGCATTTAATTGCAGCCAGGCTACAACATGAGGTATTTTTGATGAAGAAGTATCTCCTTTATGATAATTTTTAAAACTTCATTAAAGTCACATGCCACGCATCCTTCAGTAGATCTGAAATCCCTTGGTTGGGATTTAGGATACTTTCATTTCTAATTTTAGCTCTGTCACTAACCTTGACAAAGCCATTGTACCCGTTTTATCTGCCCAATAGCTTCTTTTCTGCTTAGAATGTGAATTCTTAATGATAAAGACAACTTTGGCTACCTATTAAGTTGCTGGACACGCCTTCTGTGATGACTGTACCCTTATTTCTTCTTGCCCTAGTTTGACATAGGCTCTAGCTACATAAATTTACTTAAATCTACTTAAAGAGACATTTCAGTAGCTTCCATGAGTATTGATTATGCTTCTGCTGCTGGTGTGGACTGAGACAGGTATTCTTTGTCAGGACTCATGCCATGCTGATTCCTCGTCAAAGACCATCCTCTTTCCAAGTGGTTACTCAGGAACTTTTGGGTATTATAAACGCGGGTGAAATGATGCTGTGAAAATATACTTGAACATACACATGGATAAGCAAAGGCTCAATTCAGATTTTATGAGAATTGTCAAAAACCTTTTCATTGAGTTTACTGAGTTTTAGGAAAGGGGCATTGAGTGAAAAATCAGAAATGTGGCGAGTTTCTTATATAAGTTAATCAGCTACGTTCTGTGGAAATGGTGGGAGAGTATCTAATAATGGAGCTTGATTTTACTTCTTTGCCACAGCTTTTCACTTACTTCCAGTATTAATTTCAAGAAAATTGTTAGTTTCACATTGCAATCATCCACATATTGATTTGAAACTTGATGGCCTATTTCTCCGTAGTAAAAACTGCATGGTGATTGTTTTAAGCATTCATTTACTGAGCATATCACAGTGAAACAGAACAAGAAATGAAAATTCTCAGGAATAAATAGTTAGATTATCAATTACCATTTGTTGATGGGCAATGGAAGAGAATCAGAACATTGTGTGAAAGTCTACTTTTTCGTGCATCAGAGAGAAAGACGGTTTTTCTATTTTCATGTACCTTTCCCGTGAGTCCTGAGTATATTTTCCAAAGGTGACAAAATTGAAAAAAGAAATGAGATAGGCTGTGAAAGGGGAAGAATTTTAAACCACAGATACAAATATTGTTTACTGATGCTTCAAAACATCTAGTTCTTTATTTGCACTTTCAGTCCTGTGGCCTCTGGGACTAAACATTAAAACTGATTGACTTACCTAATTTTCTTCTCAATGAGATTGACTCATAAATTATATCTCTGTTTTTAGAAATTTTACCCCATATTCTCCCCATTTTAATTTTTTAATATAATTTTTACCATGCAAAAAAATGAAAACCAATCAACTTGCATGGTTTGTTTAACTACATTAATATTGTTGCTTTTTGCATAGCTAACAAATAGACTAGAGGGACACGGAAAAGAAAAAGGGAAAATTTCCATTCTGTTTACTGGGAAGAGACAATGAGCAAGGCTTGTATTGCATATTTCAACTTTCTGTCCACATGAACTCCCGCTCGTTTCATGGGCCACGCAGACAGCTGGTTTAGTCTAGCAGCTCTCCTTCCTGTTGGTAAAGCCTGTTTCCAGGGTCTTAGTCCCCACAACTTTTATGGAGAACTGGAATTTTAAGTGATTTATGTGTGGTTCCATTTGAAATCCACTTCACAACAGATAAGAGGAAAATTAGGGAAGATGAGACAGGATGAAATTATAAATCTGTGGGAGGATAAGAAGTACGACTGTAAAAAAAGGAATCCAAAGAATCCGGAATCCATTGAGCCTCAGAAGGTGCCTAATATTATTTGCTTTGTCTGCTCTTTCTACCAGTCCATAATACAGTTGAGGCCTGAAGTTTTAGAGCATACCTCTCAATTTGAAAGCAAAGTTATTGTAACTGAAATGATGAAATGGACAGTGAGGTTTCAGTTCCTCAGGGAACCGACCTTTCCCATTCTAAAATATAAAATAGTATAGCTGCCTCACTAAAATATTCAGTTATGATGTACCAAATTTAAACATTTCCTCACAGTTTAAGAAATCCCTTTCAGCAATTAAGAAAAAAGGGATTAAGAAATTTGTCCATTACTGCACAAATCTGAGATGGCACAAATATTCTCTGAGTTTGACTTGTGAGGATATTTTGTTCTTGTCATTTTATGTGCATAAAACACAACAGTTGTTTTGGCAGAGGATGCACCTTTGAGTGTGTTTGTGTAGCCCAAAGAAATACTAATATTGAGTGAAACTTCCAGCTAGTCAGTAGTGTTATAGCATTCAATAGCCATAACAGGACAAGACATTTTGAAAGTTATGTTCATGGGTTAAATTTCTTCTTAGATGATGTGACCCACTACTGCTTATGAGGTATTTAATCATACCTATCAAAGCTATAATTTTGCCCTCCAAAATCATTAGTGTTGAGTAGAATGTAGGATGAGGGAAGCGGTCAAAAAAACAATTCCCTTAATTTCCTCTGATCTAGCTGTATCCAGTGTCTTTGAAGACAGCCTAAAAGCCCAGAAAGAGTGTCTGACACCCACCCACTCCAGAGCAGCAGGAAGAAGGATTCCTGCTCCCAGCTTGTCATAGCTGCCTCGGATGTCTTGGGTTTCAGAGTCATGCCTTCCCCCTCTCTGCTGCGGAGATGACTGTTTGAACCACAAAAGTGTTGTAGGGTAAGGCTCTTTTTTTCCTGTGGCTGATAAAGAGTTCCAGGGTGAGATCCAATGACTCTTCCCTGTGAAAGCTGTGTAGGAGTTGTACTGTTGCTTTGCAAAGCTTTTTGGACAATCAGGACCAGCTCAGTGCTACAGGCATGTTCCAAAATTGACATTCACGGGCTGGCAATTCTGTTAAAAGGCATATTGAATCCGAAGAATATGTTTTCCGACATCACCTTATTCTGCTTATGTAATAGAGAGCATAATTTAGTCCGACTCTTACCAATTTTCATATTAATAGATTAGATCACAATAGATCAAGTAGGTGAAGGACCTACCTAAGAATTACATCAAAGCTACAGCAACCCCAAATAATAGATGGAACATCTAATCTGTCACACAGTGCATGGGAAACCTGTTTAAATCAGAAACCAAACTGGAAAAGTGATACGGCCTTTTATTAAAAACTGCAGGAGAGCATAAATACTCTTCCAGATGAAAGAGAAAAATGTATGTCTTAAATAATTGATATCTTAATAATCTGCAGGGAGCAACAAATAGTTCTTTATCATATACATATATTAGACATCACTCTGTAACAAATGTAGAATTCTCTTTATGGCTGACCTCTGAGCTAAGAGGATATGTAACTGCTGACTACATTGGCTGCTCTTAATACGTCCAATTTCTTGAAATAATTGCAGTTTTGGAGACTTCAGTGAAGTTGATCGGCTTTCAAATGCTTTATAGGCATAACAGGGCACAGTTTTTCTCCTGTAACTTTATTCAATTTGCCCTACTTGGATATATAATTATCACTGTTGTTAAATTGCAATATTGCCAATGCTGAATATAAAGTGGAATCCACGATTCCACTGCATTCAATAGCTGTTGAGATTAATTTATCAACGTGGTGGGTTGTGGGTGGTTTTTTTAATGAAAAGCTTAGATGAAAGGTAGAGCTGTTATGTACAAAACTTATGGACAAACAGCAAATATATAATCCATAAATGAAGTTTGAAATGTACATTCAGTTGAGTTATTCTGAAAACAGTCTTATGGCATGCATGATGCAGAAAACAAAATGCTAGTTTCATAAATAAACTTGTTTCTACTTAATTATAGAAAAGGATCGTTATTATTTCCATCAGTCTCATACATTAGGATATATTAAAGTTTTGAATAAAAGATTTCAGAATATATCATTCTGCTCTCTCTTACTATTTTAGCTTGCTCTAATTTAGAAACAAACAAACATTGAAACAGAAATGTTTCTGAGGAATGAAAATTCTATTTCCTGATTAGCCATTATTTTTTAACTATTAGTAAGTTTTCTCATTATTTTAGGGGGTTCTGTGAAAAGTGAGATCATCATATCCTCCTCCATCTTTAAATTATACATTTATTTCTTGTCACTTTTATGTGACTGTATTACAGAACATCTACAGTTCAGAAATTATCAAGTTCCTGCTTGGGTACTGTTAAGTCATTTGGTAATTTGTATATGTAATTGCTGAGGAACCCTCTAACTTCAGTAATTTACCTCTTTCTCTCAAAGTTGGCTTTCAACAGTGTCAATGGAAAACTTAAGAGAAAAGAAAAAAAAAAAATGAGGATTTTCCCAAGTATATTTCCACTATAGTTTTGGAATTTTCTACCATAGCAAACACATTGTTCTGTGAAACTATTACTAATGAAGCCTCATTTCCAGCACATTTAAATCTTATTATATAAAATTATGCAAGTTCAAGTTGCTCTCACAGTTCCTTCTTTGGTTGGTGTGTTAATAAAATGTAGTTTCTGGGATATCTCAAGTACAGGTGAGCTCAATACTGTACTTCATTAACTTTACATACTTTGCATGCAGACTGTCCCCTCTGTTTCCATAAAGCTTTTAATAACTTGGCGTCTGTCTTTGAGGGTTTGGGGTTTTTTATGTCGTTAGCTGAAGCTGCCAAGAGTTACCAAAAAAACATTAGATGGCCCAGAGAGCAGGCAAACCATGTATTCAGAATATTATGGCTCCGTTCTGTAGAAAACCAGGCTAACAAACAGCCAAATTGACCTTTCTCTGCAAAATGGTGATTTTACATTCCTCCCCTCCTTTTCTTCAGGAGCTTTTACATCTAAATTATTCCATAAACCCTAAACTAAGGGCAGCACCCTGCCTGACTGCCCTGGGAATAGGGTAGAAGTGGGATCTGTGCCAGCAGACCACGACCTCGTATCCTATTTTCTTCGTTTTGGCAGTCCTGTGATCACAACAGGTTAATTTTGCACGATTTCAAATCATCTGCCCTGTCTGGGGCACCGAGAGACAGTTTGTCATTCACGTGTGTGGGAGAAGGTTAGCATAATTTAATCCGTTACTGTCTTCAGAGAATCATCACTGCTTGCTTCAGAAGAAGACCTAGCTCTGATTTCATAGCTGTCTCCTGTTAATGACAGCACTGTAGTACGGTCCATAGTAGTTAGTGAAATTCAAAGTGCATTGTCAAATGATCTGGCTTTGGAAGTCTTTTTTTCCTTGAGGTGCCTGTTATATTAACTACAGTACTAATAAAGAGAAAAATCAGTTTATAACTAATCATAAATTCCAAAATGACCTATCAGCCTCACCTCTCTGCCTGTGAAGGTCATGGCACAGATCCTCCTAGTAGCCATGCTAAGGCACATGGAGGACAGAGAGGTGATTCGAGACAGCCAGCATGGCTTCACCAACTGGTGAAGTCCTGCCTGACCAAACTAGTGGCCTTCTGTGATGGAGTGACTGCGTCAGTGGACAAGGGAAGAACTACAGATGCCATCTATCTGGACTTCTGTAAGGACTTTGACACGGTCCCCCGCAACACCCTTCCCTTAAATTGGAGAAACAGGGATTTGATGGGTGGATGGTTTGGCGGATAAGGAATTGGTTGGATGGCTGCATCCAGAGGGTAGTGGTCAACAGCTCAATATCTAGATGGAGATTTCTGACAAGCGGAGTCCCTCAGGGGTCCGTATTGGCACCAGTACTGTTTAATATCTTCGTGAATGACATAGTTGGATTGAGTGTGCCCTCAGCAAGCTTGCAGATGACACCAAGCTGAGCGTTGCAGTTGACACACCTGAGGGATGGGATGCCATCCAGAGGGACCTGGACAGGCTTGAGAAGTGGGCCATGTGAACCTCATGAGTTTCAACAAGGCCAAGTGCAGGGTCCTGCACCTTGGTCGGGGCAACCCCTGGTATCAAAACAGGCTGGGGGATGAAGGGATTGAGAGCAGGCCTGCCAAGAAGGACTTGGGGGTACTGGTGGGTGAACAGCTGGACGTGAGTTGACAATGTGCGTTTGCAGCCCAAAGGGCCAACCATATCCTGGGCTGCATCAAAAGAAGCGAGGCCAGCAGGTCAAGGGAGGTGATTCTGCCCTTCTACTCCGCTCTGGAGTACTCCCCACCTGGAGTGCTGCGTCCAGCTCTGGAGCCATCAACACAGGAAAGACAGGGACCTGTTGGAACAGGTCCAGAGAAGGGCCACAAAAACGATCAGAGGAATGGAACACTTCTCCTGTGAGGACAGGCTGAGAGAACTGGGGTTGCTCAGCCTGGAGAAGAGAAGGCTCCCAGGGAGACCCCACAGCGTCCTTTTAGTACTTAAAGGGGGCTTATAAGAAAGATGGGGACAAACTTCTTAGCAGGGCCTGTTGCAATAAGACAAGGGGTAATGGTTTTAAACTGAAAGAGTGTAGATTTAGACCAAATGGAAGAAATTTTTTATGATGTGGGTGATGAAACACTGGCACATGTTGCCCACAGAGGTGGTAGATGCACTGTCCCTGGAAACATTCAAGATCGGGTTGGATGAGGCTCTGAGCAACCTGATCTAGTTGAAGATGTCCCTGCTCATTGCAGGGGAGGTTGGACTAGATGACCTTTAAAGGTCCCTTCCAACCCAACCTATTCTATGATTCTATGATAAAACATCCACTCCTGTTAAGGAGTTTGTTTTCGCTGCTTGTTCTAATGAATGTTGTTTCAACCTTCAAGATATTCTGTCACTTGATTATCAGAACAGAAATTATCAGTCATCTCCTTTGAATCTAGAGTGAATGAATGCACGTCTTTGATCCCTAACACTGTGAATGTGGAAAGGCAGTAATCATCTGGATGTCCCTATAACTATGTATCTGTGAAAAGCACTTTATGGTAACCTGTGATGGATAAGATAACGACAAACTTTTCAGCCTGGAACGAGCAGGGAGTCCTTTGTTGAAAATATTAACTTTTTTTTTTCCCCTCTTTCATACTTGACAACTTTATTTCATATATTTTCTTATTAGGGAGTACATCAATGCTGCACATAAATAATTAATATGTCATTTTAATAATTCAATATAGAAAATTCAATATAAACATTTAGAATTAATGTAGCTATTTTTCAATGCAACATACACTTGTGTATTGCAGAATACTAAGAAAATATTCTGGTGTTTACTTGAGGAAGGACTTTTGGTATTTTATTATCTGTTAAAGCTGAAAAAATAAGATAGAAAAACTGAAGATGGTATAATTGTTGTAGCAAACTAATCCTAATGCTATCATGCTCCATCACAGGAGTTTCAGAAGCACTTCATTAATTATAATTAGCAAATGGAAGATGCACTTAAATCAGAGGAGCATAAAAAAACCCAGGTGTTAGTGAGCTGTGGTTATGGAGAGAATGCTGACACTGGGTTTTCACCTGGAAATTTGGTTAGACTCAGCTGAAGAAATGAGAATGAAAACGTCCCCCAGGTGAGTCAGTGGGATACTTTGCACCTTTAGGGTAGGATTTTATATTGCAACTACTGTGATGTGGATGCCAGGAAGGGTCTATATTTAGTTTATATTAGCCTGGGAGCCTGGCCATTGGTAAGCAGCCAGGAAGGCTGAAGTGCTCCCCTTTGACTTATTTCGCTATAAATATGGAGTACGTGAGCCCAGTACGTGCTCATCAATGGCCATGGGGTTGGAAGGAATTCTGGCAGGGCCAGGCTGATGGTGGCTGAATAGTTTTTCTGCCTTTGCCATTAGAAATGAACCTTGAGAGGTACACTGCGTGACTCGGGATGCCTGTAGGTGCCAGTAAGGCAGTGTGATCCCCTAGAGCAAGTGCTCAGGAAGGCAACGCAGAGGGACAGGCTGGTGGGCAAGGGCCAGGCTTCCAGCAGTGTGTCTGCGGACACAGCCTGCTGGAACAAGCTCTTGGAAAAGCGCAAGAGGCTCCAATTCTACCTAGACTAGATTTTCCCCCCAGGAATCCAAAACTGGACCAATGCACGTTAGTATTGCCTGAATGCGATACACATTCCCAACAACCGCGCACTGGGCACAGGAATCCGACCTCAGGGTAAGTACGTGATTAGGAGTAAGGTGCGTGATAATGAGTAGAAGAGACTGAGGGTCAGTTGAACTTCGGTGTCGATGTCAGCCTTTGCCAGTGTGCACAAAGTAAAAACTTTCAATCTGTCTATAATATTTCATATGCAGTTGGAAAGCATAAGGAATATGCTCATTTGCAATAATAATAATAAAGCCTCACTTCATCCATTACAAAAATTTGGATTAATGAAACCTGAATGTTAACAGGTTGAGCGATACTCCAAATCTATAACGACTACAGCAATTGAATGAGACTTAATTGTCCACTTTAATGGTATTACCTCTCAGGCAGCAAGCCTGCAGGTACCAGGAACAGCAAATACAACTCTGAAAAACATAAACATTTTACTCAATATTTTTTTCTACATCTAGCTTGCTTCAAAATTCAAGATCTAACACTTCATGTAACTGTATAAAACACAGCTTTATTTGTTACTTTTTAAGACTGCAGCACAATTTATTTAGCTGTGATCTTTCAGCACGTCTTAGTTATTATGTGTTCGTGCTGTCCCCAGACAGGGCTTGATGCTGCAATATACCATTTCGGTATTTAGGAGAATAGATTTTTTTTTTCCCTTTCAGTTGGCACTGGTAATAAACCATTACATAGTGTAGGGTGGTAGTAGAAGGATCACCTTTTAGATTTATCCCAAACTATAAATTTTGACTTTATGATTACTGAAGAGACAAAACTCACAGGTTGCAGAACTCTGTTAGAGCTCAGCTTCTGGATTCGTGGCTCAGCCTAGGTCCATCTGCTAGGCTTCTCTCCCTTTTGTCTTTGGTTTTTTCAACAAGTAATATGGGGTCTTTTCTTATTTCTTGTATCTTTTTTCTCAAAAAATTTTTAATTGCCTTCACCTGAGTTATTTCCTACCTGCTTTCTGAATCCTACTTGTCTTTCAATACCACCAGTGATCAGAACTTTGCATTTTAATAGAGATGACAAGCAAAATCATGATAAGCTGGGAGATTTTAGGGGCAACCCAAACCAGGAAGCAGGTTCTTCAGAAGTCTGAGATTTGCAGAATATATGATTTTGGCTACATTATTGCCTGAGGAATGTGGTTAATAGGCTATATGTATAACAAAAAAGGTTGCGACAGAGGAAAAGCTCATCAGTTAGTCTCTCTCAGATAAGAGCAACAGCCATAAGAAATAACAGAAAACCCTGACGATTCTGGAGTAATTGGAAGAGTCTGAATATGAGACAGATGAATATCTTGCATGTAAGATCAGGCTTAATGAATCAAGGTATTTCATATCAGCAGGTTGTTTGAAGGAGATTAGACACACCACATAGAGCAAAAGGATCTGGAAAAGTAGAAAAATCAACTTATAATCAGAACTCTGAAGGAAATTGTGTAGATACGAACTATATTTTGCTGTGAGAGCTTCACTCTAAAACTAAAAATGTTAAAATGATTAAAAATTAAAAATGCTTCAATTCTCATTGAAAGTTATTGGAATTACATGGACAGAAAAAATCTAATGACTAAAGAAAGTTGATGTACCAATACTGAAGCAATTAAAAGAAGGAAGTCAGTATGTTTAGTACATGTAGTCAGATATGAAGGAAACTGAAGTCAGTTATTTAAGCATACATGGGGAAAAAAGAGGAACTTATTAGTAGAACATGGGGAAAGGGTACACAAGAGTGAATGGAACTGGAGATTTAGGGTTAAGTTAAGAAGGCTGATAATGAGCAGCTGTGGACATGAATCCATTCTTGAGTCAAGAGTGTACAATCTGCATATTAATTGCTAAGTACAAGTTTATAAGTGTTGGAATTTCCTATAATTTCTTATTTAACCTGTTGTAGGTTTTTTCCGATCTGTTCAAAAAAATGCCAGAAAATAGATAAAAAAATAGATAAAAAGCAAGCACCATAATATATGCCCTTTTAAAATGTCTTTTATAATGACAAAGCACTCCAAGCATTGTGACTTCAGCTTTGAGAAATATTTTTATTGCAACAAAGCTAACATGAAAATTCAACTAGATGTTATGGGAACTTCATCTTCGGTTTCACCCCACCATATCAAATATCTTTGCAAAGCCAATGAAGGAGAAAATGATTTCTCTACAGAAAGATTTTGAAAATCCTCATGGATGGAAGATGTTATGCACTTCTTTGCTATATTAAAACACTTCTTTAAGTGACCAGGTTTTAATCTGTTTGTCCTTCAGTTTTCTTTTCAGGCACAAAGATATGTGAATCTGGACTAGAGTTATTTGATAGTCATGACCTCACCATGTGTTCACAGTAAATCATGGGAATGCTGCTTGGAATGTAAATGTTGTCCAGCTGGCCCCAGCCTTACTTTATGGTTTAATTCTTTGCTAAGCTTTGCTTTCATGTTCATTTCTTTCACTACATTTTGTGCAAACTGACATCCTCCTGATGTTGTTTCTTTCCTGGACAGGAAACCAAAATTCTCACTTATTAATATTGTTAGTGCTGCTGCTACCAACACCACTGTAATTGTTATTTAATGATACCAGTAATTAATTCACACATAATCAAGGTGAGCAGGACAATGTGCAAATATTTGGGCACAATAACTTTTTATATGTCAGAAAAGCTTGCAAAATTCCCAGCTGCCTGGAACCTCGGAGTTTTGGAGGCATTCTTTAGATGAGGATAAAAACCGAACTGTTGCCATAACAATATTTTTTCCTTCCTTCTAGACCTGCAAAGAATGACTGCCTGGCGGCTTGCGCCATATAGAACGGTTCAGCAAAAGCTCGTTGTTTCCCCATACAGTGCATGGGGAGGCTTATTTATCCTTTTCTTAGGCTGTATACAATTTTACAGTGGGATTGTGAGCTCTATTCCTCCCCCATGTCACTCTTATGATGCCAATTGCTATTACCTACTAGAAAAGCAAAAAACAATTTTCCCTCTACCGCCAGACCCAGGAGTGAGGGGTTTTCTTATGTTTCATCTCAGCCACCCAGGGATCCCACTGAGTAGCTGGTTGTACATAACGTGTTCGTACTGTTGTACTTTCATCAGACGGATTTTCAGTCAGTAAGGGATTTCTTCAGCTGACAATAAACTAGAACTGGTATCAGGATTAGGAGAAGGTATTTCTTGAAGGAAGTAGGGAGTAAAATGCATGCGTCTATGTAACGAAAGCAACCGCTATGTAGATCTCTTCCCTCATGTCCTCAATGTCACGAGGAGCACAGGAGAGGTTTGAATAGGGACACTGCAAGGAGATAAAAAGTTTAGATTGGTTAAACTTGTTCTCTTTGAGTACATTCCTACTTATAAATTAAAAAAACAGAGGGGGAACTCAAGAGCTGGACCCCTCATCATCCAGCTTCTTAGCTTAATCCCCAGTTGTTTGGCAATATTGACTCTAACTCCATGAGAAGAAGAACTGGTATTGTAGAACTGGATATTTTTGATTATTTCCTGCTAAGTCTGAAAGCCAATTATGTTCTCCATTTTCAGTTCTTATCTGTGAAAAACATGCAGGGCAGTGGATGCATTGCATGGAAATTCCAGCAACATCCTCCTGTGCGGCTGCACTGTCACATCACAAACAAAATTGTGAATTCACTTTCCCTCTGTCCAGACAGCTCTATTACCTAAGCTAAAACAGATGTAGACCTTTGCATTGCTATTTTTCAGACTGAGGAAATATTAAGGCAAAAGGGAATATGATTTCTTTTTTGGTTGAAATTGCCAAGCACTTTTTATGAAGAACTAATACAAGTGACACTGGCATTTTCAGAAAATAACACCTTCCGGCATTTTGGAGAAGTAGAGAAGACTTTATTAGACAAACATGTAAGCAACATGAAGAAGTCCTAGTGATTCATTGGACTCAGAATTTTTGGAATTAACATTTAAGATAAGTTTTTCACCATGCACACACTAGCCCGGACTGTACAAAATGTAAAACAACATCCTCCCCTTGGAAATCCCTCATAGTTTTAAAATTCTCAAAAAAAAAAAAAAAAAAAAAAAGAAAAATAAAAATAAAAAAAAAAAGAGAGTTGTTAAAGAAACTTTTGAAACTAGTCACTACTAAATGCTAGGAGCCATGCAGTGAGCAAATGGCATATCATACCACAAAGTGGAAATGGCAGAATGCGTAAATAATGTGTCACTTGCATATATGGCCCAATGACACTAGGTACTAAGGGGCAGGAATTTCTGCAAAATTCATATCAAGGATCAAAAATCATAGTAATTAATTTACGTACAGCCTCCAGTTCATATAAAGTTGGTAGTTAATCTTTGCTTTGCTTGCTAAGCTCCTTTAATCAGCCTCATTCACCCCTGTGCTGAAGTTCTGTGGAATGAGAACAGCGAGTAGCCCTACATTTCTGCCACCATATTGAGAGGGTTTCCACAGAGTCACTTTCCAATGGTTATGACAATTTTTTCCTCTATTTCACATTTCTTTCCCCTCACTGGTCACCTTTGTGTTACGAGATAAACTGTCAATCTAGACAAACTGAATATCTCCGTTCATTGCAGCTCAGCTACATTCTTGTGCATCCTCTACAGAGCTGCGCCCAGGCTGGCCTTTGCCGACCTGGTGCAGAACCTCTTTCTTGGGTTACGAGACTGTTACCTTGTTTTTCTTTGCTTCTGGAGTTCTCTTGTTCAATATTGAATGCTGCTGATCCATTATAGTTTATTCTTGTCCAAGCGTGTCTGTTGTGGTAAATATGATGCATGATTACTCTGCTTTGTTTTTTCCAGGCACTGATCTCATTATGAAGACGACAAGCTACTGCTTCATCATGACATTATTAAATGAGAACATAATGACAAGAGTAGTTAGTCATGTCACACTGTAAAGAGAGAACTAGAGGAAAAGTTATGCTTAGCAGTGACTATGAATGATTAAATATTTACCACATTGTGAGCGAGAACACAGTATTTCTGGTGCTGGGACTTACTGCTTAAAGTTAAAAAAAAAAAAAAAAAATTTGGTACAGTAAAAACATTATTCTGCCAAAGCACTTGTATTGCCCTTGTTGTTAAATAAATGTAAGATTTTAAATTATCTCATAATGGAGAGTAAAAATAAAATAATGTTCCTTTAATCACAAGAATAATTACAATACCAGGAAAAAAATTCTCTTTTCAAGCACTATATTTATTCTATGATACATTAAATTGTCATTGGAGCCAGCACTTCCTCAGTTCTAATCTGGTCAGAAACGTGTTGATTTGAAAAGTATCACCCTTATCGTTGAGAAGAAAAATGCCAAGAATTCAAGTAATAGTGAATTCATGTAACTTGAGCCAAAAAGACAGAACAATGATGATTAAAAATCATTAAAATATGCTTAATTTTAAATGGACAAATAAAACAAAACTAAAGTACGAAATCAATGAAAAATAAAATAGGCATGCATTATGCCTTTTTTATTATTGTTTTTAGCTTTGAAAAAAAAACCAAACAGGTTGATTGTTAAAAGGGATTGAAGTCTATTTAAACTGGTCATCCACCAAAGCAAACCAAGGCACACTTCTTAACTATATCCTTTGAGCCCACTTATATCTATACCAGGAACAGAAGACACTGCATTGCTACAAAGTGGAAAACATAAACCATGAACTGTTCTTGTTGAACAGCTTTTAACCCTCACAAACAGAGACAACTTCTCTTGATATATCCAACCCAAATGACCTTTCCACCTGCAAGATTTGTGGTTTTGAACCAGGATCTGAAACACAGAAAGAAAATGTACTCATCAGCGTGGCTTTCCTGTGCCCCAGGCAGGGGTTCACAGATGCTGCAGATATGCATGATCTGTGCCAATAAATATTCAGGGTAGTTTCAGCAGCTACGACATCCTTTGATTAGGATGGTATGTTCATGGCCTCCCCCATAGGACTGAATGTCAGCAGGAGCTTGAGAAAACAAATCAGAAAAGTTTTCCAGCTCTATGCCGGCTGACCCATACGCTGCAATGAGGCGCTTCACAACACGAACAGCAGAGGTGATGAGCACAGAGCAGCTCTGTTGCGACACAGTAAACAGTTCGTGTCTCTCGCCGTATCGATGACCCCCATTCCTGCAGTCAGAGCCCCGCAGACACCCCGCAGCCTTTGCTGGATGACGTGGTGGAAGATGCAGCAGACAAGGCAGAGCTGGAATCATCAGCAAAACAAAGCTGGAAGGCAGCTTGGCAGCCCAGCCAGGCTCTCCTCTGTGCACAAGGCAGGGACAACCAACCTACCCTTTCCCTCCTTCCCTTAGGTGGCTGGCTGGAATATTTTTCAAAAACTTCAAACCTCAAATAACAACGATCCAACAATACTCGTAAGAACCCTGCTGTGCTAAACTATTCTCACTATTCAATATTTTTTTCTAGATTGTTAATTTAAATCTTCCTTGTCCTCATTTAAACCTGTTACTTTTTGCCCTGCTGGCAACAGGTATTTAGGATGGTTTGTTTCCTTCCCCTTTAAGGTCACTTTTATGCATTTAAGGACTCTTAACATATAGATATACAATACAATATGCTATTTTTCCTGTAGATTAAACCACTATTTATGAGGACGCTTATGAGGAGCAGCTGAGGGAGCTGGGTGTGTTTAGCCTGGAGAAAAGGAGGCTGAGGGGAACCTTATCGCTCTCTACAACTACCTGAAAGGAGGTCTCCTGGTTTGAGGTAAAACAGAACCAATTTTCTTTCCAGAAATTTTACTTTTCAGTTAAGCCTCTTCTAACTAACTGAACTCTCTGAAATTAACACCGTATTTTTCAGACACTCTTCTCTCCTGGAATGGTAAGACCTAATTGTTTATAATTTATGCCAAGGAATGGTATGCAGAGAGGTTCTTGCTTATACCTATTGCTATAACACCCAAGGTCAGCTAACTTTGTCATTTGCCCCGTTGGAGGGCTGGAAATAGAAGAGTGTAAAGGGGTTGGACCTGTGGGGAGGAGCAGACAGGACAGGTGACCCAAAACTGACCAAGAGGGTATTCCATCCCTTCGGCATCATGCTCAGTATAAAAGCAGAGGGATCAGGGGTCAGGGTCTTGCTTCAGTGGCCGGTGTCCGATGAGGACTCTGTCTGTTTGTCTGCCTTTGATCCTGATCTCTGCGTTCCTGAATCCAGATCCAGAATCCAGTTCCTGTCCATCACTGAGTCCAGCCTGGGACTTTCCCAGTGCCTGTCAGTCATGTGGTCATTGTCCTGGGAGCTCAATACTGGTTTTTATATATATTGTATATATTTCATATTTTTCTTTTTATTATTTTATTAATATTTCATTAGTTTAGTTTCTTTTAAACTCATAAGGGAGATGCTCTCCCTTCTCTGAAGGGAGAGAGGTCAGAGAGCATCTGTCATTCATTTCAGTGTCCAGTCCAGCCCGAACCATGACAGGAGGTTGCAGTGACGAGGGGGTTGGTGTCTTTTCCCAAGTAACAAGCAATAGGACAAGAGGAAACGGCCTCAAGTTGCACCAGGGGAAGTTTAGGTTGGATACTAGGAAAAATTTCTTCACCAAAAGGGTTATCAAGCATTGGAACAGGTTGACCAGGGAAGTGACTGGGGCACCATCCCTGGAGATGTTTAGAAGATGTGCAGATGTGTCACTGAGGGACATGGTTTAGTGGTGGACTTGGCAGTACTAGGTTAATGGTTGGACTCGATGATCTTAAAGGTTTTTTCCAAGCCAAAAGATTCTATGATTCTATGACTCGTCTATGGGTTATATATCCAAGATCTGTAAACATTTACCTTGTTCTCCTCTAGTCTTTACCCAAGCACTCTACATTTGAACTGTATGCCCAAATTTAAGCACAGGACTCCAGCTAAACAAAGCAAGCAAATAACTTAATGTGACAGTGCTGTTTCAGATTCAAGTATAATGTTCGACTTCTTTTGCAATAGCAAAGATATTAAATTTCTCTACAGTTTGGGATTCCCTATTACATCCCAACCTGACACTGCAGAACTTCTACCATGATTAA
Source organism: Fratercula arctica (assembly GCA_947846985.1). Classification (NCBI taxonomy): domain Eukaryota; kingdom Metazoa; phylum Chordata; class Aves; order Charadriiformes; family Alcidae; genus Fratercula; species Fratercula arctica. The sequence goes on from CANTUZ010000001.1 coordinate 202,694,063, forward strand.
TGATTTCACATCCTGTATTCCTGCTGTTGCTAATTCTTCTCATAATATAGAACTTTGTTTTGAATTGCATCCAAACTATTTCTTCAATTTGTCAGTCATTTGTAGTGCCCTACAACATACTTTCCATCCCTCTAAACTTGATAGTGTTTAAAAATTTAATAAAGTGACTCTCTGTTCTATCATTCAGGTTACTAATGAAAATATTGAATAGTATCGGACCCATAACAGCACTGTGAGGAATGCCATTTGAAATGTTTTCCATTTTGTCAGCACACTATTATTCATCCAGTACTGTTATCTGACCCATTTGCACTGACCTTGTGTTAGTTTCCTCTAGGCAACACCTTCCTATCTTGCTCAAGTGACGATATGTGACAAGATCTCTGACACCTTCTGCTTCCGCTTTAAGCGGACTGAAAAATTTATTTATGACTGTAACAGGCAGTCTTCTTCAGACAGATGTGCTTTGGCTTTACTGGGGAAAATACAGAAGCTGCATGAGCCGTGGCTTGATATAAAAACTAAACTATAAGACTTATGTATGTCTTGGGCTGTGACATAGACTGAAGATATTGGTGTTATTGAAGGGCTAAAGAGACCAGAGACGTGTCACATCGGTTTCCAACGTCACAGTCATCTGACTCAGCATGTAGAAAGAGACGTCAAGCACACCACAAGTCTGGTGCACCCTGAAGTGTTCATCAGACAGGAACAACTTGCATTTTTTTTTAATATGTTGTACACTGGAGAAATCTGTTCCTCCACACAGAGACCTAAAAATGGCTACTGCCATTGGGTCAGGCAGATGTCTTTCAATGACTTAGTTAAGACCTGGTTACTCCTCTCATCCAGAATCTTTCTATTATTGTGATTAAATTATGAAAAATAAGTGCAGCATCAATAAGCAAATAAGTTAAAAAAAAAAAAAGCCAAAATTTTCACATGCAGATCAATTCAAATGGTATTGCTCTAGACAACCTTGTTTGCTTGAATTTTAATTTTTGCACCTGTGTTTGCAATAATGAGGTAGTGTTAAGAATTTTTTTCTTCTCCAATGCTAAGTGTTTTTAAAAAGAGAAATAAGTTTTAAAAATTAAAGAAAAAAGGGAAAACAGTAAAGAAAATAACAAAGAAAATGAAATAATGGACACCTTAAGACCTTGTTGTAACTCTGTGTAGAGAAGCCTTAGCAATAGCCTTCTGTTTTCTGATGTTGTTTGTGCCATATTTAGATCAGATGGACTATTTTACAAATGAATTCTGTTAGAGTTCCAAGTTACAAAACCAGGGGCAGAAATCCGAGTCATCCATCATGCAGTGCACATGTATGACCATCCAAATAAAAGTGTAAGTGACAGTTGCTGAAGGATGTCAAAACAATGATATGAACCTTTCCTGCAATAAAAATACCACTAGACAGACATGCATACTTCTGATTCTAAAGTTGAAAGACAGTAGTAGTGGATACTTTAGTTTTGCTCAATAGAGTCTTAGAAATGTGATTGCCCAACAGTGCACAGAATTCCCTTGTTGTAACCAAAGCAACAGAAAACAAGAAAGTTTATCCTTACAGACTGCAAAACATTTTTTTCAAGGCTCTGAAGTTCTCTCAGTTGAAGTGGGAATGGAGCCGGGCACAGGTTTGGCACGTTACCTGCCAGAATTCTTCAACAGGTGAACAGGATTAGGAAAAGAGGAAAACTGTGAACAGATTAACAAAGGACAGATTAGCATGGGATTTTCTCCTAGATATATTTTTTCACTCGTTACTGTAATGACCAGTGCCGACACAATCATTGTGACTTGTAATAAAAAGCATGTTCGATAAATTGTTCAGCTTTGCAAGGCGAGGACCCAATCAGAGGACCTGACAACAATTCAGCAGATGCTCAGGAGGAAGCTAAGCATCAGATACAGAATCTTGTTTTTCAGTTGCCACTTTAGATAACTTGTATCCCATAAATTTAAGAGAGATGACCAAGAAGGTCTCTGGCTCCTTCACACTGATTTTCATCAAGTTTTGGAACACCAAAGGTCTGGAGCTCTGAAAGGCGGCAAATGCTGAAGCATTGTAAACAGGAAATTAGAGGCATAAACTCAACTGCCAGTCCTAAACACAATAATGTCATAACTGTTAAAATACAATTAATAATCTACTTAGAAGGGAGTGATGGACAATTTTTTAGAATTAATTTATTTCTTCCTTTTCAGTTAGGGTTAACAAAAGGAACAGTTTGAAAACCATGATTTCTGTGAAGTATTTAAACTGAGATTGATAACCATTTTCACTGAGAACCCAGAATCTACCTAGAATAGTTTAAAAGCAAGGCAACTGCTATGTCTCAACATGCCACTTTAAGTCGGGTCTTTATCAGGGTCTTTCAGAGATTGGTCCTTGACTTCATTTATTCTACACCGTATTGCTGATCTGGAAGAAAATCTAAAATTGCAACTGACAAAGTTCACAGAATATACAAGTTATGAAATTGTAAGTAATGCTAAGGATTTGTTACAGAAAGAAACCAATCACAATCATTACTTGATAAATCAGGCTGCAAGCAATTAGTTTGGGCTTCAATAAAATAAACTGTAAAATTACCAATTTAGGAAGGAAGAATACAGAACCCGATTACAGCATGAGGAGCTCTATCCACATTAAAAATGGTTTTGAAGAAGGCGTACTGAGACTATATGGGATAATCAGCTGAACATTGGCTCCAGTACAATTATTTGGGCAAAGGGCTAATGAAATCTTGGTTATGTATGTACAAGTTTATCAAAAAGAAAGTTACAAGCAGTGATTCAATCACCTTTTTTAATATCTACATGTGGAACAGAAATCTGATAACAAAGGAGACACCTCTGTCCCATGGAGACATCTGTAAGAAGATACAAATGCTTGAAATTAAACCTAAAGAAGCCTAGTCAATAAGTAGAACAGACTATTAACAGCAAAGGCCATTAATCATTAGTACAGTTTAACAAGAACTGTGGTAGACAGCTGCTCCATCACTGGAAATTTAAACATCACTGGCTACTCCCCTAGTTTCTGCTGCAAGCAGAAGTTAGTCAGGAAAATTATATTCTTGGTTTTATGGGGGCACTCAGATTATAGTGGTCTTGTCTGTCTTTGCCATGTGCAAATATATAACGCAACTTTATAACTGCAAAACAGTTTATCATTATGCTCTAGGCCTTCATTTTAATACCACACTTTGAGACCTCTGTACTCTCCTGTACAAAAAGGGAACGATTTTGTATTCAGTTTATTTATTTTGATTTTGTCTTGTTTTGATGTTCTGTTGATGTAATGCAAACATGACTGTGACTAAAGTATCTCTATTTCTCTATTCTTAATAGGAAAACATATCTTCCTATCGAAATACCAGAGAGTTCAATTATGGCCTTTGCTCTTAAATTTATACATAAATGTACAGGCATGACACAAAATATTCCTAATGAGCCTTTGGAAACATGCGTGTTGATATTTTAGTCAGGGCTGTGAACAACAGCACAGTTCTTTTAAGGTTTTTTACATACAAGAGGAACAGCTGGTAAAAGTTTCAGTGTATTGTCTTTCTTTTGCAAATATCTGGGATCTTTCTTGTTAATAATATTAATGCTGTATTAAATGGGTCTGTCTGTTCAGAACATGATCCTGTTGTCAGCTAGCTAGTTATCTATGATAGTAATCTATAGTAAGGGATACTGGAGCTGTGTTTCGTCTGAGACAATAATAAGGTTTGGGATAAATGAATTAGAAGAATTGCACTGTCAGCAGCACCACCCATTCATAAGCATATTTTTGACAACTTTGAAAAAAAATCTCCTGTTCTTTCAGAAAGTTTTCTTGTTGGGTACACTGCTTCCTAACTTGCGCTGCTGGTCATTGCTGTCACGGTTAAGAGATATTTTCACTCTACCTATGTGATTTATATGTCTATCCTAAGTAAGATGAGTTACTAATGTGATGCCATGGGAAGAAGAAAACCCATACAATAAACCTTTCGGAAAAGGAATGAGTGAACCAGTCCTCAGGAGCTTGCTTTCATGGTCCATAATGCCAGCGACCTCAGTGGAAAACTCCTTTCAAGGGACAAACAACTTGCATCGTTCAGTAATTGCCTTATGCTTGTTCTAGCTCTAGCCTCAAAGAAAGACAAAGAGGCAGTAAAACTTGATTGCCTTGTCCCTGAATGCATTACGAATAGAGACTGCTGTCATCCAGAATACGAATCACACAAATATCACCCAGAGTGTGCCACCTGGTTTCATCAAGTTGCATTTGTTGTCATTTGAAACATGGAGCTTATTCTAGACCGTGGGGGATATTTTAAAGTGTAGCAGAAAATTAATGCTAGGAGATGTTTTTTAGGAAATTGAAAATTTATAAGACCTTTTAATTACAAAAAAAAGACAGCCACCATACTAACAGTTAAACACTTGTGCAGTCTGCCAGAAGCTGCCTGAATATATGTAAATACATGATAATTAGCCAGTGTTCATGGTACAATATTTTCAAGAGGTAGTAAGGCATTTTTTCATCTGATTAAGCAGTGAATATGCAATAGTAAAAGGTCAATTCAATGTGAGTCTGTCACATGATGTTCTAATAGCATCATGCCGATTGAAGTGGGTAGGCATCATTTAAAGTAGAAACTCATTTTCTCGATCATCATTTTCTGTAATGTCTCACAACACAAGAGACACATTCAAGGAGCAGAAAGAAATGTAAGACATGACTTCAAGGCAGTTTTTATTTCAGACATAGTGAAATACTGAGAAAAGTCTGGTCAGACACTTTCAACCTCTGTGCTGACCGCCTGAGTGACCTTGGAATAGCACAGGGTGAAGTGTTTGTAACCAAGGGCTATATCTGGTGAAATATACCTGCCTTTGAATTTGTATTTTGTAATTAAATATTATTACTTTCACTTTGTAGGTGAGGATGCTCAGGCAAGCAAATGGCATGGCTACATTAATCTAATGCCTTAACAAGGCTAAAAAAAAACAATGAAAAATCTTGGCTTCCAAATATAATGCCTAAGACTGCATTTTTCTGATCTCTCAGCATCACCTGTCCTTTATCTGCAGCTTGCATAGGAAGTGCCTTACTTCTCCCTGCCTGAAAGGGATATCTTGTGTAGTGAAGCTGTTATACTGTATACAGCTGTAGTTTGAAACCAAGGGTCGGTTGAACAAGAGTCACACTTACATTAACCTCTTTAACTTCCTTTACAAGGCTCATGCTGATCCCAGTGACCACGATTTACATCTTCCTCCTTTATTTTTAATTAGTGTTACATCAAGTTCCACTTCTTGCTCTACTTTCTGTTTCCTTCTCCATTCCATTTCTCCATTACCACTACTCACCCTCTTTCTATTCCTACTTGCCAGGGCAAATGTTGAAAATGGCTCTGGGACTGCATCTGAGAGCACTGGGAAGTCCTTTCAGTCGTCTCTTCCCATTTCCCAGAGTTGTCTTCCAGGAACTGCCAGGCCCACCGATGCTAATGTACCCCTATCGCTATGCGTTCAGCTCCTTTGGAGTCTGTCTTGGCATTAAAATTCTACCCAGATAGTTCCTATAGCGAGATACAGTTGTCTGATATTGGAAAGTCATTGTTCATATCAGCATTTCTCCCAGGGATGGGCTTAGACATGTAACTTCTGTCTTCTGGAATCAGGGTGTTAATAAAAATAAAGCACATTTTACACATCATGCTCAAACTGGGTATAAGAGAGTTACAGCGAAGTGCTATGCAGTTGGCTACACCGTTAAGCTGAGCTCTGTGTATATGTGCAATGCAGTGGTGCAATTTTAATGAGAAACTCCCTGAAAGTTATTACTAAGAAGCAAAGTATTGCTATGCAGCTTTATTGCCAGATCATAGAATTCATCTTCTCTCTCTTGGCCTGAGCTAAGCACACAGTAGAACCAGCCAAAAAAACCCTTCTCATTCCAGCAGTGTCTTTGAAATGGCTTTCTTATCTTGCAAGTTTGCTGCTTTGACTCTTTTGATCTATTTCTACACCTGTCTGATTTAGGGGGTCCACAGGCATGGATCTGTCCCACCTGTACAGGATATTTTCCTCCCATACCTCCCCCCAGCACAGCCCACGCTGGCCGGCTGCCAGCTCTGTTAGCTGACGTGGTCACTGCGGTGTGTTGTTTGCATTGGCGATTCTGCGGTACGAAGGAAATATAAGAGCAGAGCAGCAGCACTCAGACAACTGCTGGGGCAGCCATGGCGGTGGCTCCAACAATTTAGAGCTAGCCACTCAGGTTTTGTTTCTTAAGATGCTGTCACACAATGGAAATCAGCTGCTTTGTCTGCAGTGGTAACTGACGGGGGATGAGGGGGAGGCTGGCAGGAGATGCAGCTGATGAAGAGCCCAGAATGAAGAAAGAAAAATATGGCAAAATTGATAGGGAAGAAAGGATGCAGATGCTGCTGTTTTGATTAATGAAGTAAAAGCTGTTAGAGATGCTCTAGTTAAAGATTGCTGAACAATCTCCCACAAATCACATACTCAGCAACCTATTAGGTCTAGTGTGGGTGTGACAGGCACAGCTTCTCTTATGTTGGTCTGCGGAAAAGGAATTGCAGGGTAAAAGGGCAATAAATAGCCAACATTGCTTAGGTAACCGATCACTGACATCACTCTCTGCCTCATTTCCTCACCTTGGGATAGGGCTTGGGGGACTCTCGGTGTCTATGTCTTCAGCAGTGCTGGTGCTGTGTCCTCCTAAGGACTATGCATAGATACTCTGAATTCACACAGAACCACAGAATGGTTCAGGTTGGAAGGGACCTTAAAGATCATCTAGTTCCAACCCCCCTGCCATGGGCAGGGACACCTCCCTCTAGACCAGGCTGCTCCAAGCCCCATCCAGCCTGGCCTTGAACACTTCCAGGGATGGGGCATCCACAACTTCCCTGGGCAACTTGTTCCACTGGCTCGCCACCCTCACAGTGAAGAATTTCTTCCTGATATCCAATCTAAATCTACCCTCTTTCAGTTTGAAGCCATTACCCCGTGGAGCAAGAAATGCTCAGTCTCCCCCACATCATTATCATTACCATGGTTTATTGGAATGCATGCGTCATTCACAGAGGTACTGTGGCAAACCATTATTAATATTTGAACAGAAATCTGGTAATATCCAATTTTATCTAAATATTAAACACATTTATATGTCCTTCTAACAGAAATAAGTGGGACAAACAACATAAGGAATTCTCTGTCACAAGAATTTCCCTCATGAGCTAAGTCTCCCTTTTCATAAGCACTGCAGCTGTGGCCAGATAATCAACTACCGTAATTAAATACATGGTGATTTATGCCAGGAAAGAATCTAGCCCAGATCCTTTTTTTTTTTGATGGTAATTTGATAAGAAAAAATGGATCTCTTGGGCAACATTTAGTTTGCTCCATGTTCCCTAAAACCCTTACAATATCTCTGCTTTCCCAACATGTCCCCTAAATTACCCTTGGTTTCTGCCCATGATCTCCATTTACCAGCTGTCAGAGGAAGCTACAGACGTGTTGACTGATGAGCTGACATAGATGTCTATAGCACTACCTAATAATCCAGACTTCCCACATTAGATGTGCTCATTTGGATTTTTCTCCTCTGTAGAACTACCACTTCCAATGAAATTTATGTGAATGTAGTACTTCCCGGCCGTAGGTCCCAAAATCAGATTTGGTTGAAATTGGCCAGTTGGTTCAAAAATTCCCAGGAATTGACAGATGTGTTGGCAAGACTCAAAAAGACAGGCGCTTTTGGGAACATCAATCCCTTGTGGTATTTCCTGGTATATCATGGGAAAGGAATGAGAATTCTCATTTTTCTGAAAGCTAATTCCTATCAACAATACTGCTAAAGTTTCATTTCTGTAGTTTTTAATGAAACAAACAGTATGACTAAGCCCCTTTCCCACCTTTGACAGAGCAATCTGAATTAGAGGTTTCTTGTACATCCAGTAGTTATCTGATTAACCCCAGAGCATTCCTGCAAAACACGGAAATGCCTGTAAGATGCACGGTGGGGAAAATAATTTTTAACAGAAACTTTGTGGTCTTGTTTATTCATCGTATATGAGCAAAGAAGAATCTAACATTTTTTCATCTTTATAGGTCACCTTTACATTTGCATCCATAAATTAGAAAAATGCTGTGATACAGCTAATAATCCTTAGGGAATTCATGCACTGCTGGAGAAGATTTTCCCCCGCAAAGATCAGTCCTTGGAATGATAAATACTTTTGTTAATGAGATATAAGGAAAAAGTAAATTATTTTTTCTGTATCTGTAGAATTAGGTTGGCTGAGCTGCCTGGATTAGATCCATGTGGGAGTTAGCACAACACCCAAAAGACAACAAAAAGGGGAATATGTCCATAAACATGAACCAGAGCGGCTTAAACTTCTTCCAAAACAAGATGCTCAGCTCTGAGTGTGATGGCAGATAAACTAAGGGGTTGATTCTGTGATGTACTGAATATTTCAAAGTTCTAGCATGCTGAGGACTCTGGAGGAAATACGGTTGACCTCTGTGGTTGGCTATGAAAAATGACATTACTGTGGATTCCCTGCTTGCAAATAAATTACCCTGTCGCTCTAATCAGACTGGTCAGAAAAGCCTCTTCCAGTACAGAAATACAGGCTTATTACAGCTCCTGCTCTCTGCTGGAGAAAAGGACCCTCACTACTTCTATTGAGCTAATAAAGGTACCTTCAGCAACTGACTGAAAGAGGTTTTGAAGCAAGCTCTGTTTCAGCAGCTAATAACAGATCGCCGTTAACTTGTATGATAAAGGCCTGTGTTTCCGCATGATGATTCTGATTTTGCTGCCACAAGGTGTGTAAACACAGCTTAGCAAGCTTGCTAAAATGCATCAACCCAACAAGTTTTGCATTGCACCTCCTGTTCTTTTCATCCATTGATGACACTGATCTCTGACTCCTGCTTTATGCGGTGATCTGGTGTTATTCCAGCAGGACTTGTCCACTGAAACACTCACCCGTATCCTGTTAGTCTCTCTAGCACACAACAGGTCGCCCCAGTTTATACTACAGAAGCACTGTTTTGGCACTTGGCAACTTTGGCAGCACCAACACTATGTTGAGATCTTTGCAATGAGACCCAAAAAAAGGTTTAGGCAGGGCCTCAGTGTCACTAGGCAGTGCCCAGTTGGAGCCCTGGCTATGCAGAGTGACACAGCTAGTGTGTCCAGGAGGGAGCAACCCGGAGCAGCGCAGATGTGAGCAGCTCGGTGTTAGTTGACCAAGATAAACTTCTTGGTGAAAATACCTTCAGCAGCAGACAAAGCACAGCTTTCCTTATCTGGACTACAACTTCACTGCCTTTAGACTAAAGCCTGATGACGGGTGTAAGAATAGGTTGTTGGATCGTCAGGGTGTGAACAGTTATGTGAAGCTTGAGGCCAGAGCTATCACAACTGTGTCAGTGCATCTAAACATAGTTTCAGAGGTGGAGGTTCTCTTAGCTTAGACAAGAGCTTGTGTAAAGCTTGTGTAAGGCCAAGAATGGGTTCTTTACTGTGTTCCTCAGTGCTCTGGTATCATCCAGTACCAAGGACACTCATGAGGCAGAAGGAAGTCCAGAGCCTTTTGCTGTGCATGGCAGGATGCTGGAACCTCCTGGAGTAAACTGGAGACACGCAAGTAGTGCCCTGATGCTCCTCCTCCTCCGCTCTGTCAAGCCAAAATTCACTCAGGCAGAGAACTTCACCCTGTAGCCATGATATTTTTCTGGCCCCGAAATTTGCTGCTTGTCTGAAACTTGTACAGTAGCCAAAGGAAGTTTGAGTACATGGAAAAGCTGCAGAATATAAGCCCAAGGCTACATAGACATATTTATTATCCATCCAAGACTTATAATTGAAGTGGACATTCTGGCAATGTGATAATGATCTGATTACAGTTTTTATCACTGTTTCTCAGAGTATCCAAAAGGCCCAGAAATGTAAAATTTATCTCCTCCCTCCACATCGCACTGCAAAGCCTGCCAAGGCGTGTAAGCCCCGGCGTGCTGTTTCTGAGGGCTTGCTGTGGGAAGCTTCTTTGTTATCTCTGCCTTACGCCTGGGCCAAGAGATCTCCTGGCTATTAGCCTGAAACAGACTCAGTGAATGGCAGATTTCTCTAAGCTTGCCAGGTACCCATTTAATGTCTGGTGCAGCCTTGTAACCTATCAAGACTTGCCTAAGGCATCTGCTACAGATGGGGGGTTTGTCTGTGAAAAATGACAAGACAACATTTTAACCATGTGTTGTAGGTTGTTAATGATGTTCTAGGTGATGAGACCAAGAGTAAAGGGGAATTAAATAGAGAAAACATGTGAAAATAGTTTGTATTAGTGCAAGAAGACTATGAAAATAAGTGTGTTCTACATTGACTGTATTACTATTTGGTAACTTGGATTGGTTAACGTGTCATTTCACCCGACATCAACTCTCCATTTTTGATAGCAAATGTAAATTGAATTCCTCAAAGTGTTATTTTATTTCTTTTCGAGTCTGTCTGTTGGAAGTATTTGCAAATAGAAGGATTTTATTGCACTTCATTTTACTGTTCTCATTGAATAAAATAAGTGGTTTTATTTTTCGCATCTTCCAAAAAGGGAAATATAGGGGCAAACAAGCATTCAAATGAGCTAAAAAAAAAAAAAATCTGAAAAGATCTTGGGCCACACTGAGGAATCTTATGATTTTGGACCCATTACTTTTAATCACAAGCTCAGCATTTTATAATTTTAAAATTATATTAATCTTGCTTATCTGCTAAAGCAAACTCAAATATATGGGGGGGGGGGCGGGGAGGGGGTATGGGACACGACACTTATTTGAGGTAAAATTGGAATTCTATGCTTTTTTTTTTTTATCAGCACGTTGCTAGAGAGAACACAAAATACCTGAGAATCCATTTCCTCTTACGGTGATTTTTTTATGACAGTGACATTTTCATCTTTCTGTATACAGGTGATCAGATTTTCCTGTTATCTCTCTCATATTTTAATGGGAGGTTATAGCACTCCATGGGACAGGGATGCAGAGGTTCCAGCTTGGGCTTCCTCACGAGCTCCACTGCTGGCTCACTGCGAAGAGGGACAGGGACATCAACCCTGGATTCCAAAGAGCTGAGTAGTGCAGAGAAAGCTTAAATCTTTACAGCAAGCCTTGCTCGGTTCTGCTCCTCAGCTTTTCCTTAGCTAAATCCTGCCAACGGCCAGACATAAATGAACTCTATTAATTCCAGATCCAAGCTGGCATATTTGCAAGGTGTTGCACACTCTGCTGGTTCCCAGCTCGGACCTGCGCTACCTTAAATCTCTGTACACCGCTCCACTGCATGAAATAGGGTTGGCCTTAGTGATTGTGATTGATAAAGCTTCATTTGACGTGTCTCAGGTCATTTGCCCCTGGAGCTGGGATTAGACAGATTTGCTTTGCAGGTGCGAGTCAAAGCGCGAACGTACATAAAATCAGGAGTTTCAAAGGGAGGCAGCAGCAAAGCTGCGCTGGCTGGATTAATAGCCTGCATTCACACACCTGCAAAGTCTTTATCTACTCGTGTGCTGAAATTTTCCATCCCTGCGATCACCCCTTGAAAATCAGTATTATGGAAAGTCTGAGGAAAACAGAATTTACGTTCCAAAAATTAGTTTCTGGAAATGAGATAGCGCTTTGGAAACCAGTAGTAGCCCTGTGCCTCAGCAATGGGTAGCCTGGAACATCCAGTACATTTTTACATGTCTTTTTGAGCGCCAGAAATGAGGCTCCAGATTTAAATACCAAATTTAGGTGTTACAGAGTTGGTGCCTATACCTGTGGTAGGTTTAGACAATCATAGAGAATAGAAATCTGGTAAACATAGTGAACCCAGAGAGCTTTTCACCTTCCCAATGTAGGCATCTATTCTCAGAGAAAAAAAATAACTCTCTAGTGGCAATATTCAGCTGCCAAAACATCGGTATCTATCATTAGACGCTGTAGGCTCACCTGTGAGTCCTGCTGCTGTGCAGCAAGGCACTGATCTTCCGTAGGGACGAGGTCATAGCCCAGCCCTGTGTAGATGTACGACATCCTCCGGGGCATCCCAAATGGCATTAGATATTTAGGCAACTGAGTCCTGTCTCATTGACTGCATCACCTAGATCTTCAGTAGCTGTACTGAGGGCTGATAAACCTGGCTGGTCTGTAAACGCCTATACTGTAGACACTTAAAAATATTAGGTGGAGCTGGTTACCACTCTATGTACCTGAGTTTCCTATGTACCTCTCATGAGTGCATCAGCTGTAAGTCAACAGCACAGCAGCCTTCTTGGGTGTGACAGCTGCCCAGCAATAGCAAGTGATGGTGGCTGGCAGTTTGTGCTGGTACACCATGACTGAATCATTCATCTTAATCTTCACTAAGTTGAACGGAGGCCACAGTACATCTACGATATTTCATCAGATTTCTCTAATACTGTGTACAAGAGCAGTGAGTTGGTTTTTTGGTTTTGTTTTGTTTTGTTTTTTTTTCCCCCCAAGACTTGTTGTTTTCCTGTGGGTTTAAAACAGCACAGCTGGGGGCTCTGCCACCTCTCGGCAAGACCGATTAGTCTGCGTGGAGCACTGCCCTGAGACAGATGCGCTGCTCCCAGCCCTGACTGATAACTTGGGCATGCCTTACTGGGTAGGCAGCCCTACATGTCTACGCATCCGACGACTATATTAGCCACTACATCACACTGAGAACATATGCCGTACTGATAATCAGAATGTTTTTCTGATTCACTGCCTTCCAAAATTCAACCCTTCCTCCTGCAGGTGTGATTGAAATGTGAATCTGCAGGTGAACATGCCTTATGAATGAACTTATTTTGCTCTGCAGAACCACCCTGACATTATTTATTGGGTTCCTGTATAGTCTTATGGGCATGGCTGCACTGAGGTCTAAAACGTTAACATCGCTTCCAGAAGCAGAGGGGGTTTCACTGGAGGTCTGACATCCATTTCTTTAGCAGGCATGACTCTGCTTAACTTACAAAAGCTGAAAGCGGGTCTGAGTTGGGAAGATTGATTCTTGCTTCTTTACTCTTTAATTAACCTATCCTCTGCTGCCCTGTCTAGTTAATATTAATGTGTTCTCCTTGAGCTCTGCTACTTACCCACCATGCTATGTGATCTTCCGTTGCCAAACAATTAAAATATCCCTTTTTCTTTTTTTCGCTTTTAATTAACTTACTGACGATGTTTTATGAGATGGAGGTATTTTATTTTACACAATCTAAGTATTCAAATTTATTAATGTGGTGAAAGTGAGCAAATATTTGGGATACAAAAAGTGTCTCTGTGGTTGTTCACATCGAAAACCCAAATATTTGCTTAGCTCCAAGATGGATTAATAGCAATTGGATAGTTTGCCTTCTGCTACTTACGCTAAGTGTTCCTGACAGATGAGTGAAAATTGCAGAGAAACCATATGCTTTGCTTTAAAATGATAGCTTATGGAAAAGCAGCCAATTTCATCAAAATTCTTATCTGAGTCAATTTTTTTCTATTTTTTTTCTAAAAAAACTAAAAAAGTATCCTTAAAATTTTCCGTTAACATTGAGTGTTTTACCAGAAATGGATAAATATTTTTAAAAATGTATTACAGAAAATTCAGAAAGAATAAAAATTCCATTTCAATCCTCATTGAATGAAAACAATTTTCAAATTTAACATTTTCCTATGTCCAAAAAGGCTGTTTTTTCAAGGTATGCCTAAATATTTGTTAATAGTTGTACCTTGCATTTGTAGTGCACTAGTCTTAAAAGGAAGTCTTTAGTCGTCGCAAATAAATTAAAAATCCAAATATTTCCTGTAACTGAATATGTTTGACAATCTACCTAGAAAGACCGAATCATTAAAACTTTATGGGAAATTAAATGAATTTTGAATGCGCAGATGCATAAAAATGCAAAAAGAATAAGCCAAATGATCTGAAACTTCTCTGTATACAATACATTAGTAAAAATCTTCTTATTCTTAACCCCATGCTCCAATCACACTGATCTGGCCATGAAAGTGAAGCAGAATCTATCAGAGATTTCGTGGAATAATGTTTTTGTTTAATGGCTATTGAGTTTATGACAATTTTATACCTTGTAAATAAATAAATCAAAGTCAAAGTTTTAGTTCTGTGAAACTCGACGTTAAAGCAAAATATGAATTGCACGCAAATGGAAGTATATTGCCAGCTTCAGACAACCGAGCATAGCCACAGCATAAAACCAAAGGTAGTAGTGTCCGACAGGTTTGTTAAGTGGCGTAGAGCTGCAGTTCCGTGCCTGCCACCTGGAGAAATCACTGCCAGTCCGCGCAGCACAGGCACTGCAACGCTGGCAGTCTGGAAGGACATGTATATACGAGCACATTCAATACCTGCTGTTACTGTAATGCCAGAGAATGCACTCTCTTTAGGCACTTGCCACTTGCAAAAGCACTGTGCCTGAGCACTGAGGCCAAGGAAAATGCCTTGAAAAACTGAATAACTTGTTCTTACTGTATTGGGTTAGACACACCGATGACAACCATTTCCAGGAGTTAAATGAAGTTCAACCAGTGATGGCTTTGGTTTTAATCTCAGCGTATAACAAATCCAGTTGCTTTATAATAGAGATTCAATAAAAAGGCGATTTCAGAACTTTAAATTTCATTTACTAGTAAGCAGACGCTGAGGTGGAAGCTGAGACCTGTTCACGCAGGGTTTACCAACACCCAGTCACTGAATAAGTGACAGGTAGTTTACACTCCGGTGGTTTGCAACCTGATTGATCGGGAAATAGAACTCTCCCTTCCAGAGGAGTTCATTTTTAGTTTTGCCATGTCAGCGTTCTGAACTATATTATGCTTTCTGCATCTTCTCGAAGCCAGTGGAGTTACTCTAGGGATTTGTCAGATCTTTTCTGTCTGTGAGATTGAGGAGGAGAAATGAAATATGATATGTGAAATACAAAACATGAAATATGAAATGTGAAATATGATATTTCCCATTGATTTTTCTATTAATAGAATCAAGCCTCTGTTTTATGATGTACTTCAATAATAACCGTGTAAATTGATTTCTACCTGTGATATTCAGTAATCATCAGTAATCCTGACATGAAACGTGCTTATTATGGTATCTTTTGCCTGCAATCTGGTGGGCATCTGCATTCAGCTCGCCTATACTTTTCCCCTTGCTCATTATTAATCGTCAGCGCACTGTAGTCCATTAAAGATGTGCGAGTCTTCGATAAACAGCTTGGATCTCATATTATATCAGCACTAGACAAGTTGTACCTTACAGGGCAAAAAGAGTAAGTGCTTGGTTTACAGATAATTGAACTGCTTATCATCAACATGATTGATTCATATAATTTGCTGCAGAAAGCAAATAAGTATTGTGGTAATACGAAGGGTGTGATTTTGGATGAACTTTTAATTCTAGTTGGAAATGTCCTAAATCTGAATGAAGTTCGAGGGTTAGCTGTGCTTTCCAACTTCCATTCTCAAGCCACTGTTTCCAAGGGACAGACTCACCAAACACCCAAATCACAGAACTTTTCTCCATTATCTGAGATTTCACCACAGGCACCAGCTGACTTGGCTCCTTGGCATTCATGTAATGGCCAGGATAAAGGACAACCCTTTGGATCAAGGTATAACTCGTGTATTTATATCACAGAAGGGGGGAAAAATGAAGAAAAAAGAAAATCTCTGCCCAGCTAAATTTCATTCTTCCCCTGAAAATCTTGGAAATCTCCTCTTTGTCCCACTTGTTCTTCTGGGACCTGGGGCAGAGCGTAGGAGACATTCTTCAGGTTCTCAGTCTAATTCTCAGATGCTGACCATGCACTGCCTGGTGTAACCTGGGTTGCGCATCCTTTCTCAGACTAGGCAAATTGTATTGAGGCTATTGTAAAGCCCCTGGCTTCTTGCAAGCTGAACCTGCAATATGTAATACGATGAAATAGTTTGGTACAAGCTTAATGTTCGCTACCTGACACTGTTTTTAAAAGGGGACACAACCAGAGACTTCAGCGCTTACCAGAGCCATATAACTACAACAGCAAAAGCCATCCAAAGACAGAAGAAAGGCAGAGACTTGTAGAACTGAGAGTAAACTTATTCACAGTTTTAAACAGATCAGCAGGCTCATATGCCAGATGTTACCATCAATTCAATCAAGCAGGCTGATTGGATTGCTCAGTTTTAATAGGTGAAGTACTGCAATAGATGTATTTGCCCAAAGCATGTGTTCTCTGAAGAATGCTATTGTTCTTTACCAGTTTACTGGGGAAGTCACTAAATGGTTATTTTAAATTTAATTTGCTCTAATTAGTAACAGTGTTTTAAAAGTTGCCATTGTGAAAGCTGTTTTCTCTTTAAAATTTGCTGATAAGAAACAAGACAGCAAACTGATTACAAGCTCAGATATTTGTAAAATGTTTTTATACAGGATATCTTCTACTTCTTCCAGCTATTTCTGGCCATTTTAATGATATGTAAGGTTTATTCCTGTCCTGCCTGGAGACTTTGGGAAGACTCTTGCAAGTCATAATAAATGACACTTCAAACAAATCACCATTATCAAAAGATTTGTTTGTTTGGAAGGAAGTCAGCACAGAGAAGACAAAGGAGAAAAAAAATCATTTTTCAGTGAATCCTGTATCTCCAAACATTTCGCAACTACCATTAAAGATATTTGTTGTCTCTATGAAGTCTATCCAAACACATTTTTCAGTGTTGCCTCAAACCTAGTGAAATCTGTTCATCTTCTTTCTTGTGATTTGTTCTTAAAACTTTTGCAAATGTTTGCAGTGGCTGTGCAATTGTACTGTTCCAATCTGTTGAAAACTGGCTTAAAAAAATATCATCTGATTGTGCAAAAACCATTGCCAGGTCACAGTCTGGATCCTAAACCAGTGTCTGCTAGTTTGGACCCCTCTTCCCTTTAGACATGAAGTATTACCATAAATTGACCGAATGCAAACTGGCGCTATAATCACTGATAGTCATGAGGTGTACCACAGCGTAAGGTTCTATTTTTTCTCTTAAACTCTCAAGACAGCTGGTAAATGTTCACCCGTATTCATTTGTATCCACAAGTCAGCATTTGCCTAGAACCGGGTATATAGGATACAGATCTATTTACCAGCTATCTACCAACCTAGTGTGTATCATCCTTTGAATATAACATCACAGGTATCACTTGCATTAAACACTCTTCTTTGCAACTCAAGTACCCATCCAAAAATTCTCTTGAAGTTATCTGTATGCAAAGCTTTGCAGTTCAAACTTGATTCCTTCTCCACTGTCACTGGGAGGCATCTACAAGTATTTGTGTTGTTTCTTGTAGCAGATAAGTGATTCTGGTAGTTTTTGTTTGAAAGGCTGAAATGTTGCACCAGAGCCGTATCGATTTGTCTATGTTAGATATGATCTGATAAAGATCGGGAATGTGATCTCTTTTAGCTCTTTTTGAAGAGACATTTTGCGAGCAGATTTACAAGAAAAAAAATGCGAGAGGAAGTTGCAGTGAGTGGTGGCTATGCTGAAGTTCTCTTTCTGAAGGCACTGGAAAACAATCTAACTGACAAAAACACACAACTTGTTTATGAAAAATATCCACACTATACATCTCTCATATGTTCTTCATAGGGACTTTGTTAGAATAAAGGGCAAATAAAAATGAAATGTAGTGCTCTCGCCTTGCAGCCTAGGAAGACTTCAAGTGTGGGTTATGAAGTGAGAACATTGGGGCAGAAGATCTGCACTGAGACACTCTGCTCTGAATCATAGCACATGAATTTGTAACTACCAAGTTCAGTGGTTCATCTTCCAAGGATTTCAAGAAAATTCTGACAGAGGAGATACAGAGGTAAAAGGGGCATTATCTGTGATCAAATGAAAAATAAATTTATTAATGACAACAGTTTTTGAGACTTGCGAATGATGGAAATAAACAGGGCCAAACTGCAAGCCAGTCTAAACTGGCCTCAAAACAGTGGTCCACCACTACGTGTGGCAGTGAGATATTTCAGAGCAAGACACAAATCTCCCCACTTCTCATTTTGAAATAGCGTATATAACTACATCTTCCTAACCTGCTCATTTTGGAATACACTAGTCTGTGACTTTCTCCATAGGGTTTGTAAATCTATGGAAGAAGCCAGGAGCTGCTCCTCACGTTTCTGCCTGGGATTCCCTGGACTGCAAGGCACACACACGTGTTGCACAGGTGCCTTCTGCGTGAGCATCAGCCAGATGTGCTCTAGACCTGCTGAACTCACAGTGCAAAAGCGGATCAATTGCAAATACTTTACAAATGGCCCAAGTCATGTTCTCCTATTTAAAGAACATTTCCAGGGGAGAGAGGCTGTTGTGCCTGCTAGTCCCATCCAGAAGTCAGGACTTCACTCAACCATCACTTCCCTCCAGATATGCTATGGCAAGATAATTGTTCTGCGTCTGTCCTGAGGGAGAGTGGCAGCTTGTTCTCTAACTGTGAGCAAGCAGAGTGTGCAGTAAAGTTTTCCTTACCTCTTCCTTTCTTACATGTGCTGGCAGTGCGGCAGCTCTTTGAGGATCGCTCCTACACGATGAATGAGGCAGGAGAACCTGCCCACAGTTTAGCAGTTTACACATTTTGATTCCTCTGTGAAAGTGGTTAATCTGGACTTCAATGATTAGACCGCATTTTAATACCATTTCTCCCATTTTACTTTCCGAAGCAAATATCACCAGGGATGATACTTTTCATTTCAGTGGCAAAAACGCTTAACGCCCTTTGACAGACTTTGCCAAAGCAGAGGAGTCCACAAAATAATTTGAAGAGAGATTAATAAGAAACTAAATGGAAACTATGGGATATAATTTTACTGTTTACAAAAGATAACATGAAGTATCCATTTTACACAAAGCAACCAGGAGATGAATAGCTAGATTCTGACACCTGTACTCCAATAGTGATACTTAATTTGGGAATTAGCTAATTCAAAACAAATGAAAATAAGTTTAGAGATCTCAGTGTAAAAAGAAGTGACAGTATTTGAACTCAAATCAATTTGTGTAATTTATTGACTATATGGATCAATAAATAATGATAATTTTCTTAGGAATCATTGTTTAATCAGTATTTTGGCTCTTTGAGGAAAAGTTCATCAATCCCAAGAGCAACATGTGAAAGAAAAAAATCACAGTTTAACCAAGTAGGGGAATATATTGGTCATTTAAAACCTATACTGATGAAATTAATGATTTATAACGAACCTTAAAAACCTCTGTATGGAATGTTAACTAAAGAAATATGGCTTTACTTTGTGTATTATCCCAGAACCTGCTTTAACAAGAACTATGCCAGTGATCTGTCAGATGCCATAACCATGTCTTCAGCATTACTAAGAAAGTCTTACACAGGAGTCAGTACTGACTGAGGATGTAATTACCCTTTCTTGTTCTGGGATATTTTGGGAGGCTAAAACTAAGGAATAGTGTCTATATCCAAGACTGAGACCCCCAAATACCTCTCATGAACCTCTTTGATAGCTGAAAGATTATACAGAGCTATTGACACATCTTGGATTTAAGAATCAGATTTGGGTGGACGCAGCTGTTTTTGGGGGGGGGTAATTATCTTTTAATTTTGACTCTACAGAAAATTTGGCTTCCAATTTTATCTGCTCTGGATTTCACCTGAGGTAGATGGCTGGACTGACTGATGTCAACTCCCTTTCCTAAGTGATATAACTCTACATAAGAAGTCTGTGGCACCTTTTTACCTGTAGATATGGCTAAGCCATATTTTCTCTTAGCTATTCTGCCTGAGTTTTGCATGTCATATTTTCATTACATTCTGGATCTGTTGTCTAAGTTTTGATACACTGTTACAACAAAAATCTTTGGTGGGAGACTATCTTGTAATAACCCGGCACTTCCACATTAATTGCAGAAAGTAGCACTGGAGATGTACAGGTGGCATCAAAAGGCATTGTGACAACTGGAGATTTTGTACTTAACTTTCAGATTTGATTGTTCAAATTTAACTTCTTCAATTTCTGCATAGGAACTGCAATATAAAAGGTTTTGTTGTCAAAGGAATTCATGCAACTACCTTGGAATCTCCTTTGAAAAGGAGTCTGCCCATGTTTATGTGTGTGATGTTTAGGTGTGTACCCTGACAACTCTGATTAATCTTATTTTGGCAGACTAACTTTGACCATAGAGATGCCTTCCTTAAGACAGAAAAATTATATCAGATTTAATGAGCTTTGTGTCAAAACAGCAAAACCCATCTGTTTGCTTTCTTCTTACCACGATGACACTAACAATAAACGGCACATCCCACTCCTCCCACATCTCAATACAAACTGTGAATGCAGGACTCTGCTTCTCACTGATCAATGAGAAGAGAAGAAACTTTTGTGAACGATTCACCTGCCTTTGTTCCCTGTCACTTCCCAACCACATAGCATGCACCTGAAAATGAAGGTGACTGGTGTAGCATAGCCATGGTATACTTAGTGACTATATTTCAGCTAGGATAGCTCTATTTCTCCTTAGAACTCAAAGGAATTGGTGTGACATAAATTGCTATGTACAACACTGAGGAACTTCTCCACACCGATCAATCTAAGTGCAATTTATGTGCAAGAACCATGAAATGAAGCTAAGTTATTCTGGCACCTAATAAGTGAATGAGATGACATTTTTCTCTGATTGAAAGCCCACAACTCTTTAATTATAGAGCATTGGGCCAAACCCATCTTCATTTCATGCATTTTTAGGTTGACCATAATGGCTTTTCTTGTTCTTATTTGGATTAAATTTTCAGCTTGCTTCTTCATTCTGAGCCCCTTGAAAGACTTTAACAACGGATCTGCCAGCGCAAACATCACTCTTGGTTACCTCTCCAAAAGCACGGCAGAAAACAGCCTAACATCCTTCAGGTCAGGGGCAGCAGCTGATGTTGCTAACCAAAACGGAGCGTAAATGAGTTAAATTATTTTTTATACCATCTCAGTTTCTAAATATTGGACGCCAGATGTAGGTGATTTGCTAACGTGCATAGATGTCATTATTTGTATTGCTGCTTTTCTTCTCACAAAAAGTTTTCAGATGCAAACAAAGAATAGTCTAAGTCTTCAAAGACAGGTCCTAAATTTTTCAGGTAATTTGTGGTTTTACCAATTACCTTGGTATTTCCAGAAGTCCTTGCATAAATCAGTAAGTAAAAGGACCCCCAAAATCAGTTTTTCCACTACCCATGACAACGCCATTCAGTGAATTTCCTTGCAGAATGCCTCTCCCTGACAAGCCGTCAGTATCATACCAGCCATTTCACTGTGCTGACAGCCCGCTTCCGATGTACAACAAGGGACATTGAATGAATCAAAACAATTGGGAAGTGTGACAATGGCATCACTCTGTCAAGAAGGTATAGTTTGGAGGGCACAACTGAGGTGATTTTTAGTCATCACTGAGGTGTTTTAGTCATCAGGGTAGCAACATATTTGTTGACAATATCATTTTATATTAGCCATGAAAACATATTCTTTACCGCAGGTCAGATTATGCTGAACTGTGAAATGGTGCAAATTAAAGATGGACCACTCTTCTTCAATAATTAATATCCTAATTTAAAAGCAGAAGTTTGCTATAGTTCTAACAGCATTTTCCCTTTCTCTTTTCTTCTTTTTTCCTTTTTGCATTGAAGTGTGCTTTTATAGTTCTTATTATTGGAAAGTACCTGGCTTCTTATGAGCAATATTGACTCGCTTTTTATTCCCTTAGGAAGGTGCTAACATTTCATCCAGAAACAGTTTAGAAAGGAAGTAAATCTTCCATTGGATTTTTGGATGGGTTTACTTACAATTAAAAATAAATGAAAACATTCAGAGTCCAATTTGAAGTCTGCTCTCTCAATAAAATGCACAGAGATTCATGCTGGCAACTTCTATTAATACTAATGGAAGTTATTAGGTACGTCTTCCCCAGGCGCTGATGGGAGAATTTCCTGCTCATTTGCAAAGTAGGTGGAAGGGAATGATCCTCCTGTGATATAGCTTCTGGAAATGTGAATTAGGTATGGCTATGAACAGTGTGAAGGAAAATGAGAAAGGCTTTTTCCAGAGGATGCTGTGGAATGGTGGTAGAAGTTAGAAAATCAATGGATGTGGCAGCGTACTAGATCAAAATATGACCTTGGCTGATATTTGTGTTGCAGCAGGCGTTGCCTTTGATAAATGGCTCTTGTAAATCAGGGGGAATGTTGTACCATCCCATCTGAGATAAAAAAGTTTAAGTGCTCCTGATGAACTTTATAAATGCCAGCTAGCAGATGCACTTGGGGACTATTAACATTCATACACTTTATTATACAAATGAAACATAGAAATCAAATTGGTAGAACTTCTGATGCCCAGAGAAGAGCACCAGCCTCTACTGCCTGCTAAAGGAAGACAAATGTCTGACATGTCATTAATAAGAACTCAAACAAATTGTACATAAATTGGCAAAGGAATTGTGGAGGTAATTTTGTGTATTGTCTGTAGAGTTGGGTGAATGATTTGTGTGCTACTCTTCAGCAAATCTTGTTCCCCGTTTTCTCACAGGTTTTCAGGCACTTGATTTGGTTTTTAGTAATTTATTCATGCACAGATTTATTCATTTTACCAAAACAGAAGTGCATACGTGCTATGGTGTGTTGCTACTATGACCTGATTTCCCAGCCAATTCAGGCTGTATTATGTCTCTGTCTTGGCTAGCTCAATATTGCTGTGGGAAAGAATAGCAGGTTATCTGGGCGTTTGCTTCTTCATACATGAGTTCATGTTTTCAGCCTCTGATAAATCCAAATGATATTTAAAATCTTTCTTCTTTACTTACAAATTTGGCTATGGCAAAATATCACTGCTAGAAAATAGATTTAAATTTATACTAATGTTATGTAAAATGGTGGAACAATACTTTAAATCCTCTGTTGTTTCCTGGGGAGATCTACACTTGCCCTGTATTCATACTATAGCTGAACTCTTTAAGACTGATTTCCTGCAACGTACTAAAGATTAAAAAACAAACAAAAAAACCAACCAAACAAACAAAAAAAAACCCCAAAAATTAAGATCATACTTATCCATAAAGTCCTACAAGTTAATTGACAAATTCAGAGCTGCTATTAGTTGTTCTCATCCAGAAAGAACCAGCTTGCAAGGAAAGTGAAGGACAATTTGTTAAGTTTTTAATGGACATAACAGGAAGCTTCTATCTTAAGGAGGAACTAGAATAATTTGAATGGAAATAGCTTCACAAATTAGGATTTCAAAGCATTTGAGACACTGTGGAACAAACATGGCTACTGTAATTGCTTAGCCATACTGACAATGCAAACTGTTCTGCAACTTTAGGGCATGGAATCAACAAAAGACATCAAATTATTTCAAAATACCTTTGTTCCTAATCACCCCAGCAGGAGACAGCACGTGTATGATCTTGACCTTCCTGACAGAGGTATTGCACAAGTAATTTGCCTTGATACTTTCTATAATGACCCTCCCCATCTTATTGGAAATATTCCATGTCTTGAATATTTTATATTTTTACAATGGGTATTTGTATGGCTTAATAAATATGGAAACCAGAGTCTATTTTCCAGAAGATTCTACTCTCTTTCCTTATGACTTACGGACTTCCCTATATTCCTGGAAATTGGAACATTGAAAATGTCTATTCATATTACAGCCCTTACACACAGACTTTCTCTGCGCAAAAACTCTTAAAACAAAATTCTGATTTGGAAAGCTTTCAGGATTTTCCATGTCAGAGTCATAAAGAGCCTTCACTTCCCACCTAGGCAGCAATGAAGCAATAAAAGATTTAGAAGAATAGGAAATATTCAAGCACACTGAGAGCTTAAAGCTCTGTTTTTCATGAGATGCTTCTGCATTTCATACAGCTTTACTGAATCTTACATTTATTTGAATCTCATCTCAAGCTCATGCTTATAAAAGGAGATGTGTAACACAAGCACACACATGATGGTATCAAAACATGTGGGTGTCATGGGTAAGGATTTCTGTTAGGAAAATTTGGGGATGAACTAGGGTCATAGAGCTGATAGAGAGATAAAGAAATATAAATTACTTAAGAAAATTAAACTTCTAGCTAGGCCATAATGCTCGAGTTTTGTTCATATATGAAATATTTTGGTTTTATTAAAGAACATAAGCTGTACACTGAGTCTGAAATACATTGCGTGGGTGAGTCAAGCACAAATCAATATAGCAGAGTAAACCTCAAATTTTCCTGGGTGCAGAAAGAAATGGTGGCTGTGCAGACAAACTAGATGAGAACATATTCGATTTCCTTACATGTAAGGCATTCGGCAAATGCACAGCTTTAGTTAAAGATGGACACAAAACCCCAATTTTAAAAATCTTGTGCTTGGGCACAGAGAACTTCATGCAATTACTTCATTTTCTGCTTATATATTCATCTTGTTAAATTTTACTTTGAATTTCAAGCTCTAACGATCCCTCTACATCAACACCTGAAATTCACTTGAATCCGATTAGGTTCACATGGGTTTTATGGCAACATGAATATGGTGCACGTTTGTTGCAGGGACTGATAGTACCGGCTATATTCCAAGTAGGCAGTGAGACCCCCAGATGGTGGTTACCTGGTACCTGACACATCCTTTGTGTCATCTCTTCACTTCAACAAGATTTTCCTTGTGACCATGCAGAAACAAAGTATGGCTCAGCACAATAAATCAAACCAAATCAGGAGTTACAGCTCATCATCCGATTGCAATGACAATGAAAACTAAAATGGTGCAGTACTACTGCATGTGAATGCAGCACTGCAAAGCAAATAAATGTGATGTTATTTTTTTCCTGGGATGAATACTGTAATACCTACTTGTCTGGCCTGGGACCCTCTCTCTGACAGTGGACAGCAGCAGTCATAAAATGCATGAGAACAGGGCAAATAACTCTAGTAATTCATACCTCAGGGATTTCCAGGTGCATTTGTATTTAATAGTTCTCAGTGGGTTTCTTTACCTTTGCCTAATGGTTTTCTAAACACATGAAAATGTTTAGTAGCGAACAACAGCCTAGGTGAAAGAAAATTAACATATTTATTACACAAAGAAAAAGGTAGTAATGTAATACAGCAGCAGTAGCGCTACTGTACTCATGAATGACACTGGTTGGTAAATCTGGGCTAGGTGGACATGGGTATCTCCTTGGGGACTTGGAGCTATATCCACTTTCTAGGTCTTAAGCAGCAAATTCAAGGTGAGTTCTTTCTTTACTATGAAGAAGAAAAAGGAAAAAAAAAAAAAAAAGGAGGCAGAGCCCAGTTTACACCCGATAGTCCACATCCCTGCTGTGGCCATACGCATCTACAGTTCAAAAGAACAGCTTCATATAATCTTCTGTTTGATCTGGATCCACTTCCTTCATGTAACTGGAAAGTTTCCTTACTACTGGACTACAGAAATAAAGTTTCCTCTTGGCAGTGTTGTAGTCTGTACAAGACACATCAACATTCAGCTAAAGCAGGCTCTGCAGTTCAGGTATGTCCGGCAAGGGATGTAAAGCAGGGACTAGAATATGTTTCTTAATTTTCCTGTCTTGGCCAAGAGTTGGAGAGCAAATAATACAAAGCAACCGCAGAGCACTAATAAATGCTTCCATTCACTGCTGTGGGGCATCCCGGGTTAGCCCACAGGCAGGCACTGCGGCGAAAGAAGAACGCAACACAAATGGCAGCAGCAATTTTGGCAATTGGACTGTTACTGGAATAATTAATAGAGATAGACAGGTAATATTTGCAAAGTGAAATTAAGCAAATTAAAGCTTTCAAAGCTTCAGGACACTATGCTGAGATGGCTGAATAACAGGAGTGTTTACTTTGCACTCCAAAGCTGCCAAGGGCTCCTACCAGCGCACAGATTGGCCTCTGGGAAGAGGCAAAGCTGGACACGGCGCAGCTCGGGGTGGAGCTGGCAGGGGCACTGCCCGGCGGGACACCGGAGGTGCTGGGTACACACGGCACCACGGGGGCTCCCTCCCCTGCACACACAGCGGCCGCCGTCCCTGACTGCCTCATACCCAAAATGTCTCATTGCCTGGTGATTGGCTGGTTGTCACTTTTTGAAATTGGTTGATTGGTTCCCTATTTCCTTTTGCCAACAAGTGTTCCTCTATAAAAATATACAAATTTACATATACACATATATATATGTATCTTTCAATATATAAAGTTATATATTTTTATATTATATATACTATTGTATATTATATATAAAGATATATAGAAAACGTGCAAATATCTATTTATGTACACATAGCTTCATTTTAAATAAATATATTTAGATATTTATATATGTAATACCTATATTTGAACATGTGTAAACTAAATATATATATCCTTACCAGTGTAGGTATGTAATGAAAACCAGCTTCTTTAATAGCGGCAAATTAAATGAGTAATTAAATTTTTAATGTGAATAGAAAGTAATTAAAGAAAATCAAAAGGCAGGTGCAGGGCCCCCAACTCCAATGGCTGCTGGAGAAGCCCTCATCTCTCTGGGGTGGGGGGAGGTGATGAGGGTGGGGAGGGTGTCAGATGCTGGGGGGGACACAGACACGAACATGATGGAAAATGACCCTGGTCTACAAACCTGTCCCAGGGGCCACCAAGGGACCCTGTGCAACTACCGGTCAGGGCAATGTAGATCTCAGCCCTGAGAGGTCCCTACCAGCCCCTGTCCCACAGGACCCTGCAGCGCTCCTGGGGCAGCCCTGGGGCAACACAGCTCACTGAATTGGAAATCCAGGACAAAATGTCTCATACAGTGTTAAACATTGAAACACGACTTAAAAAACTGACGTTTGTACCTTCAGTCTCACATTCTTTTAGTAACAGCTGGAAAAATAATATTTCATAACATGAAAAAAGAAACTGTTCCAATACTTTATCATCAGACTAATTACATAATTGGGAAAGCTGCTTCAGAGTCATTAGAATGATCACGAAAATCTGCTAATAAGAGTGTGTTCAAAGACAGATGCATTCACTGAAGAGCAGCCTATGCAGGCCCTTGTATTGGTTAGGCTTGTTGTCCTCCGTAACAGCCCTGGCGTGGCATTCAGCTCCAGGTACTAGATTTCGCACGAAGGTAAAATAAATAAATAGTCATAATGTGTTTCATATGACCCTGCATGTCCCTGCTACATCTCTTGCTTCCTGATAGATTTGAAGAAAGCTTGAAAGCAGCGATACCTGCCAGACCAATAAGAAAATTCCATTTTGCAGGATTGCGGCACCGCAGTGCGATTTTACGAATCGGGTGCACAGACAAAGGAAAATACCAGCCTGAGGCACCAATGTGACAAGGCTGATGCAAACAGTCTTATTTCCTTACCAGCCTCGCGCACATTCTTATGCTGTTGGCATTTCGCCCGGGGTTTGCACTTTGACGGGCCCATGTTGCCCGTGGAGGGCAGCCCCAAGCCGAGCCCGAGGCTGCCCCAGCAGCACCACAGGGTCCCGTTTGTGCCCCCTCCCCCATACATACATACTAGCATGCAAATACATAAGGATGTATGTATGAGGTGTATCTATGTATAAATAAATAAAATATATATTTATGCATATTTGTACACTTTTTTTCCTACACATATTTATATAGATTGTATAAATATATTTATATAATATCGAATAGAATATATTTATATTGAGCAACCTGGCCTAGTGGGAGGTGTCCCCGCCCATGGCAGAAAATTCCATTTTGCAGGATTGCGGCACCGCAGTGCGATTTTACGAATCGGGCGCACAGACAAAGGAAAATACCAGCCTGAGGCACCAATGTGACAAGGCTGATGCAAAGTGTCTCATTTCCTTACCAGCCTCGCACACGTCCATGCCATCCCATGGCAGGGACAGATGGTCTTCAAGGTCCCTTCCAACCCGAACCATTCTGTGACTCTACGAAATAAACGTGTGTGTCTAACGCGACACGACCTCCTTAGACGGGAGAAATTCCCAATGAAAGGAAAGGGGCAGCCAACCAGAGGGTGCTCCTACGTCACGTGGGTGTGCCGGTTCCAAAGAAGAGCAACCAGCCAATCACGGAGCAGTGTGAGCACGCATGGGTTATGACGTCATAAAGGGTGCCCATGAGCTGACGGTAGGCGGGGCTTGCTGCCCTGAGGTGCTTCTGAGTACGGCAGGCAGGGCATTGGGTCTGGCCAGCCACTCACAGGCCCGCCCCAGGGCACCCAGTTTTACAAAATGGTGGCCCAGGGTGGGAAGTGGTGGGGTGACCAGAAGAGGGGCGGGACTTCCAGGGACCACAGGCAGGGGTGGGATTTCTGCTGGAAGTCGGGGCATGGCAGCTGCGCTGTGGCTGCTCTGGGGTCGACGTGTCCCCTGAGGTCGTGACGTTCCCGTCATGCTGCGGCCGCCACAGGGAAGGAGGCAGGTCGGCACCCAGATAGCGACAGGGCCTCAGGGGAGAGAAGGGGCTGGCAGGAGAGGCCGCCCTGGTGCACCACGTCTGGGTACAGGCAGCCCCAGCCCGTGGGACCGCTGAGCCCTCCTCACCCTGCCCTGCCCTGGTGGCTTCTCCACAGCCTGGTCCCTCCTCGGTCCACATCTTATGATGGGCTTAAGCACAGACTTTGTTCTTTTCTGGAAAAAAAAAAAAAAAAAAAGATTTGGACAAGAGAATTCTTTTCACTGCCAAGTGTAGTGTCCACCCTGCTGCCTTCACACTGAGAGGAAAACACCCCTGTCCCATAGCTGCAAGGACACAGCTTCCTCTTTTTCCATCGGAGCACAGGGTACGCCGCTAGATGGTACTGGGCCAGCCAGGTGTGTTCACTCCTGGAGGCTACACCTCTGCATCTGGTGACATGTTCTGTGGGTTTCTCCATTCACTCCCTTGTTGCCCCCCTTTTTCTTACCATGTCACAGTTCTTGGAATTTTTTCAAGTCTCCTTAGCTTCTTGCTTTGTGTCTACTGCACAAGTGGCTTTATGCCAGGTAAAGATGAGAGAAGCTACATCAGGCATCCCTGTATGTTTGAACTGCGTATTTTGCCACTGGAAGGGAACAAATCTCATTTCTCACACTCAGAACCATCAGCTGGAAGTTCTCTAAATCCAGACGCCTCAAGTTGCCAGACCACGCAAGATGGCTTTTCTTAAAGAGTCAAAGGTGTTGATTAAGAAACCAAGCGTAGAGCTTCCTGCCTGTCATGGTCCTTGAGGGTGATATTAGGAAGACATTTAGGTGCTCTGTAACTTAGTTCTTCTTTTGTAAACTGGGGATACAGCTTTCCCTTGGCCATTAAAATTTTAAGCTTCAGAGGACTGGGATCTCTTACTAGGGAACTATAAACCACCCTATGAATGAAAGTTCAGAGCCAATTGGGATTTCTAGGTGCTGCAATAGATATAAAGAAGAATAGCAGTAGATTGTACTCTGGGATCAAATTATATAAGAGAGAAGAATTATAGCACAATCCCTCTGCTGTGGCAGTTCACATCTCTCTATGCTCTGAAAGCCAAGAAAACTATGAATCATTGTCTGAGGTGAGCAAAGTCACATATGTTTGCTTTGTTCAAAAAGAAAAATAAACCCCACACAGACAAGGACACACTGATAATTAGCAGAACTCAATTTCTGTACAAAACAGAAAAGTGGTAGCATTTCTGTTTCAATGGCACTCAGAAGAATCAGAATCATAGAATCGTAGAATTGTTATGGTTGGAAGAGACCTTTAAGATCATCAAGTCTAACTGTTAACCTAGCACTGCCAAGTTACCACTAAACCATGTTGCTCAGCACCACATCTACCCGTCTTTTAAATACCTCCAGGGGTGGCAACTCAGCCACTTCCCTGGGCAGCCTCTTCCAATGTTTGACAATCCTTTCAGTGAAGAAATTTTTCCTAATATCCATCCTAAACCTCCCCCGGTGCAAATTGAGACTATTTCCTCTTGTCCTATCACCTATTATTGGGAAAAGAGACCAGCCTCCACCTCTCTGCAACCTCCTTTCGGGTAGTTATAGAGAGTGATAAGGTCTCTGCTCAGCCTCTTTTCTCCAGGCTAAACAATTCCAGCTCCCTCAGCCGCTCCTCATAAGACTTGTGCTCTAGATCCCTCACTGGCTTTGTTGCCCTTCTCTGAACACGCTCCAGCACCTCAGTGTCTTTTTTGTGGTGAGGGACCCAAAACTGAACACAGTATTCAAGGTGGGGCCTCATCAGCGCTGAGTACAGGGGGACAGTCACTTCCCTACTCCTGCTGGCCACACTGTTTTTGATACAAGCCAGGATGCTATTGGCCTTCTTGGCCACCTGCGCACACTGCTGGCTCATATTCAGCCAGCAGTCGACCAACACCCCCAGGTTCTTTTCTGCCAGGCAGCTCTCCAGCCACTCTACCTCAAGCCTGTAGCGCTGCATGGGATTGTTGTGACCCAAGTGCAGGACCCGGCACTTGGCTTTGTAGAACCTCATCCCACTGGCCTTGACCCATCTATCCAGCCTGTCCAGATCCCTCTGCAAAGCCATTCTACCCTCCAGCAGATCAACACGCCCACCCAACTTGGTGTTGTCTGTGAACTTAGTGAGGGTGCACTCAATCCCCTTGTCCAGATCATTGATAACAGGCCCCAATACTGAACCCTGGGGAACATTTCTTGTGACCAATTGTGACTTCACACTTGTGAACTGTCGGTGTGTTATGTGGTAGTGTGCTCCAGAATACTTAAAGATGAAGATGGGCTATAAGAGAGAATGATCATAATGGGAAAACAGCAATAACAAGGAAACAGAAAAGGAGAATAAGTCTTGTCCTTACCAAGACAATACATGCTAGCTAACATAAGTTCACATCCTAGTATAGACACAAAGATTCGTGGTGTTTACGTACACTCACTCACAAGCCTAACATTGGGGCAGAGCCTAAGGTTTATCCTACCCTCATATCAGTTGACTAGCAGATGAACCAACAAGTAGTCTTACTAAGTCTCAGTAAAGGCTAAAGACTAAGTAGTCTTTACTAAGGAAGGTATAAACCTTCCTCAAGGTAGATGTAGCTTAAAAGTGCAACGTTGTGAGGTGTTCACCATCCCTGACATAAACTGGAATACAGAATTTCTGTGGCTTGGGAGACTGGGCTCTGATCACCTTTTAAACCTTCTGTAATTGGGACTAGTGTTAGATAATGAAGTTATCCAGACTGAGGAACTCCTCAGCACTTTTTTTTTTTTTTTTTTAAATAGGGAGAATGAGAGCTGCTGGGGATCGGCTGTGAATGTGCTATTGATTTCTCTCCTGCTGTTACCATGAATGAGAAATGCCTTGTAAAGCATTCTCATTTAGCTGGAAATCAGAGCTTTTCCAGCAAAGTGCAACAGCACCACCAGAATGCTTCCAGCATGAGGGAGAGTGTGTTCTGCCAGGGATTGGTTTTGGTCAACCACACCAGTGAATTGACACAGAGATTTGTACTTTTCAGCCTTACCTAGACTAAATCACTGGATTTGTAGTCAGTAATATTAATCACGTTCTATGAATGCCACCTTAAGTGTGGAGCCAAGCCGCAGATGAGTAGCATTTGTCTGCAGTGGCACATGGCAGTCGTCCACGCCAGCCTTCTCACTTGGCAGCGTCAGGCGGCATCAGACGGGCTGCGTTTGCTTGGGAATTCCCACGAGGCAGCAAAGCAGACGGGGGATAGTTAAGCCGTGCAACACTTAAGTTTGAGCTGCGCCTGTTCTCAGGCATCTTGGAGCTTTTCCAATTTGAAGTGCGCTTTGGGGAGATCTGAGGGAGGATGGGGTTGTGTTTTCCCAAAACAGTCAAAGATTTCATGGGGAATAAACAGCTCATTTTGTGACCCATGCTACCTTTTCAGCCTATTAGCAAAGAAAAGCATAGGTGCCCAGAGTTTTGGACACTGCTCCAAGTGATTTTACCATTTCAAGGGAATATGTTGGAAAAGGAAATAAAATCAGTCTTGTACTATTCCAGTATGTTTCAAAATCAGAAACATAACATGCTTTTAGCTTTGAAGGCAGAGCTCTACATCAAATTAGTATGACTGCTGAACTACATTTGTTGAGCTTTAGCATAATTTTTCCTCAATACTCACCTTAACATAGCATCTGATGCTTTTGGCAGTGTAATTGTTCTAGACTGCTTAAAAAATCATTCATTCTGCCCTATTACCTGTACCAGATCAAAGAAGGGCAATAACTAAACAGATGTTGCTGCATATATTTGTGTCTGTCTGTGAATCTGTTTACTTTAGACTATTTCAAAGGAACACTAAGTAAAATAGTGTCATTGCGGAAATAGGGAAATGGGAATAATACAGCATTGTATTTTTATTGCTAAGGGGTTTAAATAAATAACTGTGGGCAAAGCTACTTTAAAAATATGTGGTCTGTCCCTAAACAACAAATTTTTTCTTACTCTCATCCTCTTCAAAAAACGACACATTGAAATTTATTCTCTGGACTGTTGCTACTTGTATACTCAGCTGTAATATTAGGCTAGTATTTAATAGCATGCATAGCTATGAAAGTGTTTCCAATTCACATTTGAATGAGTTAAAGAAATCTAAAGGTTACAGAACAGTGCCCTGGGCCTCACTGTGCTTTAAAAAGTAATAGTAAAAGGGTTTTAAATTTCACAGAGGAAATGATTCAGTAATCCCATTTTTGTTGTATTTCTTAAATTACAGAATAGAATATAATACAGATAAAATGTAGCAGTTTCAACAAAATATGGAGTATATGAAAATCTGCGTATATGAAAATACACACATGAATAGGAAGACACTTTACCTCCTTTGACTCCACAATTCTAACAGAATTCAGGGTCTCAGGGATTATGTCCATGAGGATGAAAAAATGATGATCAGAAGGAGCTGCTTTTGAATGAAACCCCATCTATTTACAGAAATTCCAGACAAAACCCTATTTCTGCCAACATAGCAGGAACCAAACCAAGAAGCCTCTCCCCTCCATGTGGTTCTTCGGCTCGTTCCAGGCAGTGCCAAGGATGCTCTCTTCACTCTCTCCGTGCCAGAAATGCCTATACAGTAGTATCACAGCTTCTCAGATTTGTTGTGTTTTGGTTTTATAATTTTCCCGCTGGCTTTGTGCCTCTGCCTCTAACAGAAACACACAACCATAGTGTAATCAGTCCCCTCTCTCCATTAGCATGAGGACATTTAAATACCCCCCTCATTCAGATTGAACTAAAAGATGTTTCAGCAAAGCAATAAATTAGTAGTCCTGTGTGAATTCTGCCACACAGTTTTCCTCTCGTTTCTGGTGGTTTTAAATGAATCAGACCCTAACATTTTGCTCTTTCTGGCTACTGCAGCCCCATCTTCAGAGCCAGAAGAAAAGTCTTTGTTGTTGTCACCATCCTGCCAGTGAACCTCAACACTGAATCTTATCATAGGAAGCAGGTTTTGTTCTACCTGACTTTAATTGAGACCATACTTGTCCCGTTGTCATCTGTGCTCTTCAAAGTCCACCTGAAATCTGAACAATCCTCTCTAAGTATCTTTTACTCTCCCAAGAAATGGAAAATCAAACAACTTCTTTCCTAGTGTGGGTCTCTCAGGTCATTCCTTGAAATAGAAAGGAATTGACTCCAGGTTGGCATCAGCTGAATCCAAGATGATATCTGCAATTGGGACTCTTATATTGCTTACTTAACTCTCATATCAGGGATTCCATAGGTCCATCACTTCTTTTGCCTAAGTAATTTTAAATTTCAAAGGAATAAATAGAAATTGTTCTTTTTAGGCAAAATTGTGTTATGCATTTAAATTTTATTTTCTTCTGATGCAGCTCTTCAGAACTGGGTGAGGAATGCATTTGGGAAATGATGGAGTTTCGGTTTTATCTTCAGTCTTTACCTTGCTGTAGCAGGATCATCTAGAGCCACTTCCTGGGAATTAAAAGTTCCTGTTTGAAATGCATGGGATCTGTAATTAAAAATTGATAGTATGAAATGACTGTATAGAAGGTACCTCATGTCCTTGAGATAAAATGGGATCTAACTGCTACAGGATGAGCTTTGTAATGTGTACAGTTACACTGTAGCAAGCAGGAACTCTTCAGTTCTGTCCTCAAAAGCCTGAAAGTATGACAACATTTTTCCTACAAGAATGATTTGGAACCTGAACGACTGGAAAAATATAGTTAAGGAACTTCCTAAGAAAATTTGTTTTCCCCATTACATCGAAGAATGGCTTTACTTAGATTCAGCAGTGCAGAAGAATGTGGGAGGAATCTGAGTATGAAAAAGACTGTCCGCCGGGAAGGAATGGATTAACAGAATTGATCAGAAATGTTACAAGGGTTTTGTTCATCAGTTTGTTTTATTTGGTGGTATTTATTTATCAAAACTGAAACTTTTATAAATTTATGGAAAGACAGTCAGAGACAGTCAACTAATCCCATGAACCTAAAAAAAGGAAAAAGCATTAGAATACATTAAAATTAATTTATCATTAAGTTTTTATAATAAAAAAACCCTGTGCTTTACTTTTATGCGGTCTGATTCTCTATTGTATTGCATATGTACTAACTGTTGATATCAGATAAACACCTGTAGTAAAGCCAATCCCCTGTTTCTAAGAGGAATGTTGGGCTTTCTCTAGTTAATTTCTATTGGCTAATCCACAAGCATACTGCTCACCCTGCAATATTTCTAGGTACAAGGAATATTTAAACTCATTCCTTTTTCCTATCCCGTTACTGCTAATCTATGTTCCAGTGTTAATCTATATTCCAGTCTATGTTGGAATTTACATATGTACAATCCTGTTGCAAAAAGTAAGCTCTGCTAATGAGTGCAGAAATGCCTCCCTGTTTGAAATATAATCTATCTCAAAAATTACAATGCCAGAATTGTGCTAAGTGCACATGTTCTACCACTTCCTCACTGTTGTGAGTCACTTTTGAGTGGCTCATTGCAGAAATACATGTGTAATTTTCAGTCGATGGAAACACCACTGCCATGTTACATAAATTAAAAATATTTCAGAATTTGGATTTGAATAGGACATGCTGGCTTCCCATACATTTACTGGTAGAATTTATGTTTTCCTGTAAAGCATATTGGAGTAATCAAGGAAGAGCTCTAAAAATATTAGGTGTTCTTCATCCAAATCTATGTATAGGAAGTACTAGTGTAGCACAATAAAAAAGTCTTAAATCACAGGGCAGCAATGTAAAGATTGCTTATATTAACATTGTATCCCTATGTATATGTTTTCCAGATAGTTTCCAATTATGTCATAGAACTAAAAATATATAGTATTTCTATATTTACCTTTATGTAATGGAAATTCTTCATCGAGATTTTATTCTGCTTAAATTTAGTTACTTTTCTAACATATTTTTCATGGGCAGTTTTACTCTTTCTGTCAACAGCGCATATTTTTTAGTAGAGAACATACTGAGTGAAACTTTCAGTGCAACGTTTCTTATAATCAATTTTACAAATCTAGGAATGTGGAGGAGAAGCTTTCTTTAATTTTCTGATTTTCACCTGTTAAAAAATGGAAGTAAAGTAACCATATAGTTGTGAATATTCATTTGATTGAGCCAAACTATATTCCTGTACAACAGTTCTTACATAATTTAGCATCTTTTCATATATTTCCATACTTTAAAACTGCATTTTATTTCCCTAATTATTAAAAGTACATTTTTTGCAAAGTTAAGGGAGAAAAATGTTAAACAATAAAAAGCCTAAGAGACTAATTAAGCATTGCCCACACAGGCTTGAATGCACATACCTGCTTAGTCTCTTCAACATCAACAGAATAACTGATGTATATTACCTTAACTGTTAATATGTTACATTATTCATAAGCTTAAGTATTTTCAGGATTGGGCTGTGATCTGTTAAATGACATGAGTCTCTAGATACTTGATCTTTTTGGTTCTTTGAATTTGATATGTAATGTCCATAAACACAGCTCCCATGTTTCTTTAGCGCATTCTGGCACAGAGTTTCACCAGAATGTCTCCTTACATTTTTCGTCTTGTAATTTATATTAAATTGCACTGAATAATGCAAACATATAGACTTCTGTGGCAAACTGGCTAAAAGTCTATCAAAATCTGAACTGTCTGATGTAATCAAAATTTCCTTGCTAAATCTGATTCCCTCCCAAAGCTATTTATACGTTTGTTAATGCCTCACTTTGTGTTACGCTAGATAAGTCACTTTGCATTATGGTTGTGTAGTGTAACATGTCATAAATGGCATAAGCAGGTGTGACATGGTGGAAAGCAGTGACTGGAACATGATATTCTAAAAAGTTACCTAAAACACTATGCAAGAACATTCCTGCTGTTTGGGTTTTTTTTTTTCTTCAGGATGTAGATATATTTAATGTACACTACTTATGGAATCTGTTGAAAATTACTGAAGAAGTCCCCCTTTTGATTGGCTGATACGAAGGTATCAGATACAAGCAGCGTTTCAGGCCTGGCTTACAGACTGAAAGCCATAAAACTATGCCAGTTCATGTATGAAGTATGAGTCCACTTATGTTATTTTTACTGCTACAGGTCTGCTAGTAAATGTGTTGGATCTTACGCTCCTTTGGCTTATTTCACATCACAGAAGACATATACGTGTATAAACCTTTGTATGCTGGTGTAACAGAATTTCTCCTTGTAGTGTCATAACTCTTAAAGCAACAAAATTTCCTACAGAGAAGTTTTATTTGAATATGATCTCTTATGTATATGCCATGTGTTACATGACAACGAAGCCCTCATAGATTTCTTTGCATAATCATTTGCATTGTCGCAGGGTTGTAGGTGAATTTCCATTTGCTCTTCTTGTAATTCATTTAATTGAAATTAATTCATCTGAAAAAAGTTTGGAAACTCGTGGTATGGCCTCAAGCAATGTAGTTCCCCACACTGATGATACTGGGGCATCTCAAACCCAGCAGGAAGATGCCGGTATGAAATGCACATCTCTGTAGCCCTTGACTCCTTGATCTTCTTTCATAGCTTGCCAAGGGTAGAATACCACACTGTTGTGATTGTGTCTTTTATGAACAGGGCAGTTTTCACTAGGAAGGCAGATTGAGGTTATTAGGTAAGGAACACCCTGGTTTTGTAACAATTACTTTCAGAGACTAATAGTATAGATAATAGTCAGAATAAAGACCTCCATTTTTTACAAGATATTTCTAAATTAAAGGGTGCTCATATCTGTATAAAATGCATTGGTATTGCTTTAAAGGTATTTTCTTATTGAATAGGATCATAGAAGACATTTTAAAAGCGAGTTGTGCACTGTTTTGTGAAATGCAGTTGTTGTTCATATCTTACAACTGAATACCTAAAAGATTTGGTTAGATTTCCATGTTAGAATGTGGAAGATGTTCATTACCAATCACAGACCAAGACAGAGATAATAAATTATTTTTGGCGTAGCTGATGCTAGATACGTAATTGGATCAATTGAGTAATCCAATGTGATTGACAAATATGAGAAAAATGAAAGGGCAAAGCAATCTATCAATAAAATAAACTTACAATTATGAAAAATTATACACCTAACTATTGTTGTCTGATCGCACTGATCATAACAACCAGTTCAGACCGTGACTAATACCTTTCTGTTACTTACTTAGATGAGAAAGGTTTTGCATTGTTTTTTAGAAGATCTAAGTGGGGAATATTTTAGCATAAATTGTTTTTGTACAACACAACTTTTAATATCCAGTTGCAAAGGTATCTGATATATTTTTTTCCTTTCAGAAATGTTAGAACAGCAGGAATTTTTAATTGGCCATAGGATTAAGAGTTGCTTAAAATAAGGTGATGTCATGTGACAATCTAGTACTTCTCTTTGTACCACATTTTCCCTCAATAAACATTTTAGCCCTCTGGAGTGAGAGAAAGGAAGAGACAGGGAGAGAAACACAAAAGATATGTTGCTGCTGGGAAGATAGTGTTAATATAGATAAAACATCATTTAACAGGCTACATGAAATATGCAATGCTCTTCTGCTGCAGATAAAATAGCTGCTATATTTATCAGCATTCTCCAGTGTTTTAAGATTTCTTAGTTAAGTCAGTGCTTATAAAAGGTGCAAGACTGACAGCACAAGAAGTCCTTTGTCTGTCTCCTGGAAAAGTACTGAGTAGGCAGCAAAGTCCTGGTTCTCTTTTCCTTTAAAATTATTTGTCATTTGTGTCACTGTTGAATTTGCTGCGTGATTTGCCTTTGATTGACAGCAATAATTCAAGGAGTGTATGCCTCCCTGCACTGTAGTACCATCATCTATCAAATGAGCATGGAAGTCAGCATTAGAAGAGAAAAAGCGACTGGTTCCTGTACTATTCCATGTCTTCCAGCACTGGACCGTAGAAACAAGCTGATGTTCTGGGGAGCGCACTGAGCAAACACAAATCAGTTCCCCATCCCACGGGATGCTGGCACTTGAGTGTGATACAGGGCCATGCACAGGGGCCCTGGGGCCGGGATCTCTGGACAGGCAGCATGGCTGACAGGCTGCTGGATGCCTGGAAATCCAGCAGAACGCAGAGCTGGTGGCAGTACATAGCTAGAGATGCCATTCTGTCCTTGGACTCTATCCAGATACTTCCTCTGGGTGCTGCTGCACCCACAGTTTTGTCATATGGATGTTTCTCTCCAAGGAAATGGACTGAAACTGCAAAGGGATGCCATAGAGCAGGAGGGAGATGGTAACAGCCCCCGTCGCCTGTGCCAAAAGCTTAATAGGCATCTTAAATGTTTCTACGATGGATGCTGATGTCCCGCCAGCTGGTGCACAGAGTGCAGCATGTGCCAGCTGGGCTGGGTGCGACAGCTACATCCCAGCATATATATTTCTTACCCACTTCGTGGTATTTTGTCTCAACTGCCAACATCTCGGGAGGAGAGGATTCATCTGCCAGCGTCCCTGCTCCTCTCTGTGGTGTGAAGAAAAGATTCACACCCCTGTTAACATTCTAATTTCACACTCCAGAAGCACGTTCTTGTCACTAGTGATGCCCAAAAGGTTAAAAGCAATTGTGAGGAGGTGTGGAGGTTTTGTACCAGACCTGTTGAGAACAATGCCAAATTCAGGAAAAGGGGAGTCAAAAGTGTGCGGTTGTGAATTAGCCAATGCCAAAAGTGGTGGTCTCCGGTTGTCGACCAAACCCTATAGATACTTAGAGTGAAGCAGATGGCAAATTTCAATACATTCCGCATTATGAGGAATGTGCGTTTTTTTAATGAGTTGCTAAAATCTGCAGTGAAAAATCTCAGTAAGCAAATAAATCATCTGCCTGGATCGTCTGTCACTAAAGTAGCAGGAATGATTTGGCTGCACACTGAAGCAGCACAGCACAGTAATTGTTGCAAACTTGTTGATATTTTTTTTAAGAGTTCAGAACGGACCACATGTCTTAAAATTTCAACTAAGCTTGAATGAAATCCCAAGACGTAAACTACACTTAGACAGAATTTTCTTGCCTGAGGGACTCTTCAACATTCCGATTGCTCCTGCAGCCTCTGACACTATTCCATCTGCTCCATCTGTTGTCATCCAGTTAACACTGGGGGAGGCTAAAGCTGTGCTCTAGTCTACTAAAAGTGCTTTTCTAACCTGATTATAAGACTACTCATAGAGCTACATGCAGCAGAATGGTCCTTCTGTGTTACAGGCAACAAAAGCAATTCTTCCCTCTATTTTTTTTTTTTTTTTTTTTTTTTAAGTAGTTGCTCCCTGAACCTCTCTGCCTGTCAGGTGGCTAATGAAGATCATGACATGGTCAGAAAGCATAAAGCTTTCTCTTATTGCTGGGAGTAGTATCAGCTGAGGTGGTGGCCACTCTTCCTTTTCAGTTAGGAGCTTCAACATAACCAAGCCACTCTCCAGCACTCTGTGTTTGTTTCTTGTGAAAGGGGGATGGAGAGGAAAAATCTTGCTCTGGTTTCTCCTTTATAGAGTTTCATTCACATTTGGACTCAAGGTAAGTGTTACAGACTCAGGGACGAATATATTTGAAGGCAGAGTTAAGGCAATGGCCCCCTCGTGTGATCTGCTGTTCTTATCACTGCTGACTCACTTCTGCAGGACTTACCTCCCTAAGGACACTGGTTTAGATCATGGTAAGACTGTCCAAAAAGACTGCAAAAAATAAGGTCTGGACCTACTGTTCTGGAATCTCAGGGTGGGCAGTGTGCTGAGATTGTTTAACCTCCTGGCACAGAGACAACCTCTGCTTTAACAATATTACTTCTGTTCCTTATAATAATCCCTAAAGCTTTTGGTTCCGCAGCTCTGTGCCAAAATGTCTGAACACTCACTGTCAGTACAATCGTTTTCCAGCCACATCCGTGCAACCCATGGGACCGATGCTGCCTCCATCCACTGCAGAAACACAGGGCGGGGTGTGATTCAAACCAATATACTGTAAGCACCTGATAATACTATGACGTGCTTAAATGATCTTTTCACAGCTGATCCCAAAAGCTTCAACAACACTGCACTTCTGCAAAGTCTGTGATATTTTAAAGTAGACTTTTGGGATGCTTTTCCCACAGAACGCACAGACAGTTCTGTGACTTATCTCCAGTTCCTTCTCTCACTTCGCCAGCAATATCCTTTCCACCTGCTAGCTTTCTTTTCAGCTGCGGAAGGAAAAACCAAGCAAACACAAAAATACAAAAAAACTTCATTGTTTTTGTCTCTCATCTGTGTCCTAACCTGCCTTTAAATGGAATGAAGGAATGAAGGGATGAGTCAGTGGGAAAAAAAGTTAGTTGAAGGGTGGGGGTTTAACCCACTGGTTTAGTTGCCCCTTACACTGCATGAAAGCGTCCTTGGGTCTCTTTTTAGTGTCATTGCGAAAATTTAACTCTGGAATGGAAAACAGCTTTTAGTCACTCCAGGCTGGCATGGCTGTGATTACAGTGAATTGAAAGATAAGTGAGAAAGGAAATTTTTCTCTGGTGCAAAATCTTACCTTGAAGAAATGTAACAAGTGACCGAAGGTTCATGCAAAGTTACATTCAGGACCTTTGCATGAGTCTGCAGCCTTGGGAGCAGAGAGCTGAGAGGGAGTACATATTAAAGCTAATTTCATGATGGCAAAAGTTCAAGTGAGATTAGAATCAGTCCCTTTCACGTCAAACCAGAGACCAGCATTTTGCTGAGGAGTTTTGGATCAGGCCATATAGACTTATACCTTAATAAAAATCCACATAAGTTGTCTAACTTTTCAGGGGGAAGCATAGATATGTGATAAAAACAGAGCTGCAGTATTACAGACCGCTAAATGCATTCCCTAAATCTGGAGGAGTTTAGTTCACAAGAAAAAGTCTTTGCATTCCAAGTAAATGAGATCCTGCAGCTCTGTAGGGAATGGCCTTAATTGAAAAGTCACATTCCTTGCCTCTCATGTAAATAAATCACGGTACTTGAATTTGGTCATGGCCTTTGTCAAGCTTGAGGCCAACATGAGTCCAGGGTAATGCTGTGAAGGTTAGAAACAACATGATGGAGGCAACCTTCACATTAATACATTCTGTAACACTGTAGGTGAGACAGGGGTACCTCAAGCTGGGATAGGGATTTTACTTCATGCCTAGCTGATCTGGGCTGAAATACATGCGCGTTTATGGACACTTCAAACATGAGCTAGTGCCCTATACCAAATGAAGCTGCAGTAACTGGGGCCAAAGCCGTTTAAAATGTTGATGGAAGCCATAGCAGACTGCTAAGATATACCCCAATGTTTTAAGAACAGGTAAAGTGGCCCAAAAGAACTGAACCACATTATCTTAAGGTCATAATAATATAGTAAAAAATAAATGCAGTGATAACACTGTATTTGACTGGGATTAAATTTCCAGTAGGAAAAGCTAGAAGAAGAAAAATCAACCTTCTTAGCTAAATTAAAAATGTATTAGGGCAGTGCTTATTATTTCCTATTGAATTGCATTTTAAATTGCAGTTACCAAAACATCACTTGCCCCCAGTGAAGGTAATGGTGATGTTTCTGTTGTCCTCACTATTTTTCACTCCATTTACAAAAATGGCCTGTAACTCCCCCATGTCTTAAGAAAACAAGGATTAATGTCTTAAAATTATCATTGTACCAAGAAAAAAAAAATGTTATTTACTACTTGCATTACACTGGGTTCCACAATGTGTTAGGTGCTGTAAAAAGGCAGCAAAATACATTCCCAATATGAAAAAAAAAAAAAAAAAAATCCTTACAGTTTAAGATAAGCAGCAAAGAAGGGAGTAGAATAGATTTTTTTTAATCATTCTCTGAAAACATGGAAGAAGATATCTGAACTCCCTCAGAAACTCTCCTTTATCATTACAGCTGTTTTGCTATTTGCTGTGTAGATGTGTCCTTGGTGATACTATGGGGAAATATATGATTTTGCCATATCTCCAATTCCAAAATACATTAGGGGAGCTTATTAATAAAGTTACACTTTGAAGTTTCTGTATTACATTTCTAAGAGGGAGTTAGTTAATCTACTGTATCAGACTAGTTTATACATTAGAAAATGTCATGCTTTTCATAGTCAGTTACATTTTGTCTTTAAATCCTCATGGCTATATATTTAGTTAAGCATTTTACTTAAAGAAGTACTTACACAAGTTTATGTTACTCTTCCCAAAAGCATGAAGTATCCTATCACGTCATGATTCATTTCACTTAACTTATAAAATTTAGGCAGGCAGTGTAAATCAGTGCTCTGATCTTCCTTCATAGCCAACGGATAGATGCTGACTCGAGCAAGTTGCTCCACTTCTTATGGAGGGTATTTTAGATTAACTGCTCACACTGGCACACAACTTTCACATATCTAAATGTAAACTAGTATCATCTGCAGTTGCTAGCGCAAAATCCTGTGTTTGGTTGAAAAGCGGGAAGCTGCCTGCCATAAAATGACATCGGTCACAGGGAACTAGTTCAAATAGCAAATATTCCCCTTGAACCTAAG
Source organism: Fratercula arctica (assembly GCA_947846985.1). Taxonomy (NCBI): domain Eukaryota; kingdom Metazoa; phylum Chordata; class Aves; order Charadriiformes; family Alcidae; genus Fratercula; species Fratercula arctica. The sequence goes on from CANTUZ010000001.1 coordinate 202,737,171, forward strand.
GACCATACCTGAGTTTCTGGAATCAGAAATCATTTCCCTGAGGGACTCTCAATAAGCATCATTTCCCCATTCATAAGCACTGAGTCTACGTGTGAAGGAACAAGAACTTTATTATGGAAATTAGAAAAACTACGTGAGTGGTAACTAAAATGCACTCCATGGTAACTTTGTCAGAAGCCCGTAACCGCGGTTCCTTTCCATTCTGGTTGATCAGGTAACAGGCAGGTAACCTTAACAGTGTAATTTATTTCTTTTTAGAAAACATTCCTGAGCTCATTGCAGGCACTGTATCCTGTGCCCTGACTGTCTGCATTGCATGGACGTTAGTTTGCTTTTGGGATTTCCTTCAGAGTGACCCAACCAGAGCCACTGAGACAACTCTTGTGTGCATCCCCTGTCAGGGACCACCCCACACAGTTACAGGGCTGCACCTCTACCCTCACCCATCTTTAGTGATAGAAAGTCCTGACATATCCCAGGACTTGTAATAACTACCCTCAGTTCCAGATTATAAACGTTTCAGTTAAGTGGCCTGCAACACAATCCATATTTAAACTGAATTTAACTAAAAAAAAAAACCAAAAAAACAAAAAAAAACCCAAAAAACAACCTCACAGGAAAAAAATAAATCATTATGTCTCAAGGCAAAAAGGTTACTACCTAGACAAGGCTACCCCTCAGCCTACTTAAAAGAGGCTAGCCCTGGTCAGCAAAAATATTTTCCCCTCTTCACCCGTTTGCCTAGGGCTACGGTTAAGTCCTTGGATTGGATGTGTTTAGCAGTAGGGATGCAACCTAAGCGTGTTAAACCCTGCACACAGCTTTTTGGTAGGGTATATCCAGTGTCCTGAGGTGCAGGCAGACGGATCTGTCTTCAATTCTGTACACTGTGCTGCTCAGTGGTGTTATTTTTACTGTTCGACTACATAAAAGGGTTGCAGAATTCAACAAGTGATGCTGCTCTTTTTCCATCAAAGGCTCATTTTGGCAGTCAGAATCCTCTACAGATGTAAATCAATAGCATACAGGACTTTTAGGCAGAGATGATAAGGAAGTACTGCTTCTCAAAAGCAAAAATAGTTCTCTTTTGCTCATATTTTAATTATGCTCCCTAATCAGTTCTGAATTTCTCGCTGTTTCTGATAATTCCCAAAACGTTTTGGAGGTGATCTGGAAGAAGACTCCTCAAAATAAGTTCCTTTTGGAAGCTATTCAAAGTCTCTCACCCATACCGGGATGTGGCAGAAAGCACCTAGTCTCTGGAGTTCTAACTAAGAGGAGCTATGGCAAGGAAAAACTCTGATGAATGAGGGTGTTTTTTTACTGAAAAATGCCGTTTCAAAAACACTGGGATGTTTTGGATAAAACATTTAATTTCAGTGAAATTTTCAACAAAGTTTTAAATAGTATTTCATTTTCTTTATTTTTGTTTCAATTCTGCTTTCAGTTTGTTTTCTTTTCAACATTATGTTTTCGTTTCACTGAAGCTTCACCTATTTTAATTTTTAAAAGATTTATTCTACACTGTATCATTGCGTGTTACATTTACAGTGACAACATGAACCACCTTGACACCAACAAAACAAAGCTTTCTGATTAATTGTAGAATTTTCTGAAACGAAATGTTTTCGAGCTCTTCTTCCTCATAAATTTAGAAATAGACGTACTCCACTGGGTTTTAGGCGAAATATGAAAATGTCAGAGTCTTTTACTGGAAGAAAAATTGTTAACGATGATGTTAATAGGCAGAGAAAGCAGTTCGGTGTGTGTCCACCCGCTGGTGGGAGCCTGTTCCCTTGCAGAGGGCACTGCATCCCAGCCTTAGGCAGAGGAGAATTGAGTTGCCTTGCTGAAATCAAGGTTGTCCAATACACCGGTGTCCCAGTGCACATTCTTGTCACTCACCGCCTATCTGTAACCAGAAGGAGGTTTAATATATTGTAACATAAGGATACAGCACCTTCTTTGGCAACTCTCCAGATGAAGAGGACTGAAGGGAGGTGAGGTTCATTTGTAAGCTACGAGTAAGAACCTCTCCCTTCAGCCGTAGGAATAGGAAGCATTTGAGAAACATAATCAAAGCAGTTAAGTGCTAGAGATTTTTTGGAGGATATTCAGCCCTGTGGTGAGGTACCTTATTATGCTCGAAATTGTCCCCTAGGTTTTACAAATCAGGTAGACAGAACACAAAAAGGGGTAGCCACGGGGAAGTACTTTTGGGATGGGAGTTTGAGATGCAGGGAGGTGGAGGCTGCATATGAGGTTTCTTGCAGTAATAGGAACTGTCACGGCTCATCTCGGGAGAAGCTGAGGGGAACAGACAGCCGTACGGCCCCAAGCACCGAGGCACGGGAACGACCCTTGCTGCAGTGCGGCAGGTAAGGACACATCTGGGCAGGTACACATCTGGGCAGGAGGGCTGTCCTTGGGCTCAAGGACGGTCTAACTGCAGGTCATTAACTCTGCTGTATAGACTGATGAGGCATCAGGAACGCTGCTTCTCTTAACCGGTTTTAGCTGGAGAAGGTATTTCTCAATTTCTGTGATAATGCATTATATTTTGCTACTATGTGCAGGAAAATGCCTGCTCGGCTCCACCCCAGAGGACGCGGCATTTCAGACAAGTGGCCCCTGTGGCATACTAAGGCTGATGGTTTGTAAAGTGCTCTGGAATCCCTTCAGGGGATAAAGTGGGTATTTGGAAGATGGCTATTATTTCTCCCATCTTTCCTGTTCTATCACATGCAAGCCTTTCGCAACAAAAAATAATTTCATAAATCCTGATTAAAATGAAGTCTAAGCTTCTTCTACAATGTTTCTCCTGCTAGTTGGTCGCTTTAAGCAATGAAAAAAAAAAAGTTATAGTCTCTCAAAACAAAGTGCACTCTTTTCACAATTCTTATTGTCCTTGCCTGAAAGAATCCTGCTAATCTTAAAGTAAAGCACATTGGGGATCCATAAAACTTCAAGGTGTGTAATATATTTCAGAAATACAGTTCATAAGCTCTGGTTTTTTGAAAAGCAATATTTGTAAGCACAAGATCATTCTGTCCGTGCACATCACTCTTAACTCCCTCTAGCATTCATAACAAAATTCAAGGGAAGAATACAAAAATCTGTGCAAAGTGCAAGCATCAGCCTAGGACTGAACTCTGCCATGTGTTCAGCAGCACGGAAATATTGCAGTTCCTTTTCCTTCTATTCCTGCTGCTCGGAGGTCCAATTTATGTCATGTATTTTAAGACTACCAGAAGAAGGAAGTTTTTCTTTTGGTTTTGGTGAAAATTCCTAGCAAAATACAGCAACAACTGTGTCGATACAAGCCATTGTTATACTGTAAAAACACGCGGGCTGTAAAGAAGACTGTCAGTTTTGTCTACTGGTTATATTATGGGAAAAGGCTGAAAAAAACCTTCATTGCAAGGTTGGTCCATAGAAATATTCCTTCACTAAGCAGTGAGGCTTCTCCTGTGCTTTGAAGTCCACAGTAGATAAAGACCCTCTGCAAGTATGAAGCCACTTCTACTGTGTTCATTTTTAAATAGAAACCGTGAGAATGATTTCTGCCCCGTTTGATGTGCCACTGGAGAATGAGCCAAAGAGGTTCAGGAGGAGGCCGGTCCTCTCTTGACTTCAGTGCTAAGGTTTTATTCTCTTCTGCTTTGGTCCTTTGAAATGTGGTATGTTGTGGCACGGCCCGAGGAAGGTACAGCCTGGTGTCTTGCTGATCCTCTTTGTGAACTTGGATGGGTGGAAACTGATGCTGAGAAAATTTTGCTTTCATGGGGAAGCTTCATAGGAGCAAAGAGAGAGCAGAGATCTCCAGTTGGAGCTGTCAAACCATACTTTTGAATTCTGCAGCAGGAACACTCTGGCAAGCGTAGGACTACTATTGGCCATCAATGGATACAGCCTCTTCTGAAGCGTAGTGAGAGTACCTGACTCTACAGCCCCATCACCGCCAGTGCCACAGGCTGCCTTCCTACCGTGGCAGCACCTGCGATCTCTCAACCCCAGAACGTTACGCAGCAATTAGCGAGGTATTTTTTTCTACTTAAGGTTGCAATCCTTTTTCTATTAAATTGCAGGACTCCGACTGAATCCAGTACTGCGTTTTGAGTTGTGATGGAAATAACCATTACAGAAAAAAAGAAGTAATTTCTTCCTGGAAATTTAATCAGCTCAGTCATAATTACGGTACATCTGCTGTTACTAGATTATTTGCTACCACACACGTGCATGCACGCACTCTGATAAAATAAGCGCATGCTGGCATTTCTCTGAAATGTTGACAGAAAGGCAATATGTGCCGGCTGAGGCATGAGGCATGCGCCTCTCCCAAGTACATTGTTGTTTTAACTGCTCACATTTTTATCAAGGACTGAGAACACAGTAGGTCAAAACCACAGGTCATTTAGCCTTATGGCTGCTCTGATTTAGAATGTTGTTTTAATGCTTCCTTGCAGAAACAAAAGGAAATTCCTGCAAAAGTGCCGAACTGGTCACCGTGTGTCACTTAGTCCATTCAAAATGCTGATTTAATTCAAGCCCTTTTATGTGGAGTGTTATTTGATGAATCTTATTCCTGTATACATCATCCTAAAGCTCCTTCTCTGTGTTTAATTTGCAGTGAGTAGGCAGATTACTTTTTATTATTTACTTGAAGTCATAGATTTTTATTAGGAGATGCCAAAGAGCAGGTGGTTTGCTTTGTGCTTTACACAAATGCTGAAATAATTCAACATGGAAATTCAATCAAAACACAATTCCACCATGAAAACATCTCTAATGTTACATTGAGCTTATATTTTTCAATGATTGTATTATATACTATAACTAGACAACCATGTATAGATCAGTAACATATTCATGGGAACCCCTAGATATTCTGTATCTGAATTGTCTTGTATGTTAGGCTTCTTAAAGCCAACGCTACTGAATTTAAGCAAAAAAATCATTTGAGACAAAACATTAAGTACCACAGATTTGTTGTAATGGTTCCTTATAACTAATTTCTGAATAGCTCTTCCAGTCAGGAGCCTAAGGATGCCAATTTAGACTCGACAGAACGCTAACGGAGTGACTAGAAAATTGCAGCCCTCTCATCAATCTGCTGTGCTTACTTTCCCTCTGAAACCATATCCCAGGTTCTGCATATGCTCGTAACTTTAAATAGACCAGGAAATGGTAAAATACTACAAGTCCAGTGATGAATTATATCCCCAGGTGTGTTCAGACCATCTGAACATTTCTGTTTACAAAACAGTCAGCAGCATTGTTTAACAAAATATGAATCAGCGTTGCCTTTCCCCTTTGTAAGTGTAATAAGACAAAGCATGGTTTGTACGATCACTGTAATCACGAGTTTATCACTTATGGAGAGTAAATGCTTGGCCTACGCTTGGCACTGATCCCTTTTCAAGGTGATAAAGGGTAAAGCAACTTAAGGGAGGGATTGGTCTGCTAGACAGAAAAACAGCTCCTGCCTGCACGCCAGGAGAAGTTCCGTTAGCAAAATTCTGCACATCCTAGTTGGAGGCAATGATTCATCATTAAAGCTGCATAACTAATAGAGGATTCATTGCAGGATATAGCAGAATGTTTTGCTCAGCTTCAGGACAATGGATGAAATGCTTCATTTACGGGTTTTTTCACCTTTCGTATAAGCCTTTTTGTCTTTAATTGTTGTCAGTTTAAAAGTGAAAAATTACGTTTCAAAAATAAACTAGCCATTTCATAAATGTAAAAAAAAAATATTCTTACATGAAAATTCATTTTAACATTTCTCATTTTCCATCACTTAAATATAACCTCTCTAGTAAAGTATTGAAAATAGCATTTCTGCTGAATGCACTATTTGGCGTAGAAAAAATATTTTATTTACTTTTTTTGATTCATTGCTGGCAAAAAGCTTGCACTGGCAGAGAAGCTCAGAAGATCACAGTGTTTTTGGTTTTTTTTGTCTTCCACTTAGCTTTTATAAGTCTGTGATTGCTTAAACTGGTCCAGTTCACCTGGATTATGACTGGGTGGCAGAGCGCGTGTGCCTGAGCCCATCCTGACACTCAGAGGCGTGACTGTATCGCTGTTACAAGACATTTCCATGGCGCGCCATCGTTAACTGCCGTCGGCAGGGCTGTACTGATTGTCAAATGGCAGTCCAACGCAGGCAACTCACGTGCGAACTCAAGAGTGGGTGATGACTTGGGTCAGAGAACCAGTATTTTAAGCCCAAATATATAAGCATTTCTGATTGAATCTATCTCTAAGAATACAAGAACTCTCCCCGGTCATAATTGCATCGGGTCTTTTCCAGCTGTAGAACTAGCTGGTGGTATCACTCTCATTTGTACCTGTGTAATTTCATTGCTTTCCTGAGAGATAGTTTATACACCTGCAGCAGAAAACAAAAACAAAAAAAAAAAATGGTGTCAGAGCAGCCTGATTTTTCCTGAGCTTTGTGCTTTGTATATCTTTAATTTGCAGCATGTTAGTATTCCGTCATGTTCAGTGTTAGCGTTTTTCACAATCTAATGAATTATGCTTTGACACACATCCTGATAACTGTCCAACACATCATCTTTCCTCTTTATATCCCATTAATCCTAATTACTGCTTTGTGCATCTCACTAAATAAATATTCAACATCATTGTGATTTTATAAGCCAATTAATTTTACACATTACTGCCAACACATTTTTTTACGCAAACTACATATCTTTTTCACTTTTAACATTTATGTTATAATTTAACCTTTCAGCTGCTAAGAGCAATTTTGTTGCTTTACTCTGAATACTCTCTAATTTTGCCACAGTTTCTGGGGAATGATGGGTGCAATCACAGCACTTCAGATAAGGAGATACTAGAATTGCCTGGGGAAGGTGTACGACCTTGTTCCTTTACTGTGTGATGCCTTGGTCTAGAATTGATAATTTTTGTGTGCCCTGGCAGCGCTGCAAGCTCTCTGCCTGATTTGGGGCTTTTCCTATCCATTTTGCATTAGTGGCCATTGAGTGAGCAGCCTGACAAACACACCAGGGAATGTGTTTGTTGTTTCTGTATGCATTTCTGTTACATGCACGTTACGCCACCGCATGAGCATTTGCACTGTTAAAGGCCAACAGGAAGGATAAAATAACGGAGACATCGTTCAACATAACGTGTCATGTTCTCTGCTAGCCTGCTGTAGGACTTCAGACTTTCCTAATAAAATGCAACAATAACAAATTTTATACCTGCATTTATGCCTAAGCACAAGCAATAAGATGTATGTAAAGCGTGCTACAGCAAGCTGGATTTTTAGAGTTCACTGAAACCAGCTGAGTTCTCTAATACAAAAGAGCTGAACATTTGTTCATTCCCTATGCTGTAGAGGAAAAAAATCGATTTTTTATCCACACTAGTTAAGTTCCCAGGACACTCTTAAAATTGCTTAATATTTAATAATATTAACATTTCATTTATTGAATATTTATATAAATATACATATTTACATAATGATATTTAGAAGTTATTAAATAACTATTGAACAATTATTTGTACAGCTGGTAGGTAGAGTTAGTTGCTTTAATAGCCTGGGACTTCTCCTGTGAAGGAGCAAGCTATGGAGCTTAGTGCATTATTGCTCCCACAGCAGAGGCACACTGTAAAAACTGCAGTTTATTGCTGCAAGAAATCTTGTTGACCAAATGTAGAATGCAAGTTTCATTAAAGCCAGGAATGAAACTCCTAACGGCAGGTCCTGGGTAGCATCCTCTGTGAATTGGTATTGATCCTAGATGCCCCATAACCATCTACATCTCTGGATAGGCCGTAACGTTCAAGTTGTTTTCAGTTACTCAGGGATCTAAATCTGTTCTGCAAGTAAATTAACTAAGAGCTAATGGTCTGGTTTATCAGTTATTTGTCATCGAAAAAGTACAGGCATCATTGCTAAAGACCCTTCTGGATAAGGCACAGGGCAGGCTCAAGGTGTTTTGTCAGTCCCTGGGGACAGGAGATTGAGGAGAGCCACAAGGAGGGGAGTGGGTGCAGTGATTGAAGGAGGAGGTCCCAGAAGCCCCACAGACAGGGGACTTCTCTGGCCTGCAGAGCCTTGCCATTTTTCCAGTGGAGCTGTGGACCCTAAAAGACAGTTGTTCTGCTTTTCATAGCTACTTTTTGTAAACTCCATAGTAATCATTCGTAGGCATTCTGGGGTTCGGAGACCACAGTTAAGAAAAACAAAAAACAACAGCAAAACCCTGAGGCTGAGGCAGCCAACTGTTGAAAGCAAGATGGCTTGGAGTAGGACTAGAGGGGCAGCTGTAAGCCACAGAGCCCTGTGCAGGAGATGGGTGTCATCCCGGCTGCTGAGATCCTGAAACTCCTTAGGAGGGTCCTTGGGCACCGCTTGGCCTCCACCTCTCCCTCCTCCCCATTTCACACTCGCAGAACGTGCTACGGGAAAGGGGATTCTCACAGATCTGCTTTCTCAAGGCCTGTGTGTCGTCTAGGGTATGCTGCTCTCAGCAGTGGAAAACCAAACTACAGACATGATAAATGGGAAAAGTCAAGTCCTCGTTGTCCAAAGAGACTTGGCTGAGGAGGTAGGCTGCACCTCTTCCCCTGCCGAAGCAGGATGTGCATTCGCAGAAGATGGAGGAGTAAATCATAAGCTCTCTGTTTATCTGCATTTTCAGTGTCTGGTACCTCAGAGTCCTGCTCAGTGACTGCAGCAGTTCATTGCTAATACAAAAATTATGAAGAAGTGGGAACTAGCTTGGATAAGCATAGGTTGTTTTGGGTTGTGGGAGCCTATTCAGCTTATGTCTACTAGAAGGTTTTCTGACAGGCTACTGTGATGAATTGTTAATCAGCATATTTGTTTCTATAATATTTGCAAAAACATCCCACAGTTTTCTGCTTTATCGACCTGCCGTTTCCAGCATCCAATGCAAATCTAGAATAATGGTTGTATTAATAAAAACTGAGTTCAGGATAATGTGATATATTCTCTGAATTTCTACATAGTAATTAATTGATGTCTTTTGGTAATAGACCTTATATATTCTAACATCCTCAGCTGTTATCCATCATTGGCCTATATATTTCCTTACTATGAGACTATCTGAATGTGCCAGTTAGAAATTGTTCTGTATTTGCACAGGCTATGTCAATTCTTAAAACAATATGGCCAGTGTTCCCCATGGTGTGGTGTTAGTTGTCTGTATCTTTGACAAAAAAAATGAGGAATGTGTTTGCACTTACACATTTAAGCAGACTCATAAGCCAAATGATATCTTCACATTCAGAATAAAAACAAAACTCACAATAGTAATTTGAGTAACTATGACTAGGTGGCTGATTGATATATCAATTAATTATGTGAGCCTGGCCATGGTATGTCTAATTAACAGTTCATCATTTAAAATCTTAAAATCTAATTCTTTGTACTGTATTCAGTTAGCTGTAGAATTCAGAGACCAAATTCTGCATGAGTGGCCATGAATAATAGCAAGAACTATCTTCCAATAAAAAAGTCTGTAACCAACTCAATTTGACAGATACCAGTCAAGCAGTGGTAGCTCTTTTCTAGCATTTTTTTTCCTTAGTGGTCTTCAGACATCTTAAATTTACATTAAATCCATGCAAGTCATGAAGTATCAGGGGGAATAAATTATGAACAACCAAGAAAAAGTTAATCAAATATTATATTCTGAAGGCTGAACAAAACTACAAATAGGCACCTGTGTGCCTTGTAGACACACTCCAATGGTGTGTCTACAAGGAGATGCTATTGCAAAACACAGTAAGAATTATACATTAGACCACAGTCACTACTCCGTGTTATGTTCCCAGCTTCCACTCAAGCTCAGATCTATAAGCAGAAATACAGAAGAGACACGTGTATCCAAGCCCTGCTTATGATTTTGGTCACTGCTGCTAATGCTCCTCTGGAAGCAGAATGGAGCGGTCACAGTGATGGACAGATGGCAAGGACAGCAGCAATTGGAAAGATCACAAAAAGAAGGGTAAGTCCTGGCATCCTCTGTCTGCAATGCTGATGTCCTACATACTGAACCATTGTCATGCACAGATACACTTGGCTCAATTGGCATGGACTCAAGAAGTCCAAGACTAATTCAAAACAAGGTTGAGAATATATTAAAGTTTAAATTTTCGATAGTTTCTTTTTTCTTTTTTTTCCCCCCCCTTATTTCTTTCAAAACTTTGCTTCCTTTTCATATAACATTTTTAAGGATAAAAAAATTACAGGTTTAGGACCTCAAAATTATATGAAACCTTAGGAAAAAGAATGGTAACAACTTGAACTATTTCTTCCTCCCCAGGTTGGGCCACTGAACTATAAAATCCATTATTTTCAGAGATCTAGTACTGTAATGGGACACAGGGAAAAGCAAAGAGAATATTTTTGAAGTTCTCTCTGTGTCTGAAATGCCTCGAAAGTCAGGCACTAGCAAGGAAATGAAGCATGTCTCTTCCAACATTTCTGCATCTTCCTGCCAGAGTGCTTGATAAAGCACCAATAAACATAATTGCCTTTGCATATCACTGATAAAAAGAACAAAAAATATGTGCCCAAGTATGGCTCCCGTTTTCCAGTGAGTTACTTATGTGTTCTTCATCGTTCTGTGTGCTATATAATCAGGAGCTGCATCTTGGAATTCACAGCAACTCTCATCTATGCGCTGAACATTTATGGGATTTATTGCCATTTTTATAGATACGGTAAGTAAATACAAACTGAGAAAGTGTTGTAAAATATAAAACTCATCAGCAGATGCTGATTAAGGAGAATTATTATATAAGCTTTATATATTTTTCCATTTAAAGTTTAGCTTTGCTGGTTTATTAGAAAAGGTTTCATATGGGAAAGGTATGACACAGCAAATACAGAATGGAAAGGCAGGGAGTGGGACTCTGGAAGTGGCTGATATTAGACCAAGCAGTTTGCTTCACTGGGGCAACCCTACCTCACCAGCTATGAAGGCTGCAGCTGCAACGTGCTACAGGTCCCCCCCAAGGGGTGGTAACAGTAACTCATATTGCCCCTGTCCAGTGTGAGGTTTAACGAAAGCAGATGGCAGAAGGGATACCTAACATCCCAGTATTTGTGGACATCAGTGAAAACATATTGTTTGAAAGACCTTTATATCAGATGATTGTTGATTAGTGTCGTGGTTTCACTTGGGATAGAGTTGACTTTTTTACTAGCATCTGACCTAGTGCTATGGTTTTGGAGTTGGGATGAGAATACTGTTGATAGCGCACTGGTGGTTTTGGTTGTTTCTAGGCAGTCAAGGCCTTTTCTGCTCCTCGCATCGCCCCACCAGTGAGTAGGCTGGGGGTGCACAAGAAGCTGGAAGGGGACATAGCCAGGACAGCTGACCCCAACTGGCCAAAGGGATATTCCATGCCATATGACGTCATACTCAATATATAAAGTTGGAGGAAGAAGCAGCAATGTGGGGATGTTGGGAGTTACCGACATTCGTCTTCCCAAGTAACCGTTACAGGTGACGGAGCCCTGCTTACCTGGAGATGGTTGAACACCTGCCTGCTGATGGGAAGCAGTGAATGAATTCCTTGTTTTGCTTTGCTTGCGTGCGTGGCTTTCGCTCTACGTATTAAACTGCCTTTATCTCAACCCTCGAGTCTTTCCTCATTTTTACTCTTCTGATTCTCCCCCCGTCGCCAGTGGGGGGAGTGAGCGAGCGGCTGCATGGTCCTTATTGCCAGCCGTGCGTTAAACCACGACACTTAGAAAAGAATTGAAGAGGAATACGGCAAGAGTTTGTGTGATTTGACCTACTGTGCTATGAATAACACCTTTATTATATATCGTGAGACTCTGTGGCCAGGCTCATTGTCTATACTCTCTTTCATGTGTCAAGAAATTAAACTCTGACTAATTCTACTTTAAATTCATATAACTGCTTTGCTGGGTCATTCTGCAACGTATAGGGAGCTGAAGGGTACAGCAGACCCACACACAGTGTAGACATTTAGAAGGCAGAATGGGAGATGCTTTTCAGGGTATAAGTCTTTGTGGCCAGGCCCAAAAGGGCTTACTTGGCTAAATCCTACTAGCCCAGAGATACATTTTGCAGTTGCATTTATCCACCATGTTTTCTTATTGGAAACATCAGCCTTCAAAGATGAACAGTTCAGGGAAGAGATGATGCTGCCTGGACTGTTTCACTTTCAGCGCTGCACATCTGTGTCATGCTTTCACCCACTAACTGTCGGGAATGAGACAGCCTGGCTGCGAATCAAAATGGGAAGGAGGATATAGGGACAGAATATTCCTGCGACAAATTCCTGTTCCTTGAGCTTTGGCCCGGCGAGTTGAGCTACTGCAGAACGTGTGCTGCCTTTGCAGTCAACTGCAAAAGAGCTAATGACTGTGTCGCCTGACAGAGCCTGTATTTCTGCAGCTGAAGTTGTAAGCTATGGCTGTTACGGGCAGTGGGTTTGCTGCATTAGTAGCTACACATTCAGCTATAAAAGTAACCTAATTGCTGTTGGACAGAAGCGTTAAATACACAGTGAGTTCATTTCCTGCAGAACCGAATAATTGCCATGTGCAGTTTTACACCTACAGGGTCAAATTTTGCTGTGTTAAAATTACACAGTTCAGAAGTGATTGGCTTTCTTCTAACAGAGCAATTTGGCTCCAGCAGAGGATAACATAACCTGCAACACTCTACTGCAGCTCTGACTCCACTGCAGTATTTCTCGGTTACTGGTCAATATAAATCTACAGTTGAGGGCTTGATCCAAAGCCATGTTCCTGTCACTGGTTCCAATAGGCACTGACTCAGGACCTAAAAAAGAAATCTGTGGTGAAAAACCAGAGAGCAGAGCATATGTCCTACACAATACAGCTGACTATTTCTGTGCTCAGCCGCTGATAGTGTAGCACTGCAATATTGATTTGTGTTACTGTATTTTATAGCTAGTATGTTACAAGATTAATTTTGTGCTACTCAGCATCTGCTTTCTCCTTGGGAAGTTTTGTAAAGAATTCTGCTGACTATAAAGAATTGGCTTTTTCTTTTTTTTTGCAAACCAGCAAAACAGATCCTTTATACCCTGCCCTTCCAAAGTATAGCATGACAGATACCGTTAAGATGATTATACTATATGCTTATATGTGCTTCTGTGCTCACAGGCTAACGGCTAAAGTCTTCTTAGTACAGGTCAGCATCCTTGTTCCGTCTTTCTTCTCTCACTTACTTCCAGCCAACATTACTGTGATAAATTATTATTCTGCAAGGGTAGGCTTTGGCTCCTGCCCAAAAAATGATACAAATCTATATCGTTTTACAGATGAATATTATTTTCTCCTTGCATTTACTTGTACTTTTAAATGGGAAATAACAGGGACTGGCTATGGGTAAAAGGGTGGAGATTCAGTTCAATAAATAAATGTATAAATTGCTTAATAATAAAAAATGCGTAGTATTACCATGAATAAAATTTGCCCAGAGGGAATTTGTTGATTTAGGTGTCTGTAAATATCGGTGAAGTGGTATGTAATACTGATATCTAATATCTCATCACTGAATCAATACGGGCAAGATTTTGAGTACCTCTGATTTGGCTGTGCCTCCCTTTGGGTGTTGTTTAGGAACAGGCAGTATGTGATGGATGGCAGGCAATGTAATGGGTCTCTACACAGCTTAACACCAGCCACTGCAAGGGGCAGGGCTCATTTCAGAGAAGGGGAGAAGTAAGTTGCATTGTTTCAAGGTCTGCCATAAAATCTTTCTTTTGCATCAAAGGGAAGGAGCTGTGACCCCATTTGTTTCTGGACAGGGCAGTTTTGTGTTGGTTTGGAGCGAGACTGTGCTTCGTTGCACTGTATGCTTTTGTGCCTGCGCTCTGCAGTAGGACATAAAACTCATCCTCCAGCTTAGTTGCAGAATTAAAAGCAATAGAGATGTGAATAGTGCATGCTCAGTCAAAATGAGAAGTGAGGAAATGGAAGCATGGGTGCTCCTCAAAGTTTAACCCAGGCTCTGTCTCAGAGGCTGGGGCAATGACTGATGCTTTTTAAGAAACCCTGAATGTATTTCCCATGAAGGGAAATGTAGGCATTTCCTCTACCCTGCTTCAAAGTTGGTCTTATTGTATTTTACGGAAGTAAAAGCCCTGTTCTTTTTCTTTAGGGAGCACAACATGGTGGTAGGGCTGAGAGAAGGGCAGAATTACAGCATCAAAGGTTACAAAGGCTAAATCAGATCATCTCTGAACATAAAGTGCCACGCCCGAGGTGTCTGCAATAGAAGCGTACTGGCTTAAGCCCAGTGAAGTTCTGTCCCTTTTAGCTGGGAAAGTGCCCAAGGGCTAAGACTGCATGAGAAATTTTCAGGTGAGTTTTCTTCAGAAGTCTCAAAGCACACAGGTTTTAGTCCAGATAAGATAGAATAACTGCTCTTCTCCATCAAAAATCCGTGTCCTTCCCATAGCATACGCTGTACAACATGGCACAGAGGACAATTCAATAAAGTTAGCAGTGCGTGAACGAAATTGTCAGGGCCCTTATCTCAGCTGACCAAAATGTACACGTAAGTAATCCTTCAACCCCAGACACTGTAAATAAAAAAAGGTCAAGAAGCCTTGGCAAAGGATCCACGGCAATGTGCTATGATCTAGGTAAAGGCTGCTGTAAATCACCTTGTCTGACAATCGCTCACAAGCAGAAGAGGTTTAAAATCACTGAGACAAGAGTAACCTTGAGAAAGCAGCCTGAAAACAGCCAGTAGATGGTGGTAAGTCTTGAGAGAGGAGTACAATATGTTTATCACCTCACCATAAATGAACATGGTACTGCAGAGATAAATAGACCATAAATTGTATTCAGCTAACAAGGTCCTTGGTGCCAACCTCCACTACAGGCGGCGATTTCTCCCTCAGAGGTAGTCTCTCTCTGTGTTTCCATCCTCAACAACTCAACAACTGGAAGAAAAACAGTTCAATTCTCCCAGAGTATTTTTCTGAATTCTTTCAATTATCTTCTTGTAGCCGCTTAACTTTCCAAATCATGAAGGTAAACAGACGCACGCTATCCGACCTTAGATGTCTAAGACTTAGTGTCTGAGTCTGAACCAGCCTTTCTGGGTTCCAGGATAAGCCCTTCTAGAGGGCAATTCATCTGACAAATGTAGCTGAATGGACCCCTTTCTGTGTGAAACTTTGAATATATATCAGACTCCAGTCCAGATAAAGACTTATAAATTAAGGTGTCTGTAATGCAGGTGTCTATATGTGAACTAGCTATGTCAGGCCCAATGCTAGTCCTTAGAAGTGAAGTCAATACATCCAGTGAAGCCACAAGAGAGGTTCAGTTCACCCCAAAATAGACATCTCTTGATCAGACACCTAAGTAGTTTTCTAAGCCTCACTGATTGTATTGACCAATTCTCCATTGACTGCAACGGAAGCTTGGGCACTTAGCTCAGCTGTGTACACCTGAAGTGAAGTGCAGGTGCCTAAAAAATGGGCACCTGGTGTTTTCTGAGATGTCCTAGGTTGTCCAAAATATTCTCATATGAATGTTAGGAGGACCACGTCGTTTGCAGAAGACCTGTGTCCTTCTGGAGGGGCAGTAAGAAACCATGTAGGGTGTGGGATAACCTCAGGCACCTTAGACAGCAAAAGATTCTAATGTTTAGGCAACTGAATTGTCCCCCTTTACGTAGACACCTGACTTCATATGAGCATGAACTGAATTCAATCCCGAACTGCTTTTGTTAGGACAAATCAATCCTACCTCTTGTATATTTGTTCTCTTATGCCTGTGACATCTACAGGGCTTATAGCTTGAAAAATCTAAGTCCTTTTTCTGGGGTTAACCCCTATTTGTGTATATCTTCCATTTTTAAAATTATTTAAGCCTTTCAGCTGGCACTGGAAGGGCCTCACTGAATTTTCTTGTGTGGGAGGCCAGGGCTACTGCATTCTTCTCTGTCATTATCATCAACAGAGTGATATGCATTGCTCTTGCATTCATATTTTTATAAACTTATCTACAAGGCTTACAATTACTGCAGGCTCTGTTAGAAATCATCCAAAATGAAAATCATCTTCCCTAATGCATGCTGTGTATCTCGTTTTTGTTACATTTATCATTCACTGCATGTAAAAATCTCCTGCAGACACGTAGGGAACAAATATGCAGTATGTACCAGAAGATAAGTTTGAATATGTAATTTCAAAAGTTAAAACAGCAGGATCCTTGAATGAAGATGAGAGAAGATTCACTATCAGAAGAAAAGAAAACTGAAACACATGGTGATGGAGCACACTTTTTATTGTTTGGGGTTTTTTGAAAAGGTATTTGTTTGATAGTTCCCAGATCTATTCTGGGTCAGGACTCAGTGTGCTTATCATTAAAGAAAGTCTGAACAGAAAGAGTCTGCTATTAAGCATAGTGAATTAGCTTCTTCCACTCAAGTTAGCAGCATTAGGATGCAGCAGTAAACTTCAGTGAGATTGTACAGGAGATGAAGAAACACAGAGCAGGAATAGGACCTACAAGATGTCAATGGAACAACCTCTGCAGGTTTCAGTACTTTTGGGGAAGACTTGATTACACTACTTGATTTCTACCATAACATGTTTAAAAGACTAGGTATCAGCACTCAGCGTGACTTACAATCTCACAATAAATTGCAAAACAGGTTGCTAAGATGAGATCTACCAATAATTGCTAACATTGCTTTCTGAGATACAAGTCTCAATTACATCGCTTATTACCTGTAGTTATGAAGACCACAGTCATAAGGTCAAATATGGAGATGCTTATTCTGTATTCTGGCAAAGTCGTCTTTGAGGAAGTCCTTTAGGTTTTGGTCCATAGACAGCAAAAACAAATGTTAATGAAACCATCGTGGTATATCTTCTCATCTTAACTCTCACTTTGTTTCCTTTGATATCAATGTTAGCAGTGAATAACGAGACAGGTATTAATTACATTTTAAAATGCTGGGTTTGATGTACAGAGGTGGGACAAACTAGTACTTACACTAAGCACTGCTGGCAATTATACATAACCTTGTTTTAACCCTAATTTCATCCATTATAAAATGTAGCATCAGTCTGGAGACAATAAATCACTTATAGATAGTAGAAAGGTTCATTTATCTTTGTAGAGTTGCTGTGCAGGAGCCTCATCTGAGCAAAATGCTAAGTTCTTGCAATGCAAGTGGATTTTGGGGCACTTGTGAAAGTAGGTTTGCACAAAATGTTTCCTTTTCAAGATAATGCTTTTGCATGCCTTTATTTACTCCTGCTCATGATTTTTGAAGCAAACATTGTTCTGCTTTTAATAAAAATAATTTATTTCAGCCAGGAATGTAATACCAGCTACAGAAGGGAGCGTACAATAGGTGCAAGCATGATGCCCTCCTCCAAAATTGAGAGTAATCCAGGGTGCGATGCTTGCCCCAAGCACTAGTCAGGTTTTGAACGCGTGGGCACTGGGTGAACAGCACTGACAGCAAACAGAACTTAATACTCCCCATCCATAATGGTGTGGATACAGTCCCAGAAAAGGAAAATCTGGATATTTTGGAAAATGGAGCTGTCTAGCACACTTGATAAAACCTGTGGGCCAGCATACACCTACTCATCTCGCACCACTTACCTCCATTTTTGCCGTTTTCACTCCCAAGCCCTCCTGGCCCGTCTCCTCATCACTGGCCTCACCAGAGCCTGTCCCCAGCAGTCCATCCTGCGAACTCCCAGCCCCTGTGCCAGAGTCAGCCAAGTATGCTCCCTACACCACAGCCTCCGATTTTATTCTCTCCCTGGGCACCTGAAGATCACTGAGGTCACTGAGAACGTGTAGTATCCTCTGAAGTTTGCAGTCCTGTCAGGCAATTAAGGGCAAGGCAATTAGGTGGGCTGAAGCCCATGGCAAAGTAGCTCTTGGTTCTTTCCATTTTAGTCAGTGTTTTTGGATGAAGGGATGCTTCCCTGACACTTTACACCCTATATTTATTGAGTATCCTTATTTTATTTTCAGGTTTGCTTTTTCTTCTCTCCAATACTGCTTTTCTCTGTAACCATCAGGGCTGGTTTGCATCAGAGATTTGGCTAACTGGTTCATTATCAGTGCCGATGTACCGTGTCCCTGACTTGAGCTGCGGGCAAGAGGAATAATTAAAGAGTGCTTGAGACTGTTCCAGATTCCGTTCGGGTCTGTCTATAGCTATGGGGAACACTTCCAGCAGTCCAGAGACATCGGGATGCGTTTGGGTATCACTCAGTGCCCACCCAAAAACGCTCTGCCTGGGTAAGGGTTTAGCGTGCAGGCAGAGGGTGAGTAAACTGCTGGTTTGTCACACAGGGCAGACTGGTGGCCGTTGCAGAAATGTGTCTGATAAAGCTGGGATCTGCCCAGCAAACCACAGTTTTGCACATGGGAACTTCCCTGCTCTGAACCTGAGTCTGGAATGTGCTGAGTGAGCAGGCTTAGCTGCTTCTGTGCAGTGGGTTTGCGGTCCCTTCTTGCACTTATTTGTCTGGCTAATTTGTGCGTTTTCATCTGTTGGTTCCTTGTTATTCAGATTTGATTGTTAATTGTAAGGATTTGTGTTTCCGTCATTTTGCAATAGAAGAGAAGCTCTCTAGTGGAACGCAGCAGCTGTTTAACAGTTTGTATCAGCAGTAGGCAACCAGCAATGATGCAGGGCGAAGAACAAGGCTCTGCTCAAAAACTTGGGAGAACAGAATGAAAATATGCTACCTGAGGTTGCAGAAATCCCAACTTTCTGAAAAATATTGTAAGACCTCTAAAGGTCCCTCAATGAGCCATGGGTTTAGAGAGATGAGAGGCAGTGCCTCTTTGAAATCTGTGCCAGAACTGAGCTCGCGTCACACCAGCATGGTGTCCAGAGTCACAGATCACTAAAATAAAATTACCAAGGTTTTTCTCTTGAGGGCCCTCATTTGAGCAGAGCAGGATCCTGCTTTGTTTGTGAAAGACTGTCACGATCGGAATTTGCAATGGTTTACTTTAATTTCCTCTGCACATAGTATAACCGCTGAAATAACTGAGCTAGCTACAATTATTGGCCATGCAATTTCATGCATCTGTGAAAATTTGTTGAAGTACAAATCTTTGCATTTGCTCTAATTTGTGCTAATGAAAGAGCTTGGCATATGTGCTAGGAAGTCTTGTGAAGAAGAAGATTCAGAGGGAATTCAGAGGGAATCACTGTAATGATTTCAAATTAGAATAATAAATTTGACTTTATCACATTAAAATTAATAAAACTGTTGTTAGTGATTTGATTTTCCACCAGTCTGCACCTCATGTGGAATATAAAGATGGATCTTTTTTTCACAAAGTTTCTGGCAATCCACAGTTGATCAAAGCAAAGCTATAGATTTCCTTTTCAGCGTATTTGTTATTAAGAACTTTGACTCTGAAGGAATTATTAGAAACTTTAAGAGGGTGTGGACTACAGAAACAAAAAGGCTATCCAGCTGCAGAAACAAAGCTTAATGAACATTTTGCTTGCAATTTAGCTTATGATCTGATTAATGATACAGTTATATTTTTCCTCCAGATGACAGTATAATCAGAAAAGCGATAAAGGTGTCTACTGTACTAGTGGTATGGATGTGATGTTTATTTTTCATACCTAAATATGTTTGCCTGAAGTGCAAACATATTGTTCCTGAATTGGTTGAAGCTGGTCTACAAGGAACATACACATTATGCTTAGCCATGGAAATTCATCTGTTTATCCTTTTCTGTGTTGTACGTTACTGTAGTGAAAATCTCTTGAAAGCAAAATTTTCCAAATGTGCTTTTTTCCTTGTGTCTTCACAAACATAATAAAGTTCCACACGAAAGAGGACAGAAGAAGCTGAGAAATGCAAAACACTTCAACTGTCTGCTGAAATCCAGCTGCGTTGTACCCTCCTGCAGCAGAATGACCCAACTTGTCCCGCGGAGGTGGAAATCGCAAGACGGCAGGAAGGGCCATTGAGGGCACTGGGCTGAGGTATGTCTCTCAGTGCGGCTTGAAGTTGCAGCCAGTAATAAAATAGTTAACAGTGCAAAAATTACTCTGATGGCAATCACAAGCCAAATTGAACAGTCTTGCTTTAGTACAAGGTGGGAAGGTAGAGCAGGGTGGGTGGCTACAGGATTGCCCTTAGGAAACAGGCCGAAGAGGATGGAAAGCAGAGATGGACTATTAATGCTTCCGCTTCTGTTTTCTCTTCTCTCTCTTCTCTCCTTCCTACTAACCTCCAAATTCTCTCTTCCTTCATCTTTTTCCCATCTCACCTTAGACACACCTTCATCTTACCACCTCTTTCTGAATGTCTCGTCTTCTCCATCTGGCCAGACGGGTTACTGAGGATCCACCCTGTTGTACCTGTGCTGTCCCAGGAGCACTAGGACTGGGATTTGAAAGTATGTGGTCAGAAAATCCATCTTTGTGCCAAAAAATTACGGCTAGAAAAGCAAGGCCTGCTCTCTGGTCCTGAGGGCATTTCTCCAGTCTGTTGAGCTGCTATCACAGCTGGTGCCAACCACACCTTGGGGATGACATTTTTTGGTTCATGAGTGGTGTATATAAGAAAAACCAGCCCTCTGCCTGGAAAAACTTGGCTCCAGGAAAGTTTCTTTATCATCCTCCTCTCCAGCTGGTTCTTGGTGTAGAAAACCATTTCTTGGCATTGGATAGCCAAGCTCATGTCAGGATTCCTGCAAAAAAGGACTGCCTGGGTACCTTTAGTAACTATAGATAGAGTATATAACAGCAATAAGCTGTTTACAGTGAGAGCTATCATACAATTAATTTCTCCTCTTCTGATAATCTGATTTGCAACACTGAAATGGTCCCCATACTGTAGGGGCAGCATGGTAACACATGTGTATTTAAGTGGCAAATGTATTACACACATGTAGGATGAAAAATCTCATGGCCATGCTTTCAATGTTTCTGCAGACAGCTACAAAACTGCTCAAGCAGCTGCCTAAGCTCCTGTTCTCTCTTCACTTAATTTTGTTCTCACCGGAGAACTGCTGTTCTCACATTATCACCAAAGTTATCACATTAGAAGACTGAACTCTGGCATGACTTCACTCATCAGCAAGGCACTGAGGTGGGATTATTATTTTTTTTTAAGATTTTGATCTGCTTGACATTATTCTTAACTAAACAGCATGCATGTATTTCATAAAGTGATCATGTAGTAGTTTAGTGCTAGAGCTGTGGAAAGGAAAGAAACTCTGTCTGAGATATGCTGTAAATCTTTACTTTACATAGAGCCTAGACCACATCTACTTCTTTAATTAACTACATATTAGAGATACATATTTCAATGAGAAAAAAGGAGGAGGGAAAAAACTTTTTCAAGAAAATAGAGTTTCTCTGGGGTTCTGTTGTGAGATTTATGGGACAGAAGGCTCCCATTGTAGGATTTTACAATTGGTTTTTTGCCCAGAAGCCACTGTAGAATCGCTATCCAATATCTAGCACAAATTCGTACATTGTTCAATTTTTCACTCCAAGTCCCTGACAATCTGTATCGAGCCACTAAGTAGTGAATAACAGAATTTATGTTTGCTAATGGAAAAGAGAGATGGACTACAAGATGACTCCCTCTGCTCTGCCTAGATCTTGGATTTGCTTGCAGCCATAAGGCAGACGGAAGAGACACTGACTAACCCGTTCAGTGACCGGGATGTATGAGACCGCTATCTTCTGAATGTGTTTTGAACCAATTTGCAAAACATTAGCCCAGTGCTGCAAGACTGATTTTCTACTGTTTAATTTTTAAACATCTCCATTCTCTTTAAAGCTGCAAATCCTATAAGTACGAATGCCTTTTGGGATTCAACAGTTCAGCAGTTGAGAGGGTCAGGTATGAAAGTGAAGCTCTCTGGATGTATATAATGGCACTTTTTTGAACATTTTAAGACAGAACAATTTCTGTCTAGAAATTCTCATTCTTCTTTTCCATTTTGGTTTCCTTTTCACAGAGCAGAAGCGGTGTGTCATAACTTTCTTAGCTGCCATGAAACAGAGTCATGTTGGTGAAGATATTATGGTAGCATGTGTTGTGTACGCATGAGGTGCACCAGAAATTTAGAAAATGTATTCTAATAATGTTTCGGAGATTTTGAAAGAGCTGCTTGAAAAAGTCAATTTCTAACTTTTATCTTACAAAGCTATATGCCACCCTCACCAGGAACTCAAGTGCATAAAACAGTGAAAGCCAGCTAACGAAAACCTAAAGAAGCTTTAAGGTATCTGAGCTTTAATAGACATTTTATCAAGGTTTTGTGAGACACAAAGTGAGAAACTGAAAAAGTATGTGTTCTGAAGGGATATAGGTCCTACTTGCAGAGTTGTAGGCCAACAAAACGGTATCTTCATGGTTGTGAATTTTTTATTTTAAATCTCAGATTGGACTGATCCACATTCATACTGTGCTTTAGGCTGGAATAAGTTTGGGCAGAAAATCCTACATTTGCAGGAGATAAGGATTCATTCTCATCTACCCTGCATACCACTTACCTTTCTGCTTGGTGGATTAAAGTTAGAATAACTCCTGGGGCAGAAGGATTAGTGAGTAGAGAAGAAGGAAGTGGCTAAGGTACATTATAAATACATTTATCACCTAACTGCACTTTATGACTTACATATTCTCTGTTAGCAGCAGCCAGAGTGCTGCAATTACTTTGTTACTAAAGAATTAAATATCCATGTCTGTTCCACACCAATCTATCTCCTACTTCATATTCTTCAAGGCGGTGATACTGCTTAAAATAATAGATACCATCTGATTGCAGT
Source organism: Fratercula arctica (assembly GCA_947846985.1). NCBI lineage: Eukaryota > Metazoa > Chordata > Aves > Charadriiformes > Alcidae > Fratercula > Fratercula arctica. The sequence continues at coordinate 202,760,003 of CANTUZ010000001.1, forward strand.
GTAGGGTTGAAATGAATTTTAATTCTTTAATGAATCTATTTTGAAAAACTGGGATGAGAATTCTTTTTCTGATAACTGCATCTCAACAACCCCTTACAACAAAATGGATAGACTGTCCTTAGTTCATACCAAACTTCAAAAAAATTTGTTACTTCCTGTAGTACAGTTCAATATTGGTCACAATGGCCATGTCAAAAGTATATACTTCTTGTTATGGTTTACTCACAACAAAAAACAAAGAGGGAGCAGAGAAGGAATTGTTCCCACACAGGACTCCTCTTGGGGTACTCCTGGTACAGCTTATGCCATAACCTGGGTCTTGCCCTCCTGGCAGGAGAGTGTGATGAGTTGACGGAAGGTGGTTGTCCCATTCTTCTGGACCTGGGAACACACAATAAGCTTCATCCTCCACACTTCATCAGCACAAGGCTCCCAAATCAGCCATATATTGGTGCCCATTGGACAGAATAGATTGCATCCACTTTCATGGATGTGTAAGGTGAACTCCAACAGGAGAAGCAGACTTTCTCAGCTCCAGCTTTCCAGAAGGTCTAGCCCTAATGATGCTGTTGCTAGAATTGTCTTACCCATTTGATGTTTTCAAGAAGACTGAGCAATGATCACTTACAGTATCGACAAGCAAATGTGTTTATGACAATCAAATTGATATGTGACTTCGAGATCCAATTTCACATATTTCATTTGCAAATTGTTCCCTGGAGATTTTATTTACTTTTTTATAAAATCCCTCAGCTTTATAGAAAATCAATTCTCTGTCATCTAAATGTTGTCTTATAGCTCAGCATGCCCTCAATTTATTTTTGTAGTGCTCCCTATTAATAGGGATGTATATTTGAAATAGCTGTAAAAATATATGCCGTGCTTTTTTGCTGGAGAGAATCTTAGAGAAGTCTGATGAAATTATATTTAAAGTGAGTGCTCTAAATTTTGAATTTGTATAATTTATGTGTCCAGGGTGACAGATTAATCATAGGTGCCTGTATAACATAAAACTACAATTAAAATAAATAAAAATTAACTTGTCAGAGTTCTCATGCATGCAAGAAATTAGTTTGAGTAATAAAAAAAGACTTTAAGCCAACTTTTTCTTATTCTCTTTTTTTAATTATTATTTATTATTAAAAATGGTCCCTGCCTTGAGTCAATGGAATTAGTGGACTCCAATTTACCATAGGTAGTTATGCATTTCAGATGAGACTGATGTGAATAAGAAATAAAGATTACTGCTAGCTTTGTATGAAGAATCTATAAGAATGATCTGCAAAAGAGAAGAACAGCTTTGTGGACCTCAAGCTAATGTGTTGTGCTATAAACACTAATGAAAGAGTAGAGTGACACTGTGAGGCTGGAAAGGTCATGTTAAACAATAGTAGTGGAACATGTAATTGGACAATTTTGGGTTTGGTGGAAGTCATCGCTACTGAAAATCAATTATTAAAATGAAAATTTATTTTTGAGCATTGCAGTTTATCTGACAAGATATAATCTTCAATTTATATTGACTTCCTTCTCCATGTCCCCCGCTACTGAAATCAGAGGGATGCCTCTTCTCTTTTCCTGCCTCCTCCAATTATAGTTTCTGATCAGTTTTAGCGTCTCCAACTCCACACAAAAGGAGAAAAGAGCTGTTAAGAGAGAGAGGAAAGTCAGGATAAAGTCAGGATGGCCAGTCTGGAATTGACTAGAAAAATTTACAGGGGGAGCAACAGAGGGAAGAGGGTGAAATAAACAGGCAAGAAAGTATGTCCACTGAACATGGAGGAGAGAGGTAGTCTTGGAAAAATCACATCTGTCTACTTCCACCAATTAAAACTGAATCTATCTAAACCAAGTTATAAAAGATACCTTCCCTATAAAAATCATTATATTGTAGAATATTATTTTAACAAATAGATAATGATGGGAGTTTAAAATATGTACCTCCAGTAAACTCTGAATTTTAAATAATACTATATATGAAAGGAAGAGTAGAACCTGAATGTTGTCCTCATTTTTAATAATTTCACAATAAAATTAGTATCTAAAGCCGGCTCCTGCAGGTAAGCGCAAGTAGTGACAGACAAACAGAATCTCCCCTCAACCGTCTATCCGCAAGCATAGAATCATAGAATAGTTTGGCTTGGAAGGGACCTTTGAAGGTCACCTAGTCCACCTCCCCTGCAATGAGCAGGAACATCTTCAACTAGATCAGTTTGTTCAGATCCCCATCCAACCAAGCAAATGTATAAAGGTAAAAGAAAAACAAAAGTATTAGTCAAAACATAATCATAGTGCTCCAAGCATCTAGCTATGAACGAGAAATCTTTTGCAAATGGAAATTTTCACACAACAAAATAGAAACTATGGAATTTGAATGAATATAGGAATGGAACAAAGCAAGAACAGTTATGTTATTACTAGTGATAAGGAAAGCTGTTTTATGCTTCGACAGACCTTGGCCATCTTGATAATAGACCAGAAGTATCTACGTAAAATCCTAGCAATGGTCCAAAACTATTTTCAGCACAGACAAGTGATACTTATTTAAAGACTGTATTTACAACTCCATAGGAAAAGTACAAAATAAGTATATTTCCAACCTATGCAAAATGGCTGACTAATAATCAAACCATAAAATGTGAACCAATGTTGTGATAGATTAATCATGGCCAGGAAGTATGAAGAAGCTCGAATGGGAATGCTCTGACAGCCCATAATAAATCAACCAAGAGCTGTACGCAGAGCAAGTAAATAAGCTCAGAACCAATGTGTAGCATATGAGTAAGGAACAGAAGTATACCATCAAATAATATATATATAAATATAGAAATTGTAAGAAAGATGTATTAAATTGTCACAAAAGCAAGTGCAGAAATGCCAAGATAGGAGAGAAATAAAATGCAAAATAAAATGTGAGCCCTATTGCCAGTTCAAGAAAGGCAAAAACACTTCCAAGTGCTTCATCTGGAAAAGGATACTGACAGCTACTATGGATGGGGATACAGTTACATCCCCACAGTATGGGCACAGCAGTCAGGCGAGGATGGCCAACAACAGCATTTGGCCACTGGAAGAGGGAACGTGCAGTCAGCAAGACAGGAATGGCCAACGGCAATCCAGAGCCCCTGACGGCAGGGTCAGACCGGGATCACAGATCCTTCAAACAGCTAGAAAGAGTCTGGTGAGTATAGCTAGCTGGATAAATATGAAATTTTGATTATTTGTGGCAATACTGGGATACAGGCCCTGGAAAGGCAAAATCATTACAAAACCTAAGATAGTAAATCAGATCTCAAAATCTCAAAACATCTTCCAAAAATTGCAGATATTTGCAAATTCTGAGGCATTGATTGACCAAAGAATGAAACAACCATGGTTTCTCCCACGCGATGCATTTATCCCATATGTCAGAGAAGTAGTGACCTCTTCTAACATACTTATGATGTTAAGGAAAAGGTAAAGATAAAAATGGTGACAGAAGGGCAAGAGATGAGGCACCTTCCTATGAAAGGGACAGCCTCCAGTTTTTGCCTCAGTGACACTAGCATGGACAGAATAAAGGTAGACCCAAATTGAAAGAAATGTCTTGCAGTGATGTTTGTGCATGAAAAGTTCAACCAGCTCTTTGAGAAGCAGAAAGCCGTTCAAGTAGAACATGACTATAAATCACCGGAGGGCATTTCTTAAAAGCCACTACAAGCTGCTCCAAAGTGCTTTCAGCCCACACTCTGAGAGCAGCACTATTATCTTAGACATATGCTGCAAGAAAGGGACTGCAATTACTGACAACTTATCCAGGGAAGAATTGTAGCATTAAAGGAAAGACAAGTGAATACGAATAAGAAATTGTAACCTTTGCAGAAATATAAAAGACGTGAGAACACTGAGACCATTCGACAATAAATTTTCACGTCCCTTTTAAGAAAAGGTCTGGAGAGAATCATATGAAACACATAAGGCAAATATTTACAAATATTCACAGCAGTTTCCCCTCAGGGTGTTTGGTCCCACTGAAAGAAGCCCCAACTCCTTCTGAAGTGTGCCAGAAAGACCGATATGAGTACCCAAGAATGCGTCAAACTGTACATTGCAGTCAAACCACAATGCCCAGACTATTGAAAAAAGTTCTCCATTCCAAAGTACAGGCCTGTACCTGGAAAGCTCATGCACCCTGTGCATCAGCAAACAGTCCTGAAGATCTCTGAGATCCGGTGAGCAGAAGTGAAACATGCAGGAGAAGGCCAGGAAAGCCACAAAAGGGAAAATAAAAATGTACATCTCTCCTCATGGTCCTTGGAGTGAAGGGAAAATAGAGCTCATGATAACAAACCACTCATTATAGTAGATTGATTTCTTGAGTGCCTCAGTGGCAGATGAAGTAATGAGTTTTTTAAGTACATTTGTTATCACAAAGTATTATTTCAGACAGTGGGAACAAACGAAAATAGGAATCATTCAGGGTCAGACAAAATGTTCATCTAACTCCTACTCCTGTAGAGTCAAGAGGAAATACTTAGGGATGTGTAAAAGAGCAGGTCAAGCACAGAGGTAGTTCCCCAAAGTGTCCCTTCACCTTAGTATGGCCTGGGACTTCCTAAACTAAAGTGTTGTTTTGCTTTATTAGCCTCCAAGGGATTTTTCTTCCCATGCATTTTTCTTTATCGTTGGAAGATCCAATCATTACCTTTCATCATGCAGCATGCCTGTGTGTATGTGAAGTGTATTATCTTTTCACTTCTCCATCTTATGTTCTTTTAAAAGCTCTTTCAGCACTTCAGTGGTTTCTCTGGTAACTGCTGTTGGTCTCGTGTGAACTTTCTCATGTGCACCCAGACCTTTCTTGAAGTACAGTGACCCATACTGACATCAAATTTCACATGAGGCTTTACTAATGTGGCATAGACCAGAAGATTAACCCAATATGTTTTACAGGTGAAATGTGCATTTCTCAGAAACTCAGAATAGCACAGAGACAGAACAGCTGGAGTTTTGTTGTCTACAACATTGTTTCCATGAGAATGAAAGCGTATTTCTTCCTCTTGCGCCAAAGTATTGCAGGGATGCTATACAAAGCAGGGCTGGTTTCACCGGAGGTTATACTTCTGCTGTCTTTTATCTACTTATAGTGAAGAAAATAGTTCCTGCATAGCGCAAAGTACCAGCAACACTGTAAAGTCGTTCCCTACTCATCTGCGTGACTGTTCTAAGCTGTCTGTTACATAAGGCATGAACACTGACAAGTCGGTGCTTAGATGTCAACATAATAGACAGCTAAGAAGTATCTTGTATGGAGAGAAAGATTTGGTACGTCAGTGAAGAACAATGAGCTAATGAGTCATGGATGTCCTGCATGAAATGCCTTAAGCCTATATCAAGGCTTATCCCGTTCTAACCCCAAATTATCTCACTAGGTCTGACGGTGGGAAAGGGGAGATTTTTGCATATTCATCTTGGAAGAATTTTCCATCTGTGTGATGCGTAAGTGGGTTTGCAGGGACAAGAGAAGAAAAAAAAAAAAAAGTCATCTAATTTGTAGCTGTAGCATTCAGGGATGCAATTAATTTTCTCAGCGCGCTGCTCATTTCTCCTGCAGCAGAAAGCGTGCACAGCCCTGTATGATGCTGTGCACTCCTCATGGAGGACCAAGACACTTCATTGATCCTTTTGTCAGGGGATCTTCACGGTTTTGGAAGTCCTTTAAACTTAACAGGTAAAAATCTCATCCCTGTCACTTCCTCTTTGTCCTCTGGAGGCAAAAAGAAATCCAGATTGGCTCTGGGAAAATTCTCCCAGCAGAGAAGCACTGAAGCACACGGCTTTCTGCTCCTCCTTACAGCCTGTGGGCTTGTCCTGCTTTACTCTAGGAGCCGGTGCAAAATCTGGGAGATAAAAATGTGGGGCAAAGGCCCCCAGTCTTACCCTGAGTCTTCAAGGAGACAGAGAATCTGAGCTTCACAGGCAATTTTTATCATGCCCTGTTATATCTCGTGTTTCGTCTACACTTTCCTACAAATTTCACTCCAGGCATTAAGGCTGCCATTGGAGAGCATCTCTGCTTAACCACCCTGATCACCCCAACAGCATCCTGCAAAACCTTTCAGCCTACAGCCTTGCAGACCCACTGGAACCTCTGTGCTGGCTCCCCTCACTCAACACTCAGCTGGAAAGCAGCAGCTGATCAGAAGACAATGGCAGCAAGTGGTGGAGCAGCTGGTGGCATCTTCCAACCCTTAACCAGACCACTCCCAACACCCAAATCATGGTCCAACCATGGGTAACGGGGATTTGCAGCCAAAACGGTTCCCCATGTCCTACAGATGTGGCTGCTGGACAGTGAACTGGGTTGGGGGATGACAGAAATGGTGAGAAGATTCCTGCAGTGCAAGGGGGAAATGGTTCGAGTTTTGAAGCTCCTCATCAAAGGAACCTGAAGCACTTTCAGTGTTTAATGTCTTAACAACTCCATATTAGCTTCTTAAGTGTTAAGTACTGCAGCAACATGAATTCTCATAAGTTTTGCTGTGTTTGCAGTTCTTGTGAAGTCATTAGTATCTCTCAGCAATTAAAGCGAATTCTACATTTCCACAGCATTTTTTATTTTGACCTTCCTTATTTTTTTCAGATGGGGATATCTTTAGTTGTACGTCTTCCCTGAAAGTGCGATTTTTGATAACCCATCAATAAGCATATAAATGGCCAATTAACATGAGAAAACTACCAAATAAATTGGAATTAAGCTCTTCTCGGGTTTCTGAATCTGTGAATGTGCTTTTCACCTGTAGCTCTTACCACACTTGACAAGTATATTTGTGTGGGCAAGCTGGAGATCCCAGAACAGAATCCCATGTTTACGTTACAGAATCTGCAGAGGCAGAAAAGTACTGGACTCCTGAATTAAATGTTGTCCACATTTCAAAAAAATAGTTCTATTTCAACATAACTGCAATTTTGAATTTCAGAACCTTCTAACATTTCTATTTCTTAAAGTGAAAACATTAATGTTCATACAGAGATTTTGTATTACTTTTTTTTTTCCAATTGCCCATGAAATCTTACACCTGCTCCTTCTAGCTGTGTTGTTAAAAATTTTTTTTTTTTTTCAGGTTGGTTTCCCAGGACCTGACAGAAAATGAGGCACAGAGCTTTAAACAAGCAAGAATTATTTACAGACAAATTCCACTTTGCTGTCAAAGGTGAACAGAGAAACCCTATGACTCTGATGATGTGGAATACCTGTGAACAGCTGCAGGCAGTTAAGCAACAGAGCTACAAGAGGGACTTACTCCTTTGTTTATTCAAGAAACGCACTGTGTCTGTTTTATTCACCAGCAGTTTAAGAATGCAGAATTATTGTCACTTGTTTCCCTCAGTGGACTCAGCTGATGAAATAAAAGCAGCTAAAGCGATCGCTTACACACGCGTTGGTCTGTGTCGCCTTTCACCTATCGTGCTAATGCATTTATAGAAAAAGAAGGCAGAGGGAAGGGATCTAATTTTTCCACAGTTGCTGCTCTCTCTGAGTTTTGATTCATCTCTAAGGGAGATGTCTGGGCCTGTTTCTGTTTTACATTTCCCGGGACACTGTGGAAGTGGCTCTGACAAGTGGCTCCTCTCTCAACAGGGAGGGACAGACACGCTCCTGCACAAGGCAGGTATCCATTGCACCCTTCCAGCTTTCTAAGTGGGTCTCAGGGATGAGCTGGACCCATATTAAAACACCTCCACCCACTGGGGAAAGGATGGATTAACTGGTGACTAAGGAAAACTGGGGTCCCAAAATTAAAGTAATTGTCCTTGCCTGGGGACGTGCTGATTCAAAGCAACGGTTTCCTTTCGTTGCATCCGCACAGCATCTCATCTTCCTGCACGTGGCTCTGATCTCTCTGCTGCTCACTCACCTTGAACTTCGTGTCCCTTTTTCCTCTCCCTTAGCCCTGGCATGTTTTTCTCACCTTCACAGATAAACGCGCCTGTGCATTCCCCTAGGGATTTAACTGCTTATGTCATTCAGAAGGTCCCCCATCCTCTTCATACTAAACTGATCTCTGAAATCCTCACACCTGGATCACAGATAGGTGTCCAAGGAGTTCTCCATTAGTTCTTCAATATTCTTCTAGGTCTATTTACACATTGGCTGATGGGCTGGAAACTTCTCAGGGCAAGCGTCTGCTTTTACTGAATGTCTGGGAAATGTTTATCACCCCATAATCTCACAACCAAACAGAGACAACTATGTCTGTGTAGCACTGCGCAATTAGCCACATATTCAAACTTCTCTTGAGTCATCTGGGCTCCTGAAAGCACTGCAGAGCAAGGTCCTTGCTTTCGAAGCAGGGATAGAAATGGGAGAGGGATGGCAAACCCACATGCTAAGGAATGGGGAGGAAACTCTGTAAAGTATATTCATGAGGTTGGGTTTTCATATTGAATGCCACCTGCATTGTGCAGAGAAATTTTGGACTAAGGATGGAAATACACAGGAATGGGGCAATAACCCAAAGCAGAAAATTTAATAACATTATCTATAAAAATCCTCCAATAAAACCATCACTTAGGCTTCATTCACTTCAGCTGGGACCTTTCTTGTCTCAGCAAGTTTCATCCCTCAGAGAAAATCTGACTCTGGCCTTATACACAAGGACACTTGTACCAGAAGCACCTTTGTGCCCAGTTGGGTTATCTGTTCAGCAGGAAAATAAATAGCCCAGCCCAGGATATTTAGGTGCTTCAAGGAAGCTCCCTGTACAGTCTGAGGAACGAGAGGCACTTCCAGAGAGCCATTCCCCACATTGGGCTCTGAGGAGCCCAGGGATGCTTTGCTTCTGGTGGGGATGCCTCAGTTAGCTGGACTAATTTAGGCCTATGTGTCCAATCAAAATAAATTACCGTAATTGTAAATGTTTTTGAAGACCTCTCTTCACATTTACACATACATACTGTAAGTACTCAGCATATTTACATCAATGCAACTTTTGCAATACAGAGCCTTGTGCACATATTCTAATTCCAATAAACTGTGGCCCTCTCAGATTGAATTCTTTCCCAGGAGACATAAACTGAAAACGGTGCCCATTCTCCTGAATGCAAATGTTAGCTTGTATTATCAGAGCTTTTCTAAGCTTTTACAAAAACTTTGATGAACTTCTAATGCACTTTTGCAAGATCTTGGCTCAAGCAATCTACAATCAGCAATTAGTTGATACAAATTTTCAGAAAACTTCTGTGTTGAGCCCAACACCACACCAAAGTCTGGAACAGGAGCATTTTCCTGAACTAGCACCTTAAGTGATTCCAGGCTGATATAAAGACCCAGCCTTCACAGCCACAGGCTGTAAGAGTTGAATATTGTCTGTGGGTTAAACACAAAGGGGAATATAATAGACGCTGACTAATAGTTTACACTTGCATAGTTCCAAAAGCAGCAAGAGAAACTAAGCAATAATAACATATTTGTTGTAAATTCTTTGCTCAGCTCTTTTCTGACATTTGCCTGTGCTATTAATTGATTATTTTATTCATTTTAACTGGAAAAAAAAAAAGATTAAAAAGTTCTCTGCACTAGTATATGTCACTGGTCTATTTAATAGAAAATTACAGAGTAGGGTGGAGTAGAAAAGGTAGATCAGTGACTCCGTAGTAAGTACCACAGTGCTTTGATGCTTCCACCTCTTGATATCTTCAACAAAACTCATTTAAAATTATCATGGCAGCAGCATTTCTTTGTGGAATGTACGTACAAAGTACCGGGTTGCTCTCAATCACAAGCACATATTCATCCCAGCATCACTGTCACTCATATTTGACAGAGTTGTATTGCCTTCTCCCTGGCTGGGTTGGCAGGTGAGCAGAGCTACAGCTGCCTGCCTTGGACATCCTATCAACTAAAGCCTGGACAGTGAAACTCTTAGTTACCATGATGAATGAAACCTCGTCACTATCTCTATCATTTAGAAAGTACAGCCGACCCTCTGTTCTGTCCTTACTCATCAGGTGTAATTGCGTAGTGACTAAAATCAGAAACTAAAACCTACATTTATGTGCATGTATACATATATATAACTCTTCTACAGTCAAAAGTTCATCAGCTTTTGTCCAGTTGAGCTCTATGAGAGTTTCTTACCTTTGTTAGAAGGTATAGTGAGCCCTTAATAAATAATCTTTATTTTTCTTTTTACTTCTAGAGAGTAATCTCCGAAGAGCAGCGACACTGTAGCAACACATTCATTAAAACCACTGGCCAGGTATCTAAAAAGGGAGCCCAACTTTTTTAGCCACTCCTGAAAATTTTGAAGTTCAAAGGACTGCACAAACAAATAAGAATGAATTATACGAGGAAGGGAGAAAAGTCTGGATCTCACATTCAGGCTTAATAGAGCTGAAGAAAGCCCAAAGAAGACAGAGCATCTCACAGAAAAACTGCTACCGGGAACGTCTCCTCCCTCCTCCCCACCTCACCCCCCAAAACCCCACTGCTGTCAGGGACACTGGATTCTTTATCTAATTCACTGGATTCTTTATCTAATTCACCCCACTTGCTTTCTTCCACAGCTGTTGCAGCCAGGCAAGCATTTCTGAAGCCAAATAGCTGATGAGACTTTCATGGGCAAGAAACACATTTGAGCTGTGTAAAGTTAAAGAATCGGGAAAGAATCTGCACCCGAAGGAAAGTTTGTTATTGTGGCTTGCACACAGCTGGAAAATCACATCCCTCTGGTAGCTAAAACAATTTAATTAGCCCTAACTTGAGCTGTTATTACACTGGTCCTTGACAAAACCATTTCACAGCATTTCCCCCTCAGTGTTTACTTTAGTGCATTACTGCTAGGAGGAGTATTTTTAAAGCATTTGGGGTCAGCTGCCTGTTCCTCCTCTCCAGTCTTTGAGGAATGCTGAGTAAGTTGTTCTTATCTGTTAAACTCATATTGTGTAAACTAACAGATTCCACTTAGGCAGCTCAGGCTCATATTTTACACATGGCCATCAGAACGAATGAAGGAGCAAAACAAATCCGCCAAAATTTAATTTTCATTAAAAAAAATCTGTCTACCTTCAGAAGCTCATCCTTAAGGAAATTGTGGGTCTAGGGAAGAACCGTCAGGCTTTTCATCTCCAGGTCACTGGTGCTGCTTGTACCATCATCCAGCTGCTCCCTGCTAATGTTGGTCCAACAGTCCCTGCAACAGGTGGGTCAGGCCAAAATCACTGGGAAACTGCCAATAACAACATCAGCATGCAGATTAAAGCCTTAGCTTCTCCCCCAAAATACTCACCCCACCACGTTAGAGTTCAAATTGATTGGGAAGGAGTTGAGAAGAGACCTGGATAAAATTGTTCTGTGGATACAGAGGGGATTTTAGTTTCCAAATATTATTAATTTAACTCCTTTTGCTTAGTACCTGTCTACTTTCATATGCACAAACTGGGAAATGTTTACTGGTGCCAGTTTGTACAGCACTTTAACAACGTACATAATCAAGCCCTAAGACTGCTTTGAGCTTCCACATCCTTTTTTCCTGTCAAAGCTATAATAAGAACCCGTTTAATATATTTTGAGAAAACCATAATTTCTTAGAAGCAATCCCCTCTAATGCGATATTTGCTTTTGAGTGAAGGGACAATAACAGCTGAAATCCACTCAAAAATTATTACTTTAGTAAAAGCTATTTGAGCCTCTGAGGTTCACAAAATGCGTTTGTAAGTTGAGGCCCTCCCATCTTAGCCATATGGAAGCAGAACGACTCTGTAGGTCCTTCGTGTAGTTTTATTAAAGCTTCTGTAAAGTCGTGAGCCTATGCAGAGACTGGATGTGAACTTGGAGTGCAGTCTGTATCAAGACACTTGCCTTGGGTATTTGAAAGATGCATATGCCCCATTTTAGAGAACTAAAGCCAGGGTTTGAGGTATTGCACTTTGGATTGTTCCTCTTCAAATCTTATTTTAATGATAACTAATACCAAACAAGCAGGAAGGAAAAAAAAAAGACAGTGGAAAAGCCAATGATCTCTTCCCTGCTGTCCTCGGAGGTGCAGGAATTGGGACGTACCGCGCTGGGTTGCTTCATCTCTGATCACACCTTTTTCACCAATATTCATTGTGGACACCCCCCTGAAAGCCTTTACCTGTGCCCTGGTAAATCCTCCTCTTTCTGGATCTGTGGCTCAGACTCCTCTTTGCTGCATGGAGTATCACTAAAAGAGTCGAGGAGGGTCCCTTTCCTGACGCAGCTGCTTCGTTATTCTCTCCTGTGCTTCCCGGTGGGGCAGGGTGTACATGGCCACATCCGTATCCAAATTTTCCCTTCCTTAGAGACACTCTGCTACCTTTAATCTTTACCCAGTGATTGCCCCCACACCGTGCAAGGTATTGTTCGTGCTGGTTTTGTGTTAGAGGTGGTGGGGACAGACAAATGGCAGCCAACCAGGCACACAGTTGGAAAGCCATAGTCAAATGATGTGCAATTTCCTAGGAATCTTCTGGGAATTTTATGAACCAGCAAATTGAGTTTATTGTAGTTTAGTACTTGAGACCGTATGGCTGAGATGCTTCTGAAACAGTCCGAGAGTAAATTTAGCATCTCATATGGAAAAACGGTCAGTCAAACTGCACTGCACCTAGTGCTATTCTTAACAAAGCCATAACAAGGCAGTGAATGGTCTGCTTTGTTCAGATTATTTGTCTGTAAAGTACTTTAGTATTTTGAAAGGAAATGCAATGCATTAGCCCTAAAATAGTATGCGTGATCTGATTTAGCAGAGCACATAAATCACATTTGGCAGTATAAGTTCGCACCACAATAACATTATAGAAAATGGGATTTATTTTTTTCTTTAAAGCAGAGATTAAAGGTGAGCTGAGTAATTAATAAAGGTTATAGTTCCAGATACCCAGTTCCTGAGTATCAGTGTCAAATATTCAATATATAGCCACCCATGGTAGTTTATTTATGGGGCAGCTGGCATTACCTAAACTTAGGCCTTAGACACCAGCTTAACTACGTGCTTAAGTCTTTCATAGCATCCGGCTACTGACATTTTCAATTGAGTCTATCCAACACAAGAATGGACAGACTTCTTCCTCCTTTATATTTACTAAAAAGGTCAGGGAAATAGGCACAGCGTGAGGTTTTCAATAGATTTTTTGCCAAGATAAGAGAAGGGAACATGACATAGATCATCACTCTTTCTCCCTTTAACCCAGGCAAGGAGGTGGTCAAGAGACAGATAATTCAAACATTACCAACTCCCAGACAGAGCCTGGAAACTAGAATTAAGGCTGGAAACAGTCCTGAGCCATCAATCTTTGGATGCATCCAGTATCTAAGGGCTCTACTTTCCATTATGTTTACATTCTTCATCCATCTAGGCTCCATCTTTTTATTAAACTGCTAGTTAAAATTTTCTTATTATTGATGAATGTTAGCAGATAATAGTAGACACAACAATACAAGAGCATCATGTTGATTTGTGACAACTTTTTTTCAATATCAAGTATATATGTTGCAAAACTGAGATGAATGTTGTTTTTTCTGCAGAGCAGGAGAAGACGAGTAAAGAGTTATTAAGACCATTTATTTCATGAGGTCTGCAATGGAAACTGAAGCTGCTCAGTGACATATTTCAGAAACATTGATGGACCGTATTCTTCTAAAATTCAGTGTTGAAACATAGTTGTTCACAAACATTATTGCTTTCCTGCATTTTGTAAGAGAGCTCTTTCTGCTGTTCTGCTCAGCCTGGCAGTCCTTCACTGGCTGGGACCTGCAACCTGTTGGTTGGGGAATTGAAATTATTATGATGCCACTTCTTTGTTGTTAGGGCATATAGTCAATACTGAAGCTGAGAAAAGCAGTAGTGATAACCCATGTTGTGACAGCTTGCCAATAATCCTGGTGTTATGATCAAAAGCGTTGTAGTTGGACTTATAACCTGTGTCAGGCAAACAGAGAGATTGACCTTACTGAGGGTAGAGTGGAAAAAAAAACCACAGTTAACTTTTATTGCTAGGAAGTAAGCCGAAAACAACAGATTGCTTGGCAAAAACAGACTAAAAAGGGTAAAGTGGACAGATCTTCTGAAGTGTACAGTCAATAGGTTACTAATGGGAGAAGTAATTAGTCATTAGATATTGTGTTTTCCCACCTGATCATCTTCAAAGCAAAGTGAAAATAAAATCTTCAGAGATTTATTAAATATTTAATCTTAACTGTTTTGTCTTTCACCACCACTATCACATCCCACAAGTCTTCAAGGAATACACACCACAAAGGTTTATTAAAAAATGATCCATGTTTTGTACTTGTATATTAATATTTAAGCCAATTTCAGCCAGCACTGAAGAGACAACAGCCCAAGTGGACAGGACATCAGCAGTTAGAAATATCTCACAGAAACCAGAGGAATGATGGAATCCAGGTATAGGAATAATTGAAAATCTTTTGTATTTACGTTATTTTATATTATATCTGCACCCACATCTGCCTCATAAGCCCTTAGGTACCTTAGGGTGGAAAACTTTTCTTTGATGTTCACGAAGGTTGAACTTGGAGCCAGCTGGAGCCACCGCTGTTCCGTGGTGGCACTGGGGAGGGGATTTGAGTTTAGGCTACTGGAGGCACCATCACACCTAACTCGGCCCCTCACAAGTGCTTATTTGTTTTCATTGCCTTCATAGAGCATGGCTCCTCAAATCATGCTCCTGTGGTCCTTTGATTCGCAGCTTAATTAAGATGTCTAAGTAGCCTGAGTAGACAGCACAAATAATACGTTATACCCCACCATAATTCCTTGGAATATTACAGCAATTTAATTACAATTCACACACACACTCACTCACCCCCACTCCTTGTTATACTTGGCTAAAAATAATCTTGCTTTCATTAATTAGGGAATCTACGTGGAGTTTTTTGTGTCTGGCTGGGGGTTTTTTTTGTGGTGAATAGTGTGTGATACTTAAGGTCTTGTTCTATTTCAGTAAAGTGCTTAAAAGGCATAGTAATTAGTCAAACAGAAATCACATAAAAGGATATTAAATAACACACAAACAGAACAGATATCTCATAGTAGCACTATGAAGGAATGTTCTCACTTGAGAAAAAGGCCATATAAAAGGAAAATGTGAACCTGGGCTGGATCAGGCAAGGTGATTTCAGTGGAGACAAGGAAGCACCGATGACAACATCCAAGACACTAAGAAAACCTTATCTGGAATATTGTTTAACGTTTGGGTCAGATTGATTTGAGCAAAAAAAATAATTAATTTTTGGAAAGGCACAGCACAGTGCTGCTAGGGAGATTGGAATCTGTCTCACGAAATTACGTTTAAAGGCAATTCCTTGCTAATCTTAATTAAAAAAAAGTCTGAGTGCAGCACGATTTTCCTGTGTAAATATTCTAGGAACAAACAGAAAAGGGGAAGAAGAAGGATTTAAGCTATGAAACAAAGCTAATCCTCTTGGAAGATCACTGCAGCTGGGGTCTGATACTCCGCACTGTGTCCTCTAGCTGAGAAAAAGTAATCAGCCCGCATATTTCTGGCAGCAGCGTTGCCTAACCGTGCTGCATTCAGGAGAAAGCCAGGCAGGCAAATTGCCAGGGCCACTTCAGCGTTCCTGGGCAGGGAACCAAACTGCTTGCAGACAGCACACCCAACAGATTCCTCTCCGCATCCATTTTCTTCCAGAAAGCCCGCTTTCTGCAAAATGTTGTAAGCTTTATTTTCTGTATACTGAGTTTATGATACATAAATTTATTGTTTTATTGCTTCAGAAGACCAGAGGAAGTTTTGTCGGCAATTTACTGTGGAAGAGGTAGAAGAGGACATCCACCTATCAGTTGCAAACTTCTTTTTTAGGATGATAGGCTGATATCAGTAATCTTAATTTATACTGAAAACTTATGGGGCTCTGACAGATTCAATTAAATCTTACTAAACCCGACAACTACTATTATGCACAGCTCCTTGCGACACATAGATTAGCTCTCATCGGCCCTGGAATACCCCACTGTGTGCAGAAACCTGCTGCTTATATAGAACTAAAATTATATGATCTATCAGATCTTCCTGCATAATTATACTTCAGATGATTGCATTGAAAGAGAAATCATAGAGACGCAGCTAGGTAAACACTCAGAATAGTATTTTTATATGCAATTATAACTACATGTTGTCATCCACTACAAAACATATAGTATCCATGTAAAACGTAGGGCTAGACAAAGAGTATAAAAATGCTTTGTAAAGTTGTAGAAGTAAAAGAAAAAAAACACCAGACTTCTGGCAGAAGTATGCCCTATTCATTACTTGTTACACTGAAGTATCTCTGAGTCTATCAGTAGAAATGTTTATGAATCACAAAAGTTTCACGAAGCTGAGTGTAAACCATTATTCATTATATCTGAGTTGCAAATTCTATATTGGTCATCTATTGTCATTGCTTAAAAAAAAAAAAAGTTCTTTGTCCAACAGGAATTCTAAGGAAATTGAAGAAAAAAAATCTCTTCTTATCCTGGTGGCCATTCACAGACCAAGAACCCCAACGTAGCCGATTGATTGCCACAAGAAAAACTGGTCTGTTTGCTGCAAAAGCCATTTCTTTCCATTTGTGTCTCCAGAGACAAAGGACTGTGCATTAGCGCAAGGCCGTCGCTACCCCATTGTCTGCACCGGAGCAGGAGCTGCAAGTCCCCTTCTTCTTCCCCTCCACCTCTGCTCAACAGTCGTGGTGCAAAAGGACCAACTGTGTACACCACACTGCACCGCAACAGAGCAATACCTAATTTAACACATGTAGGCATTAGAAATAGCTCGTTTAACAAAATGCAATTTCCTTGATTTCTTTGTGTGAGCCAGGACACAGATGAATTGGATTAGGCACTCTCCATTAGCCTGAGTGTTGTATCTGAGATGTTATTTTACATGACCGAGGGGTCCCCTGTAGCAAAGCCTTGATAATCCCAGCCACCCCCCAGGCAGATTTAGGTGCTGCATGATGCTGGGCTGCCCTACGACAGTCGGGACTTTGGCCAGCTGTGCTGCCGTTGTCCTGCTGGTGGCATTGTGGACGTGGGGATGGATATCAGGTTAGTATAGGGTATTCCACTTGGTCTCTCTTGAAGGAAACGCCTGCCATCAAACAAAACATCTTGCTGAATGGCTCGTAACCCTGACTAGAGCAGCAGGAAGCAAGCCAAAGGGTTTCCTTGCTGGGCTCAGCACAAGCAAAGTGATGGGCGCTCCCTCTGAGCCCGTACTGGCTCTTGTCTCTACACCAGCTTTGGGTCACCTGAAACCCTCTCTTTTCTCAGGTGCCTACTGAGACTGGCATGCTGGCCTTTTTCAGGACAGCGAGTTTGCTGATGTGTTTTGTCTCCTTGATGTTTATTTTTGTGTCTCCCTGATTCACATCCACAGATTGCTTAATCTTTTTGAATTTTGTGTACTTTTAAAGAACTTCATCATGAACTTTGAATGTTATAAACTGACCTCTGAAAGCCACAGAAATATATTCAGAAATAGGATCAGATTTTATGAGCCTAGGAGATACATATTGCATATGAGTCTTTAAACTGAAAACACCAACAAAAGTAATTCAAATATGTCTTTGTGTGTTCTGGGACAGGAATGTGTTAGAAACAATGTTCCATAAAGGAAACCATTTCTGCAAAAGCACAGTCTTTGATCCTGCTTATGCAGGAGCCTTCTGGAAAATGGAAATGCAGGAAACCTTGCAATTGATAAAATATTTGAGATTGGCGGCACATTTCAGATTAAGAGGGAATCAATAATTTAATCATTCTATCATCCTTGGCTGAATTTCCTCTCTACCTATAATAACACTAATGCTGATCCACAACATGCAAGAGGCAGCAGAGCAGACTTTGTCAGTAGGAGGACTAAGCAATCAAGTCCCAGGAATGATGCTTGTCTGAATTTTGATTCTTTAACCTGGCAATACTACACAGGATCAAAACCAGATCAGCCTTGCTCCTGAGTCTTCAAGGTATGAATTTCCTATGTTTGCTGGAGCAAATGCAATTTCATCAGCTGTATCCAGTGCTGAATCTCTCAGTGTCATCACAGCGGCAGAAAGAAAACTTTTAGATGTGTGTCTTTGGGTGTACAAGAAATGTAAAAACAGAAGCTATAATAAATCCCTCCCCTGTGAATTGTTCGTGAACACAAAAATTTACTTTAAAAATAAGCCTTGTGAAGACTTTAATAACTCTCACTCGCCTGGTCTTTTCACATCTAGCAAAATTATTCATGGAATTCCCTCACATAATGCAGGAAACAAACATCACACCCTACAATTTAAAATTTGATCCCACAAGTATTAAAAAAAAAATCAAATTTTCATTAAAAAAGTAACAGTCACCATTTTTAATCCATCTCTTCCCTCCGTCTATAGTGTCCCATAATCACTGGGCTGCTGATCACTGGGACTTCTACTTTTCTCTTACTGAAATGAAAATCTTTTCATATAAACTGGAAGCACTTAATTAGAAGAGCTGAAACAACCCACCTCTGCTGAATATCTTATTGCTGCTGTTCAGAGTATTGGCTATGAGACAGGAATTACCCCTTGCCTGAAAGAAAGCAGAGAAGGAGTTTGAACCTGGCTTTCTTCATCCTTTGGAAACATGAGGCTCCAGACTGAAAGGAGACACCCCAAATACCTCCTTATCCTGTTTTTTGGAAGAAGCCTTTTTTTTTCAAGTTTCCAGGCACTGTTGTCAAATGCTTGAAAAAGAAACTATTGATTGAATAAAGAGAGAGAGATTTAAGAGAGATTGAATTAAGTTTTATTCATCCAGAAATAGGTATGTTCACCCTCCAAAATATAATTGAAAAAATTTCAATTGGCTGAAATTTATTTGAATTTTACAGTTTGGCTCAATTCAGTAAGCCAAGATAATCTTATTTTACTGCATTCTTATTGGTACCTCACTGCTTATAGGGAGTAAAAGAGCATTTGCAGTGGATGAAGATTACAACTGGTGACACAGGGAAGAGACGGTGAGAGGAAGCTGAGGCACTGAAGGACCAAGTGGCTCATGCAGAAAGAACCCAGTTTTCTTCATTCCTACTCCAGCATGTTTCCCAATACAAAAATCTTAAAAACTTTGCGTCTTCTACTGGAGGATTGGGGACCCCTGAAAGCAGTGAGTGTATCAGAATCCAAAAATATCAGAACCATTGTTTTAAAGGAAAAAGTGCTGTTTAGGCCCTCTGCTGTTTAGGTCTAAAACATACCTATAAAATGTATTATTCCTTTTTCAGTCATTTTTGTAGAAATACAGATCTCCAACAAAAGACTTCCATTATAAATTAAATTTGTTGAAGTCTCCGAAACTTATACCTGTGACAGCTATAGTTGCTCTCATGCTTGACTATTAAGTGTCAGAAATAAGACTTTATAACACGTCCCTGGTTTTTATGGGGGAGCAGGCTAGTCCTTTTGTGTGATGTATGGTTAAAGAAACTGGTAAAGTATTATGAATCTGTGGAAGCAGTAATCAAGAATGATTTCTAGTCATTTTATCTTTTTTTTCCTGTATGAAGTGTTAGAATCACCAAACAACAGAGATTCAAAGGCGTTCATCAGCCATCTCAAACACCACCCAATTTACATGAACTTATGGCTGTTTACACAGATACATTGGGAGAGGAGTGATTAATGCTAGTAAGCTAGGCAGGTAATTTAATTAGCTGGTAAGAATTCTGTCTTGAAATGTCTCATTAATTTGTTGTGAGCAGCTATCTCCAAAGCGTATCTATTAACACTACAAAAGAGTATATTCAAATGTGACACACACGCAGAACCCAAGACAGTTACAGATGGAAAACTGCTTTCAGTAACTCAATTGGAGCTGGAAAATGCTTTTATTTAGTCCTTGACAATCCAGTGTGTTTAGTGTCTTTTAGGCGGCAGCGGTTCAGCAGAGAGCAAGCGATGAGCAGCTCCTGAGGGGTCACCACGGAGCAGGGGGTGGAGGAAGGAGCCTTGGATGCACTGCAGGAGACCCACGAAGACATCCTCCTGCCTCCAAAATCATTCCCGGAAAGAAATCCATCACAGTGATGCCAAAAAGACCCTACTGCAGAGGGCAGGTGTGTTGACAGGTAGGGGGAAGAGGACAGATTTTTCCTCATAGTTTGAGACTCCCAAAAGAGGTCAGCAAAGACCCGGCAGAGCCCTTCCTCAGACCTCATCTATTCCCCACACCAAAAGAAAATTACTACTCTGTGCCTTAGCTTCGTAGCACAGACGGGTATTGAGATGACAGGGTCACCCAGCTGACAGCTCACTCTTACACTGGTTTTTCCCCTTCCTTCTAAGCTACTGTAATAGCCAGAAACTGGTTTGCTGTTTCATCCCTTGGAGGAACAACATTTTGAGTCCTGGGAAAAAGTGAGAAAAAAGCTCTATGGGCTGCTTTAAGTGAGCTAAGCTTCTTCTGAAAGGAAAATAAACATATTTTGACCTGCTTTAATGGATCAAGGGATTTATAGATTTAGGCTATGTCAAAATTGTTAGGCAGATAGCTGCTGCGGTGCGCAGCTGCGCTCCCTCCAGCCTACACACCGGCTCCCCTCTCTGCGGGAAGGAGCAGGACGGAGTGGGGCGATGTCTGCAGGGATGCACTGGGATCCGGCCATGTGCCAGAAGGCACGTGTAGGTATCACGGTTAAGCTGTTGTTTCCAGGAGCAATTCAGACAGCTTCAGAGGGGTGTTATGAGACACTGCAGCAGACAGCTGGGTCCCAAGGCTGTCCCTGCTCCCTTCCTTGGCAGCGCCAGGGACAGCGTGGCCCGGGCACGCGGTGGGGTGGCCACACTCTCTGCTGCACAGGAGGAACCCACTTCTGGCAAGCTCCGCCATGAGCCACAGACAAACTCGGGAGGCAGCTAAACTCCATCTAATCCCGTGAAGAGTCTGCTCTGCCGTACCAGGGGACATCTACTAGGACAAGACAAAGCAGTTATAACTGCCTGGCATTAAAAATCTGATCTAATGGTGGGTGCCCATTAATTTAGGAACTAAATCAGCAGAAACAGAGCTAGGTTTGATCATCTCCTCAGCCTGAGGGGTTTCAATTATGTGACTTTCGCAACTCCTACAAATGTATCATTATATATGACCTATCTTCTGTAGCTGGTAGGTGTTCTCCCACTAGGTTACCCTTCAGATTCCATGTCCAGAATTAACCCAGCCAGGAAAAATTCTATTAACTGCAGAAACCTGCCTATGGCACCAAGCTCCACATATCCAATGGGCACCAATAGGATATTGGGTCTGGAAACCAAGACACCATCCTTTTTATATAGGACCAGTTAGAAACACTTCTGGATGACTTAGGAAATGCTTCACTCCATCCCGACTTGGACCTTTGTCCAGAAAGAGATAGTCCAGTAGGGGAATTCCTACTCGCAGGCACTCCAGAAAACACCCAGACTGTTTGACTTCCATCGCTGCCAACGTCACACACAAGCAGGGAGACAGCCTGGACTGCCCAGACTCACAGCAGCAGGAGTATCGAACACAAAACTAAAATACTACTCTCTCCTGTACAACCGCTGTTACAGCAGCAGTAAAAGATGGCACTCATAGCAATAGTTGGGAAACCCAGTTCAAACCAGCCTTGCTCCCAAGTGGAAACACAGCACACACGACTGATCTCATGGCAAGGAGGAGGGATGAGGTGCCAGCACTGATATCAGGGGCTGGGAACAGGGTAGCTGCTTCTTTCTGGGAAGTATAAAATGGGATGCTCGAAATTACATCAGCCACAGACAAACATGCCTCCAGCAATTAGACATTTTATGGCAGAACTCCCCTCTCGATTGCCTCAGGCTGTTACATATATAGCCAAATAGGATAATTTGGCTGTCTCATCTTTACAGAGGCACATAAAACGAAGTTTAGTCCAAAGGCAGATGTGTCATATTATATAATAACTATTTTATCTGACAGGTTAATACAGCTAAAACTGTCAGTTCCTCCACCACACACATATGCAGGAAGGGAGGGATCCCACTGATGTTAATCTTTGTTAACGGAGCTACGGTACAAGTAACAAACTAATTCACCACACAGAGGCTGGATACACCTTAGTTACTTCCCCCTCTGGTTAGGTTTTGAGGAAAGGTCATTGCTCAACACCTAAAGTTAAAGTCATGCTGACAATTCCTCACAATTGCTATGTCCTGCCGTAGGAAGCCAAGGGCTGCCTCTGCTCTGCAGTAACTGTGCATTTGGGTAGAACCATACAGCAGCTCCAAGGGTCTGTGCTACGGCCCTTCAATACATACGTAGGTATTTTTTTATACGTGACCTAGAGTCATAGTCTGATCTAAGTCTGTGGGACTGAAAACACTCAGAAAAAAATAAAGCAGGGAAAAGATATTACTTAATGAGCCAAGAAAGTGTCTGTGACCTTCTGGAATGATTTATGAAGTCCAACACATGGGTTAACCTCTCTGGGAGTGTCTAACTACCAGAAAAATACTGAGGTCCTTAGAATGGGCTGCTCTTTTCACCCCTTTCCCTCGCAATGGCTTCATCAGCTTTGGATGCCCAGCACTGCCCAGGCTCAGCTCTGCTTCAGGCAGGTGAATAGCTCTGCTTATAAAATGGGATGAACTGTACGTATTACTATTTGAAGCCAGTTTTCTTTTCCTCTCCGCCCAGCAATGATAGACAGAAAATAAAATTTTGCTGAGTAAAGTTAATGATGTCAGAAATCGGGTAAATAAGAGATGCACTATATTTTAGATACAAGGAGAAAATGTACTTTCCTTTTAAAAATGTATTTGGGAGGAATGGGATAAAACCAACTAGAAAGCAGGAAGCATGTTACCATTCAGAGTCAAATGAGCAGGTATGTGCAACTGGGAGAGGGAATAGTGGCAGCTGCAGCATGGTCCATGTGTCAGGACCTGGGGCACGGCTGGTGCTCCAAGGCTGGTCTGGGGGTCGTCCTCCCCACCCAGACCATGCAGGTAGAGAGCTGCCACAGAGGGCACCACCACTCTGATGTCCCCACCGCTCCACCTCACAGAGCTGTGGTCAGCTGGGAAGGGACAGAGCGAGGCCGAGCTGGTGTTGGCAGGGTCAGGCTCTGGGCAGGGACCCAGGGCAAGGCTGTGACCCTATGGTAGGATGTCGTGCCACGTGAGGCTCTCTGTGCTCCAGCACTGGAGTCTTTGGGGCCATGATGGCTGTTTTGCCATCCCTCTTTTCCATTCCCCCAGCACTGCCCTAGATTAGTTTCCTTCTATGGGAGGAAAGGGAAAAACAGGGAAGGAATTACGCCTTTTGAGTTTTTCTAAACCTTCTAAAATTACTGATGTTTAATGACTTGCTGCACATAAAATAGGATTTATACACACATTTCAGTCCTGAAGTGCTTGTGATAGGTGACATTTAAACTGCAATAAAAGTAGTCACGTACTTAAACCAGAAAACAGTCAATAAGCAGTCGGAAACTACTACAGAAGATTACTTAGAAGAGGGATACAGCTGCACAGGGTGGTGGGGTACCTACACACTCAAGCAGACAGGTATATGCCCATTTATAAATACATCCATAGCCTGCTCAGTTAAGCAAACAATCTATGCCATGATTTTTATTCTGGTAAGACATCTCTGAAATGGTCTGTAAAGTGGAGACCTGGAATTGAGGCTGAAAAAGTGCAGCCACCCAAGGGAAGGAGAGATGGGATTCGTGCCTGGAGTAAAGACGACTCGTTTGTAGCACTAATCACGAGGGAGGCTGCAGCCATTAGACCTTTTGAACAGAGATCCGTATTTCTCAGGACCAGGTTATGACATGCTTCTTCAGTACTCTGCAACCAGTACTGCGTGCTTCAGATAACTGCAATAAATGTACCGCTCGCTAAGTGACACCTTCCAACATCCTGACTTCCTGCACTAATTTTCAAGACAGGGACTGAATTCTCACCCTGGTAAAACAGAGGAGGGGTTCATGGTCTGGTGGCACTTTTACAGTCGGTTTTGCAATAAGCAATGTCCTGAGAGCCAGCTGGTCTGATTCACAGGCTGCACAATGTGAAAGGGCTCCTGGGCAGACACAGCGAGCTCAGGGACAGTTATCAGCTCTGCCCCTTCGCATCATACCTGCAAGCCCATCTCTACACTTTAATGGCTCCCACCAGGCTTCCAGAACCACACAATTATCACCAGTCTAAAATAGGTCTGCTAATGATGCATTCCAGAGAAAACAGGTAAGAATAGCTGGACTTAGCCATGATGGTTCTGTAGTAGATAGAAAAATTAAAAAGCAATGAAAAATAATTTTCATCTGGGATCTTTAAAGGATCCTAAGGGGGTTAGGTGCTTGTATCTCATTTAAATTTAAAAGCGGGTTGGAGCTACTTTAAAAATCCCAGTCTAAATCATTGAGGTACTGCTGTGAAAACTCTCATAGTGCTGTGCTGGTGAGTAAAGAATCCATTTTACCACAGACTTTTTTTCAGAATAGAATTATCCTGCAATGACAGTGATTAATAATCATGAGCCAGTAATTAAACTTGTATGTACAGAAAACACAAGGACAAAAATGATGACTAGGGAAACAGTGCTATGACCTGACCCTTCTCCCTCCAAAGAATGTTAAGGCTGCAGCAGACTTTGCACTCATTCCAAGTCAAATACCTAATTACAGATTTCTGTTCATCCTGAGAGCTGTAATGAGAAGACTGCATATCTAAGAAGTGAGAAAGCTAAGCAACTACCCTTCTTGAAGATTTCTATAGGAAAGAGTTAAATTTAATTCACAGAAAATAGAAGAAGGGCTATCTCTGCTTTCCCTGTGAGTCTTCCAGGGCTCTATCGTTACTGGGGGACAGACAATCATTTTGTAAAAGACCCCAGCAAGACATAGAGACACTCTATTTAGATGGAGCAACTTCTATCATTTCTGCAAGATGAGGTGGATCCGCCTCCCACCCTGTCATATCAGAGACATCCTTCCAATACTGCTAATCCTTCTAATATGGGCTCCCACAGTCAGCCCAAGGAAGCAGGTTTGCACATGTTTCTGCATGGGACAATGAAGCTTCTTGTCACAGCTGCCAGCGTGATTCATGTTTTCGGTGGAAAGACACCCTGGCTCATCCAACCAAGCAAGGGAATCACTATGGGGTGCTACAGGATGGCGCAGGCTAGAGGAGAGAGAGGACAGGAGACATGCACAGCTACTAGGTTCTCTCAATACTCCCATCATTTCAGAGGACAGGGTAGGAGTAATGTCAAAGTCTTCCTTAGCAGTGAAACAAGCACATACTGGACTTCATAGCTGGGGAAGGCTATAGAGTTATGTATAGCTGCTCTTCAAGTGACTCACTCATCCCCAGACACCTGCTCCTGGGGTAAGGGAAAAAATCTCCTCAGGAGAATGGGGCAGGTGGCTGCCTGGCCATTACGCTGGTCAAAGCTCTGGGCAGGGGCCCTGAAGAGGACACGTGGCTCGGCTGCACATGAGAAAACAGTCAGAACCAATACTGATAGATTTGTTCACTGACAGGGAAACTTTTGCGGGAAGAAATTCAAACACTGCCATCAGGGGAATGCCATTTTGGGAGAAGTACAACACGGCCACGTGCATTTCTCGTGTCCCATTGCCAATTAGAAATGATGGCCAAGGCACGGCCCACCTCACAAGCTGCTGCGCACGGCTCTGTGCCAAGCACAGGGGCTGACACAATGCTCCTGTCCTCCCACAGGACAGGGTACAGTTAGGAATGAGACATATGTCTCCTGCCTTTCCTTGGAGTCAGCAGTGAGAAAGGTTGGGTTTATTTGACCTCCCCAGGGCGTTTTAGTTCCACCTCTATTTCTTCTCTTCCACCACGAGCCACCACCAGCAGGAAGGACAGCTGTGGGGGTGATCAAAGGGCTGTGCCAGCTTGGAGGGTAAGCAAGAATCAACCACATTGCTTTTCTTTCCGACACCCCCTGACCCATGTCACTGCCAAGTCCTCCTGGCACACAGGGACAGATTTTCAGCATAATGATGGTGCCAGCCAGAAGCTGTCCTCTCCAGCTCCTCCCCTCCCATTGCAGGCATGGTCCCACGTACCAGAGAGGGCACAGTTACCCATCAACCTTCAAAGCTACGGCAAGGAGGAAGCAAGTGACTCGTAGCACATGTTAGATGGCATGTCCTGAAGAGTCATCGTAACACAGACATGTGATAGATGTCTACGTGTGGCTGAGATGTCCCTTGCTGACCGGCTGACAACAATCTCCTGTTGCTCAGACAGTGCCAGGCAGACACAGTGGAAGAGATATTTTTTGTATACAATGGTGCAGGATAAGTAGCATGAGGATCTTTCCCAGTGGCAGACCCTCTGGAGCAGTGTCAGAGAACAGAAGGAAGCAGAGCCATGTCTGGCTCTGAAGCAGCAGCAGTTAATCTATAAAGAAATAAACAGATTTATGCAGACACACAGGGACTTACTTATGGCCAGACCTGGGCAAACAGCCACTGAGAAGTATGAGATATGGGTAAAGTGAGTGAAGCAGTCCATAGTATGAGGCATTACTGGTGATCCTAAATCATTAAGAGTTGGAGGGAGCTGAGTTTTGTGTCTGCAGATGTCCTCTGCTGAAGTCCACCTTCTTCTGTCCAGCAAGGTTGTCACCCATGGAGCCTATGCCTGCTGCCTGGAGTAAGCCAGGATGTTATGGGTGGAGAGGAAAGCTACATAGGGTGTCTTGAGGAGGATCCAGCCATTTTGCTGACCACAGTGAAGTGACAGCTGAAGGCAGACTGGAATCACCCACAAGCATCGGGGAGAGGCTGTGAGAACCTGGCAGAGGCCTCTGCAAAGGTGGGGGACTGGCCACTGCAGGCAGTCATTGTTTCTTGGTGTTTGTCCTTTGGTGATGACCTCCCTGGGTGGCTTCTGGCTATTGACATAGATGCCTTGCACTGTGGCACCACACTGGGGAGACCTTGTCTCAGCGAGCAAGTTGGCACAGGTCATTTCTGGATACCACAAGTAGATAAAGTGTTCTCCCTTCTCATCAGGAGGATACACACCTAGCTACTGATGGTCGTGAGTCCATCCCTGCACTGGAAGGCTGTCTGTTAATCACACATTAATCCCCTGGCTGCTGGGGATGGTCTGCTGGAGGTCGAGCCCATCTCAGAGGAGGCTGCCCAGGAATTCATGGCTTTGATATTACGCTTGCCTTGTCAGGAAGAGCTGGGAAGCTGGATAAGGTCTCTGCGTAGTCTCACCTCCCCGTCATTCACTCTTTCAGATGGAGAATGGAGACAGCATGCATGGACGTAAACCTGGTGGCAGCCCTTAAATTCCCCTTTCTGGCCTTATGTCTTTGCATCTCTGGGGATCAAAATACAAGTGCGCAGTACAGGTGTTACACAGATTCACTTTGTGTGTGTTGAGATAAATTGCTGCCAAACATCAGGATGTCTAAAGTGGTAGTAGGTACCTATTTGAAGTCGTGAATCGTGCTGGGATTGCTGGGCAGCCTACTCCATCTAGAGATCAAGTAAACCACAGATCTGATAAGCTTTGTAAAAACTGAACCAGGCCCTGGGGGTGTTTTCTTACGTTATTGTATTTAAGATTAATAAATCTAGATGTGGTGTACGGTTCAGAGATTCGGGGGGCAAATTCTATGGTTGCCAGGAAAGATAAATGAAATAAATATTTTGTGAAATAAATATTTTATAAAAGAAATAAAAATAAAATATAAATTCAAAATTTGTATCTCACAGGACTAATGTATCTTAACATTTATGCTGGAATGACTCTGAGGCCTCCGCCATTTCATTTCGCTTGCCTTTGAGCAACATGATTAATTTAAATAGACAAATAAAGAATCGAACGGTAAATCACAGTTCCTTTGAAGTTTAGAGCTAAGTCTGCTGAATCAGTATTAAGCTGTTCCTGCATTTCAATTAACTCTTTGAGAAACCACTGCTTCATGGAGACCTTCTGTAATTACCGATGTGAATGAGTGGAATTCCAGAGGTGATGAAGACCTTTTAGTTAATTGATTTTGAGGCTCCAGCTAGACAGGCCATGCAAAAAAAGGAGAACATAGCCCTGGAAGTGTTGATAAGTGGCTTAATCTTCAAGGCTTTCTGGTTTTATTTTTAAAAAGAAAGCAATGAATGTTTGTTCTCAGAGTTCTTTTGAGGAGCAGCTTCTGTTGTTGAAACAAATGTGTTAGTAGCTAAAAATAAAATCAATGACCTCAGCAGCCTCCTCTAGATGTAATCCTAAAACAGTGCTGACCTGAGTCTTTTTATTTGCAGATTCTTAATTATATGAAGACTGTCTCTTCCTTATTCTGCCATCAGTGTAATGAAACAAAGCCATTTGCAACCTCTTTTCTATAGTCGATTAGGTTCATTTATTAAAAATTTGGGAGACAACAATTTGGGAGAAAACTTGTGGTTGTGAATTATCTTGCCAATGGAGTAGAAGAATATACTTTACAGCGTGGCAAAAGCACTTATCTCCTTTTATGAAATCAAGCATGGACAAGAGCAAGGTTCATGTCCTCTCCAGGGCATCTGAGTTTTATTGTTTCTAAATATGCTGGCAGTGCACTGAAGCATTTGCTAGCATATTATAGCATACATTTAATATTTGCATAGCACCTTCTCTCTCTTTTTTATCTCCATACCTTCCTAAACTAAAAGGTGAAAGAATTTCAGCTGAGCTTAAGCTACAAATTTTCACAAGTTCCTTGGGATGTAGATAACTTGGACTTTCAAAGCTCAGTTACTAAATTCTCAAACCTGCTATATATACACAAAATCTCATGTATGTGTGAGAGGGAGGAACTTCCACAAATCAGTAATTCCAAGCAACAAGCATCCTTGTGAATGTTATTCATACTTAGATAAAGTTAAAATAGACTGGTTTCTCCTTCTGTGCTTTGATGGACTGTTGTAGATGGGGTTGCTGGAACCACCAAACCAATTTATATTGTGTGTTGGCAGAACTGCTTCCTCGGCTCTAGGCCCAGCACTGCCAGTATTCACCTGTAGAGCTCCTACAGTTTCATTGTTCTGAGCCTTACCATGCTTCTCTATACAGCTAGCATAATATCTCCCTTTCTCAAGATACTGACAGCTGTTAACGTGGATGGGTGTCCCTGGAGGTATTTAAATGACGGGTAGACATAGTGCTTAGCAATATGGTTTAGTGATGGTTTTTGTCAGAGTTAGGTTGATGGTTGGACTAGATGATCTGAAAGGTCCCTTCCAACCTAGGCACTTCTATGATTCTATGATGTGACCAGCTAACCCACACATAGACTCACAGGGTGTCCTGCCTGCAGGACATACATGTCTCGAGTATTCTCATACTCAAGGCTGTCCCCTGTAGTATTAGGCACGTACATTTGGGCAACTGAGCAGAGTCCCTGATGTAAACTTCAGGGCAAGTTCAATCACTTTCCAGCTTCCACTGGATGGACCAGATTGCTACTGCCCTGATCACACCTGGGCAGCTGCAAGTGCCCGCTCAGTGCTACATGTCTGAATCCAGAGCAGCATCCCCCTTTGTCATAGTTTGGCCTGGGCTGGTCACTAAAACAAATGACAGACGCTCTCTAACCTCTCTCCCCAAGTGAGAGAAGAACGAGAGGAAGAGAGACTTATGAGTTGAAGAGAAACCAAACTACTTTGATGAAATACTAATAATGAAATAATAAAAATAAAATATAATAATATTAATAAGGAAATAATGAAACATATGCAATATATACAAAACTGTATTGAGCTCCCAGGATGACGATCACGTCACTGGCAGGCACTGGGAGAGTCCCAGACTGGACTCAGTGATGGACAGGAGCTGAACTCAGGAACTGAACTCAGGAACCCACAGACAGAGTCCTCCTTGGACATCGTCCATTGAAGAAAGAGCCTGACCCCTTTGATCCCTCTGCTTTGTGCATGGTGCAGATGGGATGGAATACCCTGTTGGTCAGTTTTGGGTCACCTGTCCTGTCCGCTCCTCCCCGCAGGTGTGACCCCTCTATGCTTTTCCACTTTTGACCCTCCAACGGGGCAAATAACAAAGTTAGTTGACCTTGGGTGTTATAGTAATAAGTATAAGCAAGAACCTCTCTGCGTACCGTTCCTCGGTATTCACCATAAACATCAGACCTTATCACTGTCAGAAGCTGACAGTGTCTGAAAAATATGCCATTAATTTCAGAAAGTTCAGCTAGTTAGAAGAGGCTAAACTGAAAAGTAAAATTACTGAAAAGAAAATTGGTTCTGTTTTTCCTCAAACAAGGACACCTTGCATCTTCAGTCATCGTTCTCAGGTGCACCACCTCCCTGGCTAGCTTTAGCTTTTTTGCTCTTGCTTACTCTTCTCTTTCTAGCCTTCTTTGGAGTGTGATTTTGGTTTGGAGAAGGAAGCCTTTTATGTTGAAACTGGTATATAACAACTTACAAAATCTGTTTTGACCAAGCAACTCTTTTATGAAAAAGTTTTATCAGAGTTTCTTCAACAGTTTTAGCAAAAAGCATAAAATACTGTTACGATCTCTTGCCTTGTCAGCCAGTCAATACTAAGTTGCTTCTTAAAGACATAAACTGAAACTATTAATGATGTGGTGAAAAGATAAATTTTGGGGTATTTTTTGAGAGAAAGCTATGGTTTGATTTATTTTGTAATTCATTATAATGAACTGGTTATCTTAGTCCTCAATGAATTAAAGTGACTAAAATTTTTATCAGAACAGTTTATCACAATCAATGATAAATAATGTTATTAGACTTAATATTCCAGCCTCATTTGCTTTTCACACAGAAATTCATAACAGCCCATAAGACATGGCTATTTAATAACATTGTGCTAAAGCCATAAACACTGTATTTATAAAGTTGACATGTAATAAAAAAAGGACAAAACCCGATCTTGTAACAAAAGAAGATTCCAGCCAGGCTCAATAAATGCTTAGTTTGGGCTCTTTATACTAGAAAACTGTGAAAAAATAATAACTTATAAAAAAAAAAAAAAGCAGCATTTGCTGGTTTGATGAAACGTGAAAATGAATAATAATCATTTATTTCTTCCCCTATGTGTCCTTTCTCTCTCCCTCCCACTAGTCTCCCTCTCTAGAGGGACAGTGGAGAGGGTAAAGAGAGGAGAGAACAAGATGACAAAGAAAGAAAAACCTGAATCACTTCCAAAAAGGTAACGTTTCTAAACCTAAAATTTGTAAATTACTTTGAAGAAATAAAAGAAACGTATATTTTAAGCCTGCAAATGAAAATTATCTCCTTTTTGTGTGTGAGTTTTTATTTCCGAATTCTGATGTGTTCCAGCTTCTACTTGCTTGGATATGAGTTAATTACTGGCCCATTAAGTACCTCATACCATGGTCAGATTCATTCTTCTATTGAGTAATCTATTAAATAACTGGAGAAAGTTCAGATGATGCAAATTAATTTTATTATCACAGCACTACCAATTCAGATCCTTTACCAGGATGAAAAGAACATGAGGAAATATGAAGCGTAACTTCCAGTTCCTTACCAATCTTCCTGCCCCATTTCCCTCCTGGGTTCACAGAGCACAGCCTGATGTACCCATCTGTTTCTAACTAAGCGTTTCAGGATCTGACTTTTATAGAAGGCTTTTGCTACAAGGCTAGAAACATCCTAAAGCTCTGACTCAAACCAGAGTTGTGTCGCTCCCCAAGAAAATAACAATTCCAGGAACAGAAATTTCCTTTCCCTCTTTTAGAGATGGCTATTGCTTAGATACCACAAACACCACTGTCAACACATTAAATGTGTCTGTATAAGCAAGGACTGATCCACTGACCTTGATAACACATATGAGCAGAGGCATCTTATAGAATCATAGAATTGCCTAGGTTGGAAGGGACCTCCCAGATCATCGAGTCCAACCATCAGCCTAACTCTGACAAAAACCATCACTAATCTAAACTATATCTCTAAGCTCTATGTCTACCCATCTTTTAAATACCTCCAGGGATGGTGCCTCAACCACTTCCCTGGGCAGCCTCTTCCAATGCTTAATAACCCTTTCAGTGTAAACATTTTCCCTAATATCCAGTCTAAACCTCCCCTGTCGCAACTTGAGGCTGTTTTCTCTTGTCCTGTTGCCTGTTACTTGGGAGAAGAGACCGACCCCCACCTCTCTACAGCCTCCTTTCAGGTAGTTGTAGAGAGCGATAAGGTCTCCCCTCAGCCTCCTTTTCTCCAGGCTAAACAACCCCAGCTCCCTCAGCCGCTCCTCATAAGACTTGTGCTCCAGACCCCTCACCAGCTTCGTTGCCCTTCTCTGGACACACTTCAGAACCTCAATGTCTTTTTTGTGGTGAGGGGCCCAAAACTGAACACAGTACTCGAGGTGGGAATCCCCAGTGCCACGTACAGGGGGACAGTCACTTCCCTAGTCCTGCTCACCACACTGTTCCTGATACAGGCCAGGATGCTGTTGGCCTTGGCCATCTGGGCACACTGCTGGCTCATGCTCAGCCAGCAGTCGATAACACCCCAGGTCCTTTTCTGCCAGGCACAGAAATATGGCCATGCAGTCACAACAACTTTTCACAACATAGAATCATAGTCATAGAGTAGTTTGGGTTGGGAGGGACCTTTAAAGGCTGCCTAGTCCAACCACTTCTGCAATGAGCAGGGACATCTTCAACTAGATCAGGTTGCTCAGAGCCTCGTCCAACCTGATCTTGAATGTTTCCAGGGTTGGTGCATCTATGACCTCCCAGGGCAACCTGTGTCATTCTTTCACCACCTCATTGTAAACAATTTCATGTTTTGTTCAACATGGGAACCTGAGTGCTGCAAAAGGTGGTATTAAAGGCAGGCAGGAGGTAAACACTCCTCGTCCCTTCCCCAAGACAAGCTGCTACCGTGGTACCCACAGGCCCGGCACACTTCAGTTTAGCAGGGCTCAGGCAAAAGCACAGAGATATCAGATCTTGGAAGCTCCATCACAAGCAGGGCAATGGAGGTTTCTGGGAATATTTGGTCAAGGAGATGGATGAAAACATAGCAATACATAAATTATGTAATGTTCCTAATGTCTTCCAAATCTCATTAATATATTTTAAATTGATTTTTTATGATCGGTGTCAACATAAGCAATCCCCAAACTGCAGTGGCTAAGACTTGCCCTGAAATTATAAACTTCCAGGTTTCCCTGAAAGTATCAACATATACTTGGGTTTCTTTACTGATTTGTTTTAAGACTCAGTTTATTGGGCTGACGGGAAGCTGCATGGCTTTCCAGTGTGCATGGAGCCTTCCCAAATTTCATTTCACCATTTTCATACCCAAAGGCCAATTTGCAGCCTATTTAGTTGGGTAGCTCTATAAAATAAACCTATCAATATATTCAGACTGGAATAGGAAGGCAAACATTGACCTTTTTTTCCCAGTACCTCTGGGCTGTTGTTATTATGTTAAAGATCTGTTGGTCAATAAAAAAAGCTTATTAAGGTGAAGCTTTCTAAATGAAAACAAGACAGACAGTGCAGTCAGTTCCCATCTCCAGTTTCATAGTAATATAAATATAATCTTCTTTTCTTTCTTCCTTTCTTCCCTCTCTTTTAGAAGTGACTTCAGTGCTTTTCTGTTTGGCCTCAGTTAAGTAGCCAGCGTGAATCTCTGCTCAACTAATTTCAGGTGTACAGAACCAAAATAGCTCAATCCTACTCCCAGATCCTCTGCTGCTAGAGGTGATTGCTTCTGCCGATACAAGAAAGTCTGAATTCTCAGAAATTACTGTGAAAGACGTGATTTCTTGCTTATTTTCTTTTTCTTATTTCTTAATTATTTTGCATTTGAAAATAGGTGCAAACCTACACTGTTTTCCTATTAAAAAAAAAAAAAACAACAAACCAAAACAATGAAAACCAACCAAAAAAAACCCAGAAGAAGAAAACCTCTGAAAAATCAAAATCCTTTAAAAACAAAAGCAATTTTCATTGACATAGTTTTCACTCATTTTGACCAGCTCTACTTACAATACAGTATAGTACGTAACATTCCAAGATGAAATAAATGACCCAACTGAAGTTCACATTCATCTGTTCATTTATTTCAATGCTATTTAAGTAGATTATCTGACCTAGATAAACTATATAGGTTCATTGCATAACATAGGTATGATGAAAGAACAGATTTATGAGAATATTTTTCATTAATATATCAAGAGATTAAAAGGGCCAGAGCTAAGAAATACTATGTTCCAACGAGCATAGAAAAAGACAAAATAGGAAAAAAAGAGCTATTCGAGTAGATGGCAACAGGTCACATATTAAAACTTCAAAAGAACTGGTCACAAGGGAAATCAAGAGAAACATTTCAGAGAGCATATGATTAAGATGTGGATAGAAGCACTGCCGTCAGCAGTGGAAGCTGTGCTCCTGCTTCTCATTTGACTTATATCAGCCTCATTCCAGAGGTCATCATCAGACAAAAATGAAAATTTGACTGCAGTGGACTCCTCTTATTCTCAAATGATGAGAAATTAAGAGGGCCTGGACACAAAGCGTAAGTTCCCATTTGTATTGCACAGTACCTTAGACAGCATCACTTTTAGAAATAAGGATTTCAACTGCTGCTGGTGGTTTCCTTGTGTTTCCCTGCTCAAGGGGGAAGGTTTCCATCCATAGCAGTGGCTGCAGGTTCTGCCCCCAGGTATCTCCTCCAACTGATCCCATGAATGATTGCACCGCAGGGGAATATAGCGCTTATATGGTCAATGGCAAAGAAGAGCTGTAGAAAATCCCTGGAGGGGAATAAATGGTTTCCACCAGAAGAATCCTCAAAAAACTCAAGGCAACAGAAGGAAAAGGCTACAGTTCTGCCCTTGCAGGATGCCATTTATCCCAGGAAGTACAAGACCTGTGGCAGCACTGGTTCTTTTGCTCAGTCTCTCTCTAACACTGAAAAGCTTTTCATTGTATATTTTTTGATTACTCTATTTTTAAAACAATACCCTTCCATCAGATCCAGTTAGTCTTGAGAGCCAATCATGCCTTGGCTTCAGGCTTAAGCTTCCCTAAAGAACACCACCTTGGCCCACCAAAAAGAAAAAAAAAAGAAAACAATGAACACAAAATGAAAAATCCCCAAATGTTTATATTTACCCTCATATTCAAGTATTTAAATTTATTCAAGTCCCTTGAACTCCTGAGTACACCAACAAATAATAATAAACCTAATAATAAACTCCATGTTCTTTCTGTAACATAATAGAGAAGGCAGTTTTATTTTCTGCCCTGAGTTGGCTAGGATTCTGATGAAGTTTGGGCATCTGTTTATCTTATTTTCTTCTTCTTTATCCTCCTTTCTCCCTCTCTCTGTGTCCCTGCAGCCAAGTCACTGATGCTGGTTTCTAAAGTCCTGCTGCCAGAAGCTTGCCCATCTGTTCAGCAATGTCTCCTTGTAACGATGCTGGCATTAATTTTTTTCTGCAGTTTGGTTTTTTTTTTTTTTTTAAATGGTGTTCATCAAAAATGTGCAACCTTTGAATCACAGCCCACTTCACATCAGAGTGATAACTTGCTTGAGTAAAGCTCTGGAAGGCAGAGCCTCTTAACTTTGCATTAACAAGCACTTCAGCTTTAGTTCAGCCGAGATGAGCAGTGGGAAAGCAGACCCGAGTCACCTCTTAGCTGACTGCATTTTTAACTTCCATATGCATTAAACAGGGAAAGGCTTTGCTTCAAAATACTTCTAAGAACAGAGAGAGTGAACTGCTGAAGTCAATTAAATCAGGCTATTCAACATGTCGTAATGGACTGACAGTGACTCATTTTTAAGCTCAATGCTCTTACATCCTTTGACTACCACAGTGCTGACCAACGCAGTACCTTTTTCAAAGGACTATAGCAACAACTACAGCAGGCGAGTATAGACAACCTTGCTCCCCCTTCAGCCTGTGATAGGTACATTTTTTTCCCTCCTACTTTCTACTACATAGACTGAGGGACACGCTTTCCTCCCACTATACCAATATAAATAATCAGAGGAACTCCATTTTAACCAATCGATTTTCTGTGGGTCTGCATAAGTGGAACATCACAAGGTCTACACCTTTCTCATCCTTTCTGTTTTGCAGCTCATCATTTTCAACAGCAATTAGCAAACAGCAGCTAATATTACTTTACATATTTAGCATATGCTATTCTATAGCTCTTTCCACAAATCCTGCATCACCCTTCAGGAGGAATTTAAATAAATATTAGTACATAAGAAGCGAGTTCTATAGGTTAGCTGGGTAAGAAGTATATATTCTAAACTGAGAAGACACACACTGCTATCTAGTGGCAACAACAGGAAGTCTTGATACACAGCAGCCCATAACCACACATAGTTTAATACATAGGAAGTTTGGGTTTTTTTTTTTTGCTCCTTTTTTTAATAGACAATAGCAATAGGGCACAATAAGTGTCCTATCAGTGTTTCCGATGTCATCTCACAACAGTCAGTGATTGTTACAGGAAGCAGACCCTGCATTTTAATTTTTTTTATGATTCTTTTGTGAAAAGTGATTGCAACATTCTAAAGGCTGAAACGTTTTTATAACATGAAAAACCAAAATGCTAATATGTATTTAATAAGTTTAATTAGAAACAAATATTCTTGAGAGAAACTAAACCAAAAGATCTAAAACAACTCTACTGTACATATTTCAAAAATTGTTAAAATAATACTCTAAAATCAGGTCAGTTCAATTTTGTGAGATTATAGCGCAACTAAATATTTTCCCATATTTTGCAATTGTTTCTGATGATAGATTTTGAGAACACTCTAGGAGACTGACTTGTAAAAGGATATTTTAAGTTGTTTTCAGGACCTGAAAGTGGCTAAAGAAATTTTTCATTTCCTAATTTGTCCAGAAGTCTAAGGAGCAATGTATATTTCCAGCTCTCTAGCAACTGGTATGTTGATTTTTTTATTCTCTGCTTTATCAGAGGGGATGGTTGCCAGCGGGAAGAGCAAAAAGGACTCCATCTGGAGTACTGTGTCCAGTTCTGGGCTCCCTGGTTCAAGAAGGACAGGGAACTGCTGGAGAGGCTACGAAGATGATTAGGGGACTGGAACACCTCTCTTATGAAGAAGGGCTGAGGGATTTGGGTCTCTTCAGTCTGGAAAAAAGACAACTGAGGGGGGGTCTTATCAACGCTGATAAATACTTAAAGGGTGGGTGTCAGGAGGATGGGGCCAGGCTCTTCTCAGTGGTGCCTGGGGACAGGACAAGAGGTAACAGGCACAAAATTTAACATAGGAAGTTCCACCTAAACTTGAGGAGGAACATCTTTACTTTGAGGGTGGCAGAGCGCTGGCACAGGCTGCCCAGAGAGGTGGTGGAGTCTCCGTCTCTGGAGACATTCCAAACCCGCCTGGACATGTTCCTGTCCAGCCTGCTCTGGGTGACCCTGCTCTGGCAGGGGGGTTGGACTAGATGATCTCCAGAGGTCCCTTCCAACCCCAACCATTCTGTGATTCTGTGACCCTGGGTTTGTATTCCAACTATTCATCCTGCTGCCCATAATGAGAAGACATATTATTTATCTGATGTCCATGGCTGGAGACATCAGCTGAAGATGTGGAGTTAATCTCTTCAATGTTTCTTAAAGAAGCTCTCAGGATCTGATAACTGCTGGTGCTTGATGAATAGCTTTGGCAGTTTGCAAAATTAATTTTTATATGGCTTATGAAAGATAAATCCTTCATGTTGTAACCTGTGGACAGCAAGCCCTATGCGGAGAGCCAGTTTAAATGACTTTATACAGATCTTCTTACACATGGTCCTGAAAGGAAGTTGTGTCTTGTCTGGAGGGAGCTAATTAAGGGAGGGTCACCAGGTGATAACTCCTATTTCCCTTTATAGTCAATGGAGAGATATTTATGCTCCCCAGAAGGAAGGTAGAGGCAGAAATTTGTTTGACCTGTTTCAAGTAACTGCTCTGGGCTGAGATGAATCACAGCCAGGAGTCTCCACGTCTCTGCATTGGCTATAGAGGGACCAGGCAAGCTTAGCTTAGAGATTTGCCCAAAGGAAACATGCTGAGGACCTCAGGGCTAACAAAAGTGATCACTCTTGGTTCACATCTCAGATGCTGAGCAGAGATGTGCTCACACCCCCTCACAGGTGGGATGTCCATCCGGGTAGTACCACTGGAGCCCTACAGTCTGGTCATACATAGGCAGGGAGTAACCAGTGATGCAAGAGAGATGCTGTTTAGGCAACGAGCCTGCGCTGGTGATTTACGCTTCACAATTTGGACATGAGAAAGTACAAGTACAAACTCATTTATGTACTGTACCATTTGTGCAATGGAACTCTATATTATCCAAGGAATGAGGCAGTTTATCAAGTTTTGTAGGCAGGAAACTCCATAAACGAACTACAGCAGCTTAAAAGAAGCACAAAGTTCTGTTTTTAAGCTGCTTCTCCTCTTTTTTGTCCTTGCAACAGCCATTCACAAAATAAATTATCAAGATTTCAAAGAACAAAATGCAGTAATAACTTAACACAGGAAAACAGATGCAAAACATTAAATAGATGTGGAAATAATTTCTTAAACCTGAATCCTTGTTTTACAAATCAACAAAGAGGATTAGGGATCGACTACTGACTGTGACACACATGGCAGGAAAAGAAACAGGACATGTCCTTAACCACTACACAAATGACCACAAGTGAATTTTGTCAGCGTATAGTACAGAGAAATCAAAGCACCACTGTTAACAGTAGAGTCTTGTAGGGAGGTTTATCTCATCTGCTTCAGGAGTCTAGAATCAGCTGTATATTCTAAATTAGTTCCCATGATGTTTCTTTAGTCAGTGGAGAGGGATAGGCACCTTCAAAGATGACCAGCATTAGTAGATACCTTTTGTTAAGGAATCTTAAAGCCTTTTCCACTTTCTGGAAGTGCCCATCTCTCTTCCTTGCCTCCAAAGAGCCAGCACAAGTAGCTGTCCTTGTATTTCCATGAGCAAAGACTGCTGCAGGAAGAGGTGCTCTGGACTTTCTTGAACTACCATCAATTTGTCTCTGTTCCTCCACTTCCTTTCCCCTCTCCCCTCCAGCTTATGGTTTTTGGGCCTTATGAGAAACTACCAGGGTTGGAGACTAGTTTTTAACCTGAATCCCTTCTGTAAAGCAGATGATCACCATGGCCAATCTGTGCCAGCATCAGAGAGGGGAAAGCACAGGGGTAGTAAGGAGTGACCAATTTCAGAACTGCTCAGACCTTAATGCTCAGCAGATACTGCAGCAAAGTGGATTCTCATGGTGACTGCAAGGAATATAACTGCAATTTTCAATGATTCCTTATTGCAAGATTTTTAGCACAAGTATGCTGTTTTATTTATGTTCATGTGCGATGCCTGTCTTTCACAACAGGGTTCCTGGCTGAGGAACTCCAGTTGTAGTTGGCATATGTTAGCCTGATTGCTTGGAGTGCTGCTGGGAGGGGTTTGGTTATCACTCTGAAGCGCGCAGCAGCGCATACAGAACAGTCTGCAACAGCAACAATAAACAACAATACCACATCTTTTGCAGATTGCTTTCAATGCATGCGCAGTGGATTTATTCAATGTCAGCCTACGTTCATATCTTTATTTTACAAAAAAGTTTTCAACAGATAACCCTAAACACACCTCTAACCCTGCCAGTAACACAACATTTTTCAGATTTTTGGGGGCAAGAATCACACATACTTTAAAGACCTTAAATGTTTATTGATCTTTAACTTAACAGTTCTGGGTTTAAGGATTTCATTTGGAGTTTACTGAGTCCTAAATTTAATCCGGAGTGTACTTTCAGAGAAAATACTCCTTTAAACATCAGCCTTGTTATCTCAATTGTAACTAAAAGTATTT
Source organism: Fratercula arctica (assembly GCA_947846985.1). Lineage (NCBI taxonomy): Eukaryota > Metazoa > Chordata > Aves > Charadriiformes > Alcidae > Fratercula > Fratercula arctica. The sequence goes on from CANTUZ010000001.1 coordinate 202,799,921, forward strand.
AGGATCAGTATTCTCCAAATATTCAAACAAGCTGATGGGTAGGATTTTGTCTGCTTTGCAACACGCCGGTGCAATCCTGCGTTTCTGAGTCAGCTATGACATTCTGCAACGGTTCCTGAGGCAGAACTTCATAAAGGCTGTTAATGTTTGCACTGTTGAACAAATATTCTAAGATACTTGAAATCCCCAAATCTCATCTGCGCATTCCAGCGCAGTGTACACAGAGTAATTATGTCAACACTGTCGCATCCCACGTGAATAGCAAGGAGACAATTTTCATTTATCAGGGTAGAAATACAGGTCCACAAAAATCAAAATTATCCAGAGATGCAGTATCGTGTTGAGGGCTATAAGGCAGTGCCGGGATGCCATGAAGCTGCAGGACTCTGACATTTGCAGGCTTTTCAGTGCCACAGTGGTGTGGAGAGACCAATTGCCTGGTCAATCTGTCCATTTCCTTGATGGTTCAGCACCCCAGACCTGAGATAACGGTAAATAACAGAAAGAAACAAATGAGAGGGAAAAGCTGAGCTCCAAATACAGCACAGCAAGTTTCAGTTCAAATACTCAGACTACTCAGAGGAAGCTGCTGTGGTGTTCTCGTGCAGCTACCTTGTATTTTATTTGGAAGTAAACTCCTTTTGCAAATAATAGAGGGAAACGCTCTCTTCTGCCCTCTATTTGACACGTTTTGAGACAGATTATCGGCAATAGCTGGTGAGGGCTGTGCAGAGCTCAGGACAGAAGGTAAAAATAAACCTTTTACAATTTTTCAAGGGTACTTTGGAAGGATCCAGACAACATGAAACAGAGATAGATGCTGTCTACCCTCAGGGCTGGACAGATAACTACAGAGTGCCAGGAAAGAGTGATTTAATGGCCACTTTCCTCCCTTGTTCTGAATGAAGGATCCCTGCTTGGTGGTTTCCTTTTATTCTGTAATTTCAGACAGATACCCATATTTATATGCCTCTCCAAGTAAATATTTACAGCTGTCACTAAAGGACAACAGGAGAGAAAAATATTGCACTTCCAAATATGACTGTTGCTAAACTAAACACACGAAAGAGGGTAAGTCCCAAACAACTGGTACTTTATGGCTCAGTCTCAAAGTAAATCTCATAAAATACAAAGAGTGTCAAAAGCTTATTGGATGTTTCCTGTCTTCGTGGGGTTCTCTCTTGAGATAGCTCTTCCAACAGCACCCATTTTTTGCATGAAATAGAAAAACTTATTTATGTCTATTTCTGCACTCACTTTTAAGCACAGTTAACACTTCTGTAAGAGTTTTTCTTCAATCAAAATAATGCCTCCCCAACACTTCTGTCTTCTAAATACCTATTTAATCGATAAAATCAGTGTTTTGATGGGGGGAGATTGTGCTTAATTGGTCAAATAGAAAAAAAAAAAATAGAAACCTGAATTTTATTCATGTATTGTACTAAAGGGAAAGGAATATTATAAGTGATTAAAGTCCTTCAGTGTGGAGCATCTGTGAAACTCTTGTGTGAGAAGGCGAGTGGCTTTTCAAGACATGTCTGTGAGATAATACAAAGACTTGTTATATACATATTATATATATGTACTGGCGATATAAATAGTTCATCATTTATAGTAAGATTTGTACTTTGCAATTAAGGAGTAATTCAGCTGAACTTTCAGACTTCCCTTTTTTCTATTGCCCTAAACCAAATTGATCCAACTGAAATTCCCATGCTGTATCTCTTCCTGTAACCACAGAGTTTTTTCATTTTGGGGGATTTTTTCCACCAAGTTCATTTAAAAGCAAATACAAACCACAAAAAAAAAAAAAAAAAAAAAAAAAAAAAGGGATCACAAAGTTTCAGAAATTACCAACTTGCCTGTTTTGGTGATTTCTTTTTTTTTTTTTTCATAATTCAACATATCTCCAAAATGTTCTTATTCTTACTTTGCTGAGGGATTTCAAAGCTATGGGGGCTGAATAAGCAAGGAAAGTAATGCCACATAAGCTGAGAGTTCTGCATATATATACAAACAGTCAAACCAAACATTAGTAAATACACATTTCTTCTGAGCTAGTATTAAATTGTCTATTAGTTTATTAGAAGGAAAGTGGGCTTACAAGCAAGTAATCGTGGAGAGTTTTTAAATATCTAACATATGTATAGTCATCCTGGTTTACTTCATCATCTCCATGGCTGTTACTTGGGTAAAACAGAGCTCCGAGGCATTGTAATGATCCCAGCTGCAGGGGCTCAGCTCAATTCTCTCTGACATGAGCAAGCAGAAGACAGCGTGAGGGCTTAAAGACACATACCTGCTACAGGTGTCCACTTGAACACTGGCGGATGAGGAGATTTTGGGTTTCTTTCTGCCTTCTGGGCAGCAGGATTTAGCGTACACTAACACAGTGCCAAGACTACAGCTACAGCTGAGGATTGGTGCTTTCTCATTCAAAAGGAGTTCCAAAATCCCAAATATCTTCTGCTTTCCCTATTTATAGGAGTCCTGTGCTGGCTCTAGTAATTGCAGAATGAATTGGGAACTGCAGATGTGATATTTGGAAAAGGGTGGTACAGAGGATGAAGAAAGAGGCCATATAATGTCTAACTTTCTCACAGCTTGAGACTTTCAATGCCCAAATAAATCCTTGGTTTTCTTTTCCTGCTTTTCCTCATGCAGCATAATCCAGTCTGTCTCAGTATTCTCTGCTGCTCAGCATTTTAAGTTGGCTTTTCATAAAGCTTGCATATTAAGAATTTGTAGGCAATTCTACTCATGAAAAATTATTCCTTTTAAAGCACAGAGGGCAAAGGGAACTTCTTCCAAGGTTGCTGGCTATTAGAAAGATGCCCATTAAAATAAATCAATCCTGCTGTAAAACTGTTTTTTAAACTAAATCCAATTCTTTAAAACTACTGCTCTTACCAGAATTGTGAGGTTGATGGCTGAAAAAATAAGAAAAAAAAGGATAATCAGAGCTTAAGAAGGACTGAAGTCCAGAGTGACAATACATAGCAGAGGCAGAGGGTGGTTAATGGAAGAAACTAATGAGCAGGCCAAGCATCTTTTTTACTTTCCTATTTTACTACAAGTGAAGACATCCACATTAATTAAATCACCCTGCCATAAAGCTGAGAGAGCTGAGACATGGGAAGTCTAAGCACAAGCTGTGTCGGAGTGAGCAGCCCAACGTTACGTGGGACTTGGAGGGTGCAGACTCCAGGGGAGCTCCCGGGAGGCTGGGGATGGAGGGGTGGCGAGGGGTCGGTGACGGAGCCCCAGGACTTGATACGTGAGTACAACGGATATACAAGGAAAGCTATAGTTTATCACGAATGACCTCAGGAGACCCTCACTTAAAAGAAGAGGACATAATTATTTCTGGACTTTCAGGATACTGTAGTTGTATAAAGTTAAATTTCATTCACATTGCTAAAAACGGAATGGCTACTGCCAGCAGAGGATGAGGTAACAGTTGCTGCTGAAGCAAGCATGGTCCTTTCTTCCCTGAAGGGAAGCAACTGATCTCACTGATCCTTTCTCTGCATAAGAATTTCTCATCTCCTCCATACAGACAGGTTTGAGACAGGCCCAGTTGGTTACTGCTCTTCTGGAGATCATGAAGCACCAATTTTGTTTCATTTTAGATCAAGAGATGGTCTATGTGTAAGAAAAAGTGACTGGCACTGCATTTTGTTCCCCCATCCCTGCATTCGTTGCATGTCCTGGCAAAGGGGGCAAGCAAGACTCACACATCTTGGATTGTATTTATGGTTGTGATAACACAGAGTCAAAGCTAAACTTTCCTCCTCTTTCTGGGTAGAAAGCACCGCTCTATACTTTCATGCAATTCAGATTGTTTCTAATAATGAATATAATTATCTCTTAACCGTGAAATCTGTTTGTAGCCTTACATAGGCAGAGATTTACCAGGGAAAAATTAAGGACTTTATATGCTTGTTATTGCTGGCTGTATCAGGGTGTATTTTTGCACAAAGAAACCAGGTTGTAAATGCAAAACACACTTCTTTATTCCTCATACCCTATATTTCTCATATCCTCCCCATACTATATGAAATTAATATTTTACAGAAGAATGTGTATTTTGTTCTCTGCTAAGACACTCTTGTTGGTGTGCTACTTTTTTGCCATATGGCTTTCTAAACTTACAACCTACAGAGATAAATGTTCATTTCATAGCTCAGAATTCATATTAAATATTCTGTATAAATACTGAAAAAAAAAAAACAAACCCAAAACCCAAAAACGTTGCTCTGCATATTTCGGAACATAACACAAAAGAAAATCAGAATAATAATGCAAAATAAGAAGTATAATGTTTCATTCAAGGCTGTATAATCAACAAGCATTTTACAGCTGAGATTTCATTCTGTTTGTGCAGACAATGAATGTTTGTGAAATTTTCACTAAACTTGACAATGTGGCCATTTTAACAGCAGAGGTAATTAGCGAAAAGAGTTAAAATACTGAGAACAAATACTGTTGTAAAAAACCCACTCAATACTGTAGTTAATGCAAAGCCAAGACACTACTAAATGGCACTGCAGAGGTGTTGTGAAATCATAGAATTAATTTGTAACAAATTATTCCCAGTGAAAACTGTATTTTAAGACAGAAAACATGAAGTGTTAAGTCAGGAGGAGTTCAGGATTTCGTTGAGAACTACCTTGCATTGCATGCAAGCTGAGGCTCAAGACCCAGTAAAATATGCGAGCTACAATGGAAACATTTAATTTCCCTTTTGAACAGTCTTAACCGTGGCAGCAATTTTTTTTCTAGATTCTTGAAGGAACAGCTATTTCAGCAAAAGAAAGGTCATTTCTTATGAAAAAGACAGTAGGTTTTCTCTACTTTGTGAGACCAAAACCAAGAGACACCATTCTACAAACAAATCTCTGGAAAAGCCTACAGGTATACAGAGATATATAGCTTTTTCCAGTCTGTACTGGAAATACTACCTTTATCTATAATACTAGAAAAATACATTTATCAAGAAATACTAGTAATGAAAGATGACTGTAGTGAACTAAAGTCAAAGGATTTCTATGACTGTATCTACTTCTAAGTAATTGATTTTCAAAGCTTCGATGTTTGATCAAATCTGTATAGAAAATAGAAAACTATTTAAAGTCTTGAAATTATAATAATTTTATATTTAAGAGAAGCTTAGACTCAAGTTATATTTCAAATACAAGCATCTCATTTCAACAATAAAATAGATTGTTTATATTGTGACCAGGTAGTCAGGAGTGACTAGATGGCTCCAGGCATGAGGGTAAAGGGCACGAGGGCCCAGGTGGTGTTTGCTTGGTCTTGCTGGTGAAGGGGAAATGTTTATGAAGGAGCAGATGGTCCTGCAAATCAATACCTCATTGTGCAACTGGTGTCATCAGCCGTGATTTGGCTTTAAAAACCCCAGGATCCTTTTTGAGGATTGAAGACTGCTAGAGAGAGATGGGATCCACCTGTCAAAGCAGGGCACGAGAGTGTTTGCCAACAGGCTGGCCAACCTGGTGAGATAAGCTTTAAACTTGAAATTATGAGGAATGGAAGTAATGACCCATGGTTAAGGGAAGTAGCAACGAACAGGGGTAGAAAGCAAAGGGTGCAGGGTGATGGGAATGAGACACCTCAGAATCAATAAAAAGCAAAAAGAGGCACCAACTTTAAGAGTATACAAAGACCTGCAGCCTGGGGCAGAAGCAGGAAGAACTAGAGATCTGCATGGAGTCACAAAACCACAACGCTGTTGGAATAACTGAGACATGTTGGGACAGCTTGAACAACTGGATGAAGCAATGGGATGGATGCAAGATCTTCAGGAAACACAGGCAGGGAAGACAAGGAGGAGGGGTTGCCCTCTGTGTGAAGGAGCAGCTTGGGTGTGTGGTGTTCTCCTATGGAATGAATGCCTGGCTGGTGGAGAGCCTGTGGGTCAGGAACAGAGGAGAAGCTCGTAAGGGAGACATTGTGGTGTGTTGCTATTACAGAGCCCCCTGACCAGGGTGAAGAAGCGGACAGCGATTTCTTTAAACAACTCAAGGATGTTTCTGGTCACAGACCCCGATTCTCATGGGGAACTTGAACCCCCCAACATCTGCTGGATGGGCAACAATGGAACACAACTAGTCAGTGAGGTTTCTGATGGTTCTCAGCCTTAACTTCTCAATACAGCTACTGGATGGGACAACCAGGGATAATGCACTGCTGGAGACAGTCACAGGAATTGGTTGGGCATTACCCAGATGTGTCTGGACAATCATTGGCGGTCTTGTTAGTAGTGAACATGAAATCATGCAGTCCAAGATCCTGTGGGGAGTGAGGAAAGACAGTAGTAGCATGCAGACCCTGGACATCAGGAAAACAGACTTGACTTTATCTACGGAACTACCAGGTGGAATCCCATGGGAGGCAACTCTGAAGGGTAAAGGAGCTCAGGAAACTGGCAAGTCTTAAAGGACATCATCCTCCACCCCGATACTCAAGAAAACAAGTAGACACATCAGGAAACTGGCTTGACTGACCTGGGAACTTGTGATGGAGCTTCAGTGCAAAAAGGCAGCCTATGGAGGTGGAAGAAACATAGCCCAGGAATGCAGGGATGGTGTTGGGAAAATCAAAGCTCAGCTGGAATTAAGGCTTGCAAGGGTTGCAAGGGACATCAGGGGCAACAAGGAAGAGGTCCTTCTGCTACATGAGTAATACAAGGCTGAACAAGGGAAATGTGGGACCATTGCTGAATGGGAAGGTGATTTAGTGACAGCAGACATGGGTAAGGCTGAGGTACTCAGTGCTTTCTCTGCCTCAGCCTTCACTGATAAGGTCTCCCAGGCATCTGTGCTCAAAGTGTTAAGGGAGGACCATCAAGCAGTAGCAGAGGTTGCACAGAGAGATTGTTTCAATGCCCATTCTGGAAGGGTTTCGAGACCTGACTGGACAAAGCCCTGAGCAACCTGGTCTGACCCCATAGCTGACCCTGCTTGGAGTAGGAGGTTAAACTAGAGAGTTCCTGAGGTCTCTTCACACCTGAATTATCCTATGATTCCATAATTTGTTGAAAAACAACTTGCACAGATGGATCATAAAGTCTGTTCAGAAATATCTCAGTTCACTCGGCCAAACCAAATACCATCTGTTTACCAAAGAGATAAAACTGACAGAAATAAGGGTCATGGTTTCAGGTTTCTATACCACAACAACCTGATTCAAATCCACAGTAAAACTCACTGATCAATTGGTATATGATTTGACACATGTACAAAGAAGAAACCATTGCTTAACAGTTTACAGGTATCATGAAATAGTTCATTTGAAGAAACATAGAGTAAATATCCTTATTGGAAACTTCTACAAATCTGCATCAATCTTACCAAACTTAAAAAAATCAATGAAGTAAATAAGTATTTTTGTGTGAGGTCCACTGTTAATAAAGTCAGGTCTAAATTCAACTTTATTTCTAAATGCAATTCTTTAATTCTGGGGAGAGAGGAGTGATAGGAAAAGTTGAACAATACATCCTCTTTAGGATTCATATTTGTCATCATGAGTTAAAATAGTGTTCTGAGGATCTTTTTGATGTTTTACTTCAAAATGTATTTAAAAAGTTGATAAAATTTAGTGCAGCCTGTATCAATTCACATCCAGTTCTGGATTATTGCCCTCTGAATTTTATCTTAGCCTTTTGGAGAAAAGTTTGCCACTTTAGATGAATTTTTACGGGAGCTGGCGATCAGTCATTTGCTTTCATTTGGAAACCCTCGTCAGTCTGTCTTTAAAGGAATATGCACAAGGATGCCATGCTGTGAATGAATAACCAGGCAAACAAAAATGAGGACTGAATGTTTGTGTGTAGTTCCGTCCTTGCTCACCAGATCGTCCTCACTCACCAGATGGCCCCGACACACCTGAGTTCGCTCTTAGCCCCTCCCCGATGGATTTAATGCAACAGTGCACAGGTTGAGACTGTCACTGCTACGGTCTTTACACAATCCTTTCTGACTTCTCATCAGTTCACAGAGTGGTGCCAGTGACTGAGAAAACCTAGAATAGGCCATTTTCTTGGGAAGGAGTGTACATAGTTTCATTAGCATCTTAAGTCTTGAATGGTTTTCCTTTCTATATGGTTCATTTTTTAGTCAGCACCATACTGTTCTTGGGAAGGTATCATTTCGCCAGCAATACTTAGCTAGTCCTCTCCATTAAGACAAGAGCCATTACAGTAAGAGGAAAGGTCACCGGAGTTTTGGCATATATTTCATAAGTTTAAATGAAAAAAAAAAAAAAAGTTTGACAAACCACTCAGGAAACGTGTTCCTTCCACACAACACCACAAGCAGAAAACATCAAAATAAAACTACATAGACTAAAAAAGTACACCTCCTTTTTTTTTATTTTTTTTTTTTTATAATTTATTTCGTTCTCTGGCTCATGGACAGAACACAGCTGTTTCTGAGACGCTAAACAAAAGACAGCTTTGTTATAACTAAATATATCCCACATGGGAGTGTCTCCATGCACGAAATCCCACACTTGGTGCATTGCAAGGACTTCTTTTAGAGATGCTGTTCTTTCAGCAGGGTTTATTGCTGGGCTGTACAGCAGCTTCCTACCTCCCTCAAAATGAGGTGCAGTGCCCAACGAGCCTCAAAAAGCTACGTGTGGGAGGGGATTCTGCTTGGCTCTATTACAGCATGAAATCCTCTATCTACTCTGAAAGTCACAACCAAGTAAAACTTTGGAAGGGGCTCTGTAGTTAAAACCTTCATCGGGGCTACGAGACTAATTATTTTGATCTTTAGCAAAAAAAGAAACCAAATATTGAACATTAAGGAACTTTGAAGCTAGACAACACTTAAAATACATGAGCTGGCTAGTTCATCCCAAAAAACATTCAGTTCACACTGAACACGTAGCACTTTTCTCGAAAATTATTATAGGCCTTCTAGGAAGAATTGTCTGTCTGAACAACATACAGTTCACAGCACGGTAAGAAGATGCAAGTTCGAGAAGTAAAAACGTAACATAGAAACAGAGTTCACCACTAGGTGGCAAAATGGTGTTTTCAATGTACTAACACCAGGATCCAGGTTCACTGACACTGTTTTTAGAAACCTTGCTTGCCAAAACAGGGACGGTTAGAAATAAATAGTACGTTGTAATGTCACTGCTTATTTCCATTTGCTGGAAACCCACCATCAGTCTGTAGCCTTACTTCACAGTGTTACTAATAGGACTTCTTTTACTGTATAGCTAGCCTTTTGCAGAAGTCAGTAGCCAATGTCTGCTCATTTACATGACCCACTTTCCAGTTTTATTTCCATCTGACGTAACAAGGTTGATAAGACAGCTGGTACTCATCACTCACAGCCATAGGCTTGCAGCCTACAAACCTTTCTTACATTTTGTCTCGTCTTGCACAATATAAAATAGGAACCACGCTGACCTCAGCAGAATTATCCAAGTACGAAACAGTTGAGGTGGAGAGAAGAGTCAGACTGTGTTCCGAGGTAGAGCCTAGGTAACTATTTGAAGATGCTGTGAAACAAAATATAAAAAGTTCTGGTACTACAAGACAGCTAATGCAGATTTCCTCGATGAACCGGGATGGGATGCATCACTTTGAGCTGCTGACCAGCCTCATCTCCCTGGGCTCTGGAGCATCCAGCTCTCCACAGAAATGGGCTGTAACGTACAAAGAGTACAAACACGACACTGCAGGAAAGTGATGAAACAACTGCAGTTAATATCTAATCTGAAACTCAAATGAAAAAAGGCATCATGGGACATCCATGAATACTGTTAAGGCCACAGGACTTACCACTGCTTATTGCTCGTTCCTCCTGGCTTCTAGTTGCTGTGATGATGGAATAACCTTTACTCTGCAGACTGTTGTCCAGCCAACACCAACATGTTCCCATCTATTCCTTTGCAGCGTGCCCTGTCCACTTCACATTTGTCTGTTTTCTTCTTCTCCGTCTGTATTGGTCTTGAATCGTTCCTTTATCTGTTCCACAAACTAAGTTTGCCCTTATAAACTGCCTTAGCTGCTGAGCACCTGGCTTTCTAAAGAATTACTGGGATTTAATAGACCTATATACAGCAGAATAACCTGCAAAGTGAAAATGTACTAAAACTGTCACACATCAAACAGAGGCCAAGCATAGCTTTCTTTTCCTCTGAAACTTTTTTTTTTTTCATTCCCCAAGAAGTTAATATTTAAAGAAAACAGCAGCATTTGAGTTTGCTCTGGTCTGCGGGATGTTCCCTGCCTGTTGGTGAGGTGTCGGGCATGCGGCAGCTTGTACTCACCAGGTCCAGTCCCAAAGGCAACTTCAGTCTCAGGCAGTAAAAACCCTCTGACATCTTGTCTAACTGATTTCCATCAACACCTTGTCAAATCAATATGGTGTGCTCAAATGAGAAAATAAAATTAAGAGTATGCTTTAAATATGATGTGGTCCTGATAGGCATCCCACAAGACATAACCCTCAGCTCTGCCCTGCAGTGACTTCTTGTGGGCCCTGTGTACCCACATCCAGGGTCACATCCCACAATTATTTCATGAAGTCATGAAATTAGGTCATTAATGGATGGACAAGTGTAGATGCTGAAAAACAGGAATATGAAATCAAGCTGAACTGGCTGGAAAATGGAGGGGAAAAAAACACAACACTATAAATACTTCTTCTGTACCTAGGGGAAAATTCACTTTCTATTTGCAATAGAAGATAGTCGCTGTTTTGGACTGGCTGGACTGAGGCTGTATGTTCTGTTACTGACCAGCAGGCAGGACACACTGTCCCCATTTTAATTTGAGTTAAAGCCTCATTCACAGATCATTTTCAACAAAGCATTAATGAATCCAAAGGTAACACTCAACAATTTTGGGGGGTTTTCTTTTCTTATATTTTCAGATTTAATTCCAAAGCTTAAATATACATTTATACATCAGAGTAGCAAGACCCATGACTGGTCTTCTTGTGAAGAAAACAGAGGACAGGAAACATATTTGTAACATTTAGTTTCTGGTTTGATAAATGCACAACATACAAGCAATGTTATAAAGTCCATAGTTCAAATTCGATATACATCCAAAATTTTTTCCAATACAACAAAGCGAGTTTACACAGTTGTGGCATGGTAGGCAAATTACTTCCAGCATGTCTGCTACACTTGCCAGTATATTTCTCCCAGTATGTTTCTGAGAAACAAACTGGAAAACAACCCAAAACATTGATAAAACTTAACTAGCCCCAGGCAGGCTGTGTCCCAGGAACAGAGGAACTGATGTTATTTACGGAGTACCCACATTACAGAAAATCAAGGGAATGAGGCTGCAGTAAAGACTGCACTGACAGATGTAGAGCTAAATCAGTCAATATTACTGTACATAATTAGGCTAAAAAGTCACATTTGTAATCTAGTAAAAAGCCTTCTCAATTTGTACATGCTAATGGAGTCTGTTCTCCCTTGAGTGGGCATACTGAATAAAAGACTATTTTTTAAAAATGTCTGGAATATAAAAAATGTAAATGAAATAAAATAATGAACTTCCTAAAAATAGTATTCATTACCTTACCACTTAGCCTGATTATTTTTCTTTTTCTCCTAATCCCAATCAGGCCATATCTTTATAAAGGCTGGAGACTGAAAATGCAGGTTTCATTCTCATTTAGCATCTGACCTAACATCAGCTGGCCTCTTGGTGCCAGCAGAACACACGTGCATTACACTGAAATTATGTTAATAACAGAAAACAGTGATTGTGCTATACTTTGGGCACTTTGGTGTCTGATAATGCACCGTGGTTATCAGTAGGTGATTTTTGTAGTAGTTGTCTGAGTTTTAGCTCTCTGTCAGAGCAGAACCGAGGCACGATTTAGCTGCCAGTGGTCACCAGAGCCTCGGAGATGAGAAGGTTCCAACTCCTGCTGCCAAAACTGGAGCTGTCAGGCAGACAGCAACCATAGGCAGTTTTGAGCAAAACCAATTAGTACAGAGCTGGTCAGAGAGAGTTAGAGAAGAGTCCTGAAGGCACCATCCAACAAGCAGCGGAGCTGAGACCCAGGAATAACTAGTTCAGAGCAGCCTAAAAGCCTCCCCTTAGGCTGTACTGCATTTCGTGTGTGCCATAATGCGTCACGCTTCGGCACAGCAGTGGACAACTTGGTTGCCCTTCCAACAGCACATCAGCTGGTGCAGACTTCCCATGCTGTCTGAAAGTGATTCATAGGCTGAATTATCACAGCGGATCATTTTAATAGATATACTCATATCGCTAATGTAACACTGCATGTGAAGACAAAATATTGTCCCTTAGTGTTTTATTAAACAGTTGAATGCTTTCAAAAATTGAAATGCCGGAATATGTGACACTGCACCATTTCATAGTTATTTTGGAGCAAGCATTCCAGCAGAAGTTAATATTTATTCATTTAAAATAAGCCAAATGTATACTTAGATGTATCCCAGACACAGCATTTCTTACAAAACGGAGAGAAATCACAAGCCAGGGCAGCTGTCGGCTGGTCCCCCACAGCAAGGTCACATCCAGAACCTTTTGCTGATGATGTTAGTTTACTGTAAACCCAACACACCTCTCAGGCCACACCTTGTCCACATAGTTTTTGGGAAGGTGTTTGGGCTGCAGCCTGTTACAATGGGGTGTTTGGACTCCTTGTCTCTGCAACTGAAGGGCACCGTTATCAAAAGAAAAAAAAGTTACTCAGATACTTGGGATGAAAACTCAGAAGAATCTGATGTAATCACACACTTCTGTGCTAATTAAAATTGCTTTGAGTAAATGAGGTTCTTTATAGAGCTTGCCAAACATGATTTGTTTGACCAAATTATTTTACGTTTATAAAGGAAGTCAATGATCTATAAATATAATACACCAGAAAGAAAAGTCTAGCAGTCTTGAATTTTCCGTTCTACTGTTGGTAGCGTTCCAGACTAGGCACCTATACAAATCTGATACACACCTTACAACATCCACAGCCTGACTCACTGGGCATCTTGAATTTATTTTATTTCCATAGTTTGCTCGTGGAGTTGATGCTTCCCAAAATCACAGGCCTACGCATTTCCATGCACTCATGCAAACTCCAAAAGCCTGATCCCCGGCCACCCCGCAGCTGCAGTCTGTACGTTGCCAGAGTTCTGGTGCAGACCTAGAGAGTTCACACAGCCTCCACCGGGAAGCCTCAGGATGCGATCATGCCTCCTGCTCTACTCCCTGGCAGCTAATACTGCTCTTAGAGGATACATGAAAACATGGGATAGAGTCAGCTTCTCCAGCTGCATTCATAGTTTTCATGCTGTTTCAGATGAGCAGTGAGGTTCAACCCGCACTCCATTCATTTCTCCGAGAATTCCTTTTCCTCCCTGTGGGGCTGCGAGCTTGAACAATGCAGCCACAACAAAATAAAGACTCTGTTCTTAATTTTAAAAATGTATCTATATGTGCTTCATGTAACTAGTTCACAGAAGAAACACAACATTTTGTAGACTGTAAAGCTGAAACATTTCTTTGGGCACGCTGTCAAGATCATCTATTTGAACTAGTGTCAGCCACTGTTCGAAGCTACACAATACGCCAGTTGTTTCCATTCGACAGTTTACTGTGTACTATAAATAAGAATGCACAAAAGAAGAAAAGATGCAATTGTGTTTCATCTTGGGCAGTTAAATGGAATGAATTATTTCTGGGTTTAGTTTTCTCTGTACAATTTTTATATTGTGGAATTATTTTTCTCAAAGCTTTCCATCAAAATACAGAGCTCCAAAATCGCAGTTGACATAAATCAGTATTGCTGCAGTTACACCAGTGGAATTCTGTTTGTTTGTACAGCTGATAATTTGCTCACAGAGTTAATGTGCCTAGACATTGGCATTCATAGCTCGATGCCATTAAAATATTCTAGAACATTACCAATGCATATAAATAAAACTACAAAACGCTGTGACATTAGCTAATTTTGAGTTTGTTTATTTTTTTTACAGTGGAAAGACAAGAATTTCAACTTGTAATGCCTCCACTTCTGGGATGTACTGTGGCATTTTGTGACAAGGGCTCATTACACTACAAACTCATTTAGAGTACTTTACTACAATGGCACGTAGATCTACAGTTTTACTACTTCTATTGTTTTACTTGTTAGCTTCTATGCAGTCCTTTATTTCAGCCTCCCTCATTCAAGTACTTTTTCAACCGATTTCCCTGTCACTCAGGTTAGGTGGGATTCCTGTCTCACAGCTCTTATCATCTGAAAAGTGGCGTAATCCAGGCTAGTCATATAGGTTTCCTTTGTAATCTGTAGGGGGACTGATAAATCTAAGGGATGACTCATCTAATCTGAAAATAGTTGAATACAATAGGAGACAATTTGTCTTTCAGAAGTTTCTATCTTTCCCATTGCTTATACGGAGGTAACACCAACTAGATAAATTGCTTAGATTAGATACCTGATTTCTAGATAGCTAAAATGAGAAGGAAAAAAAAAATCTTAATTAGTGATAGGAGTACAATTTGGCTGTAGCTGATCCACTGTGACAGCCCAGATGACAGCACGCACTGCAAACCCATCCTAGGCAATAAGAAGGTTACTTGGCCAGTTCCACGGTGCTCTCTCTGGAGTCCTCTGGTACCAAGAATGGTCAAGTAACTCGGTACCAGCCATGTGCTGCTGCAACGTCTAGTGGGCCACCCAGGAGCAGAGGTCAGAGAGATGGAAAGCGTAGGCTGAGATAGACAGGTGGTGGGCAGAGAACGGTGGCAGCACTATTGCACATTAGGGTTCACTGAACTGCACGCATCTAGCTTTTATTGTCCTGGGGGATTCTCAGGATTCTTTATATTTCTCTGTATACAAAATTCTGCAATGCATGTTCATACATGTCAATAGGTGGTTAAAGAAACTTTGAGTAGTATTGCTTCTCCTGATGCTTTTTGCATTAAAATGAAGACACGTTAGCAGTAAGAGTCCAGGCTTCCCAGTTATGATCCCTTCTATTTCTTTCTTCATAACCTAGCACACCCATTTGCTCTCTTCCACCAATTATGACAGCAATCAAAGTGAATAGTTCATGAGTTTCTCTGGTAAACAGTATTTGTTGGATCTAGTCATGTCAGCGTATTACTGCCCTCAGCAGTCACTATAGTTTCTTTGCAGTAGGTTATTGCATCTGCAACAGGAGGAACAAAAGTTAATGTATGTCAGCTTCTCAACTGCCTCAGTTCACTGCCAGACACGTTTGATTAGAAGGATACTGGGGAACAACAGGGAGAAAAATGGGCTGAACACAATCTTCTAACCATAGCTATCAGCTGTATTTGCAATTATTAAAAGATGTGTATTATTTTACAGAAGAGTGGCAAGGAACTCAAATGAACTCGGAGAACTTGGGCTAGATGCTAATAAAAAGGACAAAGCTAATTTCTTGCAAATAACAGCAAAAATTAAAAAAGTTGTCATGCTGATCAGCTACAGTTTGGGTGAATAACTAGGACAGAAGAAATGTGTAGAATTTGGGGATCTAGCAAAAAACTGCAACAACCCTTCAACCCTTCCATCCTTCCCCTCCTCCTCACCCCTCACAAAAAGACCCTCCTGCTTTCCTGGGACACGAGACATGGCCAGTGACGGCATCAGAACGAGGTGGTGAATCTGAGGAAAGGCAGCATTGAACTGCACAGGTTAATGATTAAAAGCCATCTGATTGAAAAGGAAAAAGTCACTAAAGGAAAAGTATTTATGATCTGGCTCTGACACAAAAGATGTGAAACCAGACCAGATACATAGACACTACTGGAAGGTAACGATTGCAGTCAGAGTTTTCCTTTCCCACCATTAAAATATTTCTGTTGTTCAATAGTAAATAATATACTGTGGGCAGGAGATATATACAGAACAGAGATACGGTAACAAAAAACAGATTATACTTTCATTATATTTGATTCTAATTGACAGAAGAACAATGACAGGCATTTATCCAGTATTTCGTAACTTGTTGAGAAGCAGAACTAATGAGGTTTTCTGGAATCAATAGTAGCAGTCAACAGCACTGGCCCCTTTTGGACATGTTTTTCACACTAACCATGGTAACAGTGTTAAGTGTTTCCATTAACATAACTCTATGTCACTTGCCATGCTATGCATTATTTAATGACCTTTCTCAGCCACGTAATTGCTTTTTAAAATCAGCAGGTGATTTGTAAGATTGTTTGATTGTATCCCTTGGAGTTGGCTCCTCACACCAGCCCACCTTTTTGTTGCTTTTAAGAGCACAGGAATAAATGAACTGGCTAAATAGAGAGGGTAAGCATTCACACGATGCCCAGACTGGAAACCTAGAGGGATTTCATAGTAATCTGATGCTCAGAGAGTGCAATAATATAAATGACCAGTTCAAAGCCATAGAAACAGCTGTAGAGTTTAGTAAAAGGTCCTATGATTGTCTGTTAGCTCCTCATTTTGAACAGCAGATCATTTCTTGATGTTTTTCCCTGATTGATTCAATGGCTTTATCAGTTTTTAGTGACAGTATTTGATTTCTACATCCTTTTCAAAGTTTCAGTATAAAATCAGAAGCTTTTTGTCAGATTTAGTTGTCATCCCTTGTTCCTTCTTTTCAGCTGTGACTGTTTATTTATTGAATTTATTCCACCTACCCTCCGGCTATTAGCTATATATTGTCTCCATAGCAATCCCTCTGTTCTCCTCAGCAGAGAAGCAAAAGGAGAGGCTTGATAATTGTGATTTGAGATGCAAGGTGTCATTTGAATGCTTTCAGGAGTGCAAACAGCAGGGGATGTGGCATTTCTGACACTTCTGGATAGCATCACTGCGTGCATTACTTTTTCCATATTCATGTTTCATCAACCATTTGCAAATTTTCATTTATCTTGACTTACTTTAACACTGGTTTTGCTCACATTGTATAGTCATTAACAACATGAGTTTAATAATACTGTGTTCCCCTCTTCAGCCTGCTTTTCTCCTGCAATTTTATATCTACACTACAAGTTTTAAGAGTCCTTTTACAAATTATCCTTCCCATAATGTGGGGGGAAATCACTTGATTAAAATCACAAGCTAACAGGTGATTAGGGCTTTTTCTCCCACAAACCTTTGCCATATCTTTGCTACCATTTGGGCTCTTTTACAACAAACCTAGTATTGTGAATATAAGAAAGTTCACTTTCTCTCCACAGCTGACAACAGTCAGTATTTTTCTTTGAATCATTCACAACTAACCCCATACTTACAATAAAGAATAAATCATTGCATCTGTATGTTAAGAACATCATCCAAAGGATTATAGTTTCTGCTTCCATGTTCAAACAATCTTTGTGTACTAACAAAAATGGCAGCCTACATTTAGAGCTGACTGCAATGGAGTAAGCTGGGTAATGTACACATTTACCACTGACTGCAATGTTACTAGACAACAGCTGAAACACTAATACCTATGTCACCATGAAGTCTTTTTTATTTTGTATTATTATTCATGGAGTGAATTAAGTGTGGATGGTTCTTTACAACACAGCAAGCTTTAGGATATACCTTGGATATTTGCTGTCTAGCACAAGCCTTAATTAAACATTATACATAGAAACACGACAGTAGGGGCAAATAAGTTTATACATAATAATGGTTAGGAGTAACTAAGCCAAAGAGGGTTGACAGATAGAAAATTGGTAGAAAAGCTAGTTACTTTTCATATGGAAAAAGCAAGCTTTGCCCCAAAAAAGAGCAGTGAAGTATAACATTTTCCAACTAGGAAGAACCATTGGGGAAATTTAAATAGAGGTTAATGACCCAACGTGAATTTCGGCCAGCTTCCTAAGACCTACTTTTGAAAACCACAGCAAAGGGTACTGTGTTATTAAACACTATACTTATTTCTCAAGGTCTATACAGGCTCATTCAACCAAAGTAAGTGAAAATGCTTAAATATTTGTAAACTTTCACTTTTGCTTTGCCTTGAAGTAAATAAAGCCCACTATCAGATACTCAGAGCAGTAAGGGCTTTATCTGAAGTTCAATGCAACTCCTTAAATATTCATTATAAATTTAATGAGATCAAGATAAGGGTCTGAATAAGATCTTATATTCAAGAGATCTTTCTGTTGAAAAGTACTACAGTTTGGAGAAAACCTTGCTTTTCTCTTTATATCTTTCAGTTTATTCTCACACAAGTTCCACCAAATTTTAGGGGATTTTGGTATAGTTGGAAAGGTCTTTATTAATCAATGAGTGTATTAAACAAAATTAAAGAAGGAATGATTAATCTGTCAGGCTCTTGACTATTTGTTGTCAACCACTGCTTGATTGCTTTATGATTTCTTTATATGTTTTTGGCGATGAGCTGATTCAATACTACTTTTGTAATGAAAGCATCTTCTACTATCAAGGACCTGTCATTCCACAACTCTACGCTGACATGCAGAGACGATGCACTGCTTTATGTTGTTTACGTAGCAGTCTATCCACACAAGAGTCCATGAGGAGGAAATGAACTTGGAATAACAGAAAGAGAGTTTGGAAACAAGAAACATTTAACAAGATGATCAAATTATGGTTTACCTTCACTGTTACTTACTAGTAAAGAAGGTTCCATGGAAGAGTTAAAGCTTAAATCTTTACATGTTTACTGTGTTGAGAGATGGAAGTATTTTGGAATAATTCCCTACCTCACTAGGCTTTGGAAAAACAGCTCTGACAAAAAACAGCCTCAAGAGATTAATTAGTATCAAATTCAGGACAATCATCTTGGTAACAGGCACCGATTGACAAGTTATAACATCATTTCTTATTAAACAACACTTGCTCAATGTGCAGTATTGTTTTGAATAAAATTAAATTTTCACTCTTCCTAGATTCAGTCTTTTGTATACTTGTTCCAGAGACTGACAGCATACACCTTGGCAAAAAGAAGTAGCAACCAAAACTAGCTCGCCTCGAAGCAGAACTGCATGACAAGTAATAGAGGCCTTTTTTTATGACTTAGTATAAAAACCCTGCTTCTTGATGAAATTCACCACTGTAATTCAGTTTATAAATATTAAAAACAGGAACCTAAGGGCAGATATGGAAATCTTGTTTTCAATGCAAATTATAATTCACTTCTTTGCTACTCTAAAGTATATGTGGATATAAGAAGGTTTAGGGAAAAAAAAGAGCAGAGTGAATAATAAAATATTGTCTTTAGTCACACAAAATCAAGATACTAATATTTGCAACACCAGTTTGTATAAACAAACTATTTACTAGCCTCACTTATAAAAAAGTTTCCTTGTTGATGTTTTTTTACATGATTTTTCATTACAATATTTTTGAATATTTACTCGTGAACATTAGGGGCCAGCTGTTCTGAAAGAAGGGATACCACAAAAGGATAATTAATTTGAAATGATATTACAATTCCTATATGTCAGTAATTAACATTCTTGGTCTCATTCTGGAAGTGAAAGAAAGAATTCAAAGGAAGACAATAAATTATCCTTAATATCAATAGATTTCTCTTCAGGCTATAGTGAAAAAATAATAGTATAGATAGCAAAGAAGCTTGTGGTATAGCTCCCATGCAGCAGATTTATTTTTATATATATATATATGCATATATATGTGCATATATATAAAAAAGGCTTTTTATTGTACATTATTTCTATATAGAGAGAGTGAGATACATATGTCTGTTTGTAAAGCTTTTGGCTTTTACAGTATAAATTAAATACACTGAAATGCCACAATTCCATGTAGTTTAAGACCTTACTACCTTTGGGAGAAGAGAAAATTCACACTGCTGCAATGCGCTATTTACTGATGCAAGTTTATTTTTTTAGATCTATTGTTGATATTTTTCTGTGAAATTACCATTTTGGCATAAGAAAGAGCAAATGAGCATTAACACAAAGTACTAAGCAACATTTTTTGCAGTGGAAAAAGCAGGAAGAAAAGCAAAGGTGACAGGACACTAGCAGTGAGCTAAATTATTTGGATTTGTGAATTCTGGAATTCAGTCCTGTAACTGAATCGACCTACAGCTATTTCAGAGGCATAGTAAAATATTTCTAAATAAAACCACATGTATTTCATATAGGACAACAGCACATGATCACTAATCTGTAGTTTCATAAACCATTTCCAATATATTGCAATGTTTCTGCAAATAGGTGTGTCAAAGTTTGAAGACCTCCCAGATTTCTTATTTCAGCCTTTTCCAATCTTCCTAGTAGCATTTAGCTTTCACAAATTTATTTTCACAAATATGTATTTCTTAATTTGAATATTATTAATTAGAAAATTGATCAGCATACTGAAAATGAAAGCTTTTTTGTCTGTCTGTCTTTTTGGTTCCAACTTCGCTAAATGCGATTCCCGTTTTGCACAATGTTGAACATTTCTGTCTTGGCTGATCATGACCCATCTGCATTATGCAACTGTCAAAAGCCTGTCTTGGCCTTGGATCCTGTTGAAAGCAACTATTGTACAGAGGGTCACTTGCCATTTTTATGTAATTGTCCAGAGAATGTCCTAGTTCACATTTAAATGACTCTATGATACAAAATTTCTCCCAGCATTCAGTCAGGCTTTTGTCTTGCTCTGAATGGATCCTATTAAAAAGCAGAAATGTATGAATAGAGAGATACCCCACTGCCCGCTTCAGCCCACTAGAAGCTGTAACATGCTTGTGAATAAACAATATACACATACATATACAAAGAGGAAGTTAAAATGAAAAAAGTTTGGTGTGAAAAATAATATTTGTATTTGGATAGGCTAGGCTGCTGTGGCCAGGTACTGCAACACCTATTCCTGAGAAAACCGCCCTTTGTGTGATACCTTTATTGTTCCTTGTCCCTGAAATCTGGGTTGTTTGCTCTCTTATTATGGCCTTAAATAGGGCATAGCAAGCTATGAACACTCATTACTGTTCTGTAGTGTGGACACTGGTAGAGAGTGTCCGGGTCACACAGGCACTTTCGAACCGTGGTGAGGAGCCAGAGATGCTGGGAAGCCCAGGCTGCCATTTAGACAAGGCACAGTAGCACGCCTGACCTCGTAAGCCCTCCTTGATGCAGAGGGGTTTTCTTGCCCTGTTAGCTCAGAAATCGCCATGCTGCTGACCACTGCACCGTGCCAGCATTCCCTGGGTAAAATCAACGCGCTATCAGTGCTGGTCACAGTGTCCTTTGTCTCTGCAATCTCCATGGTCAAGTCACGTATTCGCATCACATGTTCACCCATGATGCCACAACTGGAAAGCACTATCTCTTCTCTCCCCAGTTCTCATTATCCTATTTATCAATTGCGTATACTATCCGTTTTAGATATCACATGAGAGACTGAAGAGTCAGACTACTCCACGTAATAATATAACTACAACGGTGACTTTTTAATGCCAACACCAGCTTCTCTTTTCAGAATTCAGAATCAAAATTCAGCAGCCAGATCCAGTAAAAGGGGTGGTAAACCTGGTAGATAGACAGACCTGTACTGCATACTCATGTGCCCATACTTCTCTTTTCCAACGGCTTTTAAGTGATTTTTAATCAGCAACATAAATCAGGCTTTGAACTATAGCTGTAAGGCCTAGCAGCCCGTAGGCTAGCAATAAGCTGAAAAGGAGTTCAAAGGAACACGACAGTTGCCAGGTACCTCCACCGTGTTTCATAATGTATTAAAAGGTTCCTTTCATTCAAATTATAGAATTCTATAATCAAAGCTATCTGTAGCAAGTCACACAGCTGTAGTTTAACTAAGGGACAATCATGGTGTATCGAGAGTCAGCTTCGCTTACAGGGTCTTTCGCAAGATCCTATTGAGGCAACATGTAATCTCTAATTGGAAGAGATTTGCTACAGCTCATTGCTAAATTATTTTATCATAGATATGCTGACATTAAGGAATTATAAAAACCAGATGATCTACTTTGATTTTCTGTCTATCACTGACCCTTAAATTACGTACTTGTCATTTGAGATAGAAAGTTTCCAGCAGGAGGTGACTGGTGGGATCCCACGCCATGGTGGTGGTCACACACAGCTGCAGGGGCTGCCCAAGCCACCACAAGGCACAGGGCAGCCAGCTCCTGCTCGTGCTGCTCACGATCCTCGCCCTTCTTATTCTCCCTGGACATTTTTATGATGATTTATACACTGAATGAAGATTTTCATCTTCCTTTTTTTGGTTCATCCACACTAGCTCTATAAGTAGTATTTTGATATTGGTCTCCTAAAAACTTCAAGAAGAGGTCAAATTGCCTCTTCACACACTTATTGTTTGTTTAGCTATAGAAACACCTTTTTTTTTTTTTTTTATGTGTAACTGCCTTAGCCTCATCATGACTTAATGTTTTGTTGGCCTGCATGTCATGTCAAATTTTATCAGATATGGTATGATAATTAATTCAAAGTTATCAAGCACAGTGTTGAACAGATCAGAAATGAGTCCCGTTTCCTGCAGAATCCTTCTACAAATCCCATCCATTGGTGAAAATCTGGACATAATATTTACATAAGTGTCACAAAAGACAATACTTATCTATACATAGATCCAAAATTTTAGATACGTTTTAAAAATCTGCCAGCTCACTTCTCTTAAAATATCTCTCAGGTCTGAATCATGCATAAAGCATATTGCTGCATTTCCAATTTGAATGTCAGGGAATACTTAGTCAAAAACCTTGCAGGATTTAATAAATATAGATATATATTTGGAAAATAAATTCAGTAACATTTTGATTGGAATGGATGTTATTCCTACCTTTTAATTCATAAGGAAGTGAACCGTGTATCTGTTTACTGTTAATTTGATTCAGGCTGACCAGCCTATGGTAGCAGGGGATAACTCAGCAGCACTATTTCAATGTTAATACCCTATTTATTTTTTATAATATTTCTATATATATCATCCCATTGCTACTTTTTAATAGATAATACAATAACATCAGATCTGGTTTTGTAGGAATAGAAACTTGTTGTAGAAACCTACTGTTTATACATTAATTGAATGTATTTCAGAATATCTCCTGAAATGAAAAAGCACAATATAGCCCAAAATCATGTCAACTTTGCCCAGCAAAAACAAGGGTTGTGATGGGACTTACTCTTACTTTGCTCCAATATGCAAAGGAAGCGCAGATCAGTGAGAGAGAAGGGTTATTTAAGATGAAAGAAACCTACCAAAAGGGGCCAGTTTAGAACATATGAGAATGTTATACGGTTTTCAAGGGTTTTTTTGCTTTGTTTTTGGTTTGGTTTTTTGTTTGTTTGCTTGCTTATTTTGTTTTTGTAAAAATGCAGTTTGTGGATTCCAAACCAGTTTGCTCACTATCTGGTTTCAGTCTAAGACACAATTCTGGGCAAAAACTGCCCATTGCTGGCAGGTCTGCTGTGAAACCAGTGGGAGATGGAGGGACTGCATGAGCCTCAGCAAGTGGAAACTTGTGAACTGCAGCTATTCATTGACAAAATAATTCTTATCCATCAGCAAAGGAGCTGCTAAGAATTGTAATGGTTTCTCTGCTGACAAGATTCAGTGAGCCCTGCAAGCCTCTGCGTTTTCCAGCAGTAAGCAGCACTGCGAGCCCACGAGCCCCACCAGTACCTGTCCATAGTCTACCTGCCCCACCACACCCCAGGGAAGGGCAGCTCCTGAGTCACACCATAAAGCACAACGGTCATGATGGCATTTAAACCATTGCCACATCTTCCTTTTTTTTTTTTTTCCCCAAGGCTTTCTACCCTGCAGATAACGACCCATTCTGTGTGCCAGCACCATACCTGCTTGTACCTTCATTAGCAATCAGCTCCTGATCACTCTATCTGAATGTATTACTCTGCTCCAGCTGGACATCACAGCTTGCCTCTGACTTCTCTGACCCTAGATGAAATACTTTGCTTTCTTTAGAGTGCCCTACATCTTTTTCTGATCACAATTCTTGGTCCCACTAATTTAAGGGATAGTTTGACTTCTGACTCCCTTGTCTCTAATTCCATTTTCAGCTTTTTTAACCAGCGAAGTACTTCGTGGACCACTTTGCACGGCTGACTTGGATTGCGTGACCTTGTAGTGAGTTTCTCTTAAAGCTCTAATCGTTAGGGCAATGGTCATTCCGCACACAGCATTAGCATTCTGCAGTAACAAACAGTACTCAGTCTTTCCTGTTTAAATTCCTGATAGCTCTTTCTCATCTAAAAACATTTCCTGTTTTTGTTCCTTTAGACAGTTTTATCAATACATAGTTTTCTTAATCTGGGTTCCTCAAATTCTTGCAGCAAAGGCTCACAACTCATTTTTATAGTTCTGCTTCAGTTAGGGAAATATCTGGATCTTCCAAATGCCTCTCAGGAGAGAAGCTGAAAACAGCATCTACTTGCTTGGGAATAAAGCCTAGATACACTAGCCAAAACTCAGCATAACGGAATAAGCCACACAGAATAGTTTGCCAGATTATCAATCAGGTGATTTTGTGACAGATGAGGAAGAATTATTTTTGCATGCTGGAAAGAAGAGATTATTTTTTTAAGCAAAGTTTTTATTTCTAGATTCTTTCACCACTTTCTCAACACTGTGTAATACAAAGTTACAACCAAGTCTTACAGATATTGATGACAGCGTTCTTTCCTTACAGTGAATCTGGGATTTAGTATTAGTAATGTTGACAGTATTTACCTGATATGTTATCTCTATTGCTAACCATAACATTTTTAAAACAAAATATTACTGCAAATATTTTCTTGGTATTTCACAGATAGATTTTATGCCTGTTTCAACAGTGCAATTTCATAAAAAACATTGTGTTAGTTGATTTTATTCTGTTAACACAATTGATTCTGCAAACTTTATTAATGAAAAAATCTTCTGTCAGAATCCTCCTCTGGTCTATGTGATATTTTTTTGGTGAGATTTAAATGGATCAACAGAATGCTCCAAGGCAAAACTTAGTTTTCAAAGGGAAGATTATATTCAAAAAGTAATTTATCATATCAGGCACCATTAGACTTAATGTATTATTCAGCTAAACACCATAATGATATTCAATTCACAATGAAAATTAAAAATTAATAACTTTGCAACCATTGATTTTCTCTATTCTGCACAGATACTGAGAAAAGTTAACTAGTCTATTTTAAAAAAGTAGCAGCCCATTATTACTACAAGCTTTAAGGACACTGAACATGTAAACAAGCAACAGAATGAATAACATTACCCAGGCAACTTGGACTAATTTGATTTTATGTAAAAGTGAAGCAAATGCCAAGGCAAACAAAGGAGCACTGAAATATAACCAACTATGGGCTGGGTTTACTGGTTCCTGTTTGGAAGGTTAAGGAAGACGCATTAGAAACTGCTATTTCTTCTAATGAGGCTAATATCTATTTTGCTGTGAGTAATTATTCATTTCATATAAATCAACAAAATACTACCTATCTTGCCACCACATTAGAGAATATCCTGCATATTCATCCGTATCTCTGTGATGACAGGAAGCATTCTGCTTTTTTTTAGGCAATTTAAGTAGAAACTTAAATGAGAAAATTACTCAGTCCACAGAAACGCACAATTTTGAATGGAGATGGAAATGAACTTAGATGTTGCTATTTCAAGGACTAAACTATGAGTTTCTCTTTCCTCCTAAATTGTTTAGGATACGCTTTTAAACAAAAAGTTATAATGACTTTCTTCATTTACCCAGTAAAAACAATGGTTTTGCAACACAGTAAGTGTCAGCATAATGTCTAACTACATAAGAATTTTGAAAATGCTGAGCACCCTGGCTGTAGATCAGGAATGCACTTAAACATACGTATAATGAAGCACTTGAGCAGTTCCAAAAGAGAAATTCTGGCTGTACTGAGGAACAGTAATGGTAAAGTGACAGTAACGGTAACATTTCTATTGACTTCAGTGTGTCCAGGATTTGAACCATGAACTTTGTTGTTTCTAGTAAACTACTTAAAGCTAAGGTTTGCTGGTTTATTTAGATCAACTGGTGTAGCTAAGGAAAAAACCTTGCAGTTATTCAACATTCTGAAATGGAAAGACTACTGCCATAACTCACACATAAACATCGGCAAAAATAAAAAGGACCACTTATTAAAAAATCATTTTTCATTTACATGTAAATATTATGTACCTTTCATTTGCAAGAAAACAAATAATATTTATTGGAAAACATGGTCATAATGTACTCAATTCGATCAATAGACTTTATCTGAAATTTATTTTAAATTTGCAATTATTGAAAAAGTCTCTGAATCTCTGTAAGTAATCAGTTGATATGCTTTGCCACCAAAACGGTTGCTGGATTTGTAATGTGTTTATAACTAGGATTTAAAACCTTGTATTAATACATTATAGAATCAATTTTATCACAATAACTACTGTTCATATGCAATTTTTAACTGCAGTAAAACATAATCATAAGAACTGCCCTTCAGGGTACACATGAAGACGCTACATATGACAGTCAAAAAGTTATATTTTCTCATAGCTACGCTGTGCTTATGTGAGAGAAAAACGGAACATTCCTGCACTAATTTTCCTGAATGTCTTATTTAGTACAACATCTTACATAGTTGTTTCGCTCACTATACTTTTACAGATCTTGAATAAAGATATTTGTCTTAAACTAATATAAAAAGACACCAACTTATGACGACCCAGAGTAAACGTTATACTGATGGATATTTTTGCATAAACACTGATGTTTACTTCTTAAAATTCAAAATTGAAACAGTCATTACAAAAAAGATACACTAAGGCTTTAGTAGTCATTCTGCAATTTTTGCAGATGTGAGAATTGCACATGAATATATGTATTCATGTATATAACTTTTACTCACATGTAATAACATGCCACTTAGCACTATGGAAATAGGGGGGGGGAGGGGTGTGTGTTTGTGTGTGTGTGTCTGTCTGTCTGTCTGTCTCTTACAAATTAATATAATCTTTATTAATAACATGCTCAATTTTTCAATGAGTTGTTCTTTTTTTTATTTATACTATGCAGTCCCTATCATGATTACTTCATTTGCAGCTCAGGGTTAGAATGCATAGTAGGTTATATAGCTTCTTTTGCCATAACTATTCAGAATTAAACCTAACAAGATAATCTTTCAGAAACATGCAGACAGCACAAGAAGAACTCTGCCTTGCTGAACATTTGCTCCTGGCTGTATCATATTCTAGCAGAGGACTTATCTACAGTATTTCGAACATTGAAATCATCAACTTACAGACTTGCACAACTTGTTGGAAACTTGATCTTTTGGAAAGGTTAAGATAATATGAATTAAATGTTAAATGCCCCTCTGCCCGATTGCTGAGCCTTCTCCTAGCAAACTACATGCAGTCCACTTTCAAGGACCTCTAGATTACACTGTATGCACACACAAAGCTGATTCTCCTCCCACATTAGTGTGATTAGCACTGCTTTCATTAAAATTAACAGAACCCTCACTGTATATTTCAGGGCAGCAGCGAGTACTAGGTTGTACGTGGCACGCACTGACTTGCATGGCATACGTCTCCTCTCCCTCCCAACAGCACCATCCTCACACAATATACACCTTGGAATTTCCTTGGAATCTCCCAAGGCACTGACAATAATTACTTGCATCCATATGAACAGGCATTGCTGGTGTTGGTATGCTACCGAGTTACAGCTTAATCAATTCAGTATTGTTCAGCTACAGTGTTAGGAAATTTTAAAACTGAACTTGTTTTGTGGTTCAAAACAAAAATTTCATTTTGAATTGAACATACAAAATCTCTTAGTCAGAAAGGCCCTTCACAGAGGTGTTGCATGTGACATCTGAGGTCTGCCCTGTCATTAGTGACATTGCTGAACAAGGACATTATCATAGTTAATTAACATCAAAAGTATCCACTATCTATTAATTAATCACACTAATGGGAGGGAGAATCATCTTTGTGTATGCATTCAGTGTAATCCAGAGGTCCTTGAAGAGTCAGGAAGGAGGCAGAGGGGCATTTGACATTTAATTCATAGCGTGGATTTGTATTTGCCTTGATGTCTATTTTACTGGGTTTTCATCTATTTAAATTTCAAATAGTGTAATACAGCTTCTTACCGTTAGTAATGATTTAGATATGGTGCCACACAGGCCCACAGCACCACATGGGAGGCCCCTAGTTAATTAGGAAAAAAATGGGGGTTACTAGAACTGTAAAAAAGTCAAGAAGCTGGCTAAAGGCAAAACTGCAATATACACACTTTAAAAGTGAAGCACTAGTATGGAACAAGATACTGTGCACTGAATCTTGGGAACATTTTGTTTTCTTAGCACAAAAAGAAATTAAATGAATTAGATACAATGTTATTTAGTTTAGGCATTGCATTATAATTATGCATATAGTTACACGCTTTATTCAGGAAGTATTTTACCTTGGTCTATTCACTTTTCCAAAGATAGAAATTCAAATTCTTGCCCACTTTCCTCTATTTCTTTCACAACAACCGTATTTAATTGCTCATATATGACTTTGTGTGCTGTCGTTAAAGATGAGAGCAAGTAAGGTGGCTGAATTGGGTAATTTAAATTAAAATCTGAAAAACAAAAGAATAGAAGGCTGAAGGCTGATCATTATCCCCAAAAAACACTGTATATTCAATACCAAACACAAGAAAGTCTATCTATTAAGCCCATGCAGTAGCAGCTAAAGAAAATCATACAGAAGAATAAGCAGGTGATGGGGACTCAAAAGGAGGTCATACCAAACAACAGCTATTTGTTGTTAAAGCAAGCAAAACAGTAAAATCTCTTGAAATAATCCTCTCTCAGGAACAAGGCTGCAAAACACACAGACAGCTTCTGAGCAATCTCCCAGCTTGTCAGATGAAGGGAAAAGCTGCACAATTCTAACTCTAGGAATCAAACAGGCTATCTTGTATAACCTACTGCTGTGAAGCAACTCTGATCAATGCATTAGAGCAAACACAAATCTGACATTTTGGAATAAAACTGGCAGATGGTGTACTGCCCAAATACAGACTATATTTAACTATTTAACTATAGTTTCTTTTATCATGCAGTAGAATATTTTAGATTATAAGAAAATACTTTAAAACATCATGTACAGATCTATACTAGCTCCAGATATAGATTCAGGCCTCCACGGCTCTACAACTTAACATCATGTAAGACATTATTTGTTGTAAAGCACTGCTCTGGCAAACTTTGTTCTGAATATTGGAAGTTTCCTGGCAACAACAGAGTTAGCACAATCATTCTTCAGCCTTCTTGGGCACTGTAAAAAGAGTACACGTTATTCCACGATCCTGAGAGTTTCTATTGATGTGAACTAACTCTAGAATACAGTAATTTATCACCTGGGCCATTACTCCAGTAGAACTAAACAACTGACATTGGTGAACACAGCTGAAAAGATCTTTTATTATTTCAAAGGAGACTGCATAAGGAAATAATATTGGTGAATCATATGTAACCTGCAATGAGTATTTCTCTTACTCCTGTAAAATTAAAAATCAGTAAGAATTGGATGCAAATTTCAACACAAGTAACATGCATGTCAGAGAAAACATATGCAAGCAGATCTTCAGGAGAAGCCCTGGTTTTGGTCATGTTATCCATGTACAAAATGATACACCTTATCCACAGGTTTGCAATAGGCAAAAGGTAGTAGAAAAGTCCCTAATTATGAAATAGCGTTTTTAAGATAAATAGGACTAAAAAGATAATCTGTTTATATTTGAGACCAGCTAAATGTGTAAAAAAGCAGATACTATACAGTTCTGTTTTCCTGCTACAAGATAATAAAAAGAAAAGGAACTCAGGCCTATTTCACCCTTTATACCCATGGGCACAGTGACATCATTAAAAGGGCAAGAAGGGAAGAGACAGAACCGTAGCAGACATTCTTAGTCAAAAGTATAAAAATGGGTGTGCTAGACACATGAGTAAATGAAACAAAATCCAGGCAAAGTTGGAATGTCCTACTTGTAGTATCTCCATCCTTATAACATCTCCCTCTCTCATTATCACATATTTCCATTGACCATAATCTCTGCTTACTTCTTTCTTATCCCTTAATCTGCATGCTTTCACTTGCCAATATCCAAACCATGCGTTGTTTCTTCCAGAAGGTATTTTTCATTCTTTATTTCTAAACCAGAAAACTATCCCTAAGCTTATTAATTTTCTTCTCCCCTCACTCCGTTCTTTCCTGAGCGGCAGTCTACATCAGTACCTCTGCCACTTTGTTACGGAAGATGCCAGGAACCCTGAAACAAGATGAAGTTCCCATATGTGAGATGAATTGTTTTGTAAAAACTCTTATCCCATGGCACCAGGGTGCAAGTCTGCACAAAAGAACACAAAATGAACTGCGTACAAGAGCAATTCAGGAGGGCAAATGGCTGGTGGCAGAGAAGCGAGTCAAGCCTCTCAGCTGCCCAGCCGTTCTCCACAATGAGGACGGCCAGAAAAATGTCTCAGAGGTCTTATGAAGCATTAAGAGTTAATGCTGTTCTGGGTTTATTTAAGAAAGGATTTTATACCATACTTCTCTAAGGTTGAGTGCATGCTTACCAACCAGAAAACATTAAATTATTTTAAGTCGCAGTTTAACTGAGCGTTATCATCTACTTCATTTCACATCATTACTTATGGTTTATTCAGCATCAGCATTTAAGGACCCCTGTAAAGAAGAAAAAACAACACATCCAACAAAATTGAACATTTGATACACTTTTCCATCAAGTATTACAGAAAAAAACCTTTTAGTTTACCAAGTAGAGAAATAGTTGAGCCTGACTTAAAGTCTTTGTACTCTAATGCTAAAATACCTCCTGCAGTGTAAAATTCTGCTCTTTTCAAGCTTATTCCGGGGACAGAAATTCTTGAGATCTTGTAGAAACAAAAAAATCCTAAGGACTCACTGGGGATGATGAACCCGAATTTAAAAGATTTGCCTCAATGACTCTGGTGTCTTATGAGATGTTTTGACTGAAACTTCTCCTGAGATTCACAAAGTTTTATTTCACGTGCAGGCTCTTTTACCTAAGAAATTCTGGGAAATTATGTGTGTTTTGAGCTGGCTGTACTCACAAGATGGGGGGATACAAAGTCACACCGAAACTCAGCTGATCCTCCAGCTTTGAGGTTGGACCAGATGATCTCCCGAGGTCCCTCCCAACCCGATTTCTTTCTGTGATCCTATTACGAGGTAATAGGATCTTTCTTTTGCAATCTAAACAGCTCAAGTTGGAGACATCACGCGCGGTTTTCTTCGGGGTTTTGTATTAAAGAACAAAACAACCCATGGACAGGATGTGGATATGCAGACAGTCCTACGCTTGAGCCAAGCACAGAAAGCTGGCTGAGCAGTTTAGAGCCGTGGGCTGAGATCGCTTGCAGCTGGCATTCTTTTTGTGGGGGAGAACCGCTGCTGAGGGATGAGCCTCAAGAGCAGAGGGCCCCGCTACTGCCCCAGGCCGCCATCCCGGCCTCCCCCCCCCCCGAGAGGACGCCCGCCCTGCAGCCCACAAGCACCCAGCGCCCGTGGGGGCCGGGCTCCGAGGCCCTTTGGACGCATCTTGGCCGCGAAGCAGCGGGAAGCGAGCAGGCAGGGACGGCGGCCGGGGCGCCGCATGAGGAGAGCAGCTTCCTCCACCCGGCTGCCGCTCGCCACCGCGCCCCAGCCCGCCTCAGGGCGTTGGTACAGCCCTGCCCGGCGCCCCGCCCCGCCGAGGGATGGAACCGCCCGCACAGGACCGTTTAAATTCGAGTCCGCTACAGTTTCCCTCGGGCGAGATGGCGTCACGTGGGGGCAGTACGGGCCGGCGGATACCGTGTTCCTCCTCCTCCCCCCACACCCGTTTTTAAACTTTCCTCACGTTTAACCGTTTTAACCCTTTTAACGTTTTGGTTCCGTCGCGTGTCCGTCGTTTCCCCTCCCCCCATCAACGGCCCGGTGATGCCGCGCGCAGTCGCCCCGCCCTCTTCCTGCCGCCGCCGCCGTGTGGGTGGTGCGCGCGCCTCCGGAGGGGCGGGAGTGGCGCCGCGGGAGCGCGCGGGCGGCGGGAGCGGCAGCGGCAGCCCCTGGGTCGGCGGCGGGCCCCGGTGCGCGGCCTCTCTCCATCCCGCCCTCTCTCCATCCCGCCCTCTCTCCATCCCGCCCTCCCTCAGCAGCCCGCCGCCTTTCCCCGGGGACGGCGTCAGGCGAGCGCCCCCCTGCCGCTCGCTCGCTCGCCCGCCCGCCTCCTCTCCGTTTTCTTCCTCGCAGCTTGCTTGCGTGTGAGGTAAACCCGGCGTGTGGCGCCTACGCCGCCGTTGCGTTTCAGGTGAGGGAGGGGGGGAAGGAGAAGGAGAGCGGGGAGGCACTCGCTTCCCCCCTCCCTCCTCAGCACCTCCTCGGCGGCTCCGGGCGCGAAACCTCGCCGCTCTGTCGCTTCTCTTCTCCCGGCGAAGGCAAACGACCCCCCATCCCCACCCCCCACCCCCCCCCCCGCCCCGCCAAAATGGGTTGCACGCTGAGCGCCGAGGACAAGGCGGCGGTGGAGAGGAGCAAGATGATCGACAGGAACCTGCGGGAGGATGGCGAGAAGGCGGCCAGGGAGGTCAAGCTGCTCCTCTTAGGTAAGGGCTGCCGTGAGGTGAGGGTCCGCCTGAGGTAATCCCCCCCGAGCCCTGAGGGGAAGCGCTGCCCTGAGGCAAGATGTCTTCTCGCCCCCCGTCCCTGAAGTAAAGGCCCCCGTGTGGGCAAGGGTGGGCAGATGCTCGTCGAGCCACCTCGCAGCTCGTGTGTCACACGGGGGTGGCTGAGGAGAGGGCCTGGCTGCTCGGGATGGAGGGCGGTGGGATGCCATCCTCGGATAAGGTGGTGGAGGGGACGCCACTCTGCCGTAGTGGAGTATGTACATTTGGCCCCTCAGGTTTTCGGGGCGAGGGGAGGCACAGCAGCCTGTGAAGGCAGGTGGGCGCCTCGGCGCCTTTCGGGGTTCGAGGCAGGGCTCTGGGGAAAGGACATGGCGCAGTTTGTGCCGGGGCCCTGTCTTAGAGCGGGACCGAATTTCTATGGGAAGGGGACAACATCTCAAACTTTGGATCTGGATTCTGTGGACCTCTGCTCAGAGGAAGGAAATTTTAGGTTGGGGGATCCTTGCTCTTAACGTTTCTTGTAGACCCGAACGTCTCCTAAACTGTTGCTGTAAGATTAAAGTGGAGAAAGCGTCAAAGGAACAGAAGGCAAAGCACCATTTAACTTTTTGCCTTGTTTAATTTTTATGGAAGTTGCTCATGTTGCTGAAATCTTACAACGGGAAGTACAACCTTGATGGGGGTTCTAAATGTATAATATAGTGACTCACATAATATGTTATCATGTGTTCTTGAGTCTTCCTCACGAGTACTTGAAAGCTAGCTTTTTTGTGTATTTTAAGTGACATGCTTGTGAGTATATATAAGTGAAATAACATTTTTAAAAATTACTATACAAGAAAAAAGGAAGCAGGGATTGTAATTAAAAATACCTTTGTGCAGGACTAAAACTACCGTACAACTGGTGGACAGCTGAATGCTGCAAGATTTGCATTGTATTAATGTTGTAGGGAGTTCTGCAGTATGTGCTGTATTGCTAAACCACAGCGGATCCTTCTAATCCGGAGTTAAAAAGCTGTTGATCTGCAGTTTTCGTCGTGCTGCCCTTCCCCTCCCAGAGCTACAGTTCCAGGCAAACTTTAATCGACTGCCCAATTTCTCACCCCCCATGACATTGATTTTGCTAGATTGTGAACAGAGCACTGTAGATGAGCAAACATTGTAGTAGACCTCTTAAATAACTTGTTTCTGTTGTTAAATTCTAAAATAGCTCCAGAAAGGTATAGGAAACTGAAGCACTTCCATGTGTAGATACAGAGATGAAACAAAACTAGTATGGGAAAAGCAAATGTCCTAAAGTGTGTTTACAGATTTAAAATTTTGCTTGTGAAAGAGTTAAAGCTTTTCTTTTTGGTTTGTTTTCCAGAAAGTGTTAGGTTTCTGGTTGATACTGTGTCTAGTCCTGTACACCTTTGGAATCCTCAGATTGTTGCATGGAAAGGTTATCCTGTATGTGATCAACAGCAATATGACAGAAGACATTATTGTCGCTTCCCAAGGTAGCAAAGTAATGCTTTATATGTCTTCTGGGAAGGCATTTAAAATGACTTTTCAGTATTTTGCTGTTCTGTATAGAACTTTAGTACATGTAGTTTGGTAGTCTTCATATCTTTCATCATATTCTGTGGGTACGGATAAAGTCCACATCTACAGAAGGATGCTTTAAACTTGAGAATGAATTTTGTCACTATTTTCAGTTGTTTACTGCTCTTATGTATAAAGCCCTATGCTATGAGTTTTTATTTTTAAATTCTATAAATTTTGTGGTTTTAATACAGAAGAGCTTTTGAGGAAAGTATGATTTTTTGTGGGAATCTTATGAAATCTTAGAATATGAAACAAATGTTCAAATACATGTGTTTATGATTATCATAGTATTCTGCGTAGTAGCTCAGTTGGTTTGATATTTCCCCCTCCCCTGTTAAAAAGAGGTGTGAAAGCTAGCTGGTAGCTTCTTTTAGGACCAGTGTTTGAATCATTATTTAAACAAAAATTACCTAAATGTTTACTGAACTCCGAATAAGGTTTTGTATATACATCCATGGGTGCATTTGTGTATTTCATGTGTCTTGGAATTAACGTTTTTCTGTTACTTTTCCTTGCAACTGTGTTAGATGTCTTAAATGTTATGTGAATGCTTTTCTGATGGCAAAACTATTTAAAGTTACTTCCACTAGAGTCACTTTCTTCTCACTGCTTACTTTCCCAATTGCTTGTTCAGCCCATATGTCATAGTTTATCATCTACTCGGTTGTACTCCTACATCTATTTATGGGCTTGTTCTATTAAAAAGATACTGAAATAAAAGGAAAAGTACAAATTGTGGTCTGCTGCCAGGAAAATGCAATGTGTGAGAAGCATCTAAAATACCTTGCTTATGTAGAAGAAGAGCATGTAGCTGTATACTTACTGACCCAATAAGACAGATTTATTCCAGCATCTACAAAAAAATGTATTTTTGTGTGGTGAGAGAATCCTACTGAAGCTTGAGCTAGAATGCTCAACTGAGGGAAGATGTGTTTATAAAATCAGTCATCAGTCTATTTCTAGCCTTTAAATTTAATTTATACTGTTATGTGCTTTTCTGAAGTTTTTTTTTCTAAAACAGGAAATTGCAGTGATTTTTAATTAAAAGAGATAGACGTGACATTGCTGTACCTCAACCATGGCTTTGTGAACAATATCACTGATCCATGATAGATTTATATTTTGTTGTCCTGTCTCTAGGAAGAAGCAGACATATTTAAGCTGTGCAAAATACTACCGGCCTGGATAATCTAACTTCTTTCTGCATATCTGTGAATTGGTGCATAATTTTGTACAAATCTGATTGCAGGTCATGCATCAAGTCTTGGAATAAAAATATTGGATTCTAAATGTTATCCACGTATAACAATATTTTAACCTTGTAATTCTATGCACTTCAATGTGCTATCCCAACAGCAGGAGAACCTTTTCTGGAACATTTCTGAGTACCATCCTCATTATTAGAAGTAACCTGAATTTGAGCATGTAGGTTGTAAGCCAAATGGAAAATG
This sequence comes from Fratercula arctica, assembly GCA_947846985.1. Classification (NCBI taxonomy): domain Eukaryota; kingdom Metazoa; phylum Chordata; class Aves; order Charadriiformes; family Alcidae; genus Fratercula; species Fratercula arctica. The sequence continues at coordinate 202,835,621 of CANTUZ010000001.1, forward strand.
CTTGTTTATACATGAAATTTGGTGATTTTATCTTTTAAAATAATTAAATGAATGGACTTCTTAAAATTATATTCAATCAATGTGTTACAAAGAAATACTTACATTTCATGGGAACTCAGCAAAAAATACAAGTGCAGTCTAGTATATTGTCCAACACTAAAAAATTAATGTAGGAAAGTACTTTTCCTTAAGCACTTTAATATTAGTGTCAAGTTGACAGTTCCTAAACTTCTGTTTCCTAATTGTTTGAAGTAATGTTTTGTTTTATTGTATTTTTTTTTGTTGTTGTTTCTTATAGATAAGGTCATATACTTAGTGTGAGCAAGATTTTCGAAAAGGGATGTATGTTTTGTCTGGCTTCCAAGTAGAGAAAGCAGTCGACTCAAGTTGTTGTTCTCTTCCATGGTTCCTATTCTTAAATTTTAGTGTTCAACAAATAAAAACTGCAGTGACGTTTGCAGAATGAATGTAATTTTACTCATGTTGGGAAATAGTGGTTCTGTGTGACCGATCTGTATGCTGCATTAATATACATGTGATCCAGATCAGGTGTGGATTTGCAAGTACATTTCTGTTGAATTAGCTAAAGCACATAAGACTGAATTTGTGCCAACTGCAGGAGAACAGGCAGTACCTCATTTAGTAGAAAGTCTTCTGGTATGAGGTTAACTCATCAGGTTTTATGAATACATTCAAACTGGCAGCATGAGTTTATAGGATTAGCGCTTTGTCTTGTGGATTATCACATTCTTCACCTAATATAGCAAATTCAGTGTTCAGGTTCTTAGTATCTTGAATGAAAAAGGCAATGGGTACGTCTTAAACATTCTTTAGTAGTGAGTCCTGGGATCCAGGAGGTCACAGACCATATATTTGACAACTGTAGCTATCTGTTGTCTTTCTGGATAATCACGTTTGTAGATTTAAGTTCAGTGGGTACCTTTATACTCATGACCAACAGAGCCACTTTTCCGTTCCTGAATAGGTCCTTGTGATTCATACTGGAACACTGGCATGTTGCATTCTTAAAGGTACCCGTTTTTTAACTTAAAACAGAGTACTGCTCTTAATCTTTTTCATTGCAGTTCTTCTTCCTGTTCCTTAAGGCAGTAACTAGAACAATTCTTTTCAGTTGTTCTTCCAGATCTTCACATCTTGGGCATCGTCTTCTGGCTGCTTTTCTTTTGTTACAGACCTGCATCTTTGTGTCTGGTCAGTGAACTGACTCCCATTGCATACTCATCTTTTCAACAGTGTGATCTTCACAGTCCTTGGCGATACTTGCCTTCCTCCAGACCTGACTGCACATTGGATTTGTACTGTTACTTCTCTTGCCTTTCCTCCAGAGTATTCTCTTTCTCCGCAGTTGCAGACAAAAAAGACTTTCTAAGTCTGAACTTATGGGAGCTCTCAAAAAGGCCTTTTTCTCACAAACAAGTATTGCACATTTCAGAGGTGCTGACGTCATCTTTATAAGTTATGCCAGCCTAGTCTGAAACATTTATGACAAAATACTTCCTTTCTCACCTTCAGAGATAACTAATTATAGATATTTACAAAGTTCACCTCTTATTTAAAAGCTGTTTTGTCAGACCTAAAAGAAATGTTGCATGTTTCGTGTTGTAGTTTTTTGGGTTTGTTTGTTTGTTTGGTTTTTTGCTGCTTGGTCTTGTCTGTCTGCCCCACCATCTCCCCCCGCATCCCCTGGCTTTCTGCCTGCTTGCTCAGATTTAGCAGGAGTTCTAACTAGGAGCTCTCTTGCATTTCAATATGGTACAGTTGGACTCTGGCAATCAGAATGTTATTTATGTGGACTTTGTAGTTAAGTCAATGAAATCCTCAAGCCTTTGTAGTAAATACAACAATAAACAGTAGAACAATATCAAAATTACTAGATTCCAATAGTGTAATAATCCCCCTTGCTTTTGTGAAAGGAGGCTTGTGGATGTACAGAAAATACAGCCATTTGACCATAGTTGTGTTTGTATAATTGCAGTTTGGGTTCTTTTATGCTTGTCTTTTTCTATTTGAATGTTGGTGTAATAATATACAACATCATAATAGTGATCTTTAATGTGTGTATAGACTTCTTTGCTACAATACAAATTATCTTTAGTGATTTCAGGTCATCTTTTGCATTATTTAAATCTTATTTTGGAAGTTTCTTTACAAAATCACCATTTATGATTGTATCATGATTTTAATTCTTTAACATTCTTAAGAAAAAAATTACTTCAGTGTCTGTTGTTTTAGAAGGGGCTAAAGAGAAATGGTACATTTTGTCATGATACCAGTAATAACGACTTTGCTTTTTTGTCTCGTGATTAAAAAATGTGGTTATGGATATATAAAAATAACTTTAACTTATCTTTTCCATCAGGCATTTTTTTTTAAATTTTTTTTTATTTAAAGAGTTAGACAGCAAACATTTTAAGCTTAAAAGATGATTTTCCTTCAAGTTATCTTTTAAAAACAATATAATGCTCCCCCAAATTAGAGACCGAAAAGCTCTCCCATTCACTCCCAGCATCAGTGGTGGCTCAAGACTACACATAAATTCTGTAATACACTGACTTAATTAGTTTCTTCCTACTTTTTTTTGGCAGCACAGTTTATTGTATCATCATTGTGCTCATATGACAGTTTACTTCAATCCTATAGATTATGTTACTGAAGTGTATTTAAGCTAACCTCCTTTGTGAAGTTATTTTTAACTCACTTCAGAACTGAATTTACAGTATAGCTCCTTGCATAGTTGTGTGTTGGCACAACTTGAACTTGGGCTTTGTGCTATAAAGAGTTAGGCTGCACTGATTTATATAACCGTATTGCCAAAGTGGATTGTTCTTTTGCTACCACGTTTTACCCTTTAGTTGTTTTGGTCCTCTGAGAAGGAAGACTTGAGTAGTTGGCACATCCTAAAGTCTCGTTAAATATTCTGAAACCAAGCCATGGGTCTGGCTTCAGAGGGCTTGGAATTCTGAAGTCAGTTTTGCTGCTGAGCTTGATGGATGTCTGCAGTGTTTCCTGTAATATTCAAATCTAGCAAACATCAAGGTAGAAAACTGGAAGTAGAAAAAAGATATTTAAGATGTTCTGTTAAGTGTGACATTTTTCTGCCATGGAAATGTTGAAATAAAGATCTGAATTAACTTGATAATTACCCATTAAAAGGTTTTTTCCAGTATGTGTAGGAGAACCTGTATTGATGAAAAGTTGCTGTTCTGAGGTTAAGTCTTAGTCATTGTCTGGTTTTACTGAGGTCAGCGGTTCTATTTATTGCCCTTGTTTTCTCAGTGTCCTACTGTTACCTCAGGCTTTGTGTAAATTACTGTTTTATTTTTAAGCAAGTGAAGCTTAGTTGGCTTCACCTGAGAGATTCTGTATCCCAAAAGTATTTAAATTGGTAAGGTATATAAGGAGCAGTTGGAAAAATCAGTACTCTGAACTTGTGACAGCAAGAAGTTTTGAGTGCACTATTCAAACAAATGCAGTTTTTGAAATGGCTCAACTTAATGACATTTCTGAGTGGAAGGATAATTAAGACACTGAAATTTATTAGACAATTAAGGCAAAGATAAACTGTTTTTGCTTACACACTTTTGTGTACTAGAAATGTATGCTTTTGCAATAAAAGATTTGAACTCTTCTCTTCTTAATGCTAAATATATTTTGTTCTCCTTGTCTCCTGTAGGAGCAGACAAGACAAAAATTAGATTTCTTAATGAGAATCAAGGTGGGAAACGAAGGAACGTTATGATGTCATAGACTAATTATCCATATTTGCAACTGCTCATAACCCTTTCACAGTGTAGCTGTAAGAAGTGTTAGAGTTGGGGATTTGGAAGATGTTTCCCATTATCGTGGCTTTACCCTTGGTATTTGCATAGCTGTGGAGCCAGCTTCAAAATCTCTAGAATTATCTAGAGCTTGAATATGTAACAGGAGGGAGAGTATCGCGTACCTGTTTATGCTGTCCCAGCAAAATGGCCTAAAAATCACCTAGTGTCACAGATACCCATATGCATTATTCTTGGATTTGAAAGTAGGTTATCTCTTCAGATCAAATTTTGACTTTGTTTCATTTTTGTCTAATTGATGACTGCCCCCTTCCTTGAAAACCATACTTCTGTGTAATTTTTAAAAATTTCTGTTGAGATCATTCTTTCAGGATCTCAGCTGATGGGGGTAATGAACATAGAACATTTAAGAACCAATTATTTAAAGAAGAGATTTGTTGTTACACATATGATAGGCATATAAATCGCTTTCTTTTCCTGTCTTTGGTAATTGAACGGTCATTGAAGCTCTGAATAACACAATTTCTTGTCTATTTAGGTATCAACTTAATAAATCAAGTAGCAGTGTTGATATCTTTCTGTGTGTTTATATGGGCACTATGTATTTATATTTAGAGATGCATGTGAACTGCAGTATTATATGTACCTATATAAATTGATACTGAAATTAGAAAATACTTTTCATAAAGCTACTTATTTAAAGCAATCAAGACCATTTGAATATACAGTGCTTCAATTTATGAAATAAACTGTACCTCGTTGTTTTTTCATATATGCTTTTTAGAAATGTAGTATTGCATTTGAAGTATGTAATGTACTTAGCAAAGGTACCTGATTAAATCTTTAGTGAAATACAACAGTATCTAGGCAACCAGAATGGACAGGAAGTCTTCATCATCATTGCTCTAAACAGATTGCTTTTAAAGGAAAAAATCAATGTACTGTAATGAAAATTCCTGTTGAAGCTGTGAAGCAGGTTTATAATTCTCAATATCCTGTAGAATTTAATATGGTCTGTTTCTTGAAATGAAAATACTGTTAGAATCAAATGGCTACCTGTATGCCATCTTCCCTTCTGCAAAGTTGATGATATAATTTCTTGCATACAACTATTTGTTGGTTTTTACATGGATGAAGCTGTTGTAGTTGTTTGGCTCATAATACGAGTTGTTACCCATGACGATCATAAGGGTGTTCTGAATCTCTGGGTCTTTTTTTAGTGGTTTCCAGTAAAACTCAAGGTTCTTGCCTACTTTCTAAATCCACATCGGAATGCTGGAAATAAGCAATGCATGCTGTCTGATACTGTAGTGACATAAGCAGTTGAGCTGTTCTAGAAGCTCTGTGTTGCTAAAAAGGAGGATGCTGTTGCAGCATCTGGCTGAATGGTTTTGCCCTCTCCCTGGCACTTTTAAATGCTTAATTCAGTTTTGTGCTGGTTTAATAGTCAAGTTGGCTGTCCTGTTTGGACTTAGTTTGCCTCTAGAGTGGTCAGTTTAACTGGAATTTCATAATGGTCTGGTGAGGACATGAATAAAAGCATGATGAGGAGCAGAGATATATGCCCTATGCAAATGGAGTACTGGAGATGCATAGCAGCAGGTGGAGGGGAACATGGGGTGGAGAACAGGATTCTTTCTGCATTTCTGTGTCACAGTTTGCTATAGATTCAGTTTAGGAAAAATGTGAAATTGTGTTCACCTCTGAGATCCGGTGACATGTTAAACTGCATTCAAAACCCATTTATTTTAAAATCTCATTGCTGGAATAGGAGATAGTACCAGTCTTTCTCAAGGAGCGTGTTGATTATGGCACTTGATCGGAAAATCAAGGTAGGAGTTTGTTTTCATTCCAAGTCCAAGGAGTCTCAAACCTATGTTTCCTTATTCTTCTGAATGCTCTTCTAACTTACAGGTCATAAACTTGACTAGGAAGAACCTTATTCTACCTAGCACTTTGTGAAGAATGCAAGATGGTAGTGGACAAGAAGCATAACTGCCAACTCAAGTGTCCAAACAGTAGAGAGGAGAGTGGAGACAGTCTCCGGTTAAAACAGTGAAGTTGTACTAATATTATAAACAGAATACAGTGTTAATGTAGTATTGGAATGCAATTTTAGAACCTGCTATGACTGGAGATGAATGTCTTGCCATAGCAAAATTTGGAGTGAACGTGACAATTGCCTTGAGTATTTATAGATGCATTTATTTCATTAAATGTTATTTTGAATGCTCATTGATTTCAGAATCTGCCAGTAATGTGCTGTACAAGGGTGGACTAAAAATAAGCTGCTAAGTCTCATTTAAGTGTTGTCTGTATCTTTATGCATTAAATATTTCTTGAAGTGTTTTGAAAGTGGATTTCTCAACTGCCTGCAGGTTCAGTTACTGATCCTTAATAAATCCAGTAAACTCTTAGCAAAACCATTATATGCTTTCTAATGCACTTAAAGACGTTGACAGGGATTCTTTCTAATACGCTTTAGTGCCTCAGTGTTTGCTAGCAAAGGCTGTCATTTAATTCCTAGGTGAGAGACAACTTAGGTTATTTTCTCTGTCTCCTGTTCTGGAACACAGGGCCTTGTGGGGTTAGATTAGATCAGGCTTTGACAACGTACTTGTTTGAGGCGTAACAAGCTGCTATTTCTGTAGGTATCTTATTCCTTGCTTCTGGGCTTGTTAGGTGCAACTGCCTGTTGGAATGGGTTGAAATCTTTATATATTTCAAACATCACTCAGTTTAATTTGAGACTAGTTAAATACAAAGTCTGTTTAAAACAACAACAACAAAGAAGCCAAATTTTTGTTTTAATACTGTTAACCACAAATAATATTCTTCTGGTAGGTAGCTTTTTGTGGGAAAATGCATGTGTATGTAACAAGAATATGGTTGAGTATACACATGAATTTTCTTTCTTGGTTCAAATACAAATAAGACTTCTGAAAATGTTTGTTTTTGAAAAAGGTCAGTCTGGATAGCTAGGTCCTTTTCATTTAACGTTTCAATTTGTGTCACTTCGTAAGTCCTTATAATTTTTTGGTGGAGGTGGAGACCTTTTTGTAGTAAACTGTCAATATGCTTATTCTTCTTATTTCTGTGGCTCTTCTCAACCTACAAGATGAAAAACACTCTTAAGTTAGGCATGGATGAAGACTGAGAATTTATGTGAACTAAAGTTTATTGCACTACCTTTACGATAATGGGCTAACTTTTAGTATAACTACATTGACCCTGGTATAAACTTTGACAGTACCCAGGTATCTCATTTGGAAATAATGCCTTGGTGTTACATGACAAGTAGAGCTTTGAATAAAATCAGTCGAGATTAACATAAGAGATCTGTTTCCTGTTTTGATATGAATGTGTGCACCTTGCTTTCTGGTTTTGCCGACTGTTTGTACGGTTACATAGTAATATGCGGTAGCAGGGACAGTTGGATCTGTCACAATTGTAGATAATACAACAGCAGTGCTGGTCTGAATTGCAAGTGGAGCCGGAGACAAAAATATGCTGTGAATTCCAGGTTCTTTTGTTGTATCTCTCCACCAGAATAACCTGCATACAGTATGCCTCTGTTGCAGTGGGTAATTTTTTGTAGGGTGTCTTTGATTGTGATTAATAATATTCTGCTTAGTAGAAGTTCTCTCTGGTATCTCAGTCACTGAACCTACCGTCTTTGCACACTGTATTTATAGCTCAGTGAACAGTAAAAGGACATCTCGGCCAACCACACTGTCAAGAAAAATGTCAGGGTACTCTGGATGTCTAGAGGTTTATTTATATATTTGGAGGTCTGGATGAGGCGTGCTGTCCTCTGTTGTCAGAAATTGACAGTAACTGTCTTGGTAAGCATTGTAAGATCAAAGGAGGTTGTTCTTTTTGTTGGGACACTCAGCATTTATCTCATGTAGTGTGGTTGTATACAATATCTACGCAAACTTATGTTCTAGAAGGTCTTTAATCACGTTCTTTCATACCTGGGTTTCAAATTATGTAGCGGTTGTTCCTGAGATTACTACTATATGTGGAAGAAGGTAACCACTTTTACTTCAAATTTTTTTAAGTAACAAATTTAAATCTTATTTTAATTTTGAAGAGAAGATCAGTTATTTGCTATTAGTGAAGATCCATTAGAAACACTAACAATTTTCTGGACTTTGAATTTTGAGGAGATTCCCAAATCTTTCGTAGGATAGTAGTGTGGAGGCTGGCCTTTGATACCTTTAAGTTGTCAACTGATAATCTTATCAAGCTACTGTCAGCATTAACATTTTAGGTAAACCTGGAGCCACAAATGTTTTAACCACTGGTGGTGTGGCATATAGTTGTCAGGTAGCAAGCATGGTTACTATGTGGTGTGCATCCATTCCCTTATTTAATTTCTGGCATAAGCAAGAGGTTTATTTCTAAACCTTTGAGTCTCAGCTTGTCATGGTCCTGCTGGGTTTGGCACCTCACAGAAGGGAAGCTACGCCGATGTCCTAATTGAAGAAAATGATTCAGATTTTAAAGTGCAATGGCACTGTCCCTCTGTAAGGCATTGATACTGTTTTTTGAGAGATCTGTTGTATCTTTTCAACAGATACATCTTTTTAAAGTAGATTCAGTTCCAAGGTACCATATTTCCTTTTGAATGTTTCATAGAGTTTCTGAAATCTGACACTTGGGATTGTACTGATGCCCTCCTCTATAGTGGGGCTCTCAGTCCACAATATGGTTATGGTATAAGTGATGCACATAATGATAAAAGGGTTCCTACTATATAACAGTAGCTGTACAACCAGTAATTTAAAACAGTTGAGTACTATAAATATAAGAACAGTTTTGAAGCGCTAGATATAATTTGTATTCAAAAGCTGCATGCATTCAAGTGTGTTGTACATAACAAACCTCTGCTGAGGTGTCTGCTTATAACATGCATCAAATTCTATGCAAAAAGACGCTTTCGTAAAATCTTTGTCATAAAAAGATATTAAGCACTAATGGAAAATTTTAAATAGCTGGAAACTCAATTCATACTTCTAAAGATAAAGA